>JAVLUX010000009.1:23227500-24480000 GCA_032164185.1 Moxostoma hubbsi
TCATGGAAGTGGTGTATTCAAGTAAATGGTTTGTGAGAATTGCATTTTTTTTTTGAATGTATTTTTAATGTTAAAAATCTGGACAAAAATTTGCATCACTTCATTGACCCTCAGGACACGTGGCCATAATGTGTACCTGTTACCCTCTGTAATTGTATTTTATGATGAATCTTGTGAAAAGAATCCACGTTATGATCATGAAAACGTTTTTTTTTTTTTTTTCTAAATTGCTCTCCCACTGTCAAAGACACACATATTGTCTACTCTAATAACTGAAATAGTATAAACATTTGGGCTGTTACTATGATAGATGCTTAAACAGTGGTGTAGAAAAAAAAAAAGCTTTTTTTTTTGAGCAAAACCCTGAAAATTAAAAACTTGAAATCGTGCCCTACGCTTGAAGAGATCCCTCCTCCGTCTAATATCTCCATCATTTCCGGAAACCTGGATTGGTTGGGTCAATTTGGCATGATTGACAGAACTGTTTTCTTGTCCTCTTGGACTTTGCAGATGACAGAGTGAAGAAGACGTACTGGTGAAAAGAGTATTTGTGTGTTCGCCAGCCACTTATGAGCTAAGGCATCCACCCCAACGGGGCTTGGGTCATGGAGTACCCAGCGGTATATCATGCCAAATACTTCCCAAATTCTCAGAACGAACTGAGGATTAAGTCACCATTCCCTTGCTATCGGTCCCTGGTGTGACAGCATGTCTGCTCCACAGTTCAAGCGGCCCGGGACATATGTTGCACGCAGAGAAAGGGAGATGGTGCTCGCTCCACATGAGGAGGCGTTGCACAAGGCTCATTACTGGTAGAGATCGAGCTATGATCGAACCCTGTTGAGTTATGTACGACACTACTGACATGTTGTACAACCAGATCAGAATGTGATGATTCACTATGTCAGAATGAAAAGCCTTCACGTGATGTTTGAGCCAGCACTGGAGAGGTCTCATGTATAAAAGACCTAATGGTATGACAGCGGATACTGCCATCATAAAACAGAGCATTCTCTGAAATGACATCAGTGGAGATGTTTTCCCCAGTTTGAACAAACAGATATTGATTATTGGTCTGAACGCACTCGCTCGTGAGATGTGTGCATGCTCACAGATTCGAATCGAATTCCCAAAATGGAGATTTGTTGGCTGGGAGAAAGTGACTTTTCACCCAGTTGACATTGAGACCTAGGGTGTTCAAATGGTGAAGTCCCAAGTCTCAAGGCGAGCACTGTATCAACTCATTTTGTGAATGTGCAGGAAGCCAAAGACAGGCCTAAGTGGAGGACTTTGAATTGATATGCAATGCCTTACAACGCAAATCTCAAGAACAGTCTCAAGAACACAATCCGAATTGTAATTTGGTACAATTCGAACATGAATGTATGCATCCTTTAAATCTGTTGACACAAACCAGTCCTGTGGACGGATGTGTGATGATCTGTTTCTGAGTTAACATCTTGAATGTGTGTTTTGCAAGCACGTTTTCAAGCGTCTCAGATCTAAAATGGGTCGAAGCCTGCCCTCTTTTTTCGGAAAGAGAAAATAACGTAACCACGGCATGTCTCATGACAGAACCAAGGACGATAGAATGCCGTTGAAGTGAGGTGGCCGGCATGCAACCTGGATCGTACAACCATGTTCGCTAATTTTTTTTTAACCCAATCTGACACACCGGTGAGAGTTCCCCACTCATCCACGTAATGAGACAACCGGTGCATCAGTTCGCTCATTATAGGAGAAGGCGCCATAGGGAAGTGTTTGTGCATAGTGTGTGTGGTATGAGAAGTGTGAAGGGAAATTTAGCACTTTTGTTGAGAATGTATGTGTGACTCGTGCAGCCGCAACATGTGCTTTCCTCTTTTGTTTTTGAAAGCATTTTTATTTGTACTCAACACACAGAAACAATATTTTGCAGAACATCCCGGTCCCGACGAACTTCGGCAGGGAGGGGGAGTAGAACAGCTTGTGTGTCAAACCGGGCTTTCTTTGGATCTGGGCCAAGAAGAACAGTGGGCTCCAGATTCCTCTTCACGTCATTGAGTCGGTCAGGAACGCCCCTGCTGCTTGGGAGGAGTTTCCTTTCCTTTGGCACGGTGTTCGCGCTGAGGCGGGCAAGGCTTTCGCTTGGACCACAGTTTACGTCAGGGGTGGGGAACCTTTTTCCATTAAGGGCCATTTGAGTATTTACAAAATTAGTTGCGGGCCATACATTTGTGTGATCTCACTGATGGACACTTCTTCGCCGGACACTGACTCAAAAGCAGAGCGGGGTGGATGAGAAGCGCTACTCTTTGGCAAAAAGTGCCTTATCGCTTGTGACTGCTTTTGCTCCACGATGAAGCACTCAGAAAAGCCTTCCACGGCATTAATGAAAAGGTCGTCAGGCGACTGAAGTGAAGGCAACTGAAGGAAGGCGGCTTTTTCCGCATCACGCATGAGTGTTGACCAGACATGCTGGTCCGAAACCACCAGATTACTCCTTGCTTTTCCGATGGCCTGTGTGGTGATTTTTGTCACACGGAGTGCCAAGTCTGTGGCGGTGCGGAGGTCCTTAAACACTTCCCCTGCAGGAAGTGGGTAAGGGTCTTGATGAGGCGCTGTTGTCAAGGCGACAAGCTTCTGAAGCAAAGACCCCATTGCTGGCAGCGAGGTGTAGAGAATCTTTGCCAGAACACTGCATGGGGCGGGTGAGTCTTTTGCTGCAGCTGCAGAGAGTCAGGCAATGAATCATCCTGTTGCGTATTCAGGGAAGTCCCGTCCTCTGAAGGGTGTATATCGATGGCGAAGAGGGCTTTTCAAGATGAGCTGTAGATGTAGACGAGACGATGTTGGTCTTAAAGGAAGAACATTCTAAAGAATTGGTGATTGAACAGGGGGCCAGGGTAGCTCAGCGAGTAAAGACGTTGACTACCACCCCTGGAGTCGCGAGTTTGAATCCTGGGCATGCTGAGTGGCTCCAGCCAGGTCTCCTAATCAACTAAATTGACCCGGATTCTAGGGTGGGTAGTCACTTGGGGTAACATCCTTGTGGTCGCTATAATGTGGTTCATTCTTGGTGGAGCACGTGGTGAGTTGTGCGTGGATGCCGCGTAGAATAGCGTGAAGCCTCCACACACTCCATGTCTCTGCGTTAACGCATTCACCAAGCCACATGATAAGATGTGAGGATTGACGGTCTCAGGCATGGACGCAACTGAGATTCATCCTCCGCCACCCGGATTGAGGTGAGTCACTGTGCCACCATGAGGACTTAGACACATTGGGAATTGGGCATTCCAAATTGGGGAGAAAAAAACAAGATTTGGTGATAGAGCACCCACTTATATGGGCTGGGTATCAAAGAGGTGGGTATCAAACACCGTTGTCAATCATAGGATTGGCGTTGTTATACAAGGTCTTGAGTTGTGTTGTAGGAGAAGGAATTCCCCAAAAGCGTTTATTGCAATGTTGAGTGAACCATAATCGAAAGAGAACTGTGCATTTCTGGTGCTGTTTTGGAGGTGAATTGAAGATAATTGAAGTGAAGCTTACAATTTTATAAAAGCACTTGCATTAATTATCTTAAAACTTGTGTATTATTCAAGCTATAAAGTTGCTTAATACATTGTTTTTATTGTTGTTTTAGGGTTTACAGCATTCCATTTTATATACTGTAACTTATGTCTTGTGGCTATACTTTGAAGTATTTTAATTGTTACGGCTTAGCCCCATCCACTTTCATTATAAGTAAATCACTGTAACCCAGATGTAACTCACATTCAGTATCTGAGTCCATCTCAGACTATATATCAAGGCTCTACATAAAGGAAAACACATAGAAAGACACTGATAGACCTTAACATATCAGTCTTTTCAACACCATCAACCTTGAATGATCAACCATTACACTTTTACTACAATAACTTTAACCATTGCTCTCTCTCTTTATATATGACATTCTTATATATTCACAGATTGTGCAGTTAAATATTAATTTACAGTGATTTATAGTGTAACCACTTACACACTTGCTCTTCTCCTGGACAACCATGACTGATTTTGGGGAGATTCTAGAGGCTATTGGAGACTTTGGGATATTCCAAAAGCTTGTACTGTTTGCTCTGTGCTTTCCGAACCTCATACTGCCTTTTCATTTTGCCAGCCTTGTTTTCAACCATGCAGACACAAACCATCATTGCAACACTGATTGGATTCTTCATATAGATCCAAATCTAACGAAGGAAGAGCAGCTTAACCTGACTGTGCCGAGGCTCCCGGATGGATCTATCAGTGGATGTGAGATGTACATGCCTGTGAATTGGAATCTCACTGCTATAAGGGAATATGGCTTGAATGAAACCACCACTTGCACTGATGGTTGGGTGCACAATGATACCATTTATGAAGCAACAATTGTCACAGACGTAAGTTCTAGCACTAATGGATTTTAAAAAGTTGTTTCAGATATATAGCTAGAAATTGTAACTTTGATTTAGGCACCTGTATTTTTGAAAATATGTCTGCTATTAAAATCATGTGTTCATTGTGTCCTAAATACTGTACAGTGCCATATAATTTAACAAGCGTGTGTTTAAATGACCTCAATATGAGCTGATTAAAAGACAGTTGCCATTAAGGAATCCTTTGATTTGCAGTTCCTATTTTGTATTTGTCTTTTATTGTTTTGCAGTTTGATCTTGTTTGTGACGATGCAAATTTATTTCGGAGAGCACAAACAATAATGTTGGCTGGAATATTAGTTGGAGCTCTACTCTTTGGCCCCTTTTCAGAATCGTAAGTGTAAAGAAAATTAACCTTTTATATATTTTGAATGCCGGTACTGAATTTATAGACACACTTCAGAAAACTGTAGATTTTTTTTTTTATATTTTAAACTTGATACAATTATGTGCATGCAATTTCATTCTGTGTAGCAAAGTCAAATTAAAACATATAAATATATATTTTTTGCACTATAATGTGAAAGTATGTAAATGAAAAATGATGAAACTGATAACTACTTTGAATTTGGTAACAGTAGGTCGAAAGTTCTGCTGCTGAAATCGGCCTGTGCTTTCCAAAATTCAAATTTCTGCCTCCGGTGGGCGAAGCTTGAAATGTTGTTAAATGTATGGGCACATGTGAACTCAATTTTTCCAGGGGAAATGTCTACAGAGTGGTGCGAGTAGTATTTTTAATCTACCTAATGTAATACGGTCAACATAAATGCATATTTTATTAACTCTACACCTAACCGTCAGTGAAGTAAATTTGTTATTTTAGAGCAAAAATACAACCTCTGAATCATGCTTGCCACTGAAGGTTCTGTATTTGGAAGTATATGATGTGCAAAATGAATTTGCGTTGTAAAAAAATATTTCCAAATGATATCATAAGTAGTCATTTTTAGTCAAATGCTTCTTTTTTCTTCTCATTTTCTGTTTTGAACTCCAGGTTTGGACGTAAACGAGCAACACAGATACCTATGGTGCTCATGCTAATTTTCACAGTGGTGACTGGTCTTTCTCCAAACTTTGAGGTGTACGTCATGTCACAGTTCTTTGTTGGTGTGTCTTATGGAGGATTTCGGGTTAACTGCATCATCCTTGGTGAGACAATGTTGTTCACTGAATTCTAAAGCATCCTTTTCTGAACCTATGCATCATGTTGGTTATCAACAGACTGACAATCCATATATACATGGCAAAATATCAGATAACTCTTAACTCCATAAAATAGACCAAAAATTGTACAGATTTTTATTTTTGTCATCGACAAATCAGTTCTTATCTGTCATAGCATAATTATTAGACTATGGATGCCTATTTAAACCACAGAATGTATTTTTTGTCACTGTAATTGCTGTGTCCTCATTAGAATGTTTTTGTTGCTGCAGCCACTGAGTGGATTGGAGTTGCCCAGAGATCCTATGCAGCATGTCTGAGTCAGGTACTTGGAGCTTTGGGGCAGGTCATTTTTCTGGGCGTTGTGTATTTCGTTAGGGACTGGAGAAAGGCCCAGTTTATAATGGCTGGCCCAATTGGATTTGTGCTACTTTATATATGGTATGTGTGTAATTTTAATACATTTTTAAAGAATAGTTGCAATTAATACTTTTTACAATTGATTCAATTACTTTAGTGTAATTCTGTAACATTACAGGGCATCACTTAGAGGGTGCTTTTAGTTCTGAATGATGAATTTGCCAGTGAATTACACAATTTTTTGTGCATACCATTATAGGTTTATTCCAGAATCTGCTAGGTGGCTTCTTGACCGTGGAAGAACTACAGAGGCAAAAGAACTAATTCAGAAGGCAGCTAAAATCAACAAACGTTCTATTCCTGATTCATTAGTGGAAAAGGTGGCCTGATTTATACTATTATATACTTGTAACGGGTAAAGGATGGGCAAGGAGGAGGCGGAAACCGGCAGAACATTCAATGTAACTTTAATGACAGAAATCAATTTAAAACAACATAAAACAAAGACGCACACACATACAGCAGCCACTTGTGTCTCATTCTATCTCGAACTGGCATCTCCATCTCCCCTTTATTTCGCTCTCCTGCTGATCAGCTGACTCCGCTGACGCCCTCCTCCTCGCCACACTCCTCCACCGCCCGATTCAGGCCAGGCGCCTTCCAGACTGACCTACTCCCCCATTCAGGCCATTCTGCCAGCCGGTGGTCCACCCCGCCTCCTGGGAAACTCTGGGAGAGAGGAGGGAGAGGGGGGAGAGGGGAGAGGGAAAGGGCGAGCAGGAGATACACAGAGAAAGAGAGAGACGCACGTGGCCAATGTGTGTGTGTGTGTGCGTGTGTGTGTGTGTCTTGTGTTTTATGTTATTTTAAGTTGAGTTTGTCATTAAAAGTTTTGTTGACTGCTCAGCCAGTTCCCATCTCATCCTTGCCCATCCCCTACCCGCTACAATACTGTAGAGGACAATCTCTTCTAAATAACATGATAAATTACAAATAATATGGATTATATTTAGTTGCTGTTGTTGTTGTTATTTGATGTTTTAGGTCTTAAAAGAAAAGTCTGTTGAAAGAGGAGGAATAAAAGCCCTGTTTACTTCCCATGTGCTCAGGAAATATTTCTTAATCATTACCTTCGGATGGTGAGTCAGATAACTAACTCCAAAAAACAAAAAAAGTTGTGTGTTTACCTGAATTTCCAAAGTTCACTTTTAAACATGAATGGGTCGCTGTGTTGGTAATTCTTAGGTGTGCACTAAACCTAGCATACTACAGCCTCTCTCTAAATGTGGGGAGGTTTGGCCTTGATATTTTTCTCAATCAACTCATATTCGGACTTGCTGAGTTGCCTGCCCACTTCCTCTGCATGTGGTTGTTGGAAACAGTTGGAAGAAAGGCATCTCTGATGGGTTCTCTTCTATTGGGAGGCTTTTTCTGTCTCCTGAGTCTTGCAGTACCACAAGGTAAAACCTTTTCCATGTATTACATTTCCATAACATACAAAAATCGAAATACTGTATTGAAGTCATGGACATAGAATGGTCATAAGCTGTTTAAGAGAGCAAGATATTTCAATATGTTTATACTTCAGGTAATAACACTGCCATTATTGCTCTTGCCACAACTGGAAGATTTCTCATGAACGCAGCAGGCAGTATTTGCAATGTTTATGTTCAAGAACTGTTCCCCACCTCTATCCGGTAGGCACAGGCCCCTGTCATGCAGCCAGTCATTTTGTGTGTATACATGAGACTTTTATTATTTTTAATGCAGTTATATAATACAATAATTGTAAAATTTCAGCCAGACAGCCACAGGACTTGGTATCACAGCTACTCGAGTTGCAAGTATGTTGGCACCTGTGCTGAACGTGCTTGAGATCTACCACTATTCTATACCCACTGTGGTATTCAGCAGTCTAGCACTAGCAAGTGGGGCATTGGTCTTCTTGCTGCCTGAGACCAGACGCACTGAGCTGCCTGATTCCATAGAGGAGGCAGAAGGCACAAGGTACATGTACTATTACACTGAGACATATAGAGATGTTTTCATTAAACTGGTAAAAAAAAAAAAAGTGTCTTTTTTTTGTGAAATTCTGCTGTTTAAAGAAAAAAAATTCTAAATTTCTAAAAAAATAAATAAAACATTAATTGCATGACTTTTAATATGTATTATTTAAAACAACATTGTAATATTTTTGTCAAAGGAAATAACACACTATCTCTGTTTCTCCCATAGAAAACCAAATAATACAAATCACACATCTGGGGATTGTGAAGACATCCAAGCAACCAAATTATAACCCCTAAACTTCTTGCCAGTGGTTTTCTTTTTTTATAATTATTATTTCTATTAAGGGTTTACAGTGTTTTTATATTAGCATTTGCATTATAATAAGTGTTACTGTTTATTTGCCCTTCAATAGTATGAAAAGATTTGTTGGTTCTGTGTTCTCTTATTTGCTAGACAGAAATGTATAATCTTACAAACATAAAATAATATGCAATAAACCTCATTGTGAATTCCAGTTTTATTGACCCAATTAGTCTTCGATACTTTGATATAAGGAAATGAATGCTTCAGTAAATTAAGAAATCAATAAATTAACTTGGTCATAATGGCATTACTTTTTCAACCAATAAATCTCTGTAGACTATATGAAGACTATAGATTATTTAGTGACTTCGTTAGATAATTTATTTTCCCATATGAAATGCAAAAATTGATCATAAAACAATCAGAAAGTTGTCTCATTTAACTGAGCAACTTTTTAGAACCACAATGTTGTAATACTTAAATAATTTTCCAGACTATATTGCTGCCAAAACGTTTTTTGTTTATATGGGCAGGGTCTGTATTTGTACATTATTCAAATCTGAATTATAATTTTTTAAAGTAAAACAATATTAGATATCAACACTGATGTATTGACATAATATACTTTGACTAATTAAGCAAATTACAGTAATCAAATGACTAAATTGTGCAGAATAGAATGACAAAGTCAAATCAATACATCTGCTTACTTCATTTAAAGGAACATCTCACCAAAAAATTTAAATTCGGTACTAAATTTAAAGTAAGGAACTATCCACTGCCATTGTAGTGAAATGTGTGATATGCATCTCTGTTTGTTTTTTTTGTTTTGAATTTTCATTTTTGGGTGAACTATTCCTTTAAATGTAATAATTGTATTATTTATAGTCATTAAAATTGGAGTTTGTTAATGGATCAGGGATATGAAGTATGGTAGCTCCACTAACCCAATAACTCAGACATCCAATCATTTTCACCACTTTGTGGCTGCACAATATTTGTGTTGGTGTTTGTTGCATCAAGTGGAGTGGGAAATTCCTGTGCTGGTTCTGGAGGCATGGCAGAAATGGATGAGAATATGTCATCGTGAAATAAGATGCTCTCTTTTGTCTCGGCAGCCTCACTGTGACTCTCTAAGCCAGTGAAATCATCAAATAGGTTTGCAGTGGTTTGTGTTGTTTCCACACTGAATGTATTTGTGCCTGTGCTGTCAGTTGTAGTTGCAAAGATGTCATTTTGGAAAGGATCATAAAAAGGGTCAGCACCTCTTTGACCGAACCCAACTAGGGGTGGATCTTGCACAGAACTGAACAAATCGAAAGCCTCCATTTGAGTTGACTGAATAAGTCCTTGGTCAGAAAGATTTTGCTCGAACACATTAGAATCTGATTGATTGCCCTTGACATTGAATACATTATTAACCTCACTTTGAATTAGATTGGTCTGTTCAAGGTCAGAGGTTTCCCGACCAAACACATTTGAAGGATTTGACAGTGTTGATGGGTTACTCTCAGAACTTATCAAGTCAAGAGCTCCATTTGGAGCAGGTTGACCATTTGCAATTGGCTCAAAAGGGTTTTGGCTTTGACTTTCGCTGTTTGTCATAATATCAAAGAAATTAGTGGACATTTCAGAGGCCATAAGCATATTATCTCCTCCAAAGATATCCACTGGTGCATTGGACACTCCAAAGAGTTTGTCAGTCATTCCTGAGAAAATACTGGTTTCATTGGCTACATTCTGGGTGTTTTCAAAGCCATATGAGGTTGCCATAATGTTTGACTCTGATGAACCAAAAATATCAAGAGTCTCTTCATTCAAATTCACAGACTGACTTACTATTGCATCTCCACTTGATCCACTTTCTCCCTGTGTTTTTTCCCCAAATGGGTCTTCCTGAATAAAAGAGCTCTCTATATCAGTTAAAGCTGTCAATGATGGTGTTTCAAAATTCGTAATGTCTGTCAATGTGCCACTGTTTGTAAAATTAAGTGTATCTGAATCTGAAATGCGAATGACTTCGGTCTTGGGGCTCATGACTTGAGATGTAAACATTCCAGTTGCATCAGGAAAACCAGGATCTTCAGTATGAGGGAAAGAGGAGTTCAGGTTTCCTTCAAGACTTGTAGGTTTTGAAAAGTCTACAGAAGTGAGATCAACATGAATGCTTTCTTGTGAAGACATAAGAGCCTCATTGCTATCAATCTCCACAAAACCACCAGTAAGGGGCTTAACTTGTTCAGTTGGATCAAGGTCCATTGATGGCACTGTCACTTCTGCAGGGCTTCTACTAGGCAGTGAAATTGGATTTTCACTGTTCTTGGTTGCATTTAGTTCTACAGGATCATCACTATGTGAGTTTTGTTTTCCATGTGGGGTGTTTTGAGTCAAGGAAATGAGATGAGCAAAATTGTCCTGAGACAATGCAGTGTTCATAGCCTCCTCTGTTTCTACAACTTTCTCTTGTTCCTCCTCACATGCTGTAGTTGCAGTTTCTGTTTTGATTACCAGAGTTTTTAATATATCTAAATCATTTTCAGTGGATGACACAAGTCTACTCAAAACATTTCTAGGTTTGGAAACATGTCTTTTGCTTTCCGTTTTTGACTCACTCTTGTTTTTCCCATTTGAACCAGGTGGAAAGAGTTTGGAAAGAGGACTTTTACCTTTCGACCAAGACCCTTTATTTGCTTTATCTATAACTTTATTGTCAGCAACTTTCATGTTGCGTTTCTCATCAGTCTTTGGAGGTATATCCATCACATCAGGTTCTTTAGATCCATCTCTGATATTTTTGGTGGGTTCTTGACTTTTAGAGTTGATAAAACTGGTATTAGTCTCTGTCTCAATAACCTTCTCATTCTTTATCTTTTCATCCTGCTCAAAATCACAAGATTCGCTAATTGGTTTGAATGTTTCTTTTTCAAAGTCTGCAATGTCATTTCCCTGCAGTTCGTCAAGGTTTAGAATTGTTTTCTGCTCACTGATATGTTCCTCATCTGCCTTTGTGTTTTCATACAGATTGCTTTGCACAGGAGAGACGATTTCCTGTATTCCTGTTGGAGGTAAATTATCTTCCATTGGTCCATCTGAAGTTTTAGAATCATTGCAATGTCGATTGTTTATGGAGTCTTCCAATGGTGATTCCTCTGTTTCTTTTCCTGGTTTTAAAGTTGCGTTATCTCTATTTGCTGCCATTATATCACCATTGAGAACTACAGATGCAGGTTCATCAAAGGCCTTGGCACTGCTTTCAAATTCATCGCTACTGACCTCCATGTTATTTTTCTCCTCTGTGTTAAAATTTGAAGCAAACCGAACAGTCTTTTTTTTTTTTGTTGGAGTATCAATTTTCCAATCTTCAGCCAAAGTTTGTTGTTCTATCACAGAATCTGGTCTTGAGCTATCAGAATTCAGGCATTGTCTTACCTTTTTGTGACTCTTTGGAACTTTACTTTTTGTTCCAAAGTGGGCAGATGAAAATGCAGCCTTTTGTAATGATTTTGTACCTCCTGTGAGAGTTGTATTAATAGGTTTTGAGTGTGGTGCTTTAACCCCAACTTTTAATGTGGAAGGAGTGGAGAACGTGTTTGCCTTGTCGCAAGGTGACAATTGAACTGATTTGTCAATTTCATCCAGTCCAAAATTAAACCTATTTTTTCCAGGAGAATTTCTGGAGCTAAACCTTGCAGAAGATTGGTTATGATTTGACCAGTCTGTTTTCCTTCCTGAAGCTGAGGAATTACTTTGCGAAATAGGGCTATGCTTGGTTCCCTTGATTTCAGGTGGCCAGCTAATTTTAAGCTTGTTCCTGGTATCAAGGCTATTTTTTAACTGCGCATATCTGCGACTTTGCATTGGACCAGAAGATAACTCCAGAGGACCATCAACATGTGTGTGATCTGTTGTATGTGCTGAGCTGATCTTGGAAGTAGGTTTGGGTTCCTCAGATTTTGTAAGCCAGCGGTCTTTGTGTTGTTTGTGGCCAAAGCCCTCATCATAGTTCCCCTTTTTCTTAAATAACTGTTGGTAGTGTGACATGCAGTAGAATTCTCCATAAAGAGCAGAATAATTGTGAATGCTGTAATGAATAATAGTACACAAATACTAAAGATTAAGTTCATTAATTAATTGTCACTGTTAGTTCCCATGGAATCAAAAAGGTGTTATCTTAATTTATTTGTGATCACTGCAATTAAATTTGATAAGATATTTTTAATAAAACAATATTTTAAACATCTTTTTTTTCTCATGAATCAGGGTTTTTTAAATTTGTAACAGTTTTTAATTGATTTGTCAATTTTAATTTGATTGTCAACTTCAAGAAAGTAGATTTTTTAAAGAATCTCACAATGGATGATCTCCATTTGACAATCCATAGCTCTCACCTTAACCTTTTCTGACAGTATTTGCAGCAGAAACAGTTATTATGTAGGATAAGTTTATCAGCCACCATTTTCTCCATTGGGTAAACTGGTGTCAGGCACGCAGAGCACATCTCTTTAGCAGTTGAAAGAAACTAGGGCAACAATATAGACATACATGAAATATTAGTATATAAGATATACAGTATATGATAAGATATGCTGTAGACAGAGCATGAAGATCCTCCAATGACAAACCTAAAACTTTAGACTTATTTAAAAATTACAGGTATTTATTGGCTATATACAATCATTGTATTTTAAACATACATGGCATGGTATTTTTAAGATAAATCTGTTCTTCTGTATATTTTGAGTTTTAGGTTCTACCACAGAAATGGACAATGACTTTATTGATTTTCAGACACTAGTTAAGTCTAACCAGTATATGCTCAAAAGAAAATAATTATGACAAATAGAGGTTTGAAATATTTTATTTTAATTAATATACAGTTTATGTAACAACATAAATATATTTATCAAAATATTGCAACAGTACAAAAATCCTTGCTCTTACTCAACTTTTTTTAAAGGTGCTATTTGTAATATTTTTTTTTACTGTACTAAATCATAAAATGACCATCATATGTCATTAGGGAATTAGGAAACATGCTAAGTTGAAATACTGGCTTCTACGATAACAAAGCTAAAGCCAGTATATTCTACTTTGAAGTTTCCATTGGGGCCGGAATTTCTGTTTATGGGTTGCCAGATTTGAACAATTTGCAGGCAAACAACACTGGGTGCTGCAAACGATCTGGATCGGAGATAACAGATTCCACCCGACCTAAAAAGCCTTGCAATCTGTCTAAAAACCACTATGACCAGAGGCATAGTAAAACAAGGATAAATACTGGAGATGCCTTTGGAAGATGGAGACAGCTTAAAGCCCAGAAATCCTTTAAAACGGATGCTGGGTTGGCTAATTCGCTTGTAAACATTCTGGCAACCTGCATGAGCTTCAAGTCTGGGGCGGGGCAGACAACTCTCCAATATTTTGAATTTGGACTGCACTACCCATTTCAAATGCTTGTTGTCAGTCTTACATATAGCACCATTAAATAGATCAAGCATCACAATAAAACGTTTTATTGTACACATAAAAATGAGGATTAATAAGCTAATATGTTTGAATTTCAATTGAGATTAATATGATATAACCTAACAAAATATTGTTTCAATAGGAATTATCTGCCAGATTCATATTTTTCTATGTTTGGATGACCAAAAGTAACAAACACTTTGCTATCTTTGCTTTTACAGGCAGCATTTGAAGAGAAGGTGTGACCAGACCTTTGCAAAATGGGTAGAGTTACTACTTCATACCTCCCTGGATTGGTAACAACAATTCTGTCTCAGATTGTATTGTAACAAATGTAGATCTTTTGGAGAAGTATTTACTCCAGAAGCAATCTATCTCTTCATATTTCTCACTGACGGTTTTAGTTCCAATGATTCCACTTGCAACTTCTGGAACTGTTTGTACTTTAAGAATGCAGAATTTCCTTCAAGGATTTTGAGGGCTACAAATGTGGCTGGCAGAGCTTTTTTCAACTGAAGACTGTGGGGACTGTTGGGTGACTCTGCAGGTTTTCTTGCTGCAGAATGAATGGAAATAAAGGAAGGGGAAGAAGGGAGATTTGAGCATGGTTTCACCAGTTAACGTACCTCTTTTGGCAGCTCTGAAAAGGGTTTCTCATCCTTATTATCAGTGCTCTGTACCTGTTTAGATTGTACAGGTTTCACTTTGCAGGAAACAATTCTTATTGTCCTAATTTTATTAGTAGCATTTAAGTATTCACTAAATAGGCCTGACAATCCAGCAATGTCTGCCTCATACTTCAAATTTGAAACAGAATATTAAGCCTTTTTAATCTACTCAATGTCCAAAGGTTCTGTTCTTTCAAGTTGACAATGTCCATGCTTGCCCTTCTCTAGGTCCTCAAATGCAGCCTCAACAGAGGAAACACTCTCTAAATCATCTCTCAACCACTCTGTTTGTGTGCCAGCTCTTGTCTCCCTTGGATAGGGAGTTTTGTGTTCTTTTTTGGACTGGCAATACAAGCAGGCACATTCTCAAATAATGTCTTCAAAGGTTAGACATCCAACTCCGAGTTCTCCCCCTCTATTTCTTGAACTTTTGGCAGAATTATTTTCAGTTCCTCTTGTCTCGTGATATTTTCAAATATCTCCATGGCTGCTGTTACACTGTCCCTCATAATCTCCTCTTTGTGGACGGAGAGCCTCTGGCAGCGCTCATCAACAGTCCTCTCTCCTTGCTTTTTTTTTCTCTCAAAACTACTTTCTTCTCAGGGTTATTAAGCTCTTTACAGGCAGTTTTTCAGGTGATGTAGAGGTCTCTCCACTGTTATCTTGTCTGGGCAAGTATAGGTCAACTCCATTTGTGTTGTCTCTAAAGCCTTTTGCTTGTTCTGGGGTGATTTCATTTGGCACAACTTTAATTTTCTTCGGGACAAATAAGATATTGTCGACAGATGCTGTTTTCCTTTCCCCAAAATTCTGAAGTGCAACCTTAAATCCATTGTTAATTTCTTTCTTGTCCTTTGAGTAACTCTGCATACACATCCTGAATTCTTCAGCAGCATTTCTCTTCTGAATCACATTTTTCCCTATTCCTGCTGTATTACAAGCAATGGAATTATCCTCAACATTCTCTATTTTACTGACTGACAGGATGTCCATATGTTCCATGTGGGAGTTTTGAACCCATTGTGGAGTATATTGCATTTTTTGAAGATCCGTCTCTGGGCTTTCAAATTTCCAAGTTTCATTTTTATGCAAGAACATTTTCTTGCTGGGTATCATTTTGGGTGGGATTACTGGATTCTGTTGGTTATTAATAACAGGCTCAGATGAGCTTTGACAAATATGTGGGGTTTCTGAAATATATTCAGAATTAGTGGTGATATGCAATGGTTTTGGTGGAATAAATGGTTTCTGATCTTTAATGTGATGACCAGTTTTTGGAGGGATAGGTGGTGGATGTTCACGCTAGAAAGCTGTTTGAATTGTCCAGTTGGAACTAATCATAGGTTCTGAGTTCAGTGCCAAGAGGGTCAGATGCTCACTGCCTGTCACTGAAACCAAAGAAGACAATTCAGCGTCAGATATGGGCAAAGGTAAAACAAAACTCTGCTTGCAATCTTGAGTCCCTGAGTAATTTTTCACTTTGCTATGTGTGTAAGACTGTCCAGATGTTCTATATAACTTTTCTGCCATGTAATCCCCTTTAGAAATGTTAATGCTAGACCCTCTACACTCTAACTCTTGCAAGTTACCTCTTACAATTTCCTCTCTGTCTACACTTCTCTGCTCTGTTGCAGCGCATTGTAAAGACTAAATAGCAGCCTTCACATCCCCTCTTACAATTTCTGACTCTATCTCAGACAACTGAGGATTGATAACTAGCCTCATTGAGCCACTTTCTGTACTATCACCTATAGCATCTTCTCTCCTTCCCACTTCATTCTGATGACATACTCTTTCAATGGATCGCTGATACTTCTCTGTGTCACTAACCTTTTGAAATGTTGTAGTAATCCGCTGGTTACTTGAGGATGATGTTGTAGACTGCCTCACTGTTGAGGTATTTTGTTCCTGAGATGATTCATTTAAATCAGTGTTTAGTTTACATAACTTTTCTGGAGTAACAGTCTCTTGTTCTACTCTTATGCTTTGGTTCTTTGCTCTCTCCAGGGACCTTTTGGCTGCTTTAACATCTCCTGAAATTATTTCATCCTTTATTAATTTTCTTTCATTGTCATCTGAGCACATTTCTTGTGCGTCTACATTTAGATCGTAAATGGTTCCTGGTATGATGACCTCACGTTCCAAGTGCATACTTTGTTGCTTTGCCCGTTCCAAGGATTCAAGTGAGGCTTTAATGTCCCCAGACACTATTTCTTCTTTTTGTAAAATGAAGGGCTGATTGAGTGTCTCACCAAGCTGCTGCTTGGCAGACAAAACATTGCCTTTGATTATCTCCTCCTTTGGTATGCCGTTTCCAACAGCAAGGTCTGTGCAGACCTCTGAGAAAATCTTTTTAACGCTCTTTACATCTCCTGGTATGACATCCAAGATGGTTTTTTCAACTTGTTCCCTTTCTTGATTGAGGTGCTTCTTTGCTTCCTTTACATCCCCTTGAACAATTTCAATTTCCTCTTTCCTGGAGCATGTTGGTTCATCAGACAGCTCCTGCTGAAGACCCTTGAGGTAATAAAGGTCACCCTTTTCAATGCAGTTTCTATACAAATCAACATTCCCCCTCTCATTTTCTTCCAATCTGCAAGATGCTTTGGTCTGCTGGCTGTGGACTGTGGCTAGTAGGCTGCCAATGGTGGACTTGACGTCTCCTCGAGTGACATCATGAGACTCAGTTGTCAAGCTTCTTTGACACAGTAGGGAATAGACTGTCATCTCAGGCTGGCCTCCTTCAGATTCTTGCATTATCAAGCCTGTCTTGATTGCTTTTTGTTGCACAAGCATGTTCTCAATGACTTTAACTGCTTCTTGAGTCTTGCATTCTGCATTTGTATTTTCTGCAGATCTAGGCTGTTGAAATGGAATTTCCAGCACTGTGCTGTGTATCTTGCCTTGTTCATCCTCTTTAAGGAGAACAACTTTAGATTTCAGGTTTGGTCTGAAGAGTAACTGTAGCATTATGTTCCTGATGTTTCCTTCAACAACTTCCTCATTTTGAACTTTGGAATCCATATTGTTCACAAACTGATATTTTGCCATGTTTACATATTTAGAATCATGTGCCTGGATAATGATTCCATTCGAATGAATAAATGAATTATGGCAAAGGCGGTAGAGTATGTCTGTCACGCTTTCCACTGTGATTTTGTCCAGTGGTGTGGTCTCAAATAACCAGGTGGTGCTTTTAACATCTGCCTTTGGAATTTCTTCCTTCGAAACAAACTCTTCAGTAGATTCACTGTTCTTTATTTTATCCAGGGACTGTGACTCGAATAACCAAGTGCATCGTTTCACATCTCCCTTTGTGTTGTCCTCTCGATACACAGTTTTCAAGGTATTCTGCTCATGTGGCTCACCTTTTAGAGTATCAATTGGTTGATTCTCAAAGAGCCAGGTAGAAGTTCGTACATCACCTTGTTGTACATCTGTGACACTCACCATTCTCACATACTTATTTTGGGCTACTTTATCCGTCTCAAAAAGTTGTTTGCTTTGTTGCACATTTTGTCCAAAGCCTTTATCTTCCACAACCCTTACTGATGGCCCTTCACAAAGGGTGAAGGAGTCCAGGGGTTGTGTCTCAAACTTCCATCGTGCTGATTTCACATCACCCTTGAGCACATCCTCCTGAGTAACTGCACGTATCACATAAATTTCTTTGTCTGCTTGAATGTTATCAAGTGGCTTGGCTTCAAACATCCACCTTGTTCCTCTTACATCTCCTCTCGCCATTTCCTCTTTCCTCACTGTGGTAACTTCATGAAACTGTCCATCTTTGTCTCTTATAGCATACAGAGGCTGAGATTCAAACAGCATTGTGCTGGACTTTACATTAACGCTACCGCTCATTAGCTTCTCAACACTCATTGACTGGTGCTCAAGTAGTTGGTTTTTATCTTGGATTTTGTCCAGAGAAAATGTTTCAAAAATGAACTTCTTGCCTCCAACATCACCACCCTCAACATCATTGACACTGCGAATCATTCCATCTTCCTTCTCACTGATGTCACAGATAGGCTGATTCTCAAACAGCCAAGTGAATTTGTGGACTGATCCTGACTGAATTTCTTTGTTCTGCTCAACTTTTGACTCGCTGATGCCCTCACTTCCTATTTCATGGAGTGACTTGGATTCAAATATTTCTTTGACATGCGATACATCTCCAGACTGAACATCCACTTGACTGACATATCTAATATTTTGGACCGAATCTGTTCGCTTTGTTATCCTGTCCAAAGTCTCGGTTTCAAAAAGGTGTTTCACTGTTTTCACATTCACATCACTTTTTACATCTTCCTGCGCAGTACTGCACAATGTCAAACTGAATTCCTCTTTGTCTTTAATGTTATCCAATGGTGGTGTTTCAAAAAGCCAAGTGTGTGACTTAACATTAGCTTTGGGAACCACTTGCAAATCCTGGTTTCTCTCTGATTTGTCATACAAAATGTCCATTGGTTGTGTCTCAAACAGCCATTTGCATGTCTTCACATTACCCTTTTGTAATTCTTCATGTGGTGCAGTTGAATCCACTTCTGACTGATTGAATTTTAAGTGTATGCAATCCAAAGTTTGCGTTTCAAACATCCATTTGGCTGTTCTCACGTCACCTGTCACGTCTTCTTGCCTTGTAATGCCTTTGATGACCTCTACTTTTTCATTACCTTCTTCAAACTGGTCTAAAGTTTTTGTCTCAAACATCAATTTGTAGTTCTGTACATTTCCTTTTATGCATTCTTCTCGACTGACAGTTTTTACCTCGTGGAAATTTCCAGCACAGTCCTTAATTGCATACAATGGTGTGGTTTCGAACAGAGAGCGGTTGCCTTTGACATCAACAGCAGTAATGTCATTGACTTGATTTTTTGCATTCTCGGAATCAGAGATGTGACTAAGAGGTATGGTTTCAAACAGATTCTTGAAAGTCTTTACATCTCCTCTCTCTTCTTCTTCAACTTTGCTCCCTCTGTCAAGTGTCATTTTACAAGCACCGATCTTCTCAAACTTCTGCTTTTTGTCTTTAACCTCTCCTTTTTCATTGCTCAACACCGCAACTTTTGTGAGATGCCCCACTTCGTAGCTGTCTTTCAGAGTGTCCATGGGCTGTGTTTCAAAAAGCCATAGGGTGGACCCTACATTTCCTCCAACAACTGCCTCCTTCTCCAAGCTTTCACCCATGGAATCTCCTTTAAGCGATGATAGGGGCTGGTTTTCAAAAAGCTTTAGTGTATTATGAACATCTGCTTCCCCTGAGAAGTCCTCCACTGTTCCTTGGAACTTTTGTTCTTCTACAACACCTTCATGAATTGCATCAAGTGGTTGAGTCTCGAACATCCATCTCTTCTTCTCAAAACCACACTTCTGGGCTTCCTCAAGTGAGATCCCCCGAATGATTTGCACACCAGTTGTTCCTTTATTAATGAGATCCAACGGCTGTGTTTCAAACAGCCAACGTGCTGTTTTGAAGATACTGCTCTGGATTTCCTCTCTACAAATTGACTTTATCTCATGGACATTGCCACTGCTATCCCTAAGTGCACAACAGGGATCTGCTTGGAAGAGCTTGACAGTTTTCTTCACATCTCCTTTATTTTCCTGGAGCTCTGATTTCAGTGTTAGGAAATGCTGATCTTCAACAGAACATAAGCGGCCTAAGGCATCCAATGGCTTAGATTCAAACAGGAGATGTGCACCTCTCACATCTCCCTTCTGAATAGGTTCCTTCAGTACAACTTCCACAAATTCATCATCCTCCATTTTTGATCTACTGATTGAATCTAGATTCTGCGTCTCAAATAACCAGGTGGCCGCGCGAACATCTCCTTTAACTAGACCTGGTCTCTCACTAACTGTTGTCTGTTGACCGGTCAATGTCGAATGGTCAAACAAGGAGGATTTGCCCCTCACATCACCACCATGAAGATTTTCCTCATCAAGTAATTTTTTTGTTTCATGTGGGCCTCCAATATTGTCAAGTGTCCAGTTCTCAAATATCCATCGCATTGATTGGACCTCTCCCTGATATGCTGTATCTACTGCTTGGGGGTTTATTGCTTCTATCAGTTCATCATCTAAAACATCATCAAAATTCTTCCTCAGTTCAGGATGAATGTGTTTAAAAAGACGTTTCAGTTCACTTTTTTGTCGTTGCTGATAATACTCTGTGAAGGTTTCTTTTGGAGGTGGCACAGGAAGGACATTCTGACTTAGATCCTGCTGAATTGACACCAGAACCTGAGGTCTTGGTAGTGGTGGTGGAGGGGGAGGTACATCATCATCTCCACTGGCTGCTTCTGCCACTTTTATATCTTTGGCTACTTCTGCCATCTTGGGTACAAAGAAGATGTATGCATGAAGTCTCAAGTTACTCTCCATAATGAAATTAATAAAACTGCCATAATTGTAAAATATTCATTAAACATTTTAATGAAATAATATGTTAGTATCTAAAATGTTAGCTATTAGCATTTACATTTAATGCCTTTACTTTACCTGTTAGAGTTTAGCAGGGAATGGCTGGTTTAGTTCACTGTGCACCATCCCTGTGTAAGTGAGTCTTCACTCCATTCATGAGAGTTCTTTCTTGTTAGTACAAAATTCATACTCTATTACAAATACAGTTTCACATTTCCAAACCTTATTCTCTGTGAGAAAGCTTGAGGTTATGTTGTATGTCAACACAAAGAGGCACCAAAACACTTTCTCAGACTTTCAGCTTCATCATACCACATTGGTGGAATGACCTCTCCAACTCATCCGTGAAGCAGACTCAGACTCATATGTTTTCAATACTATTCTGATGCTAGTGAAACTTTGTAATATGGCACTTTTTACCACTGTCTCCTTAAGATGACTCGCTTATGTTTTCCTCTTTTGCAAGTCGCTTTGGATAAAAGCGTCTGCCAAATAAATAAATGTAAATGTCTTTGCAGATATCGCAGCAATGCTATTAGTTTGAAAGTACGGAACAGTTAATCATGTAATTTTTGTCACTTTTGCTTATATACAGTATATACTTTTAAAGTCTTATTATACTTTTTCTCTTTTAAAGGAATTTCAGAAAATATAAATTCTAGCATTTACTGTACACACCCTCATGTTGTTCCATGTGACTTTCTTTCTTCTGAGGTATACAAAAGGAGATGTTAGGCAGAATATAATTTTTTTCATCAATATGGAAAAAAGATGCCATGAAAGTGAATGGTGACAGAGACTAACATTCTGCCTAATACAGTATCTCCTTTTGTGTTACTGAGAAAAAAGGTTTGTAACAACATGAGGGTGAGTACATTTTGACAGAATTCTTAATGTGTATTTTCCTTAAGATAGTGAAATGAAACAAGAATATGAAATGCAAGAATATCTAAATCTTTATTGTGATTTTGAAGATGTTGTGAGGAAAGTTACAAATAAACTTCAAATTGTTTAATGCCTTGCATTTTAGATATGTGATGATTACCAAAATGTAAATATTTAATATCCAATTAATTTTTTATTTATTTCCAATTAAAGGCCCTAATATCCTTCCAGAGAAGTTCTTCTTCGTTCAGGGTTAAAAAGAAGTTCTAAACAGCCAAGCAAAGTTATCCTGTTTGTGAACATTCAGACTCCCACCAAACCGCTGTGGGAGGTGTTTAGAGGAGCATTTAAATATGAATGAATGAATGAATGAATGAATTATATCAGAAAAACCTTAACTAATGTGACATTTAAAATGTGTCATCAATGACTTTGTCTCATTCTCTGAGTAGAATTCACATACGATCAGTAAAATAAGTTTTTTAACCACTCGATGATGATTTAAAGTAATATATCAGAGACTATTTAGCAAAGATGTGCCACTTCTATTAAAATGAATGGTATAAATTGGAACCCCCAATGGTCCAAGGATGTAGAAAGGCCCTACAGATAAGATAAGAGCAAATCATCTTTTAGATACAGACATCGCCTGTCAATCAACTCGAGAATGCGCATGCATATTATTAGCTATATACGCCGGGGAAATTGTGGGGGTGGGGGACAATTTATGATTCCAATGTTGTCAGATTTTACTGCTGGTTTGAAATATGTTCTTTGATCGTAATCTTGACTGACCATTTTTCAGATTTCTGTGTTTCCGAGCTTCACTTTCAGGACTGAAAATAGCTTAGCAAAAGCGTTCCAAAGAAAGCTGCCATTGAACTGACTTGCTAGAAAGAACTTGATATATATGTAGTAGAAATGTTGAATTTCTCTTGTTTACATTTTGAATTCATGACGCTAATGCGCGAACACACTATATGGTTACACTGTTATTGTAATGATGGCACTGATATTACTGGAAAGATGAGTGTATGAGTGTATAAAAGTGTTAATATGTAGAATAAAGACTAAAGTATGATGAAAGGCATATATTACTTTGGGCAGATGTGTGAATGGCTTTTGCTGCAGAATACTCTTAAGTGAATGGGCACTTGAGAGTATAGTAGATTTGATTCTTTTTGTAAACTAAGTAAAGAAGACAAAAATCGCATAACATGGTCTTGGAAAATGTATCTAAACAAACGATTGTACAGATGTAGGTAAATTTGAACCAGAACGCTAAAAACTCTGCATGCCAGTGTGTTCATGTTGACTGAAATTGACTGACTGAACATTATAAACAAAATTAGCTGTCGGCTTCAAGTTAGGTGGAACTCAAGGTCACATCTACCGAAGACGTTAGAAAATGTTTAGCAGTCGGTAAGAATTTTTCCTGAAAGTTCCCCCAGACGAGCTATTACGACCACTGCAATGGATGCAAAACACAGATTTCGTAATAAAGATTTCGTAATAAATAACATCACACCTGATCCTCCTTCGGTTTCGTTTAAAGTATATTGGGGGATAAACCATTATGGTTTGTTTACTAATGGCAATTAATGATCCTGCTACTAGTAATGAAATATGGTAATGAAGAAACCATACAATTTAGAAACAATTCTTGTTGCTTTTCCATGGAAGTATTATAATATGTATTATACTAGTATTATGCTATACTATCATTTTCATTATATTTTTCTAAAATAGCCACACAACACTCATTAGCATTAGTAATTAGTCACACAGCAGGCTCTTAAAATTATCCTTAGATTGAAAATCATCCCAAACTGTTGTTCATACCTTACTTTGTTTCTTCTTTCCACTTGAGACAAAGTGTTCGTGGACCACACTACCCTGAGAAAGAATTATGAACGATGACTGATTATATGAATAATTAATTATCACTTATCACAATGTTTCATAGAATTTGTTTTCTATACACACAGCAACACATAACTTATTCAGTGACAGTAATTCTGGCCAACAAAAGAATTGAGAGACTTGTGTACTGTAAAATAATCCTATACCAGAGTTCACAGCTTTGCATGCATTTCTGTCATCCAGTCTGAGCACTCGACCTTATGGCCATATGTAGATGCCTGTCTGTGTGAGTGATATGATTGATGCAATGGGCACTCACTTGCTTTTCCGTAAATCCTGAGAAGTCTGCAGTTGCTACCTTTGACAGGTAAAGGGTAGATCTGTCTTTCACAGTTGGGGTAGGAGAGTAAGTGTACGTCTGTTTGTGTTCTTGATAGGAAGATTCTTTCAGGTCTGCCTTAAAACGTCTCTTCTCATCTAATTAATAAAAGGAACAAATATTGTTACAAAACTACCGTCAAAAATAATTTATAACTTAAAAGCAAAGTGTGAAATTTCTTTTGTGAAACAGAATTGCAAAAGTAATGACTGGGTTTAAATAGACAAACTCAAATTCATACCATTGGTTGAGCCAAAGTTGCAGTTGAATTAATTCTTATTGATACAAATATAAAGATATGTACTAAAATACATGCCCGGGGCTCTTCAACCATTAATACTGTGGTCCATAATCCACCTGGGATAAACAAGAACTGGGCTAGAAATAACACAAGTGTGACCTGACCTAGTTCCTTGGCCATCTAGTGGCTCTGTGAACAGATTCATTGATAGTGGTTTATATATAGAGTGGAGCTGTTGGTGTGCTTTTTATCTGTGGGCTATTATTATGCCTCAAAAGCCTTTGGAAACTATTTAGTTAGAAACAGTATATGGTTGTGTAATTAAAAGTCATTTGGCTATAATAAACCAATTCAAAATAAGGACAATTGCAAGAAGCAGCAGTCTGTTTACATCTCAGATATATCCCTTGTCTACATTCAGTATACAAACATTAATATTGCAATTGTATTGCATTTCTTAGCATTGCATTTAACTAACCAAAATAATGGCCTGCATGCCATTGTAAGATGTGAAAAAAGAACAATTGCACTCTCAGCTGGAGTCTGTGTGACCTCTTTTTAAGGGTTCTCATTCTCAGTGGACAAAACATTCTGTGACAAAGCTTTCCTGATTCAGGAGTGGGATTTTTGTCTTTTGATGGACATAATTGTATAGTTTTGCCAACATAATTATGAAAGTTTGCCTTCAAAATTGTTATCTTACAATATAGCCAGACAATAAATACAAAACAGTTTGATCAGATATCATAGCTTCAGAATGCAAATAAAAAAATGAAAAGAAATCTAATTTTTAGTTGCCACTAAGGTCCAGCTAGGCAATTTTTTCTATCAAATGATTAAAAACCTCTGATGTGTGCTAGACGTGACCAATGTTTCAGAATGCTGAATCGGAGCAGATCACATATTATCCCTGTCGTAATGTGATGTAATTACCGTTCGGAACAGCAAAAGATAAACGTGGAAACTGTTTTAAAGCTTTCAAGGCCCAGTCACAACAAAAGCTTTCCCTCTGTAGGGCATTCAAGCATCTCTGCCAGAGAGCAGGAGCACTAGCTAGCAGCATAGGTCTGTCAGCTGTAACTAATGACTATTTTCGAGCATACCTCTGTTTTTCACACTGTAAGCTCTCATGGGACAAAAGGATTGGGCCCATCACTGGCGCCACTCACGAGTCTGGGCTTAAAGCATTTGCATAGCTGGATGAGCACACAGAATAACAGTGCTGAACAATACTAAGGTCCAGCTAGACATTACATTCTGCAGAGAGAGAGAGAGTCCTATCATCACACTGATTACAAGTCTGGAATATTTAGCTCTCTGATTTGTAATAAAGTACCTTGAAAATAGTCAATTTTAAAAGCAGCAGCAAAACATTTTATTCTATTAATACTAAGGGTTAAATTCCCCTTGATTTTATGCCATTGTCATGTGATGACAGTGCATGACTAATCTGACATAAATGGTGTAATCTAGTTGATAGACTGCAAGAATTGTAAAGTATGGTTTTGTACTTCATCAAAGGCCTTTGCTGATGGTTATTCTATTGCCAGTGGGTATTTTGCAATTGTTTAATTTAGAAATGGGTCCAACCATCGAAACTTTTATTTGCACCTGTGATACAATTAATTAAGTAGCTTAAATATGTGCACTCACTAATCATTTTATTAGGAACAACTGTACACCTACTAATTCATCTGATTATCTAATAAGCCAACCATGGCAGTTCTGTTGATGGAAACGGCTTGTTGATAAGAGAGGTCAACAGAGAATGGCCAGACTTGTTTGAGCTGACAGAAAGGCTATGGCAACTGGTATAACCACTCTGTACAATTGTAGTGAGCAGAATAACACCTCAGAATGATCAACACGTCGAACCTTGAGGTGGATGGGATACAACTGCTGAAGACCAAGTCTGGTATTTTATAAGGACCATAGAGTTCCTAATAAAGTGCTCAGTGAGTGTATATTTAAAGAGTATCATGCCACCTGAATGAAGGTTTCACAGAGACCAACCCCCATTCATAGCTATTCAGGAGCAGTCCTCACAGAGCATTAATGAGGGCACGGCCATAGTGTCCTAGAATGCAAGTGCTTTTGTGCTGCTGACAGCAGCTGTCCAAATTATTGTAATATGCACTTGGTATTTATTCCCTTCAGCTGCCATTCTTAGTTTCCTGTGAGCTCTCAAAGGATGTTAAAAAAATGACAATTTAAAACCACAACTTAAAATAGGCTTGTATCAACAAAAGCATTTTTAGCTGACCCATGAAGTGTGTAAAGATAATTTAGCAATTTTTTTTTTACATAAAAAATACAAAAAAATAACTTCTCTTCAATTAAACATAATTCACTGCGGTATGCCACTGCATTTCCAATTATTTGATTCCAAGTGATGCATTCAATTTCTATGCTACTGTTTGGTTGTATGGTTAATGTATGTATTTTGTATTTATTACATACCTAGAAAGATCACATACCTTTAATACTGATGGAAAATTTAAGAGAGGAGCATTTATAAAAACTATTCCTAGTTATACAAATTTTACTTGCCAGAATATTTGACCAATACATTTACATGATTTATTCATGAACTTTTTTGTGTTTTCCTGGTCATGGATTTTTAAAAACCTTTCAAATTCAGACCACTTTGCTAATAAATCATTTAGAGTGATATGTGAACTGATTCAACTGGCTCCTAATCACTATAATTACTGTACGTTTTTTGTTATTTTTATTTTTTTAAGAATACAAGTCCCTCAACATCAATGGATCATTTATATTAAATTCCTATGCACTGGTTTAAATCATAGACAACAATATGAGCCCACATCACTTGGCTAAAATAAGGGAATGCTTTCCAAATCAAAATTTAGATTGAAATAAAATTTAGTCTGTTATATCAAAGTTAAATTAATATTAATTCACAGGCCTCTTTACACAATGAATATTGTACTCACAGACAATAAATTGCTGGCTGCTTCTTGCTTGGTGGTCTTACTGCCCTTAAATCTTCCAGTTGAGTCTTTTATATTTCCCTATATGATGTCTTGTCAGTCTGTCTGTGTGAGTGATCCTCTCACTCTCTCGTACCCTGTACTTGGATGCTGTCTGTATTGGTAGTATTGTCTCACTCTGTCACTGTGCTTGTCTCTGGCCCTCTCTAATGGATGACAGCTGATTTTTATCACTGTTCACTGTGGAGCAGGGATGAGGCCAGCCTGCTATTTTGGAACCATCATGGGCGGTATTCCACACGCCTGAGTCAATCAGGGATTCTGGAAGTGACAGGGGTACAAGGAACCCCCATGAGCATAATTACCACTATGACCACATTAGTCACTTGCTCATCAATGACACAGATTTGCTTCCTCATGTATTTTTCCAAGGTATTGAGAAATACATTTATTGAATGACAGGGCTCGACATTAACACTTGTCTGCTTTTCTGGGACAAGTGGTGTTTTGAAGGGGCGATTGAAAGAGAATTGTACAGTACTTGCCCGACCGGACAAGCAGAGTGATTAAACAACAAAAAAACTACCAGCTATATTTCTGATAGCCTAGGCCTGTGTAACTTATTTGAAAGTTCATATTCTTATTCTGCTGTTGAAAGTAATCCAGAGCACATCATTTTATAATTCGCAAGCGAACAAGTAACAGCTGACCCCTGTTTGATTGACAGGCAGAGTATGTGTGTGTGCTGAACATAAATAAAAATGTCAGACTTGTATGTATAAATGTAAGCTAATAGACCTGCTGCTGTCTAGTGTAGTGCTCATGACTGAATAACTTTAGTAGCTTTAAAACAAATATGAATGTATTATAATCATACAGTGAAGACCAGTAGTAGTTTTAAGTTGCATTTCATTCTCAATGTTTACTTGAATACTTGATAGCCGACTGCTGTTAAAAACTTTTAAAGATGTTACAAAAAGAATCAAATTTTCTTAATTTGTATCCTTTATTTTAATCTATTCTTCTTGCTGATTTTTATTGTCATTTTATTACTGACTGTTTACTGGTCTTGAATAATTAAGAATTATTAACATGTTAGTGTTTTTATTTGTTGTGGTTTTGAAGCTGGTATTGAGAATCGGCAAATTTCTCTATAGACTACTGAAATTTTGGTATTGTGATAATGTGAAGCCTTTATTGTACATGGTAGATACTGCTGCAATCGCATGAGGAAAAAGTAGATCTCATTCAATAGACCTATGGGCATCCCTGTTGTTAATGGTGATGATGGAGGCTTTCCTTTATTTGACTACCACGTGTAACATAAAATAAATACCATATGACAATAGCCTCCTCCCCTACACAGTGCAGTTTACATTTCTGTCGCAGAGAACTTAGTTGATTAAATAGGTACACTATTAGGTTGGGCATCCACCATAATTTTAGTAAAATATACAACATAAACTTTGACATGGTGCTTGAGCATGTAACTTAAATGTCCTTTTTTCTCTCTGGACAAGTAACTTTTTTACTTGGACAAGTGAATTACCAATATACTTGTCTGGAGGACAAACACATGACAACGCTTAATGTCGAGCCCTGAGTGAGTTTCAGTGGCTTTTTGGCAGAACGTTCAGAAATAGTCTCATGTAACTTCTATTTATAGCTGTTATTTATTAAAATAGGATCCAAACTGAACACTGCTAATAACAATATCCTGCTCAGTGACGTATGCTGAGGTGCACAGTGCTTGCTAATACATCTCAAAATAATGATGGCTCTCACTAATGCCATGGAGGTACTTGTGATTATTAAGAATTAAGAGTTGTGCCTGTGGTAAACCATTTGATTCCCTTTTGTACCATTTCAGCTGTTTTGGAGCTATACTATAACTATACTGTTGAAGTTATAGTTGGCCTTAAACATGCTCTTTCTGTCTTTAATCTGTTGTACAGAAAAGTGTTGATTGACTGTGGGTGACAATATAAACAAAACATTTGACACAATATTGTATTAAATGTGACAATTTCACCCATACTATATGGTATGAATTTCTTTGCATAGATGATAAAATATCAAACCAATTGGCGCCTAGAAGCAAATCATGCTGGACCTTTTCTCAGAGGTAACTTAACTTTTCTTAGCCATTTTTGCATTACTTTTAAGCAACTGCTCTCAGGGTGATTTTAAAGTGATAGTTACATTTACATTTATGCATTTGGCAGACGCTTTTATCCAAAGCGACTTACAGTGCACTTATTACAGGGACAATCCCCCTGGAGCAACCTGGAGTTAAGTGCCTTGCTCAAGGACACAATGGTGGTGGCCATGGGGTTTGAACCAGCAACCTTCTGATTAGCAGCCCTGTGCTCTAGCCACCTCGCCACCACCACTCGTCAGTTCACTCCAAAATAAAATTCTCATCATTAACCATCAGCCAACCCAGATGTGTATGACATTCTTTTTTCTGCTGAACACAAACTAGGATTTTTAGAAGAATATCTCCGCTCCATAAATTGAAAGTGAATGGTGACCAGAACACACTCAAAAAAATATTTTTTATATTTTAATGAATAACAAAAATAATAATTTGAGTAGGATAAGCATATATTATTTTGACAATTTTGGTTAAATGTAAACAAAAAAAAAATATGATTTTTTATATGATTATTTAAATCCTCGCTAATTTCTTATTTTTAAAAAGGCATTTAAAATGTTTTTACTCTGGAAATTTTGCCATTAAAACACCATCAATGTTTGGTAAATGATCAGACCAGTTATATAAAAGTTGTTGCAAAAGCGCATTAATGTGCATTTTTGTAAAAGTATGAGTACAAATAGGAGTAAGCACAAAGAGCGTGCAGATTCATCAACAAAACTGTCCCAAAGGAGTGTTATTCCACAAAACACTCCATCCGCTAGGCAGAACCAGCACAAAAGAAAAAAAGAGGTGCTCAGTTTCCTCAAACAGTTAAGTGAATGTTCAGTGAGCTGGTCCACTCAGCTGCAACGTGAGTACCCTAAGATAACTTACTCCATTGACTTTCTGAAGGATATCGCTTTCTGTGAGCATGTGAATATGGTCATCTTTAGCATCTATTCTCAATTTGGCCGGGAATATCAGTGCAAAAGCGAACTTCCGTTAATTTAAAAGTTTCTTGCATTCCTTGACTCTAATCATGTTTCTTTCTTGTCGAATTCGCAAACTCTGGGAACAAGGAAATGCTATGTTTTTTCCCAAGAAAGCCTTCCGTTACTCGTCATCTCGCATAACACAAGATTTTTATCGGATGATCTCAGAAATTTGGCCAGAATTGATCAGGACCTGCCTCCCTCCACAGCTAGCTGAGAAGGAACCCTGTGAGCTCGCTCAATTTCCATCTTATGGCCTTTTATGTCAAGCAGATTCGGAAAGAGCCTGTCTAGGAATTTAACCATATCCTGGCCCTCTTCGGCCTCAGGAATTCTGACAATACAGATGTTATTCTGCTGGCTACAGTTCTTCATGTCCTCCAACTTCTCCCAGACATGCTCCAAATCCACCTTGGTCACTAACAGATTAGCAGATAATTCCCTCTCCAATGACTCCAGTTAATCGATCTGTTTCTCGACATCCTCCACTCTTGTAACCACCTCAGAGAATTTCATCTCCATGGTAGTGATCGATCGACGTATCACAGCAAGACCCTCCGAGTCAGCAACATCCTTCATCAGCATTGTTCAACATCTCTCGCCGCATTTCCCGCATCTCTCTAAATCGACTTCCTGGCTCGGGGCCTACTTGGGGGTGTCAGCTTGAGCACGTAAGTGTCTTTTAATGTCTCCAGAGCCCGAGGATTTTGAATTCTTTGACATATTGTCCTCCTAAAACAGTTATGGAACAGAGTGTATCGAATCTCGCCAGTTTATGTAATTAAAAGTGTTAAAACTAGAAAGTGCGCAGAGCTTGCCGTTCACACGTCCATTCCTCGTATGGCGTCACGTGACTCCACTTTGCAGATCCTTGGCATTCTAGCTGTCAGTTTGTCCAGATATTCAGGTGACATTTCACCCCACGCTTCCTGTAGCACTTGCCATGGATGTAGCTGGCTTGTCGGGCACTTCTCACATGCATTAGATTCTAGCTGATCCCACAAAAGCTCAATGAGTTTAAGATCAATAACACTCTTTTCCAATTAACTCGTGTCCAATATCTGTGTTTCTTTGCCCACTCTAACCTTTTCTTTTTCTGTTTCAAAAGTGGCTTTTTCTTTCTTTGCAGTTCTTTCCATAAGGTCTGCACCCCTGAGATGAAACTGGTGTTGAGTGGGTAGAATTCAATGAAGCTGTCAGCTGAAGAGATGTGAGGTGTCTATTTCTCAAGCTAGAGACTCTGATGTACTTATCCTCTTGTTTAGTTGTACATCTTGCCTTCCACATCTCTTCTGTCCTAGTTAGAGCCAATTGTTCTTTGTCTTTGAAGACTGTAGTGTACACCTTTGTATGAAATCTAAAGTTTTTTTTTTTTTGGCAATTTCAAGCACTGGATAGCCTTCATTCCTCAAAACAATGATTGACTGACGAGTTTCTAGAGAAAGCGGTTTCTTTTTTTGTTGTAGCCATTTTTGACCTAATATTGACCTTAAGACATGCCAGTCTATTGCATACTGTGGCAACTCAAGAACAAACTCAAAGACAATGTTAAGCTCAATTTAACAAACCAAATAGCTTTCAACTGTGTTTAATATAATGGCAAGTGATTTTCTAATACCAAATTATCATTTAGCATGATTACTCAAGGATAGGGTGTTGGAGTGATGGACTGTCTAGATTTGACCAAAAATGACTTTTCAAATAGTGATGGTGCTGTTTTTTACATCAGTAATGTCCTGACTATACTTTGTGATCAGTTGAATGCCACTTTGGTGAATTAAAGTACCAATGTCCTTTCGAAACAGCAAAATCTGTACATTATTCCAAACTTTTGGCAGCCAATGTACACTGATGAGCCAAAACATTATGACCACTCACAAGTGAAGAGAATAATGCTGATCATCTCATAACTATGCTACAGGTCAAGGTCTGGGTAGATTAGATGGTAAGCAAACAATCAGTTCTCATAGTCAACGTGTTGAATGAAGGAGACAATAATCAGACATGGTCAGATAGGATTCTGAAGTAGCTTTTTAGAAATTCACCCAAGATTACGCTGAAAAACTTAAACGCCGGCTTGTATAGCTAATGTTCATGTGCGTTCTAGAGTTGACTGATAGGTGATGTCTGTATCTAAAAGGGGATTGGCTCTATTAACTGTAAGGTGGGACTTCCTTTTTACATCTGTTGACCATTGGGCACGAGCTACTTGGCTGGACATTCCAATTTCTCAAATAAATTTTTTAATTAATTCTCTGCTAAATAGTCTCTGGATCAACAGAGCCCATATGTACAGAATCGCTGAAACTGACCATTACCAGAACAAACAAGCCTGCTTTATCATTATCACCACAACTTGCCGCAATCTGTTTTCTTAGTTAAATCCGTAATTCTGTATGATGAAATTCCTGCTTGTTTTGGTTTTGAATGAATGCATTGCATAAACATAACTCTTTATTTTCACTGTATGAAATAAAGAAAGTGTTACTTTGTTTTGAGCGCTTACTGCTTTTGCTTCAGTGATGAACTTGAGTCGAGTAACAGAGTGCTACGGTAAAGTGCCGGTGCCGTAAAAGTACCATTCAAAAATCTCTTAATAAATTACGCATTCATTAACATTTATTGAATTAGAACCAGTAATGAAATGACAGTAACGTTCTCCTTTGTAACAAAGCCTACATTTTTTTAATTAGAATTTCACTTCAGTAAGCGTAAAAAGTACCCACCATTAAATCTACACTCAAAAGTACATTTTCTCCAAAAAGTTACTCAAGTAAATGTAATTAGATTTTAGATTTTAGATTAGATTCAACTTTATTGTCATTGTGCAGAGTACAAGTACAAAGACAACGAAATGCAGTTTGCGTCCAACCAGAAGTGCAAATAAGCAGAAAAGTGCAATGTGATAATCAAGTATAGGCAGGTGGTGCATAGGCAGGACAAGAAATATATTGCAGTGTAATAAGAGCAGAATAAATATGGCTATGTAATATGAACAGTGTATGAACAACATGTACAGATATGTGCAAAGTAGTAGCAGCGACATTTAAAAATAGTAGTAGAATAATATAGCATTTTATTAGCAGAATATATAATAAGAAAACAGAGTAAATATGGATATTCTGTATGAACCATATAGACAGATATGTACAGTATGTACAGCTATGTGCAGTGTGGTAACATTACATAATGGAGTAAATGTAGCGCGTTACTACCACCTCTGGTGACTTGTGACTTCTATTTTGGATTTTGGCAAGGACAGTGTCATATATTTTTTATGCAAATATTTTTAAGTAATAATTTAAAGTAAATTAAAGATTTTCTAAGTAATATTTTAGAAATACGTTTTACTTTTTTAAATTAAAAAACAATTTTCTTTTCTCCCCAATTTGAAGTGCCCAATTCACAATGTGCTCTAAGTCCTCGTTGTGGCGTAGTGACACCTCAATCCGGGTGGTGGAGGACAAATCTCAGTTGCCTCCGTGTCTGAGACGTCAATCCTCGCATTTTATCATGTGGCTTATTGAGCGTGTTACAGTGGAGACGTAGCGTGCGTGGAGGCTTCACGGCATTCTTCGCGTCATCCAAGCTCAACTCACCATGAACCCCACCGAGAGTGAGAACCACATTATAGTGACCATGAGGAGGTTACCCCATGTGACTCTACCCTCCCTAGCAACTGGGCCAATTTCCTTGCTTGACTTGGCTGGAGTCACTCAGCACGCCCTAGATTCGAACTCGTAACTCCAGGGGTGGTAGTCAGTGTCAATACTCGCTGAGCTACCCAGGCCCCCATATTACTTTATGTCTTTAATTAATTCTGATTTTTAATCATCATCTCCTAAGAGTCTTCTTTTAAAAGAGACAATTTTATTTTGAGTATGTTTCAAAAAATTCAATAAAAAAAGAGACACCAGTTAAAGGAGTATTTCACTTAAAAATGTATTTTCGTGTGGCTTTTTATAATGGGGTTTTTGAACTTATGAGTTAAATAAGGTCTGTGGTAAACATTACTTGACGATACGTGGACATTTTGTTCAGCAACATAAATTACACACTTTATGTTGTAGAACAAAACATCCATGTATCGTTAAGTAATGTTTACCACAGACCTTATTTTACACATAAATTCAAAAAACTCCATTACAAAAACCCATAATTCTGAGGGGAACCCATGGCGAATTAGATTTCCAGGTTCACCTACAAATTGACATCATGGCTGAACAGCTCTTTAAGAACAGTTTTTGTATGGTTTTTGCATTAAAATTCTTTATTCAGTTAAGTATTGCATTCAGCACCGTTACTATTTCAAAGGACCAAAGATGATCATTATGTTTGTGACCTCAACACCCACAATCCCCCACCCCAAAATGGTTTGGTCTCCCCCCAGTGTTCAAGAAATGGTTACGGCCTTGGTTAGAGACAAGCTAAGAATTTAAGGTCAATTGATGTGGCTTTCAGCCTGTGTTTGTATATGACTTTAACCGTATGCAGTGCGCTGTGTCTCCTGAATGCGTTGCATTACATATTAGTCCACACATTCAGTCTTGCTCTTAGCTCTCCTTGAAAGCTTGTGAAATAATTCAGACTTTGTTGTGTATGTGACAGCAAGTCTACACTAGATGCTTTCAGGATTATCTGAGGAATATTTTTCACACAGACACAGCTGGCAAATTCATTCTCCACTGGAATTTCATATGGTCCCACATGCTTGTGGACAAAGACTTTATATGCCAAATTTTTGTCTGATATAGGGCATACATTTCACATGATCTTTGACCCCATAATCACTGACTAACATTACAGCTAAGTTAATAAGATTTACTTGTAACTGGTAAATATGCTCACTCATTTACACAAGTTGTACAAACAATGTATTTTTAAATGTGCTAAGCAACTTACCAATTAATCCTCGGGAGGATTGTGTGACATATCCAGGAACCCCACTGAAAGTCCTCCTTCTCGATGTCTCAAAGGTTTTGTCCTTCTGCCAAGGTAATCAAGGACATATTTGGAATTTCATATGAATATTAGCTCAATTTAAGAAAATGTTTAAGTTTGTTTTGTGCTCCTATGTTTGTGTGGCACTCCTATGCATTGCATATATAGTTTTTGTGCTTCTGGTTTTATAGTGGTGATCAATACTTCAATGAGGCCGAACCAATAATTTACAATAGAGTAACCTACTCTAAGTATCAAAGGATACATTAGGAAAAAGCATGCATACCCACATCCTTATTCATGTATACCCATTCTGCACAAGCACAAACAGAAATAAAATTTGACGTGACTGTTCCACACACCTGATGAGCCATGTTCTTTTTTACGGTAATGACAGTGGTAGCACTAGAATAACCTTTCTCCCTCCCTGTTGGTGCCTCCCTCCGTGGTGAGGTAATGTGACTCACAGGGCTGCTTTTGGCCTGTGGTGTGACGTTGAGCCGAGGGCTGCTGGCATAGTACTGTCGCTGGGCGTTCTTTGTCTCAAACAGGGACCTTGATGCATTAGTGACCAAATGGTCTGGCTGGGGCAGCATGTCCATGGAAATACTTCTGGACAAAGTGTGATTTGCCTCACTGAGGGACTCATATCTCCTCCAGAGAGTTTCAACTTTACTCTTTTGAGTCTCACCATGGTTTGATCTTATCAGGCCAGATGTCTGTGGGATGCAGAGATTATCCATTTAGGCCACAGTGTATTGAGAGTTTCACATGACCATTTAGAGAAGTGGTGACCCATTTAGTACATGATTCTATGGTCTTTCACCTAAATTTTCACTTCTATACTTAGTTGGAATTGTGTTATTACTATACCTTAAACAAGGCGTCTTCTCTGCCAATATCTGTGAGGTCTACACAGCTTTCATACCTGCAAAAATGGTCAGGTTTAGGCCTTTACACTTCAAAAAATAGAGTCCATTTGTTGATGGCACAGTAGGTAGAGGTGAATATGTAGAACATTGTATTTGGCTTACTTACTTTTCGACAAGCTGAGACACAGACCTCCTCTTGTCCCACACCTGGATCTCTGTTGTAGACCAAGAGCTATGACCTACAGAGAGGCTCTTAAGAGACTGACTTCTTCTCAAGGTGAAGCTCATCTTAATGGTAATAACACTGATTATTCATTTTATTTTGGAGACGGTATTAATCACATAAACAACAAAATATTTACTATTGAGAAGACTCAGATGCAATATATATATATATATATATATATAATTTGTAATTTTTCTTTTTGCACTGCCTTAGATAAACCAAACTCATAAATAATAATAAGTAATAAGTAGGCTTCATAAAAAAATATATACTGTATCCAGGAAGTAGCAAAATATTACCAGTACAGAATTGCAACAATTTATGCATTTCACGAGTACAAAGATCAAATGACCAAAAAAATATATAAAAAATATCACAGTTAATGTGTTTCACTTAATTTTTACTAAATGCTCTATAAATCCATCACCAGTAAATCCTCTTCTAATTGCAAACTTCTTATCTGCTACTTGATCACACTTTCAAAATACTGTGTTATTTTGTAGGGCATTATTATTTTTATTATTTTTATTTATTTCGAGCAACATAATATCACAAAACTATGCAATAAGACAACATATTTGTTTAAACAAAACTAGGCAATAAAACAACATATTTTTTACGCAATAAGACAATTTAAATACACCAAAGTTAAACAACATAAATCCATCTATTGCTCGAAACGGAGTGGGCAGAAGTCAAACTTATTTAAATCCACCCCGGTTAGTTACAGTTAACAGGAAAAGAAAAAGAAAAAAGAGAAAACAAAGGTAGCTGCTTCCTTACTTATACCAACTATGGTAATCATAATACATAGTTAAGAATACATATATACAATCACAATAATACCAACAATGGTAATCAGTATACCTACAAGGTAAGATGACACCGCCTATGTATACATGGATTTATCAATGCAATTATTGTGATACCAGCAATGGTAATTAATCAGAATACCAACAGAGTAAGATCACACAACCTATAACTACATGAATACCACACTGCTAGATTAAACCCCTTTCTCCTTGTACTCTGACATAACCTTCTGTTTGTAAAGAGCTTTAAATTGATTAAGGCTTTTACATATGCCTTTGGCATGATTGCAAATGCAATATTTGGGATAATTAAACCATACAAAACATAAAAAAAACATTAAAAAGTCTTTTAGAATGTAAAAATGGAAAATAATTGACAATCCAGGCCAACAAAACACCACCAAAAAGCTGTTTAAATGGCTCCGGGCACATGACCCACCTGCTTGTCAGCAGTTCCCTCATCTGACTCAGTTAATGTTTATCATTCCTATGCTCAGTTACATTACACATTGAAAGCTTTGCAGTATTGTGTCATTTTCACATAAAATGTGCAAAGAAAAAAGTGGAGATTTGTTTTAATAACCATGCACACCGAAAAAGTACAAAAGTGAAAACATTAAATGTCAGGGAAAATAAATCAGAGTCAGTATACAGAATACATTACACAGTCACTTCAGTTTGCTTATGGTGACTAAATAGTCAATTAGTCATTAGTCTAAATTTGTGCAATTAGCATAAGCATGCATACATTGCTTTAATTGCTTCAAAAAATATAACTGACAAAATATCACATCAATTAAACTTTAGTTGGAGAGTTACCTTAAGCGATCTGTCTTGCACTCCTCATTGCCTTCTGTAATGCTGTGCAATGTGAACTTGAGCATCACTCACAAGACACTGCTTTTCGCACTGGCCAAAGTCCACTCATTTACAGCTTGAGCGCAGGTATTCGGAAAAGTACCTGATCACTTACATGTATTTCTCATAATCATTCTAGATAAAGGTTGACTAAAAGGCAAAATAGGGTCTTTAAACATTGCAGTTACAGTGTTTATCATAGTGTTTTTAATTTCTGATGCAAGAAAAAAAAAAAAAGATTTTATGTAAGCACATTCACACTCAACTTTGAGCTAATCATTCATTCCCCTCATCAGGAAGGTTTTACAATGATGGTCATCTGCTAGATGTTAACTAAAGAGTAGGCAAATCTCTTCAGGAATGTAAAGGTTAGCAAGCACTCACAAGGTCATGGAAGCTCTGGACACAATCGTACTATTTATAGATGCTGAATGAATGCATGCCAGACATATTCAGCACGTTTCATGCATTATAGTTTTTAATGCATTGACAAGATGCATTAAAGTGCTATGCCCTGAGGAGCATGGTTAACCTTTTATATGTAATAATATGGAAGCCCATTTACATCACATAGGGAAAAAAATAATGCATGAAGATACAATGTCATAATTTTTTGATAAAATGTCATGGTTATGAGATACTAAATAATAATTATGAGAGGGATTTATCTAATAATTCAGATATTTATCTCATAATTATGATTTAGCATCTATTAATTTTGACTTTTAAATCTCAAAATGATAACTTTTTAATCTCATAATAATGATTTAGTATATCATAATTTTGAGTTTTTATATCAACATAAAACAAATTGTATCTCATTATTGACTTTTTATTTCAAATTATGACTGTTTATCAAATAATTGTGACTTTTCATTTCAACATAAAGATTTTTTATCTCATAATTATGACTTCGTATCATAAAAATATGGAAGCACATTTCAAACACAAATCAAATCAAATCAAATCAAATCACTTTATTGTCACACTACTGTGTACACGAGTGCAACAGTAGGTGAAATTCTTGTGTGCAGTTCTGAGCAACATTGCAGTCATGACAGTGACGAGACATAAACCAATTTACAATAAACAACATATTTACACAACACAATTTACATAACAAATGTACACATACTTACACAACAATTTACATAACAAATGTACACAATACACACAATGTAGAATACACATACACTAGATACGGGTATAAATATATATAAACACTAATTGAATTGGGAGAATATATTGACAGAGTGATGATTAATAAAGTGCAGTGCTGATTGTTGATCGTGAGAGATCATGTGTTCAAAAGTCTTATTGCTTGGGGGAAGAAGCTGTCATGTAGTCGGGTGGTGCGGGTCCTGATGCTGCGATACCGCCTGCCTGATGAAAGCAGTGAAAGCAGCCCATGACTCGGGTGGCTGGAGACTCTGATAATCCTCCGAGCTTTATTCACACACCGTCTGTTATATATATCCTGGAGGGAGGGAAGCTCACCTCCGATGATGTTTCTGGCTGTTCGCACCACCCTTTGCAGGTCTTTGCGGTTGTGGGCGGTGCTATTGCCGTACCAGGCGGTGATGCAGCCAGTCAGGATGCTCTCTGCAGTGCTGGTGTAGAACCGTGTGAGGATGTGGTGGTTCATTCCAAACTTCCTCAGCCGTCTCAGGAAGAAGAGGCGCTGGTGAGCCTTCTTCACAACGGCCTCAGTGTGGACGGACCATGTGAGTTCCTCAGTAATGTGGACACCGAGGAACTTGAAGCTGCTGACTCTCTCCACCGGTGCTCCATTAATGGTGATGGGGCTGTGTTCTCTGTCTTTCCTCCTGAAGTCCACCACAAGCTCCTTGGTTTTACTGACGTTGAGGAAGAGGTTGAACAAAGTTCCTCTATATAAGTCAGAATTATGAGAAGACTTTTATCTCAGAATTTTGACTTTTCAATCTCACAATTATGAGTTAGTGTCTCATAAATTTTGACTAAATATTGACATAGTATGTCTTCATTTTGACTCTTTATTTCATAATTATGACTTTATAAATTGTTATTTACCATAGCATTTTCTTATGCGGTGGAAATGGGCCTTTTTATCTCATAATTATGATTTTTTTTTTTTTAATAACTCAAAATCACTTTGTATTATAAAATTATGACTTTCTATTTTGATTTACCAAAACACAATATTTTAATGTGGCGGAAACGGGCTTCCATACTTTTACGTTTTATTAGATTGCCTTTTTCCCACAAGCCCTTAAGTCTTTGAGATCCTAAACTCCAAAAACAGAATAGTAAATTAGATTATAGTGTGGTTTATAGGCATGCTATGCAAAAACCACAATACAAACATTTTTGTTTTTAAATATTTACTTGTGTGGATTTTGTCCAGTAAACGTTTCTTCTTTCGTAAGCCTTAAATAATTTACCACTTCTTTTCAAACTTTCTCCTTTCATGAATCTCTTCAAGTGTCTTTCTGTTTTCCTTGTAACTTGCACTGCAAACTGCCCCTGAGTTTCTAGTGTCCCAATATAAACCAATATCTCTTATTCACCACTAGATGATGATATTGTTACCATCAGTGTTAACATCAAGTTTAAATCATAAGTTGAAAACATCATTGGTAATTAGAATACAGTTACATTCAAAAAGTATTTTGATTACAGAAGAGATTACTTTGCATTTTATTTTAATTTGTTTCATTTAATATTTAGTCCTTTAAGATGAAAAAACATTTATACATATAAATGATGTGATCCAAAGTGCATTTGAACAGCGGTGAAACACTTTCTTATGATGTGTCACATTCATACGAGCAGACAGAGAAGTAAGTTTGAAGTATGTTTGGAGCAGAAGAAATAGAAATAAAACTTGTGTAAATTGTCAGCTTTATGCTAAGCTAAAATGCTATTTCTAGCCATTTTATATGCACATGTTACCAGACACAATCATATATTTTTATCAAGAAAATTCACGTTGGATCATAATTTCTTTTTTTCTAGTAAGACCTTTGATATTAGGGCAAAAACAAAAAATCATATTCTTGATAATAATTTTTGTATTGTTTTCCTGTAAAAATATCTAAAAATTCTTAAAACATGATCAATTTGATTTATCTTGTTTTAGAAACAACATTGCATAAGCTATTATGTTTTCAGAGAATGTATTTTTAACACGTGTATTTTGTCAGTTTTTATAGACAAAACAAGTGAAAAAAATCTGCCAGTGCTGAAGAAGTAATCCAAAGTATTTAGATTACATTACTGACCTTGAGTAATGTAACGGAATACATTACAAATGTCATTTTACATCATGTAATCTGTAATCTGTAGTGGAATACATTTCAAAAGTAACTCTTACCATAAGTGTACGATTATATATGTTCTGTATCCAGAGACAATATGTGTTTTTAGATCATGTGTAAATTTATTGGTTTGGTCACCTGAGATTAATGTATCTGCACAGGATAAATAAACAGTAAGCCTATTTGTTTGTGCTATCTAATGAAGAAAACGAAACATCCAGCAACCACATTAGAGATGAGGTATGATGGTGTGGTAGGAATGGAACAAAACTACAATGTGATATAGTGAGTTTATTTGAATCTCTTTAAATATGATATTTAAATATCATATTTGGATATACACGAAATTTCTTTTTGTGTATGTGGCAGGGCGGGGCCGGGTCGTGAGTCTACACACCCGGTCCCTTAATAGGCGTATCAGACCTGCCTCCCAGAGGGATAACGGCTGACTGCGGAGGATGGTGCGAGAGAGAGAGAGATCGTTTATGGACATGTCCGTCATGTGTGTGTTTTGTCTTTTGTTTTAGTTTCTCATTTCTCAGTCGGCCGTTATCCATCTGGGAGGCTTGATTAGCCTAATAAGGGACCGGGTGTGTAGACTCACGACCCGGCAATGCCCTCCGACCTGACACAGTGTACATTTATTTTTTGTTCTTTCTTGTCTCTCGGCTCTTTTCTTCACAAAAACTCAAAATGCAGAATTTGTTTTCAGATGTTTGGGTCTTCAACATGTTTTTAAATTAGGACTCATCCTTTGACGCTGCTTTGACGTCACCGTGTGAACAGCGACCAGCTGATGCTGGAGGATGTGTCACCACAAGGGCTAAATGAAATTTTCATTTAGCCCTTGTGGTGACGTGTCCTCCAGCATCAGCTGGTCGCTGTTCACATGGTGACGTCAAAGCAGCGTCAAAGGATGAGTGCTTTAGTATGACCCTTTTCTCTAGTGAAGGATAAGGGTGGTGAAATAGCAAATGATGTTAAGTCATTGGTCTTGTTCCTATCTGTGGTGCTTTTATGACTCAATATTGCAATTATTACAGATGTATCACTTATCATTTGGACCACTGTGCATTCAAATACATTTTTCTTTCAGGCTATTTTTAAAACCTGCATAAACCAACCATGCATTATAAGTATTAACAAATACCAATGAATATATTTGTTAGTTTGGAAACAAGGAGTTATTTAGCTTACATGTGTTTCTTACTTATGTAATAACACACTTCCATTTGTTCTCTGTGCTATTTATCTATTTTTTTATATCATTGACTATATCTTTACACTACGTTTTAAAGGCAAGCTTTTTTACATTTTTGCTGTCTGTCTGTGCTTGATCTTTCTTTGTCCACAGCTGTATGAAAACGTCTTGGAATTGATTTTAACAAATGAAGTAAGAAACATGTATGCTACTGCTTTCAAACCAGCATGTACAATAAAGCTTTCATAGACAGATAGCTATAGTTAGAAACAGAATAACCCCAGGAGAATCCTCAGTAGACTAGTGGAAATTATTGTAGCTGAGACGTACAAATCAAATTGGAATTTCTTTCACAAGAATCAATGAACGTGATTACTTAGAAGGGAACATACGGTATTATTTTATTACTTGAGTTTTCCAAAGCTTTAAAACTGACATGATAAAAATGCGTTTAGTTAAAAAAAGAAAAGAATCTGGCTTGATTTCTATACCATTTTATACCATGCAAAGCGAAACATCTGCCTCACTAAATTGCTATGGCAGCACAAGAAAAAGCACAAACAGTCTTGCGAAAATTAAGACTTCAGTCTTTTCAGAATGATGGGTAAACACCATAGGATAGACGTATAACTAAATATGGCTGTTGAAATGCGCTGCCATTAGATTTGCATCTTGTATTTGCATTAAAACCAGCATCAGCCATCTGCTTAAAAGTCTTCATTCTCTATTGCCCCAAGTCATAAACAAATAATAGCTATGGAATTTAGCATGTAGTATTACATGCTAAATTAGAGTTAGGATGTCTAAAAGCAATATAGATGAACTGATTTGATGTTTATGAGTTATCTCCTAGTTAAAGATGCATTACCACAGAGCACAACTATATATTTCACAGTATGTCCACTCTCACTATGTCAGCAGAGAGTAGCTGAGTGAACGTGACTTTCTTGGACTGAATTCAGTAAAGGATGAGAAATTAGGCCAGTGTTTTTATGCCGACAGCTTTGCAAAGTTTGTCAGAATCTCCTTGTATGTAGACCAGTTCTTGACACAAAAAAAGACCACAAGTGCTAGTGGCAGCAACCTGAGAGCGAGAGGGAAAATGTAGGTTAACTACATATTACACAACAGTACGATTGCCTCGGGATTGATTCAGATTTACATGAAAAAAGTCAACATCTGTTGACACAGTTTGAATACAGCGGCAAAAAAATAACTTGGTTGACAGATGGTTATGAATCGGTGTTTAATAAGAGAATTATCAATGATGACGATACATTTAAAAGATTTCTGAGTACAGACAATTCTGTTTAGGCTCTAGATTATTAGTGGAGCAATGTGGATTTAAAGCATGCAAAGAAAAAAAAACATCTTATTTTGCTGCACAATACAATGCATGTGTAATCTGCTTTATAATACCAAAGCCATATGCAAAGGTTTAATGAAAAAATAATGGTTTAATGAAAACGTAAACAAAAAGACACAGAAAACAACTGCACACACTGCAGCTGCATGTGGCTCTCTCTCTCTCCCGAACTGCCACATTCTGTTTCTTATCCCTCTCCTTGGCTGACTAACCCGACTGGGGGCCAGGCATGCATAGTCACTGTCCGGCCCCACACTCCTCCTCATCTCACTTCTCCCTCATTTGCCTCAGGCCAGGGAAATCGGCAAGCTTTTTCCTGCCTCTCTAGGGCTGGGGAGGGGGACGAGTGGAGGGAAAAACAAAAAACAAAAGAGAGGAGAGGAGAGGAGAAGGAAAGGGGAAAGCGGAGCGACAGCGAGAGAGAGAGAGGGGAGAGAGGAATAACATGGTTCGTCGGCACCCAGATATGCTGTCGCCCTGCCCTCAGCCACTCCCCAACCTCTGGCGGAAGACAGCTCGCTCCTCCCCCAGTGGACAGTAGTGGGTCCTCCTGCCCTGGGCAGATGGTTATGCTCCTCCCCCTCTTTTCACGCTTTTTTTTCCACTATTCTTTTCCATAGATCATCTGCGGCCGGCGGTGACATCACCGTCCCCGGTGGACGGCCGCGGCTGCTCCTCGGTTGGCTGATAGTGGCAAGAACTCCATGACAGCGCATCCCTCCTCCTTCCTGGGTTTCGGCACCAATGTAACAAGGTTACTAGCTTCATGGGAAAGGAGGAGGCGGGAGCTGGCTGAACCATCAAAATAATGGTTTAATGAAAACTTAAACAAAAAGACACAGAACACAAACGCACACACTGCCGATTTGTGTGGCTCTCTCTCTCTCCCAAACTGCCACATTCTGCTGCACTTATCCCTCTCCTTAGCTGATTAGCCTGATTGGGGGCCGGCTGTGCATATTCATGGCCCTGCACCGCCCTCCTCTGTTAAAAGCATCAAAAAATTTTGGAAATTTTGTTCTTCCAGTGCTTAATGCTCCAATGTGCAGTTTGTAAGATGCTTGTTGCCACCTCTCCATTCTACACTTTTCACTATGCAGACTAGAGTTTATGCAAAATCTATGGAATACAATAATAATAAGTTGTGGAGAGACACTGGAGTTAGCTCCCTTACTGACATACTTCACTTATTGTCACTAGCCTCTCAATACTGCTGCTAATCCCTAAAATAGCTAATGACCACAATATCTTTCAGATGAAATACTGAATTTTTCAACAAGTGTATGTGTTATGTTTAAGCTAAGTATAACTACCATTGCACAATATTGCAGATAGCATTAAATATGTCAACAAAGATCAAATCAATTCTGTATAAGGACTTCATGAAATTATATAAAATGTCATGTGCCTTTCACAGGTTCCCAAAATAAGCTCAGTTGCTCACACATTGCCTTTGACATTTTTTTTCCAAACCATGACACAGATGCAACTTCATTTTTGTAGTGTTCGTTTTGAGAAAAAAAATATAATTTCACAATATGATCTTATCAACTCATCCACAGTTGTAATCACCATCTAGACATTAAAGAAATAGTTCACTCAAAAATAAATATTCTCATTTACTCATCCTCATGCCATCCCATATGTGTGATTTTCTTCTGCTGAACACAAACAAAGATCTTTTAGAAGATTTTTTCAGCTCTGTAGGTCCATACAATGCAAGTTAATGGTGACCAATATTTTTAGGGTCCAAAACACAGATAAAGTCAGTACAAAAGCAATTCATAAGACTCCGGTGGTTTAATCCACATCTTCAGAAGCGATATGATAAGTGTGGGTGAGAAACGGATAATTGGTTTTGTCCTTTTTTTACGATCAGTCCCCACTTTCACAATCTTCTTTTGTTTTTGACAATTTACAATCTTCGTGCATATCGCCACCTACTGGGCAGGGAGGAGAATTTATAGAAAGAAAGGACTTAAATATTATTTTTCTCATCCACACCTATCAAATGGCTTCTGAAGACATGGATTATTGACTGGAGTATTACGGATTACTTTTATGCTTCCTTTACAGTTGAAGACAGAAGTTTGCATATACTTAGGTTGAAGTCATTAAAACTCATTTTTTAACCACTCTTTAAATGAATATTAGCAAACAATAGTTTTGTCAAGTTGTTTAGGACATCTACTCTGTGCATGACAAGAGTCATTTTTCCAACAATTGTTTACAGACATTTTGTTTGAATATGAACTGACCTCAATTCTAGAAGGTCAGAAGTTTACATGCACACAACTGTGCCTTTAAGTAGCTTATAAAATTCCAGAAAATTATGTCAAGTCTTAAGAAAATTTGCCAATTAGCTTCTGATAGGACGTGTACTGAATTGGAGGTGTACCTGTGGATGTATTTTAAGGCCTACCTTCAAACTCAGTGCCTCTTTGCTTGACATCATGGGAAAATCTAAATAAATCAGACAAGACCTCAGAAACAAAATTGTGGACCTCCACAAGTCTGGTTCATCCTTGGGAGAAATTTCCAAATTACTGAATGTACCACATTCATCTGTACAAACAATAGTATGCAAGTACAAACACCATGGGACCACCCAGCCATCATAATGCTCAGGAAGGAGACACATTCTGTCTTCTAGAGATTGATTTAGTTTGAAGCGAAAAGTGCAAATCAATCCCAGAAAAACAGCAAAGGACCTTGTGAAGATGCGGGAGGAAACAGGTAGACAAGTATCTATATCCACAGTAAAACGAGTCCTATATCGGCATAACCTGAAAGGCTGCTCAGTAAGAAAGAATCCACTGCTCCAAAACCACCATAAAGCTAGACTACAGTTTGCAATTGCAGATGGGGACAAAGACCTTAGTTTTTGAACAAAATTGAACTGTTTGGCCATACTTACCATCGTTATGTTATGAGGAAAAATGGCAAATGGTCTGCACTTATATAGTTCCTTTTTAACCTTAGTGGTATTCAAAGCGCTTTACACTGTGTCTCATTCACCCATTCTCACACACACCAATGACAGCAGAGCTGCCATGCAAGGCACTAGTCTGCCATTGGGAGCAACTTGAGTTTCAGTGTCTTGCCCAAGGACACTTGGCATGTGGAGTCGTGTGGGCTGGGAATCAAACCACCAACCTTGCGATTAGTGGACAACCCGCTCTACCACCCGAGCCACAGCCATCCCTAAGCACCCTCTAAAACGGGTGAGGCTTGCAAGCTGAAGAACACCATCCCAACCGTGACGCATGGGGGTGGCAGCATCATGTTGTGGGGGTGTTTTGCTGCAGGAGGGACTGGTGCACTTCACAAATAGATTGCTTTATGATGAAAGAAAATTATGTGGATCTATTAAAGCAACTGGGTCTTCCAAATGGTCACTGACCCCAAGCATACCTCCAAAGTTGTGGCAAAATATCTTAAGGACAGCAAAGTCAAGGTATTGGAGTGTCCCTCACAAAGCCCTGAACTCAATTCTATAGAACATTTGTGGGCAGAACTGAAAAAGTGTGTGCGAGCAAGGAGGCCTACAAACCTGAATCCGTTACACCAGTTCTGTCTGGAAAAATGGGCCAACCTGTCTCTGAATGTGGACAAAACAAAAGAGATGGTTGTTGACTTTAGGAGAGCACAGAGTGACCATTCTCCGCTGAATATCGAATGCTCCTCTGTGGAGATCGTCAAGAGCACCAAATTCCTTTGTGTTCACCTGGCGGAGAACCTCACATGGTCCCTCAACACCAGCTCTATTACCAAGAAAGCCCAGCAGCGTCTCTACTTTCTTCAAAGGCTGAGAAATGCACACCTCCCTCCCCCCATCCTTACTACATTCTATAGAGGAACTATTGAGAGTATCCTGAGAAGCTGCATCACTGCCTGGTTTGGGACTTGCCCCATTTCGGACCGCAAAGCCCTGCAGAGGATAGTGAGTACAGCTGAGACGATCATCAGGGTCTCTCTTCCCTCCATCAAAGACATTTACACAAAACGCTGCATCTGCAAATCAACCAGCATTGTGGATGACCCCACACAACCCTCACACAAACTCTTTACCCTCCTGCCATCTGGCAAGAGGTGCTGAAGCATTCGGGCCCTCACGGCCAAACTGTGTAACAGCTTCTTCCCCCAAGCCATCAGACTCCTCAATACTCAAGAGACTGGACCATCCAACTTTTGCAGAGTTGCACTTTAATTCATTGTCACTTATACCTGGCTGCTACCTCAATAACTGCTATGTCCATAGAACAATATTTCATAGTATGTTATGTTTACATTTAGCATTTTAGAAAGTGTCATCTTTTTGCACTACTCTGATTACAAATGTGTACTGGTCGGCACTGCACTGTCTCTTCTGTGCCTATTGTCCTGTTCATTGTCAGTAATTTATTGTACTGTCCCGTACTTTTTGCACACGTTTGCATGTGCACTTTATGTAAAAAAAATAGATTTAGTCTGTGTAGTCTGTGGTTCTGTGTTTGTCCTATGTTGTTTTATCTAGCACCATGGTCCTGGAGGAACGTTGTCTCGTTTTGCTGTGTGCTGTACTAAATGTAGGCCTATATGGTTGAACAACAATAAAAACCACTTGACTTGGGTAAAATATCCCTTAAAGGTGAAATCATCAGATTAGTGGTTGAGCAATGAGTTTTTCAATGACAGATCCCTTGAACTCATCTAAAATATTGTGATGTTAGAGAGAAATGTTTTAAGTTCCTAGAAGCCTCTGACCTCTGCACTTTGAACTGAGTAGCCCTGTTTGAATGGTATGTGTACACAAATCAAAGGAAGTACGCTCAATACATTAGAATTATGGCACAATTTGATTAAGTTTTCGTCATTAACACGTTTTTTGTTGTTGCTGATCCAGTGTTCCTGCTAATTATTACTCTCTGGACCACTCTTTCTGTTTTTCGCTGTGTGTGTCTGCGTGCACGCGTTGAGTTGTGTTTTTGTCCTCATATTTCTGTTTACGTCATGCACTGTGGGGGGAGTTTTCCACTGACGAGTACGCCACACACATCTCAACAACAGCTGATCGCAAAGATAGCATTATGTGAAGCGGAGGACGTTGATTCTATCTTGATGACATTTTAAGCGTCGTATGGTCGTCTCTTCCACTCATGATACACGGTAACTGGGTGAGTTCACGTTTGATTTCATTCACGCTGATTTGTAATGCCGTAAATTTCAACCAATGAAACACAATCTTTTAATAAAGCGCCATAAAGGTAAACGAATTTTTTTATTATTATTATTATTAAAATAAAAATTCCGCTAAGGAAGTTCAACAGCTACACGACTAAATGTTGCATTTTCAGCGCAAATTAAACAGTCGCTCGATGGTTAGACTTTCCAAGTGTCTCAAACATCTCTAAAGCTAAACAAAGTACACTGAAGTAGATTTGTAAACTAGTATCGCGTTAGAATGGGAATACGTTAGAAATATGCTTGGATATCTATTATGTTTGATTATTAAATAAGTGCGCTTCTGCTACAGTATTGTATCAGTGGATGTTATTTGAAGGATTGTGACTGTGGCTGGCAATAGTAACTACAGTAAGTGCAACACGTGTCACTGCATATTATCTACACAAAACCTCCAGTATTGGAGTGATGACTGTTTAAATGGAAGAGGCAAATTCTTACTAAGGCCAAGAGAAAGTTGGAGTGGGTGTGACTACTTTCCTGTTTGTTATGCCATTCTATTTTATAGTTTGCATATACATTATGTATTATGTTTGTTGCATGGGAAAGGTAAACACAAGTCAGGTTGTTTTGTGTGCTTTAGGACTGGGTGATAACCTATTTTCCCCACCTGACAGCTGTCAGCTCCCTGCTCTCACAGTACACAAACCCCAACTTCTCCTTGTGCCCTCATGTAGGGAACACATGTGCAGTTGCATAGTTGGAGTCTGGCCAAGTGTCACTGACAGTCCATGTTGTGATCAATTCTACTTGGGTTTCAGTGGAAAGTTGTGTTTGTTTTGCTTGTTTATAAAATGCTACATGCACTTGTAATCATTTACTCTCCAGTCTTACTCCTACATTTCATAAACACACTCCCACATCATTGCATACATACATAAAGGTTGCAATGAATATATTAATGGGTTTGAAGCAACTGTCTGTTGTCGATCTTTGTCACTTTTCAGACAGTTACAGGAAGCAGGAAATCACTCATGTCCCATTGAGAATATGTTATGAAATTATTTGCTATGCAGCTGTTATGCTCATGCACATATGGGGACAACACAGCAGTACTGAATTTAATGTGCAGCACTGCTTTCTGAGTCTCATTTACTTCATGCAGAATGTTCTAATTGCTGCAACCTTTCACATAGTTGACTATGAGGGTTTGCACTGTGTATGTGGCATCTGGGATTACAGTGCAGGTGTTTACATAACACAATCCAAAGAAAGCAAACCTGTGTGAAAAGAGGAGGGAGAGAGAGAGAGAGAGCGTGAGCGAGCGAGCGAGCGTGCGTGCGTGCTAAGGTTCAGGATACAGGTAGTGTGAAAATAGGTTATACAGGGGCACATAGTGTTCTTGGCATGTGAGCCATTTGTGTGGGTTGGGCTTGACTGGATGCACTTGGAACATGAACCAGGTGATCTGTGATGCAGATCGCTCCATCCTGTGGTGTGAGGTGCGTAGTGTTGTTCTGTCACTTGAGGTACACAGTCCTCTCTCTCTCTCTGTGTGTGTGTGCATGTTTTTTTTCCATTGCAAACCCACTCAAGCGGAATGACTTGAGTAGTACATTTTGTGTTTCCTCTTTTGCATAGTTTTTCACACAGTCTGTGCTTTTATAAGCTTTGATATGGAGTTTGACAAAAGGTATATAAGCTTTCATGATTTTGAAATAAAAACAAGTATTGGGCTACAAATTTGGTCATGCTTTGTAGCATGTTTTGGATGTTAAGCTGCACTGATTGTCTTAACATCTTGTTCTTGAAGAACTCAAAACTTCTCAGGAGGAATGTTAATTACTCAACTGGGAGATATAAAGAACCAGCGATTCTCCAATGCTTGCATAATGCACACTGATGTGTATGCTTTGCATAATATGATTGGTGACAATGACCATTTCACTCAGAAACAAGCAATGTTGAGTGTTTAATTTCAAGTTTTTGGTCTTGCTGAGAAGTTAGACCTGTTAAACAGGATTTTGCCGAAAGTGAAGGTGTGAGTCTGTTGTACTGACTGTCACAGAATAATGGCTACTGAACCTTCACTAAATCTTTTTTCAAACAGCCAAAATCATGATGTGTATTTCAAGTCAGTCATTATCTCTTTTAGACTATTACATGCCAGATTGACAGCAATTGCTAGTTACTTTTCAAATGATTGATACTTATCTAATCTTATGATTTAATTTCTCCTATTTTCAGATAGATCACCATGGCCACTTTGCAATGTGGGGGTTTAAAGAGAAAATATCGGTTCTCAGACGAGGATACCATTTATTCTTCCTCCTCCCCCTCATCTCACTCTGAGTGGGACTCTGAAGAAGACAGTGCCCAAAGTGATACTGTGTACTTTGGCCCCATTGGTCCTTTCCCTTCCAGCCTTCACATGCCAAGTGAGTTTGTTTTGTGGATGTAAGTCATGCGTAGTGGCTGTGATTTTTCAAATCATGCAAACCAACAGTGGTTAAGCACAAAGAAGAAGGTCCCTTTCTTATCTCCCCTAAGCGTTATTGTGCAGTGCAACTGATAAGAAGAGAAACCATTTTTGTTAGAAAAAATGTATCTTGGGTTATGGGTGTTTCTCTTTTGTTTGCCATTTATGTAGCTTTGTGTTCCATTTTAAAGTAAAGGGTAGGTCAAATCATTGTTTGTCACGAGAAGGTACACTGTCATTTTAAACCTGAAAACCTCAATGTAAGGACAACAGTTATCAAGCTATAATCAGTTGCACTGTCCTGACCTGGAAAGAGCATATCTATTGTGTAAGTTTTTTCCTTTGCATGTTGTGTTATTACATTGTTTTGTTTGTGGAAGGATTTATGCTAAGAATAGCCTGGCTCACCATGTGTTTTTCATTGTTGATAAACAGTGAAAATTGCAAGTTTGCAACAGGGATGCACGGCTAATCAAATACTTGTTATGCACCATCTATTTGACTATTAAAACACTACTCAAATTGATTTTACTTGATGTATTTGCTTGTCGTGGGCAATGCATACTGACCAGACTTCCATATAAAAATGGGACAGTCATGATTTTACAAGCCGTGTCCCCTGTCCCGACAGAGTTAATGCCGGGACTCATTTTGTCCTGTAAATTAGTCTTAGTTGTAGTTTGATTACTTTAAATAAGTGTTTTAAATTGACATGGCTGTGCTTTGTGTTTTTTCTGTTATAAGAAAGAAGTGGAGAGTAATGAAAGAATCACTAATTCATGCAATTAGATTTCTATAGGGTAATTTTCTCTATGCAGCTGCATGCGTAAAGCTTCTCTCACCTCCACCCCTCCCACCACTGCCTCTATCCAAGGAAGTGTGGCAATACTTGTAATATTTTGATTCTTATTTAATTATACTGTATTGGTATTCAGTTCTTGTTAGAGTCATGTATACCATCGTACAAGGATCTACTTTTATGTTGGTTTTTATGCAACATGAGCATTTCCCCGCAAATTAAAACAAAGCATATATTTCATAGCTGTGCATCAAGTTATTATTTTAATTATGTCCAACAATGCCTATAGGATAGAGTACTCTACTATAAAATATCTGTCACTTGTTTGCTTATTTACTAATAGCTATGACTGTGAAAACAGGCAAGCGTTTGCAACCGGTAGCAAGAAATCCCTTGTTAAGAAAACCCTTAGTGACAACTGCCTTAAATTATAACTAAGGGTTTTCTTAACTTTGGGAGTTTCTTGCATCTGGGCCCTGATGTAAAACATTTGCCAATTATCCTTATTCATAGATTGATACTGGCACTGCAGAATAGAGGAAAGCATGCAGTACACAGATAAATCTAGCCTTTTCTAAACTTTGCATTCTTAATGAAACATGCAGTTATACAAAGAACAATATAAGTAAAATTGCTAGGCCATTGAAGTGACTACTGTTATTTTGTCCTCATTGTCTCATCAGTGCACTCTAGTGTTGAGTACAGTTTACGTGTTGACAAAGCTGACTTAGATACCCTCTAGTGGCAACTGGAACAATGAAAGCTACCTTTAAAACAATACATTTGACACTTTTTTTCTAAAAGAATTACCTCTCAAATATCAAATATCTTTATCTTTTACTTTCAGCTTCATCCATCCTGAAGAAGAAGAGCTATACTCAGTCTAAAGGCAGTGTTCACTTTGGCCTGGTTACAGTGTTCTTCTTCCAGCGGTGTCAAGGCAGCTGCACTGTGCCCAGTCATGGTGGCTGCACACTGGGCATGGTTAAACGGCATGCTGCCTGCCAGCAGTTCACCCTGAGAGAGCATGCGGAGGAGCAGCAGCACTTGCAATTGAAGAGACTCCGTGAGCGACACCAAGAGGAAAGGCTGGAGGCCTTGAGACAGAGGGTGAGTTCATAAGTATCACGTGTACAACTCCAGTATGATCTGTTTATATTGTATCAAGGGCCTTTAGCCCCGTTGTTCGTTCCATCCATCCAGTTTACATGAACTTACACATTTGTCAGGTTATTAAATTGGTGTAAGATTGTGCACGTAAATGCTCTCCATGTCTTCATATCTTCTCATTTTGCAGATGATCAGCAGTGGCACTCTCACAATGGCAGAAGCAGCCAACTTGACATTGAAAGATGTCCCAGATGAGGATGTTGACCTCAGCAATGCCAAGCTGAAGGATGGAGGTTTCCTCCGACCCTACTCATCCAAACGGAGACGTGCATTGCTAAAAGCTGCAGGTGTGGTGAGAATCGACCGAGAGGAGAAGAGGCATCTGCAGGAGCTACGACGTTGGCGGGAAGATTGTGGCTGCCACTGCCAGGGTTTCTGTTATCCAGAGACCTGTGACTGCAGTCTGGCAGGCATCAAGTGCCAGGTAATGATTCAAGTAATCGTTTGTGTATACATTAATTTGCAGTTGTCATGTTATATTTGTGGTCTCGCAGAGGAAATTTCTATTGCTTAAAGATTATTTTTCATAGCTTCTTAGATAGCATAGCTATTGCATAGCTTTCTCAGCTGTTTCATTTAGGTATCATCTTTGTCTCAGATGTTGATCCTAAAATTTCTTAGAACTAAAATATACACAAATGAGACTATATATATATATATATATATATATATATATATATATATATATATATATATGAAATTAATGTAGATAGAATAGCTCAGATAACGTGGTTTTTGTAACTATTTTAAATGTTCGGGTTCATATTGAAACTTGACTTTTGATTGCAGACCTCAGTATCTGCAAAGTTTGTGTCATTGTTGAGATCTCTTCTAAAACTCCAGATGATATGCATGTGAGATTACTGGGGTATTTTTTTCTAACGAAGTCTCCATGTTCTTTACTTAATCTCTTACTTTAAAGGAAAAACAATTGAGATATTAAAGATAACAGTTGAAATAATGAGAATTGAGGTAGTGATGGTGCAGTATTTGTTGTTTGTTGTTGATAAATGTCATCTGTCAATATTAACAGATGGACCGCACCAATTTTCCCTGTGGATGTTCAAAGGAAGTCTGCGGGAACCCAGCGGGCCGCATTGAGTTCAACTCCAGTCGTGTACAGAGCCACTATATACACACACATATGAAGTTAGAGCTGGAAAAGAGGCTGCTGGATGAGGAGTTTTACCAGAAGCAGCTAATTACCACTGAGGAGCAATCTGCAGAGGAGAAAAGAGCTATAACATTTACAATAAAAAACAACAGTCCAGCTTTTCAACTGAGCTCAGATCTCTGCAGGGAGGCAGAAAAGAGCTCTAGCAGTGACATGACTGAAAACTCTTGCTCCTCAGCTCTGAGTCAGGACTTTGAGATGGATGGAAGCCCTCCATCAGTGCGACCCACACTGGATGTGGATGACAGAGGGCTGGCTCACATTCTCATCTTTTCAGACACTGTTGGGGACGAATGCCCATACATCAAACAGTATAATCGCACCAATATGCAACAGTCATTTAGCAAGGATCTGTCCACAGAAGCTACTGGCAGCATATTGGGCCTATCCACAATGGATAACACACAGTCTGAAAGCAACACCAGTACATCTCAATTGAAATATCTGGATGAAAATGCTAATCAGGCCACATTGGAGTTTGTAAATGACTCCTTTGATATCCCCAATACACCTTCACCATCCACAGATAATAAAGCAGACTGTTACATGGACCTTAGTCTGTCCTCAGACTCTGACTTGGTCTTCTTTGACAGTTTCCATGAGTACAACCATTTTAAAGTGTACAGTCATATGGACTACATGTCACATATCCAGTTTCCCAGCTGTCCCAGCCCTGCCCAAATAGAGGACTCTGGTGTTGGCCTTCTGGAATCTCTAATAGGAATATCTTAATTTATATCAGAGCAGATCAGTATTTTTACTGAAGTTTCAAATGAGCCTTGTTTATTTGCAATTTAAACAGTATGAAATTTTCTTTGAGAAATAGTGAAAATAGCTTCTGAATTTAAGGAGATTCCTTAAAAATGTATTTAGATATTAATATAGACTGTAACAATAATTGGTCACTGTGTAAATGCAGTTCAAAAACCACTCATTGAAAATTAGTGTGAAGTCATATGCCAATTTCAAGTGCACACTTTGTTGCTAAAGCTCACAGAGAGTTTGTTATTTCAGGTCCAATTTTATATTTATACTTCATAAGCTAAAGGTGTTCAGGTGCTGAAATCTTTTCCCTTTTTTTCAGAAAACTACACTGTCTTCTTTATTTCATTATTAGGAATTATTAGAAATTTCAAAGTGAAAATGTACCTTTTATAAGGTTACTATTATTTATTTGTAAAATGTGTTTTGCTTCAAATCATCATGCAAATCAAAGTTTTGTTTTTGTGTAGCATGTTAAATTGCTAAGAAGCATAATGGCTCTGCCATAGTGTTTCTTTTTTTCATTTAAAATTTTGATATGTAATATATATATATATATATATCAAACAAAAAACAGGCTACATTTGCTTTGATAATATTTCACTCTGTCAGTAGTAGGCCACTCTATATTTATGTTTTTGGACTTTTTAAAACATGTGCAATTACTTTTTTCTTTGTGGAATAACTTCAATAAATTTTATTTGACAAAACCAATGAGAAATACTTATTTGAAGAAGAAAAAAAAAGACTCTGGAAGAACTATTGTAATTCAAAGAATACACAGCAAAATCTCGAAGATGGATAATACAATCTTGAGGAGGATAAAATTGATTTTATTAAGGCATTATTGAACTCTTAAACTTATCCAGTACTCAACCTATTGATTTAGGTACTCATTATTTAGATTTTTAAAAATATTTTTAAAAACAAATTTGGGATCAAGAGGGGTATTATTAGGTTTCATACTCCATATTACAATGAACAGTACATGATAGCTCTTTAGGCTTTCTAATTGTTCTCAACTTGAAAATAATTTAAAGATATCAACAAACTGCTTTATTCCAAATACAAGGACAAGAACCTGAATATTTTTGGTAACACTTTACAATAATGTTCTATTAGTTAACATTATTTAATGTATTCGGTATCATGAAGTAACATCGAACTATAGATTTTATAAAGCATTTATACATTTTTGTCAACAAAAAAATGCTTTTGTTCATTGTTAGTTCATGTCAGTTTATAATGCATTAAATAATGTTATCATATACAAATTTTGTTTAAAAAAATGTATTGCCATATGTTGAACTATAACATTACTATAACATTAACCAAGATTAATAAATGCTGTAAAATAATTGTTCATTGTTAGTTCATATTAACTAATGTAGTTAACTAATGTTAAAGGTGCGCTCAGTAACTTTTGTCTTTGTTGCCATCTTGGACTTACACTGACACTTAGTGGCTTGGATGCAGCATCATTTAAAATCAACAGTTTTCAGTTTCTGATGTCATTGTAGAAATGTAGTATTCATAGTCAGCCATGATTACTTTAATCAATGAGTGAATGTGTCAAATAACTGGACGATTACTGAGATTAAGTGAGTAGTATTTGGATGGTCTTGTGATTATAACATGGAAGCCCCCATGTGTGGACCCTTTCCATGTAGAATAAAACAGTTTTTATTAGGTTACTGATATGAGTCTTTATTTTAATGAGAGTTGTCATGATTTCCTACATATATTGCAAACTTACAATGTATGTTCATGTATTTTGGAGTTAAACTTTTTTAATGAGGAAATATTATTGAGTGCACTTTTACCAAATGGAACCTTATGGTATAGTGTTTCTGATTTTTTTAATTCATAGAAAAAAACAAAGAAACCAAACAAAACTGTTAAGCACAGAATAAAGGTACCTATGTATGAACACAAAAATAGCTTTTGTTTTGCGTTAAAGGAGCCATCAGCAGTCACTTTGGTGATCCTGATTTCAAGCCAGATTACACTTCCTAGCGCCATCTGTGTGCATGCATCATGCACTAGGAAGTGTAATCAAACTTGAAATCATGATCATGCCCAGAGACTGCAATAGTAAGATGCACAGTGAAAAAAGATTTTGCTCTGATCTCACCCAAAACCTATTGGATCGCTTCAGAAGACATTGATTAAACTACATTGATTACATGTATGCTGCTTTTATGTGCTTTTTAGAGCTTCAAAGTTTTGGTCACCATTCACTTGCATTATCAGGACCTACAGAGCTGAAATATTCTTCTAAAAATCTTCTGCAGAAGAAAGTTATATTCATCTATGGCATGTATGTAAGTAAGTGATGATAGATGATATTTAATTTTTGGGTGAACTGTCCCTTTAAACATTTTGTATTATAATTAAGCAGTTTAGTAATTAACAAAAATACATGTTACCAGGTATGATCATATTTTTTATCAAGAAAATTCACATTGGATAATTCTTTTAATAATCTTATATTCTTCATGATAATTTTTGTATTGTTTTCTTGTAAACATATCTAAAAATCCTTGATACAAGATGAATTTGATTTCTCTTTTTTAGAAACAACACCGCATAGGATATTTAGCTTTTTCAGAGTATGTATTTTTAACATGTGTATTTTGTCTTACTGTGCTGGCAGAGATTTTATAGTCAAAACAGAGTGAAAAAATCTACCAGTGCTGAAGAAGTAATCCAAAGTCTATCAGAATACGTTATAAATTACATTTTACAGCATGCAATCTGTAATCAGGAATGGAATACATTTCAAAAGTAACCCTCCCAACCCTTAACATTGGATAACAAGTTTTCAAATAAGATTACATTTTGAGTTAAATCAGAGTAACTGTTACACTGGCTGTCAAGATTGAGGTTATGTTTTAAACATAAGAGTGGTTTTAGTTGACAAACTTAAAAGAAGACAAACTGGCATCATGTTCGATTGCTCATGCCTGCCTCCACGCACGCAGGATGGAAAACATGGCCACGATGCGATGAGTAATATCTGTTGTTTCGGATATCAAAACATTACAAAATTACAATAAATTAAGGTATTCAAGATAAAGAGCAATGGGTTTAACGCAGAGCAACGGTGCACCTGAGGGTGGTACAGAAGGCTATCATATTCATGGGGTAAATAACTTCAATTTTGCTGGCTTTGGTTTTGACAACGAACAGCGTTGCTTGCTAGCTATCGTTTCAATGATACATTTCTCATGTTCGCATAGTTTTAGAATTTGATAGTATTACCGTAAGTTTATACCAAGTCTATCCGACTGTTCAGACTTGTTTTTTACACCACGGTAAACAGTTTGCGGTTTGAAATTCAGACTTTGATTGGCTATAAACTTGCTATGCGCTGTCGTTGACATGTACATAATGTCGCTTATTAGTCTTCATGATTTGTGAATTCAGATGACATCATCCCCCGCTCTGCAATACGTCGTTTAAATTTTACAACTCTTCATTTTATAATGCAAATAGCTCCAAAAGTTGAGCACATAGAAGTCTAAAACCACTCTCCCCTGATTTGTGAAAATTTCAACAGCAGTTATTTTCCTGTCAACCCTTTTTAAGTCAGTGTGTCGGCACGGTGACAAATAAGCGCTCTTAACGTTCACATTTCCAGTATACACGCAGTCTGGGTTCATGCAAATGTACTTGTTTTAGATAGAGCCTGATTTGTGAAAACTTTCACAATCACATTTGTTCACGTTTGATTGCGTCTTACTGCTCTACCCAGTTGCCTTGAGAAATAATAGGAAATCGGCTTATAATTCAAAAAAATTGACCATTTTCACAGGTCACAGTATACTCTAAAAAACCATGAAGATTTGTGATTTTTATTTTTATTTTTTTGATTTTACATTCTTGAAACATGATATTTCTGGTAGAAAAACACTAGTTTCACACTGAACTGGATTTGTGAAAACTTTAACTGATTGATTTTACTCTGTTTGATGGCTTCATGCATATTGACATTTTGAATCATTCATAAACTAAGCCATAAAACCAATGAACTTCTAACAATTCTAAAAAATGACCAGCTAGACGGGTCACTCTAGGCTTAAATAGAGCATCCTGATTTTTTTCACAAATCTGTTTTTGTCATTTAAGTTATAGGCTTAGTGTTGTAATTGTGCTGTTTTTTAGTCTTTCTCATGCATTTCCTATGATGGGTTAAAATGACCTGGAACACCACAAGTGTTACTTTTTTTTTGTCAAGCATCCTAAACTCATTGAATACAGTCCAATTTTTGTGTGTACTCAGATGGCAAATGTAGGAAAAGTAACCAAGAAGGATGCCATTTTTTATTAAAGAAACTAAATAAAAATGGGTCAAATATGACCCAAACACTGCACAAGGATTAAACAAAATGACTAGCTGACATATCATCCATAGCAACAAACCAAAGCCATCAAACTGAGTAAAGTCAATCTCTGAAAGTTTTCACAAATCCAGTTTTGCGTGAAACTAGTGTTTTTCCATCATAATTATCATGTTTCCAGAATGTAACCTCTCAAAGCCTATAACACAGATTTTGTTTAGGACAACTGTTGACTCCAGAAAATGGTTGAGACTAAAACTGATCTGTGAAAAAATAACAAATCATCAAGTGGCAGAGCAGTAAGATGCAACAAATGTGATTGCGAAAGTTTGAAGAATAACATGTGACATTATTTACATGTCTACAACAGCGCATAGCGGGCTTATAGCCAATCAAAGTCTGAATTTCAAACAGCAAACTATCTTTACCGCAATTGTTTTAAATGTATTCATTTACTTTTTATTCTTTATTTGTTTGCATGTGTTGACAAGTTTTGGATTCAAGTAAACAACTGTGTCTGATTTGGAATACATGTAATTAATCTGTGCACCTTTTTAAAGATTTGACAATTGTTTTTGATAAGCGGCGACTGTCATGAAGTTAGATTTTATCAGTTTGTCTTTGCTATAAATCTGAAAACATCTTGTCATTTACAATTTCTTGTTTAATAATAACACGTTATACCTCAATCTTTACTATTTAAAAGTGCTTGCATATTTAGTCTAATGTGTCTTCTAATGGTGAAATGTAGTTGCCAGTCTATCACTATGGAGGAAGTGAATTTAGAAACAGCTTTTGTATTTAAGCTTCAGCACAGCCGCCACGTCAGTGAAGAAAGAATGAAGCCGCAGGGATAAATGAACATTGTTTAATATTTATATCCAGAGACCAAAACTGCCCACAGTTAGCACATGTACATATCTGAGAACTCTGTTTAAGAGTGTTACATCTGGAAAGCATCACATTCTAATTATATTAAGAGTCCCTGGTGTTTCGGTCTTTTTTGTAATTAAAAGTCCTGCGTTATGCACCAAATCTTCATTTTGTCTGGTTATTATTGGGATTTTGGTTGAACTTTTTTGGTTTGAAACTGCACCTGAGATTTCATCATGAACTCTGTCTTTGCCTTGCATATTAAAGAAATATTTTTTTTGTTGACATTCTATAAATTGATTTTAAAAACTATTGGCCAATAGGTTATCAGCTTTGCCCGCCACCTTAGTTATCGGTTTTGTCAAAATACACTGTCGGTCGATCTCTAATTCTAATGAACATCTGCTAAAGATCTCAGAAAGATCAGATTTACAAACATTCTAAATCATAAATGTCTCGAAGACATCTGCTGAATGTCTTATTGACATCCAAGAGGAAATGTCTCATAGACCTATTGCAGATGATGAAACAACCTAAAAAATTGGTCTTCCAGATGTGAACACACACACACACATCAAATGTTCAATCAGATATTACTTAAAAATCCCTTATTACATTACCCAGATGTCTATTTGATGTGTGTTTACATCTGGAAGATGTATTTCTTTACGTTGTTTGCTCATCTGCAATACGTATAAGACGTATGAAAATAAATAGGTCTTGTATGTCAATAAGACATCAGATGTTGATATACATACATCAGATGTGATTTAGAAATGTTTGCAAATCTGATCTTTTTAAGATGTTTAGCAGATGTTAATTAGATTGTGATGCTTATGTAAGGCTGGCTTAAGATGTCATAAAAGTCAAATAACTTTGCAAGAACCAATTAATATAAACTCCTACATATATGAGCATCTCCACCTGAATCAACACATCCTGATGAGCAAGGACCATAAACGCAAATCTCTACCCCTCTCTACCCATCCTGTTTTCCTTCAGCTCATCTGCATGTAACTAAATATAATATCTGATGTATTTAAATAATGTGACTAGGCATATTTGATATAATTTAAAATGTCTCAGTGCGATTGATATATTGGTCCCTTTCCCATGTTGACATAACTAATGATAACAAAGTTATAAATTCTTTTGCCAAATGCTGTATAATTCTGGAGGTCTGTCCCCCTCCCTGCCTGTATGTTAAACCTAACCACTCCCAAAATTCCCATTGTTAATGTTTTCTCTGGTTTGGGTATTTAAGGAATGTGACACTTTGTTCGAGGAATCTGCATTCAGTTCTCCCGCACGGTTGCTGTGTGTAATGACAAAGAAATCATGATCTCTCTGCAGCCAGATTGACCCACACAGAAAACCGTGTGTAGTCTACCATGTAATTTTAATTTGAATTTCTTGTGTTTGGTAAACATTTGAATGGAATGCAACTATAATTATATTATTATGCTTGGTTTATTGATAGTTTTGAGTTGAATTGATTTATTATTTTAATTGGATTGTTCGAATGTATTACTTTTACCTGGTAGAATAAATTGTTACAGTTTGATTAATTCTGAAAGACTGCTTTCTAGTATATTTCTTATTAATTACAAATCTATGAGCAGAGTTGGCTTAACTAAGCTACTTCAGAAGTAACCCATTAGTTAAGTATGTACCAAACGGCTAAATGGCGAAACGAGAATATTTAAGGTCTTAGCCAAGTAGAATTAAATGGGAATACTAAGAGTAGGACAGAGAATCTGTAAAGCAGAACTTAATTGACTGGGGCTAAATGGATCTTAGCCAAATATGACTAAACTGATAAAGCCGAGAACCTATAGGGACTTAGTATAAAATGTACTAATATCTGAAACTGACGCAAAAGTTCTGCAGTTTTGCGTCGGCCAGCACAGTACCCAAATATCACTGAAATAACAAATGCACACTAGAAGAGAGAATTACTAAAAGTAATCAGATACAAAACTTAAATTCATAGCATAGATACATCAACAAGGTTTTTCATAATTGGAGTCAGATGAAATAAAGAAAAGAATAAATGATAAGATTAATAAAACATGGAACTCAAATCAAATAATCAATGTATTATTTAATGCACACGATAAGACAGAGCACGCAGGAGACTTTCAGCCACGCTATCTGATGCTGCCATTGGACCATTAGGTGGAGCCCCCTTACACTTTCCAGTTGCAAAGATCTAAAATGGATATTTCTGAGATGTACAATTTTGGATATTACCCAGTCATTAAACTCCCTAAGATGCACAATAATGTGTAAAACAGCAATGAGTAGGAATTTAAATACATTTGAATATAGAGCTTATAAATCAGAATGAAATTAATTTTCATGAATTAAGATCTGTCTTTTACAGATCCAAGAGAATTCGCCTGCAGAGAGAGCTGGTCTGGATCCCTTTTTTGATTTCATCATATCCATTGGCAATAATCGCCTTGTAAGTATGTATTTATAGAACTCTGTTGGGTATTTCTTGTAATCTGGAAAAAAAATGGTGTCCTGTAATCCAGACATTTAACTCTTTGTCTCACAAAGTAATAACACTTATCAGTAACAATGTTTCTTTAAATATGAAGAGCTAATTAGAGTTCAATGCTGTGTATGCCATCTGAACAGAACCAGGAGAATGATATGCTGAAGGACCTCCTCAAGGCTAATGTGGAGAAATCGGTGAAGATGGAGGTTTATAGTACAAAGACCATGAGGCTGCGGGAATTGGAGGTGGTTCCTAGCAACATGTGGGGGGGCCAGGGACTTCTGGGGGCCAGTGTCCGCTTCTGCAGCTTTCAAGGAGCCAGTGAAAATGTTTGGCATGTTCTAGTAAGTGATCTTTGTGTTAAGGGTATGTCATTTGTTTCCATGTATTACTTTGGCTTCTACAAAACTAGGTTGCTTTGTTTATTCTTTGTATTATTATTTTGCCTTCTTAATATTTAGGATGTGGAGCCAAGTTCACCTGCAGCATTGGCCGGACTCAGGGAACGTGCAGATTTTATTGTCGGAGCTGACCAAGTTCTGCAAGACGTAAGGAGGGAAATATATTTTTTTGTGAATGCTTGATTGTTATTTTCAGAGGAAAAAAAGCTGTGCAGTACATTTTAGTTATATTAAATGTATATACCTTCAATCAATGATTTAATTTCCCAACAGTCAGAGGACTTCTTCTCACTTATTGAAGCACATGAGGGGAAGCCACTGAAGCTCCTTGTCTATAATACAGAGACAGATAAATGCAGGGAGGTGGTTGTGACACCAAATGGTGCCTGGGGGGGAGAAGGCAGGTAATAACCCTGTTACTAAGGATATTACAACTTAACCCAAAAATGAAAATTCTCTAATTATTTATGCACCCTTATGCCATCCCAGATGTGTATGACTTTCTATCTTTTGCAGAACACAAACAAAGATTTTTAGAAGAATATCTCTGCTCTGTATGTCCATACAATGTAAGTGAATGGTGGCCAAAATTTTGAAACTCCAAAAGGCACAAAGGCAGCATGTAAGTAATCTATATGTACAGTATGAGTACAGTGGTTAAATTTAGTGTACATTTTAAATTTATTTAGAAGCAATATGATAGGTGTGGTGAGAAACAATCAATATTCACTTTTTGAACGTGAAAGTGGAGATTTATAGTATAAATGGATTGAAATATTGAACTGTTTCTCACCAAAATTGAAAACATTGCTTCAGAAGACATATATTAAGCCACTTTATTCAAACTAATTACTTTAATGCTGTTTTTATGTGCCTTATGGAGCTTCAAAGTTTTGGTCACCATTCACTTACATGGAAAATGTGGAATGACCTCTGTGGAAGTGACCACTTTCCACAAATCTTAACCCTCAAGAGGAGGAAGAGGAGAAGTATCAAGTGTACAGAGATGGGATCTTAAAAAAGCCAACTGGTACGGTTTTCAAACTTTGTTATGAAAGGTTCAAAGCAGTTCCTGAGGATGATCCAGATCCTATAACTTTTTTTACCAGTATTTTTTATCTCCATAGCAAAAACCTAAACATATTCCAAAAACCATTCCAAAAACTTTTTATTAATTCGATTGTCATGGTTCAACGATAACCGCTAAAAGGCTATATAAGAGTGGAAGAAAGCTTAAAGAGGATTTTTCAGAAGTCCTACAACGGAACACCTCATAAATGTCAAAACAAATGGAGCACAAGCACGTAGAGTAATAAATGATGCAAAGAAACAAAGTTGGAGACAATTTCAATCTAATTTGACATAAAAAAAAGGTTTGGAATCTGATTAGAAGAATGAAGAACAAGAACAGTGGATCTCAAATTCAACATATTAAACATCAAGACTCAGTCTTAACTACAATAACAAGAAATTGCAAATATCTTAGCCTTTGAAAAGATCTCTGCTATTCAGAACTGCCTCCCTACCTTTCAAATTATTCAGGCACTTGAAGAAAAGAAAGATGTTAACTTTTCATCCAATAATATGGAACCTTACAACCAACCATGGAAGAGCTATTGCGGGCCATAGGCAAATCACATGATACTGCAAATGGACTTGAAAATATTCACAATAAATTTAAAAACAATTTGCCTCACACTATCCTGTCCTTACTTTTTAAAATATTTAACTGCAATTGGATGTCAGAGGATGTTCCATATTCTTGGAAAGAAGCAGAAATTATTCCTATTCCAAAGGCAAGAAATGATCATAATGAACCTTCCAGATACTGGCCTATAGCCCTGACGAGTTGTTTAGGTAAAACCTTGAAGAGAATGGTTAATGAATGTCTCTGCATGTTGGAGTCTCAGCATCATATAAGTAATGCTCAAGGTGGATTTATAAAAGGAAGAAGCACTATAGATAACCTCATCAGCCTTGAAAGTTATGTACATGATTCTTTTAGCAGAAATGAACATGCTGTTGCTTTTTTCTTTGACATGGAGAAAGCTTATGACACAACTTGGAAGTATGATATTTTGAAGGATTTACATCAACTTGGTTTTAGAGGACATCTACCCATTTTTATTGCCAACTTTTTATCCAATAGACATTTTAAAGTCAGAAAAGGTCATATTCTATCAGACCCACACAGACAAGAGTTGGGAGGACATCAAGGAAGCATCTTATCAGTGTCTCTTTTTAGTATAAAAAAAAAACAGTGTTGCAAAAGCAATCAGATCAAACATTCATTGCAGCCTTTATGTAGATGACATTTGTATTCACTTCAAAGGCAAATTCATGAACAGTCTTGAAAGAAAATTCCAGCTGAAAATTAATAGGGTCCAGGCCTGGACTGTGTCCAACGGGTTTAAGTTCTCAAAGAGTAAAACGGTCTGTGCATTTTTGCCATTTAGGCTCTCTCCATCATGACCCAGACTATTTATGGATGGTGATCCTATCAGAGTTGTCAAGGAGATCAAATTCCTTGGAATAATCATTGACAATATGTTATCCCTATACATAAAGTTTTCAAAGACAAATATTTTAAAGCAATTGATATTTGAAAGTTTTTAGCAAAGACTATGTGGGGAGCAGAGAGCTCAGTTCTTCTCAACCTTTATAGAAAGCTGATTAGATCATGTTTGGACTATGGAAGTATAGTGTATGGCTCAGCCAGGAAATCATATATCCAACTTTTGGACACAGTTCACCATCAAGGCATACGTTTGGCACTGGGGGCCTTCAGAACATCATCAGTTCAAAGTCTATATGTAGAGGCTAATGAACTTTCTCTAGAGAACAGACTTCTCAAATTATCCCTGCAATACACAACTAAAGTAAATATCAACAAATTAGACCCAGCATATCATGCAATCTGCTGACCCCAATACTCTTATCTGTATGAGAGAAAACCAAGGCATGTCCAACCTCTTGGCCTATGGATTAAATCCCATTTAGAAAAAATTCTGGAACAGACATACTTCTGCAATATACCACCCTGGAATCTAAAAAAACCCCAAAAGAATCCTAGACTTAACAAGAAACAAAAAATCTGAAACCCATCCAAATGAATACCTTCAACAACTCCTGGACATCAAAGAGATGCTTTCATCACACACACCTATATATACAGACCGATCGAAGTCTGGTGATCATGTGCCGGCTGCATCTGTGATCAATCACCAAAAAAACGGAATAAGGATCCCCAATCAGAGTTTAATTTTTACTGCAGAGGCAGTGCTATTATTCTAGCACTGAATCACATTAAGACCACACAGCAGAGACATTTCTTAATAAGTACAGTTTCAAAATCATGTCTTCAAGCACTTGCATCACTCAAAAATGACCATCCAGCCCTTGTAAAGATTCGAACCAAATTGTCAACTCTGGAGGCACATCATTTTTATATTTACTTTTGTTGAATGCCTGGCCATTGTGGAATCCTAGGAAATGAACAAGCAGACTCTGCTGCTAAAGAAGGACGGTCTACAGATCTTAAAAAAATGCTCCATACCAACCTCAGATCTGAAACCTACCATAATCTCTTACATCATCAACAAATGGCAAACAGAATGGGATCATGGGATATTACAATGGTATATTACAAACAAATTACATGGAATAAACCCTGTAGTGGGTAACAGAATGATCTTTAATCACAGCCATCGTTGGGATCAGATCATTTACACCCGCTGCTAATAGGACATTCTACACTCGCACATAAGTTTATAAAATCAGACGAAGATCCACCATTATGCACCGCATGACAGAACCTACTATCTTTGAAGCACGTTTCAGTGGATTGTGATGTTTTTTTTTTCTTTTAGTATTTTGTTTTATTTTACTCCGCAAATACTTTTGAAGAGATTTTTAACAAAGTCAACCCTGATTCAGTTTTAGAGTTCTTATTGAAAGTAAGTTTTAAAAACCTTATATAGTTTTTTTTTTTTAATTACCTGTTTTTCACCATAAATGGAAGCTGGCATGGTGTAAAATCAATAACTAACTAACCATTCACTTGCATTGTATGGACCTACAGAGCTGAGATATTCTTCCAAAAATCTTTGTTTGTGTTCTGGAGAAGAAAGAAAGTCATACACATCTGGGAGGCATGAGGCAAATGATGAGAGAATTTTCATTTTTGGGTGAACTTTCCATTTAAGTCCTGATCCAGCCCATTTTGTCAATTTTTGAGTAATAATTCACAGAACTGTCTCCTCCAGAGCTTTTGATAAACTTTATTTGTTTTTGTCTCAAGTCTTGGTTGTGGCATTGGATATGGCTATTTGCACCGAATCCCTGCACGACCTGACAGCCCAAAATCGGAAAATGTCAGTCCTCATATTTCTCCTGTGGCAGGGACCCCAGAGCAAGAACTTCCTACAAGTGGATTCACAGAGGTAGTTTATTTATTTGTATATAAGACTGTGGTATATTGCATTCAATGTTTGGGTACATTCATAAACATGTTTGGTAAATACTTTTTGAAAGTATTCAGACCCCTTCATTTTTTCACATTTTATTGTATTGCAGCCTTAAGCTAAAAATGCTTAATTTTTTTCTTCTCATCAATCTACACTCCATACCCCATGATGACAAAGCAAAAAACAGATTTTTATTAAAAAGAAAAAACTGAAATATCACATTGACAAATGCATTCAAACCATGAACCATTAACAAAAGTTTGGAATGATGTACAGATTTTGTTGTTTTGGAAGGAAATTTGCAATTTAATTCACAAAAGTGGCATTCAACTGATCACAAAGTATAGTCAGGACTTTTGGCTGCCAATGTAGTTGAAGCACCTTTGGCAGCGATTACAGCCTCAAGTATTTTAGGATATGATGCGTCAAGCTTTCCACACCTGGATTTTGGGATTTTCTGCTATTCTTCTCTGCAGATCCTCTAAAGATCTTTCCGGTTGGATGGGGACTGTCGGTGGACAGCCATTTTCATGTCTCTCCATAGATGTTTGATCGGGTTCAAGTCTGGGCTCTTGCTGGGCCACTTAAGGTCATCCACAGAGTTGTCCCTAAGCCACTCTTGCGTTGTCTTTGCTATATGCTTGAGGTCATTGTTCTGTTGGAAGGTGAACCTTCGGCCCAGTCTGAGGTCCTGAGCGCTCTGGACCGGGTTTTCATTAAGGATATCTTTGTATTTTGCTGCATTCAGCCTTTCTTCAACTCTGTCCAGTCACCCAGTCCCTGGCTCTGAAAAACACCCCCACAGCATGATGCTACCACCACCATGCTTCACCGTTGGGATGATATTGCGCAGGTGATGAGCGGTGCCTAGTTTCCTCCAGCATGATGTTTGGAATTGAGTCCAAACTGTTCAATCATTGTTTCATCAGACCAGAGAAAATTGTTTCTCACAGTCTGACAGTCCTTTTAGATGCTTTTTATTTATCTTGCACTGAGTAGAGGTTTCCTACAAGCCAGATTGGTGAACTTATTGCAGTGATGGTTGTCCTTCTGCCAGTTTTTCCTTTCCCCACACATGTTCTCTGTGAGCATCGGGTTCTTGGTCACCTCTCTTACCAAGGCCCTTATCCCCAGATTGTTCAGTTTGGTATGGCAGCCAGCTCCAGGAAGAGAACTGGTTGTTCCAAACGTATTCCATTTAACAATTATGGAGGACACTGTGATTTTGGGACACTTCAATGCAGCCATTTTTTTTTTTTTTTTGTAGCCTTCCCCAGATCTGTGCTTCAACACAATCCTGTCTCTGAACTCTGCAGACAGTTCCTTTGACCACATACTTACAGTATGTCAATGTGATATTTCATTTTTTTCTTTTTAATACATTTGCAAAGTTCTAAAAAAAAAAAATCTGGGTTTTGCTTTGTCATTATGGGGCATGGTGTGTAGATTGATGTGATTTATTAAATTGTTTTTATATATAAAGCATTTTAGCATTTAAGGGGTTTAAATACTTTTTTAATGCACTGTAAATTAAATGGACATCCCCAGGTGTCCCTAATGGCAGCATCCGGTCAGGCTGTGAGTGGCTTGGATCTTGACACACCACTGCCACCTCCTATTCAAAGAGTCATGGACCCTGGTAAGGCAGCAAAATATAGACTTAAGTTTCTGAAGGTAAACATATCTAAACACCTTTTTAACAAGATATATTTAAGTGAATAAATGTGCCAGTGCTGTAAGATAAATACACCTATTTTCTAAATATCTTATGCAGTGTTGCTTTAGTAAATTTATCTTGTTTTAAGGATTTTTAGACATTGTTTTGTAAAACAAGACTCTAAGAACCTGAAGTAAGGTGCCTGGGAAGCTCGACGAGTATTGAGGCTGACTATCACCCCTGGAGTCACGAGTTCGAATCCAGGGCATGCTTAGTGACTCTAGCCAGGTTTCCTAAGCAAACAAATTGGCCTAGTTGCTAGGGAGGGTAGAGTCGCATGGGGTAACCTCCTTGTGGTTGCGACTAGTGGTTCTCGCTCTCAGTGGTGCATGTGATAAATTGTGCATGGATCGCGGAGAAATAGGATGAGCCTCAACATGCTGTGAGTCTCCGCGGTGTCATGCACAGTGAGCCACGTGATAAGATGTGCGGATTGACTGTCTCAGAAGCGAAGGCAACTGAGACTTTTCCTCAGCCACCCGGATTGAGGTGAGTAACCACGCCACCATGAGGACATACTAAGTAGTGGGAATTGGGTATTCCAAATTGGGGAGAAAAATGGGATAAACAAAAAATTAACCTAAAGTAAATTTTTGGGTTATACTGTATGTTTTCTGTAGAACAAGAATCATTATAAAGACATCGTAATGTACCAGAGCGCTGTTTCCTCCAGGATTCTCAGATCAGTCTGAAGTGGCTACGATGAATTCTGAGATGTCAGACATGGCAGACCGACTTGACCTATCTGTTTCTTCTATTGACATGACAAGCACATCCCTGGCTGTTCGAGAGGACATTGACATATCAGGTGTCGGTAAGGCGGCCTTACTAGTTTGATCAACAGAATTCAACCTGTGAAGTCACTAAATTGAGTGAAAGTCTCTTATTTTGCAGAAGAGCTACATGACAGTGAGATTCCTTACCGTGATCCTAAGGAGATTACAGAGGAATCTGCAGATTTGATCTCCTCAGTTGTAGAAGAGCCTTCCCCACCACCTTCACATGTTTATCTCTCACACCCTCAATTCCCTAATACACTACTTGATCATAATATGCCGACAGACATGTCATCTTTGGTGAATTCTTCAATTCCATCTTTTGACTCTGTGCCTCCTATAGACATCTCTTCTCTGCTTATTGACCGTGCTGCCCTTCACCTCCAGTCGTCTGCCCTGTCTGCAAAATATCCCTTACAACCCAATGAGTCCTCACCTTTTCCCTCAGAAACTGATGGTTTCAATCAGGGCTTTTTTGATGAGCCACAGTCTCTGAAGAGTAGCTTAGTTGAAAGTGAAGTGGAGAGGGTATCCTCTGATCTGTTGTCTCCAGATTCCAATTGTGCAGAAATCAAAGATGAAGCTGCTCTTCAGTAGTGACACTACTACCAAGTACCATGTTGTATCACTATCTTGTTTACAAAATTGCTTAACAATCATTGGTAGAATCAGATCTTGGACTGTTGTGTGCTTTTTGAACAGTTGGGTGTTGTTCATCTTACATTTTTATTTTACATTTGCGTGCAAGTAGCCAGGATGTCTGTAGGATATTTGAATGTGAGTAGGCCATTGTTTTACATTTTGTAGATCATAATTTAGAAGATAATATTTTTATGTAACTAAGTTGGAAATTTAACTTTATCTTGATTGATTTAAACTCCACAAATGGTTTGGAAGCAGCATACCAAAACCTTAACTTTATTGACAGTTTTAACCAAGTAACTAATTTGTAGTGATGCTACTGCCCAATCATTCATGGACTGCTGTCTTAAACTCATCACTCAGTATAGATCATCTCGTGTTATATTTAGCTAATGCTCCATTTTGTCTGGAATCTGCACAGAGGATCTATAGAACACTAACACAGAATAGATATATTGCATATAGACTAATTTTGTTTAGGTACAGCATAGCATTTTTTTTGTCTTTCTTTGTTACATTTTTATCATTTATCTTTTAGAAGGACTCCATGTATTTACTTTTATTGTTTTTTTTATGTATTGTGGGAACGTTTGTTATGGATAGTGCAAATTGTTATACTGGTCAAGGGTTTTGTATTTGTTTAGTGCTGCAATCCAAAATCATTCTCAGCTGGCTAATTAGAGTTTGATCACCATTTTTATGTGATTTTTAGAATCTTATCTCAAATATCTTATTTTAGTTTTTGTTACTTAGTCTTCATCTATATCGGAGTGATTGCTTATATGTGCTTTAGGTTGTAAAGAGTAATAGAGTAATTTTGTTTAGAATTTTGGTTGCCTAGTTAGGAAGTCAGTATAAGTAAAATGATCACTGAACTAAATCAACACTAAAGAAATGTCATAGTAAAATATGCTTTGACTATATATTGAGACATGGACTATTGCTGTTCACTTGTGGTTGGTAATTTATTGATCTATGCAAATTTGGAAATGACGTCAGTAGAATGTATGTGTTGTTATGATTGAGTTGAATCATTAATGCCATATTTAATAATAGTGTCATACCCAAGTTTTTGTTTTATTAGCATTGGTAAAGGAAAGTGCAAACTGAGAGAATACCTCATAGATCACAAGTTCTTTGTGAAATCAAATTCTGAAATAGCTTCAGCAGTGAGTGAAGACTTTATGTAAGTGTCTATATATAAGTGAATCCAGTGAATACTGAAGACAACAGTAATGGTATTTCATGAGGCAGAAGAGACAATGTTGTTTTGAATTTTCCTTCTTTTATAAAAAAAATTGTAGAATATCTTATGTGTGAACACAAATGTATATTTTTGCAATTATTGTACTTAAGTTTATCAGTAGATTAAACTGAAAACGGTGTACCTACACAAACTAAATTTGTTTCTTTGTTTTGGAAAATATCAAATTGCAAAACCCCGGAACCCTACAGCAATAAAATCAGAAATAGGCCCATAAATTGTTAGTGGTGTATTTTTTTTTTTTTGTGTACTGTGTGTGTTGAAGGATATTGAATAAATGTCATGGCAGTGATATTTTGTTAAAGGAATATTACGAGTTCAATACAAGTTAAGCTCAATCGGCACAATATTGATTACCACAAAAATAAATTTTGAATCAGCCATCCTTCTCTTTAACAAAAGCTCAAAACCGAGTTACAGTGAAAGTGAATGGGGGGCCAATCTGTAAATGTTAAAATACTATTTCAAAAGTAACCTCAAGACTTAATGTGTGTTAACATGATTGTAGTGTGATAAAATCACTAACCTTTTCTGTGTGAAGTTATAACCAATTTTACAAATTCATTGCTATGACTTGTTACATTTTTGCTGATCATTTTCTTTCGTCTTACTGGACTGAAGCCGCCTTTTCACTGCATCTGACAAACGACAGATGACAGCCCAGAGGCCAGTTATTTCAAATGCAATGTCGCATGGAGGCTGCATGAGTTCTGACATCTGCAGAGGCAGAATTTCGGATCTGATTTGAGTTTCGGATATGCTGAAATATTTGTCCAACTACATAGTCCATATGTGACCTCCCAAATAAATGTGATGTATTCATTGAAAATTATGAGCCCAAAGTTAGAAACACTGACAGTTTTTGTCCTAAAATTTAATCAAAACACCTGTTACTTCTACAGATTTGAAATGATCAGTTATAAAATGATCATTCATGCTGCAAATATACTGTATATAAAAACAAAAGGCTTTTGTAATTAAATGTGTACATGCCATTTATTTCTACAATTGTCTTCATATTTAAACTATATCTATGACTTTCTACTCCCTATTTACTAAATTATTATTGTTGCTGTTGTTGTTAGTCAACTATTAATCATAATAATAACAACTGTAAAATCAACGATGATAATAATGATAGTAAAAATTATGAATTTTATTGAATTTTTCCATCTGCTCAACAGCAATATTTGGTAGAAAATATCAGAAAATAATTCATAAAACCAACAACATTACTAACTTTCTTCAAAGATTTGTTTGAAATTATTTAAATTATCTGTGGCAATGTTTATGATAAATAAAATTATTTGGTTCATTACACGTCTCAGGGCAGTTCCGAAGTCAAATTATATCCCGAACAGACAAGGTTTTTAAGATTAATGTTCTATCTAGATTTAAATCAACAAAACCTACCTCCCTACCCTAAACTTTAAACTTAAACATAACAGATACTGAACAACAGATAAATGTGACATGAAAAGCAATTTCTGAAGCAACCACGTCATTTTATGCTACTTCAGGACTTGTACCACGGTCCTTTGCCATATCTCATATGCAACACTCTATCAGTTGAGCTACCGTGCAGTTTGATCACACTTCAACAACCTTTTAAATATAGTTGGTTATGTAATGCAAACATTCAAATTAGTCATGCACTATACCAAAAGTGTTTAGATGTCATAAGATAGCATTGTTTGAGGAACAGCGTGAAAAGTGTTTATGAACTGATAATCTGCCATTTTACTCATGATTTGAGTGAAAGGGGATAAAAGTCATTGTTGTTTTAGTGCCTCTAGTGTTCATTCCACCAGGATATTGCTGTTACATACAATAGGCCACATAAAAATGTAGTTATTGTAAGATGGTTCTATGACCAGATTGAGAATGCCATGCAGAGAATTATAACAGTTGTTGAAGACAGTATAAAGGCAACTTAACAAACCAATCGAATGTTACAACCTCCTCTCTCACACAATCTCCTCTCTTGATTTCATTCTAGCTAGGAAAAAGTTACTTTTTAATTTTTTTTTCCTGGATCAGATGACTTCATAGGAAATGATGTAGTAAGTTGTCCAGCATCATGGAACACTAAACCAATCGTATTAGGATTCAGATCACTGCAACCAGAGGTGGAAGTCATCCAAATATGGGCAGAGAGAATTGTTCACTTTAATTACATATGGCCACCATGAAATGGTGGCAAGTACATGACACAGAACGGAACTGATGAAATCCTGTTACTCATGTCTGTATGCTTTGGAGAGAGAGCATACCTTTAGTCATTGTTGTATTTGCATGTGTAATTAGTTCTTATAGACAATTATTATATTTTCTTTGTTTGGAAAGGCTTTTGGACACTTGGAGATATTTTTGGACACCAGGATAAATTATTTTTGTAATGCTGTAAATTTTGATTGCTTTGTAGTATCAACACATCATTTTACTCAGTTACAGGTGACATCAATGGGAACAAATCAAAAGCAGTTTTTTCAGAGCTACCTTATTTATTCCCTGAGCTATATAAACAGAATCAGAAAATCAGAAAAAGTATAAGAATGATTCGGCAGAAGAATGAATTTGTGAATTTGGTATGAAGGCTGAACTGTGACCTCACCTCCAGCAGTTTCTTTAGGATTATAGAAAATGACAGGCAGGTGTGTTGGAGCTAAACTCTGCAGGAAGGTAGCTCTCCAGGAGCAGGGTTGGTCACCCCTGATCTATAAAAAAAAGTTTTTTAAAAACTTTAAAAAGTTTTCTAGCAAACAACTGACCATCTTTGCTTTTTTATTTTATAGAGTTATAAGCCTTTAAGTTTGGGCATGCCACTGCAACAGGAAATATTTAAAAACACCTTCAGAGCTTAAAGGGTTAAAGCTTTAAAGTGAGTCACTATAAACTGTTGTTGTATTTCATAGATGAAAGTAAGTCATATGGTTCTGGATACCTTATTTTCTTCTCTCTCTCTCTCTCTCTCTCTCTCTCTCTCCCCCCCCACCCCCCCACCCCCCCCCCCCCTTTTTTACCCATTAAGATATCCATGATAAAATGGTCAAGTAAACAGTTCAAGCAATAGTGTAGAGAGAGAGATTAAGTTTATCCAGGTTGGGCAATATATAGACAGAACTTGAGGTTTTTACTGAAATGTGTAGTATTGGTTATTATTCAATATAGTTTAAATATAAAGTAAAAAAGATTAACTTAATGACATTGAATGTAAAGAAAAAGCAGTATGCCTTATATTAGTTTAATTGAATCTGTAAATTACAGAGAGTTGTACTGGTAAACAGATTTTTGCTAGGTCTCCCTCTATGGTTTGTTTCAAATAGTATTTGGTACACCACAAATGAGTTTAGCTTGAAATAAGAAAACAATGATAAAATTTGCTTTTTTTTTAACAAAACATAATAAAGACACACATAAGTAGACTACTTGTGTGGCGGCAGAAGAATGAATTTGTGAATTTGGTATGAAGACTGAACTGTTTGTATTTCACCTCCAGCAGTTTCGTGTGTCAGGGGCTGGGTGGTATCCAGGACCACTTGTAATAAATCATATAAAAATGCATCTAAGGGAATTTACGGTGAAACCGTACCCATAAGTGCCAAACAAAGAATGAATGAATGAATGAATGAATGAATGAATGCATGCTACTGACTCAGTGCTACTTCACCCAAAAATGAAGACTATGAATACCCCCCCCCCCCCCCCAAGATTAATAATAAACCAATATTAATAATAAAAGTGATGTTTTTTGTTATCATTAAAGTTTACCTTAATTAAAAGCTTGACGTGGCTTTCATTGTTAAGGGCCAAAAACAGTTATGAAGGCTTGTGTCACGGTGATCAAGCTTCTCTCAGCACTCATAAACGTGCAACGAGTGAGTAAATTATGACACAATTTAAATTTTTTGGGTGAACTATTCCTTCAATGTATCTAGGTTGTGCCTTCAGGAGCATTAGGTAGGGAGGGATAAACAGAGAGAGAGAATGAAATAGCAAGAAAGCAGTTGCCCCAAGTACATTTTCCTGTGAGACACTTCATCTGTGGCCTCTGAAACAGACAAGACAACATTTGCTAGACCTTCAGCTCCTCTGCACTTATTTATAATGCAGACTTCATAAAAGTTTGAGCACACCTGAGCCAGCAGTTGTCACCAGTCCAGAATGTGGATGAGGAAAATCTCTTCATTTCAAAACAGAGCACAATATGAAGAGAGCTCTGAGAGCTTAGAATTATACATCTAGAAGAAAATAAAATAAAAATCTGCAGAATAAAAATCTGCAGAATCAGTAAGAAATGTAAAAACAAATGCATTATCCAGGTTTTATTTTTATTCATGTGAAAAAAGATGTTGAACTAACAAACATGGATAGTTAGATATCGTTATGTAAATAATCACCAAGCAGAAATGTAGACAGTTTAGTGTGTGGAAGTGAATGCTCTTAGTTTGTGGAACATGAGGCAGCATCATAGACTAGCACACAGTTAAATATTCAGTGGCCCCAGGGATTAAATAGACTTGAATAGATGTTTTGAGCATAGCCTATATTTTTCTGAGATGAATCAACTGTTAAGGGCAACATATGAGGGATTTTAAAAATGTAATAAGGTTCCATTTTACTAACAATGAGCAGTATTTTACACTATTACATTTTTTAAATCAAAAGTTTTATTAGGTAACATTAGTTAATGCACTATGAACTACCATGAATAACAATGAACAACTGTATTTTTATTAACTAGCATATTATAAATAGATTGTTAATGATGTCTAATGCATTAATGTTAACAAATGGAACCTTACTAAGTTTGATTACGATTTGCCTCTTCATCTGTGTGGCTCCCTTTTTCTGCATATACACCTCTCACTCTTGAATGCCTTGAAATAACAAACGTAGTTGAGTTGAAATAACGTTTTTGTGGTAATTAGCATTGTCACAAATATTGCATTGATCTTAACTTGAAATTGAACCCAGAATATTCCTTTAACCAATATTTTAGGGATATAGAAGTAGGCTTAATGTTTGGCTTTGAGATGGGGGTTGTTTATCTGGAAATTCCAGATTTTCGATATGTTAAATAGATTGGCATAGATTCCAACCCTAACAGCTACATACCATACATGAACAGTGATTAGGCAATGTGCTCAAAATAAAGTGCAAACCAGAAAAGACAGCACCACATTCTCAAAGGCAAAATAAAGTACCTATTTATTAACATGAAATCCAAATTTGCAACGTTAACAGACAAAAGAACCATATCTAGTACAATTCTTTGCGCATTCCTAGTCTCACCCAGTAGCAAATAGAAATTAATTTCAATTTTACAGTGCTCTCCTCATTTTCACATACAGTGCTTCCTCATTTTGACCTGTGGAAATGCCCGTCTTAAGCACACCTGATTGAAAAAAAAAAAAAAAAAAAAAAAAAAAAAAAAAAACACGTTGAAAGAAAATGAGACTCAAAAGCAAATAACATTCTCATTTATAAGGACTGAAAAGTTCTTTAAGTATAAAGGAGAGATTAAGAATATCATCCTTGAATACAACTCATTTTGCCACTTTGCACAAATAAAACAAAATCTACAGAAATGAACAAACCTTTATGTACACAGAGGTAAATGATAAACATTGGTCAAAAGAGAGGTATTATGCTTTGACATGAAATGTTTTTGTGCTTTGCACTAAAACTTTTTTTTTAATGATGTCTTCATTTGTAAGACACTTCAATCTCACAGGAACAACAAAGGATAAACATTTACACTGACTTTAAAGTAGGCACTAAATATAAAAAAGGATTTCTTTCAGCTTTTGTACACTGACTATACAGAGGAAATACTAGAACAACATCATCTTACAATGAACAAAGAAGAAGAGTCCCAAATACATCCTTCCAATATGAGGAAATAGATAGAGATATGTAAAATGGCCCACTCTGGACCTTTTCTATGTGTTTTGGGGCTTCTGAATACCAATAGCTTATGACTTCACAGAGAGCACATATGTTTATAAAATATAGGCACTATTATTGCATCATGCACTGGAAAGCACAGTGAGCTTGAAATCCAGCTTGCCTATCACAGCATATGTATTCCTGTCTACATCCCACATCATTTCCTCCCCTTTGTGCTAATCAGCCTGGAGCTCCCATTTACATAGTCATCAGAGCATTCATTCACTGACATTGTTAAAGACAGGGTTCAGGTTACAGGAAAGTGGCAGTACTCATCACATGGAGCTGTGGTGCTACCACCTTCCAAACTCACAATCAAAATACTGCATGTTCAAATTGAACATGTAGTCACAGGAAAGTTTCCTATCTGATATATAAATATGTTCACTGACTCTGTAACACTTAAAGAAGTCTCTGAATATTAACATTAATGCAATAGGTATCTAGAAATAACAATTAACTATGTTTTTTAAAGCATTTATTAATTTTGGTTCCCATATTTTTTGACCAATGAATTTCTATAAACATAGTGATTACTGCATAAGGATATTCAGAAATCATTGTATAACGACTGCACTGACAGAGCGATTTCTTATAGACTTTTCCACGGCTATTTATTTTTTGATTAATTCCCATGGCCAGATTTTAAAATTCCCTGATATTTCTCAACTGTGGCAACCCTGCATAATGTTAACATTCATATACTGTATGTTAACTAATGTTAACACATACATATTTAATGTTAAAAATTCATCCATATATGTAGAAATGAACAAAGATCAATAAATGCTGTAAAAGTATTATTCCTTGTTATTTCATGTTTACTATTGCGTTAACTAATTTTAACGTATAAAACCTTATTGTAAAGTGGAACTACGGACTCTTCAGACACCTTAGAAGACAGAAAATAAAACCTATGGAAACAGAATTTAAGGATAATATACAGATTCTGAGCTGGTGATTTTTGTGGATATCTCAACATCAGATTTGTTTCATTCTTTGTTGAACAAGCTGAAGGCCGCTTGTGATTGTTGGCATGCATTTATAATGAGAGTCTAGAGTGATGGAGGTTCATAACCATTCAATCCTCTAACTTCAAAAGAGTCTTTTTGGTTCACAAAATGTCTGAATAAATATTAATTTCTCAAAAGACCATCTAAACCATTTTTATAGATCACAGCGACATTCTATTCTCCACAATGTAAAAAAAAAGTTGTTTAAGAGACATAATATTCATAAACTCTCAGCACTCTCATTCTCCAGATATTAACAAATAGGCAACAAAAACACGTATTGCTTAACGTGACCAAACACAGACATACAGAAAGTTACACAACATAAACTCATTTAGCCGCAAAATGGTTTGCTCGTCTATGTGTGATGCCACATTATAACAATCGAAAAGCGTATTTTGCTGATCGGAATTAAAACCGCACATTAATAGTAGCATGTACAGCAAAACAAGATCCCCCCATTCAGCTCATAGTCTAATGACTATGCACAGTGCAAAATACAAAAGGTCCTAGTTAGCATCTTAAAGGAATAGTTCACAAAAAATGAAAATTATTTCATCATTTACTCACCCTCATGTCACTCCAAACTTGTTTGACCTTCAGCTAAACAAAAGATTTGATATTTTAAACGGAGGGATGATTGTTTCCATAAAATACAAGCATACTGTATAGTGACTCACTTAAGCTTGAAAAATCACCCAAAAGTGTCATAATAGTAGTTAATGCAACTTGTGTGTCATGTTCCAAGTCTTCTGAAGGAATACGACCAGTTTATAATGGTGAACAGATAGAAATTTAAGTCATTATTTATGCTCAAATAAAATAAAATCACTTTTTAACTCTATAAAGGAAGTTACTACAAACTGCTATTGTATTGAAACCTTTAAAATATCTCCTGTGTTCTGCAGAAGTCATACAGGTTTGGAATGAAATGAGGGTGGGTAAATAATCCCTGCATTCCAAACAGCATAAAAGATGGCTTCAGAGGGCACTTTGAAGGGAGAACAATCATGATGACCATACACAGCAAGATTGTTCCAAACAGAATTTCCAATCAAAATTAATTTAAAAGTGCATTCCGAATGACCGTTATTTTTAACCCCACACTTTTTAGCACTCCAAAGCTCTCACAGTGGATGACAAAGTCTTTGAAGGCAATAGGGCTTAAGGATGATCACTTCTGAATGGAACACACCCAATGACAGAAATGTCATGCTGTGTGAACTATTCCTTTAAGGAAAGCTTATAAATAGTTCTACATCTTTCCATGTTCTCTTAAAGCCTCTAATTGCTTGACTGGAAACTGTGTGCAGCAGAGAAAGAGTGAGGCAAACATAGCAAGATATTACCTTATCAGACAGATAATGCCTTATCGGACTATGACAACATCATACTTTTAATACAAAGAGCACAGTACCAATGCAAAATATATTACATAAATTGTAGTTTCTACAGCAATGCAGAGACACACTATAGTTAAAGAAAAAATGTCTCCGTTCTGTAGGTCCATACAATGCAAGTGAATGGTGACCAAAATTTTGAAGCTCCAAAAGCACATAAAAGGAAGCACAAAAGTAATCCATCAGACTCCAGTGGTTAAATCCATATCGTCAGAAGAGATATGATAATTGTGGGTGAGAAACAGATCAATATTGAAGTCATTTTTGACTATAAATCTCCAATTTTACTTCAACATTCTTATTTTGTTTTAGGTGATTTACATTCTTCATGCACATCGCCAAATACAGGGCAGGGAGGAGAATTTATAGAACAAAAAGAACTTAAATATAGATCAGTTTCTCATCCACCTTGATCATATCGCCTCTGAAGATATAGATTTAACTACTGGAGTCTTATGAATCACTTTTATGCTGCCTTTATATGCTTTTTGGAACTTCAAAATTTGGTACCCATTCACTTGCATTGAAAGGACCTACAGAGCTGAAATGTTCTTCTAAAAATGTTTTGTTTTCAGCAGAAGAAAGAAAATTATACCCATCTGGGATGGCATGAGGGCGAGTAAATTATGAGAGAATTTTCATGTTTGGGTGAACTATTCTTTTAAATTTGCCTTTAAAAATGTAGAGGTGGCTCACTTTTCTGACAGATTCTTCAAGGACCAGTCCCTCCAGGCAGCTCTCTGGGCTGCTTCTAACATGCATTATCATTGAATGCACTGCCATTGCTTGAAGTTGTACACAGCAGGATGAAGTAGCCAGCCACATTACGAGACCATTTCCAAACAATCAGGTAAGGCTTTGGAGCAATCTGAAGAATATGCTGTAACTTTATGCTGAAACAGCCTTAACTTTTTTAAATTTGTTCTACTTCTTCCATATGCAGACAAGTACATGTGGTGCCAGTAGCCCAAACACAATGTAAATAGACGTAGTGTCTCAAAAACAACGGGAGGTCCTTGTTACCAAATATGGTAAACATGATTAATTCAGGGAAGTTGCACTTCATGGGAACACAGAGTCAAAGAACTCCGCAGTGATAAAATATGGAGCATGTGCATGCACGCACACACAAAGTGCCTTGGTAAGCTACACATAAATATACACAAGCAACTTTAGTCAAATATGTACAGGCTACATTCAAAAATAAAGACCATACAGAGCATCCTTATTTCAGCAAATCAAAACAGGGTCAAACCCAGCTTGCAAAGCACATCAATGACACTGAATGGCTGTCTATGTTTAGTTGTCTGGTCAGTCACCAAACAACTAAAAAGAAAACTCTACCGAGTATGGTATTCTGATATCCCAGAGAACTGAAGCTATATGCTTTAAGCACTGGTTTGTGAAATCCTGCAGTAGCTGAAAAGGTTGTTTGAGGTGATCTTGGATGAGGATGCATCTTTCCATGGACAGAGTGGAGTTTTAAATTCCAATACACTGGTCCCTCAATTTGCGGTCCATCTCCCATAATTGGACTGTTGAAGTAAACCTCCACAGCATTCTCACAAAAAATGTTTTGCTTTCATAACCTCCCAAGATTAGTGGAGGAAGTGGATTGGCAATATGAAGATGACAAGTTTTATCTATATTTTGATGCCCTCTTGTTGGCTGAGCTGGGACAAAGACTTCTTCACGCGTAGCGCTGTGAGGCGAGCCGCTCCGTTGGCGTACCAGCATTCCCTCATGATCTTAGCCATCACACGCAGGGCCTGCAGGCAGGGAAATGTAAGATACCATCACAGATAAACTTACCATGCTACACATTTCACATATAGTAACATTATGTATAATTCAGTAATTGTCCATTTTCTTTAAATACAGAAGCAATTTGATTATTCTCAATTCCGATATAAGAAAATACCAACTATTTAGAAAGTAAACAGCCAGTAATGAATTAAGGGTTTTTACTTGGTGAATGCATAATTTTTTTTTTTAAAGCTATTTTAAAGGATCTAAGATTCTCGTTATTTGCTAAATTTTTCTCTCAACTCTCCTTTCTTATTGTCCGTTTAGTAGATCACTTAGTAGTTGTCTTGCGTTCGATCTTTCGATTTTGAGAATCGATATCAGGATCATTCAAATGAAGATTGTGATTAATCAGGAAATCCTTTTTTCCCAGCCTTGTACAAAACTACATATTTTCAAAATCAAATATTCGATGTGTTGCCTGAATTACTAGTTGACTTGTTGGTCTTAAAGAAGTCCTGTATGATTACAATGGTAAATATAGATAGCAAGAAGGCGCATGACCAATTGAAGATGGAAACTTCACATTAACCTTTTGGTTAAACACAAAGAAAACATATTTTACAGCTGCATGTATTTATTGCAGCAGGAAAGTGAGTAGAACATTTTTAAATATAATATTATTGGGCATTTTATAATTTTTTTGTATAATATTATTTGTGTTTTATTATTTGTTAAAATTAGAAGACGCTTTGGGCTGTCGAGAGCTGCGTACGCAGGACGGTGCGGTGCCAGGCGAAAGTTTATACAAGGCAGGAGAAAAGGCAGAGGAATAGAAATTGCGCACATCAGTTCTTGTGTATTTTCACTATTTTTGTTGAATGTGTGAAAGTGAATGAGATTTGAGGACGGGTCAGTCTTCTGAGATGATATTCTTCTCACCACAATTGTACAGAGCAGTTATCCGAGTTACCGCAGACTTTGTCAGTTCAAAACAGTCTGGCCATTCTCTGTTGGCCTCTCTCATCAACAAAGGAATTTCCATCCTCAGAACTGCCGCTCACTGGATGCTTTTTGATTTTGGCAACATTTGGAGTAAAATCGAAAATCATGTGGAGACTGTTACACATGAAAATCCCAGGATATCAGCAGTTACAGAAATACTCAAACCAGCCAATCTGGCACTAATAATCATGCCACGGTCTAAATCACTGACATTGTACCCCATTCTGATAGTTGATGTTAATGTTAACTGAAGCTCCTGACCCATATCTGCATTATTTTATGCACTGGTGCCACACGACTGGCTGATTAGATAATCACATGGATGATTGTTGGTGCAAGATGTGCTGGTTTGAGTAATAATAATAATAATAATAATAATAATAAAACTATTTTATATAGCGCCTTTAAAAGTTGCATCTCAAAGCGCTTTACAAGAAAAAATTGGAAATACATAAATACAAGAAAACATGCAATTACAAACATTTTAAAATACAATAATAAATCACATAATCACAGAAAAGCAACCCTAAAAAAGAGAGTTTTAATAGAAGATTAAAAAATAATAAAAGAGTCAGCCTGTCTAACCTCAGAGGGAAGAGAATTACACAGTTTTGGAGCAAAAGAAGAGAACGCCCGGTCACCCATAGAAAGTAGACGAATAGAAGGAACAGTTAAAAAAAAACAGATTCGGAGGAGCGGAGATCACGCTTTGGAGTGTAAGGGGTTAAAAGTTCAGACAAGTATTGAGGGACTAAACCATGCAAAGTCTTGTAGGTAATCATGAGAATTTTAAAGTCTTTCTGTAATTTAGTGTATATATTTTTATATACCCTTATCTAGTGTATGTGTATTCTACATTGTGTGTATTGTGTACATTTGATATGTAAATTGTTTTGTGTAAATATGTTGTTTATTGTAAAGTGGTATATGTCTCGTCACTGTCATGACTGCTATGTTGCTCGGAACTGCACACAAGACTTTCACCTACTGTTGCACTCGTGTACACAGTAGTGTGACAATAAAGTGATTTGAAGTGCTGATCTCCTGGGATTTTCACCTACAACGGTCTCTAGAATTTACTCCGATTGGTGTCAAAAACATTCAGTGAGTGGCAGTCCTGTGGATGGAAATGCCTTGTTGAATAGAGTGGTCAACAGAGAATAGCCTGATTGGTTCGAACTGACAAAGTCTACTGTAACTCAGATATCGACTCTGTACAGTTGTGGCAAGAAAAATAGTATCTCAGAATCCCATTCAAGACATGATGCTATAACGGCTGTGCTTTAAAGGGCATGAATTTGCTAGCATACTAATTAAAGCACCACCAATACAAATATATATTTTTTAATAATATATATATATATATATATATATATATATATATATATATATATATATATATATATATATATATATATATATATACACACACACACACACACACACACACACACATAAACATACACACCTCACTAAATCAACTATTCAGTTGTTGACTAACTAGTTAACCAACGTGATAAATCACTCGCCCTCTTTCATTACTAGTTTTGATAACCCTAATTTTATAACTTTAGCAAACTTCTGCAAAGTGTTTTATTTCACAAAGAAATCACTGTAAAGCCCAGACTTGAAAGAACTCCTAGTATTCATTCGGTTGTAAAAAAAAAAAAAAAAAAAAAAAAAAGTAGGTTTGTTTAATTGGCTTTTATTGGAGGATCTTTAATACAGAGAGCATAAAGCATTTGCTGTGTCCTTCTCGACTTTTCAAAGATCACGGTCTAGACAGCTCATTCTATTACACCCTACCCCCATGCATACAGTGCATACAAACTTTGAAAATATTAAACTCAAGTGAACTCATGAGTTCACCTAGCAAAAAAAAATTAATAAAAAAATAAAAAAATTGCAATTGCAAGGTGAAAATAATATACAGTAGGTTAATTTATTGCTCTATGAGAAAGTGAGGTGTACTAGTTATTTAGGTTACATAGGAATTCCACAGTTGAGTGCCAGGGGATGACTTTAACTCCAGGGAGTCCCTATTAAATGCACAGATAGCACAGATAGCATATAGCATTGCTCCATCATGAAAATACAATATTTGAGTCACAACTTTTATTTAGCCATTTTCCCCACCTTTATTACGTAGGAAAGTGGAGAGAGACAAGAAATGGCAGAAAATTAGCCGGGGAAAGAATCTTGAGCCGGGACTCAAACTCGGGTCACCCGTGATGCTACCGCAACATATGTCAGACTGGAAGCACTGTCCATAAGGCAGTGACTCCAACAATATTTTTTTTATAACTTACAAAATTTGTATTGATGTGAAATGTTTTGAAGAACTACAGAAAAATGTGTCAAAAAGGGGTCTTTATTTACTTTATTAAGTAGAGAAATTGACCAAAATGCAAAAGTATTTAATCTGGCATTCATCTTGTTCTCTGCTCCACCCGCAAATAACTTGCTTCAAAAGGGTGCAAAAATACCTGCGTGAAGTTGGCCCCCCACCCAACGCAAAACGTCGGCAAAATAGTCTCAATCGTTTGTGCTTCGTTTGTGCTGTAAAAATTTTCGTTTGTGCTGCTTCGGTTTTTTAGATATTAAAAGAATATTTATAGGTCAATCTGAGGTCAGTCAGCCCCCCACATGCTCCAAATTCTCCCCAAATAGTCTCAATCGTTTGTGCTTCGTTTGTGCCGGTAAAAGTTTCGTTTGTGCTGCTTCAGATTTTTTAATATTAGACATTGAATTATTGGTGATGACGTCACCAGCCCCCCCACATGCTCCAAATTCATCCAAAATAGTCGCAATCGTTTGTGCTTCGTTTGTGCCGGTAAAAGTTTCATTTTGCGAATGTATTTTTTTAACAACACAGTTCAAGAAAGAAGGTAAAATCCAAATGACAAACCAAATCACATAAATAGTTGAATTCACTTAACTGTTACCGATCCACTGTTCGTTTTCAACTTGTAACGGGACACAGTGGATCACAGGATGAGTGGAATGTAACACAAACTCCAAGGTAAGTGTTTTAACTTGTATAACAACAACTATGTAGTTATGTGAATAACAATAGTAATATTAACATTGTCATAAATATAGGCACCTTAATCTGTTTGCTGTAGCTCTGTGTTTATACACACATTGGCTGTGCGTGTGTGCAGTACAGGTCAAAATTTGGAAACATTAAGATTTTTAAATGTTTTTGAAAGAAGTCTCGTAATCTCACCAAGGCTGTATTTATTTGATAAAAAATAAATAAAGTAAAAACAGTAATATTGTGAAACAATACACATTAAAATAGCTTTAGTTTTAATGTAATGTAAAGTGTAATTTTATTTCTGTGACATCAAAGCTGAATTTTCAGCATCATTACTCCAGTCTTCAATGGTTTGTTTGTGTTTTTAATTTCGTTTTTGTTTTGTCTTTCCTATTTGTAGTCTATATATGCTCAGGTTTATATGTGTTGGATACAATATGATTGGCATAATTAAAAAAAAACATGCAGTCTTCAATGTCACATGATCCTTCAGAAATCATAGAAAAATGTTGATTTTGAGCTATTATCATTATTATTGGTGCTCAATTATTAAGAATGGTTCTTATTTTTTTTATCAATGTTTAAAAAAATGTTTGCATGCTTAATATTTTTGTGGAAACTTTGATGAATAGAAAAGGTAAAAAGAACAGCATTTATTTGAAATAGAAATCTTTTTACCGATATAAATGTCTTATACTTTCTCTTTTGATCCATTTAATTTGTCCTTGCTGAATAAAAAAGTATTTTATATATATATATATATATATATATATATATATATATATATATATATATATATATATAGCACAACTGTTTTCAACTGATAATAATAATGAATTTTTCTTGAGCAGCATATTAGAATGATTTCTGAAAGATCATGTGACACTGAAGTAATGATGCTGAAAAAAAGACAAATAACATATTCAGATAGAAAACAACTGTTTTACATTGGTGAGCAGAAGAGACTTCTTTCAGAAACATAAAAAAATCTGAATGTTTTCAAACTTTTGACTACTTATATATATATATATATGTGTGTGTGTGTGTGTGTGTGTGTGGAAACTTGTGACTCAATGAATTAAGTAGCCAAAATGATTTTACTTTTGAAATTGAATTACTGTGTGAATTACTGTGTCACTCCACTTCTCAGGTTGTCATACATCTCCCAGTCACATGGAGACCTCCTACAGTAGGCCACATAATGTCCAAGAGCATCCTGATTTAAGGCTCTTTTGGAAGCAATGATTGTCCTTAAAGCAAATCTCTCTCCTTGGAGCATCAGATTGGAGGGACATTCACACAAAGGAAATTCTGTGGAGTTGCTTCCCAGGTCAGTGTCAATCAGACACCAGGTCAGAAGTTATCCCAGACTGTAACTGAGCACTTTTCCTTAGGTATCTGTCTTGAATGCAGAGGGACACTATGACAGACTTTGTATTGGCCTGAGGCAGGGGGACTCCAGAAGGGTAAGGCCTTCTTCCACTGTGGCCTGAAATGAGCCATGCCAGAAGCCTGCAGTATAGCAACAGAAGTACCTACAAATGGATCTTCCCAGGTGACTTGTGTGCTGAGACCACAATACTGTGAGGAGCACGGTTTTGTTAAGGAAACACATGCATGTTCCCCTCACAGATGGATCTGCATGGAGCCATTCAGGACAAGGAGAGAGGTATGAATTCCTCTTCCTCTTATGGGTGGAACCGCTAGGTCTCTCCCAGTTTTCAACAGCGTCTTCATATGTCCCAGAACAGGAAGCATCCATTTATGGTTTTCCATCTACACTGCAAGTTGTGGTGGGTAGTGGATTGGCTCCTGTGATGATCACTGTTGCAACAGCTGCATCCTCTTCATTTTTTTCATCACCTTTTTGTTTTGCAGAACAAATTGGCATGTTGTAATGAATCTATCCACCAGAATAGGCAAGTTTTCATGCTTGGAAAAGGCCACTTTGATGTTTTTGAACTCTGCTTCAACATTGGCAGAACTTGCGGTGATGTTGGTGCTTCGAAAGTGAGGGATCATTACCCCTGTCCAGAGTGGTATGTAACTTGCAAGCCAGATTATATTGGGAATAATCTCAGGGAGGAAGTGCATATTATCATGATCCCCATTACCTACGGCAAGTGACCTGTTCTCCTCACATCTGTTACCCACTGTCCTAGGTCTGTCTGTGTTTGGTCACATGGATCCACTTCCGGGGTTCCAGAACTGTCATTGCCCTTTTCTTCAAGCAGTCCCACTGGCAGATCAAACAAGGTGGTACTTTTGCTGACTGTTTACCGAGTAAGAGGAGTGAGGAGGATGAGGAGTAAAAGCCTTGACCAGAGCTCCCAGCAAAGCCAGAGAAAAGTCACTCAAACTCTTTTGGAGTTGGTGCACTTTCATATATCCATTCTGTCAGCCAATGTGTTATTGCATTAACATTGTGTCTATCTGACAGCATTTGCACCTCTGGGACACTTGAGCACTCATCCCCTGCCAGAATGCCCTGATATAAGAATATATGGCCAGACTTGCCATTTGGTCTCTGTAGTTTCCTCACTACTGAGCCAGTTGCATCAAAACTCACAGTGGGTTTAGTAGATGTCTTTGAGAATTACTTGTACATATACATTTGTGTTTGACTCCAATAGTGACAGAAAAACTTGTCCAGTCCAATGTCTTTAATGCGACCACTGTGCAGTGCACTGTATTTTAACATCTGCAGTGAAACAATGGGAACCTTGTCGCCTAATTCTAAATCATTTCTCTCTTGCTTTGCTTTGTGCAGGGTGGCCAAATTAGGCAGATGACTTGGCTCAGGATCTCCAAAATCCATCAGCTTTGTTGCCTCTGAAGCCCTCCATACATGGGGATCCATTCTACCCTCACACAGTTCTTTGGCTATCTGCACATGCAAGTTACCAGACATCGCAGGCTTGGAACAGCCAGTGTGCAGGGAGTCATCAGTGTTTTTAATTAAACACTTGAGCACTGTTGGACTGTTCATTTCATGCTCTCTGTCACATTTTCTGTGAATGTGGCCACGACATTCTTTACAGTTGCCTCTGATTTCTATGTATTTCTCTGTGGCTGATGGATAGACCTTGGCTCTTTTAAAGGCAAATGTGCAGGGGCATTTCACTTCTTGCAATATCTGATTGCCAGGCTTCAAAATTGTGTATTCCCTTTTTGATGTTTTAGAGAACTTGTTGTATTTAACCATTTCAGGCATGAATTCAATCCATTCCTGAAATGGAACTTCAAGATCAAAAGTCCTGCAATCTTTTGGTCTGGGTGAAAGGGACCCTGGCTCAAAATCAGTGTCATCAGTACTGTCATTCGTTGCATGAGTAAACCCTAAAGCAGTCCAGATGTTGTGTCTATTTAATTTAACAAAAGTGTATGGAGCCTTTGCAGTGATCTTGTTTTCTAGCTGCTTACTAAGCTCTGTCCAGATGCTCTGATTAGGAGTAGTTAGGATTTTGATTAGGATTTGGACTTATTTTTTGATGAAAACTAAAATGGTGTTCTGTGAAAATGGAAACTCTGTCAACTGCTGGTTTCTTGGACATCGGGTATAAGCTAAACATAATTACACACTTAAATCCTGACTCAAAAATGTCATGTTCAGTATAAACTTGTTTTCATTACTGTAATGGTCTGACTATAAGGATAATATAGTAATAATATATAAGGATAATGTATCTTATATTAGGACCAATATGGTAATGTTGAACCCAAGATGCACAATGTATTCAAAAAACTAAAATGGGTCACATGTAAAACTTTAGCATGTATTTGTATTAGCAATGAGTATTCTGTTCAATAAACATTGACAATCTTAGCTCTCTTGAATTGTGTACAATTGTTCTTGAAGTTAATAAATACTATTGTAACTGGCAGTGTTAAAACATTGTACAAAAATTTAATTTAGTAACTACTTTTTCCCTAATAACTCTACACTAATTTCCACAAGAGCATCTTGAACAGAAGTGTCACTTGACATAGGGGTGGCAGTGAAGTGTAGCAGATGATACTCCGTGTAAATAAATAAAAAGTTCAATCAGGAAACACCAGTGAATGAAGTAAAGATAATTGTTTATTGAACAAATTATGTAATTAGTCTTGACAGAAATTCTTCTACAATTCGACTCTAAAAGTGTGTGCACATCGAGGTGATTTGCGCTTTTGTTCTCGTGTCCAGAGCTGAGCGAAAGTGAGTGACAGAAAAAGAGTCCGACAGACATATTGAGATGAATATTGAGCTGCTGCTGTCTGAACACCAATACGGTTTTAATAAACACCATAGCGACTACAAAAACATTGATAAGGAGTTGTTGTTGTATTAAAACATCTTCATCCAACATTTTGGCAAGAGATTTAAATGACAAACCCAAAATAAAATGCTCACTGCTCATAAATCGTACTGTCTACACACAAAACAAGATAGATCTATTTTAGAAATACATAATATATTAGTCTAATATATAGTAATCAGAATGACCGAGACTGCTACTAATTTATATTTGATTTTTGTGACCATTAAGTGATCTATTTTATTATGTCAGTATTGTATTCAATAAATAAAAGCATTTATAATTCGCCTATAATTTAATGTCTAATATTAAAAAATCTGAAGCAGCACAAACTAACCTTTTACCAGCACAAACCAGCACAAACGAAGCACAAACAAACGAGACTATTTGGGGAGAATTTGGAGCACGTGGGGGGCTGACTGACCTCAGATTGACCTATAAATATTCTTTTAATATCTAAAAAACCGAAGCAGCACAAACGAAAATTTTTACAGCACAAACCAGCACAAACGAAGCACAAACGATTGCGACTATTTTGGATGATTTTGGAGCATGTGGGGGGGGCTGCGTGACGTCATCACCAATAATTCAATGTCTAATATTAAAAAATCTGAAGCAGCACAAACGAAACTTTTACCGGCACAAACGAAGCACAAACAAACGAGTCTATTTTGGGTGAATTTGGAGCATGTGGGGGGCTGACTGACCTCAGATTGACCTATAAATATTCTTTTAATATCTAAAAAAACAGAAGCAGCACAAACGAAAATTTTTACAGCACAAACCAGCACAAACGAAGCACAAACGATTGAGTCTATTTTGCTGACGTTTTGCGTTGGGTGGGGGGCCAACTTCACGCAGGTGACTATTTGGGGTAAATTTGGAGCATGGTGGGGGGCTGGTGACGTCATCGCCAATAATTCAATGTCTAATATTAAAAAATCCGAAGCAGCACAAACAAAACTTTTACTGGCACAAACCAGCACAAACGATTGTGACTATTTTGGATGAATTTGGAGGATGTGGGGGGGGCTGGTGACGTCATCGCCTATAATTTAATGTCTAATATTAAAAAATCTGAAGCAGCACAAACGAAACTTTTACCGGCACAAACAAGCACAAACAAACGAGACTATTTTGGGTGAATTTGGAGCATGTGGGGGGGCTGACTGACCTCAGATTGACCTATAAAAATTCTTTTAATATCTAAAAAAACCGAAGCAGCACAAACGAAAATTTTTAAAGCACAAACCAGCACAAACGAATCACAAACGATTGAGACTATTTTGTCGACGTTTTGCGTTGGGTGGGGGGCCAACTTCACGCAGGTTGCAAAAATCACAGAACATCCATTTAATATTGGGCAGCAATTGGCAAGCTGTGCTTGCTCTGCAGAGGGATAGTTAAATTAGGTGCTTTTTATGACTGCAAATTGGGTGTAATCTAATTCTTCCTCTACAGCAATGAAAGGCACATCAAGAAAAATGTGTTTAAGATTATAGAGTAGAATGAATAAATAAAGAAATGATGGAGAGCATGAATAGAGGAAATACAATGGAGATCAAGAAAATGATTGGTTTTGGGGGAATGAATCATCTACATACAAAAATGTCTACAGAAAAAGAGTGCATACTTCACAACTCTGCCACCTATTAGGGATGTTGGCACGAAGCTTCTGGTCACAAACCACTCGCTTCATGTCCTCTACTGACGGGTCAGATGGAACAAGGTCATAGTAGGGAAGTTGGTAGTCCTCATGGATGCCTGAGTGGAGAATCCCACACCAGAACACACATTTCATGGCCATGTAATTTTGATACACACTGTTATATGCATCTTGTTCCAATATATTTCCATAATACATATCCATACAGTGGGGTCCATAAATCTGTGACCACACTGAAAATCTGGGATTCAAAATATAATTAAATCCTGGAAATAAGAAAGCCTTAGGATACAAAAAAAAAGAAGAAACATATTCCTAATATTTAAGATACTGAACTACTTCTAGGTCACTTATAAAATATAAGAAAACAAGTTACACTGACCATGTTAACTTTGTATAACTGAAATCTGTAACCTCTTTTGTACAGAGTTTTCTTGCTTACATTAAAAACCACACAAAATGCTCTTTGGAACATTCTCAAATCATGCAGTGATAGCATCCATCATCAGGTTTTGCACAGACTTATAGAGTCAATGCCACCTAAAGGCGACATACTGTTGAAGTCAAAAGTTTACGTACAATTAGGTTGAAGTCAATAAAACAATTTTAGCCACTCCACAGATTTCATATTAGCAAACTATAGTTTTGGCCAGTCTTTTAGGACATCTACTTTTTCCCAAAATTGTTTACAGACAGATTGTTTCACATTTAATTGACTATATCACAATTCCAGTGAGTCAGAAGTTTGCTCTGCCTTTAAACTAGCTTGGAAAATTCCTTTAGGCAAATTGCCAATTAGCTTATGATAGGAGGTGTACTGAATTGGAGGTGTACCTGTGGATATATTTTAAGCCCTACCTTCAAACTCTGTGCATCTTTGCTTGACATCATGGGAAAATCAAAAGACATCAGCCATGACCTCAGAAAAAAAAATGTGAGCCTCCACAAGTCTGGTTTATCCTTGGGAGCAATGTCCAAATACCTGAAGGTACCAAGTTCATCTGTACAAACAATAGTACGCAAGTATAAACAATACTGTGCAAAAGTTTTAGGCACTTGTGAAAAATGTTGCATAGTGAGGATGTCTTCAAAAAAAATGCCATAGAGAGTTTTCATTCATCAATTAACATCATACAAAGTCCAGTAAACATAAAAAAAAAGCTACATCAATATTTGGTGTGACAACCTTTGCCTTCAAAATGGCACCAATTCTCCTAGGTCACCTGGACAGTGTTTTTCTTGGTTGATGGCAGACACGATGCTCCAATCTTCTTGGAGAATTTGCAGCAGTTCTTCTATCTATTTAGGCTGTCTCTACTGCTTCCGTCTCTTCATGTAATCCCAGACTGACTATGTTCAGTGGTGGGCTATGGTGGCCATGCTATCGGTTGCATAGCTCCCTGTTCTTCTGTTCTATTTGCAATAGGAATGTTCGGTCATTTAAAATTAAAATTTCCCATTGACATACTAAAGCTGAATAATATATATATATATTAGTGCTGTCAATCGATTAAAAAAAAATTAACTAATTAATCGCACATTTCTTTTGAAATTAATTGCGATTAATCGCTTTTTTTCCTCTTAAGATTGAAGCTTTTAATAATGGATATTTAAATGTAAAATGGTAATTAATGTAAAAATCAACACAAAGAAACCATATTTACATTTAAACACTATTGTTTATTTTCTTTTTTTATTATTATTAATTGGAACACAGATTCTCTCCTGAGAACAACATATGTCCAATAAACCATCAAGCCCTCAAAATTGACAGTTGGCTTTAAAGGCATATTTCTTACAGAAATAACAAAACACAGGCCTTTATGTTAAAGTGCCATTTGAATTTCAAAACTATCAAGGCCAATAAAAAAACAAAAATGTTTTCATTGTTCAAGTGGCCTTGCAAATATGAAAACAATAACAGGGAAAGAACACAAACAATTGTACTCAATATATAATAATATTGCTGAGAGTTCAGAATATTACCTAGAAACAATTCGGCTTAGTCCACCTTTACATTCAGTCCGTTACTGAGAAAGATCAGTCTGTTTACATTATCAGGGGACAATGAAGCTCTCTTCTTTTGAATGATGTGACCTGAGAGCGAGATGTACGTTGCTTGCTCTAGCATGTTCATCCTCAGTGCCCTCTCGTCTTCATACAAAGTGTGTATTTTTGACACGATGGTTCCTCTCGAAGGCAGATTATATGAGGTGTCTCCCGTTGCAGTTCGAATGATTTCTCTCAGTCCATCCTCATCTACTATATTAATTGTGCGGCAGTTTTCAGCTATCCAAATAGCCAAAGCATTCGTTATCTTATCACTTACAGATCTTGTTATTTGCCCACGAATAACACACTCCTGTAATTTACATTGGCGAGGCCCCGTAGAGATAGTTTCGGAAGGGTGTTTTGCTTTTAAGTGATATATCAAAGACAAATTACTTCTGTGGTAATTAAATTCGGCTTTGCAAAATGCACAGATTACTTTTGTTTTATCCAAAAATCCATCGGACAGCGTTTTATAGTGAAACTTTCCTTATAAAAATCCTTCCTTTTTCTTATCCATTTTTTGCCAGGATGAACCAGTTCGGCCGAACTTGGGACTAGAATGGCGCACACGTCAGCCGCCACAGGAATTGAAAAAATACAACCTCGTTAATTGCGCAATTTTTTTTTAAACGCGTTAAATATTTAAAATTAATTGCAAAAATTAACGTGTTCATTTTGACAGCACTAATATATATATATATATATATATATATATATATATATATATATATATATATATATATATATATATATATATAAAAACCATCTTAAGACAAATGATTTTGTGAAACATCTTATATGCTTAAGACTTTTACACAGTACTGTACCCCATGGGACCAAGCGGCCATCATACGCATTCCGTCCCCTAGAGATGAACGTAGTTTGGTGCGAAAAGTGCAAATCAATCCCAGACCAACAGCAAAGGACCTTGTGAAGATGCTGGAGGAAACAGGTAGACAAGTATCTATATCCACAGTAAATCAAGTCCTATACCCTGAAAGGCTGCTCGGCAAGGAAGAATCCACTGCTCCAAAACTGCCATAAAAAAGCCAGACTACAGATTGCAAGTGCACACTGGTGCCAGAGATCTCACTAATTTTGAGAAATGTCCTATGGTAAAATGAAACAAAAATGTATCTGTTTGGTGATAATTACCATTGTTATGTTTGGAGGAAAAAAGGTGAGGTTTGCAAGCCGAAGAACACCATCCCAACCATGAAGCATGGGGGTGGCAGCATCATGTTGTGGGGGTGCTTTGCTGCAGGAGGGACTAGTGCACTTCAAAAAATAGATGGCATCATGAGGAAGGACAATTATGTGTATATATATATTGAAGCAACATCTCAAGACATCAGCCATGAAGTTAAAGCTCGGTCACAAATGGGTCTTCCAAATGGACAATGACACCAAGCATTCCTCCAAAGTTGTGGCAAAATGGCTTAAGAACAACAAAGTCAAGGTATTGGAGTGGTCATCACAAAGCCCTGACCTCAATCTGATAGAACATTTGTGGGCAGAACTGATAAAGCATGTGTAAGCAAGAAGGCCTACAAACCTGACTCAGTTACACCAGTTCTGTCTGGAGGAATGGGCCAAAATTCCAGCACATTATTGTGAGAAGCTTGTGGAAGGTTACCCAAAATGTTTGACACCAGTTAAAACTATTTAAAGGCAATGCAACCAAATACTAACAAAGTGCATGTAAACTTCTGACCCACTGGGAATGTGATAAAAGAAATAAAATCTACTATTAGTCTGATATTTCACATTCTTAAAATAAAAAAGGGATCTTAACTGACCTAAGACAAGAAATGTTTTCTACAACTAAATGTCAGGAATTTTGAAAAACTGAGTTAAAATGTATTTGGCTAAGGTGTATGTAAACTTCTGACTTCAACTGTACAAAATACTGATGATGAAAAGCATGTATTAAATGTACTCTATAAAAATGCAAAATTACTTTTGACCCCACTGCATATCTTATACTGTTGTCATCATGCAACTGAACAAAAAAATGTATCTATTAATACAGTCATTATCACAATGTTGGGGCTACCAATGTCTTACCTCCAATTGAACACCTGCGAGCAATCTCCCAAAATACCAGACCCAAGGCATAGATGTCTGCCCTTTTAAAGGACTCAAAATGCTTCATGTTAATAGTGTCATCCAGTACCTCAGGTGCCATATACCTGTGAACATAAGAACACATTAGATGTGTCTGACGATGACCTTTATTCGGCTCTGGGCCTCTTGGAGACCGATTTGGGGCATGGAAGCATCCAACTTGTGGGTTGTATAGTGGCCTAGCAAGCCAACCTCATTCCATAAAGCACTAGAGGAGGCTGTCAAAGGGGGACACTTTGACATTCAGATGTCTGTTGTTTAACACAGCAGGGGAAGGCAGCGGGTGCAGGGGTTAAGTTAACCAAAAATTCTCCTTTATAATCTTTTTTTTAAGATTGACAGAAAATTTAAAATGCTGTTATGCTCTTATATAAAAAATAAGAAAACAATTTTTACCTAGTGCATCAGTTTTGACTCCACAGTCTCTCTCACACACTCATGCCACGTGTGTGTATGCCCTGTAACCCAGTTCATTGCCTGGTATTAAGATGAAAATTAACAGGCATCATCACCATCAACACCTGGTAATATGCGCCTCTTTTGACCAATTGAGTTCAGCTTTTGAGGAGAGGTCTGAATAACTGACTGCATATATATATATATATATATCTATCATTCATTACATTATTGTGTTATTGCATGATCAGTGTGCCACTTTATTATAATTAAAGCACAAAAAAAAAGAAAAAAAAAAGTATAGTAACAAAATGAATGCACGAAAAAGCAGCGCATCGTTTTTGCCAATTACTTGCATTTAACCTAAGTGCAAACATTATCTTACGTTTAGAGCAGAATTGTCAGTTATTTTAGAGTAGGTGGCCTACCTGCATTAGAGCTTCAGTGATGGGTGTGCTTCTCATCTGTAACTTTAATGCTATAGACTATTAGGCAGTTTGAAGAAGTTCCTGTGCTTTTTCTGATCTGCCGTTTATTTTATTTAAAAGCCGCACATATGGGTAAAGTTTAAAAATCTTGTTTTAGTGCAGTGGTTGATTGAAAGACTACTTTCACCCAAGAATTACTTGGTTTCACCAGACTAGCGCTTGGGGAATCAAAAATATAATTAAGCCTATCCACTGTCATGTATATACCATTAAAATGGAAGCGACACCCCTGAATGTAGTACTTACAAAATCAAAACAAGTATGATGGATAAAAATAGACCATGATGGAAATTTTACAACTCAGTCTGTCAGAGTGGTGGATAAATATTTTTTCTAGCGCAACCTCTGAGTGGGTGTATATTAGAGTACACGAATGTCAGAATGCAGGTGTCACAGCCTGTCACTCTGCCAGCCCAGGAGCTGTAGGCAACAAAGTGAGAGTGTGTGTGGTGTCCAGGGGCACAGAGGAGGATGGGTCACGATTGAGAGCCTCTCACTGTAGATCAAATTTGATCCTCTCCTGTGGTGACAACACTGGAAGTGGTGTCCTTGCAGCACTGTCCTTCTCACATATGCTACTTCAAATCACCATCAACACACACACACAGCACACTCAGCCAGTACTTGTTAGTAGGGGTATGGGAAAGTAATTGCTTCCTATATGCATCACAGTTCTTCACAAATTATTTTGCATCAATCAATACACAATTTCTAATTCAGTATATTCCAAATGTATTCCAAATACAGAGTGCTATGCGTGTGCAACACTGCAAGGAGGTCACTTCTGCAGAGGCATTTATATCATTAGTTGGTGTAATAATATAGTGGCATTAGTGTAAGAAATGAGTCTTCAGACATGTTTAAGAGCCAAGGAAAAAAGGGGGCCTGGGTAGCTCAGCGAGTAAAGACGATGACTACCACCCCTGGAGTCGCGAGTTCGAATCTAAGGTGTGCTGAGTGACTCCAGCAAGGTCTCCAAAGTAACCAAATTGGCACGGTTGCTCGGGAGGGTAGTCACATGGGGTAACATCCTCGTGGTCACTATAATGTGGTTCGTTCTTGGTGGGCCACGTGGCAAGTTGGCCATGGAATAGCGCAAAGCTACATACGCGCTATGTCTCCGCGGTAACGTTCTCATCAAGGCACGTGATAAGATTTGCGGATTGACAGTCTCAGACACGGAGGCAACAAGGACCTAGAGCACATTGGGAATTCCAAATTGATAATTAAAAGTGGAGAAAATCAAAAAAGAGCAGAGGAAAGAAAAAGGATTGAATACCAGCAAGCTTTATATTATGGCATCTTAAAGGGATAGTTCACCCAATTCTCTCATCATTTACTCACTCTCTTGCCATCCCAGATGTGTATATCTTTCTTTCTTCTGCAGAACATAAACTAAGATTTTTAGGAGAATAATTTAGCTCTGTAGGTCCATACAATGCAAGTTAATGTGACCAGACCTTTCAAGCTCCAAAAATAACTAAAGCGGCATTAAAGTAATCCATAAAACTCCAGTGGGATAACATATGTCTTATGAAGCAATGCAATTGCTTTGGGGTAAGAAACAAATCAATAATGAAATTGACATCATGGGAAAATCAAAAGACATCAGCCATGACCTCAGAAAAAAAAAATGTGGGCCTCCACAAGTCTGGTTTGTCCTTGGGAGCAATTTCAAAATACCTGATGGTACCAAGTTCATCTATACAAACAATAGTACGCAAGTATATACAGTACTGTGCAAAAGTTTTAGGCACTTTTGAAAAATGTTGCATTGTGAGGATGTCTTCAAAAATAATGCCATAGAGAGTTTTCATTCATCAATTAATCTACAAGACAGAACAAAAAAGGGGAAAGAGGGCAACCCTGCTGAGTGCCCCAATCCAGAGTAACATAATCTGAAATTGTACCACCGCTATCAGGTGTCTATAAAGTAAATTAATCAATCCAATAAAACTATTCTCAAACAAGTACATTTCCAAATTCTTAAAAAGATAATCCCATTCTACCATATCAACACCTTTTCGGCATCAAGTGAGATGCAGCGTCCAGATTCTGAACATTCGCCACTGACCACATGATATTGATGAAATCTCGAATTTCATTATCAAAATGAGAAAGTGAAAATTGATGGTAAAAAAAAAATAATGTATACTTTAATACTGATCCGTTTCACCCACACCGATCATATCGCTTCTAAAGACATAGATTTAACCACTGGAATATATGGATTACTTTTATGGAGCCTTAAAGTGATTTTTGGATCTTGAAAGTTCTGGTCACCATTAACTTGGACATACAGAGCTAAGATTTTCTTCAAAAATCTTAGAAAGAAAGACATACATATCTGGGATGACATGAGGGTGAGACAATTTAAATGTTTGGGTGAACTATCCCTTCAAAAGCAATAAGTGTTTCACCTCTGATGCCATGTTATTATACCCGCCCATCATATTTCTACTAGTGAGCAGACATATTTAAGTTAATGTCATTCTAGCCTATTTTTAATGGATCTACAACTAGAATAGCACTTCTGTTGTGCTTGAAAAAAATTGTTTAGTTGCTGGGGCTGGCTCTTACGATCTTGTCAAGTGACCAAAAAGCTTCTTCCCAGTTCAGTCTTTTACAATCGTTTATGTACACATGGTACTCATGAAACCCCATTTTTTTTTCCCTTTTCGTTTTACCATGATTGATTTACAGCAAAGAACTCCAAAACTCTCTTGTTTTTGATGTTTAGCCATCTCTATCATTAGTGTGTTGTAAGACTGGAATTGAGAGAGTTTATCTTAATTTTTTATTATTTTTCTGGCTTTTGTTGCAACAAGCAATATGAATTTGCCAGAGATTTGCAGAAAAATAGAGATACATCAAGAATCACTTTGGAATCGGATCGTGGCTCTGTGGATAAAAATTTGTGAGGTGCCCTGCGTCAACTAAAAGGTTTTATGGCAGTCTGATGTTTCTGGCACTTTCTGTCTGGTTGTGCTCAGAGTGTGTCGAGTGCGTGAGGGATCATACTATGCCTGTTATTTCATTTCTAATCAACAATACCAAGCCATCTTATGAAACTGCTATCATTTGCGTCGGTCTCCTGAAAGCCTTGGTAATAGCACTCATCTCACAAAATGTTTCAATCGTTGGGAGTGTCACAACACTAATATTCACAGGCACACATTGCTCCGAGCTCAGGCAAGCAATCAGTCAGTCATATGGTTCTGTGCTAGCATACAAACATAGGTGAGCGTGTCTGCCGACTAACTCTAGATGTCTTTCACCGTGAATGGTGCATAGGTATGAGTTATTAACCTTTTAGTGCCCACTCTGTGGTTGGGTGCGATATCGATGGTGTCTGTGGAAGAGTCGTGGCGCACTGCCAGGCCGAGGTCAGCGATGCAGCTGGTTCCATTCTTCTTCACCAGAATGTTTTTGGATTTCAGATCACAATGGGCAATGGCAGGCTTACCTGAGGAACAGATCGGACAGAGTAAAGAATGGAACAAGACAGGTGCATCAAATCCATTTTCGAAAGCTTATTCCTCAGATTATGAAAATGACCCCATTTGCAAAGCTGCTTAAACAAAGTAAAAAAAAGTGATATCTGTATTGTGTCTCACCCTGAGTGCCCACAATCTCCATATGCAGATGAGCCAGGCCACTAGCTGTGGAGAGGGAGAGCTTGATCATGCCCTCCACGGTGACTGTGTACCTGTTCAGGTAGTCAAAGAGTGAGCCGTGCTCATGGTAATCAGAAACCAACCACAGCTGCGTCCATGTGCCATTATCTGAGATGCAGAGTAAGAAACCAATGAATGCCTTATGGTTTGATGTGTAATAGGGTTAAAATGCCAAAAATATTTTCAAACATGCCTCTGCTTTAAAGTTGTAACCTTAAAACATTTGGCAGCTTTTTAGCTAAATTTCTGGCTAAATCAGGGTTCCCACTCTTTTCAAGGCACAATTTTCCAGGACGTTTCATGTACACATGGGGTGTAATATTTAAGCAAAAACACACAAGAGATCATCGTGGTTGGATAGTTATTTTTTCATTCAACAGTTTAATTAAATTTGATCACCAAAAAGGTGAAAAGCTAATTATTTTTATTAATTCAATTTTTCAACATAGAATTGCATTATTTTTATCAAATGAAGTGCTTTAATAAAAAAAATCCTCCTCACAGCACAATCTGAAACAACCCTGGGATATTTGTATCAAATTAATTTCTGCACAACATAAAATAACAGATGTGATTATATTACTTACAGTAAGCATTACACTACTATACAGTAGTAATATATTTGTTTTATGCTTGATCATTAATTTATCCTACTATGGTATGGGGAAGTCCCTGTCATGTGGGCACTGAGGTATGCATGAGGTCATAACTTCCTCTTTATCTTCACCATATTTGGACTGAGAAATGAACTTGTGCGCCTTCTAAGTTCGTGGAGGTTTGGAAATCAACGTATGAAAGAATTACAGTGTGTCTGTGGATCATATCGCATAATTTAAATGTAAAATTTACATTATTAATTCTTTATGAAGTAAATATGAAAATATATCAAATATTTTCGTAAATGTGCACACTGTTGGACTAAATATTCTATTGGATGTTGTTCTCTGAAGCCTGCTATTGTCATCTCATATGGAGATTACATCACTGAATAGGTACATTTTAGGTCTTTATAACGGTTTCATTTTTATAACTCTCACTTTGATATTTTGATATGTTGATAAATTAAGAAATCACTCTGGCAGAAACATTTCTTTTGTGAAACATTGGCTAAATATCAAAGCTAAGTATTAGACCTTTCTTATGATGTATATTTTGTAGTTAATGCAGACAATACCAATTGTAAGATCACCGGTGATACCTGCCAGTGAAGGAGTAGAAGCTGTGATACTAATATTCATGTTAAGATAAATTATCATTTCTAGAACTCCAACACACACTTTCTTTCAGGAAAAACTCTGGGTTATTGGAATTAATACAAATGTAGAGATAATTAGATAATTTGGCGTAAGCCCCGTCCTACGGTTTGGAGCTCAGGTACTTGCTCAAACTGCCAGATCCTGCCAGAAGGCGAAGACGGCAGGGGAGAGGAGATTACCCCTAGGCAAGACGGGACCTAAACTGGTGATGATGGGGTGGAGGGGGCTGAAACCAACAAGGAATTACGAGTGATGGAGGCAGCTGTGTTAGCTTATAAAGCAGAGGCTGGATTGTGATTGGATGAGATGCCTGACTGAATGAAAGCGTAAAGACCATGAGCAGTTATACTTCAATTTCTTATTTCCTACTTTGTAATAAACACTAATATACTAAATTAAAACTAAACAAAAATGTATTAGCATGCATTGCACTAGTTTGAGAATAGATAATTAAAAAACCCTGATCTTTGATCACTAATATAAATAGCCTTTTAGAGGAAAGCATGATGTTTTCTTGTTGGATAACGTTTTCCTGAGTCAAAAGCTCATCATCTTTAAGCTTGTTCTCTATACTATTGTGGTTCTTGAACAAGGCTGCACAGGCAGCGCAAAAGGGAACATTACCTTAAGCCTAAATTTGCATCCATGGCCATGTGCTAAAGTTCGAGTGTTTGAGATTTCGCAATAGTATGGTAGACGATGCTGTTAATAGGCATCATTTGGAAATTGTCAAAGCACTAGAAATTAAACTTGTTGGACACATGCAAATACAGTGAGGAAAATAAATATTTGAACACCCTGCTATTTTGCAAGTTCTCCCACTTAGAAATCATGGAGGGGTCTGAAATTGTCATCGTAGGTGCATGTCCACTGTGAGAGACATAATCTAAAAAAAAAAATCCAGAAATCACAATGTATGATTTTTTAACTATTTATTTGTATGATACAGCTGCAAATAAGTATTTGAACACCTGTCTATCAGCTAGAATTCTGACCCTCAAAGACCTGTTAGTCTGCCTTTAAAATGTCCACCTCCACTCCATTTATTATCCTAAATTAGATGCACCTGTTTGAGGTCGTTAGCTGCATAAAGACACCTGTCCACCCCATACAATCAGTAAGAATCCAACTACTAACATGGCCAAGACCAAAGAGCCGTCCAAAGACACTAGAGACAAAATTGTACACCTCCACAAGGCTGGAAAGGGCTACGGGGAAATTGCCAAGCAGCTTGGTGAAAAAAGGTCCACTGTTGGAGCAATCATTAGAAAATGGAAGAAGCTAAACATGACTGTCAATCTCCCTCAGACTGGGGCTCCATGCAAGATCTCACCTCGTAGGGTCTCAATGATCCTAAGAAAGGTGAGAAATCAGCCCAGAACTACACGGGAGGAGCTGGTCAATGACCTGAAAAGAGCTGGGACCACCGTTTCCAAGGTTACTGTTGGTAATACACTAAGACGTCATGGTTTGAAATCATGCATGGCACGGAAGGTTCCCCTGCTTAAACCAGCACATGTCAAGGCCCGTCTTAAGTTTGCCAATGACCATTTGGATGATCCAGAGGAGTCATGGGAGAAAGTCATGTGGTCAGATGAGTCCAAAATAGAACTTTTTGGTCATAATTCCACTAACCGTGTTTGGAGGAAGAAGAATGATGAGTACCATCCCAAGAACACCATCCCTACTGTGAAGCATGGGGGTGTTTTTCTGCACATGGGACAGGGCGACTGCACTGTATTAAGGAGAGGATGACCGGGGCCATGTATTGCGAGATTTTGGGGAACAACCTCCTTCCCTCAGTTAGAGCATTGAAGATGGGTCGAGGCTGGGTCTTCCAACATTACAATGACTCGAAGCACACAGCCAGGATAACCAAGGAGTGGCTCTGTAAGAAGCATATCAAGGTTCTGGCGTGGCCTAGCCAGTCTCCAGACCTAAACCCAATAGAGAATCTTTGGAGGGATCTCAAACTCCGTGTTTCTCAGCGACAGCCCAGAAACCTGACTGATCTAGAGAAGATCTGTGTGGAGGAGTGGGCCAAAATCCCTCCTGCAGTGTGTGCAAACCTGGTGAAAAACTACAGGAAACGTTTGACCTCTGTAATTGCAAACAAAGGCTACTGTACCAAATATTAACATTGATTTTCTCAGGTGTTCAAATACTTATTTGCAGCTGTATCATACAAATAAATAGTTAAAAAAATCATACATTGTGATTTCTGGATTTTTTTTTTTAGATTATGTCTCTCACAGTGGACATGCACCTAAGATGACAATTTCAGACCCCTCCATGATTTCTAAGTGGGAGAACTTGCAAAATAGCAGGGTGTTCAAATACTTATTTTCCTCACTGTAGTATAAAATTGCTTTCCGCAGAAAAGAAACTTTCAGTGCTTTCAGTGAATGAGCAGCCAGCTTCACAAATTCATCCTGAAGTGCACAGCACATGCATATTACATATTTATTTAATTAAAATCTCAGCCTTTTGCGGTTTAATAATCACATTAGGACATACCACAATTTGAATTAGATTAATTGTGCATTGAAACATAATTTTTCGGCAATTTTGTCAAATTTCGTGACATTGAGTTTAATGTTAATGTCATTTTTATGAATGAATTCAGTGATTCTCTCCATGTTTTCCACAACATGGACATCATAGGGCCCTATATTTGGTAACCACTGTACAAGCGGACTGATTACCATTTTATTGGTTGCTCCTTAAGCATAATACATAACACAACAAAATATTAATGTACGGAGTCAACCATTATCCCCCTTAAACCCCATTATTTCCATTCCCCCCTTCAAATCACCAACCCCCAACAAACATCCCTGTGGCCAAGCCAGGGTACACACACAGATAAAAATAAACAAACATATAAAAATAATAATAAAATACACACATTTAAAACTATAAATCCCTCTCCCCTGCCTATCTCTGTGCACCACTCCTGAAATGAGGGCACTCCAACTGATTTCCATCCCCTAAGGATGACCTGTCTGCTGAACATAACTCTGGCTAAGACACAATTTTTTTATAGGACCCTATATTAATGACCTCCCCATCACCTAAAATACAGAATCTGGGGCAAAATATAATTTGAGTGCCCAATACGTCACACATAAAACTCTGAACCCTCAACCAAAATTCTTGGATCTTAACACACCACCAAAGAACATGGGTTGTGTCCCCATCTTCTGATTGGCATCACCAGCAGGTGGGTGTGTCTTTAAGACCAATGTAAATTCTTTAATTGCATAAAGCGCCCCCTTGCATCTCTAGATGTAAACTTGATGTTTTTTAGAATCCTAGCCCACACACCCACCTCCAATACAAAGTTAAAATTTTTCTCCCATAATCTATTGAGTTGAAGCTCCATCCCCCAGACTCTGAATTAGCAGTGAGTAATATACTGATGCCTCATGACCTTTTTCAAAAGCAGTAATCATCACTCCCATAGCATCTTCCGCTTTAGGGAGGGGTGTATGCTACTCCCAAATATAATGCAAAGCAGGTGGCGCAGCTGTAAATACCTAAAGAATTGAAACCCGGGAATCCCAAAATGTTGAACCATATTTTCAAAAGGATCTCAACACGCCACTCTCATATAGGTCACAGAGCGTATTAACCTCCCTCACAATCTACTCTGCTTAACAGAAAGGGGACTATTAATACATAACTTTACATATGCTCGAAGCAACATTTAAATAAATGTCAGAATGAAAACACTTGGGTGTAGATAACGGGTGTAACTTCTCTGGTTACCTTGATAGAAAGGCTTTGCACTGTGAAATAGGGGCAAGAATTTCCTGTTCAATACAAAACCAGGGAGGGGGTCTCATAGGTGGAAGCGACCAATAAGCCAAATGTCTGAGACCGAATAGATAATAAAACTAAATCTTGGGTAGGCCTAGCCCACCTTTGTCAATCAGCCTATGCAACTTACTGAAATGTAATCTGGGATGTTTACCATTCCAAATGAAGGACTTCACTATACTATCAAATTGCTTGAAATAAAAGAGGGGGACATCTATAGGGAGAGATTGTAGTAGGTAGTTGAATTTTGGAATTCAATTCATTTTAATAACATTAACCTTCCCAATCATAGATGTATAAATAAATGATAAATGTAACAAAGCCTACCTGCCCACATCGCTCGAAAACCTTTTTATTAAAGGGTCAAAATTATCGAACTATGTCACACAAATTTACTGGAAATAAAATACCCAAATACTTGATGCCCTGGTTAGGCCACTGGATGGTGCCCGGCTGAAAAGCAGTTACTGGCAAGTAAGAGCCAACGCTTCGGATTTAGCCAATTGACTCTGGAACCTGAGAATTTAGAAATGGAATGAATAGATTTGTGGAAGCAAGGCATGGATCTAGTAGGGTCGGAGATGAATAATAAAATATCATCTGCGTAAAGCAAAAGCTTATGGTTCACACCTCCCACCATCACCCCTGGAAAATCATCCGTTTTTCTTATTGTGGCTGCTTATTGTTCCAGGGCAAGACAGAACAAAAAGGGGGAAAGACGGCAAGCCTGCTGAGTGCCCCTATCCAGAGTAACATAATCTGAAATTAATCTATTTGTTTGTACCGCCACTACCGGGTGTCTATAAAGTAACTTAATCAATCCAATAAAAGTATTTCCAAATTCTTAAAAAGATAATCCCATTCTACCATATCAACACCTTTTCGGCATCAAGTGAGATGCAGTGTCCAGATTCTGAACATTCGCCACTGACCACATGATATTGATGAAAAGCCTAATGTTATCAGAAGAGCTGTGGCCCCGAAAAAAACCCACCTGATCTATATGTATAAGAGATATCATAAACTTAAAAAATGTGACACTATTTTAACATCTAGCTGGATCAGGGAAACTGGAATCAGAACGGGCAAATGGTTGTAACTCTTACACTCGCTTGGATCTTTGTCCTTTTTAAGATTCAGACTGTTCTGGGCTTGTGTCATGGTTGGTGGAAGCTTCCCATTCTTTAATGATTCCATATAATCTTCTAGCAAAAGTGGGGCCAGTTCTGTAGCATAAGATCTAAAAAATTCAGTGGCAAAGCCATCTGGCCCCAGAGCCTTACTTGTAGGCAAGTCATGATTACCTTGGCAGAGCTGGGTGTGATCTGAGACTAAAATGTTTCCAATTGAGCAATCAACAACAGATGAAATAAGGGACTTTGATATAAAATCTATTCTATAGTAAATATTATGGACCACTGAAAAAAAAATGTATAGTCCCTTCCAGATGGGTTCAAAAGTCTCCAAATATCTGTAAGACCAAGTGTTTTACACATCCTGTGAAGCGTCAATGTTGCTCTAGGGGGTTTGCACACTTTTGTTTCACTATCAAGGACTGAGTCCATCAATAGATTAAAGTCTCCTCCCAATATTACATCATGAGGGGTGCCAGCGGCATGCAACATTCCTTCAAGATCTATAAAAATTCCCTGATCTTCAACATTAGGTGCATAAATATTACAATAATATTTACTCTGTTTGAGACATTTGAATTGTAGTTGTTTACTTAAGAGTAATAACTACCCTGCTCTTACTCGAGCCTCATATCTTTCCAAATGTTTTCTGCTGCCGGTGAAAAAACACTATCGCTGCGTCCCAATTCGGATACTATCCGTCCTAAATAGTATTCGAAAATAGAATTAGTACGTCCCAAATCGTAGTATGTTGAAATGAGTGTTCCAAAGATACCCGGATGGTCTACTATTTCCGGTCAGAATCCGAAGTGCAGATCGATGCACACTCTAACGGCTAATATTGCCCACAACCCATTGCGTGCGGGAGGGAGGAGCTTTGAGATGATGCAAACATGGCGGCCGGATGCGGCAGCGGAGATGCGCCCTCAGTTTTTAAGTGTAAGAACTTAAACGTTTAGCGCTAATTAAAGTTATATTTTATTGTCTCATAATATTAATGGATTTGTGTTGTGCAAAAAAAGTACCGTGTTTATCTTGTAGGGTCCGATGAAGACACTGAGTGCCTCATTAACTGGCGCATTGCCAACGACGATGCTTGTTTAACTGTCGCGGTGTGCGTAACTAGGCAACCACGTTCTCTTCCATTGCATGACGTCTTCGTAGTATGTCCCAGAACGTGCATACTCTTTTGCTACACACTCAAATGTATGTACCTTTTCTTCAAAAAAAGAGTACATACTTTTAGGACGTAGTATAAGTAGGCGAATTGGGACGCAGCATATATCACATTTCTAACACTTAAGAGAAATAACCTTCCTTCTTTTTATGGGGTGCCCCAACCCATTCACATTCCACATGGAGAGAGACAATCCACTCATATTTATATTTGACATTTTTACATAATAACAAATTGATTGTGTCAAAAACAAGACTAAAAAAGTTTGACTGTTATGAACAAAACCCTGAAATGTGGTCTTTTAAAGTTTTTCAATACAGAGCTTCTAGCAGTGAAAAAGCTATACAAATCTGGGAATTTGACACCTATCCCAAGTCCCAATAATTACCATGTTTTTACATATAACAAAAACCTTATTAGTGACACAGTCAAACAGTTCCAAGACATTTAGGTATTTTTCACATTTTTCATGACCAGAAAACTGCATTGCAAAATTCCACATTTTCCAGGACACATGGGAACCCTGTAAATATAACTTCATACATCTAGCTGAATGTTGGCATATGTAGAGACAAATTTTATGACAAATGTTAGACGTAAAGTAATGGTTGAAATATTCTTAGAAAGCAGGGTGGCCGATGGTTGATATTTGCAACCTGCTTCATCAGTTTGAGTCATTTAGACCTAGAAACAGCTTCCTAATGATGTAATTACAAATCGTTGCTGAGATATATTCATTTAAAATGTTAGTTGAGACTTCAGTGCATAAAAGAAAATTGTGTTTCTGGGTCAAAATAAGTTTCAGTATAGGATATAATATAGTTCAATTAAAGTGAATGACATGCACATAAAACTGCTAAAATTCATTGGAAACTTATTTTACACAATTTCTAAACATTCACCAAAAGTGTGTATTATCCATTGTCACTATTTTCAGAAGATATTTGAACTTCCACAAGGGTTTCCTACAGGGATTTTAACAGCTGATGTTAATAAATCTTGACTTAGCCAAATATTGGCCAATTCCTGGCAGATTTATCAGTCTATCACTAATGTAAAACATTTGAGACTGTTCACTGGCTAATAACATTATGTGAATTAACACTTTCCTACACGTACTGTTTCCTTATGGAGGGCAAATGAGGTTCTATCAAACTTAACAGCACTGAACTGGTTTCACTGACTTTGTGGTCTGACCTTTGTTATCTGCAGCAATAAAACCCAGGATGTTTTCATGACGGAGCATGACAGTCTGGTAGATCTCTGCCTCCCGGAACCAAGACCGCTCCTCTCTGGAGGAGAATATCTTCACTGCCACCTCCTCTCCACGCCAGCGACCCCTCCACACCTCTCCAAAACGGCCCTTCCCTATACTCTCCAGCAGGATGATGGTCCTGGCAATGGTCCTCTGTACTAGTAGTGGCAAACCTGTACAGACAAAAAGCTGTATTTAACCATGCACAAGATTTAAAATGAGATCACGAAAAGTACAGTATTCCTTGGCTTAGACAAAACAATGCTGTCATGGCAGCATCTTTTAAGTCCTGGATTGTAGGCAAATCTTACAGTGAATAAGAGCAAAGCTCATAATGTATGGAAACACTGAATGACAACTTCACATTTACACATCCTGCAATGTTCCCAAGGGCTTTTGAAAACAAAGCTATGAAAATGAAATTGGCTTGAGCTTTCTCTGGGTTCATGATAGGTATTAGATAAAAAACGGCCTCTAAATATATTCAAATGAATTTGGGAACAGAGAGAAATTAAGGTCATTTGATTAAAGTAACTTTGCATAATAAGTGATATTAAAGGGGTCATGAGAAATTAAATTTTCCTTGCTATTTTGACATATAAAAGAGGTCTTTTTACAATAAAAACATACTGTAAATTTCAGAACTCAAAACTTAATCCCCAAAGCAATAAAAATAATTTTTTGAAACCAAACTGCCAAAATGCCTCGTTATTGACTTCCGTATAGGCTATTAGTGATGTCACAAAGTGTACTCATTAATTCATGATCAGCCAACTTTAAAATCATTGCACCCAAGGTCTACAAACTGGTGCTCACTTCGTATAAAAAGAGAGAAAGAGCAAAGGACAAAAGGCCCACTGTGGCCTCACTACTCCTGAACGCAAAATGGGACCCATTTGGACTATTTTGATTTATTTTGGCACAGAAGCATGCCCTACACAGACGTCTTTAACTGTTGTCATGTCTCTGGCATGCTTTTAAAAGATGCAATGTCAAGTTTCAACTCTGAAGAGAAGACAAAGTTTCATCAGCTGCTGCCACTTGTTTTGTTGCTTAAACTGCTCAACACGCGGTTCTTTCGCCCATCAGCGTGATTTTTCATTCTTTTTCATTAGATGGACGTCTTTGACTGTTTTGATTTGCTTCTAGTGATGTGCACCTCAGTGCATGATGATACTGGAAACTTGATTTGTGCATCTTGTGAAGCAGTCAAGCTTCAAGCTTTGCCAAGGAATTGTAACTGAAGGATATGAGACAGGTAAAAACATTATTGGACCGATCAAAAACACAAGTAAGAGTTCTATTCATTAATATTTCAAATGTCATGGTTGTTTAATGGTTTATGATGCTGACACACTGTCTACACCAGGCACGTCCTTTGACAAGACAGCTTGAGGCAGTCTACACCAGGCGCAACGACACCAACTTTCTAAAACTTTTCATTGTTTTGTTGGCAACGGCAATAGTAGCACCAGTGCAAAATGGAACAGGACACCAGTTTACTGTTTCCTTGACTTGCCACAATAGATGCTTCCATGGTAGACCGCATCATTGATTATAATGGGCTCTTCTATAACTTTTGACCTGACGCGCCTCTCGCGTTTGGTGTAGACGGTGTGAGTTTTAACAGTTGTGCTAGAGATGAACAGTTTAAATATATTTGGATGCAATGTGTTGGATGTGTGTTACATGTAAATCTTGAAATTTATGTTTTGGTGCTTGCTCCTTTTCTTCCGATCGAGTTAAAAAAAAAGGCCAATTTCGAGGGGCTGCATGCCGTCAGCCAATCAGAACTGGGGTGTTTACACTGAAGTTTAAAGTAGGAGCTGAGTTAAAAATAAAATAAAATAAGCTTTTCAGAAAGATGGCCTGTGACAGGTTGGAAAATTTGCTAAATTATGCCTGTTTTGGTGGGAAAAAATACTTTACTAACATGATCAGTGGACCTCATGGAAGATAATGAAACTATATAAAAAGAGCATTTCATGACCCCTTTAAAACCTGTACTGGTGGAGAACTTATAAAAGTAGAAATGTTGTGCTAGTTGTACAACATATAGTCATTATGCACCACTTAATGGACAGGGTTGTACACTGTCCATTATGCTCCATTTTTATCGGTCAGTAACATATTGTAAGATTCTTGGCTTTTGACTATTCTGCACTCACAATATGAAAAAAAAAAAAAAAAAAACAACACACACTGCTGTCACCTTATTTAATAAACAATATCCAATCTATTAAAATGGATTACACTTGAATTTTCTAATTTCTCTCTCCAAATACACAGTCAGATCACTAGATGCTTTTAGCCAAAGGGACTTTGTGCATTCAAGTTGTGTGATCTCTGGAAATCGAACCCATGACCCCTGGCACTGCTACTGTCATGCTCTACCAGTTGTGGTAAAGTCTCTCCCTGCCCATTTTCATGGGGGCACTTTTAAACTTCATATTTCACTTTTTCTTCTCTTCTAATTTATATCTGAATCCTTAACTGTGGGAATGTTTCTAACGTAGGGAAATGCAATAGGCCAGTTAGCATATATTTTAAACTGTCAAAATGACAAAGCATTTTTCATTATCTGTCAGTGTTTGGTTTATGCAGCTGGTGAGTATGATCTGTAAAATATGTTTTAGCTTTACCTGAGCCGGATCCTGAAGTGGTCATATCATAGATGAGGTCCTTCAGTGTGGTGCCATCAGCGAGGAAGGGGTGATCCACAGTGGGGTCTTCCTCACCTGGCACACGGTGATTAATGATGGAGCCTTTATGGCACATGTAGAGGAGCAGCACCAGCACAAAACTCAGCATGCAGATGGGTATAGTGATCATTGCGGCCAGGGCCACGGGACTCAGAGACTGGGGTTCATTGTCAGGAAGCTCTAAGACAGCAAGTAGAAACAGCAAAAGATAACCTTTAAGATGTGAACATACTTGCATGAACAAAATGTCCTGATAAACAGTTGAATTCACAAAGAGTCATAGAGCCTTGGCAAAGCTAATAATAACAAGTATCTCAACTATTTTCTAGCCTAAGTGGATACACGGTAGAGACTTTCTACCATGTCTGGGCAAAACTAACAAAGAGGAACATTGCTAAATTTTCCAATAAACACAGCAGGAAATTCATACTTTAAAAGGCAGGTATTCTTACATACAAAAAAGCACAGTGTTTATATTCTAACTGGGTTTAAAAAACTTATTTTGATAGATTAATGAAGCTAAAATGGAAACCATACAAAATGGATTCTGATCTGTTAGAGAGAAACAAAATTGGCCTCATTCTTTCACCTTTAACATGCACCAGAGTTTCCGCTAGAAAAAAATGGTGCCGGTCAAAGTGACCGGCAGAGGTTTCGTTTTACGGACATTTTGATGATATGCCGGTCAAATATCGCCTCTTAATTAGTCAAGTTGAGGAAAACTGGAGGCAGGCTATGTAACTTAAAAAAATGACATAATCAGGCCGTATAGAATGCAACATGTTTATTAGCCTAACTTTCAAATAGACGGAAAAAAAAACATGAACGTCCGATTGGCGTTTCACATTCATTGTTTAACAAACCTATCCCCCTTCCCCACATAAAATATCTGAATAGTAGCCTATTGTTTTTACTCAAGCGAACTTAATTATACACTCTCAGTATGTCTCATTTAGCTGGTAACATTTAAATTGGCCACCGTGAAATGACTCCTTGTCAAATGAACTGGAACAAACAAATGACTAGGCCTATAACATTATCTCGCGTCATTTTAGGCTACTTTTTACGCTGTTTTGCAGTGCTGAATTGTGCAGTTGCCGACTTAAATTCAAAACGTCCCAGTGTCTCTCCACAACTTGCAATGCGCATAAGCCGCGTAACCTTGTTCTCCGCAAGGCGACTTCGCTGCTTCGTCTTGATCCGATTCTGCAGCGAGAACCCCCTCTCTGCAGGAACACTCGAGACCGGGATTACACAGGCTATCTTGGCGAGCTTGGTCCACTCTGGATACATTTTAGGCTTATTCTCAAATTCAGATTGTGTTAGGGGGGCGGGATTATTAGGCAATTTTAATCGGACAATTTGACCGGAGAGATTTAATTTAGTCGGACATTTCATTTTTTTTCCGGCCAATGTCCGGTAATTACCGGACAACGGAAACCCTGACATGCACACAGCACTCTTTGAAACAAAAGTTTCAAGAGAATGGCATATGACAAACGTGTTGATGTGAAATGTCTATACATTTACAACACATTCCTTCCTGTCTCTCAGCATTCATCAAATCATACTAATGCTAGCCACTGAAAGTCATCATTTAACTTTGAATTAACACCAAGATATTAAAAGCTGAATTGTTTTGTATCCAGCCAGGTCTCCTAAGCAACCAAAATGGCCCGGTTGCTAGGAAGGGTAGAGTCACATGGGGTAACCTCCTCGATATAATGTGGTTCACTCTCGGTGGGGCACATGGTGAGTTGTGCATGGATGGCGTGGAGAATAGTGTGAAGCCTCCTCCAATACAGTGTCTCTGCTGTAACAAGCCACATGATAAGATGTGCGGATTAATGGTCTCAGACGTGGAGGCAACTGAGATTCATCCTCTACCAACAGGATTGAGGCGAATCACTACGCCACCACGAGGGCCTAGAGTGCATTGGGAATTTCAATTTAGGGAGAAAAAAAATTCTAGAAAAAATTAACACCAGAAGGCTATCAAGTATTCAAGAAAAAAAAAAAAAAAACTGAAGTGTTTAACTTTTTTTGTGTTAAAATACTTTCTCTGATCCCAGCTTAACATGCAGAGACAACAATAAATAAGCCATTTGTATGTTAATTGTCTTGAAAACTGTATACACATACACTGTTTCTGTGGTTGCTATAAAAAATTTTTGTTTTGAGCAGCACCTCCATACTGACCCAGAAACATTTACACAACTAATGGCATGAGTTAGGGGCGGGACTACTTTTTTGATCGATCAACAGCAAATGGGGGGCTATTCAGAAAGTCCTTTTTAAAACAAAAGTTATTTTTTCAATTCTGTTCGGTGGCACTAGTAAAGCAGAAATTACACCACAGATTTAGGAGGAATAGTTCACCTAAAAATGGGAGAAAAAAAGGTGTTGCAGTGTCACTCACAAAGTGTCATAAAAGTAGTCCATGCAACTTGTTTGTGATATTCAATAGATAAGAAAAGAAGCCTTTTAAAAGGTATGCAATCACTTTTAATGGTGAACAGACCACAACAGATCAGCTCATGTAAATAGAGCTCAAATGAAATACAGCGATATGACAACAGCAGCAAACGTCATTAATTTTTGCACGTCTTGTGACCATACATCGTGGCCAAAAATAAATATTGAGGTTTGATGTATTGGTATTTCAACACATTTGATTTGAGTTCTGTATGAGTTTTATGACTCTGTAAGGTGTTTTTTTTCAAGCTTTAAAGTGAGTCACTATCAACTGCTATTGTATGGAAATCAGCAATTGCGACATTTTTACAAATATTTCCTTTTGTGTTCCTCAGCAGAAAGAAAGTCATATGGGTTTGGAATGATAGGAGGGTGAGTAAATGAGGTGAACTTCTATAAACTATATATATAAAAAAACTAATTTGCTCAAAACAAGTGAAAGCAAAAACTCTGTAGAGTGCAATTCCTGATTCAATGGTACATGAAATTCCCCTACCTCTGATTTATTTTCCTTTGTTATCTTTTTGTGAGCATTTTGAAGCTCCTGTAGTGAAATGATAGTCAATAATTTATGTTGACTCATATTTAATCAGTCAATTTAATAATTGAGTATTTCACCGCACAAGGCACTTCTCTGCAATGTTGTCTAGAAAACATGCTCTATGTTGTCTGAGAATCGGTAGGGCCATTAAAAGGAAAATTTCACCCAAAAAAATTAAAACTAAGAATTTACTGACCCACAAATACAGTAGTTCTAAACCTGCATGACTTTCTTTATTCCACTAAACACAAAATGAGATGTTAGGTAAAAGGACAGCCTCAGTCACATTTCATTTCCATTTTATTCATAAAATAAGTAATTAAAACAAATGGTGACTGAGACTCACATTCTGTAATAACAGATATCATTTTTTAAATTTTTTTATTTAGTACTATACTTCAGAATCTAAATAACATGCATTTACATAAAGTATAATATGCATAGTAGTGTGTTGCCTTCTTGATCATCAAAGAATGTTGGCCCCTTCTGTAATAGTCGTGTATGAGTCCCTCAATGGTCTCAAGTATCAAAAGCTAATACACACACACACACACACACACACACACACACACACACACACACACGTATATATGCATGTATGTACACACACACAAAAGTTTGGAATAATATCCTTGAGTAATCATGCTAAATTGCTCATTTGGTACTAGAAAAATCATTTTCCATTATATCAAATACAGTTGAAAGCTATTTGGTTCATTAAATGATGCTTAACATTGTCTTCATATTTGTTTTTGAGTTGCCACAGTATGCAACAGGCTGGCATGTCTTAAGGTCATTATTAGGTTAAAAAAAATAAAAAAAAATGGCAAAAAATAAACAGCTCTCTAGAAACTCGGTCAATCATTGTTTTGAGGAGTGAAGGCTATACAATGCTTGAAACTGCCAAAAAACGGAAGATTAATTCAAAAAGGTGTACACTACAGCCTTCAAAGACAAAAGGACAACTAGCTCTAATGGGGCTTTTCCACTGCATGGTACAACTCAACTCTGCTGCTCGCTTTTTGGGGTTTTTCCCACTGTGGATAGTACTTAGTGCCTGAAACTTTAAGTACCATCTCGGTCGAGGTTCCAAGCAAGCCGAGCCGATACTAAATGTGATGTCAAAATCCTGCAGATCACTTATTGGTCAGGGAGAATTGTCACTACCAGACTCACTGGATTTCCGACACGCAACATCAACCCGCTAGTTTTAAAGTTAGCAACAGCGATAACAGTATAGTTTGTTCAAGCGACTTTCGAATTGTGAAAAGAAATGGCTGTGCGCAAAAGCACGCCATGGTCAATAAACGAGGTGCAGACGGTCCACTCCTTAGCGAGATAAAAATGATCTCAGGAAGTGTTTCAGCTGTTTGCCACACACTGCTACCACCGGACCTACGAACAGTGTAGGGGAAAGTTAAAGTTGGAAAAAAAAACTTAAGTGACTACAGAAACAAAGGAAAAGTGGAAGTGGTTCAACTAAATGGATGCTATCTAAACCGGCGAGCAATGTGAGGGAGAGTGCCTTGGACTCAGCCACGATGGAGGATGGTACGTTTCATTTTTAACTCTATACTCTGCTTGAAAGCGTCACTTTATTTAGTTGACCAGTTACTGGAAGCTTGCTTCTAAAACAGCCAGGCCAATTAAACGGTTACACTTGTGTAAAATCACCATGCAACAACTGCTTTATGCAGCACAATGAGCTAGTAGCTAACAGCTAGCGGTTGTGTCATTGTTTTGGTCAGTTTGTGGCGCGTTTAAGATGATGTCACGGCAGTAGAGGTGGTGCAAATATGACGATCAGCCTATTATCCCACCTACGTTGCGATGGCACTAAACTGCAGTGGAAATACAAGCTCAGAAATGTAAAAGCGAGTAGAGTTGAGGCAAGTCGAACCATAACGTGCAGTGGAAAAGTGCAATAACAAGGACAGAAAGAGATACAGAAGGCCAGATGTACAACTAAACAAGAGGATAAGTAAATCAGAGTCTCTAGTTTGAGAAACAGACACCTCACATGTCCTCAGCTGACAGCTTCATTGAGTTCTATCCACTCAAAACCAGTTTCATGTACTACAGTAAAGAGAAGACTCAGGGGTGCAGGCCTTATGGGAAGAATTGCAAAGAAAGACACTTTTGAAACAGAAAAACAAAAAGAAAAGGTTAGAATTGGCAAAGACACACATACATTGGACTCAGACTCATACACAACTATTACACAAGGTGCAAACATTCATTGATGCTCAAGACGACATCACACTACTATATGCATACTATACTTTATGTAAATCTGTAATGTAGATTCTGAAGAGCAGTACTAAATAAAAAATATTTTATCTGTTATATTTGTATAAATTGTGAATGGGGTGTAAACATTTATGAGACAACAGTATATGTAGTTGAGAAGATAAGATTGCATTCCCTTTTATTAAACCTCTGATGAGTTATCAGCAGTCTTCCTTTTCTTCTGCTTTCTGAACAGCAATTCTGTGATTTGGTGACTAAAAACAGACATTTGACACAACGGTTCAGTTTATGAGCCAATGGCGCCCAAGTAATTTTTTTTAGTCTGGAGCCCCAAGTCAGAAGTTTACATTCACTTAGGTTGAAGTCATTAAAACTAATTTTTAACCAATCCACAGATGTAATATTAGCAAACTATTGTTTTGGCAAGTCGTTTAGGACATCTACTTTGTGCAATTGTTCCAACAATTGTTTACAAACAGATTGTTTCACTTTTAATTGACTATAAATCACAATTCCAGTGGGTCAGACGTTTACGTTCACGAAGTTAACTCTGCCTTTAAGCAGCTTGGAAAAATCCCCAAAAATTATGTCAAGCCTTAAGACAATTAGCTTCAGATTGGAGGTGTACCTGTGGATGTATTTTAAGGCCTACCGTCAAACTTATTGCCTCTTATCATGGGAAAATCAAAAGAAATCAGCCAAGACCACAGAAAAAACAAGTCTGGTTCATCCTTGGGAGCAATTTCCAAATGCCTGAAGTTACCATGTTCATCTGTACAAACACTAGTATGACAGTATAAACACCATGGGACCACACAGCCATCATATCGCTCAGGAGAGAGAGATGCATTCTGTCTCCTAGAGCTTAATGTAGTTTGGTGCGAAAAGTGCAAATCAATCCCAGAACAACACCAAAGGACCTTGTGAAGATGCTGGAGGAAACAGGTAGACAAATATCTACACTCACCTAAAGGATTATTAGGAACACCTTATTAATACTGTGTTTGACCCCCTTTCGCCTTCAGAACTGCCTTAATTCTACATGGCATTGATTCAACAAGGTGCTGAAAGCATTCTTTAGAAATGTTGGCCCATATTGATAGGATAGCATCATGCAGTTGATGGAGATTTGTGGGATGCACATCCAGGGCATGAAGCTTCCGTTTCACCACATCCCAAAGATGCTCTATTGGGTTGAGATCTGGTGACTGTGGGGGCCATTTTACAGTGAACTCATTGTCATGTTCAAGAAACCAATTTGAAATGATTCGAGCTTCGTGACATGGTGCATTATCCTGCTGGAAGTAGCCATCAGAGGATGGGTACATGGTGGCCATAAAGGGATGGACATGGTCAGAAACAATGCTCAGGTAGGCCGTGGCATTTAAACAATGCCAAATTTGGCACTAAGGGGCCTAAAGTGTGCCAAGAAAACATCCCCCACACCATTACACCACCACCACCAGCCTGCACAGTGGTAACAAGGCATGATGGATCCATATTCTTATTCTGTTTACGCCAAATTCTGACTCTACCATCTGAATGTCTCAACAGAAATCGAGACTCATCAGACCAGGCAACATTTTTCCAGTCTTCAACTGTCCAATTTTGGTGAGCTCTTGCAAATTGTAGCCTCTTTTTCCTATTTGTAGTGGAGATGAGTGGTACCCGGTGGGGTCTTCTGCTGTTGTAGCCCATCCGCCTCAAGGTTGTGCGTGTTGTGCCTTCACAAATGCTTTGCTGCATACCTCGGTTGTAACGAGTGCTTATTTCAGTCAAAGTTGCTCTTCTATCAGCTTGAATCAGTCGGCCCATTCTCCTCTGACCTCTAGCATCAACAAGGCATTTTCGCCCACAGAACTGCCGCATACTGGATGTTTTTCCCTTTTCACACCATTCTTTGTAAACCCTAGAAATGGTTGTGCATGAAAATCCCAGTAACTGAGCAGATTGTGAAATACTCAGACCGGCCCGTCTGGCACCAACAACCATGCCACGCTCAAAATTGCTTAAATCACCTTTCTTTCCCACTCTGACATTCAGTTTGGAGTTCAGGAGATTGTCTTGACCAGGACCACACCCCTAAATGCATTGAAGCAACTGCCATGTGATTGGTTGATTAGATAATTGCATTAATGAGAAATTGAACAGGTGTTCCTAATAATCCTTTAGGTGAGTGTACATCCACAGTAAAACGAGTCCTATATCGACATAACTTGAAAGGCTGCTCAGCAAGGAAGAAGTCACTGCTCCAAAACCCCCATTAAAAAGCCAGACTACAGTTTGCAAGTGTACAAAGGGACAAAGATTACTTTTTTGTAGAAATGTCCTCTGGTTTGATGACACAAAAATGTAAGTGTTTGGCCATAATGACCATTGTTATGTTTGGAGGAAAAAAAAGAACACCATCCCAACCGTGAAGCATGGAGGTGGCAGTATCATGTTGTGGGGGTGCTTTTGGCATCGTGAGGAAGGAAAATGTGGATACATTGAAGCAACATCTCAAGACATCAACCAGGAAGTTAAATCTTGGTTGCAAATGGGTCTTCCAAATGGACAATGACCCCTAGCATACCTCCAAATTTGTGGCAAATGGCTTAAGATCAACAAAGTCAAGGTATTGGAGTGGCCATTACAAAGCCCTGACCTCAATCTGATATAAAATTTGTGGGCAGAACTGTAAAAGCGTGTGCAAGCAAGGAGGCCTACAAACCTGACTCAGTTACACCAGTTCTGTCTGGAGGAATGGGCCAAAATTACAGCAACTTATTGTGAGAAGCTTGTGAAAGGCTACCCAAAATGTTTTGACCCAATTACAAACAATTTAAAGGCAATGCTACCAAATACTAACAAAGTGTATGTAAACTTCTGACTTGAGAGCATCCTGACTGGCTGCATCACCGCCTGGTACGGCAATAGCACCGCCCACAACTGCAAAGCCCTGCAAAGGGTGGTGCGAACTGCCAGACACATCATCGGAGGCGAGCTTCCCTCCCTCCAGGACATCTATAACAGGCGGTGTGTGAAAAAAGCTCGGAGGATCATCAGAGACTCCAACCACCTGAGTCATGGTCTGCTCTCACAGCTACCATCAGGCAGGAGGTATCGCAGCATCAGGACCCGCACCAGCCGACTACATGACAGCTTCCTCCCCCAAGCAATCAGACTTTTTGAGGGAGTTCTCAACTGTTGTGCTTAGCTGTGTGTATGTTCCACCAAGCGCCAATGTCAAGGCAGCGGCTGAGCAGATAGCGTATAATACACAGGATATGCTCAGCAAGTATCCGGATGCTCCAGTACTACTTCTTGGTGACTTTAACAGCTGCCGGCTTGATTACTCATTGCCAGCCTTTAACCAATATGTAGATGTACCAACAAGATTTAAAATAACTGTAGATTTGTGTTACAGTAATATCTCGGAAGCCTATAAAAGGTACAGCTCTCCCACCACTAGGATTAGCGGATCATAATGTAATCCATTTACTTCCTGTTTACAAACAGTGACTGAAACAAATTCAAAACCATGGATCAACTCATCGATATAATATCTTTTCCACAAGAGAAAACATGACTTTATGCAGAAGGACTTTGCTGGTATCAAAATGATAAATTAGGACATCATAAATTAAATCTTCAAGGCTAAAATGAAGTATAAAAACAAATTTGAGCAGGATTTTGCAAATATGAACACAAAACAGGCTTTTCAACGAGTCAGGTCTCTTACTGGACAAGCCGTTAAACAGACTAGTTCCGTATTAGATCCCACCACCTTTGCTGTTAATCTTAATAATTTTTATGCCCGTTTTAATACCTCTGATCTTTCAGCAGAGTGTGATAACCTTTTGGACTCTTTGCCTTCTCATGAGTTGGATTATGAGTCCCTTCTAAGCAGGATGTCTATTTCTTGCTAATTAGGTGTAAACCAAATAAGGCTCCCGGGCCAGATGGAATTCCAGGTCGAGTCTTGAAAAACTGCACCCAGGAATTTACCCCATTCTCCATTCTTTTTTCCTTCGATCTCTTTGTACTTCAACAATACCAGTCATATGGAAAACATCAGTTGTTATTCCTGTTCCAAAAAAATCCAACAGTGTTTTTTTGGATAGTCTTGTAAGGCGGGGTGCAAATGTGTTTGCATTCAAAGGCAAAGAGCAAATGTATGATCTTTGAGAAAATCAACATATGAACTTTCTCACAATTACCAACTCTTCCTGAGGCACCACACCCCACTGAGCGAAGATCGCAAATTCACACCTCATTGTTGCCCTTCCACATCTGTCCCATTCTCTCCCCTCTCCTCCTCATCCATTCCCCTTCAGCTCAGAATCACCTCAAACTCACCTAATATCTGTATCAAAAGACCATATCTGATGTATACAAATAATGTAACTAGTGTAACATGTTTGGTTTCATTCAAAATGTCTCAGTGTGTCTGGTATAGTGTTTTTTCCACAGGTTTATAAAACTTAATGACAACAAAGTTATAAGGTCTTTGCCAAATACTGAATAACTCTAGAGGTCTATCCCCCTTCTTGAAGGTTTAACACCAGGAAGCCAAGAACCCATTCACCCCCAAATTATCAAAGGATAATACTATTTGGTACACAATGTGTATTCTGTCTGGATATTTAAGGAAGGCTGGCCCAGAGCTCAAGGTTCTCTGTAGTCAGATGATCCCACACCTCACGGTGTGTAACTTTAATAACAGAAATCTGCATTCAGATTTCCCATGCTTTGCAATTACATGTAGTTCTCAACTGCCAAGTATGTTATTTGACTTATTTCTTTAACTTGTGTTTTAAATCCTACCTAGGAAATAAATTGTTACTTTTTGATTTATTCTGTATTCCTCTGAAATCATTTATATCAATACTGGGTCTTTAAAATAGGAGAAACTGCTCTGGAGGAACCGAGCATGAGAATACCATTTTAAGAATCATTTATATCATAACTGAAGCTTTAATGTAGGAGGAAGCCACTTAAAGACTATCAGTTTGAATCTCATTAGACACTGATCAAAAGGTAAATGAATAGAAGAGGATTCAGAGTAATCAATAACTTAAATGATTAAAATAAAAGAATGATCAGAGTATTTAGAGCTTTAATCTAAATTAGAGGTCAACTTAAAATTGGAGTCAGAATAATATAAAATTGCAGTCAAATAAAATTAATAACTGGATGAATTTGTAAAGTGCAAATTATTAACAATAATTGCTTTACTTCAGTGCTCAGAAAAGACAGAACAACACAGAGACCTTCAAGGGGCAAATGTATCTATTTTTAGCAGTTTTGCCTGCCTTTTTACAGTCTCCAATTTGCATACAAGCGGAAGAGAGGTACAGAGGATGCAGTGGCTTGTCTCTTGAACGGCCTAATTCAACACCTGGATACCCCTGGAAATTATGCCAGACATCTTTTTATTGACTTTAGTTCTGCCTTTAATTAAATTCAACATCATCAGGTAATCAAGAAACTACAGTGTCTGCAAGTTCCATCACCACTAGTACATTGGATTTATAATTTCCTTTCGAATCGACCACAAGTGGTAAAGTTTGAAAATGCATTATCGGCTATTATGGTTTTCAACACTGGTGCCCTCAGGGGTGAGTACTTGGCCCATTTCTTTATATTCTCTATACAAATGATTGTCAGAGTCCAGTTACTACCACTCATTACTTTAAATATGCAGATGATACTGCCATTCTTGCATTGCTTAATAAGGACAATGATACATTTTTGGACTATCAACGCCCCATGGCATTTAGTAGTAGTAACCCTTTATTGTCACATAGTCACAAGTAACCAGTGAAATTGGCCATCATCCTGCCCATACAAACAAACATACAATATGACAATGGGTAGACAGGGCAGGAAGACAGGGAATTGAGAAGATATACAGCATTACATGGGGAAAGGTGAGATAAAAAAAGCAACCCCCAGACTATGCTCCTGTTAGGATTACAGTATGGGAACAGGAAAAAACATCTCAGCAACACTTAGCACATAATCAGTACATCTACAACATAACAAAAACTTGCAACAGGGTAGGGTAGTGGGGGATGGAGGTAGCCCAGCACTGACAAACAGCCATCCGGACCTGCAGCCATTCTCGGCGCTGGTCACAGACCCGCCTGTCAGACTGGGGGGTACGAAGCGGCGAAGGCGTGGGATGGGGTGTGGGTCGGATGCATATCTGTATTTGTGTAAAGTCTTGTGTGTGTGTGAGCCCAGAGATTCGCCAGAAGGTCACAATCCCAGGGTGTTTTGGGAGGGGGGAGGGAATGCGAGAGCGGCTCATTGCAGTGCTCTAACCAGGGGAGTTGTTGATCCATCAGCGGCCTTGGCCAAGGCCAGTGCTGGTTGCTGGGTGCCGAAACAGATAAGATTGAGATGTTTTGTCTTGGGGCGAATAGCTGCAATTTCTCAGGCTATTCTTCATGTCCATTTTGGTCTCTTAAACGATCCATTTGCCTTTGCAAAGTTGTAAGCTCCTTCATGATGTTATCCATATTGAGAGTCTGAGTGCTGACAACTCTGCCCACCGCCTCAATCATGACGGGCAGCCTTGTGAGGCTTTGGACAGCTGTCTCCGTCTTCTTAATTCTTCGATAACCCAGGGCAATGCCTAATCCAATCAGCAGAAAACCTGTTATCATGGTTCCGAATAGGTAGATATCTTCAACGTCCTCCACGGAAAGAACCGCCAGACACACGACCCGCCACCTCTCCCACGCGTCCATCGTGTAGCCAGCTGCAAACGTTCCGTCAGGACAGTTAGGTTCCCCCGAACCCAAGCTTCTCCTCGAGAAGATGGTGTCAATTGCGTTAAGAGACCAGTTGATCAAATCCATAATAATTTCTTAGTTTGGAGAGCAGTGCTGTGAGAGTCTCTCAAAAGTACAAGACAGTTGACTAGACGTGACGAGAGAGCAAAGCAGGGAGGTCAGGGGAGGGAGAGGGAGAGAAAATGCGACCGCCTTCACTGAGTGCCAAACGAGAAAAAAAAAAAAAAAAAAAAAAAAAAAAAAAAAAAAAAATTTTTAGTACATGGTGTGATAACTTTCTTTACCTTAATATTTCAAAGACTAAGGAACTGGTTTTTAGCTCTTCCAAAACACTATTATGTACATTATCATCATTAATGGAGAGATGGTTGAAAGAGTGAAGCATTTCAGGTATTTTGGGATTACATGAGATAAACATCTCAGCTTCATTCAGCACACTCTAGGTATTTACAAGTGCTGTCAACAGAGACTTTCGTAAACGTAAACATCTGTCAGTTCAGCCTAGTCTTCTGCTTCTTCTGTATCTAAGTATTATTGAGTCAGTTCTTATGTATGGTGCCATTTGTTTTTTCCATTTGCTAACAGTTACCAACAAGAACAAACTCTTAAAAGATAACTAATCTTGCGAGAAAAAATATTGGTATTCCTACCCCTAATTTATCGGACTGTGTTACTTTATATACGCTTCAGAAGGCACTTACAATTTTAAATGATCCGGACCATCCACTTTTTCAGTATTTCATGCTTCTGGCCGCAGGTATAGACTACCCATGTGCGGAAAGGCCAGTTATGGTAGTTTTGTTCCTATGGCTATACAAGCTTTAAACACATAGGTAATCAGCCATTATGATGCCATCGTATGCTCTGGCATTTGTTGTATGATCTTGTGTTTTTTTTGTCCCTCTATGTTTGTGATTGTTTTGATGGTTAATATGTATGGTGTTGTTGTGTTTGTTTTTCTACGCACTGACGGAGGAAACCAATTTCCTCTGAGCACAATAAATTATCTATCGATATAGAACTTTTTGGCCAAATCTCATAGCGCTATGTGTGGTGCAAACCTAACAATTAATATGCCTCAAGACACACATCCCTACAGTGAAGTATGATGGTGGCAGCATCAGCTGTGGGGATGCTTCTCATCAGCAGGGACAGGGCATCTTGTTAGATTTGAAGGAAGAATGGATGGAGCAAAATATAGGGAAATACTGCAAGAGAACCTGCTTCAGTCCGCTAAATACTGAAGCTTGGGATGAAATTCACCTTACAGCATGGCTCAAGAGCAAAAAGATAAATGTCCTACAGTGGCCCAGTCAAAGTCCTGATCGTTGTGTCCGGTGCTGGAGTAGCTGGGAAGGTTGCGCTGTTGTTATACAGTATGAGAGCGGCCTCTAGAGGCTAAATAAAAACTATCACTGATGCCTCATGGTGGTTGTTTTGACACGTGAGTCTGCACGTTGAATGCAGCAGATCACTGCACGGAGCTTAACAATGCAAATTTAACACCAACAACTAAAAGGTATGCATACAGTACACGTTGTCATATCATTATAAAGTAATTCATTTCTTGAATAGATGCTGCATTAATAGAGAACAGGAGTATGTTTGCAGACCAGGCTGAGAGGACGCTAACATTAAAAGCTAACCTCAAGCGGTTAGAACAATGTGACAAAAAACACACAAGTCCTAACCAAAATGTTTAAATAAAATGCATTACTGTCTATTTGCATTAGTTTATATCCAGTCACGTTTATGCTTTAGCCAGCTAAGTTGTATATTTAAAGGTAATGAGAGATTTTAGAAAAATATCTTCATGCAGTCAAGCGAAATATATAATCAAATCAGAAACGCATCTGATTTTAATAATTTTTTTATCCTCATGTATATGTATTTTTGTCCTTTTGATTAGATAAATCATCAAGAGATGCAGTTGTGTGTGTGTGTGTGTGTGTGTTTGTGTGTGTGTGTGTGTGATGAGTTTCTCACGGAGAATTTAAACGAGCGTAACAGTGCAAAATACAAACAAAAATATTACTGAATCATATAGAAGCGTTAAAAAAAGCTTAAGACATTGCAATTCCCTAGTTTGCCCAATTTTCTCATTAAAGATCCCTCACCAGAAGTGAAGTGATCGTTGTCTTGGTTTTAGGGTAATAAAGAGCGTTTACCTCACGCTTTTCATGAAAAGAAAAACCCTAAAGTGTGTAAAATATAAAATACAGCATGTAAAATGCTGTGTACATACTGTTCATTGTTAGCTGATGTTAGTTTCAACATTTACTGAATACATTTTTAAATATATTAAGTTATATCTCTGAACATTAGCTAATTAATTTATCTTATTGTAAAGCGTTACTTAACAATTACATTTTCACACATTTGACCTGTAATATTTTATTAATATTTTTATTATTTTCAGATGGCAAAGGCTTTAAAGAAAGTACCAGTGTGGGAGTATTTTACTGAAGTGTCACCAGGAAAAGCACAGTGCAATAGTAGTTAATGCAACCAACATGTGGAGTCATCTTAAGCACAACCATCCAGCAGTACACAAACATTTTAAAATTGCCTAAAAATTGTCTAACTTGAGAAGCAACATATAAGATATCTAGACTTGATTTAAGAGGATGTATCTTAAACATAAGTGCATTACGTGTATTTTTTTAACTTGGTTATACTTCTGCGAATGCAGTAAAGACAAAATATAGGTATATTCAAGATCTATTCTCTAAAAGCAAGTCTAAATATCGTGTATGCTGCTTCTCAGGTGAATGCATCTTTTCTTAAATTATTTAGATATTTTTAAATATTAGCATTTTTAATAATATATTCAACATTCTCAAATAACATTTTTTTCTTCTATTGGAAAACAAGCCAAAACAAATCAAAAAAGTATATTGCAGTGTATAATGGGGGGGAAGACTACCCTATCTCACCTTTCTGTTCACTTGAATCCATCTTTAACTCACACACAAAAAAAAAAACCTCACTTATTAATAAAGCTGTTTATTGCCAATTTTCTTCATGATAAGAAATGCAGTGACTTTTAGTGCTGCTCTCGCCCGTCATCATTACAGATTAAGGTGATCCCATGTTACGTTAAATGAGATCAAAATGACTATTTGACAATGAAAATTTTTTTCTCCATTTTTTGTCGACGTTGTCGATAACGACTAATAGTTTCAGCCCTATTTTCGGGTGATTCATTATAAAGACCCGGTTCAAAAGAATAATTTGTTCACAAATTGGACATCATGGCTCACCCTGTGTTTGTTTTTGCGTGCAACCAGTGAGCTTATATCATCAACAGAATGGGTGAAAAGTGGTTCGAGACACACTGGCGCTCTAAAGATGCATTCAACAACTCACATTATGATATCTGAGAAAACCACTGTAACGTAGTTCAATGGAAAGGAGGTGGTGAGAACTGGCTTGGCAATATAAATAATACTTTAAAAGACAAACACACACACACACACACACACACACACACACACACACACACACACACACACACACACACATCCGTAAACGATCTCTCTCCCGCACCACCGCCCGTAATCTGCCTTTATCCCTCTCGGAGGCTTAATTAGCCTGATAAGGGTGTGTATATAATCACGACCCAGCCCCGCCCTCCGCCCTGCCACAACCACATATGAAACTATCATCAATGGCGACTAGAGTTTAAATTATTGTTGCAATAACTTATTTTAGGTCTCATTTGTGACCATTTTATTAGCAATCTAGAGCCCTGGAGGTTGTAAATTCTGGTGAATGCTTCTGTTGAAGCGATCAGTCCATGTTATTTCAATTTAATTAAAAACTACAACAAAAAGACAGCTAAGAAAGTAGGCGGGCACTGTTACGCTCTATTGTGCTCTAAGATTTTACAAAGTTAATGACAGACTCAAACACAAAATTTCTTGACAAACAAGTCGACTCAAAAGTCATGGCAATTGTATTCGCTCACATTTGAAGGTGATGAGTCACTTACCTGGGATGACTTTTGGGTTCTTGTTGCACATGTGGGTCTTGCAACAGTATGGATGCCTGCCGTTGTTGGAGGGCGCACACTGGAAAGGTCTGTCCGGAGGGAGGAGATCATCCTGCTCAATGCAGTGAGCCTCCTGTGTCACAATCTGTCCGGCAGACTTCAAGACCGATACAAAGCACATGCCAGTTGTGTTGCATGTCCTATTTACACATCGCTCACAATAACACAGCAATCCTGAAGCAGAAGTGAGAGAGATTTTATGTTAGGATAATAACACTTATTAAAATGAATAGTTCACCCAAAAATTTAAGTTCTGACATCACTTACCCACCCTCTTGTTGTTCAAAACCTTCTTCCCTGGAACACAAAAGGAGATTTTAGGCAGAATTTTGGTCTCGGTCACAATTCACTTTTATTGTATGGTAAAAATTTTTTAAGTGATTGATGACTGAGGCTTACATTTTCCCTAACATCTACTTTGTGTCCCACGGATGTCGGACAGATTGGGAATAACATGAGGGTTAATGATGACAGAATTTGTATTTTTGGGTGATCTATTCCTTTAAGAGTGTAGTGACAGTAAATAAATAAATGTAGACTCTGGACTGTGAGAAGCCTCTTAATCTTTAACAAATGCACAGCATTGACTAGGGTGCTTCATCTCTCACTACTGAGTACGTGGATCTGTAAGTATGCGCAGGCACTGAAACGTAACATAAGCTCTTTCAGTTATCCAAAATGGGCAATGGCTTGACATACACCACTAGAATCTTACAAGCACATTTAAACACTTATTAAATTAAGTTACTAAGCACAAGCCTGGTGGCCACACAATACTCTGATTAGGGGTGTGAATTGGACGTCTCATCACGACACAATCTTATCTCAATTCTCTTGGCCTGCAATCCGATATTTGCTGATACTTCAAAGTCTGCCACAATACGATTTCGATTCAGGAACCTGCGATCAATATTCCGATATTATGTGCCTATTTTACACAATCAATTAAAACAAAAATTGCCCTCAAATGCAACCAAAATATAATTTGAATATTTTATTGATCTCTCTGAAAAGAGCAAATTTAGTATCCAAATTGAGACATCCACAAATAAGGTACTTCAGAAGTTGAAAAAAAATCATACAGATAATAATATAAAAAATTATATCACACACAAGTGATCATCAATCATTTGATTACAGCTTATTTTGCAGTTTAATCTGATTCAAAGTACTTGCATACCCATGACTTGTTTCCAACTATTCGTGCTATCCATGTTTTTTTTGGCTACAGCTTCCACAGTTGTAATGAAAAATTCTTATTTTAACTGGGATAAATGTTAAAAAGAGTGCTGATGTGTAAAGTCTCATAACTGATGCTAGTGCTGGACAGCAGGTGATTTCTCTTTCCCTCGTTAGTGCTGTTCAGAATGTTGGCATTGTCAAGATGTTTCACATGATGGTTGAACTTATCCATTGTACTTTTAAATAGCAAATCCTCATGTAAATTTGGGTTGCATGCGCAACGATCTCGATGGAAGCCAGAATTAAACCGCGCATGTGAGCCGCTCTGCGTTTGTCAAGAGAGTTCACATTTTAAGGAGTGCCCGGTTGATGTGCTTGCACTGATCCGGTCACTGGTCTGGAGCTCACATTTTGAGGAAAGCCCGGTTGACGTGCATGCATGGATAGCAGAGCGCAATTTGGCTTCACAGACCCGGAGCACATCCTTGTCCCACATGAAAAGCATATTTAGTGCTCAAGTGAAATTAATGTAATAATTTGCTTTATCGTCTGATGGAAATAATAATAATAATAATAATAATAATAATAAAACTGCATTTAAAAAAAAATTCTATAATCGATAACATTCGATCATTGGTTATTGTTTCAAAGCATCGATCCAGATCAATGGATCGTTACACCCCTAACTCTAATGCTGTCAAAACTGTTTACAGTCAAAAAGACCTAAACTCGACAGTTAAAACTAGAGCTCTCAATTCATTATTAATTCGAATCCATCTTATGACATGTGCTGATTAATTCATTGAATTAAATCTCATATGAATATTTACTGAGAAATAATAATAATAATTATTATTATTATTATCATCATCATCCATTTTTTTTATAGGCACCTTACATAACACTCAAGGACAACTTACAATAAACATTAACAAATAATCATTATTACAGCCTGAACAGACTTACTACAAGCATAAAAGCAATCACATAAAAGCCTGCCTAAAAAGATGTGTCTTAAGGCGAGATTTAAAAACCTGAAGACTTTCACTGTTTCGCACATCCTGTGACAACGAGTTCCATAAATAAGGTGCTGCATGTAGAGACGCCAGAAGTTGTGCGAATTTGAGGGAGAACAAGAGTGAGTGCAGAAGACGATCTTAAAGTGCGAGTAAGAGTGTGGATTTGAAGGTCAAATAAGTATGAAGGGGCAAGATTGAGTGCCTTGTAAGTAGAATTTTAAAGTCAATGCGATATTATATTGATATCCCCCAAATTAATATAATTTTGTAAAAAAAATAAAAATAAATTTCTACATTTTTAGAATTCTAAAATAATTTATTTATATACAGTATATTTGCTAGATTTCAGTGTCTCTAGGCATAAATAGGATGCTGTGTCATGTTAAATATAGTTTGAAACATTGAAAAATGCATCTCTAAATCCCTGCACTGTTGTGCTCAATCCAGCAGGGATGCAAACTTATGAGTGGTGAAATAGGTGAAAGTCACAGCAGGTGTTCCAGATGTGTAGACCTTGAAGTGGGAAATCTGGAGGGAGCATGGCACTCGCGTCTCACATGTGGCCATTTGGAACACCCTTGATGAAGAGAGTAATGAAAGACATACTGTACCTCACTTCCTCTTTATCTTCACGTGAAATGTTACCATGATGACGCAATTCAACGTCCATCATCCAGCTGTTCTAACAAATGGATTCACTTATTTAATGCAATTAATTTGTTGTTGCAAATACATACACTTTTTTCAAACATTGGCTGTTGTGTCTTATTTGAAATTGCTTGCTCTCTCCCACGTGCTAGATTTATAATAATAATAATAATAATAATAATATGCCTATCCCAGTAGTCTCAGATGGCCATAAACAGTAAAATTAATTCCCTGAAGTGACCATCGCATGTACCATTGCTAAGGCCTTGTGGAAGAGCCCTTCGTGGAGAGGATGAGTTGCTCATCCTGCTACTTTCTTTTGGAACGCCCCTTCGTGTGTCCCATCCTGAAGTGCTTTTAAGGGCACAAAATGCAGTTTGAAATTCACTCTATGTAAGGCTTGTCTGCCTGAGCTATAGTTGGTTTAACCAGGCGTGTACCCTGTACAGCTTTAGTGCTGACTGCCCCCTACTGCCACAACAATATGGTACATCAAGCTTGAGTTGTTCCGATGGTGACGTTCCTTATTACAGAATTTATACATGGATCAGGGGGATGATTAATTGTGTTCATTAAACACGTTATTTTTCATAAAAAATTTAATAAAAATAACACCCAATTAACGCGTTATATTGACAGCCCTAATTAAAACTCAAAATAACCTGGTCTCACAAACAAACTAGTGGACTGCCTGTATATACAGTATCTGGAATTTGGCAGCCAGTGGTTATACTTCTCAACTGGTACTCAAGAAGTGGCAATTAGACTGGTAAAGATGAGGTGCAGTAGGTGAACTGTGTAAGATTAAAGAGTCTCTTTGTGGGAGTTCAGGTTACACAGGAAGGGGAGACGGGCTGCATAGCTCCCAGTCGGGCTGAGCAATACCAGACTCAGTCTGAAACCTACTGCAGCTGAGATACAAGAAGAGCAAACAAGGTGAGACAGCAGAGGCCCAACCCCTTCCAGACACTAAACCACAGGACACAATTAAGTGACTGGGAATTCAGGGTGTCTAGACAACTCTGAACTGAAATAAAACCTGAGAGATGCAGTAAACTTGTTTGTCTCAGGTAAAACAACTTGCATTCTTTCAGGGCGAGACAGGGAGTGAGATAAATACATAGACAGGGAGAAAGAGAATGAACCATAATTATGAAAACAATAAACAAAGCAAATATTTCCTTAAGCCCAATCTAACACTTTAAGAATGGAACTGTATCATCACTGCCTGTATGCGTGTAGATTTGAGTGAAAGCACCATGATAGTAGCCCAATGAAGGGATAGTTTAACCAAAAGTGAGAGAGAAAAAAAAAAAATATATCGGTCATTATTTATTTATCCTCATGTTCCAAAGTTCTTCTGTAGACCACAAAAGGAGATTAACTGAGACAGTCTCAGTTACCATTCACTTTCACTGTGTGGAAAAAAAGATGCAATGAAAGTAAATGGTGACTTATGGCAACATTCTCCCTAACATCTCCTTTTGTGTTCCATAATAAAGTCGTAAAGGTTTGGAACAATATTAGGGTGAGTAAAGATGAAACATTTTTGTGGGTGAACTATTACTTCAACTGCAGTACTTCTACTCGATTTACCAATGGGCTTCAATCAATTATATCTACCTCTCACCTTCTCAACAAAGCACTGCTTTCATAAGGTGTTTATATTTTCTGGAGCATTCATTTTATGCTGCTGCATTTCATGAAATGACTGACAAGTTCTTTAACTTAGAGGAATAAAGACCATGTAGATGAGTCAGGGTTGAATTTAGCAACAATAAAGAGTTAAAATCAATGATACAGGCCCACATGTATTTGCACAGGCTTTTTCTTGACATTTTATACTCCCTGTGATAATTGACTAAATGGATTCTGTGTTTACGGAGTTACCATAAACAAACGGCCTTGAGCAATCTTGAGCTACTTTTGCAGCCTTCCCTGAATGTAAGAAAGTATATTCTTTCTTGGTGTATCCTAAAGAACATTTGAAAGTTTGATAAACCTGCTTTCGAGCACAAGTAGAGCTAATGGTGCAGTAGAGCCACTGAGTCATATACACTGAACTCTGTGAGCTCATGTTTCAATAGTACCTTAGAGTCTGTTCTTGCTTTTTCAATAGACATTTCTTCCTACCAATGAGAAAGGTCCCTGTTTAACAATATTTTCAAGGTTTTAAGGACCGTCCTGAACTTTTTCCCCCCAGCTCTTTACATAACGACTAATTACTTTGCAATTCTGTGATCACTCAACCGTTTCTCGAGGTCAAATGAGAAGGACAACAGGCCACAGAAAATAATCAAGGATTCAGTCATGTGTTTAGAGGGTAAAAATACTCTCCCTTACCATTGCAATAAGACCACCCTCAAAACAATTAAATGGAAAAAAAGATGGAATATGTAACAATCTGGAAAAAGGGATGGAGGCATCACAACAGCCCTTCATTTGTCTCTGTGTGAGGATGTGTACAAGTAAAATTAGCAAAAATATCAATGAACATAGAAAGTTTAAGCTGTTTATTTAAGTGCAAACTCAGGCAGTTCTTAGTGTGGTCAGATTCACTTCTGAGGGATAGAGATTGAAACTAAACCCATTGTTTTCACTCTTTAGGCCCCTTCCAAAAACCCGTTTTAAGTACTTTTACCCAGAACTATTTTTTCCTAGTTTTTGCACATGAGGAGCTTTAGTTCCCCTTAGCCATTTAGAGGGACTTTTTAAGTGTTTTAGGTGCTCAAAAGCAATGAGAAACGCAAGTCGGCAGTTGCCATGAGTAAACAAACCCATAGCTGCAAGCCTGCTACACAGATTGCACAAAATTTCTAATTCCCTTAACCAACAAAGTATCCAAAGAGTATTGCCTCTTTTGCATATGTTTGTGTGAGGGGTGACCAGAACTGCTACGTGACTTCATCGGGAGATGCACTTTGAGTTTTCATCGCATCCATACGGTGTATACAGAAATAAAGTGACTTCTGTATTACTATACGATAAATGGACAAATAGTTTTATAGAGTGGTTAAATGAAATCTATTATAAAATGTAACCATCAGGAAATCTAGTTTGCATAAGAAAAGTGTTGCGTGCCTGTTAATGCGTAGTTAACTTGCATCAAGACGTCTTTTTTCAGTCAATAAATTAGTAGTTCAGTACAGTATATTATGTTGAGTTATAAAAGCCTTTATTGTAAAAGATTGTTAATAAATAGGTTTAACGTGCCATTACAACATGTTTTCTGCTGAGTTCAGCATGTACTTCATGGTTAAAATAGGTTAAGAGTGCAAAATCTCTCCTCTAATGTGCGGCTGCAGGGTGTCGACTGATGGAGACACAGGCTGCATCCAAAAACTGGAAAATGCTGCCATCGGAGACGGTTTAAGGAGGTAGGATGACATGGGGTGCTTTTCAAACTTTCTTAGACCAGTTTCCTTAAAGAGTTCTATTCATTCAAAAACACTGTCATTCAAGACATTCATTGATTAGGCAGCAGCAAGGCAGTTGCCTAAGTTTTTGGATGCAGCCATAGTTTGCGTATGCCAGTCCTAATTAAAATGTAGCTCTGATACTGGTGTCCTCCGTCAGTGTTGTTGATTATGTTTTTGTTATTGAATCACGTGTGCAAACAACATCAGAAGAAAAATGGTTGACACTAGATGATGCACCAATACCACTTTTTCCTCTTCTGATCCGATGTCGGAAATCTCACTATCGGCCGATACCAATACCAGTGTTGTTTTTTTGCATAATCAGTTTAGCATATCTTTACATTATTGGGTGGAACTAATTGGGTGTGCTCTTTAATATGTAAAGAAACAAAAACCTCTAACAACCCATTATTTCAATTTAAATGTATAACTTAAGAAAAACTTTATTATTATTATTATTAACTAGTATACTGAATAATGTAGCAGCAAAATTAACAGAAATTCCAGTGTAAGTCATCAGTAGAAAAGAGGTCGTTATTGTGTTGAAATATTTTTTCAACTTTTATCTGGACTTTAAAGGATACAGATCTATTTTTGTTCAATTTAGTTGCAAGATATCAGATAAAATTCCATTCAGTTATTTTTTGGAACCCATTCAACTTAAATATTATTAGAATTTGTAAACAAATAATAATAATAATAATAATAATAATAAATTATAATAGTAATATATCTCAATCGTGCACCTTTAACTTTTTAACTTTTTTATTTTGACATTCGGAACTATCCAGGAAGTCCTTTAAGTGTGTCTGATTGTAGGCAAGTTCACAGAAGTTTAATTTGCTTCTGATGCAAGTGGCTAGAGTCCTTCCTATATTGTTATACTTTTTGCTTACTTTTGCTTATTGATATTTAACAAGCATATTCATGTATCCACATTTATATACTCAACTACAATCAGAAGCTATGCAATACATATTCATAGATTGACTGCCATGTACTCAGTTTCGCATTCATACTCTCTCTATACCATTATCACTGTATTAGTACTCAATGTATTCCTTATATGCCCATCCTTGTACTCCTGTGTTTATACATCCACGTTGCCAGAAGAAAGCCTTATATGTTCAATATGTATGATTTCATCTCTCCCCACAATGAAAGCCTACAACCCTAATTCTTATTTTTGGGACAGGTTATGCATGAGCATATTGCCTCGCAATCAAAGATCTGTATCACATTTGTGAACAAATGTCTCCTCCGAATTATGCTGGATGCATGGCAGGATTAGTTAACCCAGCTAATGCGCCCACTAATGGTAATTAATTTGCTGTACAGATTCATAACATGCGTAATGAAATCTAACAAATGATCGGAACAGGCATACAGACGTTACTACCATTAAGCAGAGACCAAACGAGACTTCTCCTATACAGGACGCTTTGTGAAAACACTTTGTGAAAGAATGCTCCACCCCTTCATGCATAATCCAAGATACCAAACTATCCAGCAGAGGCAAAAGTAGGCAACACGCACTCGGAGCAAATGTACACCCGTAACGCCCTCTAAAGATCATAACATGAATGAGTCACTCAAAAGAGTTGATGCCCTAACCAAAGTCCTTGAGGGACAGTCAAATTGACAGGTCATGGCCTCCGTCGAAGATGACCTCATAGACTCTCGCGCATTTATATCAGCTAACCTTGGAGGCCAGGATAGAATTATATTGATAGATACTGGTGCGACAGTCTCAGTTACGGACATATCAATTCCAATAACAAAAAGCAAATGAACTCTTCATGGATTGGCTGGCTCTTGTACTGTGACTTTCACCACCTTTCATGTTACAAATATACCCACACGACACAACCAAATATTTTCAATTCAAATTTGGGTGGGGGCAAACATAGTTGGTACTATATTGGGCATGGACATTTTGAATCAAATTGAAGCAGATATTTTACTAACTCGAGGTAAAGTTACTGGACACCTATTGCTCATTGTGACAAATATGAGGTTTCAGATCCAACTGTCGCTGCAGTTTCATCAAAAGAAACAGATCCGATTCAACAATAACTAAAATAAATGAGCTCTTTCCTAAATTGTTGTCAAAAACAAAACTTGATGTGGGTTTATGCAAAATTGAACCTTTGAATATTTCAGGCCCACACCATCCTCCTGTGTTACAATATCCTCTCAAACGAGATGCTGAGAAAGCAGCAACGGAAATTGTCAGCCAACTGCACACTGACGGCATCATCAAAAGATGCCTGTCACAGACAAATTCACTGATGTGGCCTGTTTGAAAACCTGAAGGCAGTTTTCGATTGACCATCGATTATACCACACTAAATTCCGTAAAGCAGAAAAAGGCTTCTATTGTCGCAAACCCAACAAATATTTTGAATAAAATTTATCTCGATCATCGATATTTCAGGTCAATTGACATAACCAATGGATTCTGGTCATGTCCAATTAGATCGAAAGATCAATATCAATTTGCGCTCACTTGCAACGGACAGCAATACACCTGGATGAGACTGCCGCAAGGTTATCATGACAGCCCATCTCTGTTTCATGGTGACGTTGCAAATGCTATCAAACGGATCATCATCTCTTGCCTACCATCTGTAATTATTCTATATTGTGATGACAGTCTCATAGCCTCACCCGACAGGGGGCATCATTTGACTGCCTTAACGTCATTGTTGAGGCTGCTTTATAACGCAGGATTTCTGCTAATCAAAAAGAAAGCAAAGTTCTTTTTCACGGAGGTGACATTTTGGGAAGTGCGTTGGTTCTTTTCTAGGTTCCTACTGCAACAATGGGTAGTCACGTGCACTTGTTTATCAGCGTACTTGGTCAGGATTGGTTAAAAGTCCCTTTTAAGGCAAGTGTCTTCCACTCACCAATAATCTCTGGAAAGCTCTCAGGCAGGCAGGGCAGCGTTTTTCTTTGTAAACAAGTAACAAAAGTACAGCAGGATCATAGTGTTCCTAATAAACTGCTCAGAATATATGTATATCGCAAAATACACATCATGAAGACTCAGTTAAAAAAGTAATTCTAAAGAAGCTTCCTTGGAAATGTGAAATTGTTTTTGCTGGTCATCTTGGTCAACAGTTTTCATCTAACAAGGTTGCTCTTATCATAAATTCTCTAACTTTGAACAGAACACGCAATTCTTTTTAAAAAGTTATTTCTGGAAAATTTGAGGAAGAAAATGAATGCCAATTGTGCTACTTGGCCTCATAACATGATACTATAAAAAATAAGAGATGAACAGCCAGGATTTTTGCATCAGACAGATTATGTCTACAGCTTTAATGAAACAGCTATGAATGCCACAAATTCCATTTATGTAGGACCTCACATGCTGACATACAAGAGTTGAATTTAGGTGAGCGAATTTATCAATCAAGCAATGTTTCAAATAATTTATTTTCTCTGAGAATATAAAAGCAGCAGTAAGAGTGAACAAAGAGCCTCAGTCTGTGCCAACTGGGTTTTCATTCAAAGTCTCTCCTTTGAATTAAGTTCTCTGTATGTGATTGAAGAGAATTTCTGATGAAGCAATTTCAAAAAGTTGAATCTATGGTTGCCATTAATAATTGGCAAAACATTTTGGAACTAAAGAGGCCTTAGATTCCACATTAGATTCAGAAAAAGGAATTGGCAGCTTTAATATTAATGATTTATTACAACTACTTTGTATTATAGGGTCATGAAACACTAAACTAAATTTTCTGAGATGTTAGCAGATGTGTTACACATTATTAATTTTAAGAGGAAAGTGGTTAATTTAGTGATTTAAAGTTTTAAAAATCAACATTGAGTCAACGTCACACAATGTGACGTTTACATGTACTATAGTGCAATCGCATCAGTGTCTCAATTAATGAGACTCCATGGCCTCCGAAGCGCTATCTCATGATTATTCATTAAACCATGTGACCAGTAAATGATGCAATATTAAATCAAAACAACAGGTTAAAAAAAAAAAAAAAAAAAAGTGTAACAGTAGTTTGTCAGTGAGCACCAAAACTGTAAAGGACCAAATACAATCAACACATGGACAAACATACCCACTCAACATACACGACTTGCAGTCTGCCCTGCAACTCAGTCTTGTTTTACGTCATGCTGGAGTGCACACTACAGGACTGATCGCAGACTGGGTTCATCAACTACATGACCATTCATTTCCAACTTAAGCCTTGTGTACATGTGACATTAATGTACTTTTGGGTGACCCGATCAAAAGTGAATAAGCGAGGCACATCACTGTTACACCTGGTCATCTCTTTTGCCAACTTCTGTTGGGATTTCTCAGAGAGAGTCTCTGATTTCATGAGGACATGCATCAATCATTATGTCTGTGTTTACTGAATGATAAAAGTTTAAAAAAATGTAAAAGCAAAAACTGTTTTCTTTTAATCATCCACAAATAAGACATTTAGAGCAGAATACAGTTATTTTAGAGCAATACCTGTAACTGAGCATCTAATATGCGTCCTTCTCAGATCTGATAACATCAACAAACATGAAAGACCAGCTTTCGCCTGTTTTCGTGCTTATTTACAAAAGTGAAAAAAAGAAAACAGCTGAAAATAATAAAGGCAGCGGGTTGGGAGACATAGGTGGTTTTATTTATTTTTTAAATTTGTCTCCTGGACATACAGACATCAAGTTCATTTGAAATCTGTTGTAGCATCGGCAACTTGTCACAGGAGTGACAGATTCTTTAACATTCTTCACTATATATAAATTGTCAAAGCCACAAGATAAAGAGGCCATGTTATGGCTGGGTCTCTCCTAACTCACTGCAATAGGAAAGGAAATGCAGAAATTCCAACAGCCTGCAAAAAAAGTGAGTGCATCTAGACAGTGTGGACTAAACTAGTCAAGCCAAAACAACGAGTAATAACAGAGTGCAGGCACTTACATCAAAACTTGCCTTAACTTAAACAGGAAAGGACCAATCGCAAACCATTTTTTTTAGCAAAAGAAACGTTAAGAAACTAAACAAAAGTATAAACAGGGAGATTTAACGCAGGCAGTATTCAAATAACAGTCCTTCCAGAAAAACTCAAAAAATAGTTTTTTTGTGATTGTTGCGGGCAAAAATCCTTGATTACGTGGCACGTTTTCTTAAAAAATGCGATGGAATATGCGGGATATTTATGCAATTTTATGTGATGAAAATGCGGGAACTTGCAAAAATTGCGGGAACTTGCAAAAATTGCAGTTTGATGAAAAAGAGAAAAAAAAGTGATTCCCCAACACCCTGTTCTCACTAGGCCACTGCCTTAATGTAAAGAGTAATTTCGTATTACTTCCTATGATAAGCAAGCATACTACATCACAGAAAGTGCTGGAAATTTCTCATCTTGTTTTATTTCAGACCTTAATAAACATGGCAAACTTACAAAACACTGATGAGTCAAACAAGTTCTGTAGCTTTACAAAGGGAATATGCTACAACTTCTGTAAAAATGAATAAATAAAATCTAAAAAAAATAAAATGTGTGCTTCCTGTTTTACAGAGGTAGCTATACAAAACAGACATCTTCTGTTAAAATAAGTGCAATCTCTTACTGTAACAAATTTACATACTAATATACTTAAATCATACTAGTTTCAAAAACCTTACAGTTGTAACCCACTGGTAACAAAAAAGTGCAATCTTACAACTGTAAAGTTGCATCAACTCCTGAATGAAACTACAACAGTCCACTGTGAAAATGAAAACTATAACTGCGTAGCTCTCTGGCAATATGGGGGATGGCTGCTCTTGTGTGAAGTAAACGCAACATTTTTCAACTTTCTGCTAAGATATATGTGACTTTTTTGCGACGAAAATGCGGGGATTATGAAATCATGCAAGTTCCGCATATTTTGCACGGAAATCAGCAATTTATGCGGCGAGATTGCGGAGTATTTGAAAAAATGTGACCCCCGCATAAATATGCGGACTTTGGCTGATTATGCATTGAATTCAGCGATCGCATAATCGCGTTTTTCTGGAGGGACTGAAATAACCCAGCTATAACACTAGGTACCTAACCTGTCTAACACTCATACTCTTCTTGTTGTGGGGGAAGCCAATCTTTTCAAAATGTGGCATTTGATGTATTGTGGCTATAACAATGAATACCTGTATCAGCTTGACTTGCTGCCTCTGTCCTATTGGCATGACCACATCGTTCGGTTCAGCTCAGACCACATCAGCAGAATCCGCACTGGTGTGTAGTTTAATTTAAACTTGTGTTAAACTCTCTAAACTCATATTATATACTGTGGTAAATTTCATGAGGGCAAGTACAAAGGAAAATTTAACAAGGAGTTTAAAAGCCTGTGAATTAAGAATGAGGAGATTTTCCTCTGTACATATGTTCAGTTCAAATGAACTTCAATGGAAAAAAATAATTCAATGGTTAATATCCTAATAAAAAAAAAAAAAAAGTGATGTCCTACTGCCATAGCCATTTACAGATTTTACTGTTGTTAATATCAGTAAATTAAAATTTGCCTCCCAACTGAATGCTTGACAGTCAAAATGTACATTTATATACACAACAGAAAATATGCAGTATTAATATTGATAAATGCATTTGCAATTCAATAATAATATATGAAATATTATCGATTGTGGGGTACACGTGGGCTAGTTGGGCTGATTTTTTGTCTCAGTCCAACCCTGGCTATGGCATATTGTATTTGCACAGAAACAAGCAATGCAGGTATTATTATCTCATAATTACAAATTATTCTTATTACTCAGACTTCCCACTCATATAAACTTTACAATAATGTGATGATAGAAAATTTTAAGATTTTTTGACACAAAAAACAATTTATTACATAAATTGTAAATTCCACCCCTCAGGACAAGGCTTTACTCTAAGCTCTAAATAAATTTTCTTAGTCATACACATTCATCTTGCCTGGAGGAAAGAGTCTGACATCCTAAACTGCCGAATTTGGAGAACATTACACAGTCAAGGCTCTGCTTCCAAATCAGTCGCCTGCTGTGAGTCACACTCAGGAAGAGTGTGGATAAGGGAGCGGCACAACACCCAACTTAATCCAGATTACCAAAACAGACACTAAATCCTTAACCATATGACACAAACAGTCAAGAGGAAAATCAGATTATAAAAATTTTCAGGGCCCTATGAAATCTTGATTTCGAAATTAAAAATGTGATTATTTGTGCATTAAAAAATAAGTTTTAGTCCCAAGTATGTCAAATTCCGAGACATACCACGTTTTATAGCTAAAGCCATTTTTGTGACTGGATTCAGTGATTCCAACAGGGCTTTCTACATCACGAAAATCATCGGGCCCTACATGTGTTAACTGCGATATAACCGGACTTGAATTGTTAATTTACTATTAAAAATAATTCACAACCTGAGGTGTAAAAGCTGCATCATCACACTACAGGGCTCGAGATTAAGCATAATCGTGTGCTTGTCTTATGGACAAGTAAATTAGTCATTCACAAGTAAAAAAAAAAAAAAAAAAAAAAAAAAAAAAAGTACTTATCCGGAGAGAGAGAGAGAGAGAGAGAGAGAGAAAAAAAAGGACATTTAAGTTACATGCTCAAGTAACATGTCAAAGTTTATGTTGTATATTTTTTCTAAAATTATTACCAATGACCAACCTAATAGTGTACCTATTTAATCAACTAAGTTCTCTGCAACAGAAATGTAAACTGCACTGCGTAAGGGAGGCTATTGTCATATGGCATTTATTTTACACATGGTAGTCCAATAAAGGAAAGCCTCAATCTCCAACATTAACATATTAACAAATAAAACATTTTCCCCACTGTTTCCGTTCACTTTAGACATCACTCTCTGTGTTTACATGAATACCTCACAAAAGACATTCAGATATTTTTCTCATTTTCCATGACTGGTAAACTGCATAACAAAATTCCAGGCTTTCCAGGAATTCATCCAAGCCCAGGGCAGCATCATTAGTGAGGCATCACTGTCAATGTTTGGATATTATTGCATTACTTATTATTACTACATAACTGAAATTCGTTTATTATACTTAGAAATATATTGGTGTAGTTAGGCTACATTATGCAATCATATAGATATATTTTAGATCCCCCAACACAATCCCATTCATAAACCTTACCAATTATAAACAATACAAAACATGTAACAGACAGGTATATTTAGTCACAGTAATTTGATTTACATTACATTATACAGATATTTCTGAGCACACCATCTCTACCAAATTATTCAAAAAGAACTATAAAAATATTCTAAACCATACAATAGCTTTTTGTGAGGAACACAGTGAAACTTAAGGGTTTAAAATAGCATAAAATCTTCTCCCTACATGAATGCATTGAAATCCTGATCCTGGTTAGGAGCTCTATGGGTCACATCTCATTCAAAAATGCCTCCAAACCAGAGCTCAATCGCAACTGGTCACAAGACACGCTAGAGTCAATGGTGTATGATATCACTGACATCAAACCGGTGTCATAATGCTTCTTAAGGCAGCAAAGTCTGAATGTTATGCCAGACATCGGGGACCATGATCGTTCAATAAAATTTTTAATTTGGGTCCGTTCTTCACACAAAGGGATCAGAATACACCCGGAACAAAACAGTTAACTTCAGCAGAGCAGAATGTGTACAGCAAACAACATATTAAACATTAACCACTGCAAACTAATAAATGTTGAAGATTAAACATTTACTATGGTGAATAAACATTGCTCAGGCCTTGTCCACAATAATACATTATCATTTGAAAACGCATCTTTTTCTTTCGGTTTTGGCCTTCCATCCACACTGAAATGAAGTTTTTCCTCTGCAAAAACTAAGCTTTTTGAAAACGCATTCCAAAACTGATAAATTTGAAAATGCTGTTTTCACATTGTGGACTGTGAAAATTGATATATCTGAAAATGATTTGTTGTTTCATGTGACGCAGTCATGTGATCTATCCAACCAAAACAATCAAGATGGTGGCCCATGTTATAGCGATGCTGTAGTACATGATACTCACTTTGACAGCATCATTAAAAAAAATACATGTTACTTTGTATAACCATCATATCGCGTTCCTTCAAAGGCAAAGGGAAGTTTATTCGGAATTGGTGTCTGACGACGGAACATGAGGACAATTACGTTTCAGACCATACATGTAACTGGGATTTTCCACATGTGCAGTAACATGATTTAAGCGTTTTCATACATTTCAATGTGGACAAGCAACTTTTGGAAAACGCTAGTGTGGACGGAGAGTGTTTTGAAATGAAAATGCCGTTTTCAAATGTATCCAGATTAATGTAGACATAACCCCAGTTCATTTGAAAAGAAAAACCCCTAATATAATATGTCACAGTGACATAATTGTACCCAAACATATAAATTCACAATGACAAAATTGATAGTCTGGAAAGAATAGTCGGAAACAGAAGCAAGAGGGTGTGAGGCTCTTGCACAATGGCAGTATTTAACACCTTGGGAGTGAGAAGGCCTTGTTTTAGAGAGTGAATGAGATACATATTTAGTCCTCAGACTGACTCAGAAGTGTTCAGTGTTCTAGGACAAGAATCTCAGAAAATATGCAATAATGAATATATGTGCTGACCCACATTTGAGAGCAAACAAATTCACAGCCAGACAGAAATTGTTCATTACTGTAGACTGCCCTAATATTGTTATAGTTTTATCCATCTTTGCTACCTCTGCTAGGTTCTGGTACTCAAAATACTTACTCTATTGAATGATGTACTCTGCAAGGTCAGTCACATACATAGATGTAAAATAAATTATTTGTGTAGTTCCCTCACGTGAGACCTAAAATGAATATCCCGGGTTCGATTTAAGTTAAGCTCGACATCATGTGGCATGTACTCACTTTTGCTGCCAGAGGTTTAGACATTAATGGCGGTGTTTTGAGTTATTTTGAGGGGACAGCAAATTTACACTCTTATACAAGCTGTACACTCACTACTTTACATTGTAGCAAAGTGTCATTTCTTCAGTGTTGTCACATGAAAAGATATAATCAAATATTTACAAAAATGTGAAAGGTGTACTAACTTTTGTGAGATACTGTATATGCGGCTCTGTCAGAATGCAGCTTTCTACACAGCAGTGTAATTTCTCCACAACGCTTGTGTAAATAACAACATGGGATCAGAGGAAGTCTCTTTAATTTATTCTGTTGCTTTGCTTTATTCCCAGATATTCCAGAGTTGTTGCTGTGATTGTTTCCTTAACTTCCCATCACAACCTGCATCAGAATTGCACTGCAATAGTGTGGTTTCCACTTCTACATAAAACTCCAGGATTTCGCCAATGTAATTACGTGCATATACAGACATGAGAGAAAGTAGTTGATATTTTAAATTGGTGTATAAATGGGAACATTTTCTGCATGTTATTTTCCCATTCCCCATCTTTATTACTGTGTTGACATGGCTCCATCCTATGATGTTAGTTATCCAGTCTGCATAATGCGTACTCTTCAAAAACCTGTAACAGCGCTGCTTAAATGCTCACATAAGCCATGTTCTCCGGAAGAAACATTGGTGTATTAAACAACTTTTCCGTAATCCCTTAAACATCATAAAAACGGCATTCACATTTACATGCCATTTAAAAAAGCCACTTTCTGCCAAAAAAAATTATAAATTGTTTTCTTAAGTGCATGTAAACGTGGTTACGGTTTCAAATGTATAGCCACAAGATGTAAAGAATGTAATTAATTTAAATAATAAAATGATTTTAGCATGACAAAATTGCTTGCTAAGCTTTTCTGTGTAGTTATAGAAAATTTTCATTTTCAAGTTCATTGCCATCATGACAATTTTTAAAACAACCATAATGACTAAGCAACTTTACAGCTAAAATACATGTTTTAACAGAAGAATTAATGTACAGGAAGTGCTTTTATAAAATTATAAACTTCACATTTCTGCCTTGAAACCCTCCAAAAATTGGCCCCATTCACTTCCATTGCAAGTGCCTCACTGTAACCAGATTTTTAGAAAAGGGGCATCAAAATAATTTTTTGTGGTAATTTAGATTAAGCCACAAATACTATCGATTTAGCATACATTGTATTGAACCCGAAATATTCCTTTAAATTTTATAAACATCAAAAATGCCATTGGCTTGATCCAATCAAGATATCTACAAACATTTGAAGTTTTTAACATTTGAAATCAAAAGTTCAAATCAGATGTTTTCATTCCAAAGCACACAAATGTTGCAATGAATTGATTGGCTCTCAGGATCAACCAAACGTAATATGTACGCATCACATACAATATTTAGATATACTACAATATGTAGTACTGTTAGGACAAAATCTACAGGAAGAGTTATGTAGTTTTCTCAAAACTAGTTCTTGCACAAACACAAATCTTTAGATGTTTATGGTGTAATGTGGTATAGCATACACTTAATCACACAAAATGATACCTCCTGCACAGAAATTGTATCACACCATTGTAAAATTCACAACACTACATCTTTTACAAGGGGAGGCCAAATTAAATGTGTGCAACAGATTTTATAACAATCATAATAGTTTATTCAATATTATATATGGCAGAATTTTAGATTAAATATGTTAGCCCCAATTTCTATAGGTCAATGTGTGCACACAAGAGGGTCTTACATTGAAAAATAAAACTACCCTTGCAGGAAGTTCAAGACAGCTAGTCAGATTTTGTAATACACCATGCCAGGTGTTACCGCCATATACTGAGAAATGGTTTCTTCTAATGACTGTAGCAGATGGGAAGAATAATGCTTTCACCACTCAGCGGCCATTTACACGATAATGTTTTCAACTAAAAACGGAAAACTTAATGCATTTGGCTGTTTGTTTACATGACAAAGGCATTTTGGGGCCTGAAAATGCTAACTTTTGAAAACGGGTTTCAAAGTGCAAGTTTTTGAAAACGATGCCGTTATCGTCTCCATGTATACATACAAAAAATGTGAGTTTGTGAAAACAATGTCTACGAGAACTTCATCCTTACCTCCAGGGCGAACAGACCAACATGAGATCACCAGTTGGAGTCCTTAAAAAGGTGGTGTGCTTTATAGTCCAGGGTTACTTGAATTAAAAAAGCAAACTCATATATGTCCAGACTAAATAGCTCTATGCTTTCGCAATCTTCATTGTTTGTATTCACCGCTCCATGGAAGAAAGCTTGTGTGCGGGTGCGTAGTGTTTCTTTACAAAGTGACATCGCCAACTACAGGCCTGGCATGCGTAATACAGCATTTTTAGTTGTTTTTTTCGCGGATTCATGTGAACGGGGATCATTTTGACAACGTTGTCGTCTGTACGCAAAACTTTCTTTAAACAAAAGGGAAAACTTTTCAGTTTTTAGAACATTGTTATGTAAACATACCCTCAGTCTGTTCTTATAGGACTGCACACTAACAAAGAGTTTACATAAAAGACAGCAGGTAAAAGATTTTGACAAAAGACAAATACTATCAGACTGAAACTAGACAGAGCACCTCAAGACCACAGTACTGTACAATCATCAAAAATTGTTTGTGTCAGAGGTAGGGATGCACCGATCCGCTCCAGTACGGAAGCTTTTAGACAGATCGGGTATCGGTCCAACGAGCCCAATCCAAATCCTATACTGTGTGTTAGTCATGTTTGTTAGAGTCAAGCTCAGAGCCATAAAAACACAATTTAAAGCAGTTCATACGACTCGTGCATTTTATTCAAAGCCACTTGAAGATGTGCGATAGCTCTGTGAATCACAAAAGGCTGTGTTTAATAAGTAAATTAATTAATAAATTAGTAACATATTAAAGAGTTCTAGAGATGCACCGATTTATCTCTTCCGATCCGATTCCGATATCGGAAATCTCAGTATCGGCCGATACTGATCCCAAGCTGATACCAGTTGTTTTTTGCATAATCAGTTTAGAATATCTTTACATTATTGTGTGGAACTAATTGGGTGTGCTCTTTAATATGTAAAGAAACACAAACCTCTAACAACCCATTATTTCAATTTAAATGTATAACTTATTAAAGAAAAACTTTATTATTATTATTATTATTATCATTATTATTATTATTAATAACTAGTATAATGGATAATGTAGCAGCAAAATTAACAGCAATTCTAGTACAAGTCATCAGTAGAAAAGAAGTCTTGTTTTTTTTTTGCAATATTTTTTCAACTTTTATCTGGACTTTAAAGGATTCTGATCTCTTTTTTGTTCAATTTAGTTGTAAGAAATCAGCTCACTATTCATTCACACAGTTATTTTTTGGAAGCCATTCAACTTAAAATTATTATAATTTAACTCTCACACATTTATTTTGACATTCTGAACTATCCAGGAAGTCCTGTAAGTGTGTCTGATTGTAGGCAAGTTCACAGTAGTTTAATTCGCTTCTCATTCAAATTCTGGTATATATACACACTCACCTAAAGGATTATTAGGAACACCATACTAATACTGTGTTTGACCCCCTTTCGCCTTCAGAACTGCCTTAATTCTACGTGGCATTGATTCAACAAGGTGCTGAAAGCATTCTTTAGAAATGTTGGCCCATATTGATAGGATAGCATCTTGCAGTTGATGGAGATTTGTGGGATGCACATCCAGGGCATGAAGCTCCCATTCCACCACATCCCAAAGATGCTCTATTGGGTTGAGATCTGGTGATTGTGGGGGCCATTTTAGTACAGTGAACTCATTATCATGTTCAAGAAACCAATTTGAAATGATTCGAGCTTTGTGACATGGTGCATTATCCTGCTGGAAGTAGCCATCAGAGGATGGGTACATGGTGGCCATAAAGGGATGGACATGGTCAGAAACAATGCTCAGGTAGGTCGTGGCATTTAAACAATGCCCAATTGGCACTAAGGGGCCTAAAGTGTGCCAAGAAAACATCCCCCACACCATTACACCACCACCACCAGCCTGCACAGTGGTAACAAGGCATGATGGATCCATGTTCTCATTCTGTTTACGCCAAATTCTGACTCTACCATCTGAATGTCTCAACAGAAATCGAGACAAACACAGTATTAGTATGGTGTTCCTAATAATCCTTTAGGTGAGTGTATATATAAAAGCACCTCCAGTGCCATTCTAAATGCATATTATAAGTGAACCAAACTTTTGAGCATCTACAACGGAGATGTTGTTCGGGAGTTGCGCTGAAATATTGCGCACCGCATGAAGACTAAAAATAGCCGCAAGTGTGTGCGTGTGTTTGTTTGTATAAACGGAGCAGCGCCATTCACTGATGAGCTGGAGCTACGCATGCATTTTAGATATTTACTTTTGTGATTCACAGAGCTATCGCATGTCTTCAAGTGGCTTTGAATAAAATGCACAAGTCATATGAACTAACTGTGTTTTAATGGTTCTTTTATGTCATTTTTTGAGCTTGACAGTAACGAACATGACTAACACACAGTGTCAGATTTGGACCATGCTCGTCGGACCGATACCCGATCTGTCATAATCATAGATGGGCAACTATTTTGGTAAAGGGGCCACATCGGGCTTTAAGTAGTGCATAGGGGGCCACTAAGTATTACTTTTGAGATACATTGTTCTGCATTGATTTGGTTTTTGTATCTTTTAAGCCCAGAAATATTTGTGTACTCAATTTTCTGAAGTGTATCTGTGACTAGTGAGACTATTCTGCAATTGCCTAAAGTATTATATTGATCTACAAAAGGTAGATACTTTTCTAACAGGCATTAAATATCTGAATAAAGGCTGAGCTTTTACCATCTCTACTTCCCTTTTTTATTATTCATTAATATTTATTATTCAATTTAACACTCTCTACATCAGGGGTCTGTTTTAATAATAATTTAAAAAAAAGACATTTATAGAACTATTAATGTTAGTCGAAAAGCGGGCAAGTTTACTCCTTTTATTCTAAAACATTACCCATTTACATGCTAAAAGGGTCATGAAGCGGGTCTCCTCAGTTGTGTGCTGAATGTCAAACCATCGAGTAACAAGAGTTAGAATAACATACAGGTGCGAAGGGACTTCAACATTTCTAAATTGCACAAACAAAAAAATACATATCCATCTCTGGCTTGCTTTTGCTCACATGTCAATGATTACCCCTCCGTGCGTCAATGATGCCGAGATCTACTTCTATATTTAATTTAATCACTGAGGTTTACCTGCTAAATTAATAGCACCAAACATCAAAAACAGCCTCAAGAATGGACACAGAGTAGCCATAGTAACACTTTTCCTTTAGCAGAATATTGCACTACAGATCGCTAAGTTTGTTCAAAGGGAAAAGTGAAAGAGAAAAAGAGCACTCGCGTGCATGGTTGCCAGATTGCACAAAATAGGTTTTACATTAGGCGGAATATTTCCAATTTGCGCAAGCATAAATCTCAAACTGGTGATGTTGCGTCTCTTATTTGGCAAACCTGAGCATGGTAAACACTTGTGGAGACACGGTTAGGTCCCAATGAAAGTTAACTGAAATATCCAATGAGAAATTTTTACGATAAATGAGCCGCGGGCCATATTTAACTAGTGGAGGGCCTGATCCAGCCCGTGGACCGTAAATTGCACATGTCTGGTCTAAATGCTTACGTATCGGATACTGATCCAGGTATCGGATCGGTGCATCCCTAAAGAGTAATCCCAATTAGTTTCACACAATTATGTAAAGATATTCTAAACTGATTACGCAAAAAAACAACACTGTTATCAACTGATATTTAGATTTACGATATCGTAATCGGGAGAGAATAAGTGCTATCAGTGCATCCCTTGTCAGAGGAAGCTCAATGGGTGCTACTGTACATTGATGTGGAAGAAATAGAAATGTGAATAAAGAGGTTTCGCAGCATGTGAACTGACAGCATCATAAAGGTAACACAAGAATGAACAGGAACTCCATTAATCCATTATGGCTTATGAAATGCATTAGTATTATGTAAATGTGTTTGTCTGCACAAAGGAATGTCATTGCAATCGGACACACCCACAACCACACCAAGCATTCAGTCCAAATACAAACTACAAGTCTCATCATGTTGTCTCATGTTAGAACACAATGCATTTGATTTAGTGTTTTTCTACAAGAATTAATTGCTGCAAGGTTTAAAAGCTAACGCATAAAGAATGTTTCTCCTAAATATTTGCTATTACACTGCTGGAAAAAAAAGCAAATAAACAAAAACAAACAATAGAAACCTCTCAGAAATTCTAATGTTATTAATGGTTATATTGCTAATTGTATTTTAATGAAAATTATTATGGTCTGTACAGGTAATATGTTGGCTTCCATTGGTGGCATGATGTGTCTAATGGATACCATTAGAGACAAATACAATCTATAATGGAAACCAATACATACCATTAAATCCTAATGGAACACATTGCAGATATTCTGATATATAAAAATTGCCTATACTGGTATTTGTAATGAACAGAAATGGTTGATATTATTTTAAACTTCACGTGACATAGAAAACAGGGTTACTGTCAGTTCGCATTACTTCACAGAATAACAGATACCAGTATCGACCTGAAGCCTTTGATGTGAATCTGAGGTTACAAATAATCTTGCTGAGCTTTCCCGTTAGATGAACGAAAGAATCTGCGATGCTTTGATAGGAGTATTTATTGTCAGATCACGAAAATAAACATGTCCATCACCAAGCACGTGCCTTTGTAAAGCAGGTGTTGATTGATGGTAAACTGCACCAACACGGTTCAGGTTCGGTAAATAAAGCAACTGTTTTAGATGAATTGATTATCCAGTGGTTGTTATAAACGAACAGGAAATTAAGTATTGTAAATAATACTGGCTCGCAATATCAAAACTCCGATTGCATGCGCGAGCCACTCCCTCTCTCTGTCCGAAAAAACACACTCTTCCAAACTGTTGTGCGAGGTGACAAATGCCACGGCATGAAATCGCTTAACATTAGACACTTTATTCAGCGCGGCTTCCTATGACCTGCGCCATATTTGAACACCCATAAGTAGACTTATTCTGAAAAAAAGTAAACGCGCAGATAAAACTTGAGAAATATAGACAGGGGAAACTACAAAGCGTCACAGTCCCACGCACTTACCTAGAGCCTCCGGAGTTACCGTGTATATTAATAAAGCCAACAGTAGTGAACGGCAAAGCAACGTCCCCACATCCATCGTGGCAGAGACTATTCTTGTCAGTTTTTTCTCTCGCATTTCAACTTGTGTCTTTGCTTCTAGAAAGGGAGCGTTCTGATTAGTCAACACTAAGAAAATGCCCTCCCCACCGATAAGTCTAGTTTTGGCCAGTGAGTTCCGTCGTGCCTCAAAACTACTCCAAATCTGTCCTGTCAACCATTATTATCTGAATTTCAAAAATCATTCTATAGTTACTGTTACTGTGTGTATATATATATATATATATATATATATATACACACACACACACACACACACACACACACACACACACACACACACACACACACACACACTACCGGTCAAAACTTTTGAAACACTTGACTGAAATGTTTCTCATGATATTTTGATCTGAAGGTGTATGCTTAAATGTTTGTAATTAGATTTATAGACAAAATTATAATTGTGCCACCATATTAATTTATTTCATTATAAGAATAAATTGTAATAAAAAAAAAAACATAATTTGTTTAAATTGATGACTTAATATAACACGGTTTTGATTTACTTTGGATTTTGTTTAGTCACAACATAATTCCCACAGTTCCATTTATGTTATTCCATAGTTTTGATGACTTTACTATTATTCTAAAATGTGAAGAAAAAAATAAATAATAATAAAAATAAATGAGTGTGTTTCAAAGATTTACAGTAAAAAAAATACAGATTATCTGTCTGATTTACACAAGACATTTGACATATTTGAAGAAGAAAAATATGAATACACAATTCATTTAATTAAAATCTTGACTATTGAACACCATAAGGGAGCAATATATATGTGTGTGTGTGTCGATAGACCACCTTTTGCTTTGATTTTAGCATGCATTAGTCGTTGCATTGTTTCGACAATATCACAACATTTATTTCCATCCAGAGTTGCATACATTTTTGGCCGAGATCTTATATTGATGATGGGAGAGTCAAACCATTCCGTAAAGTCTTCTCCAGCACATCCCAAAGACATTCAATGGGGTTAAAGTCAGGACTCTGTGGCCAATTCATGTGTGAATATGATTACTCATGCTTCCTGAACCACTCTTTCACAATTTGAGCCTGATTCAGCACTGTCATCCTGAAATATGCCCGTGCCGTCAGAGAAGAAAAAAATCATTGATGGGATAACCTGACCGTTCAGTACATTCAGATAGTCAGCTGACTTAATTTTATTGCTGCATAATGTTGCTGAGCCTAGACTTGTCCAGCTGAAGCAACCCCAGATCATAATACTTCCTTCAGAGTCTTGTACAATGGGCACAAAGCATGACGGGTGCATCGCCCCATGCGCTTCCCTTCTTACCCTGACGTGCCCATCACTTCTGAATGAGTTAAATCTAGACTCACAGATGCAGATGCTTCAAAGTTAAATTCAAGAACTTTCAAGAACTTTTCAAGCATTTTTTTTAAGGACTATGCTCGAGATGTCATTAAAACATACTCTTGCTATTTGTTAATTTTAAATAAAAATATTTATATTTATATTAGTTAATGTATTTTTGTTACAACATATATCAATGAGCATCTTTAACTACACATTCTCACAATAACAATTGTTGGTTCATTCATGATGAAATTGATGTGCAATTCTAGTGTGTTCCCTTAAAACGCACTTCGCTTTCCAACAAAAGTGAATAACTGGGTCCGTAAACAGTAGTTCACATGACTCAAGTGCTATGTTCCATAATTTCTACAGTCACAAAACAGATTTATGTGAGGAACTGAATGAAATTGCAAATGGGTCAATTTTCAAAATATTTAGACTTTCCAACATACAAAATTTTTACATTTTCCATTCAGTTTTGTTTTTGCCCATTAACGCTGAGGTTAAACATTTTGTAACATGTTGACATTATTTTAATTCATAAAGGACAACTTGGCTGTTGTCCTTTCATTTATTATTTAATTTTGTTTCACGATGAAGCAAGTTAACAAAGTTAATGCTAATGAGGGTTAAATGGGTTACAACACCACATTTTGGGGGTTCAATGGGGTACATCATCAAATATTTTAGTGTGAAAATATTAGTTGAAATGTGAATTAATAACTTTTTAACATGCTGGGGGAAATCATTGATAACACCAATGCCATGAAATAAAGGGACAAACATTCTTTTAAAATTATTTAAATTGTTAATTATAATTTAGTTTAGCTTTTTTGCACACTTGATTGGCCTTACACTAATGCTTGTATTAAAAATAAGTAAAAAAGAAACACAAAAATAACTTTAAATGTCATAGAAGTGGTGTACCAGGTGAAGGGGACAAGGATTTTTTTCAAGTAATTGACAATTTCAAATATATTTTCTAAAGCATGTGCAAAACAGAGTAAGCCATTTCATATCATTAAAGGTTAGGTTATAGAATTATAAATCTTTTTTTTTTTTTTTTTTTTTTTTTTTTGCTATTTGAAATCTTTTTCATGACTAAGAAAAGTCAAGGGACATGTTTTCAACATATTTTCATATTAACCAAAATGTTGTCAGAAAAAAACTATTTTGTGAGACACAAAGCTGTCTTTACACAAGGGGGCGCTAGACGGGTCACAAAACTGAATCCTCCATTGAGGATTTGATTGCTTTCAAATCTTTGCACGTTTTACATCTCATAATTTTTTCAGTCTGGAAAGTAAGTTGTAATTAAAACTGATAGTTTCAAGGATTTAGACTTTTTAAATCTGCCACAGCGGTATCTATAAAATATATATTTTTAAATCCTCCAGTAACAATTGATTGTGATTGGCCTATTCTGAACCACACTGCCAAAAGTAACAGTTGCCAGGTGACAGCGACATCCATGTGCTGCCTGCTTCAGCTGTGGTTTAGTGGTCTATCATTGTGTTTTTATACAATTATTTAAGCAACGTATTTTATGATTTTCTTTAATTCAATAACTTTTTAAGCACCTCTTGTTAAAAATAGCTGCCAAGTCAAATTCAAGTACTTCAAGCACTTCAAGCACCTTGTTCGAACCCTGCACATGACCTTTTTCCATTGCTCCACAGTCGAATCTTTATGCTCCCTATAGCAAATTGAATTCATTGCATTCTGCATGTGGAAATGCTCTTACTTTCACTATTAAACATAGACATGAGTTCTATTGTTGATTTTTGACGATGTGACTTCAAGCGTTTTAGTGATCTCCGATTACGATTATTCAAGATTTTTGTTTCTTCTGCGAAGCTGACGGATCACCACTATCCTCCCAAATTTTAATAATGTTCTTAATCCAATTCTTGTGATTTCAGCAATCTGCTTAGTTGTTTTATTTTTTTGATGCAAGCCAATAAATCGCCCCTTCTGAAACACAGATTTCCAAAACCACATAATACGTCTTCCGACATGTTTATTTAAGAAATGATAATCTACACACTGCATCAGTTAGGGTTAAAAGAATTGTTGCCATCTGAAACATATTAATCACTGCAATAATGATCCAATCTTAGTCGCTTAAGTATTTGCTTATTTACAGTTACAAACGGTTAATTTATTTATTTTTGTCAGGCAATGTATATATACATTATATACTCAGCATACTCAGTATATCTCAGCTCAAGATGGTGCCGAGTATGGCTGCTGCATCGCTGGCTCCATCAAAACACTGCAGTTTATTGTTTGTTTTGTTTACAGTCTTGTGTTTTTTTGTCTTGGATGTTGTCTGCCTTATTGTGTATGACAGACAAACACTTTTGGACATTGGTTCGCCAATCACACACCGAAAATCGGACTTCAAATTCCTCAATGCCGACCTGCGGTTTACAAACACGCCAGCGGAGCCCTTTGTTTGGGCTGCCCGGCCACGGAAACGCAGAAGGAAAAGGGGAAAAAGAGCCGGCGTTCTCTTCAGAGTAAGACGTCGCTACCCAGTATTCTACTTGCAAATGTTCAGTCTCTGGACAACAAGCTCTGCGAGCTGAGAGCGCGGATCTCTTTCCAACGAGAGACAAGAGATTGCTGTGTTATCTGTCTTACGGAAACCTGGATGTCTGCGGAGATTCCAGACTCGGCCATCGAACCCATGGGGTTCTCCGTGCACCGAGCGGACAGAGCGAAAGACCTCTTAGGTAAAAGCAGAGGTGGTGGTGTATGTTTTACGATCAACAAATCATGGTGTGATCAGAGGAACGTACATTTTATCAAGTCTTTCTGCTCTCCTGACCTGGAATACCTGTATCTCATGCTTCTGTGTCGACCATTCTGGCTACCGAGGGAATTCACAGCGGTCATTATCACAGCTGTGAACATCCCCCCACAAGCCGACACAGACTGGGCACTCAGGGAACTGTATGGGAGCATAAGTGAGCAGGAAACCACGCACACTGAGGCCGCGTTCATTGTTGCCGGGGACTTCAACAAAGCCAATTTTTAAACAATAGCACCAAAATACCACCAACACATCAGCTTCAACACATGAGGGGACTGGGTTTTGGATCATTGCTATTCTCCTTTCCGGGATGGCTACAAATCCCTCCCCTGCCCACCATTTGGCAAATCCAACCACCCGCTTACAGGCAGAAACAGAAATGGGAAGCACCCACCCTCAGAACGATCCAGTGCTGGTCAGACCAATCAGACTTTATGATACAGGACTGTTATGATCACGCGGATCGGGAGATGTTCCGGTCCGCCTCCGATGACGACATCGAGGTTTACGCTGATAGCATAACGCGTTTCATCAGGAAGTGCGTAGAGGACGTTGTTCCGACAAAAACAATACAGATCTAGCCCAACCAGAAACCATGGGTTAACGGCGATGTTCGCACAGCACTTACTGCGCGGACCTCCGCTTTTAATTCTGGGAAATTAACTGCCATAAACAAGCCAGTTATGCCCTCCGTAACTCTATCAGTGCAGCCAAACCCCAGTACAGGCACAAAATTGAAGGACAGTTCAACACCACTGACTGTAGAAGTATGTGGCAGGGCATTAACACCATCACGGACTACAAACGGAATAAAAACTCACCATGAACACCGCTGCCTCTCTACTGGATGAGCTTAATACATTTTATACTCGTTTAGAAGACAACAGCACCGCCCTCGCGGAGAGCGTACTCACGGCCAACACTACAGAGGATGATTCACTCTCTGTCTGTTGCGGATGTAACCCGATCCTTTCGACGGGTGAACATCCGTAAAGCTGCGGGTCCAGATGGCATTCCGGGCCGCGTCATCAGAGCGTGCGCGAACCAACTGGCTGGTGTTTTTACGGACATTTTCAACCTGTCCCTCTCCCTGTCTGTAGTCCCCACATGCCTCAAAACATCAACCACTGTGCCTGCACCAAAGCAAGCCAAAATCACTTGTTTAAATTACTGGCGTCCTGTTGCTCTGACCCCCATCATCAGCAAATGCTTTGAGAGGCTAATCAGAGATTACATCTGCTCTATTCTGCCCACCTCTTTGGACCCATTACAGTTTGCCTACCGCAACAACCGCTCCACTGATGATGCCATTGCATCTACAATACACACTGCTCTCTCCCACCTGGAAAAAAGGAACACATATGTGAGAATGCTGTTTGTAGACTACAGCTCAGCATTCAACACCATAGTGCCCTCCAAGCTTGATGAGAAACTCCGGGCTCTGGGCTTAAACAGCTCGCTGTGCAGCTGGATCCTGGACTTCCTGTCAGGCAGACGTCAGGTGGTTAGAATGGGCAGCAACATCTCCTCATCACTGACCCTCAACACTGGAGCCCCACAGGGCTGTGTTCTCAGCCCACTCCTGTATTCCCTGTACACACATGACTGTGTGGCGACACATAGCTCCAATGCCATCATTAAGTTTGCTGATGATACGACGGTGGTAGGTCTGATCACTGACAATGAAACAGAGTCAGAAGAGGAGGTGCACACTCTGACACGCTGGTGTCAGGAGCACAACCTCTCCCTCAACGTCAGTAAAACCAAAGATCTTGTGGTGGACTTCAGGAAGAAAGACAGAGAACACAGCCCCATCACCATTAATGGAGCACCAGTGGAGAGAGTCAGCAGCTTCAAGTTCCTCGGTGTCCACATTACTGAGGAACTCACATGGTCCGTCCACACTGAGGCCGTTGTGAAGAAGGCTCACCAGCGCCTCTTCTTCCTGAGACGGCTGAGGAAGTTCGGAATGAACCACCACATCCTCACACGGTTCTACACCAGCACTGTAGAGAGCATCCTGAGTGGCTGCATCACTGCCTGGTACGGCAATAGCACCGCCCACAACCGCAAAGAACTGCAAAGGGTGGTGCGAACTGCCAGAAACATCATCGGAGGTGAGCTTCCCTCCCTCCAGGACATATATAACAGGCGGTATGTGAAAAAAGCTCGGAGGATCATCAGAGACTCCAGCCACCCGAGTCATGGGCTGCTCTCACTGCTTCCATCAGGCAGGTGGTATCGCAGCATCAGGACCAGCACCAGCCGACTACATGACAGCTTCTTCCCCCAAGCAATAAGACTTTTGAACACATGATCTCTGACGATCAGCAATCAGCACTGCACTTTATTAATCTTCATCTTATTATCTCACACTGGACTGTCAAATATATTCTCCCCAATTCAATATTATATCAGTATATATATTTTTATATACCCTTGTCTAGTGTATGTGTATTCTATATTTTGTGTATTGTTTACTGTACATTGTATATTAGTACTATGTTGTGTAATTATGTGTACATTTGATATGTAAATTGTTGTGTAATTATGTGTACATTTGTTATGTAAATTGTGTTGTGTAAATATGTTGTTTATTGTAAATTGGTTTATGTCTCGTCACTGTCATGACTGCAATGTTGCTCAGAACTGCACACAAGACTTTCACCTACTGTTGCACTCGTGTACACAGTAGTGTGACAATAAAGTGATTCGATTTGATATATAAACTCTGTCTCTATAAACTTTTCAAGACACTTTATTTTAAAGATACTTTTGCAATAAATTGCAATGTCCGACATGTGAGACGCCTAAGACAGTGCTACAGGGAGACAGGTTGATCGTCCTAGCAGTGGCAGACCACGTATAAAAACACCTGCACAGGATCAGTACATCCGAATATCACACCTGCAGGACAGGTTCAGGATGGCAACAACAACTGCCCGAGTTACACCAGGAATGCACAATCCCTCAGTGCTCAGACTGTCTGCAATAGGCTGAGAGAGAGACTGGACTGAGGGCTTGTAGGCCTGTTCACTCTTAAAAAAAGGGGTTCTTAAATGGTTCTTTGCAGCACCTTAGGTTCCACAAAGAACCTTCTTGTCAAGAACCATTTTTTATGATGTAGGGTTCTTGATTTGAGTTACATGGTTCTCTGGAGATTAAAAAAGTTCTTTATGGTTCAGTATAGGTTATTCAGTTCAGTGTATGGCTCTCTGAGGTATCATCTAAGGTTTCATGTATGAAGCACTCCTAACTGTGTGTGTGAGAGAGTTTTATTTATTTACACACACACGTGTGTATATATACCCAAACACACACACACACACACACACACACACACACACTCACTCCTAAATAAATAAAACTCTCATATACATCTGTGTGAATAATCTCTCTCTCTCTCTCTCTCTCTCTCGCACACACACGTAAATATATAAAACTCTCATATACACCTGTGTATCTGTGTGAATAAACTCTCTCTCTCACACACACGTAAATAAATAAAACTGATACATTTGTGTAACTGTGTGAATAAACTCTCTCTCTCTAACACGTGCACGCACGCACTTACAAATATGAGAGATAAAGAAATAAAACTGCACAGAGACAGACGCGCCCTGATTGAACAATCTTTTTCGCGCTTCATTCGAAACAACCAATCACGCTTTCGCTCTCCTCTCTCACGTCCATGGATTTCTCCAGCAGGAACTTCAACGGTTTATCATTCAGCTTCAATTTGAACGGTGGTAAGTTATTATTTATAAATTTATTATTTATAGTATTTTATGTTACATTTCTACTTTTTGATGAGGTGATATTAAAATGTTGGAACAATTATTGAGCACCGTTAGTTGTACATAGTTCAACAAAATTGATGGACATGAAGGAACGACCATTTAATTCATTCTTGTAACTTACTATTTTTTGAGAAAGGTCAGTGTAACCCTTATATTGTGACTCTGCGTCGGTGAACACTCCAGTCTCCGTAGGCGTGAATGACATAAAATAAACACTGGTTACTACGGTGTAATTCAACTTATCTTCATTATTAGAAGTACCGGCCAAACAGCAATAACAGCAGCACCTGCATGTGCACTTGAAGCACTCGGTGCGCATCCAAGAAGAGAGCCAGACTCCCGCGCAAGCGCCGTCCCACTTCCCAACTTTTTTCTTCCACAGGGGAAATGCAACCCGAATTAAAGGAACACTGAACAAATAACTTTCATGAACAAATACTCAATGTAAGGCAAATACAACAAGGGAAAACGTACTGTATTTTGTTTAAGTATTGCTACTATTCTTGTGTGAAATAAAACACTACAGTAAAATGATATAATTATATTATGATATATGATATAAATAATACAATATAATTATAAATTACCAAATTAATTACTTACAAATTAATTAATTAATAAAGTTAGAAATTACATTTATAATGAATTAGCCAATTTTAGATTACAGTCAATATGGCGAGTTAGTTTTATGACGTGTGTTATCTTCCTATTTGCTGTTTATAGTATGAATTAAAATGGTGCTCTTTTGGTGCCAAAAATTAGTTTAAAATAGCTGGAATGGTTTATTGTAATATGTAAGATTTGGTTTTTATATTTCATTTTTATTTGCTTTTTAATGCTTCTTTAGTCTGAATCAGTGGTTCTCAAATATTTTGATGCCAAAGACCTGCCAAATATAATGATGCTCTTGCAAAGGACCCTAAGATATGTTTTCCACAAAAATATGTCGATTTGCCTGTAATTGTTCAAATCTATAGCTGTCAATAGAATAAAATAATACAGATTCATGTCGTTTCAAACCTGTACTTATGACTTTAATTGTTCTGTAGAACACAAAAGAAAATATTTGTTTGAATATGTTGTCTATTTAATGAAAATCACTAGTGACTATTGAAGATGTAATACAGGTTTATAAATTTGGAACGACATGAAGGTGAAAATGTAACAATTTTCAGATTTGGATGAACTTAAAATCTTCTTAAAATCATGATTGTTTTTTAAAGTGGTAATGAAAGTTACCAAACTCTGTGTTTGTATTTGGAGTTTTATTTAATATTGTTATTTAACATTTTATATTAGACAGCCTTAAATTTGTTAAAAAATTATTAAAAAATGTTCTGATGTAACGGTTCCAATAAATCTTAGACTTTTGTTGCTTTTGATTGTTTACAAACAACAATATAATAATCGCTGTCCTTTTCCATCTTAGATTTGACACACCAGTGGACAGTGGATGATGTATGCGGTGCTTTTGCATCAGTTTTCATTGGTGAGCTAACTGGACCAAATGCCGTGCCAAAGACCCTCAGCTGATGTCTCATTGGTGCAGGCTGTCTATGACTGTCTTAGTCTGCAAACTATGTATGTTTTCTTCCCTAAAACTTAACCAAATAAACACTTCACATCCTCCAAATTACAGATGTGATGTTTTGTGTGCTAATATGAATATAGAATGGAATAGGTTAAAATATTATTCTTATAAATGAAGTGTTAAAATTAGATCCACTAATATCCATTTCTGGTTAACCAAGTCACAGGTAGTATTTGGACCTTCTGAAGATGCTCCTCATCCAGTACCCATTCCTGCATGAAAATTATGGAGCTGGATATGTAAGTGCATTTAAAATATTTTTAGTTATCTGTTATAGAAGGATTGGGTTTAGTCTTGTGTAGCCAAAGATTGTTCTTGAAATGAATATCCTTTTCACTAGTTTTTATTCATTGTGTACAGGCCAAATGGTCAATGCAGCTGTCCATCTCCTGCCGAATTTTATTTTATTTTTTTACCAAGATAAACTTTTCACTATTGATAAGGTAAGTTTATTAACTTATCCTCATCATTATCTCCAAAATAATCCTAAATGATCATCATCTATTACTCCACCAAACCCTACTTTGATTTGAGAAGTTTATGATGCAAAGTCTGAGAGGTTTTCAGGTTCCAGTGACTCCAACAACTACGTTGGTGTTAGGTAGATGTGATGGGAGTCCACTTGATAAAACAAATGTGACATTCAAAACAGATGGAAATGTCATGGTCCATGACGATGGATGAGTTGACCCATTCACTTGCAATGGGTCTGGCATTTTCATTGTTTCACTTGTTCCAAATTATATGGAAAACTATGTTGTTCCTTGAGGCATTTGTCTTCAGAATGAAAATTAGTGTACCAATTGCTGTCCAGAGAGTTTACAATCCTATGTAAGATGAATGTATAAGAAAAACTGTTATTGGTTTGAGGTAATTGTCTTCAAAATGAACATTTCAGTTTTTGAATTGCTGTCCAGAGAGCTTACAAGTCTTTTGTAAGCTAAATGTTTATGGAAAACGTAAAAAAAAAAATGCCATGTCTTTTTAAAATTCAGTCATGGTGTTAATTTAAAGAATGAAATGCTAACTACAGGGACTATAAAGCCAAAGTCATTTGTATAAACTTAAAAGCCCAATTAAATTATAAAAGCTATGGATGGTTAATTTGAATAAAATATGTTATAATTTTAAAAGGCTTTGGATTTTTTTATTTTAACTGACCACATCCTTTTGCTAAGTATCTTAACAGTGCTGTATAAAGCCCTTGGTCCTTCACAGATCTAATGTATATTAGGTTCTTTGTGGAACTGGCAAAGGTTCTCCTATGGCATCACTCTTAAGAGTGGCAAAGATCAACACCAAAGCGTGCAATTCTCGTAACTTTGAGATAAGCATTTGTTTTATTTGACAGAAAGTTTTATCGGACAGATGCGTCTTTCGTGCGCGCAAAAAAAAAGAAAGAAGCAAAAACAGCGCGAGTGGATGCAAAAACACGTCCAGTTTCAACAGCCCCTTGTTCACATGCCACAGCACTAGCTGAAGTTTCTCAAAGTTACCTCAAAAAGACAGCCTTTTTTTCAGTTTAATGTAGGAAAATTTATACTGTATACAGCGCTGTTTGTTCTCTGTATTCGTAAATATCCCGAAACTGACTTTTTACTGTGTGAAAAACTTCTCCAAATTATTCAGTGAGAGAGCGGACTGAATGAATTGTGCTGAATCGAGAATCGATTATATCGTATTGCAAGCCTGTTTGGACAATTCACTGAAAAGAACCGACTCAAAATAATAATTTATTCACATATTGGTAGTTCTTATAAACAGCCAACAGACACATTTTATGATTGATGAAATATTCTGAGAGTAAATATTTCTCAGGTCAGTCAATGCGCTCATGGCCGTACAGCTGCATTTTGGCCGGTTCTCACCCAAAACCAACAGGAACTCTTCAGAAGCTATTGATTAAACCACTGGAGTGTTAAGAATTACGTTTACGCTGACTTTATCTCCTTCTTGGAGCTCTTGGAGTTCTGGTCACCATCTGGTCACCACTTCAATTAAATGGACCTACAGAGCTGATATATTCTTCTAAAAATCTTAGTTTGTGCTCAGCAGAAGAAAGAAAGTTGTACACAGCTGGGAAGACATGAGGGTAAGTAAATGATTAGAAATTGTAAGTTTGGGTGAACTATTTCAATAAATACATAGTATTCAAGTTCAAAGACCTTTGTGGGTGGGAAAAAAACAAAACCGACAAAGCACAAATCCCCTCCCATTTAATCCAGTGCATTTAAACAACTATCAGCCCCAGGACCACCAAAATAAATTTGGATATTTAAAAGCCTTTTACCAAGCCTGATGTGTCATGACATTTTGCCCATCAAAGGAGTAAATCGGAATAAGTGGATCAAAAACGCCCCTGTTGCCGAAGACCACTTCTCCCAAGGGAACACACACAGGAAACTACATTTAGACAGGCTGTATTTAGGTATGCCTACTTCATTTTGGATACTCATATCTAAAAACTCTTGATTTCAATCTACCACTTAAGCATGCTTTGATACTTTTGATAACATACTTTGAGGTTCACCACTGGCAAGCTGAAGTGGTCCCCTTTCTTGATGATGGTGGAGAGGTCTTGAAGGTGAGAGGAGAGGAAAGCTCTGTATGTACTGTAGATGTCAAGCCCCTGACACGGGCTTGCTGGTAACACTGATAATCCGCCCCTCGGATTCCGAGCATGTCTCCTGTGAATGGAGCATTGAGTGCCACCAGGTGCAACTGAGATGGACACACAACAAAGGTCATGACAAATTGTCACCTTTTCACATCAATAATTCAAGATGCAACAAAGTTTAAGCAATCCTTACCCAGGCACGGAGTGTGCAGTGTGCGGAAGAACATTAGTGTGGCAGGTAGCTCTTTAAATCCTGCAATAAACAGAGATTAGATGTTCAGGCACTAGCTACATAATATACTGTATATTTTTAGATGCTGTCCAAACCAGGCTTCATAATTATCTCAACCAGCTTCACTATAAACAATCTAAAAAGACCAACTTCAACAGCTATGTTTTGTTTGTGAAAAGGATGGCGATGATGGTCTACCAGCAATACTAGCACCAAACCAGCACTAACCAGTTTAGACCCGCATGGGGAAAATGCATCCTGATTCATTTGTATTTTTTGCAGGGATACAGAATTGATTCAAAATTATTTTGACAAGAACATCTCTGGTTTGGTATGTTATCAATGGAAAATATCAATCCAGTATGTATGACACAACTGGCTGTGTACTTTGGGTATACTGTGGTCACTTGGTCTGCTCAGGCCTTGTGACAAACAGATGAGAAAGTGTCTTCGGGAACTGGGATTACCGCTCCCAGCTGAAAAAAAAAACAACAAAACAAAAAAAAATCACAAAATCTTGAAAATGTTACATATAGTGATAGGCTGATATATCAGACTTATTTTTAGCCAATAACCATGTCTGTTTGGCCGATTAACAGAAGTGTTAGCTACATCTTGTGTCAGTTAAAAAATTCTCAGAGAGTCTTGACAATGGGTAATAAATAGGGCTGTTGATTCAGTGTTAATTCAGTGCGATTAATTTGACTAAAAATAATGCGTTAAAAAAACACAATTAATCGCATGCCCACGGACCATAATAAGGAAGTAATCGCAATGCCCGCACTGATATGGAAGATTCCTGAAAAAATGCAAGCTTGTAGTACCACCTGTTTACTCCAGATGGCAGTAATTGAAATTTCAGCTGTGTGGCAACACGCAGTTTATACAGTGATGAAAAACATCCTTGAGCAGCAGAACAACACAAACATGTGTTATGTTCTTGCCTTCCAAACACTTGATGGAGCGCAAATCCGAACTAAGAAATCTCAAGATGTGTTCTAAGTATTAAACTATATTTAACTTGACACAGTGAAAACCCTAAAAATTGTATGACGCAACACACCCGAGACGTTACACAAGCATGTCTAGTGCAGGTGTAAATTAACGGTCCTTAAACAAGCCCTCAAAATAAATCTCCAACTGATTGACATATTAACTTGTGAAATGGATTGCTGTGAACTGTATATCAATGATTGATTTATGATCAATAATATGGAAGTAAACAATACATTGTATTCTAAAGCCGCTTTTAGTATTGTCTTATTAATGATTAACTCTTCAGCCACAAAAATGTAATGCATTTTAATTATCTGATTCTTTTTTTTATTATATATATATATATAATTTAATTTATTTATTTTAATTTAAAGATAACTATGTATCATTATTTCATCATTATATATTGAATTATATTTATATGAGGGGCTTTCTCAGCAAATATTTGTATATGCGATTAAATGCAATTAATCACGATTAATTAATCGGGACACCATGTAATTAATTCAATTAAAATGTTTAATCGATTGACAGCCCTAGTAATAAACAATGTTTGTTTTCGTATTTTACAATGCATTTTGAATAAATATTAAAAATTGTCTAATTTTTATTTAATTTAATTTAAAATGTTCCTTTCTTTTAAATCTGAAGTATGTAACTTCTCTATTGCAAGCTGATTTCTTTGAAAACTGTCAACACTGTCTTGAAGGCTTAACCTAAAAAAATTAATTCTCTTATGCCATTCTTCTGCAGAACACAAATATTTTTAGAAGAATATTTCAGCTGTGTAGGTCCTCACAATGCAAGTGAATGGTGATCAGAACTTTTAAGCTCCAAAAAGGCAGTATACGTAAAAGTAATACATAAGACTTCAGTGGTTAAATCCATATCTTCAAAAGTGATATGATAAGTGTGGGTGAGAAATAGACCAATATTTAAGTCCTTTTTTACTATTAATATCCGCTTTCACTTCTTTTGTTTTTTTGGCAATTTTCATTGTTTGTGCATATTGGCACCTACTGGGCAGGGAGGATAAATTATAAAAAAATTATATCACATCACTTCTGACGACATGGATTTAACAACTAGAGTCATATTTTATGCTGCCTTTGTGCTTTTTAGAGCTTCAAAATGTTGGTACTCATTTACTTTCACTGTATGGACCTACAGAGCTGAAATATTCTTCTAAAAATCAGTAGAAAAACAGTCATGTACATCTGGGATGAAATGAGTTTAATTAAATGATGAGAGAATTTTAATATTTGGGTGATGGGTAATTAATATTGGGTAATGTTTGTTCGACCAAAGACAGATGGGGAAATATTCAGGAAAGCTATTTTTATTTTTGCAATTCTGTTTTGTGCCTCAGAAATTATACACTTCAGCTTTAAAGGGATCATGACATGAGGAATCAAATTGTTCTTGACATATAAGAGGTCATTCATTGTACTATAAAAACATACTGTAAATTTCATAAACTCAAAACTTCCTCCTTAATAGAAAGAGCACCTTCATGTGTCTGAATTTAAATGTTTTTGTACATAAATATGAACTAGATGAACTGCTCTGACCATTATCATACATCTAGCGCCACTTTTAAAAGACGCAATGTCAAGTTAGTACTCTAAAATGAAGACCCACATTGTGTTTCATTCAGCTGTGCTGTCATGCTGTTTTGAAGGTGTCCTGGACTTTTTTGCAGCCATCTGCTTTTTTTAATTATTGGTCTTTTGTAAACATGGACAATTTTTATCATACTGATCTGTTTCCACACAACACCGGTGATGTGAGCCGCATTTTAAGAGCAGTACATTCACAACTTTGAAAACGTATCTCATTCTGCTGCTGCCACTGACTGGGAGAAACATGCAGTCCTGTGTTTAAACAAACACAGAAGATGTGAGATTTGACAACCAACCTGCTTTGCCTGTTGAAACCAGATGAAGCACCCCAACATCACCATGAACTGTATTACGTTTGTGTATTCAGGACATTTCAGTGTGGTTTGTATTATATGCTTGTGAACCAGTCACAGGAACTGTAAATTGAAGGATGTGGCAGTTAAAACACAACTGGACAGCAATTTCATATTTTCATGTTTAATATAATATGAACAGTTTAATATATTCAGATGAAATGTTTTGGATGCGATTTATATGTTAATCCTGAAATTTAGTTTTGTAAATGTTGTGGTCTCGTGGAATTTATTCATTTTATTTGGACTGCGTTTAAAATATGGCTCTATTTGAAGGGCTGCCCAAAGTTAGCCAATCACAAAAGTGGCTGTTTACATTGAAGTCTTAAATAGCCAGAAAGCTTAAGCATTAGTGTTTCAGACAGAGGGCCAGAGACAGGGTGGAAAATTATTATATATGACTAAATTATAACTGTTTTTGTGCAAAATAACAAACAAAACTATACCAACATTATAAGTGGATCTCAGGAAAGATAATAAAATGTGTGTGTATATATATATTAAAATAATAAAAAGGAGTATGTCATGTAGTATGACCCATTTAAGCAATTTTGAGCACATCTCATATGCGGCCATTAAATTGTATTTTGCTTATATCAGAATTATATATACCGGCCATCTGCTTTTTCTCTTGTATTCTAGACATCAACATCAGCCATTAAAAAAAACATATAGCTCAATCACTAGTCACATTTTCAGACAACATCTCTGATATAAAATTCTTGTTGCTGTATTGACATTGGTTACAAAGGGAATAAGAAAATATGTAGATAACTCAACTTTCCTCCAGCCCCCTTGTACTCTGATGTACAGCTCAATGTTGTCTAAGATATATCTCATAGTCCCTTCTGCAGCTTGATGGGTCTCACTGATCAAGGACTGGCTGTTTTTATATGTGCTCACCGGAATTCACAAAAAATTCAAGGTATTTTCAATCATTCATGAGCTTGCTGTTAGACTTACTGAGTTTCCATTGCCAGGAGGCCCAGCAGGCCATGGAGGTCCTGGGAGGCTCACAGCTGAAAAACAATCAAGTAAAGCTGAACTGAGTAAGTTGATGCCTTAGTAAGATGTTGATACGAGTTGAATGCCTTGATAACTGTCACTCAAAATGTTTCTGAAGAGAATTAAGCTTGCTTGAATGCTCCCAGATTAGATTTTTATTAAAGTTTTGACACCTTTAATATCTGCTGTAATGATAAAGAAGTTGTTCTGCACCTGAGGCTGAGCCATCAGGTCCTGGTCTTCCATAGCCAGGCAGTCCTGGCAGGCCTGGGGCTCCAGTCTCCCCAGAAGGACCAGCAATAAAATCACCCTTGGATTTTATTGTCCCTGAAATACAAAAACATACAGTGTCATATATAACGGCTGCTCGTTATTAGACAGGATTGTTAGTGAAGATCCCCTTCCCTTCCACTTGAATCAAAAGCAACCAAGGCGCCTATCCCTGTAAATCAAACCTGTGTTCCAAATACAAGCATCTCGGTGTGTCACTATGGAACAACTGTTTGTCTTCAATCCCCAGCACAGGAATTTTAAAACTGTTTCAAAGTTTACTTTGAAATTGTTGCCCTGCACTGACATACCCAACCAGGAGCATTTGTAAACTTATCACCACTGGGGCACAGGCCTCCAAAAGAATTCATAAAGTGTACCCTTTTTTCTAGGTGGTTCCAGGGCAGGGGTGTACTGGGACTAATAAGTGGCCCAGGACATTCTGGCCCAGAGTGGCCCACCAAACCTGGCCCGCAATGCACCATAACAAACCGGCTCATTGATTTCATTTTCCAGCTCAATTTAATTTTTTTGTGTTTAAAAAAAAGAAAAAAAAGGACAGTTCTATAGACTACTAGTCATGACAACGAGCACCACCATTGCAAACATTGTCTACTTTAAAACATATAAAACCACTGTAAATGTGATGAGTGGATATTTTTTTAATAGAAAACACAAAAAATATGTGCTTTACAGCTCTCTCAATTCTCCAAATTTTGTGTTTTAAAGTTAAATACTTCCATCTGGTGCACTTTGAGAGCAAAATTAAGAGGCTAGTATTGTGCTCTTGTAAACAGTTTTGTGCTCTTAAAGCTGCAGTAGGCAACATTTAAATAAATTGGATTGTGAGAAACAGCACCCCCAATTCTTTCCCATATACATGATGCTCTTCACCCCCAGCCAGGGTTTAATTGACAGAGCCAAGGCCTGCCTCGCCAAAAGCGATTGGCTAAAATTAGCTGGATTGACACTACCCAACCCACAGTTTTCACTCAGAGCTAGAGTCTGTGGCGCTAACTAATCTCTCACAGGGCCTCATTTAACTTAGACACCATGTCTCTTCCTCATTTGGGGTTTGATATCTCTAAAAATATTTTTGTATGCTCAATCTGAAAAGCAGGGTAAAAACTAGGGATGTCAGTTTTCAGTTTTATATCTTTTAATGTTACCTCAGACTGCTAAAGATAGCTAGCTAGTGAAGCCATATTTAATGTAAGGTTATGCCAATTAACCTAGTAACACTAACATTAATTTGCGTTAATCATCATGATTGTAACTTCAGCAATAACACTGCTCATGTACACTGATGATGATAAACTGTGTGTGGAATAATGTATAAATGTTGTTGATACATTTAATGTAAGTTAACTTTAATTACCCCAAAGATTACCTCCTCAACCAAATAACGCTAGACGGATCCAGGAATACTCCAGTGCAGATATCTGCGAGTGTGTGTGAGTGCGTGAGATTACAGCAACGGGTGAGGAGCTGACTGGTGCGCGAGAGAGAGCGCAAAACACAACCTTTTTATTTTATGTTATATGAGACAGAGAAGTGCAAAAATATTTAAGATGAGAAGTGTAAAAATGTTTTTGGTTCATTATGAGACCGTGGCGGGGCAAAAGAGACTGTGGCCGGCCGCCAGAGTCTAGTCAATTAATGGGAAACACTGAAGTGCATTTGTTCATTGGAAATTTCAATGTGTACTTCAAAAATCATTAATTTCCTGATTTAAAACAATTTATGTTGGTGTAACATTAGTTTACTCTAATATGAACATCTAAGTCAGTCAGTTGCTGGTTACAAGCATAAGTGGACTAGCACACCCCAGGCAGACCATTTATAAAAGGGTTCAAAACATTGCTACTATGAATGCAAATTTAATACAGTGAAAAAAACCCTCTATTAGCGTAACATAAATGTATATAAATAAATGTAAATGTCCAACATTCTTTTGAATGTCCATGTACTAAAATAAAATATTTGATGTCATGTGTGTACCTTCATTTACTATTACTATTATTTTGAATGGCCATGTAAAATTAAGAAATGTGATAAAAATTTTACCTGGTCGCAAAAAGTAGTCCGTTAATTTACGTGATGAGCTTTCATCTTTTACTGATCCTTTATACATCGCAGTTCTAAAGTGTCCTTCTAAATAACTTGCACCTTTATTTGCAACTCGCACATAAGTGCCAGCTTTACATGCCATACATTCTGCTTCCAACGGATCTCGACCTGGACGAAAGCATGGAAAGGATTTGTGCAAATCTTCTGTAAGTTTGCACTTTCGTTTGGGCATTGTTACCACTCAGCTGCCATTTGCTGCTACTGTCAGTGTCAAGCAACTGTTTGATGCCGAACACAACAGCGCTTCGCGGAGAGATTGACAGGCAGGAATTTGGCCAGTAGTTGCTGCAAGCCTCTTATAATCGACCAATTGGTGTGCGAGAAGGCAGGAATTAAATGAGTGGTTAAAGCAATGCAAATATGCGCGCGCACACACAATGAAGTATTAGACCAGATGCACATCATAATGCAACAAAAGCCGAATCCCGGACATTTTCGCAAATTTAGAAATCCCGGCCGGACGCTTTTTAAGGTCCAAAAAGAGGACATATGATCACCCTACATTTGGACGTCCTTAACCAGCCCACAAGTTTAAAAACATTAAGCTAAACATGTAGGTAACATCAGTAAATCCTCACCATCACGCCACGTGAACTTCAAACAAATGTAGCAATATTACTGCAACTAGCTTACATACTTCCAAGACCTGCTTGACAGGCTGCGTGCGTCATGAAGATTATTGCATATTCATGGAGACATATTTTTGTTGTTGTTGAGCTGCACCTAAACTTGTGTTGCCTACATTTAAAATTACATTCGAGGCCAAGTCAAAACATTCGGGGCTGAAGCCCCGGAAAAATGACCTGGGTGCGCAGATGCTGCACGCCTCCGTATCAGCTTATCACATATGCCCATATACGGGTTTTCTGTCATCTGTACTTAATAATATAATAAAGAGTGCTTCTTCAAACGCGTGTCTTTGTGTCTACGGGCAAATTATTGTAATATTAATTTGATAATAATAATAGTCTAATGATAATAATAATTTAATAGATTAATGGGAAAACTAGCCAAATATCGTCATGACATGGTCAAAGACATCAGCTATTTGGCGGTCACTCTGACCATCGTCAATCCCCGATATCATCGTCTGTTTGCTCAATTCCAATGTGCATTTCTCTCTATAAGTTATCAAAATGTTCAGACAGTCTCCTTGCTGGTTTTTCTGACGCATTCAGGATCATTACCGCTTTTCCCGGAGGCAATGCAGCTCGCATCGTGCGTGCGTGCGCTTGTAAAAATTATATTTTAAAAGCTCATTATTACCGTTTAGTATTTCTCTGTAATGTAGAACAGTTTTAGCAGTGTTACTTATAACATTCTTCTCAGCCCTGGAACTCAAACATTTTTCTGTTAGTGTTTTTCCTTGATGCCTAACAACAGCCAACCACCAGCACTTTTAGATTTGGGCACATCTAGCATGCTACATGCTTATCACTGAGGTATCACTGGGCTAACCCCTTAGGTATCGAAATATTGTACCAAACAAGACATTTGGGACACTAGGCAGATGGTACAACTCAAGCCTCAAGGACAAAGAGCAGGTGCAACAACTAAGGCAAGAGATCATTAACGGCCTGGACAACATCAACAAGACTCTACTGCCTGGGAAACTGAAGCTCTGGTGCCAAGAGTTTGGACTCCACCCCCGGACAATGTGGCCACTCACCATGGATGAAGTCCCATTAACAACCGTGGAGAGGATGGAGCAAACTATCACTTCATATGCAAAAATCTGGCTTGGTGTCCCACAATGTCTAACTAACATCAGCCTCTACGGAAAAGGGGACCTGGAATTACCTCTCACTAGTCTAACCGAGGAATACAAGTGTTCTAAAGTAAGACTACAGTTGACACTGAAAGACTCCAGAGGCAAGACCATCAGTACTGCTGCACTGCCCCTAGTAACTGGGCGGAAGTGGACATCATCCTACGCAGTGCAGCAAGCTACATCAGCCCTGAAGCTCAAAGACATCGTGGGGCAGGTCCAGCAGAGAGAAGGAGATTTTGGCGTGAAAGTGAACCAACCTTGCAAAAGTTTACAACATCAGACCGGAGAACACTGGTGGTCGAGGAGGTGCATCGACAGGAGGAGGTTGTGAGAAGAGCAAAGGCTGTCTCTCTTGCTAAGCAAGGGCAATGGATGCAGTGGGAAGGTGTGGAGAGGAGAAAGATCAGCTGGAGGGAGCTTTGGAAAATGGAAGCAAACAATATTAGCTTTATCATCAGAGCAGTGTATAACATGCTTCCATCACCAACGAATCGCCATCAGTGGTACAGTGAGGATCCAACCTGTGCCCTCTGCCCAACTCCAGCAACTCTCAAACATGTTATGACAGGCTGCAAGACCAGCATCACACAAGGGAGATATACCTGGAGACACAATCAGGTCCTCAAGACCCTGGCATTAGCTTTTGAGACCAAGCGGAGCATGACCAACTCCCAACCACCAAGAGCAAGCAATCCCCTGATGGCAACAAAGTTTTTCAGAATTTTCAGAATGATGTTCAGAAGCAAGAAAACTATGCATGGCCTGCGACTGGAAAATGCTGGCAGACATCGGCCATCAGCTAATCTTTCCACCTTAGATCGCCCCCACCAACTTCAGGACAGACTTGGTACTCTGGTCCCCCTCACTTAAGATGGTTTACATCATAGAGCTCACAGTCCCATGGGAGAACTTGGTTCAGGAGGCCTATGAGCAAAAAAAGCTGTGCTATGCAGAGCTAGCAGTAGAAGTGAAGCAGCGTGGATGGAACACCAACGTTTATCCAGTTGAAGTGGGATGCAGAGGATTTGTTGCGTCATCTATCCTCAGACTGTTGAAAGAACTCGGAATCCACGGTCAGGCTTTGTGGAAGACCATTAGAGAAGTCTCAGAGGTAGCGGAAAGAATTAGCCAGTGGATTTGACTAAAGCAGAATGACAAATAAAGCAACATAAACCACTCAAGAACTCCCACCTGTCAATCTTTCAGCAGCTGCAGACTTGATCAACAGGGTGTAGGGTATTTACATATATCATTTAGAGATGTGGACAGGGTCAGTTAAAATGGGCATTTTGCACACATTTTATCACGATTGTATGTAGGGTAATTTGCACGCATGCTAAATTTAGGGTCTCGAAATATGTGAATTAAACTGTCCTTGTACCTTATTAGGTAATGAAATGTATAAGGGAATTAGTCGCATTCGACAACCATTATTAATTAGATAAATTACAAATAACTAGATTATTTGTCTTTAATAGATTCTCCACCATTGAAATCATAATACAACGTCTAGTTGTATCAGCTCACAATTTCTACTGTAAGGAATTAGCTTTAATATGTGAATTATGATTAATTCACTTATTGGAGTGATATTATTCTCAAGGTTTATTGAAAATAATATCACATGTATTTAGGTACAGCTTTGAAGCAAAATCTTTCAGAAACAGGGATGAGGATCAAAATATACCACAGTCAAATCGTCTTGGAATACTGACAAACTTTATTGCTATTCTAAACATAAATCTAATCTAACACATATACATGAGACAGGTTGGTGAGTAGTGACAGAATGTGAAATAACTGATCAGTACAGTGAAAATGAACTTTACGAAGTCTGTTGACAATACCTTAAGAACCATTTCATCCTTAGTTGAGTCTACATTGATTTGCTATCGCATTACCCAAATTATTTGATTAATACACCAGCACTTTGAGCACAATATTGGAGATGTACTTGGTTGTCTTTGTGGTGTTTCCTTGCATTCTTGAAAGGTTCGGAAAGGTTCTTGGTGCTTGGATGAAAGTTTGTTCCGTCGATGTTTTGATCTCTTTGTATGATCGAAATTGAGATGATGATTTTAGCTGTGAAGTGAGGCCTTCTCACTCCTTCTCGGAACATCAAGCCCAGAGTTCCCTTGGATCTCACATGGTAGGACCTGGCTGTCAGTGGAGCAAAGAGCCGAAGAGTTGAGATGAAGAAGCAAGAGCAGCTGAAGAGGAGCAAGAGAGGGCAAGAGCATGAGAGAGACATCTTCCTGTTTGGAACTATTTGAACTGAGATTGGCCGCATCCTCCAAAGGTGTCCTGCACCAATCAGAAGTGACTTTTCAGAGTCACATGGTCAACTGGGCTGTCTTTTCCGACAGTTGAGTTATGGTCCTTTGTTTCAGACTCTTAAGAATTTCCTGCACAAAAATAATGCATATTTAATCATGAGCATTCTATCTTGAGAATGGTACAAGAGGCTTGATATTCATTGTCATCAGATTTTTCTTCATACACAAACAAATGTATACATACTAAACATGACATGTTTTTATGGATGTTATACATGTAGGTAATAAAACATGAAAATCTCTGGTTACAAAATCATATTGGTTTTACACATCATTGCATTTTATCAAGTTAAACCATTCTTAGTAGAATGAGATAAATCATACAGAATTAAAGATTATATTTATCAATTGTAGGTGATCATTGCTACACACATTTTAAAGAGTTCCATCAGTCAATAATAATTAATTTGTCAGGAACAAAATTTACCACAGTTCAAAGTGATTTTCAGCATTATCTAGCAAGGCTATATTATGATGAAATGTCTTAGAGTTGTGCAGATCTGATGGCAACCTTGCACAGTAGAAAAGTCTGCCTTAACTGGGTCGGAGTTCTTGTGAAGGCCGGTGATTTACAACGTTGAAACATTTCAAACTGAAAGGCTGGATTTTTCCTCATTTTAAAACATGTTGGTGGAAATCTTCTGCAAATATAATCTTACAAGGGTGAAACACATGCTGCATCCTGCAGCGGGCCACCCTTGTGGTGGGTGTATAGTGTTGAAAGGCCAAAACACCCAACAATGCAAGGGCACATTACTGACGATGTGTCCCGTGCCTAATTGACCCGAAATAGTACCCTGGCCAAGATTTACCTCCCACATAACTCAGCGAATCCTCACCAGTTGATCGTCTACCACTCCCAACAACCAGGCAAATCTCGAAAAAGTGCTCACCACCTATTGGAACAAGGGACAGTATCTAATATCTTGTCCTGTGTTTTTGATTCTGACACTAGCAGCCAAAAGTTTGGAATAATTGGTACTTTAATTCACCAAAGTGGCATTCAACGGATCACAAAGTATAGTCAGGACATTACTGATGTAAAAAAACAGCACCATCACTATTTGAAAAAAGCCATTATTAATCAAATCTAGACAGGCCCCATTTCCAGCAGCCATCATTCCATCACCTTATCCTTGAGTAATCATGGTAAATTGATAATTTGGTCCTAGAAAATCACTTGCCATTATATCAAACAGTGCTGAAAGCGTTTTGGCTTGTTGAATGAAGCTTAACATTGTATTTGTTTTTGTGTCTGTTGTTTTGTCTTAAGGTCAACCTCAGGTCAAAAATGGCAAAAAGAAACAGCTTTCTCTAGAAACTCATCAGTCAATCATTGTTTTGAGGAATGAAGGCTATACAATGCTTGAAGTTTCAATGCTTGAAAAAAAAAACAGAGGATTTCATACAAAGGTGTACACTACAGTCTTCAAAGACAAAGGACAATTGGCTCTAACAAAGACAGAAAGAGATGTAGAAGGTCCAGATGTACAACTAAACAAGAGGATAAGTACATCAGAGTCTCTAGCTTGAGAAAAAGACACCTCACATGTCCTCAGCTGACAGCTTCATTGAATTCTACCCGCTCAACATCCATTTCATGTTCAGCAGTATAGAGAAGACTCAGGGGTGCAGGCCTTATGGGAAGAATTGCAAAGAAAATTTTTGGCCGCCAGTGTATGTATATACACACACAAGTCAAGCAGCGAGGTGGAGTGATGTTCGCCAGAGCACTGCAGGGAAGTGGAGAGTCTTCTTGTTGCCGTGAAGATCCTGCCCGCTGACACTTGTAGTCAATGGCGAAGTAGTAGGTGGCTTCTAGATGAGAGATAAATCACTATCTTGAAGGAAAATTCTGAGGACTGGTGTTTTATAGCTTTTATAGGGGACAGCTTTGCGCCAAAAGGGCAGGGCTCAAACAACTTAGCCAATATTAAAATATTGCCGTTATTGCAATTATTGTGTTTCGTTATCTGTTTCAACTAGGTTGTTTAGAAGGACACTCCCCTTATGTGTTAGTAGAACGCAATATCAAGTGTACTGAGACATAAGGGAACACCAGATGCTAGGAACAGCACAAAGTTCAAAAACTTTCTTCACTTTTAACCCCTCTTGAAGAGATAGTTCACTCAAAAATACAGAATCTCTCATCATTTACTCACCCTCATGCCAGCTAAGATGTTTTTGACTCTTTTCTGCTGAACACAAAGATTTGTAGCTATGTAGGTCCATACGATGCAAGTGAATGGTGATCAGGCCTTTGAAGTTCCAAAAAGCACACAAAGGCAGCAAAAGTAACCCATCAGAGTCCATTGGTTTAATCCATGTCTTATGAATATCTTTACAACTTGCCTTTGCAGTCTCTAGGCACGATCATTTTTCAAGTTTGATTACACTTCCTGGAGTTGGTCATGCTCCGCTTGCTCTCAAAAGCTAATGGGTCTTGAGGACCTGATTGTGTCTCCAGGTATATCTCCCTTGTGTGATGCTGGTCTTGCAGCCTGTCATAACATGTTTGAGAGTTGCTGGAGTTGGGCAGAGGGCACAGGTTGGATCCTCACCGTACCACTGATGGTGGTGCTATAGAAAGCATGATCAAGCTTGAAATCATAATTGCCAAGGAGACTACTCCCTGCTGTCAACACATCTGGGATGGCACAAATAAATGATGAGAGAATTTTCATTTTTGGGGTAAACTAACCTTAAATAGATGGTATTTTTTGACTTGGAAGTTTTAAGTTCTGAAATTGAGGTATAATGACAAATCACACTAGACATTGTAGGAAAACCTTTTTTAATTTTCTTTCTTTTATTTAAGCACCAGCAGATGGTTTTCTAAAGGATTAGAAAATATAAAAAAAATCTTTGTGGGACTTAAAAAAGTTCTCCAATGGTATGGGCTATAAAACTCTATACCCTTCAGCTCTATGTGCAGCTTTTATATGTTTAAGAGTGTATTCCACCTACTTTTTCTCTCTAGCCTGAAAGAAATGGATTGCCGTGACTTTCATTTGACATTGGAGACTAAGAGGGGAACTTCATATTTATGCCACAGCTAGAGAGTTGGCCTTGGTCAATTCTTTAAGATCTGTGTGACATTCAGCTGATACCTTCACAATACATTTGCTCTTTCTCAAGATCAAAAGGAAAGAGGGTAAAAGCAGAGGGAATGTGGGCATTGGAAGGACAAGATTTTCTTTCTTGTTCAGTTTTTACATGCATACAATGCACTGATAAGGAATTAAACTTAATTATTTATAAATTAATAAATATTTAAGATTGGCACAGTTGCACAAATGGAGTGGCCATTTGTCCTGTATACTAAGGCTCAAATAAAAAAAAATAAAAAAAAATATGTGGCATGATCAATATTCATTTTGAGATTCTGGTGTAAAAAAACTACAATGGCTTTGTCACAAACTATAATAACAAAACACCAGTGTTGTTGACAAGAAGATCCCATTATGTTGAGAGCACATCAAATGGACCAGATGAGGATGTGGAATATTTGATTAACATTTATTTTCTTTACAAAATAACAACTATTATAAAAAGTTAGGCCAAAATCATTTTGCAATCATTGTCACCAATAACCAAACAATTATTTTGACATTTGAAGTTGTTTACATTTTCCTAAATGCAACACAAATTCAGTAAAATGCACTACTGCTTAAATGAGTCCTATCTTCATGGTAAAGCTAGACCCAAAATTACTGTATTCCTATATGAGGGCAGGTAAGATAAGGACAGCTCAGGAGAGCATAAGAAGTCTGTCTTGCTACAGTGACAACAAACAGAAGCTTTTTGTGGTGTGCACAGGGACAAGCAATATAACTGTGAGCTGTTCAAATTAGTTATTCCAAACCACATGATAAGGGAATACAATGAAAATAGAGCCTCATGCGAAACACAGAAATCATGTTGTTAGGTTGTGAGAGAAAGGGATTCATTTTTAAAAATACCCATATGAATGTATGATCAGTGATCTTTGGCAAGTACAGCAAATATTTTGAATTTACAATAAAATCTAATTCTCTCTTTCATTAAGATTTTCATAGTTCAGGTTTTTTTTTAATGCCAATGGTAGAGGACCATATTCAGTATCAAATGAATATATTAAATGATCCTTTCTGGCCAATTGCACTAAAAGCTGAGAAGTCAGCTGAAAATACTATTATTAATGGTTTGATTGCATCACCCTCTACTGGATAGCAGGGTGTACAGTGTCTGTACTGTACAGTAGAACTGTCTTCCAGAGTCTTCTGCCAGATGGTAGCCAGTTTTTTTGTTTTTTGTTTTATATTAATCAACAAAATGTACATAACTGATTGAAATTAAAATGAAGAATGGCAATGATGGTTAAAATGACTAACAAAACAACAGACATCATCTACACCCAATAAAGTATTAACTAGAATGGGAAAGTTTGTGAGGACAAACTTTGATTTTGGCTTCACAAAATAAAAAAGGCTTCAAAGTTGCAAGTTTAAAGATTGTAGATTACAATGTATACAGACAGATAGGCAGGCAGACAGAGTTCAAACCTGGATGTTGGCTAGACAAAGCCTTTTATACAAACATACATTCTCACTCAGACCAAACAAATACACAAATAGCCCTTTTCAAATTCTTTGTTGAGCTGAAACTACATATTTAGTACATATAAATTACAAGTAAATACAAACACTTTAAAGATTCAAACATTGTTGTCTCTTACAGTTAAAGAGTTAAGACTCAACAAGGCATTGGACACCACTCTCTTTAAGTCTTATGTTGTAAAGCTTAATTTTTGCCCTGTCACTTTTCAAATCATTAATAAAGACCACATTCACAGCCCAATGGAGAAGATTTCTCTTCCAACCTCTGTGAATGTGCAGTGCTGGCATGCAGCTGTGCCATTGCTTGTCCTGAGTCCACCTGTACAGAACTTGTCCAGCTCCAGACTAGGGCTAAATCACTGTCCAGTAATGGACAGCCTGACATAACAGAAATACTCTCCTCAATGTCTGTTCTGTCCCTGCTTGATGCTAAGAGTAAATGGTGATGACCTCCCTGCCTCCTCCTCGAACCAGCAGCACCCGGTCCAATCCCTCTGTCAAAACCTCCAGGAACTCCATATCTGACATCAGAGTAAAGGAGGTAACTTTGCACAGAGAGCTCCTGTATATGAAGATGGCATTTTAACTGTAAATCATTATGAATAAAGCTCTGAGAGTCTGAAAGAAACGATAATGTTATCATCAACGATGTCTTCTGTTATGCATCAGCAATATGTGTTGGTGTGCCACTGTCAGGAATTTAGCTGATGAAAGGATACAGTTTTCATCACCACATTCGTTTTTGGGTGGTCCCGGCATGTTCAGCAGCACCAGTTGGGCTCCTTGGGATTTGTTGACTACCACCTCGTTCAGTTTCACTGCAGTGTGCATTCTTCTCACATTAGTCTGATTCCTATGAGAAATGCATTCAGTCCAACACAATTAGCATAATTACTCACTCATTGTTAAGTCTCTTAAGATATTTCATGCAAATTTTTTAATTTCGGCATCATTTACTCACACTCATGCAATTCCAAACCCATATGACCCTCTTTCTTTTGTGAAACACAATAGAATATGTAAGGCAGACTGTATGAGTCTGTCCTCCTGCCTTACAGTACATCTATTTTTTTTTGTATTCTACAGAGGATAGAAAGTAATTCAAGTTTGAAACAACATGAGGTTGAGTAAATCACAACATTTTAATTTTTGAATTAACTATCCCTTTAAAAGGACTGCTATTGTGTAATATTGTTACCATAGATGTTATTTTTTGGGTTAGTTCAGTAATAAGCACCATTTATTGCCAGGGTCTAGAAATCTCTATCATAGAATTTTATGTATTCTTGAAAATATAATGCAAACTTCAATGTTACTAACGATTATTAAAAGGAGAGTTCACCCAAAAAAGAAAATTCTCATTATTTACTCACCTTGTGCCATTCCAGATGTGTATTACTTTCTTTCTTCTGCAGAACACAACGATTTTTAGAAGAATATTTCAGCTCTGTAGGTCTATAAGATGCAATTGAATGATGACCAGACCTTTCACATTAAAAAAAACAAACAAAAAAACAAAAACAAAGACAGCATAAAAATAATCCATATGACCCCACTGTTTAAATCCATGTCTTCAGAAGCAATATGATAGGTTTGGGTGAGAAACAGATCAATATATAAATCCTTTTTTTTTTTTTTTTTGTTACTGTAAATCTCCACTTTTAACATTGTGAAAAGTGGAGATTTATAGTAAAATGTATTGAGATATTGATCTGTTTCTCACCCAAAGTGATTACATCACTTGAGAAGACCAACCACTTGGAGTCTTATGGATTACTTTATTGCTGCCTTTTCAGAGCTACAAAGGTCTGGTCACCATTCACTTGCATCAAAAGGAACTACAGAGCTGAAATATTTATCTAAAAATCTTTGTTGTTTTCAGCAGAAAAAAAAGTTGTTCACATTTGGGATGTCATTAAGTAGAGCCCCATAGATACGATATAATAACCTTGTATTTAGTGTAAAACCTCAATGTCTCAGAATAGCTCTTGAAGGCCAATCTGTGTTAAAGATTAAATGAAATAAGCATCTTTTTGTCAAGAAAGCAGAAAACCCTGGCTTTTCTACAGAGTTAAACATGTGTGACATGCAAATTGAGTGTACAGTTCACTCACATATTTCTGTTAAACAAAAATTAATGATCAGAAACAGATACCGAAAGAATCAAAGAACATAAAAAACGTATTCCCACAAGTGAAACAGTTCTGTGATAAAAACCATAAAAACAGTGTTACTACTAACTCAGTTCCTGAAAGTTCGGCTGTAGAGCACTGAAGGTGATGTTTGTTAGTGATATAATGCCATGCAAGCTTCAAATGGCTATTTTTGTGTTGAAAAACAAGAAATTCAACAAACTGCATTTGAAGATGATGGATGCCATATCAAGCTAAGTCATGTTAGCTGCCTAACTGTAGATGTTATCTCTATAAAGCACAAGGTTAGTGTTGTTACACATGCAAACTTAAACATCTACGTCACATCAACACATTGAATAACATGCTACGTGCTGACACATGCCAAAGCCACACCAAATCATGGCAAGCTTGGACTGACACCCATGCAAAACATTCTGGTTACATCTAACAGAAGTGAAAGTAACTTACAGATTCTCCCACTCTCTACAGTAAAAGGACAAAACAAAACAACATGTCTTATCATAGGTGGAAAAGACACAAAAAACTAATTGTGACAATTCCATTTCAAAACATGACTAAACTGATCCAGGTAAACTGCAAAGATGGTCTTTATTGATGTATGAACTCACGGTTTCATATTGAAGATGTCCCGCACAGCCATGTTGGCTTCCCGTTGCCGGTTCCTCTCACTAACCAGCTTTTCTTTAGTCCAGGTCATTTGGACCCTGTCAGAGGTGGGTGTGGCTTTGTCATTCAGCATGTTGTGGGACTTAGTGTTCCTGTCATGAATCAGTTGAGCCTGAAGAGCAAGAGGCACATTGTTCAAAACAATGAACTACATTAATGTTCACTGAAGAAGTTGTAGGACATCAAGTTGGACCTAGATAGAAAAACTTTGGTAAGAGACCCTGCTGAAAAGACAAGCTTAGATCAACATTAATTTGCATGCTGGTCCAGGCTGGTTTATGTTGGTTTGGTGCTGGTCCAACAAAACCAACATGGACATCAGCACACCAGCATCCAAAAAAACATACAGTACTGTGCAAAAGTCTAAGGTAAATAAGATGTTTCACAAACACACTTTTTTAAGATGGTTGGATGTGTCAACAGGAAATATAAATTTTAGGCAAATGTTTGCAAATCTGCAACATATGTCATGGCCCCCACTGAACAAAGAGTCAGTCTGGATTAACATAAAAGACAGAAGCAATTGAGACAGCCAAAAGAGACAGAACAACTGTGGTTAATTCTCCAAGAAGCTTGGAAAATCCTATCTGCCAACAACCAAGGAAAACTGTGTTCAGGTGTACCTATGAGAATTGATGCTGTTTTAAAGGCACAGGTGGTCACACCAAATACTGATTTAGCTTTTTTTTATGTTTAATGGAATTATATTTAATGTATTATTTAAATTGATGAAATGAAAACTACTTATTTTTTCAAGACTCACTATACAAAATGTTTCACAAGTGCCTAAAACTTTTGCACAGTACTGTGTGTGTGTGTGTGTGTGTGTGTGTGTGTGTGTGTGTGTGTGTGTGTGTGTGTGTGTGTGTGTGTGTGTGTGTGTGTGTGTGTATAGCCCCAAAAAGTATTTGGACACGTGATTTCCCCACCCAAACCACTTTAGTGCAAACCACACTCCGCACTCATGACTAAACCCTCAGGAACATTTTCATTGGTCATCTCAATCGCTCAGTCACCTGTGACTAGGTCAGCCTCAGGAAAAAACGTGAATGGATCTGATGCAGAAGAACGGTGAGTTAACCCTGCTTTTAGTTTTCAATTAGGGTGTGGCTTGTACTCAAGTAGTTTGAGGGGGGTGGAATCATGCTATTTGGACATATAAGACACACTTAAAGATATATGAATGCCATTGCATTAGATACAAAATACGCAACCAAGTGGCATCTGCAAACAAATGAATCTAGACATTTTCTACTTTGAGACAACTGGTCTTAAAATAACTTTAAAGTGGATAAAGTCTTATATTTCTTATATATTTTATATATGTCACTTGGTTTGATCATTTGTTATGTAATAGACATTAACAAATTTGTATAGTGTATCCTACTTGTTCAAATACTGTTTATAGTTAGACAAAATAAATATAAATAAATAAATGTCTTATAAAAGAGCAGGCAATACAGAAAAATTAGTGACACACTAATTTCAACTCATAACTCAAAGGTATCCATGACACACTCATGCACTATGATGACATGCAGGCATGCTGTAGACAAATTAAGTTATGACATTTTCAGGGCCGCAGTAATTTTTATTGCTGTAAAAATAGAAATTTTAACACATGTGAAAACACTCTTTTTTTAAATCCTATTTGGTAAAGTTATAAAGAACTAAGTGCTAAGCTAAAAGGAATTTTCTAAATTATGAGTAGAAGACCTTAGTGGAAATACAGAAATCAGAGGATCGAAAGCAGCCCTTGATGGAAGCTGTGGCTCTGTTATGCCTCACATTGTGAAGGGATTAATGAGGGATTGTGGCTCGAGCAGTCCAGGAAAGTTGGATAAGATTGTTATCTAGTGGTACAGTAGTAGCTGTGACAGAGTGAAAATATGGCAGTAAACCCCTGAGCTACCTCCTCGTCCAGAATTATGGTCGGCACTTGTATCGTGTTGGGAGACCGTTTCGCCACAAAGCGCTTCCTCCTGATGGAATTCCGGGATTCGTCTGTGATGCTTTGAATCTAGCATCAGCCACAGAGCATACAATCCAAATTTGTTAAGCAAGACGAAAAGGCCTAGTGTAACACAATGTCTTAACATACTCAAATGCAAGTTAAAGGGAAAGTTAAAAAAAAGAACAATCTTTCATCATTTACTCAACCTCATGTTTTTTCAAACCCATATGACTTTTTTCCATGGAATACAAAAAGATATGTTAGGCAGAAATCACCTCAGTCACCATTCACTTTCATTGGATTTTTTTTTTTTTTTTTTTTTTTATACAATAAAAGTGAATAGTGACTGAGGCTGCCATTCAACCTAACATCTTGTGTTTCTTTTAAAAAAAAAAAAGGTCATACAGGTTTGGAAAAACATAAAGGTGAGTAAATAATGACAGAATTGTCATTTTTGGGGAACTATCCTTTAAGCCATCAAACTGTGTCTTAAACTTTAAAGGTGCTGTAATTGATTTATTTTATTGTTTTAATGAAACGACTTGCAAAAAACACCTGATTACCTGTCAGATATCACTGAAATAGGTGTCATAAAATCTCACACCTGTCTCTGTAAAAGCCCTAGTCTTGTTAAACAGCAGGGAAAAAGATGTCTGCAGGCTGCGGTCAGATCCTGTGTTTCTGGTACAGTGTTCTGCTCCTATGATGCCCCCCCCCTCTATCTGCTCCAATACAACTATCTCCAAGTGTGTCTGTGTCTTTGGACTGTGGGGATTTGGAAACATGGGCTGTGGCTAATTCAAAGGCTAAGTCTGGTGGAAGTTCCAGAATGGCTAAAATCACTTACAGCACCTTTGAAGGGATAACTGTCTCATTATTTACTCACCCTCATGTCATCAAAGATGTGTATGACTTTCTGTCTACTGCTGAACACAAACAAAAGATTTTTAGAAGAATATGTCAGCTCTGTAGGTCCATACAATGCAAGTGAATGGTGACCAGACCTTTCAAGCTCCAAAAATCTGATAAAGTAGCAGCATAAAAGTAATCCTTACAACTCCAGTGGTTAAATCCATATCTTCAGAAGGGATATGATAGGTGTGGTTGAAAAACAGATAAATATTTAAGTTGTTTTTTTTACTATGAATCTCCACTTTCACATTTTGAAAGTGAAATTTAAGGTTTATAGTAAAAAAAGGACTGAAATATTGTATCTGATCTCACCCAAAGTGATTGCAACACTTCAGAAGACATTTATTAAACCACTGGAGTATTATAGATTACTTTAAATTTGCATTTATGCAATTTTGAAAGGTCTGGTAACCATTCGCTTGCATTGGGAGGACCTTCAGAGGTCTTCTACTAAATATTTAAATATTTGTTTGAGTTCGGCAGAAGAAGAAAGTCACATCTGGGATGACATGATGGTGAGTAATTTTACAGACACATTGACTTATTGCTACATATACTGTAGATTAATACTTACTTTTACCCATACCTTTATAAATTGACAACAATAACAAAGAACAGATTTGTAGAGAAACATTACCTCTCTCTCCCGCTCTGTTTTAGACAGCTGCATCTGCTTGAGCATCTGAGAGCGCTGCTCCATTACAAGGGTCTTCTCATAGGTGAAGGCTGAGATATCACCTGCATGCTACAGAGTGAACCAGTGAAGACACACTTTCCATTTGAAAATTGCATTTCAGCATTTTGCAAACATTCTACTGCATATTTGTTAAAGGAATAGTTTACTCGAAAATAAAAATGATGTCATTATTTACTCTCATGTAATTCCAAACCTGTAAGACTTACTTTATTCAGTGGGACACAAAATGAGAAATTTGAAAAAGTACTGGTCTAGCTTTTCAATTTTTTACTTTTTGAAGCATGAAAGCTTCATTGCCCATTAATTATAATAGCATGGAAAAAAAGAAAAAAGTACATTCTTTAAAATGTCTCCTTTTGTGTTCCACAGAAGAAAGAAAGTCATATGGTTTGGAAACAACATAGGGGTGAATAAATCATGACAGAATTTTCACTTTTGGTGTACTATTTCTTTCAAATTTGCAATGCACGTAATATTATAATATGTGCAGATCATAATTTTAGATATAATGTGTAATAGGATGACCTTGACAGGAGGACCAAAATTGTTTCTCACCATTTCCACAACTTCCACTTTAGCATCGAGGCGCAGGTGATACAAGAACATCTGCAGGTCTTTCTTCATCTGGATGCTGTTGTCATCCATCTGAGCCACTGTGAAGATCCTCATCTTACACTTTCTCCAAACCTACATGAACCAGGGGATTTCAATGCAGGGCAGGCCACTGTATAAAAACTATAGGTGAACATAAGCTGCTCATAATACATAACTGAGCAGCTTTGCTGTAACAGATAAAGTATTCTGTTGCCTTTTACCTTGTGCTGACGGAGAAGAAAAGGAAGAAGCATGAGTAGACCACCATCATGGACAATCCACCAGACATCAATAGTACCCTCAGCTAACCGATCCTGGTTTGTGGGAAATTGGTCGATGTTTTTTGCCACTAGCAGGGCCTGGTGGGCAGCTGTTGTCTCTCTAATGGTTTCTTTGGGACATACAATTTTTTAACAGTTCATTTTAATTACATCTTAGCTTCAGTACTGTGTGAAAATGAATCTTATTGCATGTACAGTTGCATGTACAGTAAAAACAGGATACTAAAAGTGATAGTTCACCCAAAAGTGAGTAAAAATAATTTACTCACTCCAATATTGTTTTAAACCTGTAAGACTTTCTAATTTTGTGTCCCACAAAAGAAATAATGTTAACCATGTACTGCCACTGTATGCTAATTGGAGGAAATGAACGTAAATGCTGACTGAAGATAATGTTTTGCTTAACATCTCCTTTCGTGTTCCAATAAAGAAAGTCATAAAGGTTTGGGATGATTAAATTAGGTCAGAATTCAAATTATTTACTATCCCCTTTAAAAACTGTTATATATTTATGACTGAAGACACTAGCAGAGGTGTGGCAGGCAATTACTCTTCCTGTACATCTGATTTGGTAGAATTAACTACACATTTTAATCAGATTAGTTTGGTGATTAGAAGCTTAAAGCCTTCAACGGAACAACAGTTCACTCAAAATAAAGCTCAGCCACAGTCTCAAGCCATATGAACTTCATTAATAACCCCTGACTTTAACTCCTTAAGCTGATTGTCTGACTTTCAGGCAGCTTTGTATAAAAACATGATGTGTGCGCACCAATAAAGTTCTTCCAGGAGAGGGAGCTCTCGGACTGTTTCCAGTTGGTGGGCCAAGCCACCAGCACTGCATTGTGTTTCATGCCACCCAGGCCTGCAGACTGTATCAGGTGAGAGAAACCGTCCCGTTGGTTAGAGGACACCACCACATGACAGAAGCCCTTCGTTTTCTCCTTTGCCATGGCTGCTTTGATATTCTGTGAAAAAAACAGGGGTAGGTTAATAGGTTAACATTACACTGAATTTCTAAATACGTATGTTCTGAAAACATATTGGGACACTTCTGTATCCGTATTGGTAATACCTTGTGATTATGTGCATATGCTAAGGTGGAATTTGTTCATGTTTAATCCTCTGAATTTTTTTCAACAAAAGAACAACATTGACTCAAAGGCAGATTAAAATGGTTAAGTAGGTCAAGAATCTAATTAAATCTTTATTTAGCACTACATAATCAAGAACGGTAGAATTTGATTCTGTGACTTCCATGCCAATGCCACCAAGAATCATTTACTTATACAGACACACTCCCCCTGGGGCAATCTGGGGTTATGAGTCTTGCTCAAGGGCACAACGGTCATGACTTATGGCTTGATCTTTGTGGGATTTGTGTCAGTAACCTTTTGGTTACCAGCCCTAAGCAAAGGCTTGAGAAAGAACCTGAATATGCTTATGTGTTTACATGCTTACAACTTTTCTGTGAACCTTCTTTGTTCATTCAAAGGGAATCTAATTAGTATTAAGTATCACTAAGTACTATCTAGAAGCTCTAAATAGTTGAAAACTGGGAAATTATAATGACTTCATAATCGATCACATAATCGATCATAACATGTTTTAAACAGGGCAAGTGCAGTTATCAATTTACCAAGTATCAAACCTCTTTACTATTACCTAGTGATGTGTTTAAGTACTTGGTGTCCCCAACAATTACAGAATATGCATTAAACAAGGTATAGATTATGGTTTGTGCAAAAATCCTTTTCTTAATCAGTATTCTGTCTTGTTTTTCATTAAAAATATATAAACATCTAAACCTCCTTAACATCCAAATAAGTGCATTTTCTAAATATCTAAATATCCTTAAAGGAATAGTTCACCCAAAAATTTTAATTCTCTCATTATTCACTTACTCTGATGCTATCTCAGGTGTGTAAGACTGTCTTTCTTCAGCAGAACACAAATGAAGATCTGTTTGGTCCTTATAATGGAAGTTCATGTGTGCAGCACTTTGATGGTCCAAAAGGCACATTTAGGCAGCATAAAAGTAATTCTTGCAACTCCAGTTGATCAATGAATGTCTTCACTAGTCAAAGTGAATCGATAAGTTTTTGTAAGAAGCAAATCATAAATTAAATGTTTTAAACTTTAAATCGGCACTTCCATCCAGGGCTCTGATGTGGTTTTTAGAAGCGGTCTTTTGTTGTAAATTTGAGCCGCTTCCTAATTCTCACGTAAACTTGCAGATGTGCTTACATTCCGCTTCGCGTCAACTGCTGGCAGGAAGTGCTTTTTTGAAGTTAATAACATTTTATATATCATTTTTTTGTATTGATTTGCTTCAGAAGACTTTCAATGATCGACTGGTGTTGATCATTGAAAGTGATGAGAAAAGGGGAAGGTTTTCTCAAATCTTTCAGGGGTGAGCTATGCATTGAAATAGTTGAGGAAAGACCAAATAGAGATGGTGTAATGATGGTGAGCAGAGAGAAAGAGGATAGCAAGATGGAAGAGTAAAGAAGACACAGAAGAGGCTCAAATGATCTGATAGTTAGTCTAATTATTCATATTATGAATCACTGTCTCTCTGAGACACACAAAATGTTCGGTTACTTCAATCTCAACAAAATAGAAGAGGAAGAAATGCCATTCCTCTGCATGCCAGTCAATCAATGTCCACAATTACTGTACCATCTGTGCTTATAGTGCTGCCTTAGGTCCATACAATTCAGCAAGACTGCTATTTTTTTGTTTGTTTGTTTGTTGTTGTTTTTTTGCTGTAAACCTCATCATCCTTCCAGTGGACAACAACAAGATATTTAGAGATATTTTATGAAGACAGATGGAAAAAAGGTCTTTATTGTGGATTTTATGATAAATGTGTTATTTCAATCATAGAAATGCATGTCTATAGTATAAAATGTTATGAATTCAACAGAGAACACATATATAGTTTTGATGTTTTTAGTTTTAATAAATGCTTTATCAGAAAATAATATGTTGCTTCATTATGCAGTGAAATTTAATTGTTTCGCAAAACTGAGTGTCTGTTTTATCCGCTGTGTGAATTGTTTTGAGAGCACTGATTTGGAGAAATGTATCAAATCGATAGAGAAAAACTGTTATTGTATATATATTGTATATATATTTTTGTTTTGTTTTGTTTTTTTGTTTGTTTGTTTAAATATTTTTACTGGAAAACTAGACAAAAATACTGACTATGAAAATAATTGTTTGCAATGATACCATCCAGTTGTCAGATACAAAGGTTTGGCTTTAACCTTATTCCTTCACCTGTTCAGAGCGCTTGGCATCAGCCCCACGTGCCATGAAGGTACCCTCCAACACTGAACAGACGATGGTCAGGCCCCTCCCGGCCTTCAGCTGTGAGGTAAAGGAGAGCAGGCGAGGATGCTTTATCTCCAGTTCAGTGCCCAGCTTTAAGAGCACCAGGAGTTGGGGTCTGGAAGATGAGTTTTATTAGTTTATATATTGTCTTAAGCTTCTATGAAGCATGAGGAAGCTTATAATACACTGAAGTGTTATTAGTATTCTCTTGGCAGCTCACCTCCAGTTCTTGGTGTGAGGGGGCGCCTCCTCCAGTTTTATAAGGGCATAACGAGCTGCGTTAAGAGATAATCCTCGAATCCCATCTCCCCATTCCTTCTCTGCCCTGAGGGGTGACAGGGAAATAAAATGGGGAGAGTAATGCCTTCTCAGGTAATACATAACCTGAAGTGATAACCCTTTAGGAAACCCACTGTGCTGAACTCAAGGCACTGCAGAACATCAAATTGTAGGTCAACATAAATCGCTAATTCACCATAGATTCCCTTTCAAATTTTCAACGGGTTTTTAAAACAGCAGTTTTTGATTTCAGTGTAAAACAAAGTCTATGTTCAAACATTACTTTCCCTTTTTGGCCCATTGATTACATGTATTTGTCAAGCACAGGAAGTCTTATGCAAACATGAGTGATTCACATGGACACCTTCTTACCCTCTGTATTCTATGTACTTGTAGATGCATCCAGCAATCAACATGACAACCAAGGCATAGTACCAAGATGAGACAAACATGAGGGAGAGACTCAGGCTCATCCCAAGGAAGGACAGGGACCTGCAGGAATACAAACAAATACATGGCTGCATTTAACAGTTGTTCAAGAAAGAAAACATTAACTCTGGCTGGTCCATTACACCTCAGTTTACATGCAGTTGGAACTAGTAAGCATTACGCTACACTTGTTTGGTTAATGAAAAACAAAATCCCACGTTACAGCATGTGGGACAACAAAATGTACACTTCTAGCAAAACTGTTCTGGTCATAGCATACTTATTGCTCAGGACCAGGTAATCGCAAAGTGTGTCTTACCAGTGGTAGAACTTGAACCTTGGCCTCCAATTTGGGGTGCGTAAAAGTGTTTGGATGGCACAGGCCAGATTGACAAAAAGGTAACACATCAAGAAGAACCTGTAATTAAAAAGTAGAACAAGAAATTAACAAAAAACTAAATTGCAATTATAGCACAACACTGTTAAACTTTTGATCCTGATTGGTGACAGACATTTCAAGGTGTTAATTAATTTCAGTAACAGCATGGCTTCTATAATGTAGTTAAAGGTGCTCTAAGCAAATTGTTTTTATTTTTATGGAAGGGTGTGCAGAAAATGTTTCTTCTCCTTGAAAGATATCTCTGAAATATGTGTCCTGAGATATCTCACTGGTCTCTGCGACAGCCCTAGACTGTGTAAACAGCAAACAAAACTGTGTCTGTGTTATCATAGTGTTGTAATTGAAGAGGATCCTTCAGGTTTAAAGCCATATTCAGATTCATAACAGTTGTCAGCTGAGGGCGCTAGTTTGCTACTGTTGTGTTTGACAACCGCAAGACACACTGCTCTACAGTTCAGTGTCTCAATGCTATCTTTGGAGGGAGGTGTTTTGGAAAGAGGGGGCACGTCTAATTCAACGGCTTCATCTTGTGGAAGTACCAGAATGTATAAAATCACTTACAGCACCTTTTAAGTATTTGCTGACTGCATTGAGCATTCTAGTATGATTTTACAACAAACTCAAACAAACTCTGATGTAATCTGACTTCAGTATGAACCGTTGTCATGACAATGGGCAAGCCTCCCTATCAACTCATAGAAAATGAACATGCGTGACCGCAACTGCATTGGTAGATCAAGAGAAACGCCGTCAATCATGACTTGTAACATTTTTATAGCAAAATTGTTAGAGCTTTCCATTCCCTTCTAAATAAAAGAAAACAAAATTATATGTTAGTGTTGGGTTCAGCAGTTGTTTGGATGATCCTCATGAGGGAATATGAACAAATAAGCAAGAAGCGGAGTCCGTGTCTCGGACAGAGATTTGCTCTGAAGCGCTCTTTGATAGAATCGTGCTGAAGCGCTCTTCTCACTTGCATGAAGTTTCATTATTCCTCAAACGCCGTCAAATCACACAGAAAAAACAATCACCAAAATCACTGCAGATCTGCAATAATTAAAAATATCAACTTTCCCCACATTTTTATGGACATTCTTGTGTAAAATATTTTTTCTTCCAATGGAACTTTTAGAATGAATAAGTTCCCAGAAAATACTAAACTTTTTTGCAACATAGGTATGTTTGCTGGGTTAAAGCCTAATGTCACTTCATGCAAAACATGTTTAATCAATAGTATGAAAACAATAGTTATGTTTCTCAACATTCTAAATACAACATCCAACTTTAAAATGTCTCAAGTGTTGCTGTCTGTTTGCATTTGTTTGGGCAGTGTGAACTGGCCTTTAAGGTATGCTCTTTCTCCAAAGCATGCAGGCATGACTAACAAGATGTCATTCAGTTCCATTCTGTGTTGTCTGAGGCATCATTGAATCTGTGTCATGTATTGGCGCAATCTCCTGGTGGCCATATGTAATTAGAGTTAACGATCCTCTCCTAATACAATATTATGACAATAATATGTACAGTGCAAAATTATCAATAAATTATCAAAACAGACCACTTCTGATTTGTTGGCAAATTTAAAATATTTTTTTTTTCAGTTTTGAGCTTCTAAGTACAGCTTCTAAGCATTGAAACAATAGCTATTTTGTGTTGGTCAAAATGTAGTTATTTTTTTTACTAGTAAACTATGATATAAGTGTAATAATTTAGCAGTCAGTCATACATTTTTCCTCATGACACATTCACAGCATCTCTATAGTAATGTCACAATGTAAAGATATGAAAGCAAGGAGAACACACTTACATTGAAAGGATGGGAGCAACAGCATCCACAGAGCCAATGAGGATCCCGATCTCACAAATAGCTGCAGTAAGGAGTAAAGCCCAGGTTGGCTCACCATTAGCTTTACTATGACCAAACACCTACCAGAGGGACATAGGGTATATTAGTCTAGGGAGATCACTTCTGAGGTTAAATTGTGATTTTGGAGTGGGGAACCCTAAGATCTGGGGCCATACGTATAAAACTTCCCAGAAATGCTCTTAAGAATAGTCTTAAGCTTTGAATTAAGTGTCAAAAAAATCTTAGCAAAGAGTAGGACTTGTGGAAGAGTATGAGCTTTTTATAAAGATGCTAAAAGCAACTTTCAGTAAAGTCTAAGACTGATTCTTAAGTGCTGACTGAGGTGACACTTAAGTGTTTTGAAATAAGGACAACAATGATGTCGACACAAAATGGCCGCTCTCAAATTCTGAATCAGTAGTGAGCCTGCAAGGGTAATATGTCCCAGCTGGTATGACACCATTCATGAATTAATTCATAATTTAATACAACACATTTTATAACATTATTTTGACAATAGGTTATTTTCAGTTGATTCATTATTTGATTCCTGCATTAAAACATAATTTAACATCATGACAAATTTTGTCCTCAAACAATGTGCAAATTGAAGGCTACAAAAAATCTAAATGCAAAATCTTGCAATATAAATTGCATATACTTCTCACATATTCATACCAACATTTCTAAACAATGACAATTTCAATTGCAAAATTAAATGATAATAAAACTAACTGTTGTAATCCCATTACAGATACATGTAAGATTTCAGTTAAACATGGTTCAATTTAGTGGTGAATATGTCGTTCAACATATAACAATATTTTATCGTAGCACTCCATTTGGTTGAGCGGCACTGGCGCACACTCCATAAAGTAAGCCTATTTTCTTTTATTTATTTTTTGGCTTATTTGAAGTAATAATGACTCTATTTTGGACAGGTTGTTTTGCAAAATGGAAATGGAAATTTGCAAGACTTTGAGTTTATAATATTTACAAATAAGAATGTATCAGTAAAAAGTCATTAAGTCCAACACAATCTTCTTTGTTATCCTGCTACATAGAGGTTGTTGTCTCTGCGGAACACAGTCATTGTGCTACTCTTAACTAGGTTAGGAAGCCTCTCCAGCACTCTTGAGCAATTTAGACCAATTCTTAACACTTATGAACTTTTATGAATGACACTTATTCATAATTCTAGGAATTAGAGTAAAATTACATCATTAGAATTTTGACACACTTAAGACAAAAATTTTACTTTAAGCGGATTTATACATATGGTGGCCCCTGGTCATCTACACTGAAAAAAATAATAAGACAATAACACAGAAATGGATATAATTGAAGCAGTATAAATCACACATCACGGGTTTCATTGAGAATATACTGTCAAAGTGCTTTCCCCTTTATTATTCTTTGTGCACATTTTCTGTAAGTGAGAACAAACACAAGCCCATGCCTCAAGACATGTTTAAGTATGATTCTCTGTAATATGAGATTACAAAATTAAAGCCAGCACATGTTGTTACCTGCAAGAAAGGCATGATGCCATCTCGTGCGATAGCCTGAAGGATTCTGGGGGCACCAGTGAGGCTCTGCAGCCCCGCCCCACAGCAGGAAAAAAATGAGCCAATCACAATCACCCAATGAGATGGCCATGCTAGTGTTCCAACTACCAGAGTGTTTTTAACTGAGCCTCCAAACCTATTACAACAGCAAGCAAGCAAAAACATGTAAAGACTAGGAGAATATGCTATATTCAAATACTCTGACTGCAGGTCTTATTTGTGGATTTAGTGACTATTATGATAATTAGATTCTGATAACTACTTAAATGGTTATGTAATAAAACAGTACTTACTTGTCTCTCAACACTACCCCTTCAATACAAGCTCCAAACAACACTACACAGGAAATGTCTGTTTATTACAATTATTAAGGGCTTCGTCTGACTTGTCAAAAAGCAAGTAATGATGAAGTATGTTGTGTTTCAAATTATTTGCCAAGAGGCTTAATTTCATGCATCAAAGGATACAGATGAAGGAGGTGGTTACAATAGCCAGAATAGTACCAGTGGGAATGGACCTCTGAGGGTCTCTAAGATCTCCAGACCTATTTGACCCGGCCATGATTCCTGTGAAAATAAGGGCAAACATTCAGTGTGTTTCAGAACACAAATAAGTGCGCCAACAACAAAGTTTTTAACTAGCTTGAGCTGTTTTTAGAAAGGTACGCTTTGACCTGACCTCCACTATATTGCCACAAGTTAAAGGAAGAGTTCACCCAAAATTAAAATACTAAAAATACTATACTAAAATAATAAAACGAGAAGTTTTACGAATGTTCATGTACAGTAGCTCTTTTCCATACGATGTTCAGTTCATAGTGACCATGTCTTTCAATCTCCAAAAAGGACCAGAAACACCAGAAAAGTAGTCTATAACGACTTTATTCCACTATATTCACTATATTCTAAGCTGTCTGAAGACATATGATAGTTTTGTGTGATGAACAGACCAAAATTTAAGTTGTTAATCACTCCTATTAGAATATATGGTCACACATGAGTTGTATGGACTATGATATTTATGGTATTTTGTGTCCTTTATGTACAGTTACTATGAACTTTATGCAAAAGACCTTCATGGATATTCTTCCAATTCTCCTTTTTTGTTCCACCAACAAAAATAACAGCATACGTTTTGGAACAACATAAGGGAGAATAAAGAAGACAACATTTTCATTTTTTGGTGAACTATTCCTTTAATTTCTAGGTTACCTGTTACTGAGGGGAAGTATATTCCAACCAAAATGGTGAAGAAGGTGGTGATGTCGTTGAGAACATAAGGTTCTCTGTCTTTTTCTGAAGCTGGCTCTGAGCTCTGTCCCTCCTTCTCCACTATCATCTCCTTTGGGCCATAGTGTCCCCACATGTTATCTAGGAGAAAGATAAATGCTTAATACATAACATTACCTAAATGGTATCAGTATATAAATTGAATTATGGACAATGGAATAGTGAGAGCCATGTGACCCTTTATCAAAATAATGCTCCAGGTTTAATACAAGTTTAGCTCAATCAACAGAATTTGTTGCATAATGTTATCAAATTATTGTAACTCGTCTCTAGTTTATTAAAAACAAAGTTCACAGTTACAGTAAGGCACTAACACTGGAAGTGAATAGGGCCAGTCCATAACATTAAAATGCACACAAATTTGTTTTTTAAAAGTATAGCCAAAAGACATAAACTTTGCAGGTTTTTAAGAACACAAGATGGTCTGGGGGTGTAAGGGTGTAACATTAATTATAAATAATAAATTATTTGTGTGCTGCAACAAATTAAGGAAAATACAGTGCAATAATCAAGTGGTTTATTATAAAGAAGGTATAAAGTGATAAGTGAATTGTGAAAAGTGAAATGAAAATAAATATATACAATATTTAGCAAGAATCTAGCATGATAAAATCAGGAATTCACCGGTGTTACAGTTATGTTTACTAGATTACAAGGTTTACCAACTTTAAGTTGTAATGACAACAAAGTTATAATACTGGATATAACTTTACACAGATGAGGTTAGTAAGTAATTTTCTCACACTAAAATCATGTCAACATGTATAATGTTGACGTCTTGTGGCTAACATTTGAAACAGTATGTATTTTTAATGTTTATGTGTATTGGCCTGATTCACTTCCATTGTAAGTGTCTTACTGTAAGCATGATTTTTGCTTTCATTAAATAAATGTGACAGGTCGTAATTTTTGTATTTATTTTTTTTCGTGGTAGACAACATTATATCACAAAATGCTGTCTATTGAGCAGAGCTTGTATTGAACATGGAACATTCCTTTAAATTTTGATATCATTATAAAATCTAGTGGTGTATAACTGCTGGTTTGAGTTGAATGAGATGAGTATAGTTTAAGATGTATCCGAGTATTCACCTGATATGACCCCGCTGAGCAAGCCAGGAATGGCCTCAATCTCTGTCACATTGTTATTGGTGAAGTACTCATCACATGTTTCGTTCAGTGAACCACCTGTACAGAAAAGCTTCCGGACCTCTGACTTTAGACACTTGTCGAATTTGTTATGTTGCAAGGGGCGGTTGCCAAGTAGACAGATTCTGTTGACAGAATGTATTACTGATGTATTATTGAGTAAATTTACCTTGTAAATCATGCTACCTGTAGAAACCCATGTGAAACCCATGTGTGCAATATGCAAATTTAAAAAAAAAAAAAAAAAATTCTATTTTTCCACATTTATACTACCTCTACAGCCTCATACCTTGTACTTATTCTCTGTTTTACATAACAACTCTATGTACCAATATAATTAATATCATTGTGTCATATTATGTTATTCTTGTTATTATATGTATAGCTGTAATAATTCACCCAAAAATTCTCTCATTATTTACTCACATCACGCCATCCCAGATGTTTATGACTTTCTTTCTTCTGCTGAATGAAATATCTCAGCTCTGCAGATCCACACAATGCAAGTGAAAGGTGACCAAACATTTTAAGCTCCAAAATGAATATAAAGTCAGCATAAAGATAATCTATATGACTCCAGTGGTTTAATTAATGTCTTCTGAAGTGATCCAATAGGTTATGGGTGAGAACAGACCGAAATACAATTTTTTCACTATAAATCTTGACACTGGCAGTTTCCTATAAGATCATGCTTTCAAGCTCGATTACTGTGTCTAGTGCCATCTAGTGCTGTGTGCATGCGTCAAGCACTAGGAAGCGTAATCGAGCTTGAAATCTTGAATGTGCCTTGAGATTGTAATGGCAATATGTATATTGAAAAAGAGTTATATTTTGTTCTGTTTTCAAGCTAATTTGATTAGATTGCTTCAAAAGACATGGAATAAACTACTGGAGTCTTATGGATTACTTTTATGCTGCCTTTATGTGATTTTTGGAGCTGCAAAGTTCTGGTCAACATTCACTTGCAATATACTATATACAATAAACCTACAGAGCTGAGATATTCTTCTAAAAACCTTTTTTTGTGTTCTGCAGAAGAAGAACAGTCACACATCAGGTATGGCATAAGGGTGAGTCAGTGATGTGAGAATTTGTATTTTTGGGTGAACTATTCCTTTAACTTTGTGTAAAATCACAACACTACTCACGTAAAATTGGGAGGCTTGATGGCAGTTTGAATGACTCCTGCGTAGACGGCCATAATTGAGAGCACCACGCAGGACAGGAAGACCAAGGCCAGTTTGTTTACATATTTTACACCAACAAATACTACCAAGGTCATGATAGCTAAACAGCAGGTCCCATAAACACGCATGCTATTTTGCATTGTTAACTTATCGTCTTTCAGGTTAGCTCCAAACACATCAGAATTGGACATTATGTATATCTGCAACAGGGTATGAAAAGCAAGAGAAAGAGGTTATTGCAATTATCTTAAGGATACATCTGTCAACCTGAATTTTGAAGTCATGCCTAGGGCAATCAAACTGCTGTAGTAATGAAAGTATAAGGTGTCTGTTCCATATGAAAGAATTTGCTGACTTAAGACTGCTTAATGCAGACACAAGCTCTTCTGTAGTCCAAAATGGAAACTATACTGTATGCCCACAAAGATAATGTTAGTGCACTAAGCTTTGACTCACCAGAAAAATTTCCATGGTTCCAAGTATGTACATAGATCCTGCAAAGGTGGTGCCCAGGTAGAAACACAAACCCACTGCCCCTCCGAACTCTGGACCTAATGCCCTGGAGATCATGTAGTAGGAGCCACCAGCTAAAAATGTAAAAGAAACAATCATGTTTAATTAAAACAAACATAAAGTTGAAGAAAAAAATATCTAGGTGTGACATTGCAGATTGAAATCATACCAGGCACTACACCATTAGTCGCAATGGCACTCATTGAAATTGCAGTCAGCATAGTCTATGGATTAGGAAAAAGACAAATATGAAATGCAAAGTTTTTCAAATATGTATTTTATTATGAGTGGAAAATATGCCTTTCCAGAATATATTTCTGGTAGGTTAGAACGTGGCTAGGGGATTCACTCCCATTCAGACACAAAAGTATGAGTGGGGTCAGGCACTGATGGGGTCTGACTCACTGTCTACATTCCAATTCATCCCAAAGGTGTTAAAGGGGCTCAAAAAACCCCCCCAAAAAAACATGATCGAAATTCATCCATTTGTTAACTTTGTGAACATTCACAATCAAACTCAAACTGGTTAATTAGTAAGTTAGTGGGTCCCATAAAAGAGCTTACACAAAAACTCACACAAGAGCAGCACATGAAGACAATCGCAAGGGCCTCAATGATGCCTGCTGTACCCACAATCCATGTGAGGCGCAGGAACAGAATTACACCTAAGATGTTCTGCATGCAGGGCAGGTATACACCTATAAATGTGCCCATCTGAGGACCCTTCAAACAACACAAAAAACAAAAACAATTCAATGGATAGTTCAACCATAAATGAAAATCCTGTTCACCCTCATGTTGTTCCATACCTTAATTATTCCTCTCTTCCATGGAACAAAAAAGGATTGAATGTTATCCTCAGAAACCACTCACTTTTTTTTGTACAGAAAATAGATGCAATGAAAGTGAATTATGACTAATTCAGCCTAACAACTACTTTTGTGTTCCACACATAAGAGTCTTACAGATTTGGAACAGCATGAGGGTGACTAAATGATGACAGAATTTTTTTTTATTTTTTTTTTGGCGAACTATTCTTTTAAGATTAGCAGGATAAACTGTGATGCCAGTGCAAAGTCTACAGAAGCTGTGAACTCCAGGGAAGAGCTTGAAAAATGGTCACTAATGTGTATGTTTGAGTCTCCTAATAATCTCTGTGTGATTCTGGCTGAAAACATACATTTACAGTGACTCTCCTGATCCCATCCTCACTCTCTGCCTCCTCGTGCTCAACGGCCCCCTGGGTTATGTTTGTGTAGTTGGCTAGTTTGTTGAGGAGAGATGACACCATCGGAGTGCTGTCCATCTCATCCTGTGAGTAACAACATGAAAAAATGCATAATTAATTGGACTTCATCAAGCAATGAACTGCAGTTCAAAGAGACACTATAAAGGACTCTCTAAAGGTTCTGCAATTTTTAATATATACTGTAAAAGTGGTAACCTGCAATTGTTACCTTAAGGAAATATTTGTGCCGGATAGAACCCTTAAAATTAGCTTTGTTGTTGTAACCTAATGTATTCCAGTTGATTCAGTTATATTAATTAATATTCTTGAGTTAAATAAAACCAGTCAATTTTGATGTTATCACATGAACCACGTGTTGGTTAACATATTTTTTTTTTCAATGTAGATAATATGCTCATAAAATGATAGCAGTTGCAACCACAAAGAGGGTGGGTTTTACTGTTGTTGTTTTTTTTTACCTCATAGAGGGCCATATTCCTACCATAGATGCTCCCATCGTGATCTGTACTTATTAAGGAGCTGGTTTCTCTGGGGGTGTCATCTCCTGTATTAAGTATAACAAAAAGATGTAATTTTAATTTTTAGCTCTGAGAGAGGTTGTATTCTCTAGTTGATTTACAGTTTAAGTAGAGAATGACAAGATCTGTTTTTCTCTCTCTCTGTTTTTCTTATTCATTTGTTTTATTCACAAGTGTACAAGTACAAAAATCCTTAAAGTGAAACTGTTAAAGGAATAGTTCACCCAAAAATGTTATTCTGTCATTATTATCTTAACCTCATGTGTTCACAACCCACCTGACTCTTTGTTTTTTCATTTTTGGGTGAACTAATCCTTTACCTGTCTTTACAGGTTTAGCCAGGTTTATTATTGTCTTTCCTACATCTGCCTATGAGTTTCATCAATAAATAAACAGAAAGTCTTTATTTACTAGATAATGCCTTCAAGTTAGAAAGAAGTTGTAAAGTGTCACAGCAAAGATACAGCACTGCTGCAACACAACTAAACAGACAGTAGGCTATGTGACAAAGTCATTAACATAAAAACACTCAAAATCTGAAGCTGTGGAATTCAGTTTCTTTTTACACAGCTCACCTAATACTTTGCCTGACAACATAGTTTGTCATTGCACTCTCTGTGGAACTGCCATAACCAGTATATGTACACACAAATGTAGTTTTCAAATAAAGGATTACTGTTAGGGGTAGTCAGAAAGTAAAAAATGCATTGCAACAAAATAAGGTCATCTAGATCATTTTGGTCACCCAGAATATATATTCTGCTTAATTAAAGCCTATGTTCACCTCAACCTTTGACTCCTGATATCGTTAACAACTTTATGAGCAGGTACAGTACAACTCTTTAATATGGTAATGAGGCATCCAACTCTATGTAATAAAATTCTAAAATCTTCTTAAACCCTCCCAATAGCAGATTTTCAAGCTGTTTTATTTCACGTACAACTGTCGCTGAAGGTCAGAGACATACTGTGACAGTGAAAGAGAAATGTTCATCCCAAATGTAAAAGATTTATCCATGGCAATAAATACCACATGCTAATACCACATCTAATAAGACACAAATGCCAAGTTGTTTTTAAAGTAGTGTGCTTAGTCTTTCCATTCTAATTCTAATTTCATTACACATACTGTATAAATGGGAGTCAGTCAAACTCACCGAATTGCTCTGCATTCAAACCTGGCTCACATTCCATGCCGAGTCTTGATTATCCCTGATGGACTGTTGTATCCGACTGGAACCCCTTCCCCTTTTCTTTAATGTCTCACCTCTGTTACAAAACTCTGTTGACCAACTGCACTTTCCTCTGATTTAATCCAGTTAGCTAGTATTCATTAACTGCATCTGTCCACCTGTTATGCTGAAGTTTAAAACTAAGTCAAATTCCTTAATTTACCAAAAGAGATGATGCTCTTTCTGGATGAGATCAGCCTTCGTTTCTGCTCTGCAGTTGTGCAAGACGTGTCCCTATCTTCTGCTGATTCTGTCCTTACACAGTGCTCTGTAAACTAGTATGTTTAAACCTCAAAACAGCACTGAGTGTTAGTCTCAAGTCAAGGCTAACAGTCAAGGACTCCTGATCAACTTAAAAGGTAAAGGGTGCATTTCATAAAGAATTTAAATTAACCGAATCAAATCTAATTTGTGCAGTTATGCAAATACTTCGAGGGGAAATGAGAGGTATCTCCACAAGCAGGGCATTACTGCCAGTGAAAAAAATATGATTCAGAAATAGAGTTAAATAACAGGAGTGACACTAAAATAAAATGCCTAACAAATTTAAGATTTAACAGATTGAAAACACCTCTGAACATGCTGTGCCTGGCTTCTGTATGACTGGCATAGACAGTTATCTTATCATTTTGGGAAATATCTGTTTCCAATGCCTGTTCTGCCATTGGATCAAATTTCAAGTATTTTTCCAGACTGATTACAGAACAATGACAGAGGAGGTTCATAAAAAGTATTCAAGGCGTAAGAAACATCCTTTTCCTGAGAACTTGATGAGAGTTTTCCACGTAACTTTGTGTGCATAATCTAGCTAAATTTGTATGCAACCCCAAAGGGATTAATGTGTGATTTCTTGGAGTGTAAAATTTAGTTCTCATATATCAAGTCCTGATTAAACCAATCACAGTCAGAACCCAGCCAACATCAGCCAAACCCAGTCTTAAATATATTACAGAGTCATTATACATATACGGTCACTTTTAATGGGCTAAATTATCAATTTATGAAGCAATAACTATACAAAAATGCCTTTACACAGCCACAACAAGGTATTTTCACTAGCACTGTATATAGACTTTTTTTTTTTATAGTTTTATTGGGCAAATTAAAGGGGTAGGTCAAATTCCATAATATTGAGCCACACAAGTTTTGCTACACACCCCTGTACACACATTAACATGGAAGAAAACATCTGGCTCATGCACTTTCTATGGGAATGGATAACTATAAACCTTAGGAAACTCCAAAAATGAAGGCACAAGTAGTTACACAGACAAAAATGCATACAGCTACACTCACTGAGCCCTATATTAGGAACACTATGGTCCTAATATAGTGCTGTTGTAGCCCATCCGCTATGGTTCATAATATTGTGTATTCTGAGATGCTATTCTGCTCACTACATTTGTACAGAGTGGTAATCTGAGTTACCCTAGCCTTTCTGTAAACTCAAACTTGTCTAGCCATTCTCTGTTGACCTCTCTCATCAACAAGCCATTTCTGTCCACAGAACTGCCACTCACTGGATGTTTTTTGTTTTTGGCACCATTCTGAGTAAAAACACTAGAGACTGTTGTGTGTGAAAGATCAGCAGATACAGAAATATTCAAATCAGCCTGTCTGGCACCAACAATCATGCCATGGTGGAAATCACGGAGCAGGCACGTGCACACATAGACATCAAAGGGTGCTTGAGCACCTACCCTTTTTCTTACTTGAGAGAAAGTGCCTTTTTTCTGGGGTGATTTTCTTTTATAAATGAATATATATATATATATATATATATATATATATATATATATATATATATATATATATATATATTTGTGCACAGCTTCCCTGTCAAACAAATATATTTATTGAATAAAAAATTAAAATATCAGGTCAGGAGATGAGACTTTGTTGAGTTTCAATGCCCTCCCTCTCTCTCCATCCACGTCTCCGCGCAGCAGTGCATCATACATCAGACACACAGACAGGCAGACAGCAGCCCCTCCCAGCTCCAATCCCAATTGTCTTTTTCTTGGCTTGTGTGGAGGTGAGTGGTGATGAAAAAAAGACTAAGCTACCAGTGCCTCGACTTTACAGCTAATTAGTGCATGACTCATGAGCTACTAGCTAATGTAATATAAGTTAGCTAAATTTTAGCTAATGTAATATAAGTTAGCTAGCTAAGCTAATATATCATGGCTATACAGGCTAATGTACTGAAATTAATGGAGACACTACAGGTGAATACAGTATAATTTGCGTCTAATAATGTCATCACAATTGCCACATTGATGTGCAAATTAGGTGTTACCTAATTAAAATGTGCTAATTTGCATGCATTTGACAAGGCACTGCAGGTGAATAGGATAAACAAAATAACTAAAGCATATCACCCATAAAGCATTGACTGGCATTTGTATTCCAGTAAAACCAAAAGAATTCAAATGATGTGAAGTCAAACACCTTGTGCAAAATAAAAAAATTATTAGTGAAACTATTTCCCTCTCCTTGGTGCAGTCATTTATTCTAAATATTTACTTGATACTAGTAGCATAGAAAACGCACATTGTGGCATTGTTTCCTTTGCTGTTGCCTGGCTGCTCTTGTGATAAACCTAGTGAATACTAAGAAGACTATGGTCTCTGTGTGAACTGATTATTTTGTAGAAATCTGTTGAGTATGAAACAATTGTGTGAGTGTGAGAGAATTAAAATAAATTAGTAAGAAAGTCAGAGTTGTATTAACATATTGAACGTTTTGTTTAAAAAATTTTTTTTAAATAAATAATTATGAGAATTGCCCTTTTTTCCACTTGAGCCCCTACCAACCAAAAATGTCTGTGCACGTCCCTGTCATTGATATCACATTTGGTTGATGTGAACATTAACTGAAGCTCCTGACCTGTCTCTGCATGAATTTATGCATGGCATTGCCACACGATTGGCTGATTAGATAATCCCATGAATAAGTAGTTGTACAGGTGTTAATAATAAAGTCCTCAGTGAGTGTATATCTTCAACAACATCTACCAGCAGGCAGTTGGTGTAACACTACAATTTCCTATTTTCATTTAGTAAATAATTGTACAATGTAGAAAAAAACCTACGATACAGCAACAAGAACATTATGAGCAAAAACTGATAAGACAAATAAGCTTCAATTTAGCTTAACATTGAATGGCATAGAAAAAATAAGTTATGAGATGAAGTTGCAGAATAGAAGAATAGATAACATGGAAATGGGAAACTTAGTAACTGTGCAACTTTTTATTTTGAGATGTTAAGGTTTCTTTTATTTATATACAAACCAGCAGAGCCATATATGCAGTAATGTCTCTAAAGATAAACAGTAAAAGTTGGCAGAGAGAGAGAGAGAGAGAGAGAGAGAGAGAGAGAGAGAGAGAGAGAGAGAGAGAACAGGAAAAGAAAAAAAGGGTTTGAGGAAATTACCACTTGTTTACACTCCACATGAGCAGATGATTTCACAAACACACGAAAGTAAACATGGCACCCATTTGGATTTGAGAGAAAACACAGGAACAAAGAACACAGAAAACCAGAAAAGACACGTCTTTAAAAAGTCGCATAAAAAGAACACAGTCATACTCTTCTGTGGGCATGTCTAGGCTGGTTTTCCGAGCTAGTGTAAATTGACTTAAAGCCCTCACCTGAGCTGGGTCCAGCCACTGTGTCCGGCCCCTCCTTGTCCTCTGCTTTCAGGATCTGTCCATCATAGTCTGGGTCTGATAAAGGGCTATCCTCCACTGGAACCACTGTGAAGTTGGTAGGCATTTTCCCTCACACCATGTGCTCTGCGTTTTGTTTCTTGAGTCTTTTCTCTCACTCAAAAGACTCGCCCAATGTCTTGCCAAAGTTCGAAGTTCTCTAACTTATGAACTTCTTCACAACTGTTGTTCAGGCACAGCAACCCATGTGATCTTTTTCACCAAATAAGGAGTGCTACACAACTCCTCCCTCTGAGCAGTGGGTCGTTTTCTCCTGCCACAGAGCGCTGAGGTGGTGCTTCCTGTTTTCTGTAAGCTGCCTTTCTTATTGTACCTGCGAGGGCTGGGAGGGTGGTGATTGTTTGCAGTCGAAGCCATCTGAGAGAGCACAAAGTGATGGGAACAAAAGGCACAACACAATGTGGCATTCCTCAACTCCACCCCAAAACTCTGCCCAACCCCCCTTCCAATGTTCCCAGCCTTAAAGGAAACATGTGCAACAAACCCTCCATTCAGGAATCATTTGGAACAACATGCTGGTTTTCTCAGACACACAGTTTCCATGAAACTACTTGAATGTTAGGTAGAGTCTATACTTTTGCACATAACTTCTATTTTGTATGTTGATCAGCTAAATTATTTATAAAATCTATGGGAATTTGATTTAAATAGGCCTAAGCATAAGCAGTGACCCCCCCAACCCCGCTCTGTCCTGCATTTTCATGGGTGAGTGCACAACCGTAACCTGATGTGACTGATGGATATGCACAGACAACATGTCCACCAGTCATGTGAAAGGCTGATAAGGGTCTCAGAAGTGGCACTTTGCTGAATATACAGGAACAACCTGCATAAGCTATGCAGCTGTGGGTCTGTTGAAACAAGCTGTTTTTTTTCTACACAAATAAGCACATGAGACTAACAGAGACTTTACTGCTCAGTTGACTTTAAATATAAAAAGAAAATGGGAACATTCAACATTTTAAGGCTTCAAATAAAATAAATAAATAATAGTTTTAAGAAAAATCACATTAGATTTGATCACATATCATTACATTACAAACCATTTTTAGTGCAGAACTATCATGCTGTGAACAAAAGACTGCTTTACACAACATCTACTAATTTTTTATATTTAATGGATATTTTTCCATATATAAATAAAAATCATTGCTACTTACTGTACATATGTTGCCCTCTGTAGGTTGAAACACCACAGCACTCAGTCTGTGGTGAGGATTTACAGCGTTTTTTTCCTGTCAAATGTGCTAACTGTATACGACGCTAACTAGCCAGTAGATGGCAGTATATCAAGTTTTTGAAGAAACTACATAAGGGCTCTTGTTGTTGTCCATCCTCCACACTCAATCTCAAACCCTTGGTTTGCTAGTTAAAGGGATAATTCACCCAAAAAGGATAACTCCATTCTATTTACTCATAATTTTGTAAAATATCTCAGCTCTGTAGGTCCATAAAATGCAAGTGGATGGTGATCAGAACTTTAAAAAAGCACAGCTCCAAAAAGCACAGACAATTGTTGGAAAAGTAATCCATACGACTCCAGTGGTTGAATTAATGTCTTCTAAAGCTAAATGATTTCTTTGGGTGAGAAACAGATCAATATTTAAGTCCTTTTCACTATAATTGTTTACTTCTGGTCACTCTCCAAGCGCGTCAATGAGGGGACTCATATGACGCTGCCTCTCATGTGACATAAGCGTGTTGGCATGTTCACACAAGTAATGACTCGATACAACCTGAAGAGCAGCTAAATTTGTTTACAAGAACATGCCAGCATGCTTACGTCACGCGAGAGGCAATGTGAACCGAGTCCCCCCCATGAACGCCAAGGAGACTGATGATGTCAAGATTTATAGTGAAAAATAATTTATATTTTGGTCTGTTCTCACCCAAAGCCATTTGGATTGCTACAGAAGACACTGATTTAACATAGTTAGTCTTATGGATCACTTTTATTACAATTGTCTGTGCTTTTTGGAGCTTACCATCCACTTGCACTGTTTAGACAGAGTGGAGATATTTTTCTAAAAATCTTTGTTTGTGTTCTGCTGAAGAAAGAATGTCATACACATCTGGGATGGCAAGAGTGTGAGTAAATGATGAAATAATTTATATTTTTTTGGTAAAATTTCCCTTTAAGAATGAAAATGAAACTAAACTAAAATAAAATAAAATAAAATCATTAAAAAAATAATAAAACACACTCATTGTCTTGAGTTGTAATTAGACAAATGAGGTTATGACTATATGCCACCTTTACCTAATTAAACTACACCAAATATAAACTCCACAGTTTTTTTTTAAGAAAAGCACACAAAACACTGTGAAATTCAGCCTGTCACTGCCCAACGTTTTTAAACATAGTTTTTAAATCTAGTAATAGTTTGTCCAGCCATCCCTGCTGAAATAAAAATATAAATAAATAAACAATTATATATATATATATATATATATATATATATATATATAAACAATAGAAACCTTACAGACATTGTAATGGTTTTATTGGTTATAATGCTATTTAAAAAAAAATAAAAAAATGAAAACATCTCGGGTTACTTAAGTGTAACCTTTGTTCCCTGAAAAAAGTGGAACGAGATGCTGCGCTGAGAAAAGCGCTTTGGTAACATCTTATAGTTGTGACCAGTTGTGAATATGTGTGCAACATGTCAATGAACATTGACCGGAATTTATAGCCTCTGCCGGTGTTAATCATTGGATGCACCTGAGGCAGGGCTATAAATAGATGCGTCACCAGCACGCCATCAGTTATTTTGTCTGAAGAGCAGTCCTGGGGCATCCCAGTGCGGCAATGAAGCGCAGCATCTCGTTCTGCTTTTTTCAGGGAACAAGGGTTACACTTAAGTAACCTGAGACATTCCCTTTACAAAAAGCTTCACTTATGATGCTGCGCGGAGAAAAGCGCTTTGGAAACGAGAATACCCACGCCGCCGTACTGTGGCTGTCCGGACCCCCTACGGTTGTGCAGTGTGCTCACAAGAGCGTGAGAGGTCTCAGACATGAGCTTGAGATGTCGACTCAAGGACATAAAAGCCCGGAGTGGCAGGAACATCCAAATTATAAAGCTGATGAATGTGTGCGGAGAGGACCAACTTGCCGAATCACAAACATGCTGCAGAGGGAGACCTCTAACCAAGGCTTTAGAGGAGGCGAGCCCTCTGGTAGAGGAGACATTGCGCTGTTCATGGAGGCGAAGAGGTCCTCTTCTACTCTGTAAAATCTCACCCAGATTTGTTCCAAGTGGAGGGAGCCCTAGCACATAAAATGGTCTTGATAACCTCAGGTGAAAGCCCTGTGTCCCTCAGTTGGTACCCTTCAGGGGCCAAATATGAAGGTTCCACAGCTTGGGCCAGGGATGAGATATTGTCCCCTATGCCTGAGACAGAAGGTCCCTCCTGTTCGGAATCGCCCAAGGCGAGCCGTCGAGGAGCGACATTAACTCAGAGAACCATACCCTGTTCGGCCAGTGCGGCACTATCAGTAAGAGGCAAGACCCTTGCTGGCGAACTCCGGCCAAGACTCCCGGGAGTAGAGAAACCGGGGGAAAACGCATACAGACACATTCTGGGCAATGTATGCGCCATCTCGTCCAGACCCAGGGGGGGCTGGGTGACTCAGGGAGAAGTAGAGGAGACATTGCGCTGTTCATAGAGGCGAAGAGGTCCACTTCTGCCATGTAAAATCTCACCCAGATTTGTTCCACTACCTCGGGGTAGAGTTTCCACTCCCCCGTCAGTATTTTCTGTCTGGACAGTAACTCTGCTCCCACATACGGGCATCCAGGGATATAAACTGCCCTGAGTGACAGGAGCTTGCCCTGGGCCCAAAGGAGAATCTGACGTGCCAGAAATTCAGCTGACGTGAACGTGGAACTCCTTGATGGTATATGTAAGAGACTACCGCTGTATTGTACACTCGCACCAAGACATGGCAGCCTCTGGAAGAAGTATTTCAGGGCCAGAAATACAGCCATCAACTCAAGACAGTTAATGCCCATTCCCCTTGAGCTGGACGACAACTTAAGACCGCTACCCAGCCCGTCAGTGATGCATCTGTCATTAGCAGCCTGCGATGACAAGACTCACCTAGAGTGGGAGACTCACCACATAGAAAGGGAACGAAGCCCGCAGCGCGTAACACTTATTTGCCTTAGGGGACTGGCCCTTGGATGAAACCCCCTGGCTTTTAGCCACAGCTGGAATGGTCTCATGTGCAGAAGGCCCAAAGGGATCACCATGGACGCAGACGCCATGAGACCTAGTATCCGTTGATACTGACGAGCAGTGCAACCTTGACCTAGCCTGACCTTGTTCAGGGTGTTCTGAATGGAAATGATTCGTGTGGGAGACAATTGTGCCTGCATCGTGATCGAATTCCATATAACCCCCAGATAAGTGATTCCTTGGGTAGGAGAGAGAACACTCTTTTGACGTTGAGTCTCAGACCCGGAGAAACCAGATGAGCTAAGACAATATACCTGTGCCGAACTACCAGTTCTTGGAACTGTGCTAGGATCAGCCAGTCGTCTATGTAATTCAGAATGCGGATGCCTTGGAGTCGCAAAGGAGCCAGTGCTGCATCCATGCATTTTGTGAATGTGCGGGTTAACAGGGCTAGGATGAATGGAAGAACCCGATACTGGAAGGCTTTGCCCTCGAAAGCAAACCTCAGGAACTTCCTGTGCTGTGGCGGAATTTCTATATGAAGATATGCATCCATGAGATCGATCGTGACCAGCCAAACGTGATGTTGGACTTGTGACTCAGTCGTCTTGATAGTTAGCCTCTTGGACTTGAACACGCTGACTGGGGAGTTCATGCCTTGAAGATCTAAGGTCGGATGCAACCCCCCCCACCCTTCTTGGGAACCAGGAAGTATTCGCTGTAATAACCTGACTCTTTCTCTGGAAGGGGAACACGTTCTATGGCCCCTTAGACCGAGAGATGTCGCAGTTCTTTCCACAGTAGACATGCCTGCTCCGGTTTATGGTAGTGGGGAACACGCCGTTGAAACACGGAGGGTAGCGAGTGAATTGAATTCTGTAGCCCTTTTCTACTGTTCTTAGGACCCACATAAAAATATCTGACAGAAGTTTCCACGCTGCCAGGTTCTCTGATATGGGTATTAATTTAACACTTCCTGTTGAGGGAGTGTTGAGTGTTCCGCGTCCTGGATAAATGCAGGAAGCAGCGAATCACCCAACTTTTGATGGAAGGCTCTACTTCCCGAAGTAGTGGGAGTACCGGGAGGGGCGAAGTGGATGGTGCACGCGCCCCATCCCGAGGGGAGCTACCCCCACAAGATTAAGTGCAAGACCTTAAGGGTTTCTTTCTCTTAGAAATTAGTGTCCTGAGGTCTTGCTTTGGGGGCTGCTGAGGGCGACAAGACTGTCCCCAATCTTTGCGAGGGGGAGCACAACTCGCCACGCTTTGCTTCTGAGCCTCCCTTCTAGAAGAACCGAGGCGGGTCTGGGTGGCTGAAGGGCCTGCCCCCTGAGTGCGGTGAGGAAGAAACTGTCCAAAGGCTTCCTCATGGCTTTTCGCCTCTTGTAACCTGGAGATTGTGTCCCCGAATAGGCCAGTAGGCGAAACCGGGGCATCAAGGAGGAAAACTTTATCCTTGTCCTTTATGCCCGATAGGTTGAGCCAAAGGTGTCTTTCTGTGCTGACCAAGGCAGACATAGACCGGCCAATGGCACGGACTGTCTGCTTGGTCGCGCGAAGAGATAGATCTGTGGCTCGACGAAGCTCAGAAAAAAAAAACTTCTTCGAGCGCGGTACCCGCACTCAGGTCCTTCAGCAGGTCAGCCTGGTACGCCTGTAACACTGCCATCGTGAGCAGAGCAGCACCAGCCTGACCCGCTGCTTGATAAGCCATCCCTACTAAGATGGAAGTAGTTCTGCAAGGCTTTCTGGGGAGAGAGGGTTTTTTAAGTGACGATACCGAACCCAGCGAGAGATAACCCGCAAGTGTCTCTTCGACCGGTGGCATCATCGAATACTCCCATGTCTCAGCACCCATGATTAGTTGAATAGTTCAATGTTGAGGGCATGAAGACACGGGAAGTATAAGGATTCCTCCATGGATGAGAATACTCGTTATGGAGGTCATAGAAGAAAGGAAGGGACTGATATAGCGTTCCCTTCCCCCTTTTTTTATTTCTTTCAATTTTCTTTATTTATTTTGGCCACCAGACAGAAATCTGTCTTCTAGTTTGGGGGGGGGGGGGGGGGGGGGGGAGGTGGGGGTGTGTCTCTAAATTCCACAGCTGCTTTATACTTTTTTACAGAGGTTCAGTGTCCTCATGAACCGAAGAGGCGCCGAGGCACGCTTCAGGCTTACGAGGATCAGCTGGATCTGGGGAGAGAGCCAGCGATAGGGACGAACCCGTCTCTCGCTCCTCAGCCAGATCCATACGAGAGCCCCACAAATGAAGTGTGGGCGATGACTCCCGGAAGTAAGCAAAGTGAGCGCGAAGCATTTTGCCCGAAAGCAGATCGCAATGCTCGCACCCGCCCCGCCCCAACGCGAGAGCAGCATGCTCTTCCCCCAAACAAACAAAGCAGAACTGATGCGTGTCCCTCTTGGCCATAGAGCGGAGACAGGGGAACACGCATCGTTTGCCCTGATTTGCAGTCATTTTTTCTTTCTTTTTCTTTTCTTTTTTAAGAGAAAAGGGAAAAGGTTCACTACGCACTGCCTAATAGATTCTAACTCCTAACAGAGGAAAGAAAGTTTGACAGGCTCGTAATAGCACACAAACACAGAGTGATCTGAAGACAAAAGATCTGACGACGTGCTGGTGATGCATCTATTTATAGCCCTGCCTCAGGTGCATCCAATGATTAACACCAGCAGAGGCTATTGATTATCCAATGATTAACACCAGCAGAGGCTGTTGCACACATATTCACAACTGGTCACAACTATAAGATGTTCCCAAAGCGCTTTTCTCAGTGCAGCATCATAAGTGAAACTTTTTATAAAGGGAACTATTATGGTCTGTACTAGTAATGTGTTGGCTTCTATTGGTGGCATGTTATGTCTAGTGGATACAATTACAGACCAATACAATCTATAATGGAAACCAATACATACCATTAAATCCTAATGGGATATGACCCAACACACACTAGACTCGTAATGGTACTCTATAGTGGAAACCATAAGAATTTCTATAATGTTTTTTTACTTTTTTTTCTTTTTCAACAGGGTAGCTAATGTTGGATTTAAGCTAATCGACGATCCGAACATTTACAAATGTTACAGATGTTCTAGCATCTTAATATTTAACTAAAAAATGTTTTAAGGTTATTTACATATTACTAAAAATCATCTGGAATCCATGTCATCAAAAGGCTAAACATATAATCTTTTCTCACAGCTCACCTGTTTTATATACTATATATAGTTTGGGTTCAACCTGTTTTACAATTGCTGCATGACAATCTGATTTGTGGTCAACACTGACATACTCAGAGGTAACATCAGGATGAAATCATGCGGTCCTCCACAGCCTTGACTGCATCTTCCTCCACAGACATCCTCTCGCTTGCCTCAATGCCTCTACATATCCTCTATAATTTTGTGTTTTTGTTTTGCCACCCCCCCAACCCCCCCCCCCCCTTCTTTAGTTGCGTATATGGAAGTGCTTCAATTGACTGGGAAAGAAAGTTAGTTGATTTGCATCCATTTGCCAATAAAGAAAGCAGGTGACGTGAGGTCATTACTGGGTGCGGGAAGCGCACACAGACAGATTCAGAGTGTGAATACTGTCAGGCTTTCAAGAAGCGCGCGATCGGACATCGACATTTCCGTCGATGGGGCGTGAAAGGAAAGCTTGTATACATGTCAGAGACCTGGCGGCTCAGTCAGTCCATCTCTCGTATTTAAGGTAAACTAAGCTGACGGGCTACTTGCAGAACTTTTTGCCCCACTGAAGAAGGACATAATGCCTGTTCGACGAGGGCACGTTGCGCCTCAAAACACCTTCCTGGACACAATCATTCGCAAATTCGAGGTTCAAAGTGAGTGAATGATTTATGTCGTTAAATGTGCTTTAAACAGAAAGTTTTTTAAATGAATCTATCTATCTATTTAAACAGTAAGTTTTTAAATCAATCAATCAATCAATCTATCTATCTATCTATCTATCTATCTATCTATCTATCTATCTATCTATCTATCTATCTATCTATCTATCTATCTATCTATCTATCTATCTATCTATCTATCTATCTATCATAACAGTTATTTTTATTTGGGCAGCATGAATGATTTTCTCTAAATCTTTGCTTCTCTTTCAAAGTCTTAGAATATCCTTTAATGTTAGAATATAACACTGTATTTGTTAACTTTTATATTTATTTTGGACAAGTCAGTTTTAAGGTATGGCATTCAGCTAAAACACCATATTATGTGATTATTAGGGAACACAGTCAAGAAACTGGATTTTAAGTTGTAGTGGAAATATTCATACTGTTAAAGCCTACTTTTTATTATTAACATTGATCAAGAGGAAACAACCTGAAGCAACATTTACCTAACACACACATAATAATAACAGACACAATACTTTGTACAACTAGCCTACAACTAATAGCAATGATAAATTAAATTCATATTATTTAAATAATAGTATTTAAATAATTGACTATTATTTGCCTTTTAATTTATCTAGTCTTTTGACACAACTTTTTTCTTTCAATTTAAGTTGAAAGAATATATTTCTTTATATTTTTTAATTTATTTGTATTCTTATTTATCTTTCTTAATTGATTTCAAAATATGTTTTATGTATCTTGTATTCTTTTCAAATACTTTTAATGTAAAGTACTTTGAATTGCCTTTGTGATTTAAATGTGCTATATTAATAAACTTGCCTTGCCTTAATATTTAGGTTCATAATATGACCTCTTGAGCATTAATGGGAGAAGAATGACTTCTGATAATTTACACTGTAGGCATAACAACATTTCTGATCAACGCATATTTCGTTTTGATCAGATTTGATCATTGAGAAAGTACTGTAACTAAGGTAAAAATATGTTCTTGTAAGTACCTAATGAGGTTCATCCAAGATGACACACTGATTTATGAATTTCTTGCATCTCTTCTTATCCTACTTCAACAGATCGCAAATTCATCATCGCCAATGCTCGAGTTGAAAACTGCGCCATCATCTTCTGCAATGATGGCTTCTGTGGCATGTGCGGCTACACACGTGCAGAGATCATGCAGAAGCCGTGTACCTGCAGTTTTCTGTATGGACCACACACTGGAAGACCAGCTGTGGCCCAGATGGCCAAAGCCTTGCTGGGTTCTGAAGAAAGGAAAGTGGAGATCTCCCTATATAGGAAAGATGGTAAGCCTCTTGGGGGGTGTACCTCTGTTAAATGTGTGATAAGTCAATTAAACATTCATTTATGATCTACAATTACAGAGATTCACTTAGAAAGGCAAACTATAACTGCTACAATGAGCAGGCGTTCAATGGTAGTATGACAGCAGGCAATAACAATTCTTTGGTATGCCTCTATAGTGACTCGCTCATACATTTACTAGAACAAAGTATATAATTATATGTTTATCAATGTCCCTATGGTAACCTACACCCAGTGTATTTCATCCCATCCACTAATACTAACTTATTTTTATGCGGCATCTCATTAGAACTGTACTGTACTATATATGAGATTATGATAGCATGCTATCGATTTGCTATTGATTGTGGAGTTTAGTCTGTGTTTAAGACTAATTTGTGGAAGTCTCTCTTACCCAATCATCCCTTATTGTGGATACTCAATTGATAGACAAGGACTACAGTCCAAGAGCTATCCTAATTATGTCTATTTCTGTCCTTCCCTGTGTAAACATACACCATTTCTGGATGATGTTTTGATTTCCAGAACAGGTGGGCATTTGATTGCACTAAGGACAATTTCTCACTATCCAGTTCAATTCCCAGTTTTATACTAGGGTATTTTAATTGGTTTAATAAGGGCATCATAACATTGTGTCCTCTAGTGGTGCTCAGGACAGAGAGCAATGCAATAGTGCTTTGAGTCTCAGATAATAACAAGTCAGCAACATCACAATACTCATGCTCAAGTTGACCTGTAAGACTTTTCGGATGGTAAGAATGTTCTAACATGCTAACAGGGCCCATACAACTGAAAATACTGTAATCTGGCATAGTGTTTAGACAGGAAACTTCTGTTAAAAGTCCCAAAAGATTATTGTCATATAGCAATATCACATATTTTTTTTTTTTCAGATAAAGTAGAATTTCTACTCGGTTACCTTTTTTACATTTGAATAAGACTTTGCATCTCAGTACCAAACACCAACAAATCTGAACAGCTATGAGGTAGTTAAATAAATTATTCTTCAAGATTTAATTAGAGACAAGTCAACTCCACAAATAGAACCAGAGAGGGTCTGGACGTGAGAAATGTAGGGAGGTTAAAGTGAATGGTATTTTTCCACAGATGCAGATGTTAGGAATACCTTTGAGTGTACAGTACCCTTTGTAACCTAACCACCCCAAATTTCTCAGGTGTGCTCAGGCTACATTTAGCTCTTGTAATATGAGACATCTCAATATTCTGACTTCCTTACATTGTATTCTAAAAGTCACACAGTAAGATTTAGGATATACTGTATGTACACATGCATGCTTATGTTCAGACATATTGCTCTACGGATTTTGTGTCAGTACAATCTTATGTCAAATTCATCACCCACAACTAATAAGTTTGTTATTGAAAAGTATGTTCTAAGTATGTCTAAAAAACCTAGAGAGAGCTATCAACTTTAGCATTCCCAAATATCACAATAGCAGTTGCTCAGTTGGCACATGCAGTCCCAGAAGTACGCATCCTGGATTCTTTCATCTTTGCTTCATGATCACTCTGGAATAGGCGATATATCGAATATTCTTGATATAATCGTGATGATTTTGCTGACTATATAAAATTAATCAATATCATAAATATTGCGATACATTTATTGTGCTTTTTATTTGGCTATAAAGTTTCATAAGTTTCATCGCATCAGTAGAGTAATTTTACGATCCTTCAGGGCTGCACAATTAATCAAAATGAATGACGTAATGGCAATTATTACTAATAAATCAATTATTAAACTGCGAAAGGCTGCGATTCAAGACAGATAAACAAACTCAGCAAAAAAAAAAAAAAACATCCCTTTTTCAGGACACTGTATTTTAAAGATAATTTTGTAAAAATCCAAATACCTTTTCAAATCTTTTTTGTAAAGGGTTTAAACAATGTTTTCCATGCTTGTTCAATGAATCATAAAAAATTAATGAAACTGCACCTGTGGAACGATCGTTAAGACACTAACAGCTTACAGACGGTAGGCAATTAAGGTCACAGTTATAAAAACTTGGGACACTAAAGAGACCTTTCTTCTGACTCTGAAATACACCAAAAGAAAGATGCCCAGGGTCCCTGCTCATCTGCGTGAATTTGCATTAGGCATGCTGCATGGAGGCATGAGGAATGCAGATGTGGCCAGGGCAATAAATTGCAATTTCCATACTGTGAGACTCCTAAGACAGCGCTACAGGGAAACTGGAAGGACAGCTGATCCTCCTCGCAGTGGCAGACCACCTGTAACAACACCTGCACAGAATAGGTACATCTGAATATAACACCTGCAGGACAGGTTCAGGATGGCAACAACAACTGCCCGAGTTACACCAGGAACGCACAATCCCTCCATCAGTGCTCCGACAGTCTGCAATAGGCTGAGAGAGGCTGGACTGAGTGCTTGTAGGCCTGTTGTATGGCAGGTCCTTACCAGACATCACCGGCAACAATATTGCCTATGGTACAAACCCACCTTTGCTGGACCAGATAGGACTGGCAAAAAGTGCTCTTCACTGACGAGTCATGGTTTTGTCTCACCAGGGGTAATGATCAGACTCGCGTTAATCGTTGAAGGAATGAGCGTTACACTGAGGCCTGTACTCTGGAGCAGGATCGATTTGGAGGTGGAGGGTCCATCATGGTCTCGGGCGGTGTGTCACAGCATCATCGGACTGTCATTGTTGTCATTGCAGGTAATCTCAATGCTGTGCGTTACAGGGAAGACATCCTCCTCCCTCATGTGGTACCCTTCCTGCAGGCTCATCCTGACATGACTCTCCAGCATGACAATGCCACCAGCTATACTGCTCGTTCTGTGCATGATTTCCTGCAAGGCAGGAATGTCAGTGTTCTGCCATGGCCAGTGAAGAGTTAGGTAACATCTCACAGCAAGAACTGTCAAATCTGGTGCAGTCCAAGAGGAGGAAATGCACTGCAGTACTTAATGCAGCTGGTGGCCACACCAGATACTGACTTTTACTTTTGATTTTGACCCCCCCTTTGTTCAGGGACACATTATTCCTTTTCTGTTAGTTACATGTCTGTAAAACTTGTTCAGTTTATGTTAGTTGTTGAAACATTTTATGTTCATACAAATATTTACTCATTAAGTTTGCTGAAAATAAAAGCAGTTGAAAGTGAGAGGACGTTTCTTTTTTTGCTGAGTTTATATTCCGTACTATAAAGATGGTGAACATTAAGGTTCGAAAAGGTTCAGAAAGATCACGAAACAGAAGAAGCTGCACTTAATTCTTGGCTTCATGTGAAACTTGCACTGTTTTTCAGCAGTGGTGCTCCCCGACTGCAGAATCTATAGTCTCACGGCAAAAGAAAACATGTTTTCATGATCTGTGAATGTCTGTATGCAGTCTTAAATGTTGGTGAGATTATAGACCGTATTCTGCAAAAAAAATGGCAAAGACATCTTTCAAACAAGTTTGCCCTCAAACAAGCAAGAACCGACTTTCTTTAGTGAATCAAAACTATGTAGGTACTATTAGTAGCTCGAGATCTTGCTGTTTGGATTTGAGAACTTGGACAGTAAATATTTGTACTCATAATTTGAAACTTACACTTACAGCACCGATGTGAAAACAACAAACTTAATTTTTTTTTTTTTTAGAAGATTGTGTTCTGAATTCACAATTGCAGACAAGTAAAATGACATTTACATAAATACAGCTACAGACACAAACTTGTATTACACATTCAATTTTGTACTTTAATTTATTTTCACTTTACAACTATGGTCTGCACTTATATAGCACCTTTTTAACCTAGAGCTGCCATGCCAGGTGCTAGCCTGCCATTGGGAGCAACTTGGGGTTCAATGTCTTGTCTAAGGACACTTCGGCATGTGGAGTCATGTGGGACAGGAATCAAACCACCAACCCTGCGATTAGTGTACAACCCACTCTACCATCTGAGCCAAATATTGGCCAATACAATACAATTAAATTAATTTCTTTATGAAAAATATATCTTGATAAAATTATTGCTCTCTTTCATTGGTTCCGTTGGCCTCGTGGTAGCGTGTCTGCTAACCATGCATATTGATCTAGGTTCATTTCCCCTGTGAACATATGTAATTTTATTTACATTGTTATAACAGCAACCTTTACTTTTCAAAAGTAATGTGCATGACAATGTTGTATGTTTATAACTACCCGTGACACTGCCAAAAGATGATCTTTCAGAAAAGGATTTAGTTTTTTTTGTTTTTTGCGGAGAGCAAGTACAAATACCAAACTGGCCAATGGGTGAGAATAAGCTTTGAGAAAGCATGAGAAATTTCCTCAGAAACTTAATAATTCTGTTTGTTTGTCAAAATCTTTAAGAGTTTATCTTAAATTGGTTTGACAATTTTAAAAAACCTCTTAACCAAGGGAAATGTTCATCTTTTTTTCAGTAATTCAAGCATTCTCAGAAAATTCAATAGATTATACTGTATAATTGCTGGCTGTCAGATTCAGTTAAAATTTTGATTGATTTATTTAAAACAATTTTATAAATTGGTTGTCTGTGTATGTGTGTTTTCAACAAAACAGACAGAGCAACCAGTGTAATCAGATGAACAATTTACTCGAATGAACCAATGACTCTTATAAACCGGTTCTTTTAAAGACTCACAAACAGACTGACTAATTTTCCTTATGCCAAACTGTATTTAAAGATACATATTTGCAAAAATTATTATTATTTTATAAAAAAGCAGTAAAACATCACATTTCTCAGCAATAATCAGAGTATTGGCAAGTATCATGTAAACTGGATAGAAGAGGTTTGAACAAATCATGTACACATCTTAATCAAATTATTCCTTATTCTCAGATTATTGCAATAATCAGTGTAAAAATCAGAATAATCATCTGCAATAATAAATTGGTGTACATGTAAACATAGTCAGTGTTGTGGTGTCAGGCTAGATGGGCTGCTCAACAAAAAAAAAAAAGATACATTTTTCAAGATAATTGGCCTACAAATTATTTACTGTATTGTTGTCTCTGCATATTAAGACGGGATAGGAGGAAGTATTTTACTACTAAAAAAGTTACACAGAATGTTAACATCAACAAAAAATAAAAATTTCAGTTTTAATTCGTTAGTTTACTCTTTAATTCTCTCATAATTTACTCACCCTCATGCCATCCCAGATGTGTATGACTTTCTTTCTTCTGCTGAACACAATCAAAGATGATTCAAATAATATTTCAGCCCTGTTGGTCCTCACAATGTAAGTGGATGGTGACAAAAACTTTCAAGCACCAAAAAGCAAATAAAGGGAGCATAAAAGTCATCCACACAACTCCAGTGGTTAAATCGATACCTTCAGAAGCGATATGATAGGTGTGGGTAAGAAACAGTCCAATATTTAAATCCTTTTTTACTATAAATTGTCCTCCCTGCCCTGTAGGTGAGGATACACATGAAGAATGTGATCTGCCAAAAACAAACGAACAAGAATTTGAAAGTGAAAGTGGAGATTTTATAGTGAAAAATTACTTAAATATTGACCTATTTCTCACACACACACCTATCATACACTTCTGAAGATATGAACTTAGCCAGAGCCCAGACCTGAATCCAATTGAACATCTGTGGGGTGATCTGAAGAGGGGTGTGCACAGGAGAAGTCCTCGCAATCTGACAGATTTGGAGCCCTTTTGCAAAGAAGAGTGGGCAAATATTGCCACGTCAAGATGTGCCATGATGTGCCATGCTAATAGACTCCTACCCAAAAAGACTGAGTGCTGTAATAAAATCAAAATGTGCTTCAACAAAGTATTAGTTTAAGGGTGTGCATCAAAGATTTCAGTTTGTTTTTCAATTGAATTTTTCATGTTATAGGTCACATTAAAGGTGGAAAAAGTTCTGACATGATTTATCTTTGTCTCATTCTTTTACGTCACAAGAACCTGGCATTTTAACAGGGGTGTGTAGATTTTTATAGAACTCTCTTCATACAGGAAAACATAAAACATTTTTTTATATCCACTTTAAATGCCTGTTTTCCTGTATGGCACTCTTTTTTTCTATAAAGAGCTTTGCCTTAGAAGAGAGTTCTTGGGAAGGGCATTTAAAGCAAAGTGTGGAACTAATGGTGGTTGCATCAGTAATCTTCCAGCACAAAAGAGCAAATCTAAAGTCGACTGTTAGTGAATACTCATCTCTCTTTAAAACTTGTTGATCCTCTGAGGTTTAATTTAGGGGAAAATTATTGTGAATGGTATAAAGAATAGCAGATTAGTATTTAATGATGACCCTTGGGGCAGATTGTGCTCTTGCAGTCAAAGATAAGGGGATGAATTTTGCCATGAGCTTCCCATTTTAAACTTTGCTTACATTTAATGAGATCTTGTAGAGCCTCATTATTTTGAGCTTTACAGATTTATGAAAATAATGCTATTATTATTTACTCATAAAGGGATAATTCACCCTAAAGACGAAAATTCTGTCAACATTTACTCACCCTCATATGACTTATTTTCTTCCGTAGAACACAAAAAGAGATGTTAGAGAGAATGTTAGTCTCAGGCACTATTAACTTTCATAGTATGGAAAAATATGCAGTGAAAGTGAATGGTGACTGAGACAGTCCAACATCTCTATTTGTGTCATGGATATGGCCAAACATGCGGGTGAGTATACATTTTTTTTTTGTGAACTATACCATTAAAAACACAATCCTATAAATTGTAGATCCCCAGTATTAAAACATGAACAGTGTAGAGACAAGGCCATATGTATTGTACATGTATTGTAAGACACAAATATTTTCTGCAAAATAATAATTAAGATTTTGATGACTTGAATCAGAACCCATTTATGAGCAGACCAAGGAGAGGTCCAATGGAAGACCTCCGATCAACAGAGAAGACAGAGGATGACCCTGCTCATCAGTCTTCATATTCTGGTAATGGCCTCCTCTGCTATAATTAGACGAAGTAATGACTGAAGCCATCTCTGGGAGTTAATTATTTAAATGTCCGTTCTTCATCCCTGAGCTATCATAGCTTTTCGAGTCTTTTCAGAAAGCCCCCTGCAATATTCCAACTGAGCTTGTCGTTTCAGATGCTGATTGACCTTATTGAATTGTTTACTAGTTTGTATTATTGCTAATCTGGTTTTTCAGCTGATTTTTTCATATTCTAAAATATTAACCTGCATTTGTTACCTTAAGAATCTATGTCTACTTGATCTATATGTACTTTAATTGGTGAAACATAAATTGTCAGATAAATTATGTCAGATTAAATAACAGTTTGAATAAAAAAATTAACAGCTTTTATTCAAGTCAAAATGTGTATTTATCTGATTTATTTATCCTGGCGACATAGATTCATAAATAATGATATATTGATTATTGATTGGCACATTATTTTATCGATATATATTTTTAAGGCATCGATATATATTAATATTAGCTGACATTTAAATCCGATGCCTATTTTGCGTGCTTTCCAAATTCCCTCAATTGGGCTTCTGTTTAATGTCTGGTGTAATAGCATTGGGAAACCACAAGGGGGTGATATAACATTTACAGAAGCAGGTCGCAAGACACAGGTATCACAGGATGGGTATTTTAGAGCTCCTTGCACAGTATGCATACACACAAAAGTTACAAACGTTTTTGTACTTTAAGAATGAAAGTGACGTTGATGAGTTTACAGGTTAGTGTATGAAACTGGTATAACTGTGCAAACAGAATGATTAGAAATTATTATACAATTGTTGCATAATAAATGTATTGTTGGGGGTAACAGCTTAGTCCCCAGTATGAATATTGAGGAATAAAAACTCAGGCTCAGGTTTGCAATTAATTGAGAGAGAGTTTACTGATTGCTCTCTGCAGTTACAATCCAAACATTAAATGAGTTAGACACTGCAATGGGTAGGTGCTATCTCCTCTAGGACGGAAGGCCTTCTCCCTAATCTCAGTGGAATATAGGGCCTCAACAGCTGCGAAAAATTAAAAAGTGATCAATTAAATAGTTGCAACTCACATGTGTGTCCGTTCCTGACATGGGTCAGCCCCTCAGTCACACCTTAGAGGACAAATAGATGAATGACCCACATCATTCATAATTATAACATAACCAGAATAAATGCACATGTCTAAAAATGCATTTGCCTTTTGATTATAGAAATTACTAGTAAATATATTCAACTCATCAATAGGCTGAAGAGACAGGGGTAAATCCACACCTTCAGTATCTTTGAAGAGGTTTCATTCAAGCTGTAAAACCACAAAAATCGATATGCATACCTGAAAATACATTGTGTAGGCTATATTCTTTGATAATGATTTGGGTCGAATTTAATGGAAAACAATGCGATTCACGCTCCTTGGTGATGCAGTTTTTTTATCAGCCTCGAGAGACTGTGTGCGTACAAGCACATACCTTCATTGAAAATAATTGTTTTGAATTTTAGAACACGCCATGTCATCCATCAGACACGTCTGGTGTGCAACCCCCTTTAATTTACCCTTCTGCTCACACTGTACAAAATTTGTGTTAAGTATTATGTTTGAAAATACCTTTCAATGGGTAGCCCTATCTGAAAAAGTCCTGATATATATATATAATATATCTGGAATAATAATCTGGAAAATCTTCTGATTATCAATGCTTGAAAAAGGCATTGATGCTAAGCCTAGTTAGATGAAGTAGAAATAGATCCATGATGTAACAGAATGTACAATGTGAATTCGGCAACTAAAGGTCTAAAGCAGAGTTTTTCAACTGGTGAGGCGCCAGAGAGACCCAGGGGAGGCGCAGCTCCGGGAAACTAAATCATAATGGTTCACGTATGTACACATCTGTCCTGCTAGCTTGCGTGTTAAAGTGTGTGTTATGCATATGCGTGTTGCAAAATGGATCGCTTTGTAGTGTCTACAATACAAAAGTCTACAGGAGATGAGGCAGATTCTCGGCCAAGCAAAAAACGGAGGAAGTATGATCAAGTATGAGCTACCAAAGAAGTTATCTAGGGGAAAGTGCACTTTCAAATTTGAAGCTGAAATCATGTTTCACTGTGCTAACTGAAATTTGAACTACTGTCCCCAGTGCTCAAAGCTAGAAGTGTTGTTATACAGCTGGGCAGATGTGAGCTCTATTTTCCAGGTTAGTGTTGCCAAAAGCAAGTTGTAAAGCGAGTTGTTTTTAGTTGTAAATTACTAATACATTCAACAGGAATGCATATTTTGTTAACATATGCCCTTACCCAATTTCCAACCCTTGTCAGTAAAGGCCCTTATATACTTCTTACGAAATCTAAGAACGAATGATTGTGACATAATTTAGAACAAAATCTGCGGTGGTCCTTAACAGCTCCCCTGGATAAACTTTTAGGAAATATTCTTACCGGCTAAACAATTTACTGCCACTGGTCCACGTCATCGGTAGGTTTGACTTTGAGCTCCACCTACTTTGAGGCAAATAGCTTATTCCCATTCACAGCGATAAGTTAAAATCCGTCAACAGTTATTAGCAAGCTGGTGCAAATTTACCTACATCTGTATAATCTTTTGCGTAGACATTTTCCAAGAACATGTCATGTATTTTTTGTTTGTTTAATTAGTCTACAAAAGGAATTTAATCTACTGAAATACTTTTAAACATCCATTCACTATTATTTTTTATGCTACTTCACACATGTGTCTCCTGCAGTGAAAGACATTCACACATCTGCCGTAGTAAGATATGCCCCTTTTACTATCATTCTTTTGTCTGTATTCATTCCATTAACACTCTTTTATACACCAATCTTTGTAGTTGTTTCAGTGGCATCATAATTCACAAGAACAGAGTGTAATTGACACATTTTATGCCCGAGTATAGGGTGTTAGCGCCATGAAATCAGAATTTTCTACTGCATACATATTATTTTAAATCATCGAGTGGTTAAAAAAAACATCTTTTACTGATCTAATGAGAATTCTACTCATAGGATGAGGCACAAAGCCTTGATCATTTTTTTTAACTCAGCAGAATGGGGATCATGTCATGATACCGGATCATTTGGTAGCAACATGTCGACTTCAAGTGTGATCATGTTGGAGGCAGTAACTTCAGGTTTTATTGTGTGTATTGTTTAGTCATTATTCCTTTGTTTTATTGTTGATTTGCAGGAAGCACTTGTATTGAAACCTTTTCTTTGTCAGTTTTTTATTGACTGCATTTATGACATTGAATTTGCATTATTACATTCCTCAGGCTTGAAATTGCTTCACTTTTGACGTGATATTTTCAGAACTGACAGTGTAACGTGAACTTTAACAGGCTTGTTGTAGTTGTTGTTTTCAGGAAAGTAGTCACGAATAGGCCAGCAGTTCAGCTCAAACCTCTGGCTACTATCTAAATTTGCATGCCATTTGTTTTATTATGATATTCAAATCCTATGAGTAAATCGAGAGGATAAGGGAGCCCAAGGTCAAATACTGGAGATACAGAGCTGCATGCTACATTTCACAGTCTAAATATCATTTCGTAATATTATCAAGAATAAATGCTGCAGAAAATGCATGCCGCAGAAAAGAGTAAAGTTCTAGCTCATTTTAAGTCATTATTGGGCTTGCATAGAATCTGAGATTCAGTAGAATTTATATTCCATTCATGTGTGTTTGATAGTGCTTTCAGCTTCGAATAAGTTGCACAGATTCTGTGAAGTCCTAGTTATTGTTCACAGAATGCAAAAAAACACTAGAGTCACTTAACATATTTTACCTCATGGCACAAAGTGCACTATCCCTTTCATACGTATTGTCACACTATGTGACGGTTAATAACTGTGCCCAGCAGGGTAGCGTCACACTCACGATGACGCAGGCCGCACTGTTCAAGCATCTGTAATTTATATTCACTTAAACAGTTACACATACAGTCTTTTAAACCACAGAATAAGTTTATTTTATATACATATATCCAACTCGTCTCCAAAGTACCACTATAAAACTTTTACAGCTCTTATACATACAGTCAATACATCAAACACGATCTTCCTCTGATGCATGCTGCCATTTGTTTACATTAGTAGCAGTTGTCATTTAACAGCTATTCAAAGTGTCTTTTCAAGCACATACTATGTTTATTTTATGTAACAAACAGCCTAATTGTCACCAAAGTACCACAATAAAAGTTCACAGCTTATATATGCACAGCCATCACATCAAAACGTGCAAATTTCCCATGCATGCAGCTACTTATGCTGATTAAGTGCAGGTGCGGTTTTCATTCACATAAACAGAAACTCAAACAATCTTTTCAGGCTGTGGCAGGGCGGAGGGTGGGGCCGGGTCGTGATGATACACACCCGGTCCCGTATCAGGCTAATCAAGCCTCCGAGAGGGATAAAGGCCGATGGCAGACGGTGGTGCGACGAGAGAGAGATCATTTATGGACATGTCCGTCATGTGTGTTTTTGTCCTTTGTTTTAAGTTTATAATTAAAACCTTATTTATATTGTCAAGCCAGTTCTCGCCTACTCCTTTCCCTTGAACTACCTTTACACAGGCATACAGACAGACCAAACTATCACAAAGCACCACAATTATAGTTTAAAACTTGTATACTCACAGTGAAAACATGTTGATAGTGCATGAATATCCGATGCACGCAGCCAAGTCATAAGTGCTTGTCTCACACGCACGCACGTATAACAAATAACAAACTTTTAATAACAAATAACAAATACAGTACAGAAGACAACCCATCACTTACCAAATTATATACAGTATTATTTTTTCTTTTCTTTATGACAAGAAATCAAAAATTAAAATGAAAATAAAAACATTATTTAACTATTTAAAAAAAAAAGAATGAAAATTCTTGTATACACTCTGCATTTGTGTAGACGTGAAGCGCCGCATGAGTTAACGTGGTTTCAAAGCACCTTTTAGACCATAATGTTTTTCCCTTCTAAATGTATCTTTATTAATCATGTTATGAACCTTTAATAATAAACAAATCGAATAAACAAATCGATTTCTTTTCTAATATTGTGAAAATTAATTAAATGTCTTGAATGGATAAGGAAAGACTAAAATTACTAGTTGGTAGACTAGTCTCTCACTTTAATGAAAATATACAAAAGTTTACAAAAATATTTTAAAAACGTTTTCTACATTTTCTCTCGGGACTCCCCTGAACCCACATTCAGCATCATTTCACAGTCACAAGGGCTTCTATGCCCCATACTTGGGTATCTGAATTTAAAAAAATCTAAAAAATATTTAATTTTAATGTAAAAATATTCCAACAAATACTGGACTGCTGTCACTATGCTCCAGAACAAACAGATGATATTTAACATTAATTTTCGATTGATAAACGGTAAAATAGGTGAAAGATCCTGCAGACCCCACTGCTTTGGCTGTCTCTGGACCCCCTGTGCAGTTTTGTAGAGACTATTTTTACTGTTTAGAATAATTTTTCTAAAAAATCTTTTCCCAAAACTTCTTTTTCCAAAGAAAGTACAATGTGTAAATGTACATCGTGATAAATATCGATATCGAACAATATGAAAAAGATTATCGTGATATCAATTTTGGCAATATCACCCAGCCCTATATCTAAACCACATCCTCATAACGGACAAGAGGATGCAAGGGAGAGGAGAAAGAGATGAGGGGGTGTGGCAGGCTTTAGAGGCACTAAATCCCATTATTAATTTCAGTTTTCTATGGTGCTTATGTTCTTATGAAAACAATACAATTTCCTCTGGTGGCATTAACCTCTATCGCCCTAATAGCTGGCTCTGTCCTTGGTACTGAAGAATTCAAAATCCGATCTAGTTTGTAAGGTTTGCAAATAAAAGCTTGCCTTTTTGTCATACATGTTTTACAAAAATCCATTGAGATTCGCAAATTAGAGCTTGAGTTTTTCAAGGAGGTATGCAATTCCTCATATAGGGTCTCATTTGCGAGGTAGACATTGCCTTTTTGATGACCTGCTTAAGCCTTTTTTATGTTGTTATTCACCAGCACTGTTTCATCTGGACACAATTTCAATATAAAATGCATTTAGTGACAGTATAAGCTGTATAGTAACAGGACAGAATTTGTGCTCACCTGTATTGGTTTACCATCTTACCCTATTAAGATTATGACGCATGAGATGCAGGGGTTAGGGGCCTTTAAACAGCAGATGGTTATTCTGTATGGGGCTGTGTTGTACAGTAGCAGATGCCACTGGTATGAATGAAATGATTTGAATAGGAATAAAGGAGTGTGTTTCGCTTTTTAATCCCTGAGCGATGGTATCGTGTTCCTTGTCACATTGTCATCCTGTCTGCCCTTGAGTTCATCTCTGCTCTGAACCACAAGGCTGGCACAGAGAGGGGCTGATTGGGTTGGTGTGAAGTATGAAGAGAGCTGGAACCACAGTGCCAATGTGAGACAGCCATTAGTTTCCACAGTGAACAGCGAGGGCTCACGACTTCTGCCAAGCTGGTTATAACTGACCTTAACATCATTCTGCACACCTTTCTACTCACTTGTAGGCTGTAATATCACCAGATGTTGACATCTTGTAAATATCTGTCAGAGGGGTCAGAGTGGATAAATTGACTTATGATTAATACATATTATTAGAGTTTCACAATTAATTGAATAAATAATTGAGATTACAACTACAGCTGTCACAATTAACTAATCATCAAAAGTGTCAATTATAGCAGTCCATATAGGTCTACTCATGTTGCGTCACAGTGTTCAATTGAATTTTCTTCTTAAGTTATGTTTTTGTGCAGTGTTTCATTATTTTAACCAATCAGAGACATTTTGTGCTTCTGTATATGATTTATTCAAAATTGCAATAACATCTTTGTTTATTATTCTTCTGATAGGGCCAATGTGAAGATGACATTTACGTAACTAGTCTTGATTAACTGATGTATAAAACCACATTAATGTCATTCAGGAACAGTTTAACAATTTCTCTGCTTGTTTTGTATGTGTAGCCAACATAAAGAATATGGCATGCAGTTGATCCACCCCAAATAATTATCCATCCATCCATCCATCCATCTTCAACCGCTTATCCTAAGTCGGGTCGCGGGGGAAGCAGTTCCAGCAGGGGGCCCCAAACTTCCCTATCCCGAGCCACATTAACCAGCTCTGACTGGGGGACCCCGAGGCGTTCCCAGGCCAGTGTGGAGATGTAATCTCTCCACCTAGTCCTGGGTCTTCCCCGAGGCCTCCTCCCAGCTGGACGTCCCTGAAACACCTCCCTAGGGAGGCGCCCAGGGGGCATCCTTACCAGATGCCCAAACCACCTCAACTGACTCCTTTCCACGCAAAGGAGCAGCGGCTCTACTCCGAGTTCCTCACGGATGACTGAGCTTCTCACCCTATCTCTAAGGGAGAAGCCCGCCACCCTTCTGAGGAAGCCCATTACGGCCGCTTGTACTCGCGACCTAGTTCTTTCGGTTATGACCCAACCTTCATGACCATAGGTGAGGGTAGGAACAAAAATTGACCGGTAGATCGAGAGCTTTGCCTTCCGGCTCAGCTCTCTCTTCGTGACAACGGTGCGATAGAGCGAGTGCAATACCGCCCCCGCTGCCCCGATTCTCCGACCAACCTCTCGCTCCATTGTCCCCTCACTCGTGAACAAGACCCTGAGGTACTTGAACTCCTTCACTTGGGGCAATACCTCCTTCCCTACCCGGAGTACGCACTCCATCGGTTTCCTGCTGGTGACCCAAATAATTATTTGAATGTAAATTCTATTAATTGAAATCAATTTATGTGCTTTTTGGAGCATCACAATTTTGGCACCCATTCACTTGCATTTTCTTCTAAAAATCGTAATTTCTGTTCTGCAGAAGAAAGGAAGTCATACATATCTGGGATGTCATGAGGGTGAGTAATCGATGAGAGAATTTGAATTTGTGGGTGAACTACCCATTTAAAGTGATATCTTATTTTATATTCCATCATCATATTCCTACCCTCATGTTGTTCCAAACTCGTGTGACCCTTTGTATTCTGTCGAACACAAAATATTTTATAGAGAATATTAGTGACTGACAGTCTCAGTTATCATTCACTTTCAAAGTATAGAGAAGAAAAAAAAAAACACATTCACTGAATGTAAATGGTGACCAAGGCTAACATTCTGTCTAAAATCTCCTTATTGTGTTACATGAAAGAAAGAATGTCATATGGGTTTGGAACAACATAATGATTAATGATGACAGAATTTCCATTAATAAAAATAACAAAAATAATGATTCTGTAATACATGTTAAATGGGTATATGTAATGAAATGTAGGGAGTTAACATCCATTATGTCATTTGTGAAAGTAATGTGTAACTCGCTACTTGAGTACTCTTTTAATTTTATACTTTCTTGCTTTTACTTAAGTAATTATTTATTTTAGCACTTTTACTTCTACTTGAGTAATTAAAAAAAAATATTGTACTTTTACTTGAGTACAGATTTTGAATGCTCTACCCACCTCTGCGTAGGTGTGAGTGTGAATTTGTATGTCTGTGTGTGTGAGCCCTGTGATGGACTGGCCACCAGTCCAGGGTGTTTCACTGCCTTCAGCCCAAGACAGCCGGGAGAGGCTCCAGCACTATCCGTGACCACACATAGGACAAGTGGCTATAGAAGATGCATAGATGGATGGAAGAATAGCCATGATAAAAGTCTAGCCTTAGAAAAAACCATACACAGTCAAACATGCAAACTTGGCTTCCAAAATAGAGGAGCCTGTACTCACTGATACTTCTATGGTTGAGACAGAGGCACTTTCTCTTTCACTATTTACATTTTAGGGAGATAAAAGATAAATACTTTGATCAACTCTCAAAACTCAGTGTAAAATTTTCAGTTTAGTACTAATAAATTAAATTAAATGTTATTGGGCCTTTATGCAGTTGTATCAGTTGTAGCAAATCTCATATTTGAGCTTCACACCCTCAGAAACAACCACTGCTTTGATCACCATGGTTATGAGTTGTCAGCACAACAGAATAATACAGTATTATTTATGTTCATTAGTGTCTTGTTAAATGTTCAGTTTACTCTATTTCATTCTATATTGTACACTGTTTTTATTTTATTTCCATAACTGGTGCCATATATTGTATTTAAAACAATAATTTCAATAAAGTACTTTGAAATCGGACATAACCAAGGAACTGTTGTTGTGTGGTGCCCTCTAGTGGTGGCAAAAACATGTGGGAGGAGTCTTTTCTGTACTTCTGCTTCTGTATTTGAGTTCCAAACTTTTTAACCTCTGAATCTGTTTAAGCAGATTTACAAATATTTTCCCCCTTTCCACACAGGTATGTGCTTGCCATGTCTTGTGGATGTGGTTCCAGTAAAGAATGAGGATGGGTTAGTCATCATGTTCATCTTGAACTTTGAGCTTGAAGATCAGAAGGACAGACCCTTTGATAGTCCAGTCAAAGACATCAACCACAAACACACCATCCCTTGGCTGTCTAAAGGTACTGAGATATGATTGACAGATGTGATTAATTCGATTTTATTTATTTTATGTTTTGTAGCTATTGCTGTCTTACTTTGTAAAGCACACATACACATTTTGCTATGAAATTCATAAAGAGGAGTAACAATTAGGTGATGTGCTTTAGTTGTAAATGTTCTGAGTGACCTTGTTGCTGCAAGATTTTAATCAAAAAGTAATATACCACTAAGAAAAAGTACAAAATTAGCCTTTGCTTTAGAGCAATCCATGACTAGAAATTCCAGCAGACTTAAAAGACCACAGTGCTTTTACTAGGTCAGTTAAAAATCTGGTTATGTCAAATCAGAATTGTCAGCATGGTATTTACTGTTGTGTTAAAGGTAGGTAGGTTGCATATGTTTGATTCTTCTGCATTGGGACTTATCTAGCGTGATTTGCTTTGATTTGTGTGAGATTTTTGTGTTTATTATCGTAAGATTATGTATAATGTGCATAGATTGTTTTGGTTTAGTATAATTGAGATAAAGGTTTTCTTTTGTAATTATGTGCTATGATGTATTTGTTTTATTCATGCATGTTCTTATCTGATGCTTCTGTTTATTGACAAGCCTTAAATGTTGTCATAGTTGTGCCTGATGGTGTTGACCACTGTATGAACATCTATTTCTGACTCTTATCCTATCTTCTCAGCAAGAAGACGCCGGCTCAGGTTGCCTCTGCCTCTCTTGCGCTCCCTAAGTGGCAGCAAACAGTCTCTACAGGACGATCCAGAAAAGGGCTACATGCAGCCGATGCCTCATATGGGCCATGAGTCAGTAGCCCTGGACAAACTGTTGTCTCTGCCTGAGCGCTCTGCACTGGGTGGATCTCAGCTTTTGTTGTGGGAAGAATCGTCCCAAAATGAGCCCCAAAATGAGCCACGGATATCAGAAGCATCCCCTCCCCTGCCTCAGGGCTTCTCCCAGTTTTCCCCACGGCTGCGCAACCTTACATCAGAGGCATTAACGTCCAGCTGTAGCATGGCCCATAGCCGTTCCTGCGAGAGCCTGTGTGGTATGCGGCCCTCACCCTCCACCAATGATTTCAACTGGGACAAGAAGCTGCCCATCAGACCCAGTAGCACAGGTAGTGATACAAGAAGGAAGTAATGGCAGGAGACATCAGCAAAGGTTTTTAGTTAGTGCAAAAGAGAGTGGCTGAATTGAATTAAGGATTATACAGAGTATACAAGTATGCTGTTAAAAAAAAAAAAAAAAATAATTATATATATATATATATATATATATATATATATATACACACAGTATGCATTAGCTATACTATCTATAAGGGATAGTTTGCCCCAAAATAAAAAAATTCTGTCATCATTCATCACCCTCATGTTGTTCCAAACCTGTATGACTTACTTTCTTTAAAGAAACATAAAATGATATGTTTTGCAGAATGTTACCCTCAGTCACCATTCACTTTCATTGAATGTTTTCCATAAAAAACAAATGTGATTGGTGACTGAGACCTATCTTTTAAATAGAACGATAGATCATAAAGGAATAACATGAGGGTGAGTAAATAATGACAGAATATTTTGTTTTGAGCTAACTATCCCACTAACCCTTTAAGCTCAGAGGGGGGCGTCTAGAAAATAAATAATTAGAAAAATATTAATAAATACATTCTTGATTAACACAAAATTGGTAATGTTTTACAATGCCTGTAGGCATTATGACCAAAACTGAACAAGAGCTTTGAAATTAGCAGACAAATCAGAAGTGTTCAGTTTTGATAATTTATTAAAATAATCACCTCAAGCAAGTCAAGTCAGTGACTCACCTCAAGCAAGTTAAGTCAAGTCCTGGTGAGTTTCAAGTCAAGTAGAGTCAAGCCATCGTAGCCTACTAAAATAAATAGAGGTTATTTTTTTTATAGAAATATTTATTTCTCATTCGATGTTGTGTTGAATGTAGTGACACAAGGGATCTTTCTTGAGATCTTCGCGTACCTCTGGATTTGAGAAAAGGCCAATGAGTAAATGGCAGACAGAATTTGCATGACCTGCCCCCAGACATACGGGTATAAATGGAAGCGGACATGCGTCAGATTTTTTCTTCGGAGCCGAGCTTTTGTGCAGCAGCAAGCTGAGTCTCACTAATGCACCACTCACCTCTAACCAAAGCATTGTTGTTGGATCTACGGCGTGTTACCAGCAGCTTTCCATGCCCCTGTGTGCTTCGACAGCGGTTCTGTAAAAGAGTGCATACCTCTAAAAGAGAAGTATTTTCCTAAAAGAGTTTATTTTCACTCAAAAAAGAGCAATACACAGCAGGCGTTGAATGTCCTTTTCGGGACGTGTCTTTTTAAAGATGCTCTTCCGCCTCTGTGTAGTTCCTGGATGCGGTCGATATCTCTCCAAATATGACGGTCATAGACGCTGCCTCGTGTGCCTGGGCTGCAATCACAAGAGGCAGCGTTTGTGAATGATACACGTACTCACAGCGAGAATATGACCATGGCAACGTTGCGGTTGAGGCTTTCATTTCTTAAAGTGAGTGCCACTTCAGCCGCCCCCTCGCATCGCTGCTCCTTCCCACGGAATTGAGGATGACCTGGCTGGCAATGGAGGCCTCCCCACAGCCTTCACGGCTTGATGATTGATACCTCGGGTCAGGGTTCCACTCTTAGCCATGCCTCCCTCGGTACCTTTCTTCTCGGAGGTGCATGATGAGCTGACGAGGTCGTGGAGGGCACCTTTTACTGCCCGGAAGTGACCTCCTACCCTTGACGGTGGGGCAGCCCATGGGTACACGGAGGTCCACCAGGTGAATACAGCGGTTGTGATCCACCTGTGCCCTGAGAACATCGCCAACTGGCGGGATCATCCGGTACTCCCCTCCATGTGATGTCGTCCCTGACCTCGAAAGCCTACAGTGCCACTGGTCAGGCTGCCTCCACCCTGCATGCCATGGCCCTCCTGCCTGACCCTGACATTCTGCAGGAAATGCGCTCAGCCACGACCTCACTCTCAGAGCCACGAAGGTCAAAGCGCGGGCACTCGGGTAGGCGATAGCCACCCTCGTGGTCCAGGAATGTCACAGGCAGCTCCACCTCAACCTGCGCCTAGCTGTCAGCCCCAGCGTCAAGTGCCTCACAGGCCGCGAACGCCCCCGTCTACAGGACCCCCTCTAGGACCCGGAAAGCTCGTAAGTGCTCCTGAGACGGAAGACCCAGGCAGTCAGATGTTCGCTCCGGAGCTGGTACCAAGACCACTCCGTCCCCCGGTGGAGGGGTGGGAGGTAAATCCTTATTTTCCTTATTTTCTTTTGCCTCACCCCCTTCGGGCTGCAGTACCCATATTGTCAATAAAAGAGTGATTTCCTCACTTCCTTCTATCTAGCCGGTGCACGCCATTCTCACAGCACCCTGGCACCAAAAAACCACAGTCTGGTTCCCCGGATGCAGTTACTCCGCCTCCGGACCCGCGACTGCCCATCCCCGGTGGGCCGGTGCTGATAGTTCAAAGGATGTCTTCACAGGACCTCTTCCTCAGTCTCTATCCTGCTCCCTGCTGGATGCGCGGAGCAAGGTAAGTGCTTTGAGTCTTTTCTCAGCTCCCAAGCCTCGGGACATGCTTTTGCCTCCTGATGTATTATTACCTGCTCCCCCCTGCTGTGAAGCCCCATCCGGTATGTTAAAAATGACCCCCTAGTGCCCCTCGCATGGAGCTTGGATGCATGGATTTTGCTGCCCAACCCGTCGTGCTGGTTGGCCAGGACATCCGACCCAGCTACGCGATTCAATTCGCCAGGCTCTCGCCTCATTTCAGCAGTATTCGCTCCACTTCGATGCGCAGCGAAAATGCCAGCACCTTACGTACAGCGATTACAACTCTGCTACAGAAGGACGCGATAGAGCTTGTTCCTCCAGCCGAGATGAAGAAGGGTTTCTACAGACCTTACTTCATCGTACCCAAAAAAGGCGGTGTGCTTCTTGGACTTGCGAGTTCTCATCCGGGCTTTACACAAACCCCCATTGAAAAATGCTCACGCAGAAACAGATTCTAACAGTTCGGCATCAAGATTGGTTTGCAGCAGTAGACCTGAAGGACGTGTTCTTCTACATCTCCATTTTGCCTCGACATTGACCCTTCCTACAGTTCGCATTTGACGGCCAGGATTATCAGTACAAAGTCCTCCCCTTCAGCCTGTCCCTGTCCCCTTCACCAAGGTCTCAGAGGCAGCCCTTGCCCCGCTACAGGAAGTGGGCATCCGCATACTCAATTACCTCGACGACTGGCTCATTCTAGCTCACTCTTGAGAGTTATTATGCGCTCACAGGGATTAGGTCCTCAGGCACCTCAGCTGCCTAGGGCTTCAGGTCAACTGGGAAAAGAGCAAGCTTGCCCCGGTTCAGAGCATCTCTTTTCTCTGCATTGAGTTAGACTTATTCTCAATGACAGCATGCCTCACGAAAGAGCGCACGTAGTCGGTGCTAAAGTGCCTTGCTCTCTTTGATCCTGGCACAGCGATTCCTCTAAAACAGTTACAGAGGCTCCTGGGGCATATGGCATCCTCAGCCGCGATCACGCCGTTCGGGTAGATGCATATGAGACTGCTTCAGCACTGGCTTCAGACTCGAGTCCCGAGAGGGGCATGGCGCCATGGCACGTACCGTGTGTTAATCACCCCTTCCTATCATCAGACTTTCAACCCTTGGACAGACCTCTGTTTTCTACAGAAAGGAGGTGTCCAGATGTGTCGACGTGTTCTCGACAAGAAGTGTGGCATCCTTGTGGGCTCTGGCCAACGGCACCTCCCTAGCAGACATCTGCAGACAGTGGGCTGGGCAACACCCAATACCTTTGCAAGATTCTATAATCTCAGTTGGTCTTGTCCCGTGTTTTATCAGGTCCGAGACCGTAGAACTCAGTATCACGGAACAACTGACCGGGTGTACCGCTTGCACTCAGCATCTTTCCCCTCCACTGAGGCGAACACGTGTGCTCTTATCCCAGAAGATCCCACTAACTAGGCTCCCTGGATGACTCCCTGTGATGTATTTTCCACGGTACGGTCCCCCTGTCGGCAGACCTGCGTCTCCCTTGGGCAGTCTCTCTCTGCCCCAGTTGCTGTGTTTGTAGAGCTCCTCCCTTACTAGGTAGGACCTTCCACATGTGGCTTGACAACCCATGTGACGTATTGGCCACATGTTACGTCCTCCCAGCCTGGGCAGGATGTGGTCTCCGCAGAGTCTTTTCCCCCTGAAAGAATATGATCAGAAAAGAATGCCTTCCCTGATGCATTTATAGTGTTAAGATAGCCCCAGCCGCTTTATGCTCTATGACGAGAAACATTGAGAGAGAAAAGGCAGTGGCTGGCCAGCTTGATCCCATGATAGTCATGTCGCTTGTTCCCCCCTCAGGGGTGCTGGGAACCTAAGAGCTGTATATGACACTTCACTGGGGCATTGGGGAGGGTTACGTGCGGCCGATACAGTTGCTTCTAGCACGCAATAGCTTGCTTGCACCTGTGTCAGCAGTTCACGTAACACGGTCTAGTGCATTGTGTTTTTAAATGTGACCCCTTGTGTCACTACATTCGACACAATGTTGAGTGAGTGACAGAAGGGGAATTTCATGGTTACTGTTGTAACCTCAGGGAACGAGACGCTGTGTCCCCCTTGCCAAGACACTAGACCTACCACTGTAAACGGCCGAACCTTACTCTCGGCTCCTCAGTGAAAAACCTGACTGACAGATGCACGTCCGCTACCCTTTATACCCGTATGTCCGGGGGCGGGACACGCCAATTTCTCATTGGCCTTTTCTCAAATCCAGAGGTACACGAGGCTCTGAAGAAAGACCCCTTGAGTCACTAAATTCGACACAACGTCTCATTCCCTCCATCAAGGAACGGAGGTTACAACAGTAACCATGTCGTTATATACATATATTTACAATAATTTTTTATATGAATTGTATAACAGTAATGTGTTATAATATTTACATTTACATTTATTCATTTGGCAGATGCTTTTATCCAAAGCGACTTACAAAAGAGGAAAACATAAGCAAATCATCTTAAGGAGACATTTGTAAAAAAAAGTGCAATACTACAAATTTTACTAGTATTAGAATATCATTCAAAACAGATTTAAGTGCACAAGGTTTTTTTTTTGTGACTGGTTAAGTGCTCTTGGAAAAGATGTAATTTTAGCCATTTTTTGAAGACAGAGAATGAGTCAGGTTCACGGATGGAGTTTGGAAGGTCATTCCACCAAAGTGGTATGATGAATCAAAAAGTGTTTTGGTGCCTCTTTGTGTTATTACAACAAGGCGACGTTCCTTTGCCGATTGCAGGCTTCAGGCAGGAGTGTAGATATGCATAAATGATTTTAGGTATGCTGGAGCAGACCCAGTGACTGTTTTGCATGCCAGCATCAGAGCCTTGAATTTAATACATGCATCAACCGACAAAGAGTGGTGTAACATGCACTCTCTTAGGTTCATTAAAGACCAGACGTGCTGCTGCATTCTGGATCATTTGCAGAGGTCTAATTGCACATGCAGGAAGGTCTGCAATGAGAGAGTTACAGTAGTCCAACCTAGTTATGACAAGTGACTGAACAAGCAGTTTTGTGGCATGTTCAGAGAGAAAAGGTCTTATTTTCCTGATATTGTAGAGTGCAAATCTACATGATCTTGCAGTCTTTGAGATGTGGTCTGTGAAATTTAGCTTGTTGTCGATGGTTACCCCTAGATTTCTGACCGTTTTAGAAGGCGATACTGTAGTTGAACCCAGCTGCACGGTGATGTTGTGTTGGAAAGACAAAGAGTTCGGCCTTGGGTGGGTTGAGTTGCAGGTGGTGTTCCTTCATCCAGGCCGAGATAGCTGCCAGACAGGCAGCGATTCGAGCAGTCACTGTGGTGTCGTATGGCTGAAATGACAAGTAGAGTAGTGTGTCATCAGTGTAGCAGTGGTAAGAGAAACCATGTGACTGAATGATGGGTCCCAGTGATGTTGTGTATATGGAGAAGAGAAGTGGCCCAAGCACTGATCCCTGAGGTACCCCAGTAAGTAACTGATGTGGCTTGGATACCTCACCTCACCAAGCTACCTTGAAGGACCTATCTGAGAGATAGGAGGTCAACCAGTCAAGCATAGTGCCTCTGATGCCCAGAGTAGAGAGGGTGGAGAGAAGGATCTGATGGTTGACTGTGTCAAAGGCTGCAGAAAGGTGTAGCAGAATCCGAATGGATGATTTGGATTCAGCTTTCGCCTGTCTCAGCAACTCTGTGACAGACAGCAGGGCAGTCTCGGTGGAGTGTCCACTTTTGAAGCCTGACTGATTGTCATCCAGCAGCTTGTTCTGTGAGAGATAGGCAGAGATCTGATTGAAAACTGCCCTTTCAAGTGTTTTTGCCATGAATGGGATGAGAGAGACTGGTCTGTAGTGTTCTATCTGTGTGGGGTTAAGTGCAGGTTTTTTCAGCAGTGTGGTCACTCGAGCCTGCTTAAATGTAGTGTAAAAAGTGCCTGTAAGTAGAGATTTGTTAATTATGTGTGTAAGTGCAGGTTGGATAGATGGAGAGATGGCCTGGAGAAGGTGTGATTGAATGGGGTCAAGGGAACAGGTGGTGGGGTGGTTGAAGAGGAGTTGTTTAGAGACCTCAGTGTCAGTCAGAGGAGAGAACATGGTTGCATACAGGAACCAGGTGTTTGACAGTGTATGGTGTAGTGAATGTATGGCTGATGGTTGTAACCTTATTTGTAAAAAATGTGGCGAAGATATCTGCTGTCAGTGATGTGTCAGGTGGTGGAGGGGGAGGACAGAGAAGTGTGTTCTAAATAAGCTACGAGTGTCTGTGGTGCTGTTGATCTTGGTCTGGTAATAAGGTTTTTGCAGCTTTAACGTTATCTGAAAAAGTTTCAAGCAGAAGTTGATATTTACCTAGATCTGCTGGATCTCTAGATTTACGGAGCAGCTGAGAGGAAATGGCTATCCAAATATATATATATATATATATATATATATATATATATATATATATATATATATATATACACTCATACACACACTCACCTAAATGATTATTAGGAACACCTGTTCAATTTCTCATTAATGCAATTATCTAATCAACCAATCACATGGCAGTTGCTTCAATGCATTTAGGGGTGTGGTCCTGGTCAAGACAATCTCCTGAACTCCAAACTGAATGTCAGAATGGGAAAGAAAGGTGATTTAAGCAATTTTGAGCGTGGCATGGTTGTTGGTGCCAGATGGGCCGGTCTGAGTATTTCACAATCTGCTCAGTTACAGGGATTTTCACGCACAACCATTTCTAGTGTTTACAAAGAATGGTGTGAAAAGGGAAAAACATCCAGTATGCGGCAGTCCTGTGGGCGAAAATGCCTTGTTGATGCTAGAGGTCAGAGGAGAATGGGCCGACTGATTCAAGCTGATAGAAGAGCAACTTTGACTGAAATAACCACTCATTACAACCGAGGTATGCAGCAAAGCATTTGTGAAGCCACAACACGCACAACCTTGAGGCGGATGGGCTACAACAGCAGAAGACCCCACCGGGTACCACTCATCTCCACTACAAATAGGAAAAAGAGGCTACAATTTGCAAGAGCTCACCAAAATTGGACAGTTGAAGACTGGAAAAATGTTGCCTGGTCTAATGAGTCTCGATTTCTGTTGAGACATTCAGATGTTAGAATCAGAATTTGGCGTAAACAGAATGAGAACATGGATCCATCATGCCTTGTTACCACTGTGCAGGCTGGTGGTGGTGGTGTAATGTGTGGGGGATGTTTTCTTGGCACACTTTAGGCCCCTTAGTGCCAATTGGGCATCGTTTAAATGCCACGGCCTACCTGAGCATTGTTTCTGACCATGTCCATCCCTTTATGGCCACCATGTACCCATCCTCTGATGGCTACATCCAGCAGGATAATGCACCATGTCACAAAGCTCGAATCATTTCAAATTGGTTTCTTAAACATGACAATGAGTTCACTGTACTAAAATGGCCCCCACAGTCACCAGATCTCAACCCAATAGAGCATCTTTGGGATGTGGTGGAATGGGAGCTTCATGCCCTGGATGTGCATCCCACAAATCTCCATCAACTGCAAGATGCTATCCTATCAATATGGGCCAACATTTCTAAAGAATGCTTTCAGCACCTTGTTGAATCAATGCCACGTAGAATTAAGGCAGTTCTGAAGGCGAAAGGGGGTCAAACATAGTATTAGTATGGTGTTCCTAATAATCCTTTAGGTGAGTGTAATATATAATATATATATTAGGGCTGTCAATTTAATGCGTTAATTCAGTGTGATTAATCTGACTAAAAATAACGTGCTAAAAAAATTAACGCTATTAATCGCAATGCCCCCCGAAACATAATATGGAAGATTCCTGAGAAATGCACATTTGTAGAACTACCTGTTTACTCCAGAGGGCAGTAAGTGAAACTTCAGCTGTGTGGCAATGCGCAGTTTATATAGTGAAGAAAAACACCCTTGAGCAGCAGAACACAAACTTGCGTTATGTTCTTGCATTCAAAACACTTGATGGAGCGCAAATCCGAACTAAGGGATCTCAATATGTGTTCTAAGTATTAAACTATATTTAACTTGACACAGTGACCTAAAAATTTTATGTTTATGACACAACGTCTGTTCATTGACGGATCCTTAAACAAGCCCTCATAATAAATCTCCAACTGATTGACAAATTCACTTGTGAATTGGATTGCTGTGAACTGTATGCCAATGATTGACTTATGATCAATAATATGGTAGTAAACAATACATTGTGTTCTAAAGCCGCTTTTTGTATTGTCTTATTCATGATCAACGCGTTTGCCACAAGAATGTAATGCACTGTAATTATCTGAATCTGTTTATTTATTTATATATATATATATTAGTAAATTGCATTAATGAACATGCACTGTGTTTTTATTGTGGACATTTAAAAATACTGTGAATGCTTCTAGATACCTTATTATCCGTTTTGATTTTTAGAATTAACCAGTTAAAATGTATAACACTGCATGTATGCTGTGTAAAAATGCGGTCCGATTTTCACACTGATCTAACATAAACGGCAGACGGGTTGAATGAAAATGCAAATTAGCTCTCTGACCGAAGGTGGCTTATGCAGCAGAAATATAGCCGTAACGCCTGTACACAGAGCAGCCCTGCGCTTATAAAAAATACTTTATTACGGCAGTAAGATGAAAAGAAAATGCCATCGAAACTGACAGTCAGAAGACAGTCAGTTCCCTTCATAGATACATTAATATAAAATAGTCATAAATGTATTGCATTCAAGAGCTTTAGTTAAAGTCTTCAGAAGTCATAATCACTATGAGAGCACTTTCGTCACGAGCCATTCTGTATATTTTATACTACTTGTCACGCTTTAAATAAAGTGTTGTGACTGCAAATATGCCTGTTATTTGCCAACAAATGGTTGTGGTATATTGTTGACTGTTGAGAAGGTTTAGAGAAGGCACACACATTTAGAGGCAATGTCGGTTCATTTCAAAATTGTTGCGCTACAAATCATGGCGTTATTCATGAATCATTTAAATGATCAGGGTCAGGGGACTGAATACATTCAACAACTGACAACGAATGATCAAAACAACAGGGCTTAAATACACAAAGGATAATGATTAAATTAAACACAGGTGAGGACAATGAAAGACAGATGGCAGTGATGAGAGCAGGGAATTATGGGTAGTGTAGTCCATGGGGAGCAGATGACAGAGGAGAAACACAGGCCAGACAACAGTGGATCGTGACAATATCCAAAGGAGATTATTTTGGGAACTCGACAATCATCTGTTATTTTGGCGCATTGTGAGCATAGCGTTAACAGTACAGATGCCGATCAGTGGTATCGGCGGGCTTACATCTTTGCATATGAATTAATTGATGTTGCAATATTTTTTTAAACGCATTTCATTACTGTTTATAATAAGTTATTGAAAATAATAATAATAAAAAAAAAACATCCAAGACATTGTCGAGTCATGCAGTTCAAGTCAAGTCTCGAGTAGCTGGTTCTCAAATCAGAGTCAAGTCAAGTCATTTTCTTCATTTAGTCAAGCAAGTCACAAGTCCTTAAATTTGTGTCATGTAACTCGAGTCCCCCACCTCTGGATAATCCAACACAAGGCAAAATGTGCACACAGCACATGTGTATAAAGGGATTAATGAAAAGTAGGAGGCAAGAACCAGCTTGAGAATATAAATTATATTTTAATGAAGAACTAAACAAAAAGAAAAACACACAAAGGTGTTGGACAGCTTCCCGTAAATCTCTCTCTCTCTACGTCCCACTGCAGTCTGCAGTCGGCTTTTATCCCTCTCTGAGGCTAGATTAGCCTGATTAGGGGCCGGGTGAGTAGCATCACGACCCGACTCCACCCTCCGCCCTCTCACAATCTGGTTAAAAATACGTTAGCTTTCCTGGATCAGATGGCTTTATCGAAAATGATTTAGTATGTTGTCCAGCATCATAGAACACTAAACCAATCATATTAGGATTCAGATTGCTCCAACAAGAAGTGGAAGTCATCCAAATATATGCAGAGAGGATCGTTCACTGTAATATATGGCCACCAAGTACCAAGTACATGACACAGACTCAATGATGGCTCAAATGACACAGAATGGAACTGAATGAAATCTCATTAGTCATGCCTGCATGAATGATTGGAGAGAGAGCATACCTTTAGTTATTTTTGTATTTGCTTGTGTAATTAGTTCTTATGTGTCACAATCAGAGAGGCTCAGGACCCAAATGCAGAATGAAAAAACAATGGTTTATTTAATACAAAGAAGAAAACACAAAATCCAACATAAAACTCCCACAAGGGGGAAAAACAAACACTAACTACCAAGTAGGGGAAACTGTAATCTGGGCTGGGGCAGAGGGCAACGGGGAATCAGAACTGACTGGCCCGAAGAGGGATGGGAGAATCAAAGACAGGACCAACACACAAGACAAACTGGAACAAACCAACAGACCGACCGAATACACAAGCACACAAGACGAGCTGGCACTGGACAGCACACAAGGGGAGACTAAAATAGGGATGGAAATCAAACAGGTTAATGCAGGTCAGGTGTAACAAATTAACTAATAATGGGAAAACAAGGAGGTGGTGTATGACGTAAGACAGAGAGACACACTGTGATACAGAAACAAAACAATGCTGCATGCTCTCACAAGACAACAAAAAACCTGAATGGCATGAGCGCACATCGCAAGACAATAAGGCAATATATGCCCATGTGAACCGACAAACAAGATGAAAGAATGCATAGCAACGACAAACAAATCGATGCCACGCATTCTCACACTAAATGAAATCTGAGCGTACTTCGCAAGGCAAATGCTACGCAATGCACGCAACAGGCGAGAAAACCAAGACAAGACACCTGTGCGAGAGTTTGGCTACACAAAAACCTGAAATCTCACACCGCAGTGACCGAACCTCAGCACAACGTGATGACAGTGCATGTCCATGGTCGCGAGAGACTTACACAGAAAATAGCACATGATCATCCGGATGCCGACACAAACCGAAACTGAACCAGGCAGGAAAGTCAGGATCCAGACACCATGCTCCGGACATGAAACACAAAACAGCTCGCAACCTGGGTGCGCAACAAAAGGCACACCCTTGTTTGCGAGAGACAAACATAAACTATTGACAGAATAACAGACAGAAACTTGGAGCATGAGTGTCCGAATCATCAAGACAGACCAAAGAGTGCACAGCAGGTAATTCAACTGAAACAATGTGCTCACACAAAGACAATGAAACACAAGACAGACATGGGACGATGATGCCATGGTCCTGTCAGACAAAATAACAGACTGACTGAGTGACAGGACCATGACAGTTATGAAGGGATGGACTGGGACTAAAAAGTGGTCCTGGACTTTCTGGCTCAGAGCGGCCCAACAAACCGGGCACACACCACACCATAACACACCGGCTCATTGATTTCATTTTCGGCCTCAATTTTAACATTTTGTGTTGAAAAGTTTTTATTTCTATTGACTGCTAAAATTCTTGGATCCTAACACACCACCAAAAAACATGGGTTGTGTCTCCATCTTCTGATTGGCATCGCCAGCAGGTGGGTGTGACTTTAAGGCCCAGCCTATACAATCTAGAGGGGGTCCAAAAGAATCTATGTAAATTCTTAAATTGCATAAGGCACACCCTTGCATCTCTAGATGCAGACTTGTCGTTTTTTTTATCCTAGCCTTCACGCCTTCCTCCGATAACAAGTTTAAAACTTTCTCCCATAAATCTCTTTAGAGAAGTTACATTTCCATCCCCCAGACTCTGAATTAGCATGGAGTAATACAAAAGCAGTAATTACCACACCCAGAGTATTTGCCACTTTAGGAGGGTGTATGCTACTCCCAAAAATAGTACAGAGCTGGTGGCGCAGCTGTAAATACCTAAAGAACTGAGTTCTGGGAACCAAATTTTCAAAGGATCTCAGTACTCAACCTTAATTAACCTACATCATTTTGGGTTCAGCCATATCCTCGAGGCTACATTTAAATAAATGTTGAATTAAATACTCTGCCCATACCGAGTGTAAATGTGAGATTAAGGGGTGTAACTTAACTTCTCTGTTTAGTTTGATAGAAAGGCTTTGCAATGGTGAAATAGGGGCAAGAAATTCAATACAAAACCAGGAAGGAGTTCTCTCAGGTGGAAGTGACCAATGAGCCAAGTATCTGAGACCGAATACATAATAAAACAAAATCTTGGGTAGGCCTAGCCCACCTTTGTCAATCGGCCTATGCAACTTACTGATATGTAATCTAGGACATTTACCATTCCAAATGAAGTACTTCGCTATGCTATCAAATTGCTTGAAATAAGACAGGGGGACTGTAAAGAGTTACAGAGACGTGGGTTCTGATAATTCCTTCCTTTAATGGCCACAGTCTCATACAGCACTTCTCAAAATAATCACTTTTATGACACACACAATTCTAACTAAACATGAACATAAACAACAACGCTGGGCTGCCGTGTACGTGTAGAACTCTCTCTCTCTCCTCTGTAGGTTCTGTGGCCGCTCTTATGCCGCTCTCCCCATGCTTACTGGAATTAGAGACAGGTGTTAGACATAATTTGGCTCAGGTGCAAGCGCCCTTACCGCTTTCTCTCCCCGGACGGACGCTTGACCACACCCCCACTGCCACATACCCCCACCGCCCAACTCAGGCCGGGGCGCCATCCGGCCTGCCTACCACTCCCCCCCCATTTCTGGAAAGGAAGTCCGCGACAGCCATCTGCACCCCCGGTCTGTGGACCACCTTGAATTTAAAGGGCTGTAGAGCCAGATACCAACGGATGATCCGGGCGTTAGTATCCTTCATGCGGTGGAGCCATTGGAGTGGGGCGTGATCTGAGCAGAGAGTGAAGGCCCGTCCCAGCAGGTAATATCGGAGGGTGAGGACCGCCCACTTGATGGCCAGACACTCCTTCTCTACGGTGCTGTACTTCGTTTCCCTTAAGGAGAGCTTCCTACTGATGTACAGCACCGGGCGCTCCTCCCCCTCCACCACCTGCGAGAGTACGGCCCCCAGTCCTCTGTCTGAAGCGTCCGTCTGCAATAGAAAGGGAAGAGAGAAGTTAGGTGCATGTAAAAGCGGCCCCCCACAAAGTGCAGCCTTAACCTGCATGAACGCCTGTTGGCACTGCTCCGACCATTGGACCGGATCTGGAGCCCCCTTTTTAGTGAGGTCAGTCAGCGGGCTGGTGACGTCCGAATAATTAGGCACGAACCTCCTATAATAGCCAGCCAGCCCCAGGAACTGCCTCACCCCCTTTTTGGTCTTGGGTCTCGGGCATGTCGCAATTGCTGCGGTTTTGTCAATTTGGGGACGCACCTGGCCATGACCCAAGTGGAACCCCAGATACCGTACCTCCACACGCCCAATCGCGCACTTCTTAGGGTTTGCCGTGAGTCCGGCCCGGCGCAGCGACCTCAGGACCGCCCTCAGATGTTGTTTGTGCCGCTGCCAATCGTTACTGTAGATGATAATGTCATCCAAATAGGCAGCGGCATAAGCCGAATGCGGCCGGAGGATACGATCCATAAGTCGTTGAAACGTAGCCGGGGCTCCAAACAAACCGAACGGAAGTGTCACAAATTGGTGCAATCCGAACGGCGTGGTGAAGGCTGTTTTTTCACGGGAAATTGGTGTCAAGGGGATCTGCCAATAACCCTTTGTTAAATCCAATGTCGAATAAAAGCGAGCCGTACCTAACCGATCGAGCAACTCATCAACACGGGGCATCGGGTACGCGTCGAATTTAGACACCGCGTTGACTTTTCTATAATCCACACAGAACCGCACCGACCCGTCGCTCTTGGGAACAAGCACGACCGGGCTGGACCAATCACTGTGGGACTCTTCTATTACGCCCATCTCGAGCATTGCATCCAATTCCTCTCGAACTATTTTCTTTTTGTGTTCGGGTAAGCGATATGGCCGGCTACGTACTACCAGTCCCGGCTCGGTCTCGATATGGTGTTGGATGAGATTCGTACGTCCCGGTAGAGGGGAAAACACGTCTGCAAATTCTTTTTGCAACTCAGCAACCTCTGCAAGTTGGTACGGTGAGAGGTGATCCCCGCAAATGACCGGGGTGTTATGATCACAGCTTTTGTTTACCTCCGGTCCGAGCTCCGCCCTCTCCGGAACTACCGTGGCCAACGTCGCAGGGACCGCCTCCCTCCACAATTTTAGGAGGTTGACGTGATATATTTGACGCGCGCCCCCTCTATCGGTTCGTTTCACCTCATAATCGAGATCCCCCACTCGTCGTGTGACCTCAAAGGGCCCTTGCCACTTTGCGAGTAATTTGGAGCTCGATGTTGGGAGTAATACAAGCACTTTATCTCCCGGTGCGAACTCCCTGAGCCGAGTGCCCCTGTCATACAGCTGGCATTGTCGTTCTTGAGCTCGGAGCAAATTCTCCTGTGTTAGTTTCCCCAGAGTGTGGAGTTTTGCTCTGAGATCAAGGACGTATTGAATTTCGTTCTTACTGTTTGAAGGCCCCTCCTCCCAGGCTTCGCGTATCACATCTAGTACACTGCGCGGGCGCTGCCCATATAGTAACTCAAAAGGGGAGAAGCCAGTGGAGGCTTGCGGGACCTCTTGAACTGCAAATAACAGGGGGTCGAGCCACTTATCCCAGTTTCTAGCATCCTCGTGCACGAATTTACGAATCATATTCTTCAGGGTTTTATTAAAATGCTCCACCAGCCCATCCGTCTGCGGATGGTATACGCTAGTGCGAATCGACTTAATACCCAGCAATTCGTAAAGCTCGTGAAGTGTTCGTGACATAAATGTTGTGCCCTGATCGGTGAGGATTTCTTTTGGAATCCCCACCCGGGAGATTACCTTGAAGAGTGTCCCCGCAACACTTCATGCTGAGATGTTGCTCAGAGGCACTGCTTCCGGATATCGCGTTGCATAATCCACCAGGACTAATACAAAGCGATGTCCGCATGCTGTCCGCTCTAATGGCCCGACGAGGTCCATTCCAATCCTCTCAAATGGGACCTCGATTAGTGGAAGGGGGCGCAATGGCGCTTTTGGGGTGGCCGGTGGGTTTACCAGCTGACATTCACGGCACGCCGCACACCATCTGCGTACGTCGCCGCCAATGCCCGGCCAATAAAAACGGGCTATTAGACGGAGTCGTGTCTTTCCTTCCCCTAGGTGACCTGCCATGGGATTATAGTGAGCCGCCTGGAAAAGCATTTCCCGGCGGCTCCGTGGAATCAAGAGCTGGGCTGCTTCCTCTTTTGTGTGAGCGTCCTGCGTCACTCTATACAACTGCTCATTTATAATCGCAAAGTAGGGATATGAAAGTGCGACACCCGGGCGGAGTTGTTGACCATCAATTACTCTCACTTGGTCGAAGGCGTGCTTGAGGGTATCGTCTCGTGACTGCTCCAGAGGGAAATCCCCTTCGGGAAATGCTCTGAGGAGGGGAGGGGCTGTCACCTCCCCCTCACTCGTATCATCCCGAGATGGAGCAGACGAAGACGGCCCCGGCTCTGCCTCCCCCGCGAGAGAATCGCACATAACACATCCCTTTGCCTTCATGCAGGACCCATCCGCACATATTCCCCGTAATATTTTACTGAATCCGGGCCAATTAGTTCCCAAAATCAGCGGATGGGTGAGGCGGGAGCTAACCGCGGCCTCCACTCTATGTTTTGCACCGCGAAAATGAATTGTCAGAGTCACCACAGGGTATTTGTGAATATCGCCATGCACACATTTCACCCCCACCCTTTTGTGCGTATCCCATGCCCCGTGCCGAACCAAGCGTTGGTGGATGGTGGTTTGATTACAACCGGTGTCCACCAATGCTTGGTAAGTACCCCCCTTGATTCTTACCGGAATCCGGTACGCTCCGGCTCGATCGGGGGCAGCCCGTGGAGCCTCGGGGATCCGGACCACTGTCGCCGTCTCCATCACCGGGCACTGATCCTGAAAGTGCCCCGGATCCCCGCAGCGCCAGCAGGCCGGCCCAGACGTCCCGCCCGCACCTGTGTCGGCGGGCGCCTCCACCTGAGGGGGAGAATGGCGATACGCTACAGGGGTGGGGGTCGTCCACTGCCTGGCGCGGGGAACTGGTCGCGTTGGCGGGATTCCTCGCCTCCGCGGGGCAGGAACGGGCCCTGGGGAGAGAGCAGAGTGAGGGGAAGAGGGGGAACACACAAGGGGAGGGGAGAGAGAGAGAGAGGGAGAACAGGGCTCTTCCGCCCTCGGGTACGCCGCCAAGTGGTCCTCCGCAAGCTGGACGGCCTCCTCCAGCGACGACGGGCGGTGGCACTGGACCCATTCCGCAGTCCCCTTCGGCAGTGCATGGACCAACTGCTCCAGTACCACCTGATCGATCACACCCTCGACGTCCGGGCTCCCCGCCAGCAGCCATTTCCGACACGCGTCTCGGAGCCGCTGCGCGAAAGAAAAGCGGCGATCATCTTTCCCCAGCTTCAACGACCGGAACAGCTGGCGATATTGTTCGGGACTGCGCCCCACCCGCTGCAGGACAGCTTTCCTCAGGTCCGTGTAGCTTAGCAGATTCGCCGCCGGCAATTGTTGGGCCGCGAGTTGCACTTCGCCCGACAGCAGTGGTAGGAGTCTCGCCGCCCACTGGTCATGCGGCCAGCCCCAGATCTCCGCCGTCCTCTCGAAGAGATCGATAAAGGCTTCTGCGTCATCCTCCGCCCCCATCTTCAGAAGCGTTGGGGGTGGCAGCTGGGAGCGGATGTCGGAGGACGCGGTCGGGGCACTCTACTGGGCAAGGAGGCTCCGGATCGCGTGTCGGTCCTCTGATTGCGCCCGCAGGATTTCAAAAAACCGCCGGTCCTGGTCTTGGCGTAGCTCCATCAGGGACTGTTGGTGCGTCTGATGCATGCTGGCGAGGGACTGGAGGATCTCGGACAGCTGGGAGGGCTCCATGGGGCGTACTGTAGCTGGTTCAAATGGGTTTTTCGGCACCAGTGTAAAGAGTTACAGAGACGTGGGTTCTGATAATTCCTTCCTTTAATGGCCACAGTCTCATACAGCACTTCTCAAAATAATCACTTTTATGACACACACAATTCTAACTAAACATGAACATAAACAACAACGCTGGGCTGCCGTGTACGTGTAGAACTCTCTCTCTCTCCTCTGTAGGTTCTGTGGCCGCTCTTATGCCGCTCTCCCCATGCTTACTGGAATTAGAGACAGGTGTTAGACATAATTTGGCTCAGGTGCAAGCGCCCTTACCGCTTTCTCTCCCTGGACGGACGCTTGACCACACCCCCACTGCCACAGGGACATATATAGGGAGAGACTGTAGCAGGTAGTTGAATTTTGGAATACAATTAATTTGAATAACATTAGCCTTCCCAATCATAGAAAAATGTAATGAAACCCATCTGCCCACATCTATCGAAAACCTTTTTATTAAAGGATCAAGGTTCAAAATGAACTATAACTAAATCACACAAATTTCCTGGAAATACAATACCCAAATACTTAATGCCCTGTTTGGGCCACTGGAAGGTGTTCGGATGAAAAGCCGTTACCGGGCAGGATGCTGTCAGAGCCAAAGCTTTGGATTTAGACCAATTAACTCTATATCCCAAGAACTTAGAAAATTAATTAATAATTCTGTAGAGGCATGGCATAGATCTAGTAGGGTTGGAGACGAATAATACAATATAATCTGTGTAAAGAAAAAGCTTATGCACCACACCTCCCGCCATCACCCCTTGGAAAAATATAATGGTTTCTGTTGTAACCTCTGTTCCCCGTCTGTCACTCACTTTGACGTTGTGTCGAAGAAGCGACACTAGGGGTCTCTCTTGAGCGCCAAATATGCCTCTGATCTATGAAAAAAGGCCAATGAGAAGTTATTTGCATACCCCGCCCCCAGACATACGGGTATAAATGCGAGGGAAATACTACATGTTCAATCAGAAATTTTCTTCAGAGCCGATGGTCGTGTATGCAGCCAGCTGCGAGGGACACACCAGAATCCTACTTCTGTTGCTCTGACGCTCTGTTTGCTGTTGGATCTACGGCGCACTTCAGCGGCTTTCTCCTTCTCTGCACGGCAGTGCAGCTTGCCCCTGGGCGCTTCGACAGCGCAGAGTATTTGAAAGCGTTTATTTAAAAGAGTAATTTTCTCTATTAAATAGTTTATTTCTCTAAAAGAGCAATACACAGCGGCGTTGAACGTCCTTTTCAGGACGCGTCTTTTTGAAGATGCCATTCCGCCCCTGTGTAGTTCCTGGATGTGGTAGAGTGCTCTCCGCTTCAGACGGCCACAGGCGTTGTCTCATGTGTCTGGGCAGCGATCACAGCGATCACGAGGCATCGTTTGTGGATGGTTCATGCTCTCACTGCGAGGGCATGACCATGGCAATGTTGCGGTCGCGGCTTGCTTTCCACTCACATCCCCGGCAACCTCAATGTGATAGCAGATGCGCTGTCACGACAACGCTTGCCTGGCGGAACCTCCACGTCTGGCCCCTGGACGAGACACGGAAGATCTAGCTGGTCTACCACCCACAGTCGTAGCCACGATCAACCAAGCCAGAGCCCCCTCTATTAGGCAACTCTACGCCCTGAAATGGCGTCTGTTCATAAATTGGTGTTCTTCCCGGGCAGAAGACCCACAGAGGTGCGCAGTTAGTTCAGTGCTCCTGTTCCTACAGGAGAGGTTGGAGGGGAGGCTGTCCCCTTCCACCTTGAAGGTGTATGTTGCCGCTATCGCAGCTCACCACGACCCAGTAGAGGGCAAGTCTCTGGGTAGGCATGACTTAATTATCAGGTTCCTAAGAGGCGCCCGGAGGTTAAATCCCTCCCGGCCAGGCCTGTTCCCCTCCTGAGGTCTCACCGGTCTTCAGAGATCCCCTTTTGAATCAGCTGGACTCAGGGCCCTCTCCCAAAAGACGGCCCTGTTGATCGTGCTCGCCTCCATCAAGAGGGTCGGGGACCTGCAAGCGTTCTCTGTTAACGACTCTTGCCTGGAGTTCAGTCCGGCAGACACATATGTGAACCTAAGACCCCAACCGGGCTATGTGACCAAGGTTCCTACCATGCCCTTTAGAGACCAGGTAGTGAACCTGCAAGGGCTGCCCCGGGAGGAGGCAGACCCAGCCCCCTCACTCTTGTGTCCGGTACGTGCCTTGCGTGCCTACCTGGACCGCACTCAGAGCTTTAGGTGCTCTGAGCAGCTCTTTGTCTGCTTTGGGGGACAGCAGAAAGGGAACGCTGTCTCCAAACAGAGGCTTTCCCATTGGGTGGTGGATGCCATCCTGCTGGCCTATCACACCCAGGCCATGCCACCGCCCCTACGGGTTCGAGCACACACTACAAGGAGTACGGCATCCTTGTGGGCACTGGCTAGGGGTGCCTCCTAGCAGACATTTGTTGGGCAGCGGGTTGGGCAACACCTAACACCTTTGCAAGATTTTACAATCTCAGGGTTGAGTCAGTCTCGTCCCGTGTTTTCTCAGGTCCGAACCGGTAGAACTCGGTACACGCCGACGGTCTGACCGGGTAAATCGCTTGCGTCCAGCACCCTTTCCCTCGGCTGAGGTAAAACAGTGCGCCTTCTTTCCCAGGAGATCCTACCCACCCGGGTCCCTTGTTGATTCCTCCCTAGCCCTTTTGGGTCCGCAGTTCAGGAACTTGCCGACCCAGTCCACTACAGGTACCCTAGGCTACCCTGTACTGGAATAGGTGCTCCATAGGTCAGGCCTCCTACGCGGACTCCTCCTGTGTGTATTTCCGCGGTACGGTCACCTTGCGAGCTGACCCGCGTCTCCCTTAGGCAGTTTTCGCTGCCCTCCAGTCACCGTGTCGTATCAACTCCCCCCTCCTCGAGGCTGGATCTACCACCGTGCCATTCTTTCCCACATGTGACCGAAGAGGCCATGTGATGTATTTCGCCACCTTACCTCCCCTTTTTGGGCAGGTGTGGCTCCTGTGTCAGCAGTACACGTAGACGGCTCAGCGCATGGTGTGGTTTAAAGTAGAGCCCTAGTGTCGCTTCTTCGACACAACGTCGAAGTGAGCGACAGACGGGGAACGTCTCAGTTACGTATGGAACATCTCGGTTACGTATGTAACCTCCGTTCCCTGATGGAGGGAACAAGACGTCGTGTCCTCCCTGTCACGTCGCTGAGCCGAGCCGCTGAGCCGAGCCACTGAGGTGGCCGGACACTCCTGGCTCCTCAGAAAAATCCTGAATGAACGTGTAGTATTTCCTCGCCTTTATACCCGTATGTCCGGGGTGGGGTATGCAAATACTGTTCACCAACTTCTCATTGGCCTTTTTTCATAGATCAGAGGCATATTCGGCGCTCAAGAGAGACCCCTAGTGTCGCTTCTTCGACACAACGTCTCATTCCCTCCATCAGGGAACGGAGGTTACATACGTAACCGAGACGTTCCCCGATGGAAGGAACGAGACGTTGTGTCGGTTGTAGTGACACAAGGGGTCTCTTCTGAGAGCCTTGCATACCTTTGAACTTGAGAAAAGGCCAATGTCAAGTTGGCAGACAGAATTTGCATCCCCCGCCCCCGGACATACGGGTATAAAGGGGAGTGGGCAAGCGAATGTCAGACAGGTTTTCACTGAGGAGCCGAGAATAAGGTTACAGCGCATTACAGTGGTTGGGATAGTGACGTGGCAAGGGGAACACAACGTCTTATTCCTTCCATCGGGGAATGGAGGTTACAACAGTAACCATAACATTCCCCTTCTGTCACTCACTTGATGTTGTGTCGATTGTAGTGACACAAGGGGTCCCACTTCAAAAGGTGGTTGTGGCGTAGTAGCTAGAGCACAGGGCTGCTAATCAGAAGGTCGCTGGTTCGAACCCCATGGCCACCATTGTGCCCTTGAGCAAGGCACTTAACTCCAGGTTGCTACGGGGGGGATTGTCCCTGTAATAAGGGCTCTGTAAGGTGCTTTGGATAAAAGCGTCTGCCAAATGCATAAATGTAAATGTAAAACGCCATGCACTAACCTGTGTTACGGGGCTGTTGAGCCAGGTGCAAGCAGGAACTTAGGTTCCAGTACCCCTACGGTCCTGCAGTGGAGTGAATACCGACAAGGCAGAAGCCCAGTGAACCGAATCTCATAGCTGAGTCGGATGGTCCTTGCCAGCTAATGCGACGGGTTGGATAGCGACGTCCAAGCTCCGTGCGAGGGGCACTTACGGGACGATCGTTTTTTATGTATGGGCTTCGAAGCGGGGGGAGCAGGTAATAATGCGTCAGGAGGCAGAGTCAGCAAACGGGCAGGAAACATCACTGCAGATCCATCTCACCCCGGACACAACCAGTTCCAGCTTCTCCCCTCTGGTAGGTGCTACAGAGCAATGTGCACCAAAACCAACAGACACAGAAACAGTTTCTTCTCACAAACCATCACTCTGATGAACAGCTGATTTCTGACTCACAGTGTCAGGAACAATTCCTACGCAATAACCCAGTAACTCTGTCTCTAATCAGCCACCTATTTACTGGTTACTACTTATTATTTTTTCATCATTCTCTATTTCAGAGCTGTATACTGTTCATATTGTTATATTGTCATGTTGTATATACTATATACCAATCCACCTACCTCAAGTCAAAACTCCTGCACAAAATTACTTATACTATTTATTCCAGCATCCTTTGCACTATGCTTCATCGCACTGTGTACATGTATGCATGTATGTGTACCGGTATATCACATCCACCTCTGACATGTACATAATAATGATAATAATAATTTTACTCCTGCATCCTTTGCACTCTGATCACTGCACTATTTGTCAATATGTCTATATTGTTTTTATTCATAGTGTGTATATTTGTGTTGTCTACACTGTAGCCTGTGTCTGATTTTATTTTATTATTTTGTTATAGTATTTTTGTATTAGTAAGCACATCGTGAGCAATGTACAATCCTGAGTGAAATTCCTCATATGTGTACACATACCTGGCAATAAAGCTGATTCTGATTCTGATTCTGATTTGATCAGTGAATGGTAGAAAACGACTCTCTGTTTTATATACGTAAAGGGGTTTAGACGGGCAAAGAGGAGGCGAGAACCGGCTTGACAATATAAAACGGAACGCCCCGCTGTGTTCTCAGGGAACAAAAGGGGTCACCCCCTCCCCTGGCAGCGGTTCTCCCGCTCCAGGCGGTCGGCAGTGAGCCCCTCCCCGCTCGCGGTCGGTGGTCTCAGACCCAGCCGTGTTTCAGCAGCTGGTAGGGGACTCCTCAGCCCCTGGCAGCGGCCCTGACCGCTCCAGTCGGTCGGTTAGGAGCCCCTTCTCCCCTCGTGGTCACCGGCCGTTCATCCGCATTCCAGGCGCCCGGTCTCCTCAGTCCCCCGGCAGATGGCCGCGGCTGATCTGTTGGGGTGTATGGTCGTGGCGAGAACTCTACTACAGTGCATCCCTCCTCCTTCCCAGGTCTTCGGCACCAGTGTAAAGGGGTTTAGACAGGCAAGGAGGAGGCAAGAACCGCTTGACAATATAAATAATATTTTAATGAAAAATTCAAACAAAAGGCACAAACTCACACATGACGATCAGCTGCCCGTAAACGATCTCTCTCTCGCACCACCATCCGCAGTTGGCCTTTATCAATCTTGGAGGCTTAATTAGCCTTATAAGAGGCCGGGTGTGCAGAATCACCACCCGGCTCCGCCGTCTGCCCTGTCACAATATATCTAGCCAGAAGTTTTCCAGCCTTGTCTCCCAACTCAAAGTATAACTGTCTTGCCCTTAATAGCCAAAACTCCACTTTCTGTGACAAAATAGTAATATATCTGTATTTCAATCGGGTCAATTTTCTGAGGCCATCAGATGACATTCGGCGCTTCAGCTCTGCCTCTGCACTTTTAATCTTCCCTTCCAACTCTGCTTTGGATTTTTTGGTGAATGAAACTAAACAAACTCCAGCCGCTATGCGGAACAGCACAAAATAGTCAGTTTCCTCGGACAGTCAAGAGAATGTTCAGTGAGCCGGCCCATTTGGCTGCTACATGAGTGCAACAAATTACCTAATCACTCCAATGACTTGTAAGACATACTCCACAAAACAAACTCCAGCCAGTAGGAGGCATAAGCACAAAGAATGTGCAGACATTTAACATACGCTTTTATCCAAAGTGACTTACAGAGCCCTTATTACAAGGACAATCTCCCCAGAGCAACCTGGAGTTAAGTGCCTTGCTCAAGGGCACAATGGTGGTGGCCGTGGGGTTCGAACCAGCGACCTTCTGATTAGCTGCCCTGTGCTCTAGCCACTACGCCACCACCACACAACTGCCGCTAGGCGGAACCAGCACAAAAAGAAACTAAAAGGGTGCTCAACAGTTTCCTCGGACAGTCAAGTGAATGTTTAGTGAGTAGGTCTACTCAGCTGCAACGTGAGTACCACCAAATAACTTACTCACTAAATTGACTTCATGAAGGACATCGCTTGCTGGGGACATCTAAATATTTTTTATGTATATTTACATTTTTTGTTTCAAATCTATTCTTAATTTGGCTGGGAACATCAGTTCAAAACAGACCTTCCATTGATGTAAGAGTTTCTTGCATTCCTTGAATCGATCATGTTTTTTGTTGTCAAATTTGCAAAGTCTGGGAACAAGAAAATGCTGTGGTTCTTCAAAGAAAGCCTTCCTTTACTCCTAGCCTCGTGTAACACAAGATCTTTATCGTATGATCTCAGTAATTTGGCCAGAATTGATTGGTGCCTGTCTCCCTCTGCGGATCGCCAAGCCGGAACCCTGTGAGCTCGCTTGATTTCCAGATTATGGCCTGTTATGTCGGGCAGACTCGGAAAGTTCCCATCCAGGAATTTCACCATATCCTGACTTTCCTTCGCCTCAGGAATTCCAACAATACGGATGTTATTCCACCGGCTATGGTTCTCTTAATCCTCCATTTTCTCCCAGACATGCTCCAAATCCACCTTAGATGCTAGCAGATTAGCAGAAAATTCCCTCTCCGATGACTCCAGATAATTGATCCCCCACTCTTGTAACCATCTCAGTGAATTTAATCTCCATGGCAGTGATTGATGTATTACAGCAAGATTCTCCACTTCAGCAATGACCTTCATCAGCATTGTCAACATGTTCAACATTTCTTGCCAAATTTATCAAATCGGCTCCCTGGCTTGTGGCCTGCTGCTCGGGGGTGTCAGCTTGAGCACATAAGTGTCTTTTAATGTCTCCAGAGCACAAGGATTTAGAATTCTTTGACAAATTGTCCTCCTAGAACAGTTATGAACAGAGTGTATCGAATCTCACTGGTTTATGACATTAATAGTATTAAAACAAGCCCCTAATTCCTTTAAACATAGTAACATAGCACCAGAAAAATGCCCGGGGCTCCCAACGGCCAGTCCAGCCCTGCAGTTATGTACAATTATTATGCTTTACTTGTTTGGAGAGGCTTTTGGACTCTTGGAGATGTTTTTGAAGAAATTTTGGCTAAAATTTGTTTGTGATTTTGCAGCAGTTTCTTAGGCTGAGAGTCTCCGAATGTACTGTATCATAATCTATATCATTAAAAGTTTTCTTTAAAATGATACCAAACACTTGACCCTCTTTTTGAGTTATAAGCTCGTAATTTTGGGTTTGCCGCTGAAACAGGAAATCTTTAAAAACACCATTAGACTTTAAAGGAATTACTTTCGTTGGCGTAAACTAATGTATTCAAGTTGATTGTCGTATTGAATATTGTTTTCGACTTGAACAAAACCAGTATATGTTACCACAAGAAGAATATTTTTAGGTTATTTGACAAAATGTGTAATAATTGTAAATAAATGGATGCAAAGTATATGCTCAGAGTAATTAGAAACTTTGTTCTCTTGTCCTTCCAGGCGCCATGCACTGCAAAGCTAGCTTGCAGAACGCCACTTCAGACTCAGATCTTTTTCGTCTCCGGACCTCAGTTCGAGCCTCACAGATAAAACACAACTTAATAGACATAAAGCCAGATCCCTTAATTGCTGTTCCAGCCAGTGAGATTGACATAATCACCCCCTGCAAACTGATTGACCGGACCCATAATGTGACAGAGAAGGTCACTCAGGTAAGATTTGTTATGAATATACATTGCCTGGAAATTATAGAATGGATGTTGTAGTGGTTTGCCTGTTTTCATCCAGTTGATAGCAATAGAAACAGCTATTATAGTATGTAATATCTGCATGTAGCGGCAAACTTAGACAGGAAATTCTAAACTGTGGTCTTATGGCATTCTCCAAAGCAATGTAAATAAAACTGTTATTAAAGCACAAGCAATTCACTTGTGTTTAAAGATCCACAAAAATAATTTAATAATTCTGTTCCACAAGAATACCTCATACCTGGGGTGACAGCTGTGCATGGTTGGCTGAACAGATAAAATACTTACCATGCATTCCCATTTGAAGGGCATTTCTACAGAGCGCAGAGGGAATGAGTTCATGCCAAAGGTCACATGGCACATGCCGCGAGGTGTCCTTCCAATTTCAGCTGAGTTATCTGGATGTCCCATGACAGAAAGATCTATATCTCCACAACCAAGCAGCCATTAGTAGTCATGTGGCTGTGTTCAGAGATGCTTAGTCATTTGTCTGTGTTTGGACCCCAGTACCCTGTTGACATAATTAGTGTTTTTATTCAAAGTTCAGCATTTTGAGGTTTAACTATCCACCAGCTATTTAAATATTTTTCAAAACCAACAAAAAGTACAGTTTAAAATATTTAAAGAGATTGTGTACACTACTCTCTAATAATACAATCTTAAAGGAATGTTCCAGGTTCAAAACAAGTTAGACTCAAAAAACTCATCCCTCATTTATATTATAAAAGAAATAAAAATATCCTGGTTACAGTAAGGTAATTATAATGGAAGTAAATGGGGCCAGTACATAAACATTAAAATACACACAGTTTCAAAAGTATAGTCACAAGAAGTAAAAATAATGTGTTATTTCTGTTATTTTACTGTGATAAAATCAGAAATTTACCAGCGGTTCAATGTTTAACAGATTATACGGTTTACCAGTGTTACATCGTCATGGATGAACTGGCCCCATTCACTTCCATTGTAAGTGCCTTGCCATAACTCCAATATATACTTCTTTATTCCATTAATAAACAAAGGATGAGTCAAAGTTTTTTTTTTTTTTTTTTGGAGTAGTAGTAATAAAGATTATACCACAAATGCTGTTGACTCAGCTTAAAGGGATAGTTCACCTAAAAATGAAAATTCTTTCATCATTTGCTCACTTTCATGCCATTCCAGATGTGTATGACTTTCTTTCTTCTGATGGCAAGTAAAGATTTTTAGAAGAATATCTCAGCTGTGTAGGTCAATGCAAGTCAAGTACAATGCAAGTGAATAGAGGCCAGACCTTTCAAGCTCCAAAAATCACAAAAAGGCACAATAAAAGTAATCCATACATCTCCAGTGGTTAAATGCATGTCTTCTGAAGTGATGCAATCACTTTTAGTGAGAAAAAGATCAATATTTCAATCCTTTATTATTATAAATATCCAGTGAAATTGGAGATTTATGTAAAAAAGACTTAAATATTCATCTGTATTTCTCCCACACTTATCACATTGCTTCTGAAGACACAGATTTAAACATTGGGGTCGTATGTATCGCTTTTATGATGCCTTTATTTCACTTGAATTGTATGGACCTACAGAGCTGAAATATTCTTCTAAAAATCTTCATTTGTGGTCAGCAGAATAAAGAAATTAATACACATCTGGGATGGCATGAGGGTGATCAAATGATGAGAGAATTTTCATTTTTAGGTGAACTATCCCTTTAACTTGTATTGAACCCAGAACATTCCTTTAACAATGATTGTGGTACCCATCAGTTACACTTTAAACTAAACTACCCCTAAACCTAACCCTCACAGAAAGCTTTTTCATTTTTACATTTTCAAAAATGCCATTACCCTTGTGGGGACCGCTGGCTTGGCCCCACAAGGTAGGTGATCCCAGCTTTTACTATACTCGTGGGAGCATTTGGTCCCCACAATGTAGTATAAACATGTACACACACACACCACTTCATTTTTCTGCTTTATTCTAACATTATTTAGTATATTTATTCAGCTATTTTCATCTAGGGAGCCATTGGATGGTCACCACAATGTAGATTATTTCAGGTTTTACAATGCTTGTGAGGACATTTGTTCCCAACAATGTAGGCAAACACACTCACCCATACAGACCCATAAACATGTTATTATTCCTATAAAAAATTTTTTATATGAGTTGTTGTTCCTTGGAAGGAAGGTGAGTAGTGTTTTCTATTGGTGACTTGGCGACAGGGGAACCTCTGACACTCCTTAACAGGATTGGTGGGATATTCTGTTGCATGTAATGCTTTAGGGAAAGATAGGGAGAAGTGGCACAGAAGTGGCATGTCTCTGGAGCTTCTCTCCAGAATTCCAACCCATTTAAAGTGTCATGAGCTCATTAATCACAGTGGCACTGTCACAGGAGGTCTGAACTCTTGTCTGACCTACTGGAATGAACACCACAAGCAAGTTGCAACACACATGAGCCAACTCTTTTTTTCATCACTCACTGTTTTTTCTTATTCTGTTTTTGTGAGTGTGTGGGTTGTGTTATGGGAGTGGAATCATTAGTAAATGTTCCTCTCTGCACAGTACTTTTGTTGGAGTCTGTACAACAACCGTTAATGAATTATGAAGTAGGGAAATGTTTTGTTGCCGATCAAGTTTTATTTGATCATAGACAAAAAACATGAGTGCTTGCCCTGCAGCCCTTTTTACACTCTTGCATGCAGAATAACTACTACGACTACTAAGCCAGCTCAGGTAAAGTTCTTTCCAGCAGGGCTCTCAGAATGGCCACATCATTGAGCAGTGGTGGGTGACAAAGCCAAAATGTAGTATCTACACAAACCTTGAAACTGAGAAAATGTCTTCAAAGTGTTTTGATTGTCCAGCCAAATGTGGATTATAAAATAGCCTCACTCTGTTGTCTCTGCATCAGTGCATAGTTGAGCCAAACCTGTTTGTCAAATGACCAATGATACAGTACACTGCAAAAAGTGGTAATCTGCACCATAAGGAACTGTTTCTACCAACATGATCATGCAGGAAATCGACATACTGCTTCCAAATTACTGATAAACAGCATCCCCCATTTCCTGAATTACTGACGAGCTGTTCCCATCAGACATTTTCACATCAATTCAAATGTATTCACCTTTGCTGATCTTGCATGGTTTCTGGAAGTAGTCATATTCACATAAACAATGATGAGCGTAATTCAGAGGTTGCAATTTTGCTTCAAAAATACATTTTTACTCCACTGATGGTTATGTTGTGGTTTTGATTAGGCAGTAGATTTAACAAAATATGGATACCTGTTGACTGTATTATGTCATTTGCTATTAAAAATACAACCTACTTCTGGCACAACCATTTGGACATTTCATCTCAACAACACTTCCAACTTCGTCAACGGGGGCCAGTGGTTAGAATTTTGGTGAGCTGATTTCGGTCATAACCATACCTGTCAATACTCCCATTTTTTCCCGGGAGTCTCCTGTAATTCACACAAAGGTTCACTAAAAAGTGGACCTTTTTGCAGTTTTTCCCTTCATTTTGTATTCATTTTGAGATTCAAATATTGAAAATATTTACTACAATGTTGTCAAATTGCTTACCAATTATAACATCCGTACCCTGTTTGGCAGTCTTTTTGAAAATATGTTAAATATTCTGTGACAATGACGCTGCTGCCTGCTTTCTCTTCCGTTTCTCCTGCTCTTTTTCGGCTGGGGCCATCTAATGCTATCATATGCATCGGGGAAGTTGACCTCCACAGGAGGATATGGCGGGCGAGTTGCGACATGCGACGAGAGCGTATGCCGCCATATTGATTTATAAATGCAACTGTCGCTGTGTTGTCGAACCGGACCACCACATGGTTGCCCTGGATCAATGGCAATAGCCTCCACAGGGTGAGTAGTACAGCCAGAAACTCTAGGCAGTTGATGTGCCAACCCAGTTGCGGTCCTGACCAGGATCTGGCAGCTGCATGCCCATTGCTCACATGGTGCCCCAGCCTAGTTTGGAGGCATCTGTGGTGACCACGACATGTCTGGACACTTGCTGTAGAACTCCTGCCCGTAGAAACGCAAGGTCTGTCCAAGGCCTGAATAAGTGGCGGCAGAGTGGCATGATAGTTCTGCGATGTATGCCGGTGCGCCATGCCCATCTCAGGACTCGAGTCTGAAGCCAGCGCTGAAGCGGTCTCATATGCATCAACCTGAGTGGTGTGACTAACGCTGAGGAAGCCATATGCCCCAGGAGCCTCTGAAAGTGTTTCAGTGGAACCGCTGTCCTCCACCTAAATGACTTCAGGAACACGACCTCGTCAGTTTGTCATGCACCTCCCTTATGTTTGATGTTCTGTACTTATATCCTATCCATTGATTGAAGAAAAAACAGCATGCATTGAATTAGGCTCATTTGAAGAAAAAACAGCATGCATTTCATTAGGCTCGTATGAGATGAGCAAGTTCTGTGCAGAACTGATCACCGGTGATCACCGATAGGTGCGTGCTGGTTAGAAATCTGTACAACTTGCTGTGATATCATGACCACGTATGTCAAAAATACTCCTGTGAGAGCGAGGCGGCTGCAGTTATAGCAGGCAGGCAGCACATTTGTTTTTTCAGAGTTGCACAAACTGCAAGCATGATGGGATATTACTTGCTGATGACACAGCTTAATGCTCATTGGCTTAAACAACCATGATGTTTTGTTCTCTTTTAAAATGTTTGATTTTTTATCTCTAATATCAAGCTTCATGTGTATAAATTATATGTGAATATTCAGAAACATTCTGACTTATGGGATATTGTTATCATATTTCTGAAATATCTAATATATGTGTCTTTATTAAAAATACATTTTTTTATGGAAAGATGTCTTATGGGGGAATTAAATAAAAGGTAAATTGAGTGTTTGTTCATTATATTTATTTTAATTTAAAAGTGATCCCAAACTTTATGTCTTACTGTTCCATCTTTATGGCATTTTATGCAAAAAAAAAAAAAAAGTCCTGTCCTGTCCTTAGAAAAAGCATATAACTGATCTTTTTGTATTATTGTTCTCAAATTTATATTGTGTTTATATTTATATTATGCCAAATCCTGCCAAGTTTACTCTGTTTTGGGAATCATTCATCAATGGAGCTTGTCTGTCCTCTATTGGTCATTTCTGGTACTGCATCTGAATAAAAACTGCCACCAAAAGGTAATTTCTTGATATGTTGACCTAAAATTTGGTTCAGATCTGTGGCTTTTATTTTCTAATATTTTTACATTTTAGTTTAGATATGTTGTATCTTTTATTTATATAAAAAAATAAAATGTTTGTGCAGTACATTTTCATTACAAATAACTTCTATAACTTTTTATTTCACTTAAAAAAAAAAAGTTTTCTCTTTTATGAAAAAAAAAAAAAAACGGTTTTCATTAAAAAGAGACCAGGCTTAGGTTTGTACTCCCTAGCATTCATGAGTTACAACTGTTTAAGTTTACAGCCAAAGATAGGAAGAAAGGTATAATACAAATTAATGTATTGCCATGACAACACCATTTAAGATATCAAATATCCCTTTACAATTTTACACCAGCAGTGTCTTGGCATTATTCTATAGAATTTTGAAGCAGTCCAAGAGGGCTATTTCAAAGTCTGTTAAAATTGGCTTACTGTCTGCTGCCAGTTGGTAGCACTATGGCCGTGACCCATAATAGCCACATAAATGTGTCCTCATTACCAAACATACAGTTTAATTATCATCAAAGTCATACAATGCACACAGAAGATATAAGGAAATTCCTGTTTCACATTCTTGCCCTTAATGTATTGCCTCGCCATGGCAACACCGTTCAATATATCAAAAATGTTACTTCTTCAATGTCTTGGCATAATATTGCCTAAATTTGGTGACAATCATATTAATCTACTAGGAGGAGTATTCAAAAGTTCAGGGCCTGCAATTTTCAAACAATGCACATTCAATCCAAAATGGTTGACTTCCTGTTGGACGGAGCTAATGACTAATATTAAAAGTTGTCTGGCTTGATGAGAACAATATATGTAGCAGGTTTGGTGTCCGTAGAAGAAACTGACCCCACCACTTTTGTTAAAAGTTGGTGCTGCAGAGCTCTCAGGCCATGCCCATGTCTTAACATTTGCACAGGCCTAAAGGCATTCAGGCACTCTGATGTGTGTGCAAAATATCATGAAAATTCAAATATGCCAAGTACCTCAAAATGTGAATATACATAAAAAGGAATCAGGATATTTAATGTATTGCCATGGCAACACTATTTAAGATATCAATAATCTCTTCAGAATTTTAGACATGTCAAGCTGTCTTGACATTATTCTAAATAAAAATGTAAAAATTCAGTTGAATATAAGAGGGATATTTCAAAGTTTGTTAAAAGTGCCACACTTCCTTCTGCCAGTTGGTGGCACTACGACTAAGACCCACAATAGCCACATCAATGTGATCAGCCCACAAGGCCAAACATGCGGCTCCATTTTGATGTAATATAGATATGAGACTATTCCTGTTTTAATGTTAATGTTTGATGTTAATTTATCGCATTACCATGGCAAAACCATTCGATATATATATATATATATATATATATATATATATATATATATATATATATATATATATATATTTTATTTATTTTTTTTTTTTCGCAATTTAGCATCAGTGATGACTTGGAATGATGTCGCCCACATTTGGTACCTGTAACATGAATCACTTAAAGAGGAGTATTTCAAATTCCAGAGCATGCATTTTTCAAACAATCCAAAATGACTGACTTCCTGTTTGGTGGAGCTTATGACTGTCAGTGTGAAAGTTGCCGACTTGATGAGATCTGTAAGTACAAAGTCTGGTGACTGTAGGTACAGGACTGTAGATTTTCAAGGGGTGCTACAGAGCCCCTTTGTTCTCTAATAATAATAATAACCTCTATTAGGGCCTCTGAACTTTCAGTGATTGGGCCCTAATAATAATAATAATAATAATAATAATAATCCTTAGAAGAACAACAGGGTCTCTGCACTTTCAGTGCTTGGGCCCTAATAATCCTTAGAAGAACAATAGGGATGACAATTAAACGTAAGAGGGATATTTCAAAGTCTGTTGAAAAAAAGTGTCACACTTCCTTCCGCCAGTTGGTGGTGCTACGACTATGATATACACACTTCCAATGCTTGGGCCCTAAATATAAAGGAGTAGCGGAGGACAAGTCTCAGTTGCCAGTTGCTCAGTTGAGACTCCCAGCATGAGGAGGCCCATACTACCCTCCGCGATCCACACACAACTTACTAAACGCCCCAATGAGAGTGAGAACCCCTAATCATGACCACGAGGAGGTTACCCCATGTGACTCTACCCTCCATAGCAACCGGGACAAATAGGTTGCTTAGGAGACCTGGCTGGAGTCACTCAGCACACCCTGGATTCGAACTCATGACTCCAGGGTTGGTAGTCATTGCCAATAATCGTTTAGCTACCCAGGCCCCCAAAGGAGTGTATTTTTATCCCTTTAACATTTGCAATATTTAAGAGTTCCCCGTCATGGTCGCTGAGCCAGAGTGTCACATCATGGTCGCCAAACCATAGTGCCACGTCATGGCCGACAAGCCAGAGTGCCACGTCATGGCCAACAAGCCAGAGTGCCACGTCATGGCCGACGAGCCAGAGTCCCACATCATGGCCACCGAGCCAAAGTCCCACATCATGGTCGCTGAGCCAGATTGCCACGTCATGGTCGCAGAGCTTGCGCCACCTTCTAACCCAGATCCTGTGCTTGCTCCAGGTCATGTCACAGCCACATCTAAATCTACTTCAAGTCATGTTACAGCAATGCCTCAGTCTGCTCCATTCCATGTCACAGCCAAGCTTGGCTAGTAAATGTTCAGATTTCACTCATCAGTGATTGAGTATTACAAGTTATTAGCACAGAGGTCCTGTCACTGCGTGTTGTGAGTACAAGTGTGTTTTAATTTGTTCTGTCCAAAGACGTGATCCATGGATCTATTTGTCATGGAATAATGTCTCTCTCTTAATACTCTTTCTGTTTTATACAGTCAGTTGTTGATTAAAAAAAAAAAGAAAAAAAAAAAGAAACATTTGATTCTAATCACACATGGATGCACTAAAGAAATTTTTCACATCTTTTCTCGTTATATGCACTTCCTCCTGATGTCTCTTTAAGAGACAATACCAATTAAGCACGTGTTCTACATGTTATTGTTAATACAATGTAAATAGTACAAATAATGCAAGGAAAAAATAAAAATACAACACAATATCAATTTGTGTATGTTTTTTAAAACTGACTAATAATATTAATGTTAATGCTAAACAATATCATAATGTGGGTTGAGAAACACATTTCTGGTTTGAATGAATTTCTGGTGTGGATGAGGGATACAGAGCCTTGTTAAAGGGGCTGTGGGGGTAAATATTGTAAAATAAATAAGGGCAGGAAAACACTGGCCTAGCTGGAGAGAGATGAATTATACTGCATAATAACAGCATATTTAAAGAACATTTTATTTTTATCTCACACTCTTGACATATTCCCTGTTATCTAACCAGGTGGGAAAAGGCAGATGATTACATACTGCATTGATTAGCTTGTGTGGGATGCGCTGTGAGTTTGAGTTTTTTCAGGGGAAGCCCAGTGTAATCAGAATTAACTACAGATATTTTCAGCGAGGGCTTTTCTCCTTTTGCTCTCCTTCACTGTATACTCCTCTGCCTTGCTTCTCATGAAATGTCAGTTTTCTACTTTTTTTATGGCTTTTCTTCCACCTATTTTATATGTATACTAGGCATATACTTGGATCATATTTTAGGTTAGATGTGGTCATCAATGTGGCCAACTGAATATAGACGAGCAGAAAAAACATTGGCATGCTCTTTGTTTTTTCTGCAGTTCAGTTCAATTAAAATATTTGTAATATTATTTTTTTCTGGATTAATACAGAACTTGAATGTTATACAAACAAGACCATCAAAGTTTGTTTGCTTTATTTGCTTAAAATAAGGCTTTTGTCAATGAGGATTTCTCTTCAAGACATAGGCCACAAAGTGCCCTATATTTACATTGATGCATAAGATATCCAAATATCTCATCTATAATGAGAACAAGTCCTATTATTGTGTAGGGAGTTGGCCTATTTGGAGGTAATGAGACAATATACAATATGAAGGATGATCTAAAGTCCTTCTGTGTCTAGATTTTAAAGTGTATTTACTTAAGCCAAAGAGATGTAGTGTAGATATTATTGGGATATCTGTACCTAATACTAATTACCCAGTACTGTACACAAATATTGCAAAGATGTAAAATGGCAAGAGGAGAAAGTCTAGGTTACTAGTGTAACCCTCATTCCCTGATGGAGGGAACAAGACATTGTGTCGATAGGGCTTCTTTCAGGAGCCTCGAATACCTCTGAATATGAAAAAGGCCAATGAAAAATTGGCGAACAGAATTTGTATGTCCCGCTCCCGGACATACAGTTATAAAAGTGGGGATCGTGCATCTGTTCAGTCAAGTTCTGCACTGTGGAGCCGAGAAAATGGTTCGGCCATTACAGCGACTTGGTACAGTGTTGTGGCAAGGGGGACACAATGTCTCTTTCCCTCCATCAGGGAACGGGGGTTACACTAGTAACCTAGACATTCTCCTTCTGTTACTCACTCGACGTTGTGTCGATTGTAGTGACACAAGGGGCCCCTATTCAATAGCTCCACATACACTGAACCGTGTTACGTGATCTGCTGATGCTGGTGCAGCAAGCTGTAGCGTGCCAAAGGAGCATGGGCATAAGACTGCACGTAACCTTCCCCAATACCCCACTAAGACGTCATATTGTTTTTATTAGGTTCCCGGCATCCGACCAAGATTTTCCTCTGAGGGGTGGGAACAAGTGATGTGACAAGCATGGGAGCAGGCCGCACCAACCACGGCCTTCTCTGTTTCTAAGTTTCTCCTTGTAGAGTGTTAGATGCAGCTGGGGCCATCTAGCTATAACACGCATCAGGGAAGACGTTCTTTTCCATTCCTATTCTTTCAGGGGGAAAAGACCCCACAGAGACCACATTCTGTCCAGGCTGGGGAGGTGAAAATGTGGCAAATATGTCACTCTGGCCCGTCGCCAAACATGGAGATGGTGTGGTGGTAGATCCTCTCTAATGAGGGATGAGTTCTACAAACACAACAACCGGAGCAGTGGGGACTGCCCAAGGGAGACGAGGGTCCACCTGACTACTTGCGCAGGGCCAGCTGTGTACCAGCGCGTCTGTCCCAAGGGGACTTGCCTCTGACCTGAGGGAGTACCAGAGCGGGCAATGGGAGTTCTCTTGGGAAGCGAACAGGTCTACCTGTGCTCTGCCATAATGGTCCCAGATCAGCTGAACCACCTGGGGGTGGAGCCTCCACTCCCCGTTGAGTAGCACAACCACTATCATGTTAAGACTGCCTGGGATATGAGTGGTGTGCAGCAACCTCAGTCTGTGCTGACTCTAAAGGAGGAGGTGGCGGGTGAGTTGTGACATGTGACAAGAGCGTATGAATACGGAAACCAAGGATTTTCCTCCCGGCCCTCCAACTGGGGAAGGAGTGGTCTGGCTACCAGCTCCTGCGTGAACATCTCATCCCTTGGGTGGTCCATCTCAGGAACGCTTGGGAGCTTTCTGGGTCCTCGAAGAGGTTCGTGAGTTGTGGGGCATCCGCTTACTGGAGGTAGCTCCACTCTGGGGCTGAGAGCTGGGCCCTGGTTGAGGCGGAGCTACCTGCTGGTTCCTTGTTGCCACAAGGGGATGCCATCGGCAACAATAGCACTTTTTCACCGCTGAGAACTGCTGGGTAAAGTCTTCAACGGTATCACCGAATAGACTGAGCTGAGAGATGGTGGCATTGAGAAAGCGGGCTTTGTCAGTTTCCCGCATCTCGACCAAGTTTAGCCATAGATAACGTTCCTGGTCCACAATGATGGCCATCGCCTTTCTGAGTGCCCGTACTTTGACCTTCTTGGCCCGGAGGGTGAGGTCAGTAGCTGAGCGCAGTTCCTGCAGCACATCAGGATCAGGACTACCCATGTGCAGATCTTTTAGTGCCTTGGCCTGGTGAACTTACAGGAGGGCTATGGCATGCAGGGCAGAGGCGGCCTGTCCGGAGGTCCAGTAGGCTTTCGCTGTCAGCGACGACGTCGTCCTACAGGCCTTGGAGGGGAGTGCAGGGCGATTCCGCTAGGTGGTTTCGCTTTGCGGGCACAGGTGCACCGCAACCGGTTTGTCCACCTGGGTTACCTCTCATCTAGCAGTGAGGGTTGAGGGGATGACTGAGGGTTCCAGTCCAGCCCCACGCTCACGGTGGCCCTGGCAAGCATATCGGACATCTGTGCATCAGCCTCGAACTGGGCGGGCAGACCTGAAGATGGCAGCCCAGATAAGACCTCTATGTCAGACGCCGCGACGCTCTCCAATACATCGGTGACATCATCATCCTGCTCCATGGTGCCAACGGAGACATCAGACTGGCCATGAGGTGAGCCAGTCTCGCGTCGATCCCAGACAGAAGCAATCGAGCGTGCTGGGGGGCGGTTGGTTCGTAGGGACCCAGACACAAGAGGCAGTGCCTATGACTGTCAGAAGCGGAGAGATGTCTGCAGCATCCAGGAACAACGCAAAGGCAGAAGGGCATCTTGAGAAAGAAGCGTCCTTAAAAAAACGTTCCACACCAATGCGTTTTAGAGGAGTTATTGCTCTTTCAGAATGCTGTCGAAGCGGAGGAGGGAGAATATGAAGGCTTCATGTTGGAAACGTAGACATCTGAGTGAAAATGTAGCAGTGACATCTACTCTCTTTGAAAAGACAACAATAATTGATCATAAAGCAGTTGTGATCTGATGTAATCTGTGTCCATTGGTGTCCTCCATCAGTTGTAATTGAAGCCTCAGGCTTTAGTAAATCATCTACAGTAAATCCTGGAGCTGAATGTGAACACTGTCAAGCTGCACTTGTGATGATGATATTACCGACAAAAATGTGGGACTACTTATGGTTCACTACTCAAGAGTAGCTCTTTTTTTTTTATCAGGAATCCATTCACTTCGGCTCATTTTAGTTTGGAGATCTAATTGCACTTAATTTGACCAGTAAGGGAATGTGCAATTAAACAATTTCAGACATACTCTTAAGAGCTTTACTTTCTGGCAGGCATAATGTTGTGCCATTGTTTCATCTGCACATATCATTTGCAATTGGGTCACTTTAAATATTTTGCTCTCTAGTCGCTTTAATGTTACCATCCACTTGTGGTAGAAGAGTTAAGCGTGCAGTCTCTCTGGACAGGATCCAGAAATTCAGTTAGTTTGCAAAACTACATTTGAGGACTTTCAGCAATGGCAAAATTACAATCATAATACACAATCATAAAGAAATTAAGTAAAATGGCATAGAACAGACAGTTATGTAAATTAAGTAGCTCATACAAACTTAATTGCAGATTCTACACAATGAAGTGTTCATAAAGTTTTTTGTAGGAAATAATTGTTGAATTTTGTAAGAGCAGTTGTTCTTTGGTCCTTTTAGAAAAGAAGAGATTGTTTCACCAGAATCTGAATGATAATTCCATTCTAAAAACTCATGGATGTGCAAGGTTTGTCATTAGTCATCATGAAATGTGCCTTAAGCTAAAAGTATCTTGAGCAAAATCAGTTAGAATTTATGTGTCTAATGGGAAACTGAGAAGGTTAAGAACAATGGCTCTACTCTATGCCTTTAGCCATGTTGTGTATAATGTAAACTATGTACATCTCCCAACATTTTTGCATTGAATTTAACAAAAGATAGCACGTTATGTGTGGAGTTTGCATGTTTTCTCTGTGTTGGCTTGGGATTCCGGTTTCCCTCACAGTCAAATAACATGCAGTTCTGTGGTTTTGGGAACTCTAAATTGGCTGTAGGTGTGAGTGAGAGTGTGAATGTGTTGTCTGTCTTTATGTGTTAGCTTTGTGATGAACTGACCACCTGTTCAGGGTGTTTCCCTGCCTCCTGCCTCTGACATTATTAAGTTGATTAGACATGCATGTATTTTTTAAAATTTGTAAGATACTTTTTTCAAATTTTGACATTAAAGCACTGGCACTTTTATTTTAGTTTTCAAAATTTAATTGGGTCTGAATTCAAATTATGTATATCATTACAAATTGCCCCTTCAAAATATATCAGCAGAGTAGATGGAAAATTAATGTGGATTGTGACAATGAAAGATGTCAACTTATAATGTGCTTTGAAAAAAGACGGGATTGAAGACCAATTCTACAGATGAATGTAGAAAGAACTGTTTGTGGGAGATTTAGAGTTGTATTAATTTATGTGACTTCAGGCATCAAATTTTTTTTCTGAATAGTATTTGCAAGACAAAACATCTTTTTTGTCTACAGTCATGAAGTCAAACAAATTGTGATTATGTATGTAGTATTTTTGTAATGTCCAGCAATATTGGGAGAAAGGGTGTATTATTTGTTTTAGTAGAAGGAACAGTCACATGATGTTAATCAAAAATTATATATATAATTTATAATGACATCATATAGTCATCGTCACTTAGAAAGCAGAGACATAAAGTCTGTTATTTAATGTTTTTATCTGTATCTGGGCCTTATTTGTTTGACATCCACATATTATTATTCTTGTAAACCTAGTAAATGGCCAATTTTCTCTTACCTGCAGTGCCATTAATCACTAATCTACATTTCTCAGCCATCAGCCGCAGCCAAAAAAACTAAACATTTTCTTAATCAGCATTTATGTCTTGTTTCCCAGAAAGACTATCGTCTCAGTTACTGTTGTAAACTCTGTTCCCTGATGGAGGGAACAAGGCGTTGTGTTGATGAAGTGACACTAGGGGTCGCTCTTGGGAGCCCCAAACACCTCTGATCTTTGAGAAACATATGGCCACTCCTTTTAGGGAGAAAAAAGAGACGAGTCCGTGGCTGTAGTTATTTTTTTGGGCAGCCGACTTGTCCCCAAGGTACAGGGGACCGTTTGACGCCTGTAAGAGCGTTGGGGGAGGTTACATGATGGCTGGATCCACTGGTTACAAGGCACACAGATGTCTGCATGTGGCGTATTGCCAGTCTACTTAACACAGTTTGGTTAGTTGTGGCGTTTTGTATAGGGACCCCTAGTGTCACTTCATTGACACAACGTCGAGTGAGTGACAGAAGGTCACGAGTGTCTCGGTTACTGTTGTAATCTCCGTTCCCTGATGGATTGAACGAGACGTTGTGTTGATGAAGTGAAACGGCTGGGACCTTGTCTCGGCACAAAACCTGAATGTGTGGTTGCATTCCAGCTCCATTTATACCCGTATGTCCGGGGGAGTGGCATGCAAATTCTTTTCACCAATTCCCACTGGCTTTTTCTCAAAGATCAGAGATGTTTGGGGCTCCCAAGAGCAACCCCTTGTGTCACTTCATCAACACAACGTCGAGTGAGTGACATAAGGGGAACTAAACATCATTGAGAAGCAACATTTTTAAGATAAAAAGATGTATAATAATTTGTAGAATTATATTGTATTTTCCTTGTTTTTAGACATAAACCTCGATAAATGTTTTTAGACTTATGATTAAAAAAACAAATTACCAATAAAAACAAGATTTCAATATCTTAGGTAATTTTGCTAAATTTAGGTATCTTGGTTTTAAGGCTGTTTTGATATTCTTACTGGAAAACAAGACAAAAATACTGATTAAGAAATTATTTGGGCAATGTAGGGAGTGGCTGCGCTTTTATTAGACTGATTGCATCCTTTGTTGATACATATGAAATGTACAACATTCAAGAGGTCAATCATGGGCAAATAATTATATTGTCAGGGGTCATTTAGATTGCATATTGTACATGATCCATGAATAAATATAAAACATAAGTGCTTGGCAAGAGATGCTTTTTTTGTGTTGCATTTCAAGGGTGTAGATGGGTGTTATTTTCTTGTTCTTTGGCAATAAGTGCTTAATAATACATTTTGATCCTGGAATTTGAGAGTAAGAATGCAAGTGTGCCCAGGTTAGGATTGTGAAGGTGTGACATTGGATCCAGGGCTAAATTGAATCTAGGGATTTGCATGAGTAATCGATTAATCGATTATTTATTCACCTTTAAATATTTGACTTGTTAAAAAACTACTAGAATATTGCAATTTGATTTTCCTTTGTTCCTTTGCCTGCCGTGGGCAACAATGAAACTGCTTCTCTCACCTAAATCTTGCTATTTCACTCAGTAGTTCACCCAAAAAGAAAATATTTTCATTATTTAAAGTGATCATATCACTTCAGAAGACTTGTAATGTATGTTTCTATGTGTGAGTGCCAGTGTTGTTGTTGTTGGATTTTTTTGTCATTTATGAATCTGTGTGTGTATAATATAAATTTTTTCATAAGAAAATATGTTGAAAATTTGAAGGTTGAACTTTTGGTTGAAGTTTTGTTATGTGTAAGAGTATTCAACTACAAAATTACGTGAAAAGCCCATTCCTAATTTAACCAAAATTCAGAATAGCTGTCAATCAATTTGAGGTATTACTTCAATAACTGATTGTTGAATGTTTTTACATTTGATCCAACCCCCCAACAAATAATGTTGGTTGCAGGATAGTATTGAACATATTGAAATGGCATGCTTAGCTGGAAACAGTAATTCACAGCTTGCCCTGGCATAACTTTCATTTCAAACATGTAATTTCTGTATCTATTTAAGTATGTTTAAACCTAGTATGGTTGAAAATTATCATAAAATGGGCTAATGAGAGGTGCTGGTCTGTAACACGGCTGAGAGCTGTATGCACAACAGGGAAAATAAATTCTTGCCCATTTGAGCATGTTGGTGTTTATCGGGGGAAGAAAGGATATCCATCAAACCCTGCAGCTGGGCTACTGAGAACGAGGAGGTGGATCAGACAGACAGTTGCAATTACATCTCTTCCCATGTGGGACTTCCACAGAGAAAAGAGAGAGATAGAAAACACACAAACACAGTGTTTCTGAAAGCAAGCAAGGGAGGGAGGGATACCACATGCACTCTCTTTAAAAGGCAAAGCGTGGAAAAAGTGGAACAGCTGCCCTGACAGCGTGACGATGGATCCATAGCGCTCCTGTTCTTTCGCAACCCATATTCAAAAAGATTTTTGCGTGAGGAACTAATGTGAAGATCAACAGTAAAGCTCATACTCTTGTCCTGATTTGATTAGAGCAACTGGAATGGCATAGAAAGGTACTCAGCAGCAGTACGCTTCAAAGACTGGACTATTTGAATTCAAACTTTGAAGCCTGAAAAAATTGAGCAAACTGCTCTGAAATTTAAAGACCAATCAGGCTTTTATTGGATGCAACTTGAGCGAAACACTTTGAAAGAGAAGCTGCAAGACTGACATTGGTCCACCTCAGAGAATGACAGCAGCTCTCCAGGGATACGGTGTCTGTTTAACAGTGGAGGATAACAGAGTCCAAAGAGGTATCCGTATGGGGCAGAAACATGTCCTTTAGTGCCAGAGGCAGCATTCCTCAGGAGGGGGTGCAAGGGAACAATGAGCGGAGGAACACACGGGTTAAGAGAGCTGTTCGCATCTCGAGTATTGTTGCCCAAGAGGTGAGGTCTCAAGGAACATACCTGTCTGTACCCTTAACTAGTATGAAGATCAGCTGAAAAGCATGAGTTTTGCTACTTTGTTTTTACCAACATTGTTTTATACATCCAAATATTTTCTTATATGCCTTTAATAATAAATATTGAGAACTCATTGTTCTCAGAAAATTGTCTGTAGAAAATGATTTTGGATTATTGTGCCAAATTTTATTTTATTTTTTTCAGTACATTTACCACTGAGACTATAAATAATTTGTATTCTTTGCAATTCTGAAATGTTCAGTGTATATAAAGTAAAAGGAAACATTGATTTTTAAATCAATTGTAATCTAATGGCGGCCAGGGTGTTATTTGTCTACAGTATTGAGAGTGACTGGAGTGAAGTCAGATGGTGTAAACAGCTGCTCCTAGAATGGCATCACTTCAGAATTGATTGAATTGTCAGTGTTAGTATTATTTCAGGAGTTACTTCAGGCATTATTCTGGGACAGCATATCAGAATTCCAGAAAGAAGGATTTTCTAATGATTATGAAGAAGCATTTGCCTCTGTTTTATCAAATTTGAAACCCATAACTAGAACGTTAAAGGGAAAATTCAACCAAAAAGTAAAATTATGTCATCATTTACTCACCCTCTTGAAACCCGTACAACTTTATTCTGTGGAACACAAAAGAAGATATTAGGTAGAATGTTGGCCTGAGTCACCGTACACTTTCATTGAATCTTTTTTCCATCTGTTTTTGAGACATCAAATTCTACCTCAAGTCTCCTTTTGTGTTCCACGAGAGAAAGAAATTTAAATAAACATAGAAAGGAAAACATAGTAATTTGATTTCAAAATGACTGCATTATGCAATATTCTCTCATATTATTTTTTCAACATACTTGTTTACTTTAAAGGGACAGTTCAACAGGAAATACAAATTGTGGAATCATTTATTCACACCTATGTTGTTCCAAACTCAAATTACTTTCTTCCATAGAGCAGAAAAGGATATATTTAGCAGAATGTCAAAGCTAAACTTTTCATACAAAGAAAGTGGAATGTATATGTCTCGATTATATGGTTTCACTATTAATCTATTAATCTATCTAAGGAGAGCTTCCGACTGATGTACAGCACCGGGCGCTCCTCCCCCTCCACAACCTGCGAGAGTACGGCCCCCAGCACTCTGTCTGAAGCGTCCGTCTGTAATAAGAAAGGGAGAGTGAAGTTAGGTGTGTACAAGAGCGGCCCTCCACTGTTGGCACTGCTCCGACCATTGGACCGGATCTGGAGCCCCCTTTTTAGTGAGGTCAGTCAGCGGGGTGGTGACGTCCGAATAATTAGACACAAACCTTCTATAGTAGCCCGCCAGCCCCAGGAACTGCCTCACCCCTTTTTTGGTCTTAGGTCTAGGGCAAGTCGCAATCGCCGCGGTCTTATCAATTTGGGGACGCACCTGGCCATGACCCAAGTGGAACCCCAGATACCGTACCTCCATACGCTCAATCGCGCACTTCTTGGGGTTTGCTGTGAGCCCCACCCGCCGCAGCGACTTCAGGACCGCCCTCAAATGTTGTATATGACACTGCCAGTCATTACTATAGATAATGATATCATCCAAGTAGGCAGCGGCGTAAGCGGAGTGCGGCCGGAGGACACGGTCCATCAGACGCTGGAACGTGGCTGGGGTACCGAACAAACCAAACGGAAGTGTCACAAATTGGTGTAATCTGAACGGCGTGGTGAAGGTTGTTTTCTCTCGGGAAATTGGTGTCAAGGGGATCTGCCAATAACCCTTTGTTAAGTCCAGGGTCGAATAAAAGCGAGCGGTACCTAACCGATTGAGCAGCTCATCAACCCGAGGCATTGGGTATGCGTCAAATTTAGACACCGCGGTGACTTTTCGATAGTCCACACAGAACCGCACAGACCCGTCGCTCTTGGGAACAAGAACGACTGAGCTGGACCAGTCGCTGTGGGACTCTTCTATTACTCCCATATCGAGCATCGCATCCAATTCGTCCCCAACAATTTTCTTCTTATGCTCGGGGAGGTGATAAGGGTGGCTACGAACCACCACCCCCGGCTCGGTCTTGATGTGGTGTTCGATGATGTTCGTACGACCCGGTAGGGGAGAAAACACGTCTGCAAACTCTTTTTGCAACCTGGCAACCTCTGATCATTGCCACGGGGAGAGGTGGTCTCCACAAATGACCGGGGCATTGTGATTGGGCTTTGGATTTACCTCCGGTATTTACCCTCTCTGGAACCACCGTAGCCAACGACACAGGGACTGCCTCCCTCCATAATTTCAGGAGATTGAGGTGGTATATTTGACACACGTCCCCCCTATCGGTTCGCTTAACCTCATAATCGAGATCCCCCACTCGTCGTGTAACCTCAAAGGGTCCTTGCCACTTGGCGAGTAATTTGGCGCTCGATGTGGTGAGCAATACAAGAACTTTATCTCCCGGTGCAAACTCCCTTAGCTGTGTTCCCCTGTCGTACAGTCGGCGTTGGCGTACTTGGGCCCGGAGCAAATTCTCCTGTGTTAGTTCCCCAAAGTGTGGATTTTTGCTCTGCGATCAAGAACGTATTGAATTTAATTTTTGCTACCCGAAGGTCCCTCCTCCCAGCCTTCTCGTATGACATCCAAGATACTGCGTGGGCGTCGCTCATACAGTAGCTCAAATGGAGAGAAGCCGGTTGAGGCTTGCGGGACCTCTCGCACTGCAAAAAACAGGGGATTGAGCCATCTGTCCCAGTTTTTAGCATCCTTGTGTACGAACTTACGAATCATGTTCTTGAGGGTTTTGTTAAAACGTTCTACTTGGCCATCTTGGTCTGCGGATGGTACATGCTAGTGCGAATTGATTTAATGCCCAACAGATCGTAAAGTTCGCAAAGTGTGCGTGACATAAATGTTGTGCCTTGGTCGGTGAGGATTTCTTTTGGAATCCCCACCCGGGAGATTATTTTGAAGAGTGCCCCAGCACCACTACGTGCTGAGATGTTGCTTAGAGGCACTGCTTCCGGATATCGAGTTGCATAGTCCACTTGGACTAACACAAAACGATGTCCCCCTGCTGTCCGTTCTAATGGCCCGATGAGGTCTATTCCAATTCTTTCGAAGGGAACCTCGGTCAACGGAAGAGGGTGCAATGGTGCTTTTGGGGTGGCCGGTGGGTTTACCAGCTGACATTCGCGGCACGCCGCACACCACCTGCGGACGTTGCCGCTAATGCCCAGCCAATAAAAACTGGCTATTAGAAGGAGTAGTGTTTTCCTTTCTCCTAGGTGACCCGCCATAGGATTATAAAGAGCATTTCCCGGCAGCTCCGTGGAATTAATAACTGGGTCACATTTTCTTTTGTTTGAGCATCCTGTGTCACTCTATACAGCCGGTCACTTATTATAGCAAAATAGGGGCATTCGAGAGCGATGTCTGGCCGAAGACGCTGACCATCAATCGTCTTCACCTGGTCGAAGGCATGCTTAAGGGTCTCATCCCGTGACTGCTCCAAAGGGAAATCCTCGCCAGGGATTTATATATATATAAAATAATAATAATAAAAATATATATATATATATATATATATATAATAATAAAAAAGATAAGTCATACAGAGGACTTCTGGGAATGTTCATTTATTGTTTTTCACCATAAATTTAACAGTAGTTTACTGTACATTTTCACAGTTAACAATTAGGTCAATCATACATTTTACTTCATTTACTTCTGGTTGAGTGTACACTGGTGTGTTTGTCTGCCGCTGCTATATGGTCTCTTTGATGTGTTTTTAATGCTTTTTGCTTGAAGCAACCTTTCATTAAATACATTTTTGTCTTTTTCATCAGTTTAGGATCGCCTTAGGTATTGGTTTTTGATATTTATCTCCATCTGGGCAAAAATACTCCTCCAGCCTAACTTGCCCTTGCCAGATTGTTACCTGGCAAACTCTGGCTTACCTCTGAGTAATTGGATACTTTCGCGCTCGTCACTGGTTGTTTTGCGGGCCAGATTGGAGCCCTAAACAGGCTGCTTGATCTTTGCCTCGTCTGCTTTGGGTGTGCTGGCTAACACGGACACTAAATCTCAGTGTGCAGATGGGCTGGTAATGATGGATTCTTTTTTGCTGCTCGCTCTGGCTTGTTGGAGTTTTATGAGTGATCATCACCATCCGCAGCTGGTAACACGGTGCTTGGCAACGGACACAGGCTGTCTTATTTTTTCCAATATGGTCTTTATTTACTCATCAATGGACTTACATTGCTTGACTTCCTCATATTTTCTTCCTGCTGGAATTTATAATCAGTGTGCTTCCCTGGGTATTACATGTTGTTCACTAGGGTTACAGCGGTATACCAGTTTCACGGTATACCACAGTTTGAAAACTGACGGTTATCATACCATGTACATTTGCTTATCTACGGTATTGTGAAAAAAATGCAACCGGACGGAGAATCTCACATGTGCTTGCACATCTCCTTTCCTCCTTGTCTGTCTGTCAGACTCGTCAACTTGCGTCACACACACACACACACACACACACACACACACACACACACACACACACACACACACACACACACACACACACACACACACAAATACAGAGGAGAAAATGTCAGAGAGAAGCGAAGTGAGGGGGTCTGACATGAGTGTGTGTGTGTGAGTTAAAGCAGTGTTTCTCAATTGGTTTATTCGGACTGGGTCGCGGACAGCAGGGAAAGAGCAATGCCATGGTTCTCCCATTGAAGATATTTCGGTGGCCGCCCAAGTGATAGACTATTTAGGAATGCCGAGGCAGATTTAATGATAATCTCGCAAACAGCTAAAGCAGACATGGGCAATTTACAGCCCGTTTATCAGACCCTCCACATGGTTTAATGTGGCCTGCGGCTCATTTATCATAAAAGCGTTTTTATTTTTCATTGGATATTTCAGTTAACTTGCATTGGGACATAACGCGTCTCCACAAGTGTTTACCATGCCCAGGGTTGCCAGATAATATACGCAACACCCCCAGTTTGAGGTTTATACTTGCGGAAATTGGAAATATTCCGCCTAATGTAATACTTATTTTGTACGGCTACTCTGTGTCCATTCTTGAGGCTGCTTGTGATGTTTGGTGCTACTAATTTTGCAGGTAAACCTTCTCAGTGATTAAATTAAATATAAAAGTATATCTCAGCATCATTGACACACGGAGGAGTAATCATTGACATGTGAGCAAAAACAAGCCAGAGACAAATATGTATATGTATTTATTATTTGTGTCATGCACTCTGTTATTCAGTTGTGTGCTGAAAGTCAAACGTTGACATCAACAACAAAATAATATCACTTGATGCATGACTACAGGTACTGGAAAACCATAAAAACAACTATGCAATATAAAAGGAAATACAACCCAAGATACATTAAATACAGGTTATGTTTAATCTATGGCAGGTCGCCGCTTGATGTCCAATGTGAAATCTGCATCCTGAAGCAAAACCAGTTGATAACCACTGAGTTAAAGGTACAGACAGGAGCAGTCTGGCTGTGCTGTCGTGCACCTACAGTATATGTTAACTGTTAATAATCAGTACATTATTTCAAAAGCTCACACAGCTGATGTTATTTTTCATTTAGTAGTTAATTTAACATATAAACTAACATGCTTTAGTTATATAACATGTTATAGTTCGATTTATTATTATAATTCTCTTAGCTTTATTATTTTTCTATTTATTTTATTTTCAATAGGGAGAATTTTCTTACACATACTTTAATAAAATAAATGGTTTCAAGTTTCAATTATAATAAAGTGTTTGCTCAAAAATAAATAAATAAATAAATAAAATAACCCTTCTGTTTTCACTAATAATAGTAATTGTGTAATACCGTATACCGTGATACCGTAAAACCGTGATATTTTCTGAGACCGTGAAAATCTCATACCGTTGCAACCCTATTGTCCACAGTATGTACATCGAGGATCTCTGCGTAATTTTAGGAAGTGTCGGAGAGTGAATATCTCAGTTTGTTGAATTATTCAACTACAAACTCTTCTAAGATTACGGAGCCTCTCAAATTTAAGATGGACTTAGTTAATGGAAGGTCGATATCAAACAAATACTTTATTTTAAATTACTTTTTAATGTCACACTCATTAGACTTTTTATTTGTTACTGAGACCTGGCTTAACTCTGGTGTCCACCTCTCTTATCCAATTATACCTTTAATAACAATTCTAACAATCATAACAACTGAACCGTTTTGCATTTTTGTATTATTTTTTTGTTAAAATGTAAAAAAAATTCTTAATGTAACATTTTTGTTTTTATAATATTTTTCCAGTGTAGCCTTGCACTGTTGTGAGCGAATCTGCTTTCTAGATATCTGCGTTTTAACTTTGGATATCCAGACAAATATGTCTGAATTATTTTATTTAAATGTAATTTTTCTACTACAGTATATATAATGCATTTAATAGCCCTCACTTAGGTTTTTAGCACTTTTATAAGAATGACCTGAGTAGGTCTGGCTGTTCTGATCTGATAAATAAATAAAAAAATGTACTTCATATTTTACAGCACAGAGTTCTGTTAGAAGACTTACTAGATCAGACCTGTAAATTGTGTGGTGATGAGTCAGAGAACATGGAGCCAGTAAATATCCAGTAACAGTGTTTTATGGTTTGTTGGAGCTTTGTGCAGTTCTATCCCAGAAGGCTATTTTGAGTCCCAAGGCCGGTTTCTTTACCTTCAGGATCCTCTCTCTTTCCTACCCCTGCTGTGTTCTCATCTCCCACTGGCCTTGAAGTGACATGTCCACCCCTACCCTCACAGATACACACACACACACACAGCCAGCTAATTCACAAGGGCAGTATAGCTATGCCATAGAAGCAATGCATGTGACAGCACTGAAATATAAAGTGTACCAATTCGAGTAGTTCCATTTAAACCAATAGCCCAAGTGTGATATGCTAAAAAGGGCATTGCAGAAATTATACATATCAATTTTCATGTCAACATGTCAGTATTCACTTCTTGTTTGACTTTCATTGATGCAAGCAAACAATGTGGTGTATCAAAAACATTTTACAATAATTGTTTTTTAATAATAACCAGAATCATTGAAAAAGATTGACTTAAAGCATTGGGATAAGTAAAAAACAAAAAAAACAAAAAGCTTATTTGACCAAATTTAAAATAGTGGAAATCAGGTTGGCCTGCAATTGAAACCAATAGTTTGATAGCATGATTCAAGGAATCAGAAATTAAGCAAAATTTGTGTCTTGCCTTTCGGTTAAAAAGTTACGAGCTAAAATTTACACAAAACTTTGAACTGTTTCTGGCGCTAGAGAGTTTGAGATAGCGATACTAAAATTGGTATGTTCCTCCCCTCCACAATCAATGTGCCAAATTTCGAAATTATTACAGTTCAAGAGGCTTCCGTAGAAAAGAGTAGAGGGAGTCAATGTGCATCTGTGATGAAGAGTTAAAATAAGAACTCCAGATGGTGCACTTGGGACCCAGTTGCCTTGTAATTGCATGTGAACTGGGGCTGGTTAATCAACACTGAGGGTGGACCAGGCCTAGAGATGAGGACCACAGAAGGATTTTAGTGATTTATTAGCTGAGGTGACAGGAATCCAATACAGGTGACACATATGTCCGCAGGTTCATCAGCAAAGATACAACTGAAGTATCGACTTCGTACAACTTTAGTTCTCCAATTAAAGTCCTCCAACAATCTGGACCTTAATAAACTACTGTATGAATTAAATAAATCAGTCGCCTTTTATTAAAAGATTTTTATTTTTATCAGAACAACTTAACAACTGATATTATTTACCTAAGGAAACACATGTAAGATTACAAGGGTCTATTTCTTGGGTGAACTTTAGCAAAAAGTCTCCACTTACTCTCAATGTTATCTTATTGCTGTCTAGGAGATACAGCTGAGGTATTAAAAAGATCTCTTTTAAATTTACAATAAACACATACAGTACATTCTTACAAGTCACTAGAATCTACTAGAAGTGACTGTAGTGATGTAAATATCCTCATCGAATATCAACAGTGTTGGTTAGCGAAGGAATGGTGCATAATGGGATACATTTCTGTCCTAGTAATCATTTATTCACAAGACAAATTGGGTTTGGTGCACCTTGATTTCTTTTCCAGTGGACTCTCTCTCTCTCTCTCGCTCTCTCTCTCGCTCTCTCTCTCTGGGCATTCTGGGAGTTTGCACGTCCAAGAGTGGGGGGGGGGGGGGGGGGGGGGGGGTGGGGGGAGACTGAGTGGTGGACTTATCCTTTTTTGTCTTTATGCTTCATTTTGCAATTTCATCTTGTTTATGCATGGTTTGGTAAGTGTTTAATTTTTTTTCTAGTTTATTGTTGCTGTTAATTGTTTTTTGCACGGAGAGTTGACGTCTCAGGCCGAGGCGTTGTCAATGGATTCATGTGTGTACCTGCTGATGGGACAATGGTGGAAGATGTGCTTGTTGCGACAGGGGTGGCGGTAGGCCATGAAAATATTTAATCTGACTCTCGCATGAATAAGGCCATTGTGGTCTTTTTGAAAGTGCAGCATCTGGTTAACCAAATAATTGAAAGTGGCCTTATTGTAAATTACTATTTGGTGCAAGTTACTCCACTTTATGCAACCTCTTCTAAAATCACAATTTCAAACATCCTGCCGTTCATAATCGAAGAAGTGTTGGAGCGATCTCTCTGGGGTGCAAACACCCAGCTCTAAAACATGTGACGTCTTTTAGGAGACAAGTTAACATGATTTTAGATTCTCCTGAGCGAATGCTGGATATTTCCTTTTGTGTGAAACATTTGGAAAAACATATATGATTTACGCAACATAATGTTGGTATTATGAAGTGTTTTGAACTCGGTGATGGCGGGCATAAACGGCATGCTTGCCCGCATAAAGAACGTTGTGTTGAAAGCATTGTTTCAGGATCAGAGATTGGTGTTGTTTCTGAACTTGTGCCTACCCAAGTAGTTCTGGGTGAGATTGAGGGTCCTCCTGAGGTAAGAGCTTCAGAAGTTAGTGTAGCTGCTTCCAAAAATATTGAGGTGAAAACAATTGTGACTGTTTCTGTCAAATTTTTAGTCAAATTGTGTTTGTAAATATGAATGGAGAAATGAATGAAACACTGAATGTTGAAAACGTCTATGGATTGCATTTTGCACCAAGCACTTGTGGTATTCAGTCTAGAGATCGTAACATGGAGTGTGTGGTGGAGAAGGAGAAGATGGAGCTGATCTGCAGCAAAGAATGCAATAAGGGTGGCATGGATGAAACTTTGTGAGATGAGAATGTATCTGTACATGACTTTGAGGTATGTTCACAGGAAGATTCTCCATGTTTTGGTGAGGTGAATTCTCAAGAGTTCTTACAAAATGACTCATTGTATACTCAATGCCGACCCGCTGTTTACAAACACGCCAACGGAGCCCTTTGTCTGGGCTGCCCGGCCGCGGAAACACGGAAGGAAAAGGGGAAAAAGAGCCGGCGTTCTCATCAGAGTAAGACGACGCGCAAATCAACCCCCGCTACCCAGTATACTACTGGCAAATGTTCAGTCTCTAGAAAACAAGCTCTGCGAGCTGAGAGCGCGGATCTCTTTCCAACGAGAGACGAGGGACTGCTGCGTTATCTGCCTTACGGAAACTTGTATATCTGCGGAGATTCCAGACTCGGCCATCGAACCCGCGGGTTCTCTGTGCACCGAGCGGACAGAGCAAAAGACTTCTCAAGTAAAAGCAGAGGTGGTGGTGTATGTTTAATGATCAACAAATCATGGTATGATCAGAGGAACTGACATTTTATCAAGTCTTTCTGCTCTCCTGATCTGGAATATCTCATGCTTCTGTGTCGACCATTCTGGCTACCGAGGGAATTTACAGCAGTCATTATCACAGCTGAGTACATCCCCCCACAAGCCAACACAGACTCCGGGCTCTCAAGGGACTGTATGGGAGTATAAGTGAGCAGGAAACCGTGCACCCTGAGGCTGCGTTCATTGTTACCGGGGACTTAAACAAAGCCAATTTTAAAACAATCGCACCAAAATACCACCAACACATCTGCTTCAACACACAAAGGGGCCGGGTTTTGGACCATTGCTATTCTCCTTTCCGGGATGGCTACAAATCCCTCCCCCGCCCACCATTTGGCAAATCAGACCACTCTTTCATTCTGCTTCTGCCCGCTTACAGGCAGAATCTGAAACAGGAAGCACACACCCTCATAATGATCCAGTGCTGGTCAGACCAATCAGACTCTACGCTACAAGACTGTTTTGATCACCTGAACTGGGAGATGTTTCGGTCCGCCTCTGATGATGACATCGAGGTTTACGCTGATAGCGTAACGTGTTCCCTTTACAAAAAGCTTCACTATGATGCTGCGCTGCTAAGCGCTATGGGGAACGACCCAGTCGTGAACGAGCTGTGAATATGTGTGTAACACGTCAATGAACATTGACCGGAATTTATAGCCTCGGCTGATGTAGTCATTAGACGCACCTGTGGCCAGGCTATAAATGGATGCGTCACCAGGTGTCGTCAGATCCTCTTTTTTCAGAGTGATTCTGTGTGTGTGTGTATGTTACACAAACCCTGTCAAAACTTTCTTTCATCTGTTAGGATTTAGAATTTGTGAAACAGTGTGAAGTGAACCTTTTCTCCTTTCTCTTCTGTCTAGAATATATATATATATATATTTAAAAGAAAGAGAGAATGACTTTGTTTGGGGGAAGAGCACGCTGCTCTCGCGTTGCAGCAGTGGGGGTGCGAGCACTGTGATTTGCTTTCAGGCAAAGTGCTTCGTGCTCGCCTCGCTTGCTTCCGGGAGTCAGCACTCTCACTTAATTTGTGGGGCTCTCATATTGATCTGGCTGAGAAGCGAGAGACGGGTTCGTCCCTTTCACTCGCTCTCTCCCCAGACTCAGCTGATCCTCGTAAGCCTGAAGCGCGCCTTGGCGCCTCTTCGGTTCACGAGGACACTGAATCTCTGTAAATCCCGCGATAATAAAGCAGCTGTGGAATTAAGAGACAAATGCGAGCATGGCGATCTGCTTTCAGGCAAAATGTTTCGCGCTCGCCTCCCTTACTTCCGGGAGTCGCCACATTTCATTCAGGGCTCTCTCCCCAGACCCATCTGGTCCTTCCCGTGATCTCGGCTAGACTGGCCACGCGAACAAGAGACCCTCCCCCAAACGCTCCAAACTATAAGACAAATTTCTGTCTGGTGGCCAAAATAAAAAAATAAATAAAAGAGGTAATGGAACTCTATATCAGTCCCTTCCTTTCTTCTATGTTCCTTATGGAAAAAATAAAAAATAAAAAATGTATACCCGTATCTTCGTGCCCTCGACGTTGGTGTATTCAACTATCGTGGGTGCTGAAGCTCGGGGGTATTCGGTGATGCCGCCGGTAGAAGAGACACCTGCGGGTTTTCTCTCGCCTGGCTTGGCATCATCGCTAAAGAGACCTACTCTCCCCACAAAGCTGTGCAGGACCACCTCCACGCTTGTGGGGAAAGCTTATCAGACAGCAGGTCAGGCTGGTGTTGCTCTGCACACTATGGCAGTGTTACAAGCGCACTAGGCTTTTGTTGAAGGACCTGAGTGTGGGCACCTCACTCAGGGGGAGGGGCCATCGGCCACCCAGCCCTGCCCCGGTCCTTCCAGACTGGAGGCTCTAAAACAAAACGTGGCGAATCGTGCTCCCCCTCGTAAAGACTGGGGTCCAGTTCGTCACCCTCAGCAGCCCCCAATGCAAGACCTCAGGGGTGTGATTTCTAAGAGAAAGAAACCCTGACATTCTTGTACCCAGCCTTGTGGGGGTAGTTCCCTTCGGGACGGGGCGCGTGTATCATCCACTTCGGCCCTCCCGATACCCTTACGAAACCTCTTCACTCCCGCCGCCTTTGGTGTTTCGGGTGATAGAGGCTTCCATCAAAGAGTTGGGTGTACCGTTGCTTCCTGCCTTGATCCAGGACGCGGAACACTCGACATCCCCTCAACAGGAAGTGTCAGAAATAATACCATCTCAGAGAACCTGGCAGCGTGGAAACTTCTGCATGGTGTTTCTATGTGGGTTTTAGAATCAGTAGAAATAGGCTACAGAATTCTATTTGCTCGCCGTCCTCCCCGTTTCGACGGCGTGGTTCCCACTACCGTGAAACCGGGACAGGCATGTCTACTGTGGAAAGAACTGCAAAATCTCTTGGTTAAAGGGGCCATAGAACATGTTCCCCTTCCAGAGAAAGAGTCGGGCTATTGCAGCAGATGCTTCCTGGTTCCCAAGAAGGGTGGGGGGTTGCGTCCGATTCTAGATCTTCGAGACTTGAACCGCTCGGTGTTCAAGTCCTAGATGCTGACTATCAAGACGATCGTGTCACAAGCCCAAAATCACATTTGGCTGGTCACCATCGATCTCATGGACGCATATCTTCATATAGAGCCACAGCACAGGAAGTTCCTGAGGTTCGCGTTCGGGGGCGAAGCCTTCCAGTATCGGGTTTTCCATTTGGCCTAGCCCTATTAACCCGCACATTCAGGAAATGCATGGATGCAGCACTGGCTCCTCTGCGACTCCAGGGCATCCGCATTCTGAATTTTATAGACGACTGGCTGATCCTAGCGCAGTTCCAAGAACTGGCAGTTCAGCACATATCGTCTTGACGCATCTGGGGGTTATATGGAATTCGGTCTCGATGCAGGCACAATCGTCTCCTGCACGAATCGTGTCCATTCAGAACACCCTGAGCAAGGTTAGGCTAGGTCGAGGTTGCACTGCTTGTCAGTATCATTGAATACTAGGTCTAATGGCGTTGGTGTCCGCGGTGATCCCTTCGGACCTTCTGCACATGAGACCGCTTCAGCTGTGGCTGGAAGCCAGGGGGTTTTATCCCAGGGCCGGTCCCCTATGGCAAATAAGGGTAACGCGCCACGTGCTTCTTTCCCTTTCTATGTGGTTCAGACCCCGGTTCTTACCTTGGGTCCCACTCTAGGTGCGTCTTGTCGTCGCAGGCTGCTAACGACAGACGCCTCCCTGACGGGCTGGGTAGCGGCCTTGAGTGGTCGTCCGGCTTAAAGGGATAGGAGGGTCGTCAGTTCGGTTGTCACAGTAACTGTCTCGAGCTGATGGCCGTATTTCTATCCCTGAAATACTTCCTCCTGAGGCTGCCATGTCTTGGTGCGGGTGGGCAATACAGTGGTAGCCTCTTACATAAACCATCGGGGGGATCCACGTTCACGTCAGCTGAATTTCTGGCACGTTAGATCCTCCTTGGGGCCCAGGGCAGCTCAGGACAGTTTCGTCCCTGGATGCCCGTGTGTGTGTGGGAGCAGATTTACAAATCTCAAATCAAAATCAAATCAAATCAAATCACTTTATTGTCACACTACTGTGTACACGAGTGCAACAGTAGGTGAAATTCTTGTGTGCAGTTCCGAGTAACATAGCAGTCATGACAGTGACGAGACATAAACCACTTACAATAAACAACATATTTACACAAAACAATTTACATAACAAATGTACACATACTTACACAACAATTTACATAACAAATGTACACAATACACACAATGTAGAATACACATACACTAGATACGGGTATAAATATATATAAACACTAATTGAATTGGGAGGATATATTGACAGAGTGATGATTAATAAAGTGCAGTGCTGATTGTTGATCGTGAGAGATCATGTGTTCAAAAGTCTTATTGCTTGTGGGAAGAAGCTGTCATGTAGTCAGGTGGTGCGGGTCCTGATGCTGCGATACCGCCTGCCTGATGGAAGCAGTGAAAGCAGCCCATGACTCGGGTGACTGGAGTCTCTGATGATCCTCCGAGCTTTATTCACACACCGTCTGTTATATATATCCTGGAGGGAGGGAAGCTCACCTCCGATGATGTTTCTGGCAGTTCGCACCACCCTTTGCAGGTCTTTGCGGTTGTGGGCGGTGCTATTACCGTACCAGGCGGTGATGCAGCCAGTCAGGATGCTCTCTACAGTACTGGTGTAGAACCGTGTGAGGATGTGGTGGTTCATTCCGAACTTCCTCAGCCGTCTCAGGAAGAAGAGGCGCTGGTGAGCCTTCTTCACAACGGCCTCAGTGTGGACGGACCATGTGAGTTCCTCAGTAATGTGGACACCGAGGAACTTGAAGGCGCTGTTGAAGCTCCACCGGTGCTCCATTAATGGTGATGGGGCTGTGCTCTCTGTCTTTCTTCCTGAAGTCCACCACAAGCTCCTTGGTTTTACTGACGTTGAGGAAGAGGTTGTGCTCCTGACACCAGCGTGTCAGAGTGTGCACCTCCTCTCTGTAGGCCGTTTCATCATTGTCAGTGATCAGACCTACAACCGTCGTATCGTCAGCAAACTTAATGATGGCATTGGAGCTATGTGTTGCCACACAGTCATTTGTGTAAAGGGAATACAGGAGTGGGCTGAGAACACAGCCCTGCGGGGCTCCAGTGTTGAGGGTCAGTGATGAGGAGATGTTGCTGCCCATTCTAACCACCTGACGTCTGCCTGACAGGAAATCCAAGATCCAGCTGCACAGCGAGCTGTTTAAGCCCAGAGCCCGGAGTTTCTCATCAAGCTTGGAGGGCACTATGGTGTTGAATGCTGAGCTGTAGTCTACAAACAGCATTCTCACATATGTGTTCCTTTTTTCCAGGTGGGAAAGAGCAGTGTGTATTGTAGATGCGATGGCATCATCAGTGGAGCGGTTGTTGCGGTAGGCAAACTGCAATGGGTCCAAAGAGGTGGGCAGAACAGAGCAGATGTGATCTCTGATCAACCTCTCAAAGCATTTGCTGATGATGGGGGTGAGGGCAACAGGACGCCAGTCATTTAAGCAAGTGATTTTTGATTGCTTCGGTACAGGCACAATGGTTGATGTTTTGAAGCATGTGGGGACTACAGACAGGGATAGGGACAAGTTGAAAATGTCCGTAAAAACACCAGCCAGTTGGTTCGCGCATGCTCTGATGACGCGGCCCGGAATGCCGTCTGGACCCGTGGCTTTACGGATGTTCACCCGTCGAAAGGATCGGGTTACATCCGCAACAGAGACGGAGAGTGAACCATCATCTGTAGTATCGGCCGCGAGTGCTCTCTCTGTGAAGGCGGTGTTGTTGTCCTCGAAACGAGCATAAATTGTATTAAGCTCGTCCGGGAGAGAGGCAGCAGTGTTCATGGTGGAGTTTTTATTCCGTTTATAGTCCGTGATGGAAGAAGAGGACCTCTTCGCCTCTATGATAGCGCAATGTTTCCCCTACTTCTCCCTAAGTCACCCAGCCCCCTTGGGTCCTGAATATGTCTGTTTGCGTTTTTGTCCCCCGGTTTTTCTGCTCCCGGGAGTCTTGGTAAGATTCGCCAGCAAGGGTCTTGCCTCCTTCTAATGGCGCTGCGCTGGCCGAACAGGATATGTTTCTCGAATATCTCTCCTTGACGGCTCGCCTTGGGCGATTCCGAACAGGAAGGACCTTCTCATCACTGGTCCGAATTGTGAAACATTTCATGCTTGGCCCCTAAGGGTACCAACTGAGGTTCACAGGGCTTTCTCTTGAGGTTATCGAGAACATTTCAAGTGCTAGGGCTCCCTCCACTTGGAACTGATCTGGGTAGATTTTACAGGGCAGAAGAGGACCTCTTCGCCTCTTTTGATAGCGCAATGTCTGCTCTACTTCTCCCCGAGTCGCCCAGTTCCCCCCCCTAAGTTCATATTACAGAACCAGCTAACTGCCAGTTTGCTTCAGTTCTGGATTTTCTGTAGAAAGAACTGTCAGCGGGCACTTGCCTTGCCACTGCCAGGTTCTATGTGGCTTCCACTGTGGTTTGCCACGCCTTGGTGGGCGGGGTGCCCCCTAAGAGGCGTCCTTGCTAGGACCTCTTCACAGGGTAAGACCCCCTTTTTTAGACCTCTAGAGTCAGTGTTTGGTAGACTTCTGACTCTCAAGATGGTTTTTCTTATGGCAATTACGTCTCTAAGGAGACTTGGGTACCTACAGGCTCTGTCTCTTTTGCCGGCCTGTTTAGAGTTTGCCCCAGAATGACCAAAAGCATTCTTTGCACCCTCACCCTAACTACCTGCCCAAGGTGCCTTTAGCGACCCTTGGCCGGTTATTTTCTAAGCCTTCTGCTCCCTGCCGTTTGTAACGCCGGAGCAGCTAAGACTTCTCAGACTTTGTCCAGTCTGTACCCTTCAGACTTATGTCCGCCGCTTTTGCTAGTGGCGTAAAGTCAGGGCAGCGATTCTTCACTTGGAAGCCATGACCGGGGGGCGGTCACTTCCTGGCAGACTATGTCACTTTGGGTGAGGTACATTTTTGCCCTGGCCTACGAGGTGCGCGGTCAAGCTTCGCCAGTATGTTTTAGGACGCACTCTACCAGAGGGCTGTCCTCCTCTAAAGCCTTGGCTAGAGGTCTCTCTCTGCAGCAAGTTTGTGATGCGGCAGGCTGGTCCTCTCCGCACACATTCATCTGGTTTCATGGTCATGTTTCTAGATGTTCATGCTACCCCGGGCTCTTATGCCCTTGGGTCGACATCTACGCTCATGTCTAAGCAAGTTTGTGATGTGGTAGGCTGGTCCTCTCCGCACACATTCTTCAGGATCTATGGTTTGGATGTTCATGCTACTCCGGGCTCTTACGCCCGTGAGTCGACATCTATGCTCATGTCTAAGCAAGTTTGTGATGCGGCAGGCTGGTCCTCTCCGCACACATTCTTCAGGATCTATGGTTTGGCTAGATGTTCCTGCTACCCCGGGCTCTTATGCCCTTGGGTCGACATCTACGCTGATGTCTAAGCAATTTTGTGATGCGGCAGGCTGGTCCTCTCCGCACACATTCATTAGATTCTATAGTTTGGATGTTCGTGCTACTCCGGGCTCTTACGTCCTTGAGTCGACATCTCAAACTCATGCCGGAACAAGTTTGTGACGCGGCGGGCTGGTCCTCTCCACGCACATTCTACAATTTTCTTCATGGGCTGGATGTTCTGCTACCCCGGACTCTTATGTCCTTGGGTCGACATCTCAGGCTCATGCTAAATCCAAGTTCATGGTACGAACTTTTGAGTTAGATTACCCCGGGCTCTTATGCCCTTGGGTCGACATCTACGTTGATGTCTAAGCAAGTTTGTGATGCGGCAGGCTGGTCCTCTCCGCACACATTCATTAGATTCTATAGTTTGGATGTTCGTGCTACTCCGGGCTCTTACGTCCTTGAGTCGACATCTCAAACTCATGCCGGAACAAGTTTGTGACGCGGCGGGCTGGTCCTCTCCACGCACATTCTACAATTTTCTTCATGGGCTGGATGTTCTGCTACCCCGGACTCTTATGTCCTTGGGTCGACATCTCAGGCTCATGCTAAATCCAAGTTCATGGTACGAACTTTTGAGTTAGATTACCCCGGGCTCTTATGCCCTTGGGTCGACATCTACGTTGATGTCTAAGCAAGTTTGTGATGCGGCAGGCTGGTCCTCTCCGCACACATTCATTAGATTCTATAGTTTGGATGTTCGTGCTACTCCGGGCTCTTACGTCCTTGAGTCGACATCTCAAACTCATGCCGGAACAAGTTTGTGACGCGGCGGGCTGGTCCTCTCCACGCACATTCTACAATTTTCTTCATGGGCTGGATGTTCTGCTACCCCGGACTCTTATGTCCTTGGGTCGACATCTCAGGCTCATGCCAAATCAAGTTCGTGGTACGAACTTTTTGAGTTAGATGCTTTACCCCAGACTCTTAGGTCCTTGGGTCGGCATCTCAAACTCATTTCTGACTTTGTGGGCTAGATGCTTCGCTACTCCGGACGCTTATGTCCTTGAGTCGACATCTCAAGCTCATGTCTGAACAGGTTTGTGATACGGCAGGCTAGTCCTTTCCGCACACATTCTTCGGATTTTATGGTGTTAGATGTTTTTGCTACTCCGGGCTTTTATGCCCTTGAGTCGACATCTCAAGCTCATGTCTGGGACCTCTCGCGTTTTGTGAGAACACTTCACAACGGTCAGGGGTCCGGACAGCCCCAGTGCGGCAGCTTGGGCATTTCGTTCCCCATAGCGCTTAGCAGCGCAGCATCATAGTGAAGCTTTTTGTAAAGGGAACGTCTCGGGTTACATATGTAACCCTTGTTCCCTTAAAAAAGCGGAACGAGATGCTGCGCTTCTTTGCCGCACTGGGACGTCCCAGGACTGCTCTTCAAAAAGAAGTATCTGACGACACCTGGTGACGCATCCATTTATAGCCTGGCCACAGGTGCGTCTATTGACTACATCAGCCGAGGCTATAAATTCCGGTCAATGTTCATTGACGTGTTACACACATATTCACAGCTCGTTCACGACTGGGTCGTTCCCCATAGCGCTTAGCAGCGCAGCATCTCGTTCCAGTTTTTTCAGGGAACAAGGGTTACACATGTAACCCGAGACGTTTCATCAGGAAGTGTGTAGAGGACATTGTTCTGACCAAAACAATACGGATCTACCCCAACCAGAAACCAAGGTTTAACGGCGATGTTCGCACGCCACTTAATGCGCGGACCTCCGCTTTTAATTCCGGGAACACAGAGGAGCATAAACAAGCCAGTTATGCCAAAGCATAAGCAGAGCAGCCAAACGCCAGTACAGGCACAAAATTGAAGGACAGTTCAACACCACCAACTCTAGAAGTATGTGGCAGGGAATGAAAATCATCACGGACTACAAAGGGAATAAAAACTCCGCCGTGAACACCGCTGCCTCTCTCCCAGATGAGCTTACTACATTTTATGGCAGTTTCAAGGAAAATAACTCCGCCCTCGCAGAGAGAGCACTCACAGCCGACAATACAGAGAATGGTTCACGCTCCGTCTCTGTTGCGGATGTAACCCGATCCTTCCGACAGGTGAACATCTGTAAAGCCGCGGGTCCAGACGGCATTCCGGGCCGCGTCATCAGAGTATGCGCGAACCAACTGGCTGGTGTTTTTACGGACATTTTCAATCTGTCCCTTTCCCTGTCTGTAGTCCCCACATGCTTTAAAACATCCACCATTGTGCCTGTACAAAAGCAATCAAAAATCACTTGTTTAAATAACTGGCGTCCTGTTGCTCTGACCCCCATCATCAGCAAATGCTTTGAGAGGCTAATCAGAGATCACATCTGCTCTGTGCTGCCCACCTCACTGGACCCATTGCACTATGCCTACCGCAACAACCGCTCCACTGATGATACCACTGCTTCTACAATACACACTGCTCTCTCCCACCTGGAAAAAAGGAACACATATGTGAGAATGCTGTTTGTAGACTACAGCTCAGCATTCAACACCATAGTGCCCTCCAAGCTTGATGTGAAACTCCGGGCTCTGGGCTTAAACAGCTCGCTGTGCAGCTGGATCCTGGACTTTCTGTCAGGCAGATGTCAGGTGGTTAGAATGGGCAGCAACATCTCCTCATCACTGACCCTCACCACAGGAGCCCTGCAGGGCTGTGTTCTCAGCCCACTCCTGTATTCCCTATGCACACATGACTGTGTGGCAACACATAGCTCCAATGCCATCGTTACATTTGCTGATGATATGACGGTGGTAGATCTGATCATTGACAATGATGAAGAGAGGAGGTACACACTGACACGCTGGTGTCAGGAGCACAACCTCTCCCTCAACGTCAGTAAGACCAAGAAACTTGTAGTGGACTTCAGAAGGAAAGACCGAGTACACAGCCCCATCACCATTAATGGATCACCGTTCGGTGTGTAAATTAGCCATTAAATGCCTAACAATAAGCCTACAATTTGCATGAAATTAATCAGATGTAATCACGCCTGCTAAATCACACACATCTAAATGATCATTCGTGATCTTCATGTCTTGAGCTCAAAACGCACTTACAAACACCAACAAGTGTTTGAAATAACATCCGACTTGGATCTGATGTGGATTCTGATAACAGAATGAAGCAGAATTACATTCATTATTGAGTTATATGTGATGCTTACTCTTACGCATACTAATCACTTTCATACTACATTTACATTTATTAATTTGGCAGATGCTTTTATCCAAAGCGACTTACAAAAGAGGAAAAACATAAGCGAATGATCTTAAGGAGACAGTGGTACGAAAAGTGCCATACTACAAAGTTTCACTATCATCAGAATAGTATACAAAACAGATTTAAGTGCAACAAGAATTGTTAAATTTTTTTTTTTAGTGACTGGTTAAGTGCTCTTGGAGAAGATGTGTTTTTAGCCATTTTTTGAAGATAGAGAGTGAGTCAGCTTCACGGATTGAGTTGGGGAGGTCATTCCACCAACGTGGTATGATAAAACTGAAAGTCCGGGAAAGTGTTTTGGTGCCTCTTTGTTTTGGTACGACAAGGTGATGTTCCTTAGCTGACCACAGGCTTCTGGTGGGACGTAGCTCTGCATAAATGTTTTTAGGTATGCTGGAGCAGACCCAGTGACTGTTTTGTATGCCAGCATCAGGGCCTTGAATGTAATACGTGCATGAACTGGCAGCCAGTGGAGAGAGACAAAGAGTGGTGTAACATGTGCTCTCTTTGGTTCATTAAAGACCAGACGTGCTGCGGCATTCTGGATCATTTGCAGAGGTCTAATAGCATATGCAGGAAGGCCTGCAAAAAGAGCGTTACAGTAGTCCAGTCTAGTTATGACAAGTGACTGAACAAGCAGTTGTGTGGCATGTTCAGAGAGGAAAGGTCTTATCTTCCTAATATTGTAGAGTGTAAATCTACATGATCTTGCAGTCTTTGAGATGTGGTCTGTGAAATTTAGCTCGTCATCAATGGTTACCCCTAGTTCCCCGTCTGTCGCTCACTTCGACGTCGTGTCGAAGAAGCGACACTAGGGGTCTCTCTTGAGCGCCGAAAGATGCCTCTGATCTATGAAAAAAGGCCAATGAGAGTTGGCGAACAGTATTTGCATACCCCGCCTCTGGATATGGATATAAAGGCGAGGTAAATACGCTCGTTCATTCAGTAATTTTCTTCGGAGCCGATGGTCGTGTGTATGCAGTCAGCTGTGAATGACACAAACTGATCTTGCTTCTGATCCTCTGACGCTCTGCTTTGCTGTTGGATTTACGGCACACTTAAGCGGCTTTTCTCTTCACTGCCGGCATGCAGTTTGCCCCTGGGTGCTTCGACAGCGCAGAGTTAAAAGAGTTGAAAGAGTGATTTTCTCTGTAAAAGAGTTTATTTCTCTGAAAGAGAATTACACAGCGGCGTTGAACGTCCTTTTCAGGACACGTCTTTATAAAGATGTCATTTCCGCCCCTGTGTAGTTTCTGGATGCGGTGATTTCTCCCCACCTCTCTCGGTCATAAAAAGCTGTCTTGCATGCCTGGGCTGCGATCACAAGCAGGCAGCGTTTTATGAATGGTTCATGTTCTCAGTGCGAGAACATAGCCATGGCAACATTGCGGTCGTGTGGCTTTCTTTTGTAATGAGAGAAAGCCGCTTCAGCCGCCCCCCGCGCCTCGCCTCCTTCCTACGGGATTGACGCAGGCGCCGCGGGCGATGAACACGATTTGGGGACAGTGACAGGCTCTGTTCGCCGGGTAAACCCCCTCGAACCTCCCGCCTCCCCGGCACACTTGTTTGCTTCCGTCTGAGCCCGGGATGAGCATTCTCTCCAGTGGTTCATCTTCTCAGTGTGAGAACATGGCCGTTATAGCATTGCGGTCGCACGGCTTTCTTTTGTAATGAGAGAAAGCCACTTCATCCGCCACTCCGCGCTCCGCCTTCTTCCTACGGGATCGGCGCAGGCGCCGCAGGCGATGAAGGCTATTTGGGGAATATGACGGGCTCTGTTTGCCGGGTAAACCCCCTCGAACCGCCCGCCTCCCCGGCACGCTTGCTTGCTTCAGAATTGGATGACATCACCGCTGCATCGGAGAGCGTTACAGCGGCATCGCATGCTGATCACTCGCCTGGGCCGCCACCTTCGGGTCTGCCGCCCAGTCTGAGCCTGACGCACGGAGATCCGCTATGCTTTCCCGGGCTACTTGATCGGTCCCGCGGGCAGGTGCGCCGCTCACAGCCACGCCCCCCCCCACCCCCCCCAGTTCCTTTCTTCCCGGACGTGCATGACAAGTTGAGCAAAGCCAAGGCTTCTTCACTCCTCCGCTCTCACTACCCTCACGGTGGAACGGTCCCAGACCGCTTCCACTCTGCACGCCACGGCCCTTCCTGCAACCAACGCCAGGCCAAGGCACTTCAAAACTTGCACCTTGGGTAGTCCTGTTCTTGATGTGCTGCAGGAACTGCGCTGGATGACCAACCGCGCCCCCGGGCCACGGAGGCCAGAAGCGCCGGCACTCGAACAGGCGATGGCCACCCCTTGTGGTCCAGAAATGCATCTGTGGACTGGACCTGGTCGAAATGCGGGAGGTAGACAAGACACGCCTTCTCCCACACCCCCGTCTCCCAGCTCTGCCCAGCAGTCCTCAGCGGTGAGGCAGACGGAGGCCACTGCACATCCTGCCCTGCCGCAAGCCTGCCGCCATGGGCCATGCCCCGTCTGCTCGCCGAGGGCATCCTCCTGCGGCTATGAAACACCCTGCTCCGCCTCAACCCGGGCCCAGCTCTCAGCCCCAGTGTCGAGCACTCCGCAGGAAGCAGACGCCCCCGTCTCATGGACCCCCTCGAGGACCCGGAAGGCTCCCAGGCTGTCCGTAGACGCTCAACCCAGGGACCAAGATGTTAGCTCCGGAGGTGGTAAGACCGCTCCGTCCCCGGTGGAGGGCCGGGAGGAGAATTTTTTGTCAAATTAGTTTTCACATTCTCATATTCTCTGTAACGAGCTATTTCCTTTTGTCTCTGGGTCACCTGGCCCGCAAATGCCATTCTCACGGCACTCTGCCACCAGATCTCAGCAGTCCTGGCTTCCTGGACACGGACCACCCATCTCCAGCCCCACGACTGCCCCCCCGGCCGGCCGGTTCCGACGAGTCTAGAGGACGCCCACCCGAGACCTCCTCCTCAGTCGCTAACCCGCCCCCTGCCGGGTGTGCGGAGCAAGGTAAGTGCTTTGAGTCTTTTCTCAGCACCCCAGCTGCGGGTTGCCCTGTCGCCGCCCAACGCTGCCCTACCTGCTCCGCCCCGCTGCGAAGCCCTGCCGGGAACGTCAAAATTAATCGTCCCCTTGGTGCCCCTAGCGCAGAGGTTGGACGTGTGGCTTTCACTTCCCAACCCGTCTCGCTGGCTGGCCTGGACCATCCGACTCGGTTACGCAATTCAGTTTGCCAGGCCCCCGCCCCCCCTTCATGGGCGTCCACTTTTCCGCAGTAGTCGGCGAACATGCCCAGTCCCTGCGCGTGGAAATCGTGACTCTTCTGGCCAAAGACGCGATAGGGCCTGTCCCTCCAACCGAGATGAAGGAGGGTTTCTACAGCCCTTACCTCATCGTACCCAAGAAAGGCGGCGGCTTACAACCAATCTTGGACTTGCGAGTTTTCAACCAAGCGTTGCACAAACTCCCGTTCAAAATGCTCACACTTAACCTGCGTCCGGCATCTAGATTGGTTCGCAGCGATTGACCTCTTGCCCCGCTCCGAGAAGCCGGCAGCCGCATACTCAACTACCTCGACGACTGGCTCATTCTGGCCCACTCGCGAGAGTTACTATGCGCCCACAGAGACCAGGTGCTCAGGCACCTCCGTCTGGGGCTTCAGGTCAACTGAGAAAAGAGCAAGCTTACTCCAGTTCAGAGCATCTCTTTTCTCGGGATGGAGTTAGACTCGGTCTCAATGTCGGCACGTCTCACCGAGCATGCCCAGTCAGTGTTGAACTGCCTCGCCGCCTTCAGGCCAGGCACAGCGGTCCCCTTAAAACTTTTCCAGAGGCTCCTGGGGCATATGGCGTCCTCCGCGGCGGTCATACCGCTGGGGTTGACGCATATGAGACCGCTCCAACACTGGCTTCAGACCCGAGTCCCGAGATGAGCACGGCGCCACGGCACACACCGGGTAACAGTCACCCCCACCTGCCGTCAAACATTCAACCCCTGGACAGACCTCTGTTTCTTATGGACTGGAGACCCCTACAGCAGGTGTCCAGACGCGTCCTGGTCACGACCGACGCATCCAGATTGGGTTGGGGCGCCGTTTGCAACGGGCACGCAGCCTCAGGCCGTTGGAAAGGGGCCCAGCTGCGTTGGCACATCAACTGCCTCGAGTTGTTGACCGTCCTTTTGGCCCTGCAGAAGTTTCTCCCGTTAAATCGGGACGAACATATCCTAGTCAGGTCGGACAGCACCACTGCGGTCGCGTGCATAAATCGCCAAGGCGGCGTACGCTCCCGCCACATGTCACAACTCGCCCGTCGTCTCCTCCTTTGGAGCCAGCACTGACTCAAGTCGCTGCGTGCCACTCACATCCCCGGCAACCTCAATGTGATAGTGGATGCGCTGTCACGACAACGCTTGCCTGGTGGAGAGTGGAGGCTTCACCCCCACTCGGTTCAGCTGATTTGGGAATGGTTCGGCCAAGGCCCAGGTAGACCCCTCTGCCTCCCGAGAGACCTCCCACTGCCCGCTCTGGTACACCCGATCAGAGGCTCCCCTCAGGGCAGATACACTGGCACACAGCTGGCCGGTGGGGCTGCGCAAGTACGCATTCCCCCAGTGAGCCTTCTTGCACAGGTGCTGTGCTAGGTCAGGGAGGACGAGGAGCAAGTCACTCTCGTGGCTCCTTACTGGCCCACCCGGGCCTGGTTCTCGGACCTTGTACTCCTCGCGACAGCCCCTCCCTGGCGAATTCCCCTGAGGAAGGACCTTCTTTCTCAGGGACGGGGCACGCTCTGGCATCCGCACCCAGACCTTTGGAACCTCCACGTCTGGCCCCTGAACGGGACGCGGAAGATCTAGCTGGTCTACCACCCACGGTCATAGCCATGATCAAACAAGCCAGAGCCCCTTATACCAGGAAACTCTACGCCCTGAAATGGCGTCTGTTCGTGAATTGGTGTTCTTCCTGGGCAGAAGACCCACAGAGGTGCGCAGTTAGGTCAGTGCTCCTGTTCCTACAGGAGGGGTTGGAGGGGAGGCTGTCCCCATCCACCTTGAAGGTGTATGTCGCCGCTGGCGCAGCTTACCACAACCCAGTAGACAGCAAGTCCCTGGGTAAGCACGACTTAATCGCCAGGTTCCTAACAGGTGCCCGGAGGCTAAATCCCTCCCGGCCAAACCTGTTCCCCTCCTGGGATCTCTCGGTGGCCCTCACCGGTCTTCAGAGATCCCCCTCCGAGCTGTTAGAATCAGTTGGCTCAGGGCCCTCTCTTCAAAAGACGGCCCTGCTGATTGCACTCGCTTCCATCAAGAGGGTCGGGGTGTGGCGTCCTCTGGGCACTGGCTAGGGGCGCCACCCTAGCAGACATTTGCAGAGCTGCAGGCTGGGCAACACCTAACACCCTTGGAGATCTTACAATCTCAGGGTTGAGTCAGTCCCGTCCCGTGTTTTCTCAGGTTCGAGCCCGTAGAACTCGGTACACGTTGACAATCTGACCGGGTGAATCGCTTGTTCCAGTGCCGTTTCCCTCGGTCGAGGTAAAACAGTGCGTCTTCTTTCCCAGAGGACCTAGGTCCCTGGTTGATTCCTCCCTAGCCCTTTGGGCCCGCAGTAGTTCAGCGGAGGAACTTGCTGGTCCAGTCCACTACGGGTACCCCAGGCTACCCCTACTGGAATAGGTGCTCCACAGATCAGGCCTCCTACGGGACTCCTCCTGTGTGTACTTCCGCTGTACGGTCACCTTACGAGCTGACCCGTGTCTCCCTTAGGCAGTCTTTGGCTGCCCTCCGGTCGCTGTGTTGTGGGGCAATTCTCCCCTCCTCGAGGTTGGATCTACCACCGCGCCATTCTTCCCACATGTGACCCAAGAGGCCATGTGATGTATTTTGCCACCTCTACCTCCCCTTTTGGGTGGGTGTGGCCTCCGCAGGGTCTTTTCTCCCTAAAAGAATAGGAATTCGGGATAAGACCCCCTTCCCTCGATGCGGTAAGGGCCCCGGTTGCTCTTGCTCTATGCCGTGAAAACATAGAGAGAAAAGTTCCCTAGTTGGGAGCGTCACCTTGTTCCCCCCTAGGGTAACCAAAAGGATTCGGATGCTTTTTCGGGGCATTGGGGAAGAGTATGTGCAGCCTGAACACAGTTGGTCGCTTGTGCACGTAGAAATACCTGCCCGCTTCTGTGTCAGCAGTACACGTACACGGCTCAGCGCATGGCGAGTTTTGAAGTGGACCCCTAGTGTCGCTTCTTCGACATGATGTTGAAGTGAGCGTCAGACGGGGAATGTCTCGGTTACGTATGTAACCTCCGTTCCCTGATGGAGGGAACGAGACGTTGTGTCTTCCCGGCCACGTCGCTGAGCCGAGCGCTGAGGTGCCCGGAACACTCCCGGCTCCTCAGAAAAATCCTGAATGAACGAGCGTATTTCCCTCGCCTTTATATCCGTATCCGGAGGCGGGGTATGCAAATACTGTTCGCCAACTCTCATTGGCCTTTTTTCATAGATCAGAGGCATCTTGCGGCACTCAAGAGAGACCCCTAGTGTCGCTTCTTCGACACGACGTCTCGTTCCCTCCATCAGGGAACGGAGGTTACATACGTAACCGAGATGATTTCTGACTGTTTTGGAAGGCGACACTGTAGTTCGACCCAGCTGCACAGTGATGTTGTGTTCAACTTCAGTCTTGGCTGGGTTGAGTTGCAGGTGGTGTTCCTTCATCCAGGTAGAGATGTCTGCCAGACAGGCAGCGATTCGAGCGGTCACTGTGGTGTCGCTGGGCTGGAAAAACAAGTAGAGTTGCGTGTCATTAGCGTAGCAGTGGTAAGAGAAACCATGTGACTGGATGATGGGTGTGTGGCAGCGGGGGCGTGGTCAAGCGCCTGTCCGGAGAGGGGGAGCGGTAAGGGCGCTTACACCTGAGCTAAAATATGTCTAACACCTGTCTCTAATTTCAGTGAGCACGGGGAGAGCGGCATAAAAAGCCACAGCACCACCAGTCAGGACGCCAGTCCAGTGTTGGCAGCCCATGAGTTTAGTTTGAGTTGATGGAAAGCTTTAGTTTGTTATCAGAAGTTTATGTTTGAAATCCCTGTCATGTTACGTTGAACGATTAAAAACCCCTCACCTGTGTGCAGAAGCCTGTCCTCGTGTCCTCCTTTTCCCCGCCCTGTCAAAGAGTCTTGTTACACTGGTGCCAAAACCCGGGATCTTCAGATATGGAGGGTCGTCCCATAGAGTCCTCCCAGCTGGCCGAAGTCCTCCAGTTCCTCGCAGCACTACATCAGAGCCACCATCAGTCCCTGCTTGAGCTCCGAGAGGACCAAGATCGGCGTTTCTTTGAGATCATGCGGGCTCAAGCAGAGGACCGGCATGCCATCCGGAGCCTGCTCAGCCAGGAGGTCGCTCCCGCCTCAGCCGCGACCCCGGACCATCGCTCCCCGTTGCCCCCGCCCACGCTACAGAAGATGGGGGCAACGGACGACCCCGAATCGTTTTTAGACCTCTTCGAGCGGACCGCAGAAATCTGGGGCTGGCCGCGCGATCAGTGGGCAGCCCGCCTTGTCCCTCTTTTGTCCGGGGAAGCCCAACTCGCGGCTCAGCAACTGCCTGCAAACGAACCTCCTGGCTTATGCTGATCTGAGAAGAGCGATCATGCAACGGGTTGGTCGGAGTCCCGAAGAGAACCGCCAGCTGTTCCGGGCCATGAAGTTGGAGAAAACCGACCGCCCGTTCGCGTTTGCCCAGCGGCTCCGTGATGCCTGCCGGAAGTGGCTGCTAGTGGGGGACCGCGACGTCGAGGGACTGATCGATCAGGTGGTGCTGGAGCAGTTCACGCAGCGATTGCCCAAGAGGACGGCGGAGTGGGTCCAGTGCCACTGCCCGGCGTCGCTGGAGGCGGCGATCCATCTAGCGGAGGACCACATGGCGGCGACCCCAAGGGCGGACGAGCCCTCTCTCTCTCTCTCTCCCTCCCCTTCCCCTGTGTTTTTTTCCGCTCTTCCCCATCCCCCTTCCCCCTCTCGCTCTGTCTTCCCTCCAGGGTCCGTTCCTGCCCCCCGCAGGCGAGGAGCCTGGCAGAGACCCACGGTGGCAACGCACACCCCCCCCGCCACATTCAGCCGCTCTCCCCCTCAGGTGGGGGCGTCCGCCAACGCAGGTACGGGTGTGGCGCCTGGGCCAGCCTGTTGGAGGTGCGGGGACCCGGGCCACTTCCGTGATCAGTGTCCGATGATGGAAGTGGGGACGGTGGTTCGGGTCTCCGATCCCCCGCATGCTGCCCCCGATCGGGCTGGAGTGTACCGGATTCCGGTAAGAATCCAGGGGGTACACACCAAGCATTGCTGGATACCGGTTGCAATCAAACCACCATCCATCAACGCTTGGTTCAACCCGGGGCTTTGGGCACAGCTAGACGGGTGAGGGTGAGGTGTGTGCATGGCGATATTCACAAGTACCCAATGATGACCTTGTTAGTGAAATTCCGGGGGAAAATGCATAGAGTGGAGGCAGCGGTTAGTCCCCGCCTCACCCATCCTCTGATTTTGGGGACCGATTGGCCAGCGTTTAAAGATGTGCTAGGGGGGGTTTATATGGATGGGTCCTGCACTAAAGTGGGGAGATGTGCGATGTGCGATGCTTTGACAGGGGAGGCGGAGCCGGGGCCGTCCTCGGCTGCTCCAAATCGGGATGACGAGGAGAGGGGCGAGGCTTCCGCCCCTCCTCTCCGCAGGGAATTCCCTGACGAGGATTTCCCTTTGGAGCAGTCGCGGGACGAAACCCTCAAGCATGCCTTCGATCAGGTAAAAGTGATCGATGGTCAGCGCCTTCAGCCAGACATCGCTCTCGCATACCCCTATTTCTCAATTATAAATGACCGACTGTATAGAGTGACACAGGACACTCAAACTAAAGAAAATATGACACAGCTTTTGATTCCACGGAGCCGCCGGGAAATGTTATTCCAGGCAGCTCATTATAATCCCATGGCGGGTCATCTAGGGGAAAGAAAAACACTTCTCCGACTAATAGCCCATTTTTATTGGCCGGGCATTAGCGGTGACGTCCGCAGGTGGTGTGCGACGTGCCGTGAATGCCAGCTGGTAAACCCACCGGCCACCCCAAAAGCGCCATTGCGCCCTCTTCCGTTGATCGAGGTCCCCTTCGAGAGAATTGGAATGGACCTCGTCGGGCCATTAGAGTGGACAGCACGGGGACATCGCTTTGTGTTAGTCCTAGTGGATTACGCAACGCGATATCCGGAAGCAGTGCCTCTAAGCAACATCTCAGCACGTAGTGTTGCTGGGGCGCTCTTCAAAATAATCTCCCGGGTGGGGATTCCAAAAGAAATCCTCACCGATCAAGGCACAACGTTTATGTCACGCACACTTTGCGAACTTTACGATCTATTGGGCATTAAATCGATTCGCACTAGCGTGTATCATCCGCAGACAGATGGCCTAGTGGAACGTTTTAACAAAACCCTCAAAAACATGATTCGTAAGTTCGTGCACGAGGATGCTAAAAACTGGGACAGATGGCTCGATCCCCTGTTGTTTGCAGTACGAGAGGTCCCGCAAGCCTCAACCGGCTTCTCTCCATTTGAGCTGTGGGGGGCCGCTCTTGTATTCACCTAACTTCTCTCTCCCTTTCTTATTACAGACGGACGCTTCAGACAGGGGGCTGGGGGCCGTACTCTCGCAGGTGGTGGAGGGGGAGGAGCGCCCGGTGCTATACATCAGTAGGAAGCTCTCCTTGAGGGAAACGAAGTATAGCACCGTGGAGAAGGAGTGTCTGGCCATCAAGTGGGCGGTCCTCACACTCCGCTACTACCTGCTGGGGCGGGCCTTCACCCTCTGCTCGGATCATGCCCCACTGCAGTGGCTCCACCGCATGAAGGATACTAACGCCCGGATCACCTGTTGGTATCTAGCTCTCCAGCCTTTTAAGTTCGAGGTGATGCACAGACCGGGGGTGCAGATGGCTGTCGCCGACTTCCTTTCCAGAAATGGGGGGGGAGTGGTAGGCAGGCCGGATGGGGCCCCGGCCTGAGTCGGGCGGTGGGGGTATGTGGCAGCGGGGGCGTGGTCAAGCACCCGTCCGGAGAGGGGGAGCGGTAAGGGCGCTTACACCTGAGCTAAAATATGTCTAACACCTGTCTCTAATTTCAGTGAGCACGGGGAGAGCGGCATAAAAGAGCCACAGCACCACCAGTCAGGACGCCAGTCCAGTGTTGGCAGCCCATGAGTTTAGTTTGAGTTGATGGAAAGCTTTAGTTTGTTATCAGAAGTTTATGTTTGAAATCCCTGTCATTTTACGTTGAACGATTAAAAACCCCTCACCTGTGTGCAGAAGCCTGTCCTCGTGTCCTCCTTTTCCCCGCCCTGTCAAAGAGTCTTGTTACAGGGTGGCTTGGATATCTCACCTCTCCAGGCTACCTTGAAGGACCTACCTGAGAGATAGGAGTTGAACCAGCCAAGCACAGTTTCGGTGATGCTCAGTTTAGAGAGGGTGGAGAGTAGGATCTGATGGTTGACTGTGTCAAACCATCAGATGGTATAAATATACTTTATACTAAAACAAATACCAGAGACCGCTTAGACAAATGTCTCATGTGCTGAGAATGTGCTAACGTGCTAACCATAAAAATATAAATCATAAAAGTTTAAGAACCACTTCAGTGTAAGAATGGCAAACTTTTGAATCACGCTCGCGCCAGAGAATTATTGCACCTCGACCAGCGATTGGCCAAAATGCTACGTTTGACTTCTCCGAGACCCTCTACTCTTCCCTGTGGAACACGGAAGTTTGACCTCTGACCCACTTTCTGTAGATCTGAATTTCTGCTGTTTGAATTTTAGAATATTGAATTTGGTGTTCTGAATTTCTTCTTCATCTTGAAAACTTATATTGTATTTTTTAAAACTGAATATTTACGGTGTAAGAATTCAGAACCAAAAATTTGCTGTTTGAAAATACATATTTATAAAATTGTGCCATAAAAAAACTATTCAATTTGGTTAAATATGAAATGTCCAGGATTGGAGTTTAAAAAATTAAAATTTAAACCAATTTAAAATACAATGTAACATTTAATTTGGCAAAATAACACTTATAATTCAAATTGTTTTGTTGCATTTCTGGCTTCATAAATTAGAAAGTATAAAAAAGTGGAAAAAAAGAGAATGTTAAAGGTTTTGTTTTAACTAAACATTTTCATGCATCATGTGGTGTCTTTTTTGTAATGCTGCTTCTATCTGTTTTTTCCTTTCCCTCTTAAACTTAAATATGGAAGTTTTAAGAATAGGTTCTCTTAATATAAATGGGGGGAGGGATATGCACAAATGTGCATTAGTATCTGAAATGATAGAGCAGAAGAAATTACATGTTATTTATCTTCAAGAAACATAGTGATGTTGGTAATGAAGTTGAGTGGGGACTGTTGTGGAAATGGCAGTATAAATTAAGCCATAAAACAAATTTGAGTTCAGGCGTGGCAATTTTCTTTTCACCTGATTTAAGAGTTACTGTTTTGAATACAGAAGAACCAATAAATGGTCGTCTCCTTGTAGTTAAAGCTGACATTGATGGGGAAATGTATTATTTCATAAATGTGTATGCACCAAATGTAGGGTTTGAAAGATAAATGTTTTTTGGTGTGTTAAGTAATGTGTTTATAAAATGTCATAGTTGTGGGGGATTGGAATTGCACAGAGAATTTTTCTGTCGATCAAAATACTGAAGAAACCCATATTCAGTCACCATCAAGGTTAATAAGGGCAAATTATCTTTTGGAAATATGGAGGGTTATACACCCTGACGCGAGGCAATATACATGGGTCAAGATGAATAACAATAGAGATACTGCTGCTCGTTTGGACAGAATTTATGTATCTAAACAATTGAGCAGTCAAATTATTGGTTGTTCTGTCACTCCAATGGGTTTTACAGACCATAATTTGGTTTTGGTTGTAATAAGTAAGCCTCAGAGTTCAAATAAGTCCACCTTTTGGTATTTTAATATTAGACTGCTTCAAGATTTTTGTAAGTATTTTTAAATATTTTGGCAACAGTGGAAAAGGAAAAAGTAGTTTTGAAAACCTAAGACAGTGGTGAGATATAGGAAAAGTTCATATCAAAGTGTTCTGCCTGCAATATACTGCCAATTCTACTAAAGTGTTAAGAGAAATAATTGAGTCTGTTGAAAATGATAAATCATCTATAGAAGCAGAATTAATTAATAGATTTGATCCAATGTTAAGTAGTAAGCTACAGAGGAAAAAAATTAGTTGGGATCTCATTTAAATGAGAGTGAAACGGGCCTTGGTAAGGTCTTGTTTTATTTCTGTTGCAGACATGGATGCTCCAAGTGCATATTTTTTTAATTTGGAGCATAAAGTGTAAAGCACAAACAGATGGTCTGCTTACGTCTTTCTGATCGGAAGATGATGTGTGATGCAAAGTGTTTTGAAGAAATTTTTCAAGATCTACCTCAAATAGACTCGGACTCAAAGACTGCTTTGGATATAGATATATCCTGTCAAGAACTAACTGCTGCCTTGGGTCAACTTAATTCAGGAAAATCGCCAGGCATTGATGGTTTACGACCTGAATTTTATAAACACTTTTGGCATTGCTTTGGATGGGATCTTTATGATGTTTTTCGTGAATGTAACAAAGATGGTATGTTGCCTGTGTCCTGTCAATGTGCTATTTTGTCATTGTTGCCTAAAAAGGGGATTTGTCTTTTTTGAAGAAATGGAGGCCAGTTTGTATCTAAATGCCTTGCAAATAGGCTCAAAAAGTACCTTGATTTAGTAGTACACAGGGATAATTTTTGATACAAGATGTTTTGGATATTTGCAGAGTTTCTAAAACAAAAATCGACTTGATCGCCCTGGATCAAGAAAAAGCATTTGATCATGTCGATCACAACTATCTTTTTAATGTGTTGGAAGATGTCCTTTTTCAGGGTAACTTTATAGTATAGCAATCAAACTTTTTCTTTGCAAATTATGTGGAAAATTGTTTGATTTTATTACTTTTGTTTTTTAAATAATTCAAGAATAGATTTATAAGCTTATGCAGATGACATCACAGTATTTGTTAAGAATACACAAGATGTTAAGGTTCTGTCTTATGTACTTTATGTTTATGAGAAGGTTTCATCAGCCAAGGTGAACTGGGATAAAATTGAAGCTCTCAGGGTAGGTCATGATCTTTCAGAGAACCTTCCACAATTGCCTGGAAACCTCAAATGGAGAGTAGGAGTTTTAAGATACTAGGTATTTATTTTGGTTCTAATGAATTTCAAAAGTTAAATTGGGAGGGTCTAGAGGAAAAAGTATGCACCCGATTGTCTAGGTGGAAATGGTTGCTACCCCAGTTGTCCTACAGGGGAAGAGTGTTGGTGGCCAACAATTTGGTGGCGTCCACTCTGTGGCATAAACTCAATGTGCTGCAACAACCAGCAGGTCTAATTCAAGTGATTCAAAGGCACTTAGTGACTTTTTTTGGTCAGGATACCATTGGGTCTGATCTGTTGCACTGTATCTTCCTACACAAGAAGGGGGACAGGGTCTGGTGGACATTAAGGCAAGAATAATGACTTTTCGCTTACAAACAGCTCAAAGACTGTTATACAACAGCAGTTCTGCTTGGATGAACACGCAACAGCCCTTTTGCAGAGGGTAGGCGGAATGGGACTCGATAAACACTTATTACTTATGCATTTACAAGAGTCTGAGTTGGTAGACCTTACCCCCTATTATAAATCTATGCTTGAGGCTTTGAAAGTTTTTATTGTGTCAAGATCACCTGATTTATCAGCCAGGCCTTGGCTGTTGGAAGAACCATTGTTTTTTAACCCTCTTTTTTCTTCAAGATTTTTATCATCTGCATGTTTACGTTCACGGTTGCTGGCTGCTGGATATACGAAAATGGGCCATGTATTAAGTAGCAGTGTGGAAGTTATAAGCCAAAGGACTGAAGTGAAGTCTGTAAGATTGATACAGCAGTTTGTTGCAGAAATACATGGGGAGTTAAGAGAGGATTACAGAGATCTTCAGGACAACACAAAGATGATTCATGAATGGACAGAGGGGTATGATTTTGTATTTCCTTCACTCATCGTTAGTGCTGCTATGGAGAATTGGGAAGAAGACGATCACTGTTTTCTGACATTTAAAACCCCAATTTTGGATTGTTTCGAGTCAACTGGGAAGAAGGCCTTGTACTTGACTTGAGTGTCAAATGCCAGGTTTTTGAATGGTGTTTTTTCAACAAAATGGAGGGATTTTTTTGGACTTGACTCTTCACCTAAAGGCTGCTGGCATACTCTGTACAAATGTCCAATTAATAAGCAGACAGGTGATCTCCAGTGGAGAATTGTACATGGAGCAGTTGCTACAAACAGACATGTGGTGCATCTTAATCCTAGCGTTGAGGTGGGTTGTCCTTTTTGTTTAGAGGTAGAATCATTTTTCCATTTATTTGTGCAGTGGTCACGTTTAGGGGATCTTTTATGCGCCACTACCATCCAACATAAGCAATTGGTTTGTATCTTTGGGTGAGGAGTTTTTCTTCCAATTGTTTATTTATGTGCCATGGTATTCAGTTCAAAGAAAAAAGACTTTGGTTTTAATAAATTTTTTATCTGGCACTGCAAAATTAGTAATTTGGGAAACAAGAAAAAATAAACTTCTAGGGCAAGATGCAATAAGTGTGGTTCCTATGTTCTTGAGACTTGTGGAAGCTAGCCTAAAAAAGAAGTTGGTGGACTGTTTACCAAAGATTGTAGAAATCTGGGGTGTTAATGAGGTATTTTATATGAGAACAATGAATTGGTGTTGACTTTTTAAAAATACACATGTTAAAAACAGAACAAAAAAATGTAAGGTATTTTAAATGAAGTGTGAATAATTTGTGTAAATTAAGAGAAAACTGTTATAATAAAGATACATTTAAAAAAGAGATTTCAATTTCAAATTTAAAGTACTTTATTAGCATGATTGTGTTTACATACAATATTGCCAAAACATATTGTAAAAAAGATCATGACAAGACCAAAAAATTATAATAAAACACTAACAAATAACAATAAAAAATAGAATTAAGTGGCCAGGTAATGAATAAAATAAAAACTATAATAACAATATACACTATACAATATAAAATAAAATAAGCATTAAACAAGACATAATGAACATAAAAATACTGTAAATGAAGTACATTAAAGCAGTAATTGGTTTCTGAGGGTGTGCACTTCAAAAAGGAATTTTGCTGCAACTGATGCATGATTGTCCTCCTCCAGTAACACCTGCATTTGATCTGATTCTACTGAACTGGAAAACTGTGGCATGAGGTTTGAGAGTTTGCCAAAGTATTTCTCTCTAACCTCTGTAAATTTCTCACATTGAAGGAGAAAGTCTGTCTCTGTCTCGACCTCACCAGTGTTATAATGACTGAGCACAGACTTGTTCTTCCTTTGGAAGCCATGTTTGTCTGCCTTTTTCTATGGCCAGACTGTGATCATTGAGTCTCTATTTGGTGAGGATCCGTCTATGTTTTGGATCTCTTACAGTGTAGAGATATTCTGCCAGATTATACTTTCTGTTTAGGGTCCGATAACATTCCAATTTGCTTTGGTTTATACTTTCATTTTCCCAATGGTCCAAATATAAATTTGTATTTCTTTTATTATTTGGTTTATTCTGATTTGTTTTTGTTCAGCAGTGCTGGTCTGAAACTGGTGTTTGTTAGTTGTTAGTGGGTTTGTGAGTTTCAGAGCCAGCTGACAAAGGGGACTGGTTTTAGGCTTCAACTCTTGGGTTTTAAGGGGTTCCTGTTGCAGTGTGTTAGGGGAACTTGAATTTAGGTGTGTCCAAAATTTGAGGGATCGTTTGTTAATATGTATAATTAGGGGGTATCTGCCTAGTTCAGCCCATAGGTGTTCTTCTCTGAATTCTACGAATGTTTCTACAGAATTCTGCATGCAGGGATTCTATGGGGTGTTTGTCCCATCTAGAGTAATGTGCCAGACAGAGTGGATCCTAAAACTCACATCCATACAGAGCAATAGTCATAATAAAACCATCTAAGATTTTACAACAAATTGTTAAAGGAATGTCTATTTGGGTAAATTTGCCCTTAATAGCATATAATGCTCTTCTAGTTTTCTATTTTAGTGCATTCACTGCCAGACCAAAACCCCCTGGGTGTGTTCTGTTAGCGTTTTCCAGAGTGAATGTGTACCTGGTTTCCAGTAAACAGGCTTTTTTTTTTTTTTTTTTTTTTTGGAAGATCATTATTTATTTATTTATTTTCAAATTGACTGTCAGAGCCCAGTTCTGACAGTAGTTCTCCAGCAGGTCCAGGTGCTGCTGTAGCCCTTGTGCAGTATCTGACAACAGCACCAGGTCATCTGCATATTGAAGAAATTTTACTTCAGAATTATTTAAAGACCGGTTGTTGCAGATTGTTCCAGTGGCACTGATACCTAAGGCTGAAACGATTAGTCGATGTTATCGACAACAAAAATATTGTAGACAAAAATTATCTTTCTATCGAGAAGACACGCAGGCTTGAGTGAGGTTTATGATGCCATTTATTTGATGAATGTAGAACAGAAAAGTAATGTCTCTCTTTGGCGTAGGCCCCGTCCGGCGGTCCGAGGGAGTTGTACTCGGAACCATCATATCCTGCCGGAGATAGGAGGCAGGGGCGAGGAGCCTACCCCCGTGTGGGACGGGGCTCAACTGGTGGTGGTGGGGTGGTGGAGGTTGCCATCTTAGCGCACTGAAACAGCAATGTGGTAGATTGGGAGCAGACTTATAAAGCAATGGCTTACCTGCGATTGGCTAGGAATTACCCAGCTAATAGTGTAATGATGTACAGCTGCTAGTCTTCCCGCTAGAACTACGCTGCGCTCACATTTCTCGAATAGTCGTTTGATCTCATGTAATGTAACGTGATCATATTAAACTGCAGCACTGCAGTTCGTGCCTGACTGAGGAGAGGAAGAATTACACAGCTCACAGTCCAGATGCACTCTAAACCTTCCAAACAGCTTCAGATGATGTACATCACAAAGTACAAGGGAATTATTAAAAAATACAAAATAAGTAAATACAGAAGCACTCTCTTTGTGGAATAAGTGGAGTCGGAGCTCTTTAAATGAAACACCCCGGTGTAACGCAGTTTTAATGCATTATAGCTTTATTAAAGTTCAAATAATATGGAAGCAGGTCATGTAATTAAATACAAACTCCGACTCTTGCATTTCTCTGTGCGGTAAGTGCCTCTTCTATGAGTTGCGCGAATGTTACGATCTAAGGGGGAGAGATTGAAACTGCATCCGGCTGATGCACACTCTGATGCGTGGACGCTCTTCCCTCTTTGCAGTTTTCTCCCTCATTTTGTATTTAATTATAAATTAAAAATTATCATTTTGGTGACTTTTTATGCAGTCATTTGTGCTGGATTTTCTTGTCTGCTGGTATCTTAATGAGCACGCTTTTTGATTCACTGAAATACTACAATGTTGTCAAATTGCTTACCAAGTATAGCAACCGTACCCTGTTTGGAAGTCTTTTTGAACATATGTTCAGTATTCTGCGACAATGACGCTGCTACCTGCTTTCTCTTCCATCTCTTCTGCTCTTTTTGCCCCATACTCACTATCCATGGCAGATGTAAGGGACCGTCTGAAAACTCCACTCACTATGCTAATAGGAGATGTCCACTCATTCATTCAATTCACATGCAAGTTTTACATGAAAATAAAAAAAAAAAAACTGTAAAATACATTTTTACATTCAGAATGTTCTTATAACTTCCCTGAGGACAGACATACACACTACAGGTGAGATTATTACAATATGATCAATTAAATAAGTACAGTAATCAATTTTAGAGGATATAGGACTTAATCATTAAATAAAAAAACCAAAAAAAACTACAGCCTTTAAAATGAGAAAATATAATTTTGGTGAATTTGAGTGATTTTTTTGTAACCCATTCACACGTTCGAACCGAAGCGTGTGAATGTGGTCGGTGGTGCGATGGTTTGGTAGGAATCCAATCTGACTCTTACTCAAGACATTGTGCTTGGTAAGGAAGGCCTGTATCTGGGCATTCAGGATACAACAGAAAGTCTTCCCGAGATTACTGTTCACACAAATGCCTCTGTAGATATTGGGGTTGGATTTTACTTCACTCTTATATAATGGGTGTATTAATCCCATACTCCAGGTATCAAGAAAGTACAATTTTAATAAGGCCTCTTGCATTACTGTAGGGCTGTGCTTCAGCATTTCTGTTCTAATGCTGTCTAAACCACATGCCTTTCTGAGTTTTAGTTTCTTAAGTGCATCTGTCAATTCTTCTCTGCTAATCCAGTAGTCTAAAGGGGTTTGATTATTTTTTATTGTAGGTTCAAATTGACATATTTTGCATGTTTTTCTGGTCAGATGTGAGATTTTCTTGAAGAAATTTCTTTGAATACGTTTTTAAAAGAGCCTTTCCAAAATGCCCCCGGCATGACCTACACTGGGAAAAGGCCAGTGAGAGAGAGAGAGAGAGAGAGAGAGGAGAGAGAGATGGAAAAATGTACTCGCCGGTTCTCTGATGTATCGTCGCGTGGTCCTCGAACACTCCTCCACACTCTTAGGTGGACAACAGCCGCTCCTCCCCGGGCGAACCGGAGTCAAAACAGAATGCCCCTCCACTTTTCTGGTAGCACGTGGGGACACTCCTCTGCCCCTGGCAGTGGCCCTACCACTCCAGGCGGTCGGGGAGTTGCTTCCCTCCTCCCCTCGTGGACGGCGGTCTTCCCTCGACCCCTCCACATCTCTGGGGATGGCAGGGTACTCCTCCATCCCCGGCAGTGGCTCCATCGCTCCAGGCAGTCGGTGAATCCAGTCTCCACCTTCCCCGTGGGCGGGTGGACGGGCTACTCCGTCACCCGGCAGATGGCAGCGGCGCTCCCCTGGGTGGACGGCAGTGTCGAGGACTCTGTAATGGGCATCCCCCCTCCCTCCCGGGTTTCGGCACCAATGTAAAGAGGGTTAAGGGAAAGGAGGAGGCGAGAACCGGCTTGACAATATAAATAATATTTTAATTATAAACTTAAACCAAAGGACACTAACACACACATGACAGACATGTCCGTAAACAATCTCTGTCTCCCGCACCATCCTCCGCAGTTGGCCTTTATCCCTGTCGGAGGCTTTATTAGCCTGATACGGTTCCGGGTGTGTATAATCACGAACCGGCCCCGTCCTCTGCCCTGCCACAGTCTCAAAAATGCCATTAACTCAGAACTTTCGCACTTTGTAAATATTTTTGACTAGTACTTGGACTGAAATATACTGAAAAAAATACACTCTACTAAATAGACAAATCATAAAGTGCAGAAGTGAGCAGAAAAGGAGAGGACAGGAAACACATAAGAATGGGGGTGGACAGGTCCTGGTTCCCGAGGAAGCCCCTGAGGAGAGCAGCTCCTGTGCACACCATTGCGCAGTCATGGTAGAGGAGTCAGGGGTTCTGCTGATGTCTGCCTCTTGTGCTGTGTGCAGTAGCGGTCGAAGTATTATTTGTGGATCATGCTTTTTTTATTTGTGGATCACCAGCTCTTCCAGTCCTGTTTTTCTTCTGTTAAGCCTCAGCCTTCATTTGACACTCACATGCCCTGCAAACCAGGCTCCCTAGAGCCTTTATTTTTGGGGCAAGTCTAGTGCAGTTTTTACTCAAGAGGGCAAAGAGGTAAGAGGGGCTGGAGAGTTTGGGGTTGAGGTTGCTTTTTTCCTTGTTTATTGCAATATACTAAGCACACCTGTACACCTACTTATTCATGCAATTATCTAATCAGCCAAATGTGTGGTTGCAGTGCAATGTATAAAATCATTCAGATATGGGTCAGGAGCTTCAGTTAATGTTCATCAACCATCAGAATGGGGAAAATATTTGTTTTTTTGACATTTATTGTATTTCTATGATAGCACAAAACAGGAGTAAACATCTTTGTATGTTTGACTCATTTATATCCAGAACTGTTGTATTTTAGAGGTTCTATTGTGACTTTTTGTGTTCCCAAACAACAACTCTAACTATATTTTGCTGTTCCACAAAATGTAATTAATTAGTGCTGAGGCAAAGCCGTGGATGGAAACTACAACAACCTAGTCATCGATTTTTAACCTAGTTACAAAAATAGAGGCATGATTTAAACATAATTAATATGGAAGCTAGCTGTGATTTAAATTTTATGAGTTGTTAGTGCAGACCTTATTTGCAGGGACAACATTTTCAAGAGTCAGATGAGGTCTTTTGATTATGAAATACCCTGAAATAGTGACTAGTGTCCATAAATGAATTATGTCGGGGGAATCTGCTGTGCTTGCTGCGGATGTACTGTATTTCTATCTCCTAATTGATGCATAATGAGCAAGAGAAATATTAGATTAACATAAATTAATTATGATTCAGTGTCTCTGGTCTTTGGTAGATTAAGGCTCACTCAAATAAGCCTATCATTTCAATTTCAATTTATATTAAATAAATAATCCATGTAATTTATTTGCTTCTATGACAAACATATTTGCTTCTCTACATAATATGAAGGAGAAAGTTACCGTAAGTAATTGTACATTTGTGAGTGTTCATGTGGATATGTATTCAAACATGTGTTCCTTAAAATGAGGCAAGAGATCATGAGTAAGAGTAATTAAAACTCTCTCAATAGAGCTTTGAGCGAATGACTAAACACTGGCCTAATGACCTCTCCTGCCTAAGAGGGTGTTGTAAAGGAGTTCAATTGAAAGGAGGAGGCGATAACCGGCTTGACAATATAAATAATAGTTTAATGTGAAACTTAAACAAACGTGTTAACTTAAAACAAAAGCCTGTAGCCTCGACCGTCCAAGAGCCAGCGCCTGTAGCCTCGACCGTCCAAGAGCCAGAGCCAGCGCCTGTAGCCTCGACCGTCCAAGAGCCAGAGCCAGCGCCTGTAGCCTCGACCGTCCAAGAACCAGAGCCAACGCCTGTAGCCTCGACCGTCCAAGAGCCAGCCCCCCTTGAGCCTCCCACGGCTCCGCCCCTTGAGCTTCCCAGAGCTCCGCCTCCCGAGCTTCCCAGAGCTCCACCCCTTGAGCTTCCCAGAGCTCCGCCCCTGAGCTTCCCAGAGCTCCGCCCCCGAGCTTCCCAGAGCTCCGCCTCCAGAGCCACCCAGCGCTCCGCCTCTCGAGCCTTCGAGACCACAGTCACCAAAGCCTTCCACGCCTCTGTCACCAGAGCCTTCCACGCCTCTGTCACCAGAGCCTCCCAGGTCTCCGCCTCTGAAGACTGCCTCGGCTCTGCCTGCGCCTGCTCCGCCACCAGACCCTTCCACGGCTCCACCTCCAAACCCTTCCACAGTTCTGCCTTCCACGGCTCTGCCTGCTCCGCCTTCTACGGCTCTGCCCCAGAGGGCCTTCATGGTTCCGCCTTTCACGGCACTGCCTGCTCCGCCTTCAATGGCTCCGCCCCAAAGGGCCTTCATGGTTCCGCCCTCCACGGTTCTGCCTGCGCCTGCTCAGCCTTCCAAGCCTCCAGAACCAACCTGGTCTCCGCTTACCATGGCACCGCCCCTGGAGTCCTCCTCGGCTCCACCTACAGAGCCTACCGCGGCTCTGCCCGCTTCCCCTGAGACTCCTCCCAGGCCTTCTGACCCTGTCTTGTGGCCTCCTCCCAGGCCTTCTGGCCCTGTCTTGTGGCCTCCTCCCAGGCCTTCTGGCCCTGTCTTGTGCCCTCCTCCCAGGCCTTCTGGCCCTGTCTTGTGCCCTCCTCCCAGGCCTTCTGGCCCTGTCTTGTGGCCTCCTCCAGGCCTTCTGGCCCTGTCTTGTGGCCTCCTCCCAGGCCTTCTGACCCTGTCCTGTGGCCTCCTCCCTGGCCTTCTGACCCTGTCCTGTGGCTTCCTCCCTGGCCTTCTGACCCTGTCTTGCGGCCTCCTCCCAGGCCTTCTGACCCTGTCCCGTGGCCTCCTCTCAGGCCTTCTGACCCTGTCCCGTGGCCTTCCTCTAGGCCTCCTGACCCTGTCCCAGTCCTGTGGCCTTCTCCTTGGCCTCCTGACCCTGTCCCAGTCCTGTGGCCCTCTCCTTGGCCTCCTGACCCTGTCCCAGTCCTAAGGCCATCTCCTAAGCCTCCTGAACCTGTCCTAGCTCTGTGGCCATCCCCTAGACCTCCTGACCCTGTCCTAGCCCTGTGGCCATCCCCTAGACCCCCTGACCCGGTCCCTGCCCTACGGCCATCTCCCTGGCCTCCTGACCCGGTCCCTGCCCTATGGATGCCTCCCTGGCCCCCTGACCTAGTCTCGACCCCGCCGCTGCCTCCCAGACTTCCCGACCCGGTCCCCTCCTTCAAGTCATCCCCTTTTGCCCTTCCTTTGGTTAGGAGCGTCTGGGATCCGCTCCTTAAAGGGGGGGCTCTGTAACGATCCACACCGTCTTTGGTTTGTGTACCTTTTATTTTAAGTTTTGGCACCTTTTATGTTCCATATTGCCTTTTTGTTTTATGCACTCTTATTTTGAAGTCTTGTCATGTCCTGTTTTCCCTCCATGTCTATGTGTCTGATTTTCATTGGTTCATTGTCTAATTATCTTGTTATCAGTTCTAATTTATCATTGGTTTTAGTTTATTGTCTTATCTTGTTTTGAGTTTTGGTTTTCCATTGGTCTATGTTTCCCCTTGTTTTGTATTTAGCCCTCATGTTCACCTTGTCCTTGGTTGGTCGTTGTTTGATGTTTGGAGAATGCTACATGTGAATCCTGCCCTCATCCGTGTTTCTGCCTGAGCCCTCCTTGGAAGATTCCCAGTGTTTATCTAGTGTTTATATCTTTTGTTTTCCCATTGTGGACCTTTTATTTGTTCCTGTGTTTATGCTTCACTTTACTTTGTTATCTTCAATAAAGCCGTACCTGGATCCTCACTCCCTCGTCTGCCCACTTCGTTACAAAAAGACATAAACACACACATGAAGGACATGTCCGTAAACAATCTCTCTCTCCTGCACCATCTTCCGCAGTTGGCCTTGATTAGCCATTATTATATGGCTAATTGATTATACAGGACTGGGTGTGTATAATCACGACCCGGCCCGCCCTCCACCCTGCCACATTCCTCCCTCATTCTTTCAGGCTGGGGTGCCCCCGGCCTGTCGTACACCCCCCCCCCCCCCTTTCCCTAGGGAGGGGCGTGCCTTCCGCGCCGTCTGCCGGCAGGACATCCCCATCGACCTGGATGAGGGAGGGGACAAGGGGATGAAAACAGAAATAATTACAATGGGGGGTACTTCCTGTAACAGTGTTGTACCCCCCCAAAAAAACACTGTAAAATTTAAAAGAGAGGGAAAAGGCCAACGCAGAGCGGCAGTGAGAGAGAGAGGAGAGAGAGATAAAAAAAAAACATATACGCCAGTTCTCCGATACGGCGTAGCTTTTTCCTCGGCCACTCCTCCACCCTCTAACAGACAACAGACACGGATGAGAGCCAGTCCTCCAGCCCCTGGTGGACGGAATACCCACCGTGTTCTCGGGGAACAGAAGGGGTCTCCCCTGCCCCTGGCATCGGTTCTCCCGCTCCAGGCGGTCGGTAGCGAGCCCCTCCCCATTCGCGGTTGGCGGTCTCAGACCCTGCCGCGTTTCAGCGGTCGTTTTTGAGCCCCTTCTCCCCTCGTGGTCGGCAGCCGTTCCTCCGCTTCCAGACGGCTGGGCTCCTAGTCCCCCGGCAGACGGCCGCGGCTGCTCCGTTGGGGTGGACGGTAGTGGCGAGAACTCTACTACGGCGTATCCCTCCTCCTTCCCGGCACCAGTGTAAAGGGATTTAGATGGGCAAGGAGGAGGCGAGAACCGGCTTGACAATATAAATAATAGTTTAATGAGAAACTAAAACAAATGACAAGACACACACATGATGGACATGTCCGTAAACGATCTCTCTCTCCCGAACCATCTTCCGTAGTTGGCCTTTATCCCTCTCGGAGGATTGATTAGCCTGATACGGGACCGGGTGTGTATAATCACGACCCGGCCCCGCCCTCCGCCCTGCCAAAGGTGTTTACAAGTGTAAATCGTTAATATTTTCCCTGCAGCCATGTGAACTTAGTTGAGGAAGGATATACATGCATAGTATATACAACTGGAACCAACCAACCAAAAATTGTGTGTGATTTATGACAGCATTATGTCTAAATCAAATGAATAACTTCAATGATCTTTGTAAATTTCACTTAAAGCTTTAATGCAACCTTTTCTTTTTCATTCTAAGGAGCAGACTGAATTCTTCATTGATGTTTCAAAGCATGTGTTAAATATAACATTACATTTAATTCATTATGTAGTCGTCTAAGCAGTTTAATATTCTTATCTAAGAACATTTTAGGATTTTAAAAAAGGTAAAACAAAGAAATGTTATGATAAAGTTAATTAAAAATGTGTAAGATTCCACACTTTTCTAGGTCATTAATCAAATAAGCAAAATTGTGACATTGACCATGTTCACTCTTTTGTACAAAGGGTCAGATTTTCTTACTTCCATTGAACCTCACAAGATGCTATTTAGAACTTCAGCTTTTGCACAAACTTGTGGATTCCTTTAAGCGCTTGCTGTAAAAAAATGGTGACTCACCAAATACTAAGAAATTCTGAAATGTATGCACATTTTTCACTCAAACTGCATATGCTGTTTTGCAACTAGTTCTACAAACGCACATACAGTGCATCTGGAAAGTATTCACAGCGCTTCACATTTTCCACATTTTGTTATGTTACAGCCTTATTCCAAAATGGATTATATTCATTATTTTCCTCAAAATTATACAAACAATACCCCATAATGACAATGTGAAAGAAGTTTTATTATTAAATGTATTATTATTATTATTATTAAAGTTGTATTTATTAAAAATAAAAAAACGAAAAAATCACATGTACATAAGTATTCACAGCCTTTGCCATGACACTCAAAATTGAGCTCATGTGCATCCTGTTTCCACTGATCATTCTTGAGATGTTTCTACAACTTGATTGGAGTCCACCTGTGGTAAATTCAGCTGTCTATATAAGGTCCCACAGTTAACAATGCATGTCAGAGCACAAACCAAGCCATGAAGTCCAAGGAATTGTCTGTAGACCTCCGAGACAGGATTGTATCAAGGCACAGATCTGGGGAAGGGTACAGAAACATTTCAGCAGCATTGAAGGTCCCAATGAGCACAGTGGCCTACATCATTCTTAAATGAAAGAAGTTTGGAACCACCGAAACTCTTACTAGTGTTGGCCGCCCGGCCATACTAAGCGATCGGGGGAAAAGGGCCTTAGTCAGGGAAGTGACCAAGAATCTGATGGTCACTCTGACAGAGCTCCAGCATTTCTCTGTGGAGAGAGGTGAAACTTCCAGAAGAACAACCATCTCTGGTCTGATGAAACAAAGATTGAACTCTTTGGCCTGAATGGCAAGCATCATGTCTGGAGGAAACCTCATCACCTGACCAATACCATCCCTACAGTGAAGCATGGTGGTGGCAGCATCATGCTGTGGGGATGTTTTTCAGCGGCAGGAACTGGGAGACTAGTCAGGATAGAGGGAAAGATGAACGCAGCAATGTACAGAGACATCCTTGATGAAAACCTGCTCCAGAGTGCTCTGGACCTCAGACTGGGGTGAAGGTTCATCTTCCAATAGGACAATGACCCTAAGCACACAGCCAAGATAACAAAGGAGTGGCTACGGGACAACTCTGTGAATGTCCTTGAGTGGCCCAGCCAGAGCCCAGACTTGAACCTGATTGAACATTTCTGGAGAGATCTGAAAATGGCTGCGCACCGACGATCCCCATCCAACATGATGGAGCTTGAGAGGTCCTGCAAAGAAGAATGGGAGAAACTGCCCAAAAATAGATGTGCCAAGCTTGTAGAGTCATACTCAAAAAGACTTGAGGCTATAATTGGTGCCAAAGGTGCTTCAACAAAGTATTGAGCAAAGGCTGTGAATACTTATGTACATGTGATTTGTTTCGATTTTTATTTTGAATACATTTGCAAAGATTTCAAAGAAACTTCTTTCACGTTGTCATTATGGGGTATTGTTTGTAGAATTTTGAGGAAAATAATGAATTTAATCCATTTTGGAATAAGGCTGTAACATAACATAATGTGTAAAAAGTGAAGCGCTGTGAATACTTTCCAGATGCACTGTATATGGAAGTCTGAAATTCAATATCAGCATTATAATGGAGAGTATATTTCCTCTTCAGGTGCTGTCTCTGGGTGCAGATGTCCTTCCTGAATATAAGCTCCAAGCTCCCCGCATCCACAAATGGACCATCTTACACTACAGCCCCTTCAAGGCAGTCTGGGACTGGGTCATTTTGTTGCTGGTCATCTATACTGCAATCTTCACACCTTATTCAGCAGCGTTCCTGCTCAGTGATGAGGAAGAGGCTGCCATTCAAGGCTGTGGCTACTCCTGCAGTCCACTAAACGTGGTGGACCTCATTGTGGATATCATGTTCGTAGTGGACATTGTGATTAACTTTCGCACAACCTATGTAAACAGCAATGATGAAGTGGTCAGTCAGCCCGGCCGCATAGCTGTCCACTATTTTAAAGGCTGGTTCCTCATTGACATGGTGGCCGCCATTCCCTTCGACTTGCTCATTTACCGCTCTGGAGAAGAGGTGAGTAAGCATATGGGTAATGTCTGTAATCTTACTTTTTTCAGTGTACTTTTGTTAGCTGCAGCCAACCTTTCTGCCCTACAAAGCTAAAACGTCATGGTTACTGATGTAACATCTATTCCCAGATGGAGGGAATGAGACGTTATGTCGGTGAGTTGACACTAGGGGTTCACTTTTGGGAGCCCAGACATCTTTGATATTTGAGAAAAGGCCATGTGGAATTTGCATGCCACTCCACCAGACATACGGGTATAAAAGTAGTGCCGCTTGCAAACACACACTCAGGTTTTGCACTGAGGAGCCTACTAAAAGAACCTGCCATTTCAGCGGTTGGTTCAGTGTTGTGGCAAGAGGTACACAACGTCTCGTTCCCTCCATCAGGGAACGAGGTTACATCAGTAACCATGATGTTCCCTATCTGTCACTCACTCGATGTCGATGAGTTGACACTAGGGGTCCCAATGGAAAACGGCACAACAGCTGAACCGAGTTATGCAGACTGACAGTGCAAGTTAGGCAGAACTCTGTGTGCCTCAAAGCCAGCACAGCAAGCCGTTACGTAGCTACCCCCAACACACTGGCAGGCATGAAGCGGTCCCCTACACCTTGGGGAGCAGCTAACCACTCAGAAATTTAAGGACTGGCTGGCCTAGCCATAGCCTTCTCTCTATCGTTCTCCCCCAAAAAGGAAAAATCGTTCAGCTGGGGGCCATATAAGGTCCATGTTGGGAGGTGTCCCTCCAAAGAGGAGGACACCATGGAGACCACACCCGGCCCCGAGGGGGGTGGGGGGGGGGGGGGGTTCTAAGTGGTTTACAACACACGTTCTTACCAGGTCAAAGCGGAAGCACGTCGTACTACCCAAGGAGGGGAGGAGTTACTACAAACACGGTGCCCGAGGACAGAGGGCCCTCTGTCCAAGGAAGATGCGGTTTAACCATTTTGCGGAATATACATCACACGGGGTTACCTAAGGAGACAACCAGCACATGTGGAGCACTTATCTCAGTATGGGGGCCTAAGTGACGCACGTACTGGGGCAGCAGCGAGCCTCTAAGGGCTAAGGTTCACACTTTTTGCAAACGCAACTGGGAAAACAGAGCATATCTTCCTCTAGGGAGGGGAAAGGCACTATGCACAAGTGGTACACCCAGCCAGCTGACCAGAAGTTACCTGTTTGTGTCACCTGATAACACACTGGATGAACTGGCTCAACTCTGAGGTTATAAAAACTTGCAATGGTGTTAGGTGTTGCCCAGCCTACAGCTCTACAGATGTCTGCTAGAGAGGCGCGCGGGACAATGGCCAAGAAGCTGCAACACCCCTGGCAGAATGAGCTCGCAGGCCAGCAGTCGGTCAGAGCATACGAGCATGATGGAGAATGGGAGGTCTGTGGGGGAATACCCAGCGGAGAAACCCCTTCTTCATCTCTGCTGGAGGGACAGGACCTATCGCATCTTTCCGTAGAATGGAGGCAATCTCTGCACCTTACCTGCTAAGAGAACTGGTGGCTGGCGGTTGTGATAACGGCGGCAGAGAGACTGGAAATAGGGCCCACAGAATGAGGAAACTGCTCTTTTATTGAGAAGTTTATTGAGAACACAAAAGTCAAACAAAACCAAGGACTCTTAGGGAGTGGTCTGCTTACCAGCTCCCGTAGTGCAGTTTCCTGAGTCCCTATGCTGCCTATCTCAGGGGTGCTTTGAAGCCTTCTTGGGGTTCTTGGTGGCCGGCTGTGAGGCTTGTGGCGTTGGGGCTCCACGGGTAGCTCCACGCTGAGGCTGGCCCTGAGGGGCGAGCTGTGGTGGAGCTGGTGTTGCCACCACAGGGGGATGCCCAGGGTGCCGAGCAGATGGAGTGCGGGATCTGTAGCTCCACCAAGGCAGGATGTGTTGAATAGCCTCCATCTGCTTTCTTACTGTTGAAAACTGCCTGGCAAAGTCTCTGATGGTGTTGCTAAACAGCCCAACCTGGGAGATGGGGGCATCAAGGAAACTAACCTTGTCGGCCTCTCGCGACTCGACCAGGTTGAGCCAAAGTTGGCATTCCTGGACCACCAGGGTGGACATCGCCTGCCCGAGAGCCTGAGCCATGATCTTCATCGCTCGGAGGGTGAAGTCAGTTGCCGAGTGCAGCTCCTGCATTAGTCCTGAGTCAGGACTACCCTCATGCAGTTCTCTAAGTGCCTTGGCTTGGTGTACCTCCATGGCATGCAAGGCGGAAGCAGTGTGTCCAGCAGTGCTGTAGGCCTTAGCCGTCAGTGACGACGTCAGCCTACAGGCCCTGGATGGGAGCCTCGGACGACTCCGCCAAGTGGCGGCGCTTTGCGGGCACAAGTGCACCGCATCCACTTGGTCCACTTGGGAAATCATCGAGTAGTCCCTTGCCGCTCCTGCCATTGAGTGTAGTGAGAGCAGAGGAGCTCACAGATAGTGGGAGTCCAGCAGAGTCCTCAGCATCAGACATGACGAGCCCATTCTCCGATGCCACGATCGATAACTCATCTTTGCAGAGCAGAGCTTCATATATATATATATATATATATATATATATATATATATATATATATATATATATATATATATATATATTTATTTATGAAGCTCTGCTCTGCTGTTGAAGTGCCTAGGGGTGTTGCTCAACACAACCGTAGTGTGCGAGGGGGAGAACCACTGTAATATGCCATAGATCCAACAGCTTAGAGAGAGAGAGAGATGAATGGAATGACAGGAGGGATTCAGCTCAGTGATTGCGTCCGCTCGGCTCCGAAGAAGAAATCTGAGTATGTGTTTGCAAGCGGCACTCCTTTTATACCCGTATGTCGGGAGAGTGGCATGCAAATTCCACATGCCAATTCTCATTGGCCTTTTCTCAAAGATAAGAGATGTCTGGGCTCCCAAGAGTGAACCCCTAGTGTCAACTCAGTTACACAACGTTGAGTGAGTGACAGATAGGGAACTTGGTATCTAAGACAACAATGAAACTGAGAAAAATGGCTTGAAAGTTTCCAGCCAAATGTGACTTATAAAACACTTGAACCCATCTGTCACAGGACAGATCTCAGTCTGAGAGACCCTATTTCGGTCATTACTCAGTTTTGACAATGTGTAGTTACTGCGTGTTTTCTTTGCAGGGCAGCATTATTTGCAATTGTTCCTCATTGTTTTTATTTATTGACAGACAACGACTCTGATTGGTCTATTGAAGACTGCTCGTCTGCTGCGATTGGTGCGTGTGGCGCGCAAACTAGATCGGTACTCTGAGTATGGTGCTGCAGTACTATTTCTGCTCATGTGCACCTTTGCGCTAATCGCCCATTGGCTGGCTTGCATCTGGTATGCGATTGGGAACGTGGAGAGGAATGGCCCATCTCGGATTGGTTGGTTGGATTCTTTGGGTGATCAGCTGGGGAAACCGTATAATGAGACGATACCTGGATCAGGACCTTCTATTAAAGACAAATATGTTACTGCCCTCTACTTCACCTTCAGCAGCCTCACCAGTGTGGGCTTTGGAAACATCTCCCCAAACACCAACTCCGAGAAGATCTTCTCTATCTGTATCATGCTTATTGGATGTAAGTGTTTACTCAAATATCAATAGCATTTAATGACATACATGCTTTGTGAATGTATATAACTACAGGTCTCCAGACTAAAAAAATGACTTTGGAGCCATTGGCTCCTAAACCAAAAAATTAAGGAGCCAAATGGCTGTTTTTAGTCACCAAATCACATAATTACTTAATTTAGATTGCTACTCAGAAACAAGATAAAATGCCGAAGAAAAGGACGATAGCTGATAACCCATTAATTGGAGGTTTATAAACAGATATATGTTAAGAAGACAAGTTTGCATTCCCTTTTGTCTCAAATGTTCACACCCCTTTCATAATTTATATAAAGATAAGAGATAAAAAAAAATGTATTTTGTACTGCTCTTTAGTATCCACATTACAAATATTATCATAAAGTTTAGTATGCATATAGTAGTATGTTGCTTTCAATGAATGTTTGCACCTTGTGTAAGTGTGTACAAGTCCCTGAAGTGTCAAAAGCTTGATCTCATATATATTTTATATATATATATATATACAGGCACGTGCACACATAGACATCAAAGGGGGCTTGAGCACCTGCCCTTTTTATTCCTGGAGAGAAAGTGCCCTTTTTCTGGGGTGTTTTTTTTTTTTTTTTTTTTTTTGAAAAAATAATATATATTGCTGTTTGCGCACAGCTTCCCTGTCAAACAAATATTTTTATTGAAAAGTGTATCTAATATCAGGTCAGGAGTTCTGAAGCGCTCCCTCTCTCTCTCTCTCTCTCTCTCTCCCATCCCCCCATCCCCCCCCGCGTCTCTGCGCAGCGGCGCACATCACACACACACCTGCAGGCAGCAGCAGCAGCGGCCCCAGTCTCAGCACAGCAGTGTTTTTCTTAGCTTGTGTTGAGGTGAGTGACTGACGATGAACAAAAGATTAAACTACCAGTGCCTCGATACTGCTGATTAGCCAAAGACAAATATAGTTAACCGCATGCCTCATGTAGGGTTGCCAACCGTTCCGTATATAATACGGAATCTTCCCGTATTTGACACATACAAGTCTTGTTCCGTATTGAAGTGATATGGAACGCACTTTGTTCCGTATTTTTGAGAATCAATTCAGTGCAAATCAATGACAGATATACACAGGCTTCTAATATATGTCAGACAGACAGACTATGAATGAACGAAGACCTGCTATAATGGCAAATTCGGGGACTATCTGAGGCCACGCACGCCCTCTTGGCGGGCTCTGACGTGTAACGACGCCCGCGATGTGCAGCTGCAAATGCGTTGTACACATAGACAGTAGTTTTACATATAGGCTTCAGTAAATCGAGGAAAAGACATTTGTAGGCTATGATAAGAAAAACTACTAAATTTAAATATAATTTTTTGCACTGGAAAGAACATTCTAGAAGTCTAATTTTATTGAATAAGTTCGCACAAGGCTACAGAAAACTGTTGTGTTTATTTTTCTTCAAATGCAGTCTAAGCCGATGAGTTTTGATTGTTATATGTTGTATTTGTTTAAGTTAAAAATAAAACATATTATAAACTAAACAAATCCATGGTTCTTTGTTGGCAAAATGATCATGATAGGCCTACTTTGTTGGTATTATATTTGCACCCTACTATATTGATGATTAGGCCTACTTTGCTATATTCTATAAAGATATAGGCCTATAATATGCTATAATGTATGATTGCATACATTATTCACCAGAAGTCATCATTTCAGGGGTTATTTTTCAAAAAATTCTTATGTGGGGGCATGTCACGTCACCCCTAAATTGGTGAATTTAGAAGAAATCTACAGATGCACACAGATGGAGGATAGTAGGTTTAAAACAAACTCCATCTAAATGTGAATTGAAGGTTTTATTTGATGATGATGATACAATCCTCCCTCAAATGTGAAATTAAGTCCATGTCACCATCAGTTATTGTGTGTGTGTGTGTGTGTGTGTGTGTGTGTGAGTTGGTTTATGTGATTTATGAGGACACAAATTTGTATTATGACATGTGTATTACACTGGTATTACAACTTATGGGTGGTTTATGAGGACATTTCAAAAGTCCTCATAAATCAAATGGCTTAAAAAACATAAAAAACAATGTTTTATTAAAAAATTAAAAATGCAGCATGTCTCCTGTGATGGGTAGGTTTAGGGATAGGGGCAGTGTAGGGGGATAGAATATATAGTTTGTACAGTATAAAAACCATTACGCCTATGGAGAGTCCTCATAATGCTGTTGCACCAACGTGTGTGTGTGTGTGTGTGTGTGTGTGTGTGTGTGTGTAATTATGAGAAGTGCCCTTTTTTTCCACTTGAGCCCCTGCCCCTCAAAATGTCTGTGCACGGCCCTGTATATATATATATATATATATATATATATATATATATATATATATATATATAATTACCTGAAGAAAATAAAGTGGTACACAATACAGGACTTTTATTTATAAAGAAGCCCAAAATAAATTTGGGACTCTTATTTTGAAAAGTCTGTTTACCCAGTTGTAAGCTCACTGACGGCTGATTCGCTGAAAAAGTGAATCTGATTCAAATAGCTAACCTGAGCTCCTGAGTTCTTTTTGGGTGATTCATGAAAAAGACCCGGTTCAAAAGAGTAATTTGTTCATGTCTCTCACACTTGGTTTGCTGTTGTGTGCAGTGCAGCGAGTTCGTGAAAAGTGGCACAAAACACACTAGTGCATGCTCTAAATATGTATTCAATAACTCACAAGATGATATCTGAAGAAACCACATATTATCGCACACAACCCGACTGGCGACTAAATTTTAAATTAGCGTCACATTCAATTATTTTTTGGTCGCAAATAGTCGCTGTCTGGAGCCCTGAACTATATTATGACCTTTAGACAGCATTTGTGGCATAATGTTGATTACCACAAAAAAGATTCATCCTTTATTTAGATTCATCCTTTTCTTGAAAAAAAGCAGAAATTGAGGTTACTGTGGGGTACTTACAATTGAAGTGAATGAGACCAATTGTTTTAAGGTTTACAGGCAGATTTGGGAAGCATATAATTTTATAAAAGCACTTAAATTAGTTTTTCTGTTATAACTCATGCATTATTTGAGCTGTAAATTTTTTACAATTTTTACGTAAAAACGTGCAGTTTGTTGAAATTGCATTGTCATGGCAACAATGTTTTAAAATTGGATAAAACTTTACACAAAAAAGACCAGTAAGCGATTTTATAAAATCATGTTAACATGCATATTGTTTATGTTTTGTGGCTATACTTTTGAAATAGTGAGTATTTTAATGTACTGAATATTTTCATTGTAAGTGCCGCACTTTAATCCATATTTTTTAAATAAAACGTGAGGTAGTAATCAGTATTATGCCATGACATAAATGATGTCGATTGAGCTTAACTTGTATTGAACCTGGAATATTCCTTTAATACTCGACTTCAGGCTTCTTTACTAGCTTCACCAGAAAGACAAGGCATCATAAGTTACTGTATGCTTTAATGGTGAACAGCTTGACTATGCTGATCCACCAGTTAGACCAACACTAAACCAGCTAAGCCCTGCATGGAAATTTATTTTGGTTTTTCAGCAGGGTATAGCAGAGCTATTAGATTTCCAATAAAGCAAAAATATACCCATTTTTAAAGTCTGCACTAGGGATGTAACAGTTTCAAGGGTTCACAGTTAGGGATGGGCGGATCGATACAAAATTATCGATACTTCCGATACTGATGTGATTTTTTAAACTAGTGATCTTATTATTTAGATAACATGAATATTAATGTATCTCATAAGCTTCGAAGTGGAAAAAAGTTTTTATATTAGCGAATCGTTGCATGGCACCGGGACTATTTTTCTTCTGCTCATCTTGACGTGCAGAAATGCTAAAATACACCAGCAGAAAGACAGCGCTCACCCTTTCGGTCACAGCATTCTTTCCAGTGGCATATCCAGACTTTTTTGACTGGGGTGGCCCAAGTGGGGCACTGACTTAAGCAGGGGTGGCATGAAGTACGAGCGCACACACACACACACACACACACACACACACACGTCTGACTCTGAATAGCATTACTTTACTATTTGTCTACACTGCCCATATCTATACATTTATGGGCTGTGTGTATGTATATATATATATATATATATATATATATATATATATATATATACACACACACATCTATATATTTAATTACTAACATTACATGTCTGACATTCCTGTGTTTAAAGTTTCATTTAAAAGAGAAATAGACCTACCAATCACAACACAATAGAGTGGCACCATACAAATTTAATATAAATCTTCCAAACTTTACTTAAAGAAATTGTATTTACAATAGTAGGCTACATACAAAAGAAAACAATGCACATTAAAAAATACAGTAAAAGTATAAACTGCCAACAAATGTAATATAAATTTTCCATTCTTTAATAGTAACAGTATGTAACAAATGTAATATAAAGTAATATAAATCTTCCATACTTAAAGAAATTGTACTTCCAATAGTAGGCTACATACAAAAGAAACAATGCACATTAAAAAAATTCAGTAACAGTATAAAGTACCAACTCATTTTTTTAAATAAATAAGCCTGTATGGACAAAATGTTTTCTTGACAAAATTGTACAAAACTTAAAATGTGCTACAGTGTAGAAGAACAGACAGTGTATTAATCTCACTAGCAGAGAGACCGGAACTCACACTAGCTAACAAACCAACAAATTTTGTTTCAACACTGTAACATGACTTGTTAAATAACTAATCTGCTAAGAAATGAGAATAACACTATGGGTACTTTAGTTGTTTAAAACTTAGCATTCAGGTTTGAGGCCAGTGATGTAAACAACTACAGTTATGATGAAAAAACTATTTCACCAGCTTATAAACACAATACTCTGTACAGTTAATGGAAAAAACAATTCCTAATCATTGCAAAACTAACCCCTAATATACACTATTGCATTACTTTTCCATATGTGGGTTGGACAGTGTGGGTGTGTAAGTAATCTTGACAATTATTCATTGTGTCAAATTAAATAGCTAGTGTTAGCATAGTTGACAATAACCAAACAATGACGACAGGTATGCTAGCAAGCATCATGTAAATCAAAAAAGACGTGGGAAAAGTTTTAGCTTACTATAGCTAAAACTTTTTTAACCGCTGGCACAGTAAGGTGCAAGTCTACTTTCATCTTTCAGGAGCGACAGGTAAGTAGTTACTAGCGAGATAAGGCCAGGCGTAACAACTGTAGCCCGGAATCCCAGAGACTTCTTGACGTATGGTTGACCAAACGCTCTTCATCTTCTGTTGATTTATTGGCTGCTGGTACTCAAAGATAACTGCCCCATAGACATATTTATATGAAAAGTCAAAATCAAAAACTTTCTCTGGCATTTAGACAGGCTAGATGCTACTCTGGCGCATTACTGCCGCTCAGGTTTAAGACTGAATTGCACCTATAAACGAAAGGTTGATGATCATAGTTTAGGATAACGGGGTGTCACCTGTGGTGGCCAATCAGATTCCAGGGGTAGCCCGTGCCACCCCAGGCCACTCCCTGGACACGCCCCTGGTTTGTTCAAAGAGAGAGCAGTCCTTTCCTGAGGTAATGACAGAATAGTATTTACAACCAAGTTATGACAAACCTAGACGTGACATGTATTATAATTGGCTTGTTTGGCCATTTTTACAGGCTTATTTAAATTCAGGTGTTAAAACAGTGATAATGATCTGTAATCCTCATTAATAAATGATACCAGTATGAAAACTAGCCATTGATTTACTGTAATATTGTATGAACCATGACTAGTAACCACGACTGTAGTAACCATGTTTTTTTTTGTACAATTAAGCATGGTTTTGCTACAGCATTACTGTAGTATCCATATGGTAACTTGGTTTTAGTAATAGTAACCATATAATAATATCTATGGTTCATTTTGTGGTTTTATTTGTTGCTTATACAAGGTAATATAAAGGTAAACAAAGCAGCCTAATAATTTTCTGCAAAATGTATACAAAATGTAATAATTTAAGTTACTAATTTTATCCAAAGAATTCATGAAAATGTAATGTATTAGAGGTATCGTATTGGTAGCGATATCAGCGATATTGGCCTAAAAGTACTTGGTATTGGATCGAAAAGATAATAAGTGGTATCACCCATCCCTATTCACAATATACCTCGGTTTTAAAATGGACACTTATCATACCGTTTAAATATTCTCATTGACGGTATTAAATGAATATAAAGACATTCAGAAATTTGCATTTTTTAATTAAGACGGAATCGGCGACATTTACAGCGTCACATAAACTTGCCAGGATAAAATAAATATTTTAATTGTGCCTTCCTCATGTTATTTTCGTCTGTCACTCAATTTTAAAAGTGACATCACTGATCTATATATATAAAATGTCTCGGGTTACTTAAATGTAACTCTTGTTCCCTGAAAAAAGCGTAACGAGATGCTGCGCTGAGAAAAGTGCTTTGGGAACATCTTATAGTTGTGACCAGCTGTGAATATGTGTGCAACACGTCAATGAACATTAACCGGAATTTATAGCCTCTGCCGGTGTTAATCATTGGATGCACCTGAGGCAGGGCTATAAATAGATGCGTCACCAACGCGTCGTCAGGTATTTTGTCTGAAGAGCAGTCCTGGGGTATCCCAGTGCGGCAATGAAGTGCAGCATCTCGTTCCGCTTTTTTCAGGGAACAAGGGTTACATTTAAGTAACCCGAGACGTTCCCTTTACAAAAAGCTTCACTTATGATGCTGCACTGAGAAAAGCGCTTTGGGAATGAGAATACCCATGCCTCTGCACTGTGGCTGTCCGGACCCCCTGCGGTTGTGCAGTGTGCTCACAAGAGCATGAGAGGTCTCAGACATGAGCTTGAGATGTCGACTCAAGGACATAAGAGTGGCAAGAACATCCAAATTATAAAGCTGACGAATGTGTGCGGAGAGGACCAACCTGCCGCATCACAAACATGCTGCAGAGGGAGACCTCTAGCCAAGGCTTTAGAGGAGGCGAGCCCTCTGGTAGAGTGTGCCCTGATGCCTACTGGCGAAGCTTGACCGTACGCCTTGCAGGCTAGGACAATAGCGCCCCTCACCCAATGTGACATAGTCTGCTTGGTAGCAGCCGCCCCCCTGTTGTGGCCCCCATGGCAAGCAAAAATTTGCCCTTACTTACGCCACTGGCTAGTGCGGTGGACATAAGTCTGAAGGGCACAGACTGGACAAAGTCTGTGAAGTCTTTCATGCTCCGGCGTTGCAAACGCGGGGAGCATAAGGCTTCGAGAGTGACCGGATGTAAGGTCGAGAAAGGCACGTTAGGCAGGTAGTCAGGATGAGGGTGTAAAATCGCTTTGGTCATTCCTGGGGCAAACTCTAAACAGGCTGGCAAGATAGACAGAGCCTGTGGGTCCCCAATTCTCTTTAGATAGGTAATTGCCATAAGAAAAACCATCTTGAGAGTCAGAAGTCTGTCGGACGCTGACTCTAGAGGTTCAAAGGGGGTCTCAACCAGACCCTCAAGGACTATTGCTAAGTCCCATGAAGGGGTCCTGGTCCTAGCAGGAGGCCTAGGTTGCCCGGCTTCACGAATGAAGCCGAGCGAGTAGAGGATGTCTCCCCAATGGCACCCCGTCCGTCAAGGCGTGGCAAGCCGAAATGGTGGCCACATAGACCCTGAGAGTGGTGGGGCATGTGCCTGTTGACAGTTCTTCCAGCAGAAAGTCCAGAACTGAAGCAATCTGGCAGTTAACTGGATCTGCATTATGTGTACTGCACCATCTTTCAAAGACACCTCATTTATTGGCGTAACTTCTACTAGAGGGAAACGCATATTCATAATAGACAATTGTGCCTGCATCGTGATCGAATTCCATATAACCCCCAGATAAGTGATTCCCTGGGTGGGAGAGAAAACGCTCTTTTGTCATAGAGTCTCAGACCTGTGTAAGCCCGTCTATCGGTCCAATGGCGGTCTCCAATAATACGGGTGAAGGTCTCTGCGCGTTACGGTCTTTCTTTTACGCAACACAACCAGCTTAAATGAAATACATTTTCTCTCATGTATTACCTCGTTATTTCATCTGACTCCATAAATGGAAAGGGTTTTAATGATATCTGAGCATCATTAAAAGTGAGCGAATGCTTGATTATTCTTTTAACTCCTTTAATTATATCTTACCCGTTCAGATTAGGAAACTATGTCGCTTTGAGGTCCTCGCGTGTTTTCTCTATACACTGCGGGTCTCACGATCACAAGCGGCCAGTATTGGATCATCAAACAGAGGTAAATTGCTATATACCTGAGATCGGTCACGTTCACGTATACGCAATCAAAGATACTTCAGTATAGCCCCCATGGAATTGCATACACTTGAATTTAACTTAACGTTTTCTTCAGTAGAGGTCACGACCACTATTACAGATGTAAGTTGACCAACATAACTTCTCTTATAATAGCTTTGGATTGGCCATGCGTGGTTTCCCACGTACACTTATCTGAAGAAACCTCAAGTCAAAACAGAGGTAAGACACACCCGAATTTAGATTGGTCAATCAGCATTTAGCTGTTCTAAACGGAAACACACTTTCTGTCTTTGCAAACCAAGTACACTTGAACTGATGCCAAATATTAGTCGTCACTAATCTGACGCAGACTTGCGGTAACATACGAATCGCTCAATCTGTTTGGGAAAACAATTTCAGAGTCAGTCAGAATAAAATCAAACGTTTACAATTTATTGACCAGGTAATAGAAGAATAATTCAAAATCCAATTCATAAGGCAAAATCATCAAACAATCAATATAATCACAACAATACGGAAATTGAGGAATTTGTAGAAATATTACCTGGCAACGAAAAACTACACACAGCGATCATGTGGGAAGTCTACCTACAGACTCCCAGCCTGATATAAACTACACACAGTAAACTGTGTGGGATCGTCTGACTACAGAGAGCCACGAACGATGTGCCACATCTCCTTAAATACCCAGATAATTCAATAAGCTAACCAAATGGTGGTGTCTGTCCTTCTAATTAGATTTGGCTCCCCATTGAGTAGGTTCCTGTACATTTACATATACAGGATCTGGGGGAGGGCACACCTTTAAGAGGCACACTACATCTCTCATATTCTATAACTTCTTTTAGCTTTTCATTATGGCTGGGAGGATGATACCAGTTTACCAGGCACACTGAGACACTTAAAATGATATCAAACATGTTATAGTTACTTTTTTGTACACACTTGACATTGTATAGGTTTTTAGTGAGTTCTGAGTGAGGAGTAGGGGGAAGATAATCAGACGGTAGAATTGAGGTGCGAGCCCCTGCTGGCTGAGTCTCGGATGTTGCTGTTACATATGCAAGAGACAGTTCAAATGTTGATTCTCATGAGAGCCTTTTGTTCTCCTGAGGGGGAGCCCAGACTCGCTGTCACCTTACACCTGGAGAAACCAGATGAGCTAAGACAATATCCCTGTGCTGAACTGCCAGTTCTTGGAACTGTGCTAGGATCAGCCAGTCGTCTATGTAATGCAGAATGCAGATGCCCCGGAGTTGCAAAGGAGCCAGTGCTGCATCCATGCATTTCGTGAATGTGCGGGTTAATAGGGCTAGGCCGGATGGAAGAACCCAATACTGGAAGGCTTCGCCCCCGAAAGCGAACCTCAGGAACTTCCTGTGCTGTGGCGGAATTTCTATATGAAGATATGCGTCCATGAGATCAATCTTGACCAGCCAAACGTGATGTTGGGCTTGTGACACGATCGCCTTGATAGTTAGCATCTTGGACTTGAACACCCTGACTGGGCAGTTCAAGCCTTGAAGATCTAAGGTCAGATGCAACCCCCCACCCTTCTTGGGAACCAGGAAGTATTCGCTGTAATAACCTGACTCTTTCTCTGGAAGGGGAACGCGTCCTATGGCCCCTTTGACCAAGAGATTCCGCAGTTCTTTCCACAGTAGACATGCCTGCTCCGGTTTACGGTAGTGGGGACCACGCCATTGAAACACTGAGGGCGGCGAGCAAATTGAATTCTATAGCCCTTTTCTACTGTTCTTAGGACCCACATAAAAATATCTGACAGAAGTTTCCACGCTGCCAGGTTCTCTGAGATGGGTATTAATTTAACACTTCCTGTTGAGGGGGTGTTGAGTGTACCGCATCCTGGATAAATGCGAAACACCCAACTTTTGATGGAAGCCTTTACCTCCCAAAACTCCGGACGCGGCGGGAATGGAGAGGTTTCGTGGGGGTACCGGGAGGGGCGAAGTGGATGGTACATGCGCCCCGTCCCGAGGGGAGCTACCCCCACAAGTCAGGGTTTCTTTCTCTTAGAAATTAGTGTCCTGAGGTCTTACTTTGGGGGCTGCTGAGGGCGACGAGACTGTCCCCAATCTTTTCGGGGGGGGAGCACGACTCGCCACGCTTTGCTTCTGAGCCTCCCTTCTAGAAGGTCCGAGGCGGGTCTGGGTGGCCGACGGGCCCGCCCCCTGAGTGCGGTGAGGAAGGAACTGCCCAAAGGCTTCCTCGTGGCTTTTTGCCTTTTGGAACCTGGAGATAGCTGTGTTCACAGCGTCCCCGAATAGGCCAGTAAGCAAAACAAGGAGGAAAACTTTATCCTTGTCCTTGATGCCCGATAGGTTGAGCCAAAGGTGTCTTTCTGTGCTGACCAAGGCAGACATAGACCAGCCAATAACACGAGCTGTCTGCTTGGTCGTGCGGAGAGATAGATCTGTGGCTCGACGAAGCTCAGAAAAAAATAAAACTTCTTCGAGCGCAGTACCCGCACTCAGGTCCTTCAGCAGGTCAGCCTGGTACGCCTGTAACACTGCCATCGTGTGCAGAGCAGCACCAGCCTGACCCGCTGTTTGATAAGCCCTCCTCACTAAGATGGAGGTTGTTCTGCAAGGCTTTGTGGGGAGAGAGGTTTTTTTTTAAGTGACGTTGCCGAACCTGGTGAGAGATAATACCCCCATGTCTCAGCACCCACGATTAGTTGAATATTTCAACGTCGAGGGCATGAAGACACGGGAAGTATAAGGATTCCTCCATGGATGAGAATACTCATTATGTAGGTCATAGAAGAAAGGAAGGGACTGATATAGTGTTCCCTTCCTCCTTTTCTTTCTTTCTTTATTTTGGCCCACCAGACAGAAATCTGTCTTCTAGTTTAAAGTGTTTGGGGGGGTCTATAAAATACACAGCCGCTTTATTATTATGCATAGGATTTACAGAGGTTCAGTGTCCACGTGAACCGAAGAGGCGCCGAGGCGCGCTTCAGGCTTACGAGGATCTGCTGGATCTGGGGAGAGAGCAAGCGAAAGGGACGAACCCGTCTCTCGCTCCTCAGCCAGATCCAGCCAGATCCATACGAGAGCCCCACGAATAAAAAATGTTTTAAGAGAAAAGAGAAAAGGTTCACTGCGCACTGCCTAACATATTCTAACTCCTAACATAGGAAAAAAGTTTGACAGGCTCGTGATAGCACACAAACACAGAGTGCTCTGAAGACCAAAGATCTGACGACGCGCTGGTGACGCATCTATTTATAGCCCTGCCTCAGATGCATCCAATGATTAACACCGGCAGAGCTATAAACACGTCAGTGTTCATTGACGTGTTGCACACATATTCACAGCTGGTCACAACTATAAGATGTTCCCGAAGCGCTTTTCTCAGCGCAGCATCATAAGTGAAGCTTTTTGTAAAAGGAAACAGGAGACATGCAGGTGTCACAAGTGCAGCACATCAAGAGCACAACAGAAGTGCGGCCTGAACCATTATTTCCACCGCTAAATTGCCTTTGACGGTTACCCAGTCTATAAAGTTTGTCGCAAAAAAGGATCAGTTCAAACGGGAAACACTTCAAACCTTAAGCACCTTCTCCGTGAGCACCATCCCATGGAATTTGCGGAGAGGATGTAAGTGGAAATACAGGATAATAAATTATAGCCCCTGTTTCATAAAAACACCAGAATCAATGCAGTTTTACATGATATGTAATGACTAGGTAGGCTAATGATATGTTTATGCTTTCTGTCACATTCACAAATGCAGCAAACAGTTTTGAGCATTCGTTCAACATTACAATGTGCCGACTGTTTGTTCATTTACTTGAGTGCAGCGCAACAGTTGGCCAACAATGTGTTTGATACTACTAATAATATTTTTTTACTTGTAAAACCTAGTACTAAATAGGGTTTGCAAAGTGCATGGCTTTTGGTGTGCAGGAAATTAACAGTAAAAATGTGGCAAATTAATAATATTTTTTCAGTAGGTAATGTTTAGAATTAAACTAAATCACAAATGCAACAAATTACAGAATGCATACAACTGCATATCTGAAGTATTAACTTGAGCAATAATAATTTAAAAAAATTTACAATTCGATTTCATAAATTATAAAATAACAATAACAAAATATGTTTTTGTTATAATCATCTGACAACTGCACATGCTGTAAAAATATATCAATATTTTTAAAGATTTTATTGTTTTACCTGTTTGTGATTTATTTTCTCTCTTTTTACATTGTCGGATTAAGAGTGTCCTGATGTTCAAGATTATAAATTAAAGGATTAACATTGAAGAAATCCAAAATGAAGTTCAAGAATGGGTTATAATAGTAAAATATTTATCTGCGTGTTTATCAGACATATTTCATTCATTCATTCATTCATTCATCTTCAACCGCTTATCCTGTACAGGGTCACGGGGGGCTGGAGCCTATCCCAGCTAACATTGGGCGAAAGGCGGGGTACACCCTGGACAGGTCGCCAGTCCATCGCAGGGCCACACATATACAGACACACACTCATACTCACATCCACACCTAGGGCAATTTTTTGGAGACACCAATTAACCTAGCCTGCATGTCTTTGGATGGTGGGAGGAAGCCGGAGCACCCGGAGAGAACCCACGCAGACACGGGGAGAACATGCAAACTCCACACAGAAAGGCCGGGGCAACCAGGGTTTGAACCCATGACCTTCTTGCTGTGAGGCGACAGTGCTAACCACTGCACCACCGTGCCGCCCCAGACATATTTCATAACCAAATATTTGTGATGGTAATCATACAATAAAAATATTATACCATTACACCCTTAGACAGCACTTGACCAGAGTATTGTATGGCGGAGAGTTTTTGGAAAATCAATAAGCCCCACTGATAAAGACCCAATAACACTAAACTGATTGTCTACTCAATATGCTCAGTAGACATGGCATTGGCAAAATCCACACAAATAAATTGTCATTAGATTGGAAGTGGCCATAGTCAGAAAACTAGTCCCCTCCCATTAAAAAGTTTGAAGAATAAGCAGATATATTTATCTCATCAATCTGTTGGATAAAACACTCTGCTCTAAAAGAAAATCTTGTTTTTCTCTTCTCAATCTTCTTCACAGCACTGATGTATGCTAGTATCTTTGGAAATGTGTCAGCCATAATCCAGAGGCTGTACTCTGGCACCGCGCGATACCACACTCAAATGCTGCGAGTTCGAGAGTTCATCCGTTTCCACCAGATCCCCAACCCACTCAGGCAAAAACTGGAGGAGTATTTTCAGCATGCTTGGTCCTACACAAACGGCATTGACATGAATGCTGTGAGTCACAGAGCCACAGAATGCATCTATGCACAGACTGCACACCTGGTTGCACTCTATTTTCCAACTCTGTTTATACTTGAATACACGCGTAAGGACACATTATGTGGTGTAATTTATTACATTATCATCTGACATTTCGTTGATCTAACTGCAGGTGCTGAAGGGGTTCCCAGAATGCCTGCAGGCAGACATCTGCTTGCATCTGAACCGTACGTTGCTGCAGAACTGCAAAGCTTTCAAGGGTTCCACTAAAGGCTGCTTACGAGCTTTGGCTATGAAGTTCAAGACCACGCATGCCCCACCAGGGGACACCTTGGTCCATGCAGGCGATGTGATTTCAGCACTCTACTTCATTTCTCGTGGGTCCATTGAGATTCTAAAAGGAGATGTGGTTGTGGCCATTTTAGGTAAATTAAGAGTTGTGGATCACACATAGACTACAAATGCAAATATAATGTAGAATAAGGACAGATGAAAGGGATACCTGTCCGTGTGTATTCATGTCCGAACTCTATATATGATAGATATTTTTAAAAGTGCAAAATGTTGAATTTTTCTTATGTTACCTCAAATTAGAACGCTGTTATCGTAGCTCCATCTTGTGGACATTTGGCTATTTTCTGTAGTATCTCTCATAATGGCACACCACTGCGTGTTTTCCAAATGACATTTTCCAGGACGTGTACGCCACTCGAAGGGTCGTTAAAAACTAAAGTAAAAAAACAAAATTTCATGAAGGGCCCTTCCACAAGAATGTTAGCGAAGGGTACATTCATACAGTAATGCTATGCTCACTTCAGAGTGTCCACATCAAGAGCTCTATCCATCGGCGTGAGTAGGGTACAGGAATGATCACTTTCAACTGGAATTTACCCAATGGAAATGTTGATGGAAACTGTTTTGTTTGGGGTTTTTTTTTTACTCTTAAAAGGGATAGTTCACTAAAATATAAACATTCAGTCATGATTTTCTCACCCTCATGTTGTTCCAAAACCATATGACTTTCTTCTTCTCACAATATGAGATATCTGTAACAAGGCAGGCAAAAAGTGCAGCTTTTTAATAACAAAAAACAAAACTTTGAATAACAAAATCCACAGAGAACACCTAGGGAAACAATCAGGGAATGGGAGACAATCAGGGGAAAAACAATTAAAAAAAAAACAAAAAAAAAAAAACACACACACGCACACACGCATTCAACGTAAAAGCACAAAACAAAAGTCAACAGGGAATCTGTGACAGAGCCCCCCCCTTTAAGGAGCGGATTCCAGACGCTCCAAACACAAAACATTGTCCATGGAGCACAGGGGCAAACAGGTAGTTCAAGGGGGCACAAGGGGAGCAAAGGTCAGGGAGACACTAGCAGATCAGGCGGGCGGCTAGGAGACCAAGGATGATCAGGCGGGCGACAGGGAGGAGGCCACAGGACAGGGGCCGGGTCAGGAGGCCAGGGAGGAGGCCACAGAACGGAGAACAGGTCAGGAGGCCTGGGAGGAGGCCACGGGACAGGGACCGGGTCAGGAGGCCTGGGAGGAGGCCACGGGACAGGGACCGGGTCAGGAGGCCACAGGACAGGGACCAGGTCAGGAGGCCTGGGAGGAGGCCACAGGACAGGGGCAGTCTTTGGCTGCGGAGCTGTGGAAGGCGGAGTCATGGAGGACTCAGGGGTTGGAGCCGTGGAAGGTGGAGCCATGGAGGACTCAGGAGGCGGAGACGTGGAAGGCTCAGGAGGCAGAGCAGTGGGAGAATTGGGAGGCAGAGACGTGGAAGGTGAAGGCGTGAAAGGCTCAGGAGGCAGAGCCCGGGGAGGTGGAGCCGTGGAAGGCCCGGAAGGCAGAGCCGTGGAAGGCCCGGGAGGCAGAGCCCTGGGAGGCAGAGCCGTGGAAGGCTCGGGAGGCAGAGCCCTGGGAGAATCGGGAGGCAGAGCCGTGGAAGGCTCAGGAGACAGTGCCGTGGGAGGTTTAGGAGACGTGGAAGGCTTGGGGGGCGGAGCCCTGGAAGGCGGAGCCATGGAAGGCTCGGGAGGCGGAGCCGTGGAGGGCAGAGACTGAGAAGCAGAAGCCCTTCTTTTTCTCCTCCTCCGGATGGACGAGGCTGGCAACGCGGGCTCTGGGACGGACGAGGCTGGCAACGCTGGCTCTGGGACGGACGAGGCTTCCAGCTCACTGACCGTGGCAGGCGTGGGCGTTGGCTCGTTGCTAGTACCCTCCGATGCAAACATCACCAAAATCAAGTCCACGTACTCCTCCCACGTGTAATTACCAGTCTCTGGCAATTCCTCCCATCCATGGCCAAGGAGACCTATCCGGTAGATGGACTTCAGGTGTCTATCCGCAAATCCAGTGCATCTGGCAATGGTGCTGAACAGATGTGAGTATTCAATTAAAGGGAGGTTAGCTCAGCTCAACTGGACGAAGACTGCTGCTAGATCCATCTAAGGTCTGTTATTCTGTAACGAGGCAGACAAAAAGTGCAGCTTTTTAATAACAAAAAACAAGAAAACTTGGAATAACAAAATCCACAGAGAACTTAACACAAAACATGCAATAACAGACAAATAGACATGGGGAAACAAGGGCTTAAATAGACATGGGGAAACAAGGGCTTAAATATACAAGGGAAAACAAGGAACACCTGGGGAAACAATCAGGGAATGGGAGACAATCAGGGGAAAAACAATTAAAAAAAAACAAAAAAAAAAAACAACACACACACGCACACACGCATTCAACGTAAAAGCACAAAACAAAAGTCAACAGGGAATCTGTGACAGAGCCCCCCCCTTTAAGGAGCGGATTCCAGACGCTCCAAACACAAAACATTGTCCATGGAGCACAGGGGCAAACAGGTAGTTCAAGGGGGCACAAGGGGAGCAAAGGTCAGGGAGACACTAGCAGATCAGGCGGGCGGCTAGGAGACCAAGGATGATCAGGCGGGCGACAGGGAGGAGGCCACAGGACAGGGGCCGGGTCAGGAGGCCAGGGAGGAGGCCACAGAACGGAGAACAGGTCAGGAGGCCTGGGAGGAGGCCACGGGACAGGGACCGGGTCAGGAGGCCTGGGAGGAGGCCACGGGACAGGGACCGGGTCAGGAGGCCACAGGACAGGGACCAGGTCAGGAGGCCTGGGAGGAGGCCACAGGACAGGGGCAGTCTTTGGATGCGGAGCTGTGGAAGGCGGAGTCATGGAGGACTCAGGGGTTGGAGCCGTGGAAGGTGGAGCCATGGAGGACTCAGGAGGCGGAGACGTGGAAGGCTCAGGAGGCGGAGACGTGGAAGGCCCGGGAGGCAGAGCCCTGGGAGGCGGAGCCGTGGAAGGCCCGGGAGGCAGAGCAGTGGGAGAATCGGGAGGCAGAGACGTGGAAGGTGAAGGTGTGGAAGGCTCAGGAGGCAGAGCCCGGGGAGGTGGAGCCGTGGAAGGCCCGGAAGGCAGAGCCGTGGAAGGCCCGGGAGGCAGAGCCCTGGGAGGCAGAGCCGTGGAAGGCTCGGGAGGCAGAGCCCTGGGAGAATCGGGAGGCAGAGCCGTGGAAGGCTCAGGAGACAGTGCCGTGGGAGGTTTAGGAGACGTGGAAGGCTTGGGGGGCGGAGCCCTGGAAGGCGGAGCCATGGACGGCTCGGGAGGCGGAGCCGTGGAGGGCAGAGACTGAGAAGCAGAAGCCCTTCTTTTTCTCCTCCTCCGGATGGACGAGGCTGGCAACGCGGGCTCTGGGACGGACGAGGCTGGCAACGCTGGCTCTGGGACGGACGAGGCTTCCAGCTCACTGACCGTGGCAGGCGTGGGCGTTGGCTCGTTGCTAGTACCCTCCGATGCAAACATCACCAAAATCAAGTCCACGTACTCCTCCCACGTGTAATTACCAGTCTCTGGCAATTCCTCCCATCCATGGCCAAGGAGACCTATCCGGTAGATGGACTTCAGGTGTCTATCCGCAAATCCAGTGCATCTGGCAATGGTGCTGAACAGATGTGAGTATTCAATTAAAGGGAGGTTAGCTCAGCTCAACTGGACGAAGACTGCTGCTAGATCCATCTAAGGTCTGTTATTCTGTAACGAGGCAGACAAAAAGTGCAGCTTTTTAATAACAAAAAACAAGAAAACTTGGAATAACAAAATCCACAGAGAACTTAACACAAAACATGCAATAACAGACAAATAGACATGGGGAAACAAGGGCTTAAATAGACATGGGGAAACAAGGGCTTAAATATACAAGGGAAAACAAGGAACACCTGGGGAAACAATCAGGGAATGGGAGACAATCAGAGGAAAACCAATAAAAAAATGGAACTACAAAGGACTACAAAAATCAAACAGGAAACAGGAACTAAACAGGAATTTCAACATAAAAGCACAAAACAAAAGTCAACAGGGAATCTGTGACAATATTAGGCAAAATTTAATCCTCACTCACAATCCTTTTTCATTCTATGGAAAAGATGCAATGAAACTGAATGGTGACTGAAACTAAAATACTGCCTAACATTTTCTTTTGAGTTCCACAGTAGAAAGCAAGTCATACAGGTTTGGAAAAATCATGAGGGTGTAATGACAAGAAAAGTGGCATAACTTGATTTTCTTCCTTTCAAGCATATGGTCAATAATCAATCAAAAATGTGTCTACATCCCTTGATTTATCCTGCAGGCAAGAATGATATATTTGGAGAGCCCATTAACTTATATGCACGTCCTGGAAAGTCAAGTTCTGATGTGAGAGCACTTACTTACTGTGACCTGCACAAAATCCACAGAGAGGATATGCTGGAGGTCCTGGACATGTATCCAGAGTTCTCTGACTACTTCTGGGGCAACCTGGAGATCACCTTCAACTTGAGAGATGTAAGATAGCATGTCTCTTGTAACTTGATAATACATTTACATTATAGTTCAATTCCCTTTTATATCTCATGAATGAATGTGCTTTTAAATATTTATCTAATGTCTGCAGCAGACCAATACTAAGGCTGGGTCAATGAGTAGTGATCCTGACGATTCTGACCTGGGGGGTCTCGACCGTCACCCACGCAGAACAAAGATGTTCCTCCATTCCAAGCATGAGAGGAATTCCATGCCACAAGGTAGAGCAAAATATATATATTTTCTTTACTATTTCTTTTAGAAAACTGTGCAATTATGAATGGAGCAAGTAAACTGTTGTGACCTAATGTCTTTGTTTTATCTCGATTCAAACTGGTAGTGAACACTTTGTATGTGGAATTTATGTAATGATAGCCCTGCTACAAAACAAAACAAACAGCGAAGCTGGTATGCTGGTCTCCCAGTCTGGCTAAGCTGGTCTCTTTGCTGGTTTTAGAAGAGTTTTTGCCACTTGTCAGCTGGCCAGGCTGTGAGACCAGCTAGACTATCTTAAATCAGCTAAAACAGTAGGGAGACAAAGACCTCTCAGATTTCATTACTACTGCAGTCTTCTTTTTATTAGCAGATAACACAGAGATGCCAGAATACAAACCCAATAGAATGAAAAACCGAAAACAGAATTCAATCAAACAGCATGAGGACAGACAAGCTGCTCATCAGGACTTAGAAATGTTTTCCTCGCAGTCCAGCAGTGATGACGAGGAAGAGACTAGACGACACACTGCATTAGTGGACTGCTCTCAGAGCCATATCACTACATACAGCAATGACCACAAAAGCAGGAACTCTTTCAGTGCATTCTCAGGTATAATTAATATAATATGAATTGTCACTAAATATATTTTTTAGCGTAGCGATTTCTAATTTAGATGTCTCATGTATTGTGTATTAGCTTACCTAGCTGAAAAACATTCATAAGAGACTAACGTTTATGTTTAGTTGATTTATACAATTGCTTTAGTTATTACTTATGTGCAGTTCATGGGTAATTTTGAGATAACTTCAGCCCTATCCTCAATTAGGATCTCTTTCAGGGGTCTCTAACATCTTCAGTTTTTGGGGGGAGAATAGTGGCCATCAGTACCAGGAAGTGCCTAGCTACAGCATGTCCTTCCCCTCATCTTCAGTTCCATCCAATACTGTCCTGCACAATGTCACCCATCATCGGCATTGCACTGAAGTAGAGAACAAACTGGAACTGTTGCAGAGACAGCTCCTTCGGTGAGATCCAAATGTAATCTTATGTCATTTTTTTTCTTGGTATCTGGGCCTATAGGGCCCTTACAACTATATATGTTTTGAGCTGTGTTTGTTGTCTTGTTTTTCAAAGACTGGAAATGCGAATGTCAACGGACATCAGAGCCATAATGCAGTTGCTTCAGAGGCAGATGGTGCTGGTTCCACCGGCCTACAGCTCTGTGACTTCCCCTCTAGAAACGTCCCCAAATCCACCCAAACCTGGCAAGAAATTGGTCCAGTCTGTCAACCCTTTAGAGACAGAAATGCCAGCCATTCTTTCTGAGGTATTATACACACTGTTGAACTGAATTCCTAAGCTACCTCTTTTCCTCTGAAATGCTGCTGGTTGCTGTGCCAGAGTCCCATGCTTGTTGGGGGAACTATAAAAACTCTCTCAGAGTCTCTTTCAGAAATTTGGCCTTCATGTCCACTGACTTGAGATCCAAACAATGACATAATTGAGTACATTACTACATAACCGTCCTGCACAAACGTGCAGATTCTTACAAGTTTTGAGAACCTATTTTAACCCCCCAAAAATATTATCAAATTCTTAATAACTTTTTTTGATAACACAAAATAGGTATAGTTTTATAGCTTAGAAGCTGTACTTTACAATGCTTGTGTTTCATTTCATGTGTCCCTAGTCTTGTGATTCCTGTTCCCTCCATGTTCATGTGTCTTGTTTTCATTGGTTTGTTGGTTAATTATCTTGTTTAGAGCTCTGAATGTGATTGTAGATGTTTATGTCAAGTCACGTTTATGTCAAGTGTAGTTTTAAGTCAAGTCATGTTCATGTTTATGTGTAGATTAGTTCACGTGTGTAGTTAGGGTTTTCAGGTTTATTAATAAATTGCACTTGGGTTCTCCATTCATCATCTTCGTCTTCGTCATTTCCAGTGCCAACAGCATCATTACATTTAGTACATGTTACATGTAAACAATTGTTTCTTATAAACTATTTTTCACTTATAACTTCACAACATAAAATATCATGCCATTACTTAGAGGAGGGGATTACCGTTTAGACGAGCCAACACATATTGTGATTGGATCCATTGATCATTATAATCCACACAATGCACAATGTGCACACAGCAGAAAATGTGTGGAAGTGGTGAGGAATCTGCGACAACGCATCCCTCCTCACTCCTGGGTTTCGGCACCACTGTAACAGATAAAGGATGGGCACGGAGGAGGCGGGAATAGTCAACGCAAATGTTTAATTATATAAATTAATCTTAAACAACATGAAACATAAATGAACAGACACAAATGCAGCGTCTCCCCTCCTCGTTGTCTCATTCCTCCCCCGCCCGATTCTGACCCCCCCCCCCCCATCTCTGTAGGGGAGACGTTGCCCTTCCAGCTGTTCTGTAATCCGGTGGTCCACCCCGCCTCCTGGGTAACTGGGGGATAGACGAGGGGAGGCATGGGGAGAGGAAAAGGGCAGGTGGGAGACACACAGAAAGAGAGGAGAGAGAGAAAAAAACTTGCTTGGAGGTTCCAGAACACGCTGTCGCCCGGTCCTCAACCATTCCTCCGCTCATTGGCGGATGTCAGCTCGCTCCACTCCCGGCAGATGGTACCAAGCCCTCCTACCCCTGGCAGACAGAACTGCTCCTCCCCTTCTCTGCAGATGGCAGCAGTTACTCCGGAACTTGTTGGCTGGCAGATGGCCGTGGCTGCTCCCCTGGCGGATGGCGGAAGATCTCTGTGACAGCGCATCCCTTCTCCCTCCTAGTATCAACAACCCAGTGAGCTAACCTCTGTTTGGAGACGGCGTTCCCTTTCTGCCATCAGCCGAAACAGACAAAGAGCTGCTTAGATCATCTAAAGCCCTGCGTGCGGTCTATGTAGATATGCAAAGCACATACCGGACACAGCAACGAAGAGGCTGGGTCTGCCTCCTCCCAGGGCAGTGCTTGCAGGTTCATGACCCTCCCTGAAGGGGGTCTTAGGAACCTTGGGCACGTAGCCCGGTCGAGGTCTTAGGATGACATGAGCATCAGTCGGACCAAACTCCAGGCAAGTGTTGCTGACAGAGAGCGCTTGCAGGTCCCCAACCCTCTTGATGGTAGCGAGCGTGATCAGGAGGGCCATCTTCAAGGAGAGGGCTTTGAGCTCGACTGAATCAAGCAGCTCGAAGGGGGGTCTCTGAAGGCCCGAAAGGACCACTGAGAGATCCCAGGAGGGGAACAGGCTTGCCGGGAAGGATTTAACCTCCGGGTACCTCTTAAGGAACCTGATAATCAAGTCATGCTTACCAAGGGACTTGCCGTCTACTGCGTCATGGTGGGCTGCGATAGCAGCGACACACACCTTCAAGGTGGAGGGGGATAGCCTCCCCTCCAGCCACTGACCGAATTGCGCATCTCTGTGGGTCTTCAGATCTAGCAGAACACCAATTTGCGAACAGACGCCACTTGAAGGCATAAAGTTGCCTGGTAGAGGGAGCTCTGGCTTGGTTGATTGTGTCTACGACTGCAGGTGGTAGACCACATAAGTCTTCTGTGCAATGTTCAGGGGCCAGACGTGGAGATTCCAGAGGTCTGGGTGCGTATGCCAGAGGGTGCCCCGTCCCTGAGAAAGGAAGTCCTTCCTCAGGGAAATTTGCCAGGTAGGTGCTGTCGCAAGGAGCGTGAGATCCGAGAACCATGTCCGGGTGGGCCAAGAAGGAGCCACTGAGGTGACCTGTTCCTCGTCCTCCCTGACCTTGCACAGCACCAGTTCAAGAAGGCTTACTGGGGGAAATGCATACTTGCGCAGCCCCTGGGGCCAGCTGTGTGCCAGCGCATCTGTGCACAGAGGGGCCTCTGTCAGAGAGTACCAGAGCAGGCAGTGGGAGTTGTCTTTGGAGACAAAGAGGTCTATCTGTGCCCTGCCGAAGCGGCCCCAAATCAGCTGGACCACCTGTGGGTGGAGCCTCCACTCTCCGCTGAGCGAGACCTGTCGTGACAGCGCATCCGCCATTGTGTTGCGGTCACCAGGGATGTGAGTGGCAAGCAGTGACCTGAGTCGCGGCTGACTCCAAAGGAGGAGATGGCGGGCGAGTTTTGACATGTGATGGGAGCGTACGCCGCCTTGGAGATTTATGTACGCGTGCTGTCTGAACGGATCAAGATGTGCTTACCCTGAATCAGCGGGAGAAACCTCCGCAGGGCAAGGAGTACAGCCAACAACTTGAGGCAATTGATGTGCCAACGCAGGCGGTGCCCCGTCCAGTTGAGAAGCGTCTGTGGTGACCACGACAAGTCTGGACACCTGCTGTAGGTAGACTCCTGTCCACAGAAAACAGAGGTCTTTCCAAGGGTTGAAAGTCTGACAGCAGGAAGGGGTGATAAACACACGGTATGTGCCAGGCGAAGGGGAGGACCTTGTACTGATATGCCTGGCTGTCGACCGCGAACCGTAAGAAGGGTCAGTGTTGAGGCAAAATGGAGACGTGGAAGTACGCGTCCTTCAGATCTACCACCGCGAACCAATCTTGATGCCGAACACAGGTTAAAATTCACCTATGCATGAGCATTTTGAACAGGAGTCTGTGTAAAATCCGGTTGAGATCTCGCAAGTCCAACCAACCACCTTTTTTGGGTACGATGAAGTAAGGGCTGGAGAAACCCTTCTTCATTTCGGCTGGAGGGACAGGCTCTATTGTGTCCTTGAGTAGCAGAGTGGCAGTCTCTGCTCGTAAGGTGCTGGCGTTTTCGCCGCGCAACGGAATGGAGCGAATACCGCTGAAACAAGGCGGGAGCCTGGCGATGGTCGGATGGTCCTGGCCAGCCAACGCGACGGGCTGGGAAGCACAAGCCATGCGTCTAAGCTTCGTGCGAGGGGCACTAACGGGATGATCGTTTTGCATGTACCAGGTTGGGCCTCGTGGCGGGGGGAAGCAGGTAATAGTGCGTCGGGAGGCAAACACGCATCCCGAGGCTTGGGTGCTGAGAAAAAGCTCAAAGCACTTACCTTGCTCCATGCACCTGGCAGGGGGCGGGTTGTAGACAGAGGAGGGGGTCCTGTTGGGACGTACTCGAGACTCGTCAGCTCTGGCCTGCCGGGACTACAAGTTTTTGGTGCCGTGAAAACGACGCGTGCCGGTCTGATGACCCAGGAAGTGAGGAAATCACTCTTTTATTGAAAATGTGGGTACCGCAGCCCAAAAGATGTGCGGCGAAAGAAAAAGGGAGAACTGAGGATTCTCCTGCCGACCCTCCACTGGGGGACGGAGTGGTCTTGCTACCATCTCCGGAGCAAATGTTTAGCTTCCTGGGTGCACTGTCTCAGGAGCGTTTAGGGGCTTTACGGGCCCTAGAAGAGGTCCTGCAGACGAGGGGTGTACGCCGCCTGCGTGGCGCTCAACGCTGGGGCTGAGAGCTGGGCCCAGGTTGAGGCAGAGCTGCCGGTGGTTTCTTCAAAGGGGGACGCCTGCGCTGCGACGGCGTGGCATGATCTGTGAGATAGCCTCTGTCTGTTTCTTCACCACGAAAACTGCTGGGCGAAGTCGTTGATGGTGCCGCCGAAGAGACCGAACTGGGATACGGGGGCGTTGAGAAAGCGGGCTTTGTCAACGTCGCGCATCTCGTCCAAGTTCAGCCACAGGTGGCGTTCCTGGACCACGAGGGTGGCCATCGCCCACCCGAGTGCTTGCGCCGTGACCTTCGTAGCCCTGAGAGTGAGGTCGGTGGCAGAGCACAGTTCCTGCAGCACGTCAGGATCGGGACTACCCTGGTGCATTTCTTTGAGAGCCCTGGCTTGGTGTACCTGCAGGAGAGCCATGGCATGCAAGGCGGAGGCAGCCTGTCCAGTGGTGCTGTAGACTTTTGCTGTCAGTGACAACGTTGTCCTACAGGCCTTGGAGGGGAGTACCGGACGGTCCCGCCAGGTGGCGGCGTTCTCGGGACACAGGTTGATCGCAACCGCCATGTCCACCTGAGAGACCTCCGCGGACCACCGACCATTCAACACCCGCTTGTGTATGTTGCTCTTTACAAGAAAACAAACTCTTTTAAAGGAAAAATAAACTCTTTCAGAGAAATGAACTCTTTTTATGAGAGAAGCGCTGTCGAAACGCCCAGGGGCAGAGTCTGCACAGCATGCAGAGAGGAGAAAGCCGCAGGTCCAACAGAAAGCTCTCTTGCAGAAGTGGGTGAAGCAGTCGTGACACACAGCTCGCTGATCACACAACCGTTCGGCTCCGAAGAAAAAATCTGTCTGGCATTCCCTCGCATGTGGAATACCTTTACACCCGTATGTCCGGGGGCGGGGCATGCAAATTCTGTCTGCCAACTTGACATTGCTATACTTGGTAAGCAATTTGACAACATTGTAGTATTTCAGTGAATCAAAAAGCGTGCTCATTAAGATACCAGCAGACAAGAAAATCCAGCACAAATGAGTGCATAAAAAGTCACCAAAATGATGCATTTTAATTGATAATTAAATACAAAATGAGGGGGAAAATCGACACAACGTCAAGTGAGTGACAGAAGGGGAACAGACCATACAGAAGAGGTAAGAAGCATTATTTGAGGCAAATGTATTCTAAAGTAATAGCCACAAAGCCATAGTGGAGGTAGGTTTACCCTGCGGTTACATAGTTACCAATTTATGTGAAAAAGGCTAATTTAGAAAAATCTCATAGAACAGCAATGGAATGTTCAAATGAGTCACCATAATGTCTGTGAATTCAAACTCCAACTGTCAAAAAGTTCAAATGTAAAAATAGGTAAAGTTTTTCAAGACAAACTGATGTTGGCTTGTCAAAGCCTTGTCTGAAAGTTTAAAATTGTTTTAAATGTTTGAAGTGTGATGGACATATTGACATTACAGTACATAGACAGTCACATAGATGGTAAAATAAACTGCCAGATAAATAGATTCCATTGGCCCGTCAATCTAAATCTAATGATTTTTAAATCTGATCTATCTAGCAATCTATTTGATGACCTGACAGCATGTAGCTGACATTTTGTCTTATTTGACTGGATAACCATCAAACTTCAAAATGTTTAAACTAGTTTAAACTGTCATACAAGGCTTTGTAAAGCAAACATCAAAGTTTGTCAGAAATAATAACAAACAGGTTTGTTTGTAAACAATTCACTCACATGCATAGAAATGGGAAGTCTGTCAACTAAATGTGCATCTCATTGTCGCATTTGGTTCATATTTGGCACCTGCTCTGGCAACCTGTCAGTTGAAAAGGGGTCAACATGTGTTGAATCTCATGTTATAGGCACTTTGTATTCCCATTTTTATTCCATCCTCTTTGTTTTTTGGCCAGATACTTCATCCCCAGGACTTTGATGACAGTCCCGTAAAGTCTAATGAAAGTCTGTCAGGAGCAATTGAGCTCCAGCTCCAACTCCTGAACTGTTCCTTACAGCCCACCTCAGCGAGTCAAGCTTTCAACCAGAATCCATCTGTGGTCTATACAAGGAGATGGCCACACAGTATAGGCCACAGCGCAGCGAACCTCTCTGATTATTCAGAGGTCATGGCTGACCAAACGAATTATAATTTCATGGATGCAGAGCCTTTTGGAACTAAAGATGGACAGAGGTTAGATTTGGAGTCCTCTGAGTGTCAAAGACGCCTATCATTGCCAGTGCAACATCAGGTAGAGGATGAGTCCTCAATCCAGAAAAGACATGTCTCTGATCCTGGGTGTTAAGAGTAAAACTTTTATTTTATTATCTCTGTGAAAAACAGTGCACACAAACTTAGGGATCGACATAGATCGCGATGATTGCTGGATGTTTTGAAGAACTCATACTTCAGGTACTCATTAATTACCTCATAGAGTTATAGGTAGAGGCATTATTAATGTCCCTGTAGTCTGGTAAATTTGTGTTAGCTGGTCTAACGATATACCTGCCTCTCACTGAAAACATTTTAATTTACGAAAGTGTTAATTTGCTCTTATTTTAACATATTATTTTGAAGTGTAAATGTAATGATTTGTATTAGCATATCAGTTTTCTAATAATGCAGTTTGTTTGTTTGGAATTAATGAATTTCTGTTTGAGAAAAGATCTCGAACATAGCAATGCACTGAAATGGTCAATCAGAGTGGGATTTATTAGCCATTTAGTTTTTGACATGGAAAATGTATCTCAGGTGGCAGAATCCCAGGCTAATTTCTTGTGGTTGAAATACATTACTTGGCTGAATCAAGGGAATACTGATACCTGCTGAATAATATGGCAGCAATTTACATGACTAAGAGCATGAGTTATTAATGTATATTTATATACATTAATAAATGTACGTGATAACATTTGTATAATAATGTATCCCAACAGAATATATTATCACTTTAAATATGTATATATGTAATCATCAGTTTGATTAAAGGGTCATATGTATAGAATGTTAAGTTTAAAATTCAAAAAAATCAATTTTGATCATAATGTTCAAAATCTATATTACCAGTGTAATTAGAGTAGAAAAAATACATATAATTAGTTGGCACTGGTCCATACCAAACACATTCTGTAGTATGCATACTAGAAGGACTTTATAGGGAATGTGGTACAGTACATAGAAAGAGTATAGCTTGGAATGCTAAATTGTATTATAACGTGTAATAATTTATAGCAATTATGTGTAGCTTACTATAAATTGATTATTGTGCAGATTTGATCTCCCATGAACTTAGATCATATTCACAATGAATAAATTGAATTAGATAATTTAAATGTTTGTTGTACTTTATTAAATGCACCTCATTTGACTTGGAAAATGGAATGGAATCTTCTCTCATTCTTGTCTTTATGTTTCTCTGGCATCAACAAGAATGTTTTGTTTTTATTTATTTTCCAAATGTCACCACCTCTGCATGCTGCTGCAAACAAAAATAATGTCTATTTTCAAGGCTCTGATATTTATGTCTGTGGATTTAAAGCAATGTTCCATGTTCAATCATTTAAGCACAATCTGCTGCATTTGTGGCATAATGTTGATAACCACAAAAATTAATTTTGACTCGTCCCTACATTTCTTTTTCAAAAAAGAGGCACTTATAATGAAAGTAAATTAGGCCAATTTTTGGAGGGTTTGAACACAGAAATGTGAAGCTTTTAATTTGATAAAAGCATGTGCAGTAATTCTGTTCAAATTTGTGGATTATTTGAGCTGTAAAGTTGTTTAAATTGTTATTTTTACAGTCATTTTAGAGTTTCATTTTTATGGTAACGAAGTTGAAAAATTGCAGATAACTTTACACAGAAAAGGTTAGTAAGTTATATTAAAATATTTTTTATACATATCCTTTAAGTCTTGTGGTTATACTTTTGAAACAGTTAGTATTTTAATGTTAAATTGGCCCCCATTCACTTCCATTATAAGTGCCTCAATGTAACCCTGATTTTTGCTTTTTTTTAAATAAAAGAAAGGACGAGTCAAAATACATTTTCATGCCACAAATGCTGTCCGTTGAGCTTAACTTGTATTGAACCCGGAACATTCCTATAAACCATATAGCTGGAGGGGGAATCTGAACCCCTGGAACACAAGAGACATTTTAAAGAATATTGACGCTACTCTCTTGTGACAGTGAATGAGGCTGTCATTCACAATCTCCATTCCAATCTCCTTTTGTGCTATATGGAAAAAAGTCATACAGGTTTGGAACAACACGAGATTGATTAAATGATGACAACATTTTTATTTTTGGGTGAACTATACATTTAAATTACTTTTGCATTTACTTAGTAAATTATAACAGGATATACTTAAACATAGACAAGACCATCCCGCTTTGGTGGAGCAGGAAAAGGCCCACCTTCACACTTAAAGCTACAAAAATAGAAACAGATGAGCTATGAAATATTAATAGGCCTACAATAATACAAGTTCAACTTCTTAAAAAATATACACAAAAATGACTTCAGTGTAATTTAATGATGGTGTGCAGAGTTTGCCTGAGACCAAGCCTATCTGCCTGTCAGTGGTAGAGCACAGTTTATATACAACCAGTATATAAAGAAAGGATATTCCTGTTTATTTAGGTGAAGCTTCTAAAAGGAAACTGAAAGAGATACGCCCACTCACAAACAAAGTGAGTTCTGGTCCTAGTGTCTATAGTGTCTGCTTTTATAGCCCATCAACCTCAAGGTTCGACATATTGTACATTCTAAGATGTTATTCTGTACATTCTCCACAATTGTAAAGAGTGGTTATCTGAGTTTCCATAGTATTTTTGTCAGCTTGAACCAGTCCGGCCATTCTCCATTTGACCTCTCTCATTAACAAGGCATATCTGTCCACAGAACTGACACTTACTGGATGTCTTTTGTTTTTGAGTTGCGTGTGAAAATCCAGGAGATCAGTAGTTCACGAAATACTCACAATAATGTCATGGTCGAAATCACTGAGATCACATTTTTCCCCATTCTGATGGTTGAAGATTTTATGCATTGCACTGCTTGGCTGATTAAATAACCACATGAATAAGTAGGTGTACAGGTGTTCCTAATAAAGTGCTCAGTGAGCGTCCTGTACATATATAGTCAACTGGTCTGATGCCCAAATGGATCCCGGATGAATGCTGGAGTGGTTCTGTTGAAAGTACGTATAGGCTTGTGTGTTGCTGATGCATTGATTGGCGTAAATCACTTCCTCTCATCTGCCACCAACATTCTCATTGTGTCTATTTGCTGTCCATCAATACTATATTTGGCACGTCCATGAAGCGGCGAATGCTCAAGTCAGGGGAACCAACTTAGAACGGCATTAGTGCCGAAACCAACGGGTCAAAGAGAACGGGCACAATATTCCTCAATTGTGATTGGTCAAGAGATATAAGGGCGGGGCGTTGTCCTGCGATCACAGGGGTGCACTGTACGAGAGAGGGCGGATCTGATTGCACATCGGTCAACACTACAGCGCACTGAATTTTAAAAACAACAACAACAACGGGTAAGTGCACGTTGACATTGCGATTAACACTAACATTGCACCGCTGCTAATTAGGAAATACAATCAAGCGATGTACGTTCAAAAGTCTACACCTAATAAAGACAGAAATGATTAAGAAATCGGCGTGTTATGCACGCTTCAGAGTCAAGGTGGTATTGATACAGTCGTAGTCTCTGCTTGACAGGCGTTATAGTTATTGTTCTGAACACGCAAACTCCACATGCGATGCTATTACGCGGTGAAAAAATGACAGTCTCTTTTCTTATATTATCCATTTCCAAACGCTCGCTTACAAATGTGTCGATCTGCAGAGATTTCTCTTTGTTTAGGCTCTGCCGCATTTTGGAGGAGATGCTCTGGACAGGTGTCCGCCGCAGCGCTTTAAACACAATGCGAGCAAACCTGAATAGAAATGCAACCTACTATTGTAACATAACTTAAGTAGTGCCACTTAATTCTTCAGCAACCACTTGGACATTGTGTGTAAAGTGGTATTATAAAATCATGCGAGGCTCCCTTTAGATGTTCAGAAGCTTCTAAAGGACATATAGGGGGCCGTTCAGACCAAATGCGTTACTTCGCTAAAAGGCTTGACGTATGAGCAATGCATACGACAGAACGCACGCGCTTTAAAAAGTTGACGTTCTTTCTGTATAAAAATGCGGCACTCCAGCGTGTCTCTGAAAAAACAGCGATGAAGGACGTCTGTCTAGCGCGTGTTTACATAAATACAAATGAATAATAATGCAGACGGACACAAAAACTTGCTCGGTGTGAACGCCCCTTTGAAAAGCTTTTTGACATAGCCTACTACTGTAGAATGCTCCCGTTAAAATCAACGGAGCTTTGTAGAGGCTCTCAATGAAAAGGAGAATTAAATAAACGATAAATAACAACGAAAATGTCTACTGCTTTGTTTATTGTAATGGGAGCCTTTGTCGCTAGATGGGATTTTAAAGATAAGGCAGCACGCATTGTTCTCATTTGTGCAAACGTGTCTACTGTTATCGTGTTCTCGTCTATGCAGTGCACCTCATGGACATGCGTCATACTGTAAAACTCATCTGAAATGACACACCCGATCCGAAACCGACGCATTATGGGTCATGTACAGTATGGAAGACTGGAGTATGCAAGAGGGTCTCATTTGTGTTATGAAACGTAACTGTAATTTTTCTGAAATTCCAAATTCGTGAATTACAGAAGGACAGAGAAGAAAAACGGTTTCCCTGTCTTTGACCACACACCCCGTATAGTAGCCTATGTCTTATTCTTTATTTAGTTATAGCTCATTTCTTTCTTCCTTCTTTGAGTCATTGTAACAGGCTTTGTTTGCTCTACAAAGGTGGAGGAACAAATATCCCTCTTTTCATTTGTTCTGCTTATCCAGTTAATGCAGGAGTAAAGAACATGGAGGAGTCCCTGCAACTTGAGTCCTTTTTGTTCTGTTAAATAACTTATCCTTTTTTATTTATTTAAAAAAAAGAAAAAAAGAAAAAGACAGTTATATGTTTTACCTTGTCTTGATACATTAAAGGGATGGTTCACCCAAAAATTACAATTCTCTCAAAATTTCTGTAACCTCATGCCATCTCAGATGAACACAAAATATATTTAGAAGAATATTTCAGCACTGTCGGTCCATACAATGCAAGTGAATGGTGGCTAGAACTTTGAAGGTCCAAAAAACACATAAAGACAGCATAAAAGTAATCCATAAAACTCCAGTGGTTAATTCTATGTCTTCAGAAGCGATATGATAGGTGTGGGTGAGAAACTGATCAACATTTAAGTACTTTTTTACTTTAAATACTCCACTTTCACATTCTTCTTTTGTTTTGGCAATTCGCATTCTGACCTGTTGGGCAGGGAGGATAATTTATAGTAAAAAAGACATAAAGGTTGAACCATTTCTCACCCTCACCTATCATATCGCTTCTGAAGATATGGATTTTACCACTGGAGTCATATGGATTACTTTTATGCTGTCTTTATTTGCTTTTTGGACCTTCAAAGGTCTGGCCACAATTCACTTGCATTGTATGGGCTTACAAAGCTGAGATATTTCTCTAAAAGTATACATATCTGGGATGGCACTAGGGTGAGTAAATGATGAGAGAATTTTCATGTTTGGGTAAACTATTTGTTTAAGTTTGTTTACAGAAATGTTTTGCACCAGCAGCCATGTCACCATGTGGCTCTTGCCTGGTTACCCACTGAAGCCAAGCAGGGTTGAGCCTGGCCAGTACCTGGATGGGAGACCTCTTGGGGGAAACTAAGATTGCTGCTGGAAGAGGTATTAGGGAGCCCAGCAGGGGGTGCTCACCCTGTTGTCTGGCTGTCTGTGTGGGTACAAATGCTCCGGTACAAATGCTCCAGTATAGTGATGGGGACATTATACTATAAAAAAAAAAAAAAAAAAAAGCACTGTCCTTTGGATGAGATGTGAAACTGAGGTTCTGACTCTCTATGGTCATTAAAAATCCCAGGGCACTTCTCAATAATCCCATTGGTCATTGGCCCTTATCTGTCATGGCCTCCTAATAATCACCATCCCTGAATGGCTACATCACTCTACTCCCCTCTCCATCAATAGCTGGTGTGTGGTGAGTGTACTGGTGCACTATGGCTGATGTCACAACATCCAGGTGGATGCTGACAACTGGTGGTGGTTGAGGAGATTCCCCCTATACTATGCAAAGCCTTTGAGTGCCTAGAAAAGCACTATATAAATGTTGGGAAGGTCATGTAAAATAAGAGCAGAACAGATGTACACCTACAGTGTCTTTTACATAATATTACCAATTAGTAATATTATGAACCTTTTGAATTTATAGAACTGAACTGTGGTAAACCACCCATGTCATATGCCAGTGGGAATGGGAAGCTCAGGAAGATGGTGTGCTGTTTGCTTGACTTGCATGATTCTGGAGTGTCAGGTCAGGGCTTGGCAGTCATGGCACATGCATTTTAAGTCTAGGCCTTCAGTGCGATTCATGCCATTAAGAAAACACAGTTCACAATGAATAAGACAATATGCCTATCATACATTACGTGGCAGTCAACTAATAATACCAACTGACATTTTAAAAACACGTCCACGCACAAAAGCCAGAACTTGAAACGACACTTAATGCTCAAGCAAGCCTAATTTTAACTGCAGCGTTTTGTGAAATGAACATCAAAAATCATAATTTTTTCCTATGAATATACCAAGGAGGTCTATAATACCTGGAAAAATCTATCTAATAATATTTGCTATTTAAATGTTGCTTGGAATATATTTTGTTTCGTCAGGGTACACGGTTATACTGCGTTCCATTCAAGTTGGATGTGGAATATTCTACTTGATATCTCTGACCTTTAATGCATTCCATTCCCTGATATTCAGAACTATGATGCTCCTGTTAGCTTAGCAGGTGTTTGACTCTCATTAGAGATGTCTCCTAGCAACCCAACTGATAAACAATGATGCAGCGCTAGCATTTGTGCTTCAGGTTTACAATTATCAAAAGAGATTATAATGTTTTATACACCTGTTTCTGCAGGCGTTTGTTAAACAAGCTTTAATATCATGTAATGTGGAAATTAACTCCTTTATCGATAAAGTGATGACAGTCGACTGTCAGCAAGATCTTAGTAAGATAGAATAAATAAATAAAGAACAAGAACAAATAAATCAATCCGATTGGATGATGAATCTGATAATCTGACATTAGACACTCATTCACTTACACTGTTGAGGGATTCTGTGGAAATTCTGAAGGCCTGAGTGGGTGGAGCTCAGACTCACGCGCTGCTTCGGGCATGCGATTTGTGAAGCAGTTGTCACACTTCACTTGTAAGCATCATGGAATACATTTTGACTGAATAAACTTTTTCGCTATTTCTTTGTAGATTAATTAAGAGTAAAAAGTGATAAAAAATACATAGGCAAAAAGGTCATTGAAAATGAAGGGTTGAAAAATATTTGAAAAATTATTTGGCATGTTAGGCCAGCAGAGAAGGCTTTGCTGGCCCTGAGAATTAGTTACTGCAGCTTGGCGTAATGCCTTGCGTCCCATCATACATACTTCCCATTTTAGAACATGATGTAAGCTATACAGCTCTATTTACTGTAGTATTGCAAAGCATATTTTAAAGAATTACAATATTTGGGTAAGAAATATAAAATAACTCAGCTTGTTGAAGAATGCTGTCAGCTTGTCAATTTGATAACATTTTCTTCCATAAGAACTACTAATTATTTGCTACAAAAAAAATTAAAAACATAAATAAATTTTGATGGATTTTTGATGGATCCAGTGGTATAAGGTTAACTGGATAACAATGCAACTTCAATCTGCAATTTGACATTTAAAGGTGCCTTATTTTGGGGTGCCTTACTTTTACTCTGAATAACTAAGTGACAGACAGTGAGTGGCTGTGAAGCAGAGACATAAACCCTGTCACAATGAATGAATGGTATCCCGTAACCGCATGCTCAGTGGCTTTGGCACACAATGGAATACATTGAGTAAGACCCTCATCCCACGTTCTGTGTGCATTCATACAGGAATGTTTGGAATACAGCGTTTACACAGCAACACAAATGCCAGCCCGATCCCTGCTAAAAAAACTCTCCATTTTCCTTTAAACAGAGCGAGGACAGAGTGTGCTTCTATGTGTTCGACTTTGCACTGTAAAAAAAAAATCCTGTTGTTTTTACAAAAAAAAGGGGCAGCTGTGGTTGCCAGATTAATTATGTAAAAATGTAAACAACTTTACAGAACAACCTGTAAATGTTACAGTTTAAATCTGTTATCATTTACATTACCACACTGGCACTGTAAAAAAACAATTCTGTTAAATTTTCAGTAAATAAATATCATAAACTTGATATTCACCTTCTGAAACTGTAAAAATCTGCTTTTTATTTTATAAGGTGTTGTTAATTGATGAGTAAACATTACAGAAGAGCACATGATGTCATGCTTTTTCATGGGGCAATGACCAGTAAACATGTAGAGACTCTAAAAACCATCATGGTAACATGTGAAATTAAAATTATGCAGTTAATATTAACCAAACTAGATTAAATATAAAACAGAACACCCCAATGTACATAAATGATATTAAAAATAAGAAACATGACTATTCCCATAAAATACAGTGAAATATGATGGGTCATGCAGGGAATTGTGGGAACGCCTGATTTTTTTATTTTTTTTACAGTAATTTTAACAATAATTTGCTGTAAAAAGTACATGTACTTTCTTGTTAAACATAATGTAAATTTTTATCATTAATTATAAGGTAAAATCATACTTTTTACATCCAAAAAATTTCACTTTTAAAATGTTATTTTAAAAACTACTGTATTGTCTTTTAAAATATATTAACATTTTTACTGTATATTTTACTCTGAATACTTTGTAATCAATTATCTTTTTTTTCTGTAGCATTTTTACATTCTTTTACCGTTAAAATGACAGACATTTTTTCAGTGCTTGTTTTATTTATAGCATTTGGCTTAAGCAACACTTACAAAGATGCCTTTGGTTTACTGGATAATTTAAATGGATTCACTTTTGTTTCATGTCCTTTTGTGATCCCTGCTTTATAGTGTAGTACATTTTCGAAGTCATCCTTGTTGTTGGTATTTGTGCTGCAATATCTTAATTTAGATATATTTGAATTACATTTTATGCAATACTGCTTGTTGATGTCATATTGAAATGTATTGCAAGTAAAAGACATTGTGCATATGCACAATCACACATGCAAAAAGATTTTTAAGGCCTGCCCTTGATTCAAATAGTAGACCGAAGTGATTAAGAGTGTACTCTCCAAAACAGAGAGAGATGAAACTATGTGCCAGGGCTGGTGGCATTATGCTAATCACAGAGAAAAACTGCTGAATCAAAGCAAGACTGTGTCCGTGCTTGAGCACTGAAAGAGCACGAATCTGCTTGTGTCTCTATTGCCACTGTCTGATGAGTAAGCCTTAGGAGACAGGACCATATGACCTGCCATATGACATGTTTTATTCTCTCTGATATTACTAGAATTTGGTCTTTTTCTTCCTTACTTTTAAATAAATGTTTTGAATAACATTTGAAAGCAATGACCCCATTTGTTTTTTCCAGACCATGGTGGGAAATTCTGTCCATTTGCCCATATGTTCATCTTATCATTCTGGTTGGGGAATGTAACAAAATGTGATGTTATATGTAACTAGATGGGATGTTAAATAAACATTGTTGCTGCACTAAGGGTGGGAATCAGGAGAGCCTGGCAATACAATATTACAGGATATGAATATAGCTGGGCCATATTACAGAAATATTGCAATTCTATAATTGTGACTAGAAAGAGTGATATATTGAGATTTTTGACTCATTTTGACTCATTCATCTTTGTTGGATTTTGGTGCTTTGCACAAATGCAGAACTTCCTGCTTTACTTGATCATAGAGCTATAGAAATAACGTAGAGAACATGTTAGTGTCACAAAAGAACAATGTTAGGGAATAGCGTATCTTTGTTACCTTGGAGATCCTTACTTGCTATTTCTTCTTTTCTATTTTGGTCGAATATAAATAATTAACTATTATTAATTCTTATTTCGCCTTTTTATTCTCTTTCAATGAGTGATCGCATTCGTTGTGCTGTATGTTTTGTTTGTGTTCTTATTGCCTAATGCTGTTTGCATCTGTGAGTTGCTGTATGTGATTGAATGTACAGTATCAGCTGATAACTGTAATTGTTTTAGGGCTGATGTTGTGATGTCTGCAGCCAGGGACTGAATGAATTCAGTTCTTGCTCTAATCCCTTCTGTTTTTGGAGCAGCTGGGCTTCATACCATCCATCAGGATATCAACAGAATTATACTTTACATCCATATACATGTAGGGGGATGGGAAAAATGGGGAGAGGAGAGTGGAAATGCACAGACAAAGCTGTGGATATAAAGTGAAAGAGAAAAAGAAAGACAAAATTGAAAGATAGAGTGAGATTTGGGGGGAATAGATAGATTTAGGGCAGCTTTTAGACCAGTAGTTTTTAATCCTATGTTTAGCTTTGTACCAACTTGCATAATCATATTAATGTCTATAATGGATTGATCAAGACTGCTGTGGAGATTTGCCACCCGCTGTCAAAATACCCATCCCATAATTTATCCTATATTCTAAATTCCTGAATTATACAAGGACAAACAACTCTGTTTCCCTGTCTTTGACCAAACACCCCTTATAGTAGCCTATATCTTATTATTTAATTAGTTATAGCTCATTTCTTTCTTCCTTCTTTGATTCATTGTAACAGGCTTTGTTTGCTCTACAAAGGTGGAGGAACAAATATCCCTCTTTTCAGTTGTTCTGCTTATCCAGTTAATGCAGGAGTAAAGAACATGGAACATTTCTATTTACAAAAAAAAAAAAAAGTTGACACAGTTATATGTTTTACCTTGACTTGATACCTTAAAGGGATGGTTCACCCAAAATGGAAAATTATCTCATAATTTCTGTAACCTCATGCCAACTCCGATGAACACAAACATATATTTTTAGAAGAATATTTCATCTCTGTAGGTCCAAACAACGCAAGTGAGTGGTGGCTAGAATTTTGAAGGTCCAAAAAGCACAAAGGCAGCATAAAAGTAATCCATAAAACTCCAGTGGTTAAATCCATATCTTTAGAAGTAATATGATAGGTGTGAGTTAGAAATAGAAATATTTAAGTCCTATTTTACTATAAAAACTGCACATTTGAGAATTTAGAGTAGGCTATTAATTCATCAAAACGAAGAAGTAACACAAAAGTATGGAAATTATGCAGTGACTAAAAAATGTTTGTCAGATACATCTTATTTTTGAACTTCTTCAGTCTAGCCTTTTGTCTATTGCAACTCTGCACACAGTTAATTTTCTCAATCAAATTTAGGTGCATCCTGGGATTTTTCAATGGTATTGAATGATTTCATATGCTGGACACTTGTTGGCTACTTTTCTTAAAAAAAAAAAAAAAACTATTAAATAAATAGATAAAAGTTGTATAGATATCTATAATTAGGCACAATTTATTTTTGAGTACAGAAATAATAACAAACATTTGACCATAAACCTTTAGATCAAAAGGTTTTAAGATTATGAGAAACAAATTTAGTCAGTGTCCTTTGGACTGGTAGTAAATGCTATATTTATTTTACATTTATATGTTGTTGATATTAATTTTATTTACTAACTTTTACTATTTTTATTTGATTTGTATCTTGCTATGTTTTGCTATTGCAGTAGATAAATCTAGGATAACTAGAGTTTCAAGTTTTTATTATTTTTTGTTTTAAGCTTCTAGTAACCATTTAAAGTGATTTTAATAAGTACAATTTAAGGGGCCTGTGTATCTCAGCAAGTATTGACACTGACTACCACCCCTGGAGTCGTGAGTTTGAATCCACAGTGTGCCAACCCGTTGCTATACATATGTCTGCCAGGGAGGTGCCCCTGGCCAGTGCCCACAAGGACGCAACACTCCTTGTAGAGTGTGCTTGGACCCACAAGGGGTGGGGCATGGCCTAGGTGTGATAGGCCAATGAAATGGCATCCACGACCCAGTGGGAAAGCCTATGTTTGGAGACAGCATTCCCTTTCCGCTGTCCGCCAAAGCAGACAAAGAGCTGCTCAAAACATCTAAAGCTCTGCGTGCGGCCCAAGAATGTACGCAAAGCACGTACCGGACACAGCAACAAAGGGGTCTGCGTCCTCCCGGGGCAGCGCTTGCAGGTTCACTACCTGATCTCTAAAGGGCGTGGTAGAAACCTTGGGCACGTAGCCCGGTCGCGGTCTTAGGATCACATATGTGTCTGCCGGACCGAACTCCGGGCAAGTGTCGCTAACAGAGAACGCTTGCAGGTCCCGACCCTCTTGATGGAGGTGAGCACGATCAGCAGGGCAGTCTTGAGAGAGTCCAGCTGATTCTAGCAGCTCGAAGGGAGGCCTCTGGAGGCCCGCGAGGACCATTGAGAGATCCCAGGAGGGGAACAGGCTTGGCCGGGAGAGATTCAACCTCCAGGCGCCTCTCAGGAACCTGATGATTAAGTCGTGCTTACCCAAAGACTTGCCGTCTACTGTGTCGTGGTGGGCCGCGATAGCAGCGACATACACCTTTAGGGTGGAAGGGGACAGCCTCTCCTACAGAAATAAGAGCACTGACCTAACTGCGCACCTCTGTGGTTCTTCAGCTCGGGAAGAACACCAATTTGTGAACAAGCGCCACTTCAGGGCGTAAAGTTGCCTGGTAGAGGGGGCTCTGGCTTGGTTGATCGTGTCTACGATGGCAGGTGCTAGACCAGCAAGATCTTCCGCGTCCCGTCCAGGGGCCAGACGTGGAGGTTCCAAAGGTCTGGGTGCGGATGCCAGAGCATGCCCCGTCCCTGAGAAAGAAGGTCTTTCCTCAGGGGAATTCACCAGGGAGGGGCTGTCACGATGAGTAAGAGGTCCGAGAACCAGGCCCGGGTGGGCCAATAGGGAGCCACTAGGGTGACATGTTCCTCATCCTCCCTGACCTTGCACAGCACCTGTGCAAGAAGGCTCACTGGGGGAAATGCGTACTTGCGCAGTCCCGCAGGCCAGCTGTGTGCCAGTGTGTCTGCCCCGAGGGGAGCCTCTGTTCGGGCATACCAGACTGGGCAGTGGGAGGTCTCTCGGGAGGCAAACAGGTCTACAAGGGCCTTGCTGAACTGTTCCCAAATCAGCTGGATCGACTGGGGGTGAAGCATCCACTCTCCACTGGGCAACCGTTGTCGTGACAGCGCATCCGCTACCACATTGAGTTTGCCAGGGATGTGAGTGGCGAGTGACTTGAGTCGCTGCTGGCTCCAAAGGAGGAGACAACGTGCGAGTAGTGACTTGTGGCTGGAGCGTACGCCGCCTTGGCAATTTATGTACGCCACCGTGGCAGTGCTGTCTGACCTGACTAGGACATGTTTGTGAGAAACTTGTGCAGGGCAAAGAAAACAGTCAGCAACTCTAGGCAATTGATGTGCCAGTGCAGCGCGGCCCCTTTCCAACGGCCCACGGCTGAGTGCCCATTGCACACAGCGCCCCAACCCAATCTGGAGGCGTCAGCCGTGACCAGGACACCTGCTGCAAGTGTACTCCAGCCTGCAGAAAGCAGAGGCCTGTCCAGGGTTTGAATGTTTGGCTGCAGGCGGGGGTGATCGTCACACGGTGCGTGCCGTGGCGCCATGCTCGTCTCGGGACTCGAGTCTGAAGCCAGTGCTGAAGCGGTTTCATATGCATCAACCCCAGTGGCGCGACCGCCGCGGAGGATGCCATATGCTCCAGGAGCCTCTGGAAGAGTTTTAAAGGGACCATTGTGCCTGGCCTGAAAGTGGAATGGCATCTCAGCACCGACTGTGCACGCTCGTTGGTGAGATGTACTGACATTGAGATTGAGTCTAACTCCATGTCGAGAAAAGAGATGCTCTGAACCAGGGTGAGCTTGCTCTTTTCCCAGTTGACCTGAAGCACCAGACGGCTGAGGTGCCTGAGCACCTGGTCTCTGTGAGCGCATAGTAACTCTCGGGAGTGGGCCAGAATGAGCCAGTCATCGAGGTAATTGAGTATGTGAATGCTGGCTTCTCGGAGTGGGGCAAGGGCTGCCTCTGCAACTTTCGTGAAGACACAAGGGGACAGAGACATGCCAAAGGGGAGGACTTTGTACTGATACGCCTGGCCATCGAACGCGAACCGTAGAAAGGGTCGGTGTCGAGGCAGAATTGAGACGTGAACGTACGCGTCCTTCAGGTCTACCGCTGCGAACCAATCTAGATGCCGGACGCAAGTTAAGATGTGTTTTTGCGTGAGCATTTTGAACGGGAGTTTGTGCAAAGCTTGGTTGAAATCTCGCAAGTTCAAGATCGGTCGTAAGCCGCCGCCTTTCTTGGGTACAATGAAGTAAGGGCTGTAGAAACCCTTCTTCATTTCGGTTGGAGGGACAGGCTCTATCGCATCTTTGAGTAAAAGAGTAGTGATTTCCGCACACAGGGATTTGGCATGCTTGCCGTGTACTGTGGTAAAATGGACGGTCATCTGAGCGTCAGCCTCAGCCTGGGCATGCTGGCCCAAAGGCGGCAGCCCAGGGGAGTCATCCACGTCAGACTTTGCACTCTACGATGCAGTGGCAAGCTCATCCACCTTGAGCTCTAGAGGATAAGCAGGCTGGCTGTGAGGCGAACCGCAGTTGCCTCAAGCACGGACGGGAGTCAACGAGCATGCTGGGGAGCAGGTGGTCCAAGGGGGCGCTCGCAATGAGAGCATGAACCATCCACAAACGCTGCCTCAGTGTGATCGCTGCCCAGACACATAAGACAACACCTGTGGCCGTCTGAAGCAGAGAGCACTCTACCGCACTCTACCAGGAACTACACAGGGGCGGAATGGAATCTTTAAAAAGACGCGTCCTGAAAAGGATGTTCAACGCCGCTGTGTATTGCTCTAATAGAGGAAAATACTCTTTTATAAGAAATATCACTCTTTTACAACTCTTTTAAGCTCTTGCGCTGTCGAAGCATCCAGGGGCAAACTGCACTACCGTGCAGGGAAGGAGAAAGCCGCTGTAGTGCGCCGTAGATCCAACAGCAGAGAGCGTCAGAGGAACAGGAACGGGTGTGTGACTCGCAGCTCACTGCAGACACAACCATCGGCTCCGAAGAAAATTTATGAATGAATTCGACGTATTTCCTCACCTTTATACCCGTATAAAGGACTGCTGCGTCTTTGTTTTAATGGAGACGTGGCTCAGTGACAGAGTTCCGGACGCCGCCATTCAGCTAGACGGGCTCGCCTCGTTTCTTGCTGACAGAAATACAGCTCTCTGCGGTAAGACTCGCGATGGTGGCTTGTGTGTTTACATCAACACGGAATGGTGCAAGAACTCTGTGCTAGTCTCTAGCTACTGTTCATCGCTGTTGGAGCTTGTGACTGTTAGATGCAGACCTTTTTATTTATTTATTTTTATTTACATTCCCCCCAGCGCTAACGTTAAGGAAGCGCTCTTTGAACTGTATGGGGCTATGAGAGAACGCTCACCCGTACGGACTGTTTATTGTCACCGGAGATTTCAACCATGCGAATCTCAAGACAGTGCTCCCTAAATTCCATCAGTATGTGGACTTTTCAACGAGAGGGGCGAACACGCTTGATCTTGTTTACACGAACATCCCAGGCGCGTACCGGGCGGAGCCCCGCCCCCACCTCGGCTACTCAGACCACATCTCTGTTATGCTAATTCCAGTATACAGACCGCTCGTCAGATGCACAAAACCGCTTCAGAAGCAGGTGAAAACCTGGCCAGCAGGAGCCATCCCTGCTCTTCAGGACTGTTTTGAATGTACTGACAGGCACATGTTTAGGGAGGCTGCAACATATGGCGACTCTACTTTCTCCAAGACCATCACAACATGCTCCAACCAGAAGCCGTGGATGACTGCGGAGGTGTGCACGCTGCTGAAGACCCGAGACTCCGCCTTCAGAGCAGGCGATAAGGCAGCCCTAAGAACAGCTAGGGCCAAACTGTCCTGGGCCATCAGAGAGGCAAAGCGCACACACGCCCAGAGAATCCACAGTCACTTCCAGGACAGCGGTGACATGCGGCGCATGTGGCAGGGCATCCAGGCCATCACCAACTACAGGACAACATCCGTTGCCTGTGACAAAGATGCCTCCCTTCCAGATGCGCTGAACGACTTCTACGCTCGGTTTGAAGTGCAGAACGACGTGGTGGCAAGGAAGACCACCCCTCCCCCCAACGACCAGGTGCTCTGTCTCACCACAGCGGATGTGAGGAAAACTCTACATAGAGTCAACCCACGGAAGGCTGCTGGACCAGACAACATTCCTGGCAGAGTGCTCAGAGGATGTGCAGACCAGCTGACAGATGTTCTTACCGACCTCTTCAACATCTCTCTGAGCAGCACCATCGTTCCAACATGCTTCAAGGCCACCACCATCATTCCCATGCCAAAGAAGTCTTCAGTGTCCTGCCTCAATGACTACCGTCCCATTGCACTCACACCAATCATCATGAAGTGCTTCGAGAGGCTCGACATGAGGCACATTAAGACCCAGCTGCCCCCTCACTGGACCCACTGCAGTTTGCGTATCGTCCAAACCGTCATCGCCACAACCCTCCATCTGGCCCTCACCCACCTAGACAAAAAGGACTCATATGTTCGAATGCTGTTCATAGACTTCAGCTCAGCATTCAACACAATAATTCCTCAACACCTGATTGGAAAGCTGAACCTGGTGGACCTGGACACCTCCCTCTGCAACTGGATCCTGGACTTCCTGACTGGGAGACCACAGTCAGTCCGGATCGGGAACAGCATCTCCACCACCACCACACTGAGCACTGGGGCCCCCCAGGGCTGTGTGCTCAGTCTACTGCTGTTCACTCTGCTGACTCACGACTGTGCAGCAATGCACAGCTCAAATCACATCATCAAGTTCGCCGATGACACGACCGTGGTGAGTCTCATCAGCAAGAACGACGAGTCAGCGTACAGAGAGGAGGTGCAGCGGCTAACGGACTGGTGTAGAGCCAACAACCTGTCCCTGAATGTCGACAAAACAAAAGAGATGGTTGTTGACTTTAGGAAAGCACAAGGTGAACACTCCCCGCTGAACATCAATGGCTCCTCTGTGGAGATCGTCAAGAGCGCCAAATTCCTTGGTGTTCACCTGGCGGAGAACCTCACCTGGTCCCTCAACACCAGCTCTATTAACAAGAAAGCCCAGCAGCGTCTCTACTTTCTTCGAAGGCTGAGGAAAGCACATCTCCCACCCCCCACGTTCTATAGAGGGACTATTGAGAGCATCCTGAGCAGCTGCATCACTGCCTGGTTTGGGACTTGCACCGGTTCGGACCGCAAAGCCCTGCAAAGGATAGTGAGAACAGCTGAGAAGATCATCGGGGTCTCTCTTCCCTCCATCAAAGACATTTACAAAAAACACTGTATCCGCAAAGCAACCAGCATTGTGGAGGACCCCGCACACCCCTCACACAAACTCTTTAACCTCCTGCCGTCTGGCAAGAGGTACCGAAGCATTCGGGCCCTCACGACCAGACTGTGTAACAGCTTCTTCCCCCAAGCCATCAGACTCCTCAATACTCAGAGACTGGTTTGACACACACACACGTGTCCTGAGTTGCACTTTAATAACTGCCACTTTATAACTGTCTGCTACCTCAATAACTGTTATGTGCATAGAACACTATATCATAGTATGTTATGTTTACATCTGGCATTTAGTAACTGTTGTCTTTTTGCACTACTGTGTACTGGTCGGCGCTGCACTGTCTATCACTGTGCCTATTGTCCTGTTCATTGATAGAAATTTATTATAATGTCCTGTAATTTTGCACACGTTTTTGCACGTGCACTTTATATAGGTATTTTATATAGGTATTTTATTTAGTCTATGTAGTTTCATGTGGTTCTGTGTTTGTCCTATGTTGTTTTATGTAGCACCATGGTCCTGGAGGAACGTTGTCTTGTTTCACTGTGTACTGTACTAACTGTATATGGTTGAAATGACAATAAAAACCACTTGACTTGACTTGACGTATGTCCGGGGGCAGGGTATGCAAATACTGTCTGCCAACTTCTCATTGGCCTTTTTTCATAGATCAGAGGCATATTCGGCGCTCAAGAGAGACCCCTAGTGTCGCTTCTTCAACACAACGTCGAAGTGAGCGACAGACGGGGAACATAGCACAAAGCAGAAGCAAGCACAAACAATGAATAGAGGTGAGAGTGAGTGACATGGGGTTTAGCCTGTGCGATTTCATGGCTCCCAAAAGCTATCTTGTAAATACAAATGGAATATGTTATGATGTTTATTTATAAATCGAGCACAAACGAACGACACCGGTTCGGAGCGAGTTGGAGTGACGTCACTGCTTCCGAGATGTTTCATTCTATATGTAAGGAAGATAAATAGTCACCCTGTTTCTTTCAAGGGCATAAACCAAGCACAAATGAATAGCATCGGTTTGGAGCGATTTGGACTTCATGGGGTGGAGAATGACATCACTGCTCCCAAATACAAGCTGTTATTTCTAAGGGAAATATATACCAGATTAATTTTAACAGCACAGATCAGAACAAACCGAGCACAAACAAATAACACCTGAGCGATTTAGACCACATGGGGTGGAGAGTGACATTACTGCTCCCGAAAAGTTTCTTGCTATATCTAAGGAAACGAAATAGTAACAGTGTTTCTTTTAATGGTACAAATGGAGCACAAACAAAAAACACCAGTTTTAAGTGATTTGGACCACTTGGGGTGGAAAGTGACGTCACACAGCCAAAACAGCCATCCAGGGCGTGCTGAGTGACTTCCGCCAACCAAAGTGGCCCGGTTGCTCGGGAGTTTAGAGTCATATGGGGTAACATCCTTGTGGTCGCTATAATGTGGTTCTTGGTCTCGGTGGGGCGCATGGTGAGATGTGTGTGGATGCCATGGAGAATAGCGTGAAGCTTCCACATGTGCTGTGTCTCTGTGGTAATGAGCTCAACAAGCCACGTGATAAAATGGCCGGATTGACGGTCTCAGACACGGAGGCAACTGAAAGATTCATCCTCCACCACCCGGATTGAGGCACATCACTACGCCACCACGAGGAATTGGAGCGCATTGGGAATTGGACATTCTAAATTGGGCATTCTAAATTGGAGAAAAAATGGGAGAAAAAAAATGAATATGAGAGTGAGTAAATGATGACAGATGTTTCATCTTTTGTGGAACTTTCTCTTTAAATGGCTAATTTTGAAGCTCATATATTAGCTGGTGCTGAGCGTAGCTGAATATATGTATTATATATATTCTCACAGCCTGCAGCTCATGGATGGAGGTTTATGTGACACCTGAAGCAGGTTTGCATGCCCACTTATACACAATTGTGCTCTGACACATCTGTGTTTAATAGGGAAGCATATAATATCACTTGTGCTTTAAAGAGAAAGACAATCATCACTTTAACCCAAGGATATATTTAAAAGTACAATCAGGCGCTGTAGTGTGAGAGCTGTAAATCTGGCATTCAGCCACATCCTTTAAAATTGCAACATATCTAGCTGCTGCTTATCTTAATGTATGGTGCCTAGCACAGACGACTAAATTAAGGAGGGTGTCACATGATCAGATTTGTCTAGGTCTGAACATCTGGTGCAGCCCCCTGTTTATATTTACATTATGAGCCACCAGGCCTGGAGGGAGACAAACCATCATGAGGAGGATCAGTCACTCAAGCTGCTCTAATTCAGTTGTTATCCTTTAGACTGGGCCAGACAGGGCTGTAGTGAAGGATTCTGGGCCCCCTGACTGTAAATTGCACTGGACCCCTTATGTCTATACTACTGGAATTGTTGTGGACCCCCATGCACCTTTGGGCCCCTAGAATCACTCCCAACTTTCATCCTAGCAGCTAGAGTCAGAATGTCTTGACTTCACAAAAGCATTGTGAGCTTTTCTCTAATCTTTTAGTTTATTACCCCTCTGAGTGTTCCATCAGTTACTGATTTGAAGATAATCTGAATTGCAATAAATTAACTTTATTTTAGGTATAGGGGAATAAATTTTTTTTATAAATTGCTAATTTATGTTTTATTGTATGAGGATCTAGAGCAAGACTGCTAGCTACATAAGATAATTTACATCCCCTTTTAGCTGCATTACTTGGGGTCCAAGCCCATAGCCACTGAGTAGGTCCAGCTGCTGTATCTATCAGCATTCCAATTAATCTCAATGGCTGTTGCTCAGCTGGAAAAAAAATAAAAATTGCCATCAATGCTGAAATATTCTTTTTGCACCCAGAATAGGTTAGTTACTGCATCTACTAGCAGTAACTTAGCCCCTTGGTCCAAGCCTGCTTTGATTTGACTGATCCCACCTTAATTTTTTCTACAGAGGATGGATTTTAGTTTACGTGATCCCTTCACAGATGGGGCACCTAAAGCGACCCAGGACAACCTGCTGAAGAGGGATTTTGTGGCCGGGTTGGAGGCACAGAGCTTTGATGATAAAGTGGACGAGACTGTTGGGAAAACAAAATACCACCCCCTTCTGGATGGCATGGATGGGAAGAGGGAAGGTACGTATTTTCTACATCTGAAGGTCCTAAAGAGACAGATCACCCAAGTATGTCAATTCATAAATCATTCTTCTTTTATATGATCATAAAACAGTGTCAAATATATCAGGTAAGCATATTTGTTTACTGCTCATTTTTGTTGTACATGTTTGCTGTCTGTTATGTTTGCATTTAATCTGATGCATGTATGTTATATTGGGTCGTGGCTCAACATGAGGCCCAATAGGCTAAAGGCAGACAGGACAATTTTCTGGAACAGCTTGCCCACATTACCATTTGTAATTTACTGTCTCCCTTCTGCACTGGATTTTAATCTGATTTTAGTAGGCCTATATGTTATTTGTTGATAATTACTTTTTTTCCTGTCTGCCAATAAAATGGAACATGGCATAAAATATAATTGAATCTCTTTCTCTTTTGTAACATACTCTGAATGTTAGTTTCTATTGGGAAAAATCTCATTGATATTCAGATGTATTTTTGTTTACTTTTTTGTTTGTTTGTCTGGGACTTAAGCCTGATTCTGGTTGGCAATATCTCTGATTAAATCTAAGAATTTCCCCTAAGATTTTTTTAGCTCCGCCAACTGCCTAAAACTATGCTGTCTTCTGCCAAGAATCGTCACATGTGAACTCTGATCTTAAGCCACAGACAGGCATACAGCCTTCCTCTTGGGTTTTAACCACCACCATGGTTTTTTCTCAAATTTAGTAGTTTATTATGCTTTTTTGTTTTACAGTTTAATCACTTTGCATGAGGGTGCTAATAGTGTCTAGGCACTGCTGTTACTTAAGCTAAAGGAACACGACTTTACCAGTAGAAATACTTGGAGGTTATTTTTGGAATGTAATTCATAATTATTTAAGAGAGTTGCTTTTCTTGAAGTTAGTTATTGATAATACAGCAGGCTGCAAACTATTTCAGTAGGTAACATTAAGACTTGGAAATACCTTTAGGTAGCTGAATTTCCACAGATTTCTTTTCTTTCACGTTCTGGGATTGGGTCACTAGTTCTGGAAAATCAATGCAATGTTTGTTATGTATTTCTCTCTGCCCCACCTCTCTCTATATATTGGTTTAGCCTACGTTAATCATAGGAGTGTGTTTTCTGGTATGTTCTCATCATGTATGAGAAGATGCAGCAATGTTGACCTTTCCAGCATTATAAAGGGCTTGCACTTGACAGAATGCTTAGACATCAATAACTGCAGGAAGCAATGTATACGCAGCATTGTGTGTTTATGTGTGGATGCTGGTCTCAGTAGATATGTCTATAGCTGATGTGACAGATACTTTTAATAGCTTCTGTCCAAAGATCCTTATGGGTGAGATTAAGTTTCTCTCTCCATCCATTAATCCATTAAGAGAGATAGAAATGTCCTTTTATTTGACGTTACTGTAAGATTAGCACTCTCAGTGTGATAAGGTCGCAGCATACAACAGTTATATTACTTGTGCTATAGAAACCTATATTTTAGCTTCCCATGATTGTTTGGCTAAATTAAACTGAAATGCCAGTGAGCAATGGGTATAAAGGGTTAAATGTGTTCATTTGTCAGCATTCATAAAACATTAATGCAAGCTGGTAGGCATATATTTTTCCTGTCACACTTTATTTTGTCTTTCATTGTGAAAATTAAGCTCTGTTATTGACAAAGCAATAAAGATTTGTGGAAATTGTAAGTTGTCTGTTCGCAAGCTGTTGGAGGTTCATTTCCAAAGGACAAAGTACATGTAAAGATGATTAATCAATAACTATGCTGTTCTTTGGCCGTGCAGCTACTGAGAAAGATAATAATATTACACATGTTCTGTACTTCAATGTCATATATATTCATTCATGTCATAATTGATATCATGACAACTTTTATATAATCTTATGTGGAATTGCAATCGTTCTTTTTAAGGCTCTTTTGTCCTCTGCTCTTACATGACCTTCCTTCCTGGTTGCATGTTGCAGACCCCAGGGCAAACAATTTCATATGTATTCTACTGGTATTACATGAACTTGTTATTCATTTAAGGTTGTTAGTGTTGTTGTGTTAGAATACTTGAGTTTCATGTATTTAATTTCCATTTTGCCAGTAGGAACATAGTTATAAAATGGTAACACTTTACAATAAGATTACATTAGTTAACATTAACTAACGATGAACAATACTTATTGACCATTTATTAATCTTAGTTAATGTTAAGTTCATCATATAGTAATACATTTTTAAAATCCAAAGTTGTATACACTATTAACTAACATTATCTAACAATAAACATTTGTATTTTTATTAACTAACATTAACAAAAATTAATAAATGATGTAAAAAACAAATATTGTTCATTGTTTATTCATGATACCTAATGCATTAACTAATGTTAACAAATGGAACCTTATTGTAAAGTGTTAAGTGTTATAAAATAAATAAAACATCAGTCAACATACTGCTATAATAAATATTGCATTGGTTACCATTCAGTTTTTTTTGCAAAAATATTCTACAATAATGCTCCTCTTTAAAATTATTTTTGGGTTGAGATCTCTGGAAGGGTTAATTTAAGCAGACTTGTTGCTAATTTTATTGCCTTTTATAAATGCCTTACATCTGTTAAAGTTGCCCTGGCAACACACATACATCAGATGTCTATTTGATGTGTGTATATGTCTTTAAGTTACAGACTTCAGCTTTAAGCCGTAAAATCAATAGTACAACTTTCAAGTTTGTATTTCTTTTTTTCCATCATATTGTGTGTTAGAGATACTCTAGCTCTTTGACGTTTGGTACTCACTGCACAGACATTATATAACAGAGAGAGATTCTGTGCTAAATGGGATGTTCATCATTGCTTCCCCCACAATTGCATACAGGAGGCTCTTTACCCCAGAATGACTTTGCAGTCTGAACCTTAAGTGCCTCTCGTCTGGGACAAAAGTTATTATTTTTAGTTCTATCTTCCATTTTGGGGGCTTTTTAAACTCCTGAGTCCCAAGCGTGACTGCTGTGTGCATTTTTCAATTTCCCTTTCTGCTTTGCAACTAGTAGCACCTAATAAAAATGTATGTCAACACATGTGGACAGCAGGACAAAGTTGTGACATTTTTAAATAATACCAAACTCTAAAAATTATTTTAATCAAATTGTTTATTATGTTTCCAGGAGTGTTGGTGGTTCATGTTTTTGAGACATTACAGACATTACATCAGAAATTAGCATAATGTTTCTGATTTAAAGTAATGGCCAGCATCATCCAATCACTGCCAACCATGTTAAAATAAATGTATGCAATATAAATTCTGAATTTATGTACTGATTACCATTGTCTCATGTCTATGTGAATGCACTTAGCTGCTTAGGAAAGCTAGGATGCTCCCATGTTCCCTATTTAGTGAATTACTTTACCTCCAGTGTGCTGTTTGTCTGCACTGGTCTCAGAACAGTTTGAAATGCACCTTATTTTCATCCTCCATATAAAGCCTCCGAAAGCAACCATTTTCAGCATTGATAAACCCATTGATTCTCTGAGATAATGCAGAGTAAACATTGAATTTCTAAGAAAAACATGTGCCAAAGTACACATTAGTATAAATTGTGTTTAACAGCAAGGCAGATTCATCCAGATTAATTGCCCAAATTTGTTAAAAAATTGCATATCGGATGAAACTAGAGACTCTAATCCTTTGACTTAAACAGGTTTCAATGTTAAAACTTAATAGTTTTCTTACCAGATGTAGTTTACTCTGCTGGTATCGGCACCATGTTGTTTTGTCACATGACTCGGCACGTCAAAAGTTTAACCTTTTACTGACTGCACAGATTCTTCTGCACTGAGATCAGTCCGTTTAAATTAAATTAAATTATGCGTTGAGTATAGCAAAGCCAAAATACAATGTCCACAGATGTGTACGTGGGGTTTGCAGATTAATATGCCTCCCTTTGTAAAACCATTGCTCTGCTCATGTTTAGTTGCCACAAGCACCCTAAAACATTTCAGAAAGATGACTGAAAACATGCTATTTGAAGCATAAATACACAAATCATGCCGAAACCTCCTTGAAGCCAACCTTATCAACATAAAACACAAAATCCTGGCCAACAGATTCCCACAGCATCTCTGCTAATATGGCATGCGGCAGCCGACAGACACAGCATGACTCGCAGTGACATGCACATCTATCTTGTTTCAAGGAGAGGATAATTGAATGGAGATGGTATAGCCAAGACCTGTGGGAGCACAATCATTAATCCAAGGCTGGTATTTTAGCTAATGCTAGTTCAGTGCTGGCTTTTCACATCAGATGATCTTGATGCTGACAGAGTGCTTTGCAGAGGAAACCTAAAGCAGCCTCAGCTGGTTGTGTAACTATGGTTACAGGCCTGCAGTCTCAGCCTGTCCCATCTTCTTAGCATCACTCATCTCCAGTGGCCCTTCTCATAACAGCTGAATATTAGAATGGCTGGGACTAGCCCTATTTTCAGGGATGCCCCTTACCACTGTCTTTGACAAGGGACACAATCAGATTTCAAGTTGCATGTTTACAGGACTTCACACATGACAGAATCATGTTATCATATGCATTTAGCTGCTAATGAAAAGTGCTCATCTCATTGCAATGCAGTTACTCCTCATGTCCACAGATGTGTCATTCTATGCCAAGCGTTGTAATTGCAAACTGTGTTTGAGCAATTCCACTTTTTCAGTGTTAAAATACTTTCTTCTATCCCAGCTTAATATGTAGAAACAACTATAAATGAGGTTGATTTTCTCGAAAACTGTAAACATTGTCTCTGTGGCACTATACAAATTCCTGTGTTTCCTTTGAGTGACCTGTTTAGACCTAGCTCAACAACATTACTCAACACATGGTGTTAGTTGGGGGTGGGATTATTTGTTAGTTCAACAAACGGCAGATGAGTGGCTAAATCTAAACGCTGTTTTGAAAACATTCTGTTTGTTTTTACAATTTCATTCAGTGGTGTTGGTGTCGGAGAAATTACATTCTTCAGTTTTAAGTAAAAAGTACAGTAGATGATTGTATTATGATATTTTATGATTCCACATGCTGCTTCAAAGGTTTGCTAAAATAACTATGTGGTCGTTTTGAATGCTACATGTGTTACAGTAATGCCACAGAACTGACTGTAGGATAATAATAATTAAAACATCTTTATGCTCAGAAATGTACGTATGGAAGTAAAATAGTAAAAATGTTAATGTAGTACCTTTAGGTTTAGCTCAACTCTCAGCTGGTTTATAGTTTACAACTTGCATTTAGCAAATTACCTGGATGCATGGCTGGACTGGTAATCTGGCATACCGGGCATTTTCCCGGTGGGCCAACGCACTTTTTCGGCCATGAAATGGGCCGAATGGGCAACCCGATATCACGCCAAAGCGTGTAATAGACACGCTGGTCCACTAGCGGATGCGTGTCAGTGTCACGCTTTGCCTCCTCTAGGCGTGTACATGACACGCATGTGTGTAGGTAGAATACCAGCAGGGGGCAATCATTTCCTTAATGCCAACAACTCTCCACGCACCAAAGAGAAAGCGATATATTGCATTCTTCAATTCCGATTAGCAGGAGAAAGTTATTTCCAAAACAATTATTCGCAAAAATAGTTTTTTTTTTTCATTTATAAGCTTATTTTTTACGTGAGGATCGATCCTGTCGATATAACATCAGCATAGGATATTCGACAACATCAGTATCGATATTTCAGGATCTAACGCTGCTTTCTGTGATTAATTAATTAGCCGATTAATATCAATTTCCATTAACGTTATTGACCACAGTAACGTTAACAGCACCACAGATTAAACATCTCCACAGCTCACACACAAATATAACGTTAGGCTACAGCAACGTTAGGATTTCTTAATGACAGCACTATAATGAACACTTTCTCTTTGGTGCGTGGAGAGTTGTTGGCATTGAGGAAATGATTGCCCCCTGCTGGTATTGTAACTACACACATGCATGTCATGTACACGCCTAGAGGAGGCAAAGCGTGACACTGACACGCATCCGCTAGTGGACCAGCGTGTCTATTACACGCTTTGGCGTGATACCAGGTTGGAATGGGATAAGCTAAAATGTAAAATCCTGGGCTAATTTCTCTTCCAAGTCCAGCCCTGCTTGGATGTTACAATCTTATAAGATTGGCAGTTTCCTAAACAAACTCCTTGCTCTTTAGATTTAAGATTCTACTGTAAAAGTTTGTGTTTGTAAAGTTTATCAAGCAGTGTCAATATGTCTTCTTTTTTCTTTTCTAAGGGTCTGGCTTCATGTCTGGAGACCTTACTGGGGGTCAGCATCAGGGCCCTCGGGGAGAGATTCGTCCTAGTCAACCTGGACAATATGTCTACAAGAATGACTTTCAATCAGGTGGGATCATTGCGTATGTCAGGCTATGTTTACATATGTTATGATATATTATGGTTTAAGAGAATTTACTGATAAAATGTAAGAATTTAATCTTGTATTAGACCTTAGTCCCAACCTTTCTAATTTAAGGCCCAGCATCAATGACTGGAAATCCTCTCCAATTGGGAAACCAGCAGATGGGATCTGCAATGAAAGATAACAGCACAGACTCTTTTTTGGGTAATGACTACAATGTTTGATATTGCTGACTTCAGATCATTGGTTCTGTTCAATTCATCTCCTCTGGCTCTTTAAAGTTTAAAGGCGGTACTGCTGTGCTATTTTGCGCTACAGGGTTCTCTCAGCCTGAGATAAATATGGGTATGGGTATGAATATGAATGTTGGCATGGCCCCTTTTCAGAGCTCCAAACTCCCCAGCATGATTGAACCTCAGAAGACTTCACCATTGTTTGTAAACGAACCACCCAAACCCTCCCAGATAACTGCTAATCCAAGTGAAAAATGTCCTCGTATCGGCCAGGAAAATTCTGCAGGTAAAGTCTATCCCCACTTAAGCCACGTCACTGCAGGCTAGAACAGGTAAAACAGACATTAAATATTCATATGTATTCAAAACGCATTATGATTCTGAATGTTTCTATAATCTCAGCTTTCATGTCATTCCACAATTCTGGCACAGATGCTTCATCAATAACTTGTCATTACAGAAGTGTTTAATATTTTTCATGCTCTTCACATTACCATTGATTATGAGACTTTACTATTTTACTGAGGTTTTACTAATCTGATCTGCAAAAGTTGGGCTGCCAACTGTGGGATTGCATGCTATGAAGGGTTAAACCTGAAAAATAGGGATGTTTTAATCAATTTGAGACTTGACTATATAGTGGCCCAAGAACTATTTGGAAACTATTTGGAAACTTTAGTCACACTTTATAATATCTGAAGGTAACTGCATAAGATAAAAATGATCAAAACATGTGTCATCTACAGAAATATTACCCTAGACCTTTTCTCAGAATAACTTCCCTCTTCTTAGCCATTATTGAAGTACCTTTAACTAACTGGTCTTAAGGTGATTTTTGGTGGATGTATGAAGTCAGTTCCTCTCAAGACCACACAGGTGTAGCACTAGCAGAGTAACCACGGGTGTAGTCCAACAAACTTTGTTTTTGAACAATATATATATATATATATATATATATATATATATATATATATATATATATATATATATATATATATATATTACAATATAAAAAACAATATATATATTGTTTTTTCCAAATCAGTTGTCCAATTTACATAATGGCAAAATTCATGGCCACATCACAGCCAGTTGTTATTATTCACTGATTGTCCTTTAGAACTCAGACTGACCTGAGGCCTTTCTGAAACTTTAAGGGTGCATTATGGTGGAAAGTATAAAAGATTATTTAAAGATTCATCCTCCACCTCTCTGTAATATTACTTTTTGAGATGACCATGAAACTAGAAGAGCAATGTGCCTTCTGGCCAAGAGACTGGTGAAGTTTATAAAGCTGTTTTATATTTTAGACCTCATATCTGAAATGTAGATGCTGCTGCCATTGGCACTTCCTCCAATTATCTGTTAATAACTATTTGATCAATGAAGAGCATTGATCTTACTGGATGTGGACAGGCATGTTAAATAAAATACTTTGTAGAAAAAAACACAATTTGGTTGGGTCCAGAAATCACTTTTGTTCTTCATCTAGTTATGTTTAAAGGCTGGACTACCCTGTTAGCTTTCACCATAATAAGACTGTTTGCTGGTCTTAGCTGGTTTAATCTGGTCTTGTTGGTCTCCCATTTTGGCCAAGCTGGTGTTAAGATGGTTTAACTGGTTATCCAGCCTGACCAGTTGACAAATGTCCCAAACTCCTCTTAGACCAGAAAAGCAGACCAGTCTAACCAGGCTAAGAGACCAGCCAAGACCAGAAAACCATTAAGGTGATTGTCAACCATTGTGTATTCAGTGTTTACATCGATGTATGTGTGTGTCTTGTGGATTTTGTTGCTTTTTTGTGAACTTTTTTTGTCTTTTGTGCAGGGACCTGTACTGGTTATTGCATGTAATGTAATGCTTCTCTGCGGCTTTTCTTTGTACTCGTCTCTTTGTGATTTGCCTCTGTTGTCATCCCTGAGTCTGCCTGTTATTTCTCCATGTGTTCATTGGCCATTTGAACTTCCACTCGATGTGCACTCAATTGAGCAAATCCTAGTCTCAGCACATTCTCTCTTAGCATCTGTTTAATCCATCAAGGCCATTTTACAGACCTTTGCAGTAAGTATGACCATGAAACACTCAGGTTATATTTACAGTATATCATTTATATTTATATATTATATTTAGTACCTATTTAGAGAACAGTAGTGATAGGCTTTTTTTGGGATGCCGCATAAAGAAATACAAGGAATTGAACAGCCATTGCTTTCTATTCATAGTGAAATGGTCTTTCTATAATTTCCTGGTCTAACGTACCATATGATTCAAGTGATCAGTGGTTCACAGGTAGCTGGTCTAATGTGTCTTTGGGGTCTCTCATTAGTTGTTATGAGTTGGAGATGATGCACAAGATTTGTTGTTCAGAGGATTTGTTTGGTAGTCAGTGACACTTCCTCTTCCTCTATGTACACAAGAAGATTGGGGATACCATCAGACAGGTGAGGATATGCTCTCTACAGAGCAGTCCCACACCCCCAACAAGGCAGAACAGAGTCTTACTTATCCCTTGGGTTCTCAAGATGCAGCGTCTGGGGTGGAAAAGTCAATTGAGGAAGGAACTGGGAAGCAGCAGAAGAGGAAAAAGAAGAAATGCAAGAATAGGGATGAAATGTATGACCTTCTGGACAGCCTTGGATCCCCAGAGTCTGAAGAGTCTCCATCAGAAAGCTCCAATCATGGGGGGCCCACACTTCCCATCAATAATGAAGAGTTCTGGGAAAGTGAGATCCAGGAAAAAGGGGGAGGACGCATCAAGGCAAGGAAGAGTAAGAGCAGGAAGAAGCTTCCTGAGGAATGGGGCACTCCTGCAGATAATAGCAATATATCTGTGTCCTCTCAACAGAATCCTTTAACCATAATGGACATGGACTTCAGCAGCCCTAATTTGGCTGATTCCAAGACCCAGTCTATTTTTAGTGTAGATCAGGGCAGTGCACTTCCCACGTTCACACGTGATTTTCTGCACCTCACGGACACACAGGCATGCAGACCCCAAACAACCGGTCAGGCAAACTCCTTATTGTCTAATTACCCTGACTCAACATTCAAAATGGAGAGGTATATGTTTGATATGGACAAATTTTCTAAGGACGATGTAGGTGACAAATCTAAGCTGGCGCTGCCTGGTATTCACCCCTCAGATCAATTACCCATGGTATCAGAGAATGATCATACTCACTTGACTGATCCTAAGTCAACCCAAGTCCTTTGTCCAACACAGACTGTCTTGTTCCTTGACTCAGTGCTACAGGCACAGACCCCAGATGCAAGCCCCCCGTCCCAGAGCACACCGGAGAAAACCCCTCTCCCACACACCACTGCCCCAGAGCTTGCTCCCTATCCAACCCCTGGCCCACTGACCATTGTTCCTGAAAGTCCTGCCTCCCAGAGCAAATCAGCTGTTAGTCACTCCTCCTCAGCTATCTCCCCCAACACTGCAGTGAGCTTTAACCCGGATGCTCCGCCTTTCATCCCTTCACTCACAGAGCAGAAGGAGCCCCCTCTGGCACAGCACCCCCTACTGGAAGGTTGGTGAAAATGAAGACTGTATGGAGATGATTTACATAATGCATGGCTCGATGAAGTGGGCCCTCTTCTGCTTTGCTCTTATCTCTGTAGCAAATAATACTGTAGCAAGACAATAATTACTCCTTCTTTATTTGTTTCTCTCTTTCTTCCTCTCTTTCTCTATCCTTCCTTATATCCTTCATTCCCTCCCTCCCTCCCTCCAGTGGCTGTCAGTGCTTTTCAAAAGTGGGGAAGCACAGACTGTTTTCAGTATCTGTTTTAAGTATTTACAACTGCTCAAAACAGTTTGGGCACAATATCAAATTATGAAAGCTGAAATTAATGCAACCTGGTCTCATAGAATTACTTTACCATAACTTAATTTTTGCAAAATTAGTTTTACGTGCCTTGTTCTACATATTGCAGTAGTTTTCTGCTAAAATAGACACTAGAGTTGCAACAACAAGTTTTATTCACCTTCACACAAATCAAGAGTAAAACTGCAGATTAACAGTTAATTTACACTTATGTTTCACTGTTACTCACTTATGACATCTAAACACTTTTAATATAATGTACGATTTAAAAGATGATACATTTTAATCCCTGCATTACCACATTACCAACTACAATTTCAAGCTTATTCCAATATGACTAATTTGTGCAGTAGCTCTCCTCTTTTGACGGCCATGGGCACTGCCTCACGTGTCTGGGCAGCGATCACACTGAGGCAGCGTTTGTGGATGGTTCATATGACCATTGCATTGTTGCTGTTGCGGCTTTCCTTCTTTCACGTGAGAAAGAAAGCTGCGCTGTCTACCCATAGGAATGAGGCCGGCCCAGCTGACGCTGGAGGCGATTTGGGGCGTTCAATGGGTGCGGTTTCGCCGGTAATTCCCAATGGACCTCCCATACCCCAGCATGCTCATTTTGCTCCCGTTCGGTCACGAAATGAGACCAGCCTGCCTCATGGCCAGCATGACGTCTCTTTTGGGGATGAGGCTCCGATCGCTGCATTGGAGAGCGTACTGGCAATGTGGGATGCCGATGACTCCACGGGTACACGGAGTTCACTCCAGTGTAGCGCCCCGCACAGGAAGCTAAAGTCTCCCCGTCTCTCGGGCTGGCACAAGGACCCGAAAGGCTCCTAAGCGCCCCTGAGAGGGACGACCCAGGGAGCGAAACGTCCACTATGGAGCTGGTATACAGACCACTCCATCCCTCGCTGGAGGGCCGGGAGGTAAATCCTTTGTTTCCTTTTCTCTTTTGTTCCCACATTGTCAAAAAGAGAGCAGTTTCCTCACTCCTTGGTTCACGTAATCAGTGTCCACAGCCGCCATTGTCAAGGAACTCACCAAGAGGGCATATGCTCTTGTTGCATTTTGCAACTCGCCCACCATCTCCTCCTCTGGAGTCAGCAGCGGCCGAGGTTGCTTCGGCCACTCATATCCCGGGCAGCCTCAACGCCACAGCGGACACACTGTCATGGAAGTCAATGCTCAGTGGAGAGTGGAGACTCCACCCCCAGGTGGTCCAGCTGATTTGGAGTCGATTCGGCAAAGCACAGGTAGACCTGTTTGCTTCCCTCAGGACAGATGCGTTGGCACCCAGCTGGCCCCGGAGGCTGCGCAAATATGCATTCCCCCATTGAGCCATCTTGCACAGACCCTGTGCAAAGTCAGAGAGGACGAGGAACAAGTCACCCTCGTGGCCCCATACTGGCCCACCCAGACATGGTTCTCGGACCTCACGCTCCTCATGACAGCACCTCCCTGGCAGATTCCTCTGAGGAAGGACCTTCTTTCTCAGACCCCTGAAACCTCCATGTCTGGCCCTTGGACGGGACGTGGAAGATCAAAGTGGCCTACCACCAGCAGTTGTAGACATGATCACTCAAGCCAGAGCTCCATCTACCAGGCAGCTTTATGCCCTGAAGTGGCATTTGTTCACAAATTGGTGTTCTTCCTGAGTCGATGACCCCCAGAGATGTGCAGTTGGGTCAGTGCTTTCCTTCCTACAGGAGAGGCTGGACACCATAACACAGTGGATGGTAAGTACCTAAAGCCTCCCAGGCCATGCCTCTTCCCCTCATGGGATCTCTCCGGGGTCCTCTTGGGCCTTCGCAAAGCCCCATTAGAGCCACTAGAGTCAGTTGAGCTAAAAGCCCTCTCCTTAAAGACGGCCCTCCTGATTGCACTCGCCTCCATCAAGAGGGTAGGAGACCTGCAAGTATTGTCTGTCAGCGATTCTTGCCTGGAGTTCGCTCCGGCAGATTTTCACGTGATCCTGAGACCCCGACCGGGCTATGTGCCCAAGGTGGTGTACCAGTAAGCGCTGCCCCGGGAGGAGGCAGACCCAGCCTTGTCGTTGCTGTATCTGGTGCGTGCTTTGCGCACCTACTTGGATCGCACGCAGAGCTTTAGAAGCTCTGAGCAGCTCTTTGTATGCTTTGGTGGACAGCGGAAAGGGTACGCAGTCTCTAAAGAGAGGCTTACCCACTGGATCATGGACGCCATTACATTGGCTTACCAGACCCAGGCTGTGCCCACCCCCTTGCAGGTTCGAGGGCACTCTACAAGGAGTGTGGCATCTTCGTGGGCACTGGCCAATGGCACCTCTCTAGCAGACATCTGCAGAGCAGCAGGCTGGGCAACATCCAATACATTCGAGATTTTACAATTTCCGGGTTGAGTCGGTAATTTCACATGTCATTTCAGGTAAGAACAGGTAGAATTTGGTAATACGGAACAGTTGGCCTGGTGTATCACTTGTGTATATCGCCTTTCCCCTCCTCTGAGGCGAAAACGTACACTTTTACTCCAGTCGAGTTCACAAAGTTGGGGACCCTGGATGCCCCCGGAGGAGTTCGCCCCACTACTGGGTCTAATATGCCCTGTACTGTGATAGGTGCTCCACAGGTGCCGATTACTCCATTAAACCCTTTGATGTATATTCTGTGGTACGGTTTCCTTGTCGGCGGACCTGCACCTCCCTTGGGTAGAGCTCTCTATGCCCCCGGTCGCTGTGTTTATAGAGTCCCCCCCCCTTTCATTGCGGGACCTACCACAGCGCCTATTCCATGAGCGGCTGCTGAGCCAATGTGTCATATTGCTTCATGTTGACCTCCTCTTTTGGGCAGGATGTGGAAAAGAACACCTTCCCCGATGCGAATGATAGCGTTAGATGGCCCCAGCCGAATCTAATACTCTGGGGAGAGAAAACATATAGAGATAAGGCCACAGCTGGCACGGTCTGCTCCCATGCTAGTTACGTTGCTCCCCCCCCCCCTCCCCCCTCAGGGATTTGGGGAACTACATGACGTCTTTTGGGGCATTGGGGGAGGTTACGTGCAGTCTGATGCACCTGCTATTACGCACGCAGCAGCCTACTTACACAGTTCAGCTGTTGCGGCATTTTTCTATAGGGACCCCTGGTGTCACTACATCGACACACTGTCGAGTGAGTGACAGATGGAGGGAATGAGACGTTGTGTCCCTCTTTACACAACACTGTACTAGCCGCTGAAATGGATGGACCTTGTCTTGGCTCACCACAAAACCTGAATGGAATCGCATTCCAGCTCCTTTTATACCAGTATGTCCGGGGGAGTGTCATGCAGCTTCTGCTCGCCCATTCTCACTGGCCTTTTCTCAAAGAATGGGAGGTGTTCGGGGCTCTCAAGAGCAACCCCTAATTAATGTTAACAAATGGAACTAAATTGTAAAGTGTAACCACATTTAACCACATTTAATTTTGCAAAAATGTTGCCACAGGCAAGTTATTTTCATGAGATCAGGATGAATAAACGCGTTACCTCAGTTTGCATAACTGCGTGTGCATCTCTGAGCCGCCAATGTGCTGAACGCTCTCTGTGCTCGACTGCGGTACTTTTATATATTGTACACAGTCAACCATTTCAATAATTGGCCGTTTGTTGCAAAGTCAAAAAAAAAAATGTCCAATTGGCAATTAGATGCATACCCAATGCAAATAGCATTCAACCCAGAGTTTCCACTAAGAAATTTTGATGCCGACCAACGTGTTCAGGAATGATAACATTTGCCGGAAAAATCTGGTAATTTAATTTCAAATCTGGTGTTTCTTTTGCGCCATAATGCGATGGACTATGCATAATAATGTGATATAAAAATGACACAAAACACAAACATTTGTTCTATATAGATTCTTTTCTATTAAAAGAAAATGTCTGTCGTGGAATAAGCGTCTGATAAAACAAAATTTAAAACATTCACCAGGGAGAAAAAGTGGGCAAAGCAAAGAGAAACTAAAATAAATTTGCCACATGTCCTTTCGTTAACAAACAAATATTGAAATAACAAAAATCATTAGGTAATGTCTAGGGAGATATGATCTGACACACGCATCTGTGTTCATGTGAGTGTCGCATGCGCTTTCTCTGGAGCATGCAAGTGCGGGTGAATCCAGTAGGCTTGCCGAAATTTACAGGAAAGCCAGAGCAGGATTACTTATGCTACTTAATCACTTTTGACCCAGGAAAAACCCTGAAGATAAATAACATCTCCACAGAAAGGGATGACTCCCAAATAAGTCAACAAAATGAAGAGGAGCTATTAAAACAGGTGCGACATCTGGTGTGGGTTCAATCTATTTTACCTATTCAAAATGAAGCACGCAAAAGAATATTATAAAGGCAAAAGATGTGCTCTGCATTATTTTGGCCATTTATGTTTTTGCATCAAGGGTTTATAATTATTTTGGCCATTTATGTTTTTGCATCAAGGGTTTATAATTATTTTATATTTATTTTCTAAAAGAAGTGTTTACATAATTTTGGTTATTTTATTTAAGTGTTTATTATTGTTTATATATATATATATATATATATATATATATATATATATATATATATATACATATACATATATATATATATATATATATACATATATATATATATATATATATAATGTTCTTTGTTCCATTGCTTGAATTCCTTGAAGAAAGTTTTTAATAATAATATCAACAATATATCAGACTGAAATTTGGCATAATGTGAAATGTAGCTTTATGTAGGTCTCCAGACTAAAATAATTACTTTAGAGCCATTGGCTCCTAAACCGAAACATTAAGGAGCCAAATGGCTGTTTTTAGTCACAAATCACACAAATTTTTCGATTTAGATTGCTGTTCAGAAACAAGATAGAAAGACAAAGAAAAGGAAGACAGCTGATAACCCATTCATCGGAGGTTTAATAAACAGAATATATTTTTGAGAAGATAACTTTGCATTCACTTTTGTCTCAAATGTTCACACCCCTTTCATAATTTATACAAAGATGAGAGATAAAAAAAACATTTTTATTGCTGCTCTTCAGAATCTACATTACAGATATTTCCATAAAGTTTAGTATGCATATATTAGTATATTGCATTCAATGAATGTTTGCACCTTGTGTAAGAGTGTACAAGTCCCTCAATTGTCCTAAGTGTCAAAAGCTTGATCTCATATATATATATATATATATATATATATATATATATATATATATATATATATATATATATATGCTATTACTATTATTATTATATTATTGAGTTATAAGAGTTTGGGGCTGTGACCTCCAAAGGGCTTGAGAGCTCATTCTACCAGAGGCATGGCTACCTCATGGGCACTGTTTAAAGGCATTTTTTATAGACTCGATGTCACAGAGCCATCAATTGCTCATTCAGTCCTTGATGTGGGTAGTCAATCTGCTGATGTCCAAAAAAAAATACACGTACAAATCAACAATAACACAGTGCAGCACAAGTGTGTTATTTTAACGGTCAAAACATTTTATTTACCGGTTAGCGGAAACTGTGTCTTGTCCAATAATCTCCCCTAATATCTATTTGTACAGGTATCTGCTATAGTCTTTATTGAGGCATGGCTACAATGGGGATCTATGGATGGTGCGTCAAGTAGAAAAGGCGGATTGCTGTACTTGAATGAACAGTGATGCGTGATATTTTATGATATTGTAACATGACCATATGACAGCTTAAAATCCCCTTCTAACAAATGTATCTGATTTAATTAAAATTCATAGAAGCTAAACTAAAATAATATGTCAATAAAACCCACTTATGTAATATAAAATACACGTGACACTAAACAGTAAACACACAACAAAGCCACAGAATAGGCCAAAATTAAGCAAGCAAATGGATGAAGATGCAACACAAACACACACACACACACATTAAAGGGAATTTTGTGAATTACATAGTTAATTGCAAGGAATCACGTATAGTTTGTTCTGCGCAACTGGGATTTAAACCTGGCTAGTCACTTCTATTGGCTAGCTAAGAATTAAATGATTCCCCTAGTCTTAAAGCAATCACCACGGTTTTATTCTTTCTTTCTTTCTTTCTTTCTTTCTTTCTTTCTTTGTGTCAGTCTTCTATAGCTTGGACCTTTGTTGCATGTAATCCATTCATGTAATAAAGATGTTTTAACATTTCAATGCAGCCATAACACACTGATCGCTATGCATCGCGGCAGCTGAGACTAACAGTTAGCTATTCTTGGTAGCTATTCTCTGTATTTCAGTAGGATTTCAGTATTTCTCTTGTTCAGAGCATCCCTCCAAATGCAAATGTCTTTTACAGGTCCTTCTCAAAAAATTAGCATATTGTGATAAAGTTCATTATTTTCCATAATGTAATGATAAAAATTAAACTTTCATATATTTTAGATTCATTGCACACCAACTGAAATATTTCAGGTCTTTTATTGTTTTAATACTGATGATTTTGTCATACAGCTCATGAAAACCCAAAATTCCTATCTCAAAAAATTAGCATATTTCATCCGACCAATAAAATAAGTGTTTTTAATACAAAAAAAGTCAACCTTCAAATAATTTATGTTCAGTTATGCACTCAATACTTGGTCGGGAATCCGTTTGCAGAAATGACTGCTTCAATGCGGCGTGGCATGGAGGCAATCAGCCTGTGGCACAGCTGAGGTGTTATGGAGGCCCAGGATGCTTCGATAGCGGCCTTAAGCTCATCCAGAGTGTTGGGTCTTGCGTCTCTCAACTTTCTCTTCACAATATCCCACAGATACTCTATGGGGTTCAGGTCAGGAGAGTTGGCAGGCCAATTGAGCACAGTAATACCATGGTCAGTAAACCATTTACCAGTGGTTTTGGCACTGTGAGCAGGTGCCAGGTCGTGCTGAAAAATGAAATCTTCATCTCCATAAAGCTTTTCAGCAGATGGAAGCATGAAGTGCTCCAAAATCTCCTGATAGCTAGCTGCATTGACCCTGCCCTTGATAAAACACAGTGGACCAACACCAGCAGCTGACATGGCACCCCAGACCATCACTGACTGTGGGTACTTGACACTGGACTTCAGGCATTTTGGCATTTCCTTCTCCCCAGTCTTCCTCCAGACTCTGGCACCTTGATTTCCGAATGACATGCAAAATTTGCTTTCATCCGAAAAAAGTACTTTGGACCACTGAGCAACAGTCCAGTGCTGCTTCTCTGTAGCCCAGGTCAGGCGCTTCTGCCGCTGTTTCTGGTTCAAAAGTGGCTTGACCTGGGGAATGCGGCACCTGTAGCCCATTTCCTGCACACGCCTGTGCACGGTGGCTCTGGATGTTTCTACTCCAGACTCAGTCCACTGCTTCCGCAGGTCATCCAAGGTCTGGAATCGGTCCTTCTCCACAATCTTCCTCAGGGTCCGGTCACCTCTTGTCGTTGTGCAGCGTTTTTTGCCACACTTTTTCCTTCCCACAGACTTCCCACTGAGGTGCCTTGATACAGCACTCTGGGAACAGCCTATTTGTTCAGAAATTTCTTTCTGTGTCTTACCCTCTTGCTTGAGGGTGTCAATGATGGCCTTCTGGACAGCAGTCAGGTCGGCAGTCTTACCCATGATTGCGGTTTTGAGTAATGAAACAGGCTGGGAGTTTTTAAAAGCCTCAGGAATCTTTTGCAGGTGTTTAGAGTTAATTAGTTGATTCAGATGATTAGGTTAATAGCTCGTTTAGAGACTCTTTTCATGATATGCTAATTTTTTGAGATAGGAATTTTGGGTTTTCATGAGCTGTATGCCAAAATCATCAGTATTAAAACAATAAAAGACCTGAAATATTTCAGTTGGTGTGCAATGAATCTAAAATATATGAAAGTTTAATTTTTATCATTACATTATGGAAAATAATGAACTTTATCACAATATGCTAATTTTTTGAGAAGGACCTGTAGATTGTGGCTTTAGTCAACTGTCTATGTGTGATTTAACATTTGCTAATCATCCTGTGGGACAGCTTTCATAAGTCACTTTTTGCCATCATATATATATATATATATATATATATATATATATATATATATATATATATATATATATATACTATATAACTCTTTATTCTGCTATAGTCTTCTTCTCATTCAAAACTGTCTATCTTTAACAACGTTTATGAGATTAAGATGTATGTCTGCCAGTTCACCTGCTAAATGTAGACTCTTCTTTGACCTTTAGATTTACCTTTAGATTTAGGTCTTCAATTCCCATAATCTATACTTTTTAAATTAGAAAACTCAATGCTGCAAGCAGTTGTTAACAATGTTCTTTTCTCTCCCTTATGTTCATCCCTGTTTGAACAATACTTGACATCAAACAGGTAAGAAAATATGATTATCTCTCTATGAAATGTTAGTAATATGCAGCCCCTGTCAGTGTATTTTTGAGATCCAACTTTATGAGCTGAGGTTTTCTATGTATGTTTGAAATTACACACATACAAAATAAATAAATAATCAAAAACGCACAAAACTTTTTCTAAACATAGTTTAATCACTAATTAATTTAAACTGGATAGTTACAATGTTTCATTTGTTCAAAACCTTAAGTGCAATCTCAGTATTGATTCTGAAATAGAAACGTGGCTTTATTTAATTTTGTTTGAATGAAAGGTGATGCCAATTTTGGTTTACTTTTTAAATCATCAATTGAGTCAGCATTAGAATAGTCAAGAACGGAGTTATTTTTTGTTGGTAGTATATATGGGTTAAAATCATACTCCCTGTATGTGTCTTTAATGCTTTCCCTTACTTTCATCTCTCTCTCTCTCTCTCTCTCTCTCTCTCTCTCTCTCTCTCTCCCTTTCACATCTCCTCCCAGCTCTTCCATCCTTTTGCAGCAGCTAATGTAATATTGATGGCCGGGCTGTTCAACATTATATAAGACATGAAGAGTTGTGCTTTTTATAGCAAGTGATTAGGGTGTGTGGTTGAAGCCAAAAAAATAGCTGTCGAATTTATTTAAAAAGAATCTTTGACACAACAACTGTAGGATATGTTCCAGAAATAGAAACTGCATGAAATATCTTCTCAAATAATCAATGAGCATGCATGTTCAATGCCACACTGAATACATAAAAAAATGCAGTTCTGATTATGTTTTTTTTCTTTTGTGAAAAGAACATGATGTGATTTCTTAAATGATTGAGTACAGGTTTCACAATATACAGTAGAGGATGGTATCGGACACCATGATTGAGTATGAAATTACTCCATTTGTCCAAATTCTTGATGTCTGTAGTTTTATTTACACTTGTCATGAATCTCTTCTGAAGAGGAGTGATGATAAAATTAACTGGCCTTAATTTATATTTTTGTATTGAAAAATAGAGAAAATATTTCCGGACACCAAATGCAGCCATGTATTGTCTGAATATTTCAAATAATGACAACATAAATGGACAGAATCATAAAACAACACTGAAGCTGTGACAAAAACATGAAACATGAGATTACTTGATTTTCAGTGCAATGAAATGACAGCTGTCTGTACTTTAGATCTTCTGATGTCCCAATTTCAATATCCTCTTAATATCAAGCTATATGATTTGATGAAATGTGTTGTTAGTGGAATGTAAACAGTGAAATACATCTGACACGTCTTTACGCAACAGTACCCATTCATAAGAATCTGGCCCATTATAGCAATGAGAGAAAAGGCACCTTTTATATCTTTCACTGACCTGGAATGGCGCTGCAACAGATGCATTGTAGTTTGTGTGGGTTTTTCTCTAATTAAAGTGCCTGAGCCTATCAGAATGCATATAAATTGCAACATCACATACCCCTGGTCAGGTCTGGAATAGCCAATTGTAGTGGGAGACAGAAAAGTGACCTGTAATATAAGATTGAGAAGATTGCAGTTTCTCTAATATAATGTTTTGGAAGCCACAGTTCCCATTTTCCATAAATGATCAGTTGATCACCAGGTGTGTCATCATAAGTGCAGTCATTTAGAAGTGACAGGAGACACAGTGGGGACGTGACTAGACTAAGAAATGTTCTTAGATTTGTGTGTATGGCTGAAGAATTTTTGACCTCAAAAATGTTTATTATAAAATAAATGTTGGGAAAAAACACATTAGGCCTTACACCAAAATCAAAATTAAGGTATTGGTACACTGTGTAAATGTGATTGCTATTTCTTGTCTTAGAATGCATATAGGGGTCTCACTGACATGTTGGCGGCAACATGATTGACATGCTTTAAACTTTCTTGCACATATCCTTATTTACTCTAAACTATCAGCCTTGCCTTTGTCCTGAACACTTCTAAGTCAAGCGCAGTGCTAAGGTTTGGCTAGAGGTGGCAGAAGTCTCCATGGAATGAAGACTTGCCACGCCGATGGCCACCCCTCTCGCAATTTTCTTTTCCTAGGCAAAATTTATGTTTCTTGGAGATGAATCTATCTCTTTACAACCACAACATACAAAAAAACTTTTTTAAGAAGTGCACACTCATTAAACTTGTTCGTATTCATTAACTTTTAAGACGGTAATCCTCAAGCTGTGAAACTCTCACGGGATTCAACCTATCCATTACACTAGAAGCAAATGAGCTCTTGTGAGAGTTCCTCCTCATGTACTGTACACTTTACGGTGTATTCAGCATGCAAGCGGAGGAATCCAGGGGTGAGTTCCTGTCAAAAGTGATCATCCCTATGCCCATCTCACTCCGAGGATGCATTAAATTGATTGAAAATAGTCGAAAAATTACAGTAAAGACATTTATATTGTCATAATTGACTATTTATTTATAAATAAATAATGTATTCTTCAAACTTCAAAGAACCCTATTCTTGTAGCAATTCAACTGTTTGGCATACTCTTCATTTAAGCTGCTAGTTAATGACCTATGAGGAGTATTTTTCTCAAATTAGAGACTCTGATGTACTTGTATTCTTGTTGTTCTGCAATTGGATTGTCCACTTCTCTCTCCCGATTAGATCAAGTTTGTTTTATTCTTTTAAAACAGAAGTGCATGGAATAGGCTTCATATCTCAAAAGAACAATAGATCGATGAATTTGAGGCGAAATATGTTTATTTTTGGTTATTTTTAAAACTGAAATTTGACTTGCAAGTGTAGCAGGTACAGGATCTCCATATCAGCTGACAGTTAAGCATTCCCAGCAATCTGTGGAATGGTGAAATAAACACAGGACAACAATGTGCATGTGATCAGCTCTGGTCTTGCTTGGTTATATATTTTATCAAAATGTTCACATTAGAACAAACTCAAATGTCACAAAGATAAATTGTCAAAACAAATAGTTTTTCTTTATTGAAATCTCCACTGTTTCAGACTCTTTCTTGCCAATACACAGTGTTTTCATGAAGATCTGTCCATCAGCTAATTTGCATATTCAAAATGACTTTCAGAGATTTCACTTAGTTCAAATAAAATAAATGATATCAAACACATTTTCAAACATGAAGTTTCTATGTGTTTTACCCATTTTAGACCACTCTCATGTGTTTTTAAAGTGAACTAAACATTATATGAACTATTCTTTCAACATCCATGCAGATTGACATATAAAACAATCGACTAATCTGTGGAATGGTGAAATAAACACAGGTCTTGCTGGGTTATCACGAACTACGCAGCAGACCCATCGCAGCACACTGCACTTCCATCGCATCCTCTACTGGTCTGGCAGAACCACCATTCCCTCAATGTATTTTTACATACAGAGACAATATTAATTTCACCATTTGTGATGAACCAATAATTTGGGCATCACACAAGTGTAAAGTAACTTTACTGTAAATTAATTTAAAAAAATGCAATACATCTGTCACGATTCCACTGTTGTCTGGCCTGTGTTTCTCCCCTGTCATCTCTCCCGGACTACACCTCCCATAATTCCCTGCTCTCATCACTGCCATCTGTCTGTCATTGTCTTCATTTGTGCTTAATTTAATCGTTATCCTTTGTGTATAAAAGCCCTGTTGTTTTATCAGTCTTTTGTCAGTTGTTAAATGTATAATGTCTATGTTTTCCAGGTCGTCAACCGTGTTCCTGCTTGTTCCCTTTGTTGATGTTCATCTTGTGTTTATATTATCCCCTCGTGGATGTTTCTTTTGTTCCCAGTGTTTTGTTTGTACCTCATTCACCGTTTTCTGTTTCAACAATAAAGCTGCACATAGATCATCACTCCTCATCCGCCCTTTCATCACAGAACAACTGAACAACAATGGATCTAGCAGCGTTCTTCGTGGAACTTACCCAGGTGGACTTAACTATCCGTGAGTTCACCCATTTCTTCTCTAGCATGGCCAGCTACACAGGTTGGGATGACAACACGCTGAAAAATGCATATAGGATCGGTTTACCCAAACACCGATGGTGGAATTTACCGGAGACCGGGGATTACACCTGGCAGGAGTATGTGGACCTCATCTTGGAAACACTCGCTGCAGGGGAACCACCTCTCTCGATTCCGTTTTCGGCTTCTGGGCATTCTACACCTGCCACGGCCAACGAGCCAATGCCCACGCCTGCCACGGCCAACGAGCCAACGCCCACGCCTGCCACGGCCAACGAGCCAACGCCCATGCCTGCCACGGCCAACGAGCCAAAGACCACGCCTGCCACGGCCAACGAGCTGGAAGTCTCGTCCGTCCCAGAGCCAGCATTGCCAGCCTCGTCCATCCCAGAGCCAGCGTTGCCAGCCTCGTCCATCCCAGAGCCAGCGTTGACAGCCTCGTCCGCACGGAGGAGGAGGAGAAGAGGAAAGGCTTCCGACCTCCAGTCTCCGCCTTCCACGTTAAACGAACCAGAACTCACGCATGCCACGGTCAGAGAGCCAGAGCCTGTAGCCTCGACCGTCCCAGAGCCAGAGCCAGTGCCTGTACCCCGGCTCCGCCTTCCACGGCTCTGCCCCTTGAGCCTTCCCCGGCTCCGCCTGCCACGGCTCTGCCCCTAAAATCCTCCATGTCTCCGCCTTCCACGGCTCCGCCTCTGAAGTCCTCCTCGGCTTCGCCATCCACGGCTCTAACCCTTGAGCCTCCCACGGCTCAGTCACCTGAGCCTTCCAGGTCTTCAGAGCCTTCCACGTCTTCAGAGCCTTTCACGGCTCCGCCTTCCAAGGCCAAGGCTCCATCTCCCGAGCCTTCCACGGCTCCATCTCCCGAGCCTTCCACGGCTCCATCTCCTGAGCCTTCCACAGCTCCATCCTCCAAAACTCCGTCTCCTGAACCTTCCACGGCTCCGCCTTCAGAACCTTCCACGGCTCTGCCCTCTACGGCTCTGCCTCCAGAGCCTTCCACGGCTCCGCCCTCCATGGCTCCACCACCTGAATCTCCCATGGCTCCGCCTTCCACGGCTCCGCCCTCGGAGTTCTCCCTGGCTGTGGTCCTGTGGCCACCTCCCAGGCCTCCTGACCCAGTCCCCATCCTGTGGCCGCCTCCCAGGCCTCCTGACCCAGTCCCCGTCCTGTGGTCGCCTCCCAGGCCTCCTGACCCACTCCCCGTCCTCTGGCCGCCTCCCCGACCTCCTGACCCAGTCACTGTCTTGTGCCCCCCCCCCCTTGGACTGCCGGTTTGCCCCTTGTGCCCCCCCCCCTTTGGACTGCCTGTTTGCCCCTTGTGCCCCTCTTGGACTGCCTATTTGCCCCTTGTGCCCCCCTTGGACTGCCTGCCCCTAATCCCCCTTCACGCCTTGGATGATTTGTATTGTTTTTTTGGGGGGGGGGTTTAGGAGCATCTAGAATCCACTCCTTTGAGGGGGGGGTTGTGTCCACTGGTGTCTGGCCTGTGTTTCTCCCCTGTCATCTCTCCCTGACTACACCTCCCATAATTCCCTGCTCTCATCACTGCCATCTGTCTGTCATTGTCTTCACCTGTGCTTAATTTAATTGTTAAGCTTTGTGTATAAAAGCCCTGTTGTTTTATCAGTCTTTTGTCAGTTGTTAAATGTGTAATGTCTATGTTTTCCAGGTCGGCAACCGTGTTCCTGCTTGTTCCCTTCATTGATGTTCATCTTGTGTTTATATTATCCCCTCATGGATGTTTCTTTTGTTCCCAGTGTTTTGTTTGTACCTCATTCACCATTTTCTGTTTCAACAATAAAGCTGCACATAGATCCTCACTCCTCGTCCGCCCTTTCGTCACAACATCAGGTGGAAAAAGACACTATATTGAGATTTCCAAACTTCATTAAGTAGCACAACCATTTTAACCGTTCTAACAAAATAAATGTTACTTTAGTACTAAGTTAACATATTAAATTATTTTTAAATATTATGTGACAATTATTTTCTTATAATTGTAAAAGACTGGAGTAATGGCAGCTGAAAATGGGGCTTTGCCATCATGGATAAACATTTTTTTTTATTATAATTAAAAACAAATCACTTGTTTCAGATTATAGATTTTGTAATCTATAATATCACGGTTACTGTTGTAACCTCCATTCCCTGAGGGAGGGAGCAAGATGTTGTGTCGAATGAAGTAACACAAGGGGTCTTCCTTGGGAGCCTTGTGTACCTCTGAAAAAAAGAAAAAAGAGAAGCGGTTGTGCTTCTATCAGTTAGGTTTGTGCACTGAGGAGCCGAGAATAAGGTACGGCCATTTGCAGTGGTAGGTCTAGTGTCGTGCCAGAAGGGACACAATGTCTTGTTCCCTCCCTCAGGGAACAGAGGTTACAACAGTGACCGTGACGTTTCACTTCTGTCACTTACTAGACATTGTGTCGAATTAAGTGACACAAGGTGTCCCATTCAAAAGCGCCATGCACTAGACTGTGTTACGTGAACTGCTGACACAGGTGCAAGCAGGCTGCTATGTACTAGAAGCAACTGTATCAGCTGCACGTAACCCTCCCCAACGCCCCCAGAAAAGGTGTCATATACAGACCTTAGGTTCCCAGTACCCCTGAGGGGGGAACAGATGTTACATGACTAGCATGGGAGCAAGCCCGGCAGCCATGGCCTTTTCTCTCTCTATGTCTCTCGCATAGAGTGTTAAGTGGCTGGGGCTATCTTAACGCTATGAAATGCATCAGGGAAGGCGGTCTTTCCCGATCCTATTCTTTCTGGGGAAAAAGACCCTGCGGAGGCCACATCCTGCCCAGACTAGGGGGAGGCGACATGTGGCAATGTGGGTTGTGAAGCCAGGTCATGACTGATGAGGGAGGAGCTCTACAATCATGGCGACCGGGGGCAGTGGGACTGCCCAAGGGAGACATGGGTCCCCCGACATCACAGTTGCCCTAAGAGGGAATTAAGCCTGTGGAGCCCTACCCCAGTACAAAACACTTGTGGCTCATAATGGGTCTGGTCGCATATTGCTCCGCTGAATTCTCTGGCCAGAAAGCTAGGGAGGAGAACATCCAGGAAGCGACACTTGTGGCTAACCTGGGAGAGAAAGCGCACTGGATCAACTTGGTGAAGGGTGCTGGGTGCAAGCGGAACACCCTGTCGGTTGTTCCGCATTACCGTGTTCTACCAGCTCGGACCTGACAAAACACGGGACGAGACCAACTCAACCCTGAGATTGTAAAATCTTACAAAGGTATTGGATGTTGCCCAGCCCGCTGCTCTGCAGATGTCTGCTAAGGAAGTGCCACTGGCCAGTGCCCACGAGGATGCCACCCTTCTCGTCGAGTGTGCTCGAACCTGCTTGGTTCACGACCTGATCCCTGAAGGGGGTCGTAGGAACCTTGGGCATGTAGCCCGGTTGCGGCCTCAGGATAACGTGAGTATGTGCTGGACTGAACTCCAGGCAGGTGTCACTGACAGAGAACACTTGCAGGTCCCCAACCCTCTTGATGGAAGCTAGCACTATCAGGAGGACAGTCTTCAGGGAGAGGGCCTTGAGCTCAACTGACTCAAGTGGCTCGAAAGGGGGCCTCTAAAGGCCCAAGAGGACCACTGAGAGATCCCAGGAGGGGAACAGGCTTGGCCAGGGAAGGTTCAGTCTCCGGGCGCCTCTAAGGAACCTGATGATGAAGTCATGCTTACCAAAAGACTTGCTGTCCACTGCGTTGTGGTGGGCCGTGATAGCGGCTACATACACCTTCAAGGTGGAGCCTCCAGCCTCTCTTGCAGGAATGAAAGCACTGACCAAACTGTGCATCTCTGCGGGTCTTCGGCTTGATAAGAACACCAATTCATGAACAAGCACCAGAGGCCAGACATGGAGGTTCCAGATGTCTGGGCATGGGTGCCAGAGGGCGCCCTGTCCCTGAGAAAGAAGGTCCTTCCTCAGGGGGATTTTCCAGGGAGGTGCTGTCACGAGGAGTGTGAGATCCAAGAACCAAGTCTGGGTGGGCTAATAAGGAGCCACCAAGGTGACCTGTTCCTCGTCCTCCCTGATCTTGCACAGCACCAGAGCAAGAAGGCTCACTGGGAGATATGTGTACTTGCGCAGCCCCCGGGGCCAGCTGTGTGCCAATGCGTCTGTCCCACGAGTGGCTTCTGTCAGGGAGTACCAGAGTGGGCAGTGAGTGTTGTCCTGGGAGGCAAAGAGATCTACCAGTGCCATGCCGAATCGGCCCCAAATCAGCTGGACCACCTGGGGGTGGAGCCTCCAATCTCCGCTGTGCAAAACGACAGCGCATCAACCATCGTGTTGCGGTTGCCAGGGAAATGAGTGGTGTGCAGGGACCTGACTCCAAAGGAGGAGATGGCAGGCGAGTTTTGACATATGACTAGAGCGCACACCGCCTTGGCAATTTATGTACGCTACTGTTGCGGTGCTGTCTGAACAGATAAAGACAACCCACTAATCAGCAGGAGAAACCTCCGCAGGGCAAGAAATACAGCCAGCAACGCTAGGCAGTTGATATGCCAACGCAGCCAGGGCCCTGTCCAGGAGCCAGTGGCAGCGTGCCGCCGCACACGGCACCCCCCACCCAGAGAGGCATCGGTGGTGACCACGACCACCGAAAGTCTGACAGCAGGAGGGGGTGATTATTACGCGGTATGTGCCGCAGTGCCATGCCCATCTGGTTACTCGAGTCTGAAGCCAGTGCTGAAGCGGTCTCATATGCATCAACACGTGGCTGAGGATGCCATATGCCCCAGGAGCCTCTGGAATTGTTTTAGAGGAACTGCTATTCTGGGCTCGAAGAGTGCGAGGCACCTGAGCACTGACTGTGCACACTCGTTGGTGAGGCACGCTTGTCATTGAGACTAACACCATGCCGAAAAAAGAGATGCTCTGAACTGGGGCGAGCTTGCTCTTTTCCCAGTTGACCTGAAGCCCTAGGCGGCTGAGGTGCCTGAGCACCTGGTCTTGAGAGTTAGCCAAAATGAGCCAGTGGTCAAGGTAATTGAGTATGCGGATGCCAACTTCCCAATCTAGCTGTCAAATGCAGGTTAGAATCCGTCTCTGCTTGAGCATTTTGAACAGGAGTTTTGTGTAAGGCCCGGTTGAGAACTTGCAAGACCAAGATTGGTCGGAACCCACCGCCTTTCTTGGGTATGATGAAGTAAGGGCTGTAGAAACCCTTCTTCATCTCGGCTGGAGGGATGGGCTCTATCGCATCCTTGAGAAGCAGAGTCGTGATCTCTGCCCATAAAACGCTGGGTTTTCTTGCCATGTACGGAGGTGGAGCGAATACCGCTGAAATGAGGGGGGAGCTGGGTGAATTGAAAGGACCAGCCGAGTTGGATGCACAAAAAAAAAATCAACCAACGTGACGGGTTGGACAGCAAAAGCCATGTGTCCAGACTCCAAGCGAGGGGCACTAGAGGGACGATCGCTTTTCATATAACGGGTGGGTGGGGGGGGGGGGGGGGGTGTGGCAGGTAATAGCATGTCGGGAGGAAGAAGAGCTTCCTGAGACTTGGGTGCTGAGAAAATACTCAAAGCACTTAACTTGCTCCGCGCACCCGGCAGGGGGCGGGTTTGAGACTGAGGAAGAGGTCCTGGAAAGGCACGTGTGTGAGAACGGCACGCACCGGCTAGATGACTCGGGGAGTGAGGAAATCACTCTTATTGAGAATGTGGGTACCGAAGCCCGAAGGGGGTGCGGCAAAGGAAAATAAGGGAAACGAGTATTCTCCTCCCGGCCCTCCACTGGGGGACAGAGTGGTCTTTGGAGTTGTCAACATGTCGTTGAAGAGGCCAAGCTGGGAGACAGGGTGTTGAGAAAGCGTGCCTTGTTAACGTTGCGCATCTTGACCATGTTCAGCCAAAGGTGGCGCTCCTGGACCACACAGGTGGCCATCGCCAACCCAGGTGCCTGCGCTGTGAGGCTGGAACCCTTCGTCCTCTCCACAGCCTTAATGGCTCGATGAGTGGTACCTCGGCTCAGGGCGCTGCTCCCAGCCACGCAAACCCCCCCGGTACTGTTATTCCCAGAAGTGCATGATGAGCTGACACGGTCATGGAGTGGAACAGTGATGAACTTCAGCTTGCTGTTGCACAGTCGCTCATCTCCGACGAAAAAAATTGACTGACAGACGCACGCCTGCTTCCCTTTATACCCGTATGTTTGGGGCAGGACATGCAAATTCTGTCTGCCAATTTCTCATTGGCCTTTTGTCAAGTTCAGAGGTACCCGAGGCTCCCAAGGAAGACCCCCTGTGTCCAATTCTGAACACATTTTTTGCTTAAAAAAATAATAGCCAAATCTACTTGATATTTCCCTTCATTATAATGAGTGGACATTTGCTGTCTGCCACGCTAAACCATGACCCCAGCTTTGTGCATGTTTGTGTGTGTCAAAACTGCAGAACAGAAATAACAATACAAACGGCTCAGCATTTTTTTTGTGCATTTACTTACACATACTGCATGACTTTTGTATTTGTGGATGGCATTCTAAGCAAAGAAACCCATATATTTGGACATTCTTCTGGTGCGTGGATTTTAAATCCGTGTGTGGATCAGTTTTGTTCATGTGTGGATTGGTCGCTTGTGGATTCCCGTGTACGTGTGACAATCTGTTACGTGAATGTATTCTGGCCACTCATGATGTCAACACCCCCCCTTCACATACAATGCAAGTGAATGGTGACCAGATTTTTTTTAAGGTCCAAAAAGGACATAAATTCAACAAAAAAATCAACCCAAAACATTCAGCGGTTAAATCCATTCTTTCAGAAGCAATATGATACGTGTAGGTGAGGAACAGATCAACAGATTTGAGTCCTTTTTTACTTATTTAAATCTCCTCTTTTACTTCCACGTTCTTTTTCTTTTGTTTTTGGGGATTTGCATTCTTTGAACATATCGCCAACTACTGGGCAGAGAGGAAAATTTATAGTAATAAAGGACTTAAATATTGATTCAGATTATATGGATTTAACCACTGGAGTCATGTGGATTACTTTTAGGATGCCTTTATGTGATTCATTTGGGTTTAGTAGAAGAAAGAAAGTCATACTCATCTTGAATGACATGAGGGTAAATGATGAGAGAATTTTCATTTGTGGTTATGGTGCGAAGTTAAGATTAAATTATGGGGGGTAACAGCACCTGAGGACCAGGCTTAAATGCTCAGAGCAGTCAGTGGCAGAAATAATGACAGATGCTGTCACTGCCACTAATGGGCTGAATAAAGGTGCATACTTGCATTTGCTAGACAATTCTATACACAGAATGTTTGTGTGTGTGAGAGAGAAGGGGTATTTCTAAACATGCTGGATGCTAAAAGCAAGGGTTTTTTGAGTGGCCAATAAGAATGTAGATTATTTGATCATGTGATCAAAGAGTCAGAAAGAATGTGCGGACAGAATTAGGATGAGAGAGGGGGGGTTTGGTGAGAGAGAGAAGCAGAGTCATCTCAGCCTCAGTGTTTTCCTGAGAAGAGAGAGATTGAGACCAGCGCTGTAGGCTTACTCTCAGCACCTCTTTTACATGATTGCATTTACTGAGGAATAGACACCTTGACAAAGGGCAAATATATTAACCGAGACGAGGACCGTAAGGATGTCATCTCAGCGCTCAGAGTACAGAGATCTGTGCTCAGTGCCCCCCTCCGTGCCAGGCTTGGCATCGTCAACAGCTGCCCAAGGCTGGAACTGGCAGCAGGGGCAACCAAGTAGAATGCAGTCCTCCACACTGTTGGAGGATGACAAGCAGGGCCTTTCAACCAAGTCGACAGCACTCAGCCAGGAGGCAGAACATTGGGTAACCAGTCACCAGAGCAACAGTGGTGGCAAGAATTTGGGTAGTATGGCAGAAAGCCCCACAAGCCTCTCATCCTCTTCATCACCCATGTCGACAGGGAAGCCCCTTTCCACCAATGAGTTGACACCAAGATCCAATCGATCACCTTCACAGCGGAGTGCCATCTCGGTGTCTTCAGACTTATGTGAGCCAGACGGCGATTGGGGTTCGCCTCCCAGCATTAAGACGGGCCCTGCACCGAACTACTGCATGATTGGTGTCGTGAATGACAGCTACATGGAGGGCACGGTTGAAGGTAAAACAGGGACACACCCACCTGCGTGCACATTCCCCACGCAGAACAGAGTGGTCCAGCGCACAGTGTCAGACAGCACCCACCTGATCGTGCCTGCTAGCCTTCAACTGCCTGATAAATATCCAGGCAAGGACGTGCCGCCTCTTCAAACTGCTGTTAAATGCTTCACCATAGAGGACAAACAGAACTTTCTATCAAACACAAATATCCCATCAGATCCTACTACTAAGAAAGAGCAAATTGCAGGAGCACCATTGAGTCCTGACAGGACCCAATTACATCTACAGCCATCGGAAAGTCGGATGCCTGGTCCATCCCTCACTTTCAGTGGCATTCAGCCACCAGAGATCTGTAATGGTAGGTGAGATCAGATGCTGTGACCTCTATGATGTGGAATCATAGGGTTGAGGTGTAATCAAATGATTGGTGGATTATGTGGTTTTGGATTGGTCACTGGATTACTGTATAGTTACTAGTCCTTATGCACCAACAGATGTTTAATGTTGTGGATGTTTCTTTATATAGTTTGATAGAGTTGATTATTATGTGGGTGCTTTAAAGCCATCCTTGTAATTGCCATCCTAGTCATTTTGTTTTTATGGCAAACACATCCTCACAGATGGTCCCTTGAAGAGGGTTGCCATTAGAAACAAATGCATTAAGAATCAGTCATAATTTACTCACCCTTCATGTTGTTACAAATATGTATGGCTTACTTTCTTCCATGGGACAAAAAAAGGAGATGTTAGGCAGATTTGTAAGAACTGTCAGTCTCGGTCACCATTCACTTTAAAAACATATTTTTATCCTTACAATAAAAGTTAATGGTGACTGAGGCTGAACAACATAAGGGTATATAAATAATGATCATTTTCAGTTTGGGGTGAAATATCAATTTGAAGACATTTTCCTTTCTTTATTATTTATTTATTTACTCATGTATTAATTTATGGTTATATTATTACAATGCTTTCCTTACCCTAGCCGATAGTTGGCTATTTTAGTCCTATGAATTTGTGTGCATATGGTGTTAATGTAGCACACTACATGAAGACAGATTGCCAGATACAGAGGTAGAGGTATGAAAATTAGATAGACAGGAAGATGGATATGATGGATATGTGTGTGCAGCTGTGTTGACAGGTAGATCAAAAATATTAACAGCACAACCCTCGTATGTCCTTTGTCATAGCCCATTTTTGTTATAATGCGATGAGTAATGACACAAACATACCTCAGTATGTTATTATTTATTTATCGATACTATAGCTGTGTAAAGTGCTTCAGCGAAGGGGATATTCATATAGATGATAAAGCAGAGCTTTAAAATTCAGGTGTATTTCTTATAAAAGGAAATAGAAATCATGTTTTCTGATCAACAAAAATTGAACAATGACTCTAAATTTAACTTTCTCAAAGTGTATTTTTTGTTTCAGGAACAGTGCTTTTTCTTTCTTTCTGTCTGTCTTTCTGTCTGTTTGTCTGTCTGTCTGTCTCTCTCGCTCTCTCTCTCTCTCTCTCTCTCTCTCTCCCCCTCTCTCTCTCTCTCTCACACACACACACACACACACACACACACACACACACACACACACACACACACACACACAGTTATTTGGTGTTTTGGTGTTCCTTTGGCCATTGATTTTTCACTTTGTGAGGAGAATGGTGCCAGGTTACGTAAGGCATCCAGTCTGACAATGTGCTTTTCTGTCTGTCCGCTCAAGGCACTGTCACTTCCAGTGCCCTTTTCCATGACCTCTCATGCTCTTCTCCTCCCATTCTTATTATCAGAATGTACTGTGGCAGGGGCATGCCTTATTGTTAAACATAAAATGGAACTGACTGTTAATTAATGTCCCAAATACACCTATTAAAGCAAACTACAAATAACAGTTCTGTTACATTTAACATGCAAACTAACTGTGTGAATGCACATATTTGTGCATATTTATACTAAGGCTAAGGTTGAATATACAGTTGAAGCAAGAAGTTTACATAGAACTTAGCAAAATACATTTAAACTCAGTTTTTCATAATTCCTGATATTTAATTATAGAAAACATTCCCTGTCTTAAGTCAGTTAGGATCACTACTTTATTTTAATAATATATAATAATAGAATGATAGCAAAGATAATTATTTATTTCAGCTTTTATTTCTATTATCACATTCCCAGTGGGTCAGAAGTTTACATGCAATTTGTTAGTATTTGGTAGCATTGCCATTACATTGTTTAACTTGTGTCAAACTTTTTGGATAGCCTACCGCAAGCTTCTCACAATAAATTGCTGGAATTTTGTCCCATTCCTCCATATAGAACTGGTGTAACAGAGTCCGTTTTATAGGCCTCCTTGCTCGCACACACTTTTTCAGTTCTGCCCACAAATGTTCTATCGGATTGAGGTCAGGAATTTGTGATGGCCACTCCAATACCTTGACTTTGTTGTCCTTAAGCCAATTTGCCACAACTTTGGAGGAGTGCTTGGAGGTCATTTTCCATTTGGAAGGCCCATTTGCAACAGAGCTTTAAATTCATGGCTGATGTCTTGAGATGTTACTTCAATATATCCACATAATTTTCCTTCCTCATGATGCCATCTATTTTGTGAAGTGCCTCCTGCAGTAAATCACCCCCACAACATGACTGCCACCTCAATGCTTCACGCTTGCAAACTTCAGTCTTTTTCCTCCAAACATAACAATGATCATTATGGCCAAAAAGTTACATTTGTGTTTCATCAGACCAGAGGAAATGTAATTCGAAAGATATTTGTCCCCATGTGCACTTGTAAACTTTAATCTGGCTTTTTTATGGTGGTTTTGGAGCATTGGCTTCTTCCTTGCTGAGCAGCCTTTCAAGTTATGTCGATATAGGACTCGTTTTACTGTGGATGTAGATACTTGTCTACCTGTTTCCTCCAGCATTTTCACAAGGTCCTTTGCTGTTGTTCTGGGATTGATTTGCACTTTTCGCACCAAACTATGTTCATCTCTAGGAGACAGAATGTGTCGCCTTCCTGAGCGGTATAATTGCTGCATGGTCCCATGGTGTTTATACTTGCTTAGTATTTTTTGTACAGATAAACATGGTACCTTCAGGCATTTGGAAATTGCTCCCAAGGATGAACCAGACTTGTGGAGGTCCACAGTTCCCTTTCTGTCACTCACTCGACATGGTGTCGATTGTAGTGACACAGGGGGCTTCTTTCGGGAGGCTCGGATACCTCTGAATATGAAAAAGGCCAATGCCAAATTGGCAAACAGAATTTGCATGTCCCGCTCCCAGACATACAGGTATAAAAGGCGGGGATCGTGCATCTGTTCAGTCAGATTCTTTCTTTGGAGCAGAGTGGTTGTGTGACCAGCGAGCTGAGACACTCACTACTGTTCCACTCATCTCTAAGAGCATTGCTGTTGGATCCTATGGCGCATTACCAGCGGCTTTCTCCCTTCTCTGCAAACAAGTGCAGTCCACGCCCCTGGGCGCTTCAACAGCGTGTCCTAAAAGATGTGTCTTTTTCATGATGTCTTTCTGTCTTTGTGTAGTTCCTGGATGTGGTAGATGTGGTAGGAATGTAGGTGCCTCATGTGTATGGGCAACGATCACACTGAGGCAGCGTTTATGAATGGTTTGTGTTCTCATTGTGAAAGCGTGACCATGACAACGTTGCGGTCGCGGCTTTCTTCCTTAAAGGGAATGCCACCTCAGCTTCCCCCGTGTCGCGCCTTCTTCCCACGGGATTGAGGCCGACTCGGCTGGCGATGGAGGCAATTTGGGGAGTTCGGCAGGCATGGTTTTGCTGGGTAATTTATTTATTTTTTCGGAGGTCCCCCAAACTGACAAAGCGGTTGCGGTGCGCCTGCACCCACAAAATGCTGCCACCTGGTGGGATTGCCCAGTACTCCCCTCCGAGGCCTGTAGGACGACGTCGTCCCTGGCCTCCAAAGCCTATACCGCCACTGGACAGGCCACTTACACGCTGCATGTCACTGCCCTCCTGCAAACCCACCAGGCCAAGGCACTTAAAGAACTGCACTTGGATAGTTCTGATCCTGATGTGCTGCAGGAACTGCGCTCAGCTACCAACCTTGCCCTCCGGGCCACGATGGTCACAGCGCGGGCACTCGGACAGGTGAAAAAGCAGACGGAGGCCATCCATCACATCTTACCTCGGCGACTACACCCAGCCAAGCCCCATCTGCTTGCCAAGGGCGTCCCCCTGCAGCAGCAAGAAACCAGCAGTTAGCTCCGCCTCAACCAGGACTTCAGCACCAGCGTAGAGCTACCCATAGGAAGCGGACGCCCCCCGTCTCAAGAACCTCTTCAAGGACCCAGAAGACTCCCAAGCGTTCCCGAGATGGACCACCCAGGGGACAAGACGTTTGCGCAAGAGCTAATAGCCAGACCACTTCTTCCCCCAGTGAAGGGCTGGGAGTTTGTCAGGCATCTGCCCCATTTCAGTGGCATCCGCCCCACTTTGGTGCAAGGTGAAAAAGCCAGTACCCTGCTTGCGAAAATCACTATACTTTTGCAAAAGGATGCAATGGAGCCTGTCCCTGGAGCCGAGATGGAGAAGGGTTTCTACAGCCCTTACTTCATTGTACCCAAAAAAGGAGGTGGGTTGAGACCAATTTTGGACCTGCGAGTTCTCAACCGGTCTCTGCACAAACTTCCGTTCAAGATGCTCATGCAAAAACACATTCTAACATGTATCCGGCATCAAGATTGGTTTGCAGCAGTAGACCTGAAGGACGCATACTTTCACGTCTAAATTTTGCCCTGAAACTGACCCTTTCTACGGTTCGGGTTCGAGGGCCAACGTACCAGTACAAGTTCCTCCCCTTTGGCCTGTACCTGTCCCCTCGCATCTTCACGAAAGTCGCAGAGGCCGCCCTTTCCCTGCTAAGGGAAGTGGGCATTCACATACTCAACTACCTCGACGACTGGCTGATCTTAGCTCACTCTCGAGAGGCACAGTGCCCTCACAGGTATCAGGTGCTCAGGCACCACAGCCGTCTTGGGCTTCAGGTCAACTGGGAAAAGAGCAAGCTCTCCCCGGTTCAGAGCATCTCTTTTTTCGGCATGGCGTTAGACTCAGTCTCAATGATAGCGTGCCTCACAAACGGGCACGTGCTGTCAGTGCTGATTTGCCTCTCGTCATTCAAAATAGGTACTGCGGTCCCTCTAAAAAGTTCCAGAGGCTCCTGGGGCATATGGCATCCTCATTCACAGTCACACCGCTAGGGTTGATACTCTCTGAGCAGCTCTTTGTTCGCTTTGGATGACAGTGGAAAGGGAACGTAAGGCACTGAGGCACTTTTACTCCCAGGTGATTCCTCAACATCGCACTCCCTGGATGTTCTTCATCCCCAGCCCTCTGGCTCACGAATTCAGTGGAGGAATTCCCGACCAGACCCACTACAGGTACTAGTTACTCTGTACTGGAATAGGTGCTCCATTGGTGCCGGTTAGCACGGTAACCTCCTGTGATGTATTTTCTGCAGTATGGTCCCCCTGTAAGGTGGGCCTGCGTCTCCCTTGGGCAGTCCCCTCTGCCCCGGTCACCGTGTTTGTAGAGCTCCTCCCTCATCAGGCAGGACCTATCACCGCGCCACTTCCATGTGTGGCATAAAAAGCCCATGTGATGTATTTGCCACATTTTTACCTCCCCAGCCTGGGCAGGATGTGGTCTCTGCATGGTCTTTTCCCCCTGAAAGAATAGGACTGGAAAAGAATGCCTTCCCTGATGCGTGTAATAGCTAGATTGCCCCAGTCACACGATTTCGAGTGAGTGACAGAAGGGAGTCGTTCCCTGATGGAGAGAACGAGATGTTGTGTCCCCCTTACCACAACACTGTACCAAGCTGCTGTAATGGCTGAACCTTATTCTCGGCTCCTCATTGCAGAACCTGACAGAACAGATGCATGATTGCCGCCTTTTATACCCTTATGTCAGGTGGCGGTACATGCAAATGCATGATTTCTTTTGATTTTCCCATGATGTCAAGCAAAGATGCACTGATTTTGAAGTAAAGACTTAAAATACATCCACAGGTACACCTCCACTTGACTCCAATTAGCCAATTATCCTATCAGAAACTAATTGGCTAATTGCCTAAATGCTTGACATAATTTTCTGGAATTTTTCAAGCTGCTTAAAGGCACAGTTAACTTAGTGAATGTAAACATTTGACCCACTGGAATTGTGATATAGTCAATTAAAAGTGAAACAATCTGTCTATAAACAATTGTTGGAAAAATGTATTGTGTCACGCACATGTAGATGTCTTAAACAACTTGCCAAAACTATAGTTTGCTAATATGAAATCTTTGAAGTGGTTTAAACTTCTGTGTGCAATTATTAGTGAATGAATCCCAGTAATACTTACAATTAAAATGATAATAATTGCAAGTACACTTTAAATTTATTAAATATGGAAGTTCTTTTCAAAGTGAAAGAAGATAAGAAAATGGAGAAGGTGGACACTTTTCCAAAGATGGACAACATCAACATGATTGAGAAGCAAGACAAGCCTAAGAAGATGGAGAATATTGACAACCTGGACAAGAAAGAGAAAGAGGACACCACAAAGAAAATGGACAGTATGAACAAGACTCAGAAAAGTGAGCAGATCATCAAAGATGAAAAGAAAGCAGAGAATAAGGAGAAACTGGATAATAAAGCAAAGACTGAGAAGGTTGAGAAAGTGGACAAACCTGAGAAGACAAACAAGGAAAAAGAAGAGAAGAAAGAGAATGGAGAAAAAGTTGAGAAGACAGCTAAAGCTGAGAAGAATGCAAAGGCTGCCAAAGGGACCACAAAGTCCCCAACAGCTAATGGGAGTAAAGAGATCACCAGCCCTGACAGTAAGACTAATGTAAGTCTGAAAATACAGAGGCATTTTAACATACTTCTGATATAATTCTATGATTTAAACTGCCACATTTTAGACCATATGTATGAATTCATGTGAAAAAGAAGTGCTTGCTCTAATTTTTCCATTTTTAGAAAAACAATGACCTAATCTCACAGCATTTCTTATGATTTATGAACAATCTTAACGATCATCGCTGCTACCTTGCTTTTGTCATGCTCCTATGTTTGCACATAGTTTTTATTTTGTGCTTTTTGCAAATGCATGCACAGCCTTCAGTTGGGTCAACCAAACAAAGCTCAGCAAGACCAAACTTGCTGTCCACTGGACACATTGCTGGTGCCCCCAAACGCACATCCCTCACCACCAACTCGACCAATAAAAAAAGCCCTATGCCTATTTCAACCACCCCTACTTCTGGCACCAAGAAAACCCCCACCACCACATCTTCTCTTGATGCTAAGGCCAAGGTGAGTTAATCCAATTTCTCCCCATCTGTCCATTGGCATCCAATATAATCCATAAAGGGAGGCCATTTGCAACCTTCCCTTTTACGCATCTCTTCCCTTAAAATCACTTGCTGTCTGTGTGCCATTATCCAAGTGTTCATGCAATGGAACAACATTCTGACTACTTTCAACTTGAAAAGTTCTGTCAGAGAAAATCACATGAGAGGCATGTTTTGGGGGCAACATCACTGAATATTGTTAAATATTATGTACAGTTTAGTTCTGCTTCTTAAAAAATTTAAAAAGGCCAATATCAATTTGTTGGACATGACTAAATATACTGGAACTAGATGCCTCTCTATTTTGTTCATATTTAAAAATGCTTTGTTGTCCAACTTTCATTTATGGAGTTGAAAGTGGAATTTATAATTAATTCTCACCTCTTTATTTAGTGCCTTCTCTTCTCTGCACACTGTGTATACATTTCAAAGGGATAGTTCACCCAAAAAATGGCATGACTCCAACCTTATGTTGTTTCAAACCAGTATGGTTTGTTTTCTTCCATGAAACACATAAAGAGATTTTAGTCTCAGTCACTATTCAATTTCATTTCTTCCCCCCCCCCCCTTTTTTTTTCTCCATTCAATGAAAGTGAATGTTGACTGAGGATAACATTCTAAATGAGTGAGTAAATTATGACAGAACTTTAATATTGTGTTAAAAAAAAAAATAATTCTCTCATCATTCACTCACCCTCATGCCATCCCAGATGTGTGACTTTCTGTCTTCTGCAGAACACAATCTAAGTTTTTTAGAAACATATTTCTGTAGGTCCATACAATGCAAGTGAATGGTGACAAGACCTTTTTAGCTCCAAAAATCACATAAAGGTATCATAAAAGTAATCCATTTGACTTCAGTGGTTAAGTCCAATCATTGTTCTTCTCAGTCTTCTGAGAGTGCCACAACAACCCAGCGTCGCCCTCCAGTTCCAAAGGCTAAAGCTGCATCTTCTACCAACCCTAAAAATGGCACTTGCACCCCAGCAACGACCACCCACGCCCGACGCGCCTCTGGTGAGTTTTACTGGAATCAAGGTGCTTAAGTTAAGGATTCAGTGATATACATTAAAGCAAAATGATGTAACAACAAGCAAATTACCATAACTTCATTTGATTCCATGTTTTCACAGCTACAAAGACTGAAAACCAAGCTGGAGATGTGAAAAGTGCAAAGACAACATCAGGTGAGAATATAATTATTATAGTATCTATAGAAATACTTTACATAGATCATTATTATTGAGTATATCAAGATTACATAGTAAATTAAATAACATGACATTTTAAAGGTCCAATTGGTGATATCTATTATTATGTTTCAGATTGCTTTACCAATAAGATATGTATTAAGAATCTTTGTTAACATGTTTTATATTTTCTGCTTGTGGCGACATGTTTTAGTATCTCATGTTTCCACTAAAACATTTTATTTGCTTTATTCTCATTAAAACTCTGTTAATGTTATATAATGTTATGTTATATAAATATTATATTCCTTCAATCATATACTAAAGCTATTCTTTACTTACTTTAATACTTAAAGCTATTCTTTAATACTTAAATAAAATATAATGCAATATAATTTTCCAAAAACCTTTATAGACTTTCTAATTTGTTAAGTAACTTAGTGGTATTAATAAATAAATCAAAGATCTAACATTTTTAAATTTCTCTTCGTATAAAACCTAATTTTAAAACTTGTGTAAAGAATGCAGATTATGTTATGCAGTTTAAAATATATTCATTTTCTTTATTCTTCATGATAACCCTAAACAATATGTGTTTACTTTTCATTTAAGTTTAATCCACTCAATAACATCAGGGATGCAACCTTAAATGTCCAAAACAAGGGAGATCCAACAGTGTCCAACAGAGATCCATCCACTTTATAGTGGTCAGCAAAGATGCTTATGTGCTAATAAAGGTGCTTACTTGTCAGCAGCTGTTACTAAATGCTGCTTTGATGAGGGTTTAAAGAGCAGAATGAGAAGTTTACCACTACCGTTTCCTGAAAACACAGCAGTTCTGAGCTAATACACACTGACTTGTGGATTTGTTCATCATCAAATCTGAAGCTGCTGACATAGTCAGCGATAGACTTACTCATAAAGCACTGTCTCATACCATCACACTGATGCAGACTTAACTTTCATAGTCTATCTCCCTCTCTCTTTTCCCATCTGTACAGCCCTCTTTACACAATAGCCTAAAGTATTATATCTCAGATGATGGCTTGGTACTTTAGCGATGGCTTAGGATGAAAAAAAAAAATCATACTCTAAGATCAACAATAACAACCCTGGTGAAATTTCCATGCTGATCTTAGCTGGTTAATACTGGTTTGATACTGGTCTAGCTGGTGGATCGGCATGTTGCTCACTAGCTAAACTTACCTGGTTATGCAGGTCAAGTAATAAAGTCTGGTTCAGCTCGATAAAAGACTAGTTGGTGTACCAGCACACCAGCATCCCATTCTGGAGACCATTATCCAAAACACAGCATATGCTAGTGGCCAGTCTTGCTGTTTTTTTTCCAGAATGGAAGGTTTGCCAATATCTGTGACCTTCCATGCATTCTGTGTATAAAATCTCCTAGATAATGAACTTCCTAGCCTATTGTTATTGATGTGCTGTTTATCGCTGCAGTAAAAAAAAATGTTTGGGTATACAGATGCAAAAAACAGTAACTACACATTACGTCATTATGTCTCTTAAAGATGCTGTAAGTGATTTTTTTTTTTATCAAATGACATAAAAAAAAGGCTTTCTGAAGGCTTTTCTGCCCGTCAATAATTGTGTGCTCCATCTGCTCCATCTCTGATTTCAACGGCCTCCAAGTGTCTGTGTGAGAACGGAAATGTCTTTGGAGTGTGGGGTATGGCTAATTCAGTGGCTAAAGTCTGGTGGATAGGGATGCACCATTTTATTGGCCGCCAGTATTTATCGGCCAGTTATTGACCAAATTAAAAATATCAGCAATTCGGTTATGAAAAAACAATGGTTCATTTATAATTAATATTCAACACACTTTGTAAAAACTCTTTGAATTCAAATGTACAATCCAGAAATCACTGAATGTAGAAGGGTTGGCACTCCTAAGAAATTTATTTCTCAGTCTCACATTAATGAGGAGAAACAATTGTTGCTGATGTGATACTTACCTATACATGATGAAGGAAAACCATCCAAAATGCTTTGAAACCAGCCTGCTTTGACTTCTGAGACATTAGTATGATATCTATTAAGGCTGCAAGATTGATTGAGTTTCGTAATATGGTTTTGCGTGATTACAAAATGTTGAACACTTTTGAACACTTGATCCCTCACGATCAACAATCAGCACTGCACTTTATTAATCCTCATTCTGTCAATATATTCTCGCTCCCAATTCAGTCAGTGTATATATATATATATATTTATACCCTTCTCTAGTGTGTGTATTCTACATTGTGTGTATTGTGTACATTTGTTATGTAAATTGTTGTGTAGGTATGTGTACATTTGTTATGTAAATTGTTGTGTAAGTTTGTTATGTAAATTGTTTTGTGTAATATGTTGTTTATTGTAAAGTGGTTTATGTCTCGTCACTGTCATTACTGCTATGTTGCTCGGAACTGCACACAAGAATTTCACCGGCTGTTGCACTCGTGTACACAGTAGTGTGACAATAAAGTGATTTGATTTGATTTGATTTGAAAGGCTGCATTAAAAATAGGCAGCAATCAGCCAGGGACAGATTACCAACCGGGTCAATGGTGCCAGTGCCCAGGGGCCCTTGACTGCCCAGGGGGGCTCAGGGCTTTAAGTTTGGTGATCTAGTTTGGGGCCATAGGAGTTAATTGGCCTCAGGGCCTTTGCAAGTCATATTCCATCCCTGCAATCAGCATTTCAGTCAGCATTGTGTAAGCAAGCGGTGCCCTCTAGCAGTCTGGACAGCATTACCCATTATCCATTACACCACAATAGAACTTAAAAGGGCATTTTGTTCCTTTGGTAACTTTTTATTTTTCCTTGATGTGGTTAACAAGTTGGTAGAATTGCCCAACATATGCATACAATGAATCTGTGATTTTCTATTATATACAGAATAAACATGTAAAATGTGAGTTCTGTTGTTTTGAACTGCAAAAATAGAAGTGCAAAAATGTTTTAGAAGTACAAAATAACTTTTTGTAGTTTTGTAAATATTATTTTCTCATCATTCCTCTTGCTATGATATTTAATTATTTTTTCATATTTTTATCATCTATTTATCTCTCATTGTAGCTCTCTTTAAAATGTTGGCATGTCTCCCAATCCATGTTCAATGGAAAGTATTTATTGTAAGAACAAAAGATTTTGCATTTTTAAAACATAATTCATATGCAAATACAGTGATCTGATGAAAAAAGGAAAGTGACAAAATATCGGTATCGGCCAATAGTTTTTTTGTTAAAATCGTTATCGGTATCAGCCAAAAAATTCATAACATTGCATCCCTACTGCTGGAAGTTCCAGAATGGATAAAATTGCCAACATCACCTTTAAGGCTAATTCACACTGCCCACAATAAAACTGCATTTCCAGCATTCTAAAGCTGTTTAATGTCATGGTCACACTGCCCCAACAAACACCAACAAGTGAACACATTTATCCAACAAAACCCAACAACAATGTTTGTTGATGATATTTGGGCAATGTAAATGAACCTTTATACTATGATCTGTACTGTGAAAGACAGGTTTATCTAAACTATGCTGAGATTAAAAGAAAAACTAAAGAAAATTGCATTAACCACAAAATTCACACTAAAGTCATATCATTTTAATGCCCTTTTTTCATTTTCAGTGTTGGCAAAGATAATTTTATAGGGCAGCTCTTATCTTTGGCAATATTCTCTGCATCCTGTGTTTAAATCAGCAGCATATACGATGTAACTCTCTTAACATACATGTTCCTGTTTTGGTTTATATCTTCACAGTTAAAGCTACCCCAAGAACAGCTCACACGCCAACCTCTGCTAATGCCACCAGCATGGCACACACCAATGGGACCCCGATCCCTCGCCCCTCCCGCATCACTAAACCCCCAGTGCCCAAGCAGACTCCCTTGGAGAGGAAGCCCCCTGTGCCTCGGGCCCCCCGGAATGTCCGGCCCACCAACGCACCCCTGCCTGATCTGAAAAATGTGCGCTCCAAGATCGGTTCCACAGATAACATGAAATACCAACCTGGTGGAGGAAAGGTGAGTTGTCTTTTGGAGGCGTAGGCTCAGGATAGAACCAGGAGCATTTGCATGTGTGTAAGGAATGTAATAATCTGTGCATTAGCAGCACATTTAAAATAAGGAATTACTCTCATGATTTCCTTTACAGATTCAGATTCAGTTTGATGCATTGTGCGGAAACACATGGTCAAAATATAGCACTTTTTTCCAACTGTGATTAATCCCGTTCTGTTATAGAATTCCTAACTTTTGTTATAATTGCTTCTCATACATACATCAATGCTGGTTAATGTACTGTAAATGCCATTATTCATCTGATTGAACCATAATCTACAGTCAGGTTTACCCCATCTGCTGAGTCCATGGATACACGCCTTTCAGCATCAACATTCTCTAGTCTCATTTAGCCTGACTTTTGAGTGAATGTATAAAGTATATTCCAGATTTGGATTATTCTGGCCTAAAACAAAAATTGGAATGTCTTTGATGCCACTAAACTGGAAAAATTTGGCAATCCCCATTCATACCTGTCAACATTTGGGTGCCAAAATCCGGGTGACCTCTGACCGGGGGGGGGTTGTTTGGGGCTGGATGGCAGAGGCAGGCTAAATACATACAAATTGTGCCATTGTGATTTAATGTGCTGAGTAATGTCATTGTTCCCACTGTGTCTGATATTAAAATCAGTGCAGCACACTTTGCAAAAGGCGTGGGCATTGTCGATCTAGCTAAAATTCTTCCATCCAGCTGTAGGTTAAATTTACATGTATATATTTTTTTTTTTTTTTGTCGGAGCACCACCTGAGTCTTCTCCTCCCATCTACCAGTGATGCTTGATTCAACTTCCCACTTCTACTACCTGCACAAATATCAACAGTGTAACTGGGTTGTATGTTGCCAGGTTGAGGTCACAAATGGGTTGAAATTTGTATGATGTGTCGATTGTGTGAGTAGGATGAGTTTCATACAAAATCTGGCAACTGGACAACCTTGGAATAATATATGGATGTGATTATTCATATAAAGAGGTTTGGGCCATACAAATTACGGGAGTTTCCCAGGAGAAATCACAAAACAGGAGGAGGGCGGGAGATGGGTGTGAAATTCGGGAGACTCCCGGGAAAAACGGGAGTGTTGACAGGTATGTCCCCATCACTCCAAAACAAAAAATTCCCTGTCGGAGGACTCCAAAAAAAAAAATAATTTTCTTATGAAAAAATTACAGTATGTCTGTAATTCACATGGTATATGGTCAGCTTAATGCATTATCTAAATTCAAATGTCTGTTTATGAAACCTCCCACTAATATATAGTCTCCACTGTTTTCCATTCTATTGATATATAAAGATCAACGGTGCCATAAATCATTAATAGACCAGACTTACATATAACATAAATATGTCACCTATTTCTCCCTTCATACTCATTACACAAGAAAAGACAGGTGATTCTCCCAGAGTCGTTGAACTTTAGTTTAAATGATCTTAGTTTACTGACTCAAAGATGCCTCCATAATTTTGCACCTATCATTCCCTCCCATCATCCCCCTGCTGGGACGTGCTACCCTGGGATGATCTTTCTGTACCCTGTTCCCTGTGCTCCACTGACTAAAGGGGTGCTTGTCTCCTCAGGTCTCTGCAGCCCAGGGCAAGACCGATGCTCTGCCAAAGACCAGCCAGGGCAAAGTGAGTCCCTCCCAATGACATCACCCTGGCTCGCTGCCTCAATATCACTCTTTCTCTCTCCTGGTCTTACTCTCACTGTCTTTTCAATGATCATCAGATCCTGTAGAATCTTAACTTTTTTAACCCATATTCTTATGTGTACACAGAATCACCACAACACTCTCACAAAGACAAGAGTATGTTTGTTCTGCAATAATTTAAACTGGTGTTCTGAATGATGTACATAAACATGTCCACATACACATGTTAGAGAAATGGCATTAGATTGATGCAACCCTCTCCCTGTATGTCCTTTTTTGGATTTAACACTTACCATTCTGTCTCTTAGTAGTTCACCTGTGAACTCACAATTCTGCTACTCTTTGTGGGATATTCATAGTGTCTGATTAGTCTTTTGTTATGAGTTTAATTTCATTCTTTTCTTTTTTGTTATTGTTGCTAAGCCTAAGCTCTGCACTAACCACCTCCAAAACAATCACAAACACAACACTGCATGTTGTACAGACTTAGAAATCACCCCTCAATAGAGCTGGTTAGTGGTAATGTCAATTTGTATGCCAACCCGGAAGGCTAGTTTACCATGGGTTCCCTCAGGAATATCCTATGGGTTTTGTAATGGCATTTTTGGACTTATGAGTAAATTAATGTCTTTAAGGAATTTCACATTTTGTTCTACAACATATATTCTGACGTTAATTTTGAAGCTGCAAAAAAAAAAAAAAAAAAAGAATGTTGCTAACCAGTTGCTAAATAAGGACTAGGACTGTTGTCCATTTCATCAAGCACATGCACTTACATGCTTGTGGTATTTGTAGTCCTTATTTAGCAACATCTTGGCAACCTGGTTTAAAAAAATTCAACAAAAAAAAAACAGTGGCTTCAAAATTAATGTTGTATGATTGTAATTTACTGTATTTTCTAGAACAAAGTGAAAATGTTTGAATCTAGAAAGTCTCTTCCAGTAATTTTAACCACAGACCTTATTTTACAAACTCCAAAACTGCCATTTTAAAAAAAACTAATGGAAATTCCAGAGGAATCCATGGCTCGAAAATGCTAATTGTCTTTAAGGCTTTTGGACTACAACCTATATAACTCCATTTCATTGGATTATTGTATTAGTGTAGAAGTACTCTTGCTTTTAAAAAAAACAAATCCGCTTTTCAAAGGCACATAGAGTATAATATGTGCTATTATCTTACCTTTCTTGCAGCATTTCACACAGGAGTCTGTGGCTAATCTTGGGGTATACTATATAGCATGCGATGGAGAATGTAACTACATTTCTTTTTGAAATATTTGGGAACACTTTACAACAAGGTTCCATTTGTAAACATTAGTTAACAACATTAGTGAACATGAACTAACAATGAACAATACTTTTACAGCATGTATGAACCTTAGTTAATGTTAATGTCAACATATAGTAATACATTTTTAAAAAGTTTGCAAAAGTTGTGTATATGTTATATATTAACTAGTATAAACTAACAATGAACAATTGTATTTGTATTAACTAGCATTAACAAAGATTAATATATACTGGAAAAATATATTGTTCATTGTTAGTTGATACCTAATTCATTAGGATATCTAATGTTATTTAATGCATTAACCTTATTGTAAAGTGTTACAAAGTATTCTTACACAAAATGTGGACAAAAATGTACTTTAATAATTGCATAAATTGACATAAAAGTCCTGCTTAGTTGTGTACAAATTTACTATAATTATATAAATAGTAAGCTCACATAATAACACCTAAAATGTCTTTCTCAACCTTTCTTTGAGCACTCCTTAAATGATAACAAAATGTGTTTAGGTCCCAAGACCACCTACAGCCTCTCGTCTTTGTGTATTGAGAATATGTGCCTCTGTGCATCCGTTAAACTATCATATATTTATACTGTTTCTTATTATCCAGCAGCGCTTTGCATGCTAATTCCGAAGTACACTTTAGAGCTACTGGTGTTTCTTTGCAGCTAAATGTAAAACAACTTGTATGCATGTAACATAAATCATCATGGTCATGTTTTTTTGTTTTTTTTAGCATAGCCTTTGAGCTATGCAGTTACTGTAACTCTAAATTTGTGTTTGCTTTTCCTTACAGCTGGTCAAATGAAACAGTGCTAGACTATGTCCCCTCTAGTATTCTAGCAGTACCTGAGATCAACATGATAAAATGTTTTAGAGAGAGTGTTCTTGGCCTGCTTTTACTCTGTCCCAACAAATAAATGAGTCACACAAAACAGGACGTCACACACTGAACATTATTTGGGTCTACCTGAATTCTCCCACCTGGAATTAAGCTATGATTTACTATAAGCAAAACGTTGTATATAAGCAATCACAGTCACAGTCATGCTGTTGTGCTGAATATTAATCAGCATGACTGTGATTACCTGTGGCCTTGTGCCAACAACTGAATATCATTAGGGCTGACATTAAGTGGAACAACAAATTTCACGTACATCATATTGCTTTATACAACAGTTTTATAAACAAGATATGAATATAGAGTAACTTACATTTTAGACACAATTTGACCAGCTATGTTATTTATTTTTGATCCATGCAGAGGAATAGTTCCAAAAGAAGCCAAAACAGGATCAAACATTGCAACGTCCTGTCTGAAACACCGCTAACACAGACAACCGAGGCAAAAATTCCAATAATTTAAATAAGTAGTTAGATTATTAAAACTCTGACACCTACCTGATATGAAAATGATGATTTAGTTTTTCCAGTGACATTGTGCCATTCTTTAATTTATATTTATTGTAGAACAACATTGGTGAACACGCTCTGTGCTATTTACCTTCAGAGCTTCTTTGTCTGCATCTGCTTTGCATGTGTAATGGCAGAATAAACTATGACCCTGTATCCTCTGTGCTGTTGTGCTGTGTTCAGGTACAAATAGTCCATAAAAAGCTGGACTTCAGTCATGTCACATCCCGATGTGGCTCCAAAGACAATATCAAGCATGTTCCGGGTGGAGGGAATGTAAGTTAGCAGTGTAATATGGCCTTAAAGTTCAGTTCAGCCCAAAATGAAAATTCTATCAACATTTACTCTCCTTCATGTTTATTCCAAACCCATGTTATTTTCTTTCTTCTGTGGAACACAAAAGTAGATGGTAAACAGAATGAGAGCCTCATTTACCATTCACTTACATTGTATGGAAACAAGATTCAATGAAAGTGAATGATGACTGAAACTAACATAGATTTATACCCATATGCCCCCGGACATACGGGTATAAAGGGAAGCGGCCATGCATCTGTCAGTCAGGTTTTTGCACTGAGGAGCCGAGAATAAGGTATGACACAATGTCGAGTGAGTGACAGAAGGGGGACATCGTGGTCACTGTTGTAACCTCCATTCCCTGATGGGGGGAACGAGACATTGTGTCCCCCTTGCCACAACACTAGACCCACCACTGTAAATGGCTGTACCTTTTAAAAACTTCATGCACTAGACCGTGTTACGTGAACTGCTGACACAGGTGCAAGCAAGCTACTGCGTGCTAGAAGCAACTGTATCGGCCGCACGTAACCCTCCCCAACGCCCCCAGAAAAAGTTGTCATATACAGACCTTCGGTTCCCAGCACCCCTAAGGGGGGAACAGGCGACATGACTACCATGGGAGCAAGCCAGCCAGCCGCGGCCTTTTCTCTCTCTATGTTTCTCATCATAAAGCAGCTGGGGCTATCTTAATGCAATGAAATGCATCAGGGAAGGCAATCTTTTCCATGCCTATTCTTTCAAGGAGAAAAGACCCTGCGGAGACCAGGTCCTGCCCAGACTGGGGGGAGATAACGTGGCCAATACGTCACATGGATTTTTCCACAGGTGGAAGTGACACAGTAGCAGGTCCTACTTGGTGAGGGAGGAGCTCTACAAACACAGCGACTGGGGGCAGAGGGACTGCCCAAGGGATACGTGGGTCCGCCGACAGGGGGACCGTACCATGGAAAATACATCACAGGGAGTTTCCTGAAGAGAGAATTAGGCCTGTGGAGCCCTACCACATTACAGAGCACTTGAGGCTTGTAGTGGGTCTGGTCGCAAATTCCTCCAATGAATTCGCAAGCCAGAAGGCTAGGGAGGAAGAACATCCAAGAAGCGAGAGCTTAGTGGCTAACCTGGGAGAGAGAGAGCACTGGGCCACTTTGGTGAAGGGCACTAGGTACAAGCGGAAACCCGGTCGGCTGTTCCATATTACCAAGTCCAACCGGCTCGGACCTGACACAACATGGGACGAGACTGACTCAACCCTGAGATTTTAGAATCTCGCAAAGGTATTGGGTGTTGCCCAGCCCACTGCTCTGCAGATGTCTGCTTAGGGAGGTGCTGTTGGCCAGTGCCCACGAGGATGCCACACCAGTCAAGGTAATTGAGTATGAGGATGCCCACTTCCCACAGCGGGGCAAGGGCTGCCTCTGCGACCCTGGTGAAGACGCGAGGGGACAGGGACAGGCCAAAGGGGAGGACCTTGTACTGAAATGCCTGGCCGTCGAATGCAAACCGTAGGAAGGGTCGATGTCGAGGCAGAATGGATACGTGGAAGTGTGCATCCTTCAGGTCTACCGCTGCAAACCAATCTGATGCCGAACGGTGGTTAAAATCTGTTTCTGCGTGAGCATTTTTAATGGGATTTTGTGTAACGCCCAGTTGAGAACTCGCAAGTCTAAGATTGGCCACCGCAGTTTTTGGGTATGATGAAGTAAGGGCTGTAGAGACCCTTCTTCATCTCGGCTCGAGGGACAGGCTATATTGCGTTCTTGAGTAGCAGAGTTGTAATCTCTGCCCGTAAGGTGCTGGCGTTTTTGCCGCGCATCGAAATGGAGCGAATACCGCTGAAATGAAGCAGGAGGCTGGCAAATTGAATCACGTAGCCGAGTCAGATGGTCCTGGTCAACCAGTGCGATGGGTTGGACAGAAAAAGCCATGCATCCAAGCTCCGTGCAAGGGGCACTAAGGGGACGATCGTTTTTGACATACTGGGTGGAGAGTCACAGTGGGGGAGCAGGTAATAACGCGTCGGGAGGCAAAACCGCGTCCTGAGGCTAGGGTACTGAGAAAAGACTCAAAGCACTTACCTGGCTCCGTGCACCCGGCAGGGGGCAGGTTAGAGACTGAGGAGGAGGTCCTGTAAAGACATCCTCAGAACTCGTCAACGCCGGCCCACCGGGAATCGCAGGTCCAGAGGCAAAGTAACTGCATCTGGGGAGCCGGGACTGTAGTTTTTTGGCTTGAGGAAATCGCTCTTTTATTAACAATGTGTAAAATCAAGGATATTCATGCTGGCTTTCCACCAGGGGACAGAGTGGTCTGGGTACCAGCTCCGGAGAGAACGTCTGACTCCCTGGGTCTTCCGTCTCAGGAGTGCTTAGGAGCCTTCCAGGTCCTAGAGGAAGTCCTGGAGACAGGGGGCATACGCCACCTGCGAGGTGCTCGACACTGGGGCAGGCAGATGGGTTGCAGACCATGCTGGCTTTGCGCCGCGGCATGATGTGCAAGATTGCTTCCATCTGCCTCCTTACTGCTGAAGACAGCTGGGCGAAGTCGTCGACGGTGTCACGAAAGAGGCCGAGCTGTGAGACTAGGGCTTTGAGAAAGTGAGCATTGTCAACATTTTCAATCTCGAACATGTTCAGACATAGGTGACGTTCCTAGACCACAAGGGGTATGGCTATGAACGGCACCCTAACCCGAGGAACCAATCGACTAGCCATGATGGTTGGGGGGGGATGGGGCGGAAGTTTCTAGTCCAGCCTCGCGCTCACGGTGGCCCAGGAAAGCATAGCGGATATTCGCACGTCAGCCTCGAAGAGGTCTGGGGCGAGCTGACCCGAAGGTGGCAGCCCAGACGAGTCATTAGCACCAGATGCTGCTGTGACGCTCTCCGATGCAGGGGTGAGCAGACCCAAAGGTGGCAGCCCAGACGAGTCATTTGCACAAGACGCCGCTGTGACGCTCTCCGATGCAGCGGTGCAACCATCATTCAGCTCGCGGGGTCCGAATGAGACAACGGACTGGCCGTGAGGTGAGCCGGTCTTGCATCGGACCCGGACGGAAGCAAACGAGTGTGCTGGGGGGGCGGGTGTTTCGTGGGGATTTACCTGGTGAAACCAAGCCCGTTGCTCTCCCCAAATCGCCTTCATCGCTGGCTGCACCAGACTTAATCCCGTAGGAAGAAGGTGTGGCACGGGGTGCGGCTGAAGTGGCTTTCCCTCGGAAGGGAGGAAGACGCGATCACAGTGTTGCCATGGCTATGTTCTAGCAATGAGAACATAAACCATTCATAAATACTGCCTCCGTGTGCTCGCAGCCCAGACACACGAGGCAGCGCTTATGGCCATCAGGAGCAGAGAGAAAACAGCCACATCCAAGAACTACACAGATGCGGAAAGACATCTTTAAAAACATGCGTCCTGAAAAGGACATTCAGCGCCTGCTGTGTATTGCTCTTTTGTGAATGAAAATACTCTCTTTTAGAGGGGAAAGATACTTCTGTTTTAGAGGTATACACTCTTTTACAGAAGGGGTGTGGACTGCACAGCGTGCAGAGAGGGAGAAAGCCACTGGTAACGCGCCGAAGATCCATCAGCAATGCTCTGATAGAGGTGAGTGGAACAGTAGTTGATTCTGCACAACCACTCGGCTCCGAAGAAAAAAATCTAACTGACTGACGCAGGCCCGCTTCCCTTTATACCCGTATGTCTGGGGGCGGGACATGCAAATTCTGTCTGCCAATTTCTTATTGGAATTTTCTCAAGTTCAGAGGTACGCAAGGCTCACAAGAAAGACTCCTTGTGTCACTACATTTGACACAACATTGAGTGAGTGACAGAAGGGGAACATCTCTTTTTGTGTTTTAAGGAACAAAGAAAGTGATGTTGGTTTCGAACAATATAAGGATGTGTAAATGATAACTGTATTTTTGTTTTTGGGTGAACTAACCCTTTAACACCTCTGTTTGTTACAAGTACTAACCTGATCCTCTTTTACATCTTTTTCTATCAACTGATGACACTCTCATTTAACCAGACCAGTATATAATGACAGAACCTTGAGCAAGTTTGACATGTCTTTCAGCTGCTCACTGAGTCAGAAACAATGACTCTTCAATCTTACACCTCTTTTTTTCATGGTCTCCAGGTTCAGATTCTAAATAAAAAGGTTGACTTGAGCAAAGTGAGCTCAAAATGTGGATCCAAGGACAACATAAAGCTTAAGCCAGGTAAGAGACCACTGGATCATTGTAAATTTGTCTAAGTAACAGGATTTCGACGGGCAAGGAGGGGGCGAGAACCGGCTTGACAATACAAATAATATTTTAATCGTAAACTGAAACAAAAGATAAAACACACACATGACGGACATGTCCGTAAATGATCTCTCTCTCCCGCACCATCCTCTGCAGTCGACCTTTATCCCTCTCGGAGGCTTGATTAGCCTAATACGGGACCAGGTGCATAGGATCACGACCCGGCCCTGCCCTCTGCCCTGCCACAGTCTATTACTGTAAATCCAATCTCTTTGTGAGTACATATAATGTGACTGATTACTGTTCTTCCTCAGATGCTGATGTGAAAATTGAATCTCATAACGTGAACATCAAAGCCAAAGTGGGATCACTGGACAATGTAGGCCATGAACCAGGAAGTGTCAACGTCAAGGTTGTAAATGACTGGCCTGCAATATTGCATATTAAAAATTTGCACCTCTCCCTCATTACTAATTTTCATGAAGTGTTTCAGATTTGAAAGAGAAACGAAGAGGTTTTCATCCATTTTAAAGAATCAATTTTAAATGTATGCAGTGTATGTTTTAACAAAATCAGTGTGGTACAATTGGCTAAAGGCACACCTCCATGAAAATTTGCTTATTCTTTTTTTTTTTGTTACAAAGTGATTGAAAGATTGAAGATTGAAAAAAAAAAGAAAAAAAAAGCATGTGGCCTTTTATACCATATTTGGTTTAAAAGGCCCCCAGGGGGGTTGATGTTGTGTTGTGGACAATAGTTATAGGGCAAAATTGGTCAACTTGGAACAAAACTAAAAATGACAAATTAGCCTTTCGTCTCAAAATAAATGCGATAACTTAAGGGATTCTCATTTGCTACATACATTTGTAACATTTGAACATTTTGAAATTACCTCAAAATCAAACTTTAGATATTTGCACACAAAGATCTCATGGATCAATAATATTTTGCAGTGTATTGTGACAAACAGGTTTTAAGGGAAGTACTGTGGTAGTTATGTTGCTGTTTAGTGTTTTGGGTGAAAATAAAATCAAAAGTGCCTTTTACACTAGAGGCTTTTAGCCCCATTGTACCCTACATGATACAGGCCAGGTGTCCACTGAGAAACAATTGGATGGATTAATGTATAGACAAATGTATGTGCTATAATTCCTCACCCACATGGCAAAGAGAATATGAGCTGGAAAAACTGTAAGGAAACACAATCCCCTCAGTGTATGGAAAATTGCTTGGGTTCATGGCATTTCACATGACTGAGCACCCCTCTCACAAAGTACAAAAGTCCTTTTGTCTGTGTGCTTGTTACTGTGTGCATGTACAGTATATATTTTTTACTTGTTTATGGACACTTCAAAGTTCATTAATTTAAAATGTTTTGCATTGTCCGTTGATATTTCTTCAGGTGAATGAATGTAGCAAAATCAGCACCTCAAAATAGCAGCTATGCCAAATGCATGCAAATATGACAGACACTTTGAAATGCAATAGTTCATGTAGTATTAAGAATATGCTTATCTGACTCATCTTGAAACTGTAGTATATATTTGAGAAGTTCTAGTTTTAATATAGTTGTGTAAATATAAATACTAATGCTAATAATATAATTTATAAGCCACGCATATAAATCTTGTGTACTTTTTCAACACTTGTATAGAAAGTATTAATTTTTATTGTGTTAAACCCTCACACCATTTGTTAAGGGAAAGTTAACCCCAAAAATGAAAATTCTGTCATCATTTACTCACCCTAATGTTATTTCAAACCTGCATGACTTTCTTTTTGCCATGAAAGTTACTGTAAAATAATTCACTTCAATCACCTTTCACTTTCATTGCATCTTTTTAAAATTCAGTGGAATTGAATAGTGACTAAAGCTGTCATTCTAACGTCTCAGTTACGTATGTAACCTCCGTTCCCTGATGGAGGGAACGAGACGTTGTGTCGAATAAGCGACACTAGGGGTCTCTCTTGCGTGCCGAATATGCCTCTGATCTATGAAAAAAGGCCAATAAGAGTTGGCGAACAGTATTTGCATACCCCGCCCCCGGACATACGGGTATAAAGGCGAGGGAAATACGCTCGTTCATTCAGGATTTTTCCGAGGAGCCGGGAGTGTTCTAGCCACCTCAGCGGCTCGGCTCAGCGACGTGGCCGGGAAGACACAACGTCTCCATCAGGGAACGGAGGTTACATACGTAACCGAGACGTTCCCCGTCTGTCACTCACTTCGACGTCGTGTTGAAGAAGCGACACTAGGGGTCCACTTCAAATCACGCCATGCGCTGAGCCGTGTACGTGTACTGCTGACACAGAAGCGGGCAAGTATTTCACGTGCACAAGCGACCGACTGTGTTTCAGGCTGCACGTACTCTTCCCCAATGCCCCAAAAAAGTCGTCAGAATCCTTTTGTTTACCCTAGAGGGGAACAAGGCGATGCTTCCAACTAGGGAACGGGCCAAGCCAATCCTGTTCGCCTCTTTTCTCTCTATGTTTTCTCAGCATAGAGCAAGAGCAGCTGGGGCCCTTACCGCATCGTGGGAAGGGGGTCTTACCCGAATTCCTATTCTTTCAGGGGGTAAAGACCCTGCAGAGGCCACACCCGCCCGAAAGGGGAGGTATAGGTGGCGAAAATACATCACATGGCCTCTTCGGTCACATGTGGGAAGAATTGTGCGGTGGTAGATCCAGCCTCGAGGAGAGGGGAGTTATTACAACACGGCGACCGGAGGGCAGCGAAAGACTGCCTAAGGGAGACACGGGTCAGCTCGTAAGGTGACCATACCGTGGAAGTACACACAGGAGGAGTCCGGGTAGGAGGCCTGACCTGTGGAGCACCTATTCCAGTAGGGGTAGCCTGGGGTACCTGTAGTGGACTGGGTCGGCAAGTTGAACTCCGCTGAACTGCGGACCCAAGAGGGCTAGGGAGGAATCAACCAGGGACTTAAGGGGGTCTCCTGGGAAAGAAGGCGCACTGTTTTACCTCGGCAGAGGGAAAGGGCACTGGATGCAAGCGATTCACCCGGTCAGACCGTCGACGTGTACCGAGTTCTACCGGCTCAGACCTGAGAAAACACGGGATGAGACTGACTCAACCCAGAGATTGTAAAATCTCGCAAAGGTGTTAGGTGTTGCCCAGCCCACAGCTCTACAAGCTCTACACAGCTCTGCTAGGGAGGTGCCCATAGCCAGTGCCCATGAGGATGCCACACTCCTGGTAGAGTGGGCTCGAACCCATAGGGGGGTGGCATGGCCTGGGTGTGATAGGCCAACAGAATGGCGTCCACCACCCAGTGGGACAGCCTATGTTTGGAGACAGCATTCCCTTTCTGCTGTCCCCCAAAGCAGACAAAGAGCTGCTCAGAGCGCCTGAAGCTCTGGTTGCATTCCAGGTAGGCACGCAAGGCACGTACCGGACACAGCAGTGAGGGGGCTGGGTCTGCCTCCTCCCGGGGCAGCGCTTGCAGGTTCACTACCTGATCTCTGAAGGGCGTGGTAGGAACCTTGGGCACATAGCCCGGTCGAGGTCTTAGGATCACATATGTGTCTGCCGGACCGAACTCCAGGCAAGTGTCATTAATAGAGAACGCTTGCAGGTCCCCAACCCTCTTGATGGAGGCGAGCGCGATCAGCAGGGCCATCTTTAGGGAGAGGGCCCTGAGTCCAGCTGATTCTAACGGCTCGAAGAGGATCTCTGAAGACCGGCGAGGACCACCGAGAGATCCCAGGAGGGGAATAGGTTTGGCCGGGAGGGATTTAACCTCCGGGCACCTCTTAGGAACCTGACGATTAAGTCGTGCTTACCCAGAGACTTGCCGTCTACTGGGTCATGGTGAGCTGCGATAGCGGCAACATACACCTTCAAGGTGGAAGGGGACAGCCTCCCCTCCAACCTCTCCTGTAGGAACAAGAGCACTGACCTAACTGCACACCTCTGTGGGTCTTCTGCCCGGGAAGAACACCAATTCACGAACAGACGCCATTTCAGGACGTAGAGTTGCCTGGTAGAAGGGGCTCTGGCTTGGTTGATCATGGCTACGACCGTGGGTGGTAGACTAGCTAGATCTTCCACGTCCCATCCAGGGGCCAGACATGGAGGTTCCAAAGGTCTGGGTGCAGATGCCAGAGTGTGCCCCGTCCCTGAGAAAGAAGGTCCTTCCTCAGTGGAATTCGCCAGGGAAGGGCTGTCGTGAGGAGTACAAGGTCCGAGAACCAGGCCCGGGTGGGCCAGTAAGGAGCCACAAGAGTGACTTTTACCTTGTCCTCCCTGACCTTGCACAGCACCTGTGCAAGAAGGCTCACTGGGTGAAATGTATACTTGCGCAGCCCCACTGGCCAGCTGTGTGCCAGTGCATCTGCCCCGAGCGTACCAGAGCGGGCAGTGGGAGGTCTCTCGGGAGGCAAACAGGTCTATCTGAGCCTTGCCGAACTGTTCCCAGATCAGCTGGACCGAGTGGTGGTGAAGCCTTCACTCTCCGCCAGGCAAGCGTTGTCGTGACAGCGCGTCTGTTATCAGATTGAGGTTGCCGGGATGTGAGTGGCGCGCAGCGACTTGAGTCTCGAACTAACGGGAGAAACTTCCGCAGGGCCAAAAGGACGGTCAACAACTCGAGGCAGCTGATGTGCCAATGCAGCTGGGCCCCTTTCCAACAGCCTGCTACTGCGTGCCCGTTGCAAACGGCGCCCCAACCCGATCTGGAGGCGTCGGTCGTGACCAGGATGTGTCGGGACACCTACTGTAAGGGTTCTGCCCATAAGAAACAGAGGTCTGTCCAGGGTTTGAATGTTTGGCGGCAGGTGGGGGTGATTGTCACATGATGCATCCTTCAGGTCCACCGCTGCAAACCAGGTGACCCAGAGAGACACAGGAAATAGCTCTTTTATTGAGAATGTGGGTACCGCAACCCCATCTAAGGGGGGCGGAAAATGAAAATTGTTTAAAAAAAAAAAGATTCTCCTCCCGGCCCTCCACCGGGGGACGGAGCGGTCTTACCACCTCCGGAGCTAACATCTCTGTCACTGGGTCGTCCATCTCAGGAGTGCCTGGGAGCCTTACGGGTCCTCGAGGGGGTCCGAGAGACGGGGGGCATCTGTTTCCTCCTGTGTTCGACGCTGGGGCTGAGAGCTGGGCCCGGGTTAAAGCAGAACAGATTTCTTAGCCGCAGGGGGACGCCCTTGGCGAGCAGACGGGGCAGTGCCCATGGCGGCAGGTTTGCGGCGAGGCAGGATATGTGAGATGGCCTCCGTCTGCTTTTTCACTGCAGAGAACTGCTGGGCAAAGTATTTGACGGTGTCACCAAAGAGGCCAAACTGGGAGACAGGGGCGTAGAGGAAACGAACTTTGTGCCTGCGCAGTGACCTTCGTGTCTCTGAGGGCGAGGTCGGTCGCTGAGCGCAGTTCCTGCAGCACATCGGGGTCAGGGCTGCCCTCGTACAGATCCCTGAGTGCCTTGGCCTGGTGGACTTGCAGGATGGCCATGGCGTGCAAGGCGGAAGCGGCCTGTCCCGTGGCACTGTAGGCTTTGGTGTTCAATGAGGATGTCATCCTACAGGCCTTAGAAGGGAGTATAGGGCGCCCACGCCAGGTGGTAGGGTTATCGGGACATAGATGGAGCGTCACGGACCTATCCACCTGGGGAATCACCGTATACCCGTGGGCCACTCTGCCGTCGAGGGTAGCGAGAGCGGACAAGCAGGGCTTTTGACGAATGGAAAGCAGGACTCTCCATGAAGATGTCAGCTTGTCATGCGCCTTTGGGAAAAACGGGACCGGGCGTGGCTGTGAGCGGCGCCCAGACCCCAGGAACCAGTCATCCAACCGTGACGGGTGTGGGGAGGACGGAGGGTTCCAGTCCAACCCCACACTGACGGCGGCCCAGGCAAGCATGTCGGACATCTGCGCATCAGCCTCAGCCTGGGCATGCTGGCCCGAAGGTGGCAGCCCAGGGGTGGCGTCAGTGTCAGATGCCACGCTCTCCGATGGAGCGGTGTGCTCATCCACCTCGAGCTCCAGAGGATAGGCAGACCAGCCCGGAGGCGAGTTGCCGTTGCCTCGAGCATGGACAGGGGTCAACGAGCATGTCGGCGGGGTGGGTGGTCCGAGGGGGCGTACCCGGCGGAGCTGCACCCGCTGCCCTCCCCAAATCACCTCCATCGCCAGCCACATCGTCCTCAATCCCGTGGGAAGAAGCAGCGACACGGGGGGGCGGCTGGAGTGGCGTGCTTTCTATTGAAAGCACGCCGCGACCGCAACGTTGCCATGGTCATGCTCTCGCGTGAGAGCATGAACCATCCACAAATACTGCCTCGGTGTGGTCGGCGCCCAGACACACGAGACAACGCCTCTGGCCGTCTGAAGCAGAGTGAACTCTACCGCATCCAGGAACTACACAGGGGCGGAATGGCATCTTTAAAAAGACGTGTCCTGAAAAGGACATTCAACGCTGCTGTGTATTGCTCTTTTAGAGAATTAAACTCTTTAGAGAGAAAATTGCTCTTTATATAGGAAAACTCTTTTAACTCTGCGCTGTCGAAGCGCCCAGGGGAAAACTGCACACCGTGCAGAGAAGAGAGAAGCCACTGAAGTGCGCCGTAGATCCAACAGCAAAGCAGAGCGTCAGAGGATAGAAGCAGGATATCAGGTGTGTCACTCACAGCTGGCTGCATACACGACCATCGGCTCCGAAGAAAATTACTGAATAAACGAGCGTATTTCCCTCGCCTTTATACCCGTATGTCCGGGGGCGGGGTATGCAAATACTGTTCGCTAACTCTTGGCCTTTTTTCATAGATCAGAGGCAAATTCGGCGCTCAAGAGAGACCCCCAGTGTCGCTTCTTTGACACAACGTCGAAATGCGCGACAGACGGGGAACTTACATTTCCTTTTGAACTCCACAGAAGTAAGAAAGAAGAAAGGCATATGGGTTTAGAACAAGATCAGGGTGAACCATCCTTTTAGGAGTTCACACTGTATGTGTTTTATGTCTCCTCTTACATACATCTCTTACACACATTTGCTCAATCTGTTTCCAGGCTGAGGGGGTTCAACTGAAATCTGAGGGAAGCCCATCTCCCCCTGCTGTCTCTCTGCCCTCTCAAGCAGGCAATGGGGAAAATGAGAAGGGGCTGAAGGAGAGCTCTCCTGCTCTCGTACCCTCTTTGGGAGAGGGGCCCCGGGATATACATGGTCTGGACAAACACATCCCTGGGATAAGTAAGTGCAAACAAGGAACCCTCAACCCTTATGTATGCCACCTTATATACAGTATATGAGGCCGGAAATATGCCATATTGTATATAGTGAGAAAAAATTCAGTTAGGAAGGCATATCTTATTTTCTCATTGGAAATGTCAACAGTTTTGAATATTGTAAAGTTGAGACCATTGTCACAAAATGTTAACTTCTCATTGCTTCTGCTTTTCCATTCTCTTTCACCAATTTCTATGATTTTGTATTTTTCTAAATAGTTAATCCACTTTTAATTCTGCTTTTTCATTTTTTTGCCACCAGATTGAGTCTTACAAGCTGAGCTTTCTCGAGAATGCACGGGGTCGCAAGGACCACGGCGCTAAAATCATCCCCTGGTCCCCCCCTGAGTGGCAGCCACCCCCACCCACATCGCAGCACCTTTCTCAGTGTTTCTCTGGGGTCCGCATTGTCCTCACACTCAACCCAGCTTGTCCCATTCTCCCAGCTATGAGATGGGTGCAAACCAGTACACTAGGAGAAGGACTTTTAACATGCCCTGTCCCTTTAAAACTAGTCTTCTCAGTACTGCAATCATTAGATTCTTCCCATTATTACAGTTTTATTTGTTTTCCTTGCTGGGAGAGCACCCATGTTTTGAAAGGGCAAGGCTCTGGCTTAATTTACAGCACACCTGTTTAAATGCAGGATTTGGTTTGAGGCTAGATTTGAAGTGGTCTTCACATAGTTGGAGGAGTTAAGATGGTCCGGATCTGGCACCCTCTTAATCATCATGGTGATCATGATGGTTCAGCCACTGCAATAGCTCCTAGTCTCATCTTTGTTAGGACCACAAAGTTTCTTTCTTGACTTACTACTAGCCAGTGCTATCCCTGAATCAGACCCAAGTTTAGAGGCAACACCATCTTCTAACCTCTATCTATAAGTTTGCCAGTAGATGTTCTCCAGTGGGAACCCCAGAATTCACTCGAGATGTAGCTTTTTACATCAAATATTATTAGTTAATGATAGTACGTGGGGCTGTCTTAAATCGCAATTAACAGGAATGAATCAGCCATCAACCATCCATCATCCAATTGCTTACTTTGCTTTACTGACCATGTCCTGTTCTCTTCACAAGAATTCTAAACCCTTGTCCCCCCAGTATTTAAAAGAGCACTTATTAATTTGAAACTCATAGGCTGTTAGAACAATATCTTATTAACATCTTCAATGATTTTGCTGTATCGTGTTTGTGTAAATTACTGTAACGATGAGCTCATTATGAATTCTATCTGATTGCATCTTCCTTTTTCCATTTCTCTCTTGTATGCTAATAGGACACAAAATCCTCTAACACATAACACACACATATACTACAGCATGATATAGTAAGAGGAAAGTCAATGGCACCCAAAATAAACAGACAGGATGGTGAGGAATAGAGGGAGGGATAAAGAAAGATGGAATGTGTGGTTAAATGCAATGTCAGAAACAAAGTTAGAATACAAATGTGTTTACAGTCTGTACACAGGTCATGAATACTTGCTCAAAGGTCCAAATCATCATTCACTTTAAATTAAGTCTTGTTCATGAAGACAATAGAGTAGAAGAATTTTGCACTAAATAAATGAACTGGAATGTTGAGTGCCCATTATATAAACACTGTAACAGTAAATGTACCCTAAATAATCATTAGAGAACATTCGATTTCCCAATTATTTATACAGTGGCAATTGATGAATTGTTGTTAAGAAATTAATATATCATCCTACATAGTAAGAAATGTTATCTGGTTTTATTGCCAATTGATGTATAACCATAAATTAGTGAGCTTTTTTTGGAATTATTCACAAACTAGTTAAATCCGATACAGTAGTTTTCTCTTCAAACCTACTATCGTAGGGCTGCTTTTGTGACACTCTTGACTAGTGACACTGTTTCAAGTTTTAAAGGTGAATTTGTGGGCATTTTGTTGATAGTTATTACTCTAGATATGTACAGCTGCACAATGCCTGCATATAAAATATGAACAACTTGATGTTGTTGATCAAAAGTTTATGTTTGTACACAGGGTTTGGTTCACTTAATGTTGTGACATATTTAACTTTTTTCTTCACTGTTTTTTAACAGTGATATCATGGTAGATAATTGATGATGGTTACATTTGTAGCTTTATAGATTCTAAGAGGCCCACATGAAACTGAACAACCGTGGCCTGGAAGTATTGAATTATGCAAATGTCCTAAAAAAAAGAATGAACTAATGAGCATTTAAAATGCACTTTATGGTGGATGTTTTATACTGCAAAGAAAGTGATTTGATTGACTGTACACATTTTCCCAAATTCTTAACTTTAAAAAAAATTAGAGCCCATGTTACTCAAAAGTGCAAATCAAGTCTCTGTATATTATAAAGTAGTCTGTAAAAACAGTATGTACGAGTGTGAGGCAGTTTGTTTAGTGTATAGAGCAATTACGCTTGGCCAAATGGTCATGTCTGCAGTTCCTTCTGTGATTACTGTGTACTGTTCAGGGGCTGTGCCAGTAAATTTCAGTGTTGTACTCTTGAAACAGTGATCATAACCTTTCATGCCTTCAGTCAGCTCTATTTTGTCTATAAATTATTTCCAAAATTAATGAACACCCCCCCTCCCACACACACACACACACACACACACACACACACACACACACACACACACACACACACACAGTGTTAGTACACTGCTCACGTCCCCACACAAATCCACTCAAAACAGTTCTACACTTTTCACAGTTTATGTCTCATAGGGGAAACCCACTGCTTGATTGGGTTGTGTTGAGAAGCAAAGTGAAGATTTTGCACCTATGAACATTTCTCTGAACAGTATTTTAGTCTTAATTGAGTCTACCTTTAAAAAAAACAAACAAGGGCTGGCAAACAAGAATGTTTTTAAAATGTAGTGTATACAGGAAGAAAATAATATATATTATGCGTGTAACTTTTTCTCTTTGTTGTCACCACCAGTCAAATACAAAATTCAATGCAATCAATTGGAGGAGAGAAGTGTGAACAATTTTGACTGATGGAAGAAAACATAGCAGGATGTATGTCCTTCGGTGCAGATATAGCACAACAATCTGATAATGACTTGAGTGGCCGGACGCAAGAGGTAGAAAGTGGGTTGAGAGGTTAGAGGTAAACTGTGACCATGGGGACAATTATTCCTCCCACAAACTGCACCTGACTCATAGACCTTGAATGTTGTTTGGATATCCATGGCCCACATCTGTGTGAAACTAACTGTATCTGGTAGGCTAATTGGCATGTTTAAAAGTAGATGGAGCACTCCAAATTAGGCAGCAAAGGAGCCCCCTAGTGTGTCTGTTAGGACTCACAAAATGTGTACATCCCCATAGAACACACCAAAAGAGCATGCTGAGAATGATGGACATTAGACATTAGTCTTAAATTGAATTTATTTTCTCCCTCTGATTTCAGATGTATTTTTTTGGTATGAAAGAGATATGCATTGTGATTAATTGTTAACTAGTGATGTGGATATTTAATCGTGAATAAAAAAAAAAATAGATGAGCCAAAAAGTATGTATTTCTCTCTTGTCAGAAATGATGACATATTTACAAAAGCCCTGAACTGCACTGTGAAAAACAATTTCACTAGGTGAATTTTTTTAGGCATCTGTGCCTTCCTAGGCCAATGGTTTACAATTTTTTCCTCAAAAAGTTTTTTTTGTCTCTCTCAAAATGTTTCTCTCTCTCTCTCTCTCTCTCTATCTCTCTCTCTCTCTCTCTCTCTCTCTCTCTCTCTCTCTCTCTCTCTCAAAAAAACAAAACAAACAAATCCTCTCCAAAAATGTGTTTTTTCTCCCAAACCTTTTTTCATCTCCCCCCAAAAAAAAAAAAATAAAATCATGATTTTCAAGTATAAATGTGACATTAATTTGTGTTGTTGTCAAAAACAAAAGTTCTCTCACCCCCTTTAAAAGATGATGAGCATTTATTTATATGTGCCAACCATTTTTATTATTATCATTATTCCTAATATTAAGCATCATTCTAACAGACCATAGGCTATAACACGGAAAACTTTCATTCAAGGTCCTAAAGCCCTTACTTGAACTTAGATATACAGTGCAATGACATATGAGCACAGGTTACAGTTACTACTGTAGAATCGTGAAACATTTTTTGTAAGAGTGGTGATGAGCAACTCTTATTTTGACGCATAACACAGTGTTGAGAGAACTTTTGTTTTTGACATCAACAACAAAAATAATGTCACATTTATAGTTGAAAATCATGAAAAAAACTGTGCATGGAGGATCTATTAAATTCAGGTGTTGTAATTTTGCACTTGATGTCCAGTGTGAAATCTGGGACCCAAAGCAAAACCAGTTGAATCACTAGAACCACTGCTCTAAAGAACTTCTCTTGTCCAGGAGCAACAGCGCATCACACAGTTCTGGGAACATTATGTGTGTCCGTTGCTTTATCCTTATGACTTTGCCATGCAGAAGTCTGAGATTTTTTTCAAATGTGCCAATAAACGTCATGGTTACTGATGTAGCCTCCATTCCCTGATGGAGGGAACAAGATGTTGTGTCGATGAGTTGACATAGGGGTTCACTTTTGGGAGCCCAGACATCTCTGATCATTGAGAAAAGGCCAATGAGAATTGGCTTGTGGAGTTTGCATGCAACTCCAACCGGACATATGGGTATAAAAGGAGTGCCGCTTGCAAACACACACTCAGGTTTCGCACTAAGGAGCTGAGCCAAAGACCTGGCCATTTTAGTGGTTAGTTCAGTGTTGTGGCAAAAGGGACACAACGTCTCGTTCCCTCCATCAGGGAACGGAGGTTACATCATGACGTTCCTATCTGTCACTTACTCTACGTTTTGTCGATGAGTTGACACTAGGGGTCCCAATGGAAAACACCACAAGTGCTGAACCTAGTTACGCAGACTGGCGGAGCGAGACGGGCAGAACTCTGTGTGCCTTGTAGCCAGCGCAGCAAGCCGTCACATAACTACCCCCAACACATTAGCAGGCATGAAGTGGTCCCCTACACCTTGAGGAGCAGCTAACTGCTCAGAAGTTTAAGGACTGGCTGGCCCAGCTGTAGCCTTCTCTCTATAGCTCTCCAGTAAAAATTAACAAAATCGTTCAGCTGGGGGCAATATAAGGTCCATGTTGAGGGGTGTCTCTCCAAAGAGGAGGGCACTACGAGACCACACCCTTAACCCAGACCACCTTAACCCACGAGGGTGCTACTTCAGAGGAATTTGCCAGGGTGTGGAAAATGTCGCAAAGTAGCATGAGGTCCAAGAACGAAGTCCGGGAGGGCTAATAAGGGGCCACTAGGAGGATCTGCTCCTCATGCAAGTAGGCTCATTGGGGAAAACGCTTACTTGCGTAGCCACAGGGGCCAGCTGTGTGCCAAGGCATCTGTGCCGAGGGGAGCCTCGGTCAGAGAGTACCGGAATGGGCAGTGGGAGGATTCTCGGGAAGCAAACAGGTCCACCTGTGCTTGGCCGATTCGACTGCAAACCAGCTGGACCACCTGAGGGGGGAGTCTCAACTCTCCCCTGAGTGTAACCTGTCGCAACAGTGTGTCCGCTGTGCTGTTGAGGTGGCCTGGGATATGAGTGGCTCGCAGCGACTTGAGCCAATGCTGCCCGTAGGAATGCTAGGTCACACAGTGTGTGTTTGCAAGCGGCCTGCCTTTTATACCCGTATGTCCGGGGGATTGGCATGCAAAGCCAATTCTCATGGGCCTTTTCTCAAAGATCAGAGATGTCTGGGCTCCCATGAGTGAACACCTAGTGTCAACTCATCGACACAACATTGAGTGAGTGACAGATAGGGTACCTGCTCTTCTGGACATTTCAAGTTTGTATTCGATTATTTGTATTGAAAATTTTCACCTAGGCAATGACATAATGAGTTTTCGCCATCCACTGTAGATTATTAGTAATTAAATATCAGCTTCTATATTCCTGTCATAGCGGCATCTTTGCTTATAGCGATTTTCCTCCCCCGACTTCTCGTGAGGTGGCTATTGGAGTTCTTGCATTTTAAATCAACAGCTTCTTTTATGGGATGTTTGACCACATGCTGCTGGAACACAATATGGAGAATGTGAGCTGGAAGTGTTTTAATGGGCACACCATCCTGGTAGCATATATCCAAAAGCAACCCACATTATTATACGATTATTAAGATATAACAATTTGCTTTGTAAACTCTATGCAGGCTTTGGATTTTCACCATCATGATCTCATGTTGTTGAGCTTCGATTGTGATGAAGTTCCAAAGTAAATAAGTCTGCAGGACTTTACTTTTGTAAAGTATGATGAATGATTGAACATGAAGCTGCACCATTTCCTCAAGCAGCTCTGCATCTTCTTTTAACTCCACATGGTGCCGTGGTTGAAGCTGACACGACTCTAACACTAGTCATCTTTAAACACAGCACTGGAAAAGGAGCGAGAGGTGTCGTAACAGTCAAAGACATCTATCTACCGCATTTTGACATGGGCCAACAAATTAAAAAAGCACAATATCAATAGCAGCATCGATATTGGTTAATGTTATAAAAAATAAAAATAAATTAAAAAACAGAACGAACTCCCGTTGTCACACTTCACAATGTTATACCATATGAAACATAGTAACCTGAGGTATATTCATTTAATTGTGGGCTCTCACATATTAGAAGAATCTCAAACATGATATACAGTATGTTTCTTTCCTTGATTAAGATTTGCAAAACATTCTTTGTGTATTTTACAACAATAAAAATAAACAGATAAGTAACACAATTGTCATTTGTCACCTTTAAGCACAAGATTTCATGCTTACTTGTAGTGGCACCTGGTGGCCGAGGATGGTACCGCATGCTAATTGTTAGCCAGCAAGCAAAAAAATAAAAAATAAATAAAAATCTCCTGTGTTGCCTCTTATTTTTAAGAAACAACATTTTTTTGTTGAGATAAACTTTTTTTTTTGAGAGAGAGAGAGAGAGAGAGAGAGAGAGAGCGCATTATTTTGAGAGAAAAAACTTGTAGAACAAAGGCTCAGGAAGGCACAGAACCCTAAAAAATTTAAATACAGTGCAGTTCAGGGTATCCGTACATATTAAAGGTAAAACACATTTGTCTATTTTGACTATATGTAAGGATTATTTTTTGAGAATTTTATAAGATTTATTCAAATGTGAAAATACTTTTAAAAAGATAATGTACACTGAATAACTTGATTTGAGTTATCTCTTGAAGGAATGTGAATATTACTACATTTGGTATTTCTTCGGAAATCATGTGACATAAATCATTGCGTAAAATCTTGTAAGCAGGCTGTGAATTTTCAGAAACAGGCCCTTCCTTATGCTGTACTGCACATTTTGAAAACTTATACATTTATAATGCCTCGCTTAGTACTTAAGTACACTGCACTACTGTGGCAGATCGGTGAAGTGCGCCTCTTTTTTTTTTTTTGTATGAACCAAACACTCTTTGTAAGTACAATTTGCTCTTTGGCCAACTGAACAGTGAGTTGTAAATGCTTTCCCCCCACAACTACTTTACAACGTACGTCAGTGTAGTACAACTGAATGATACTGTAGCACATAATTCAGTGGAGCTAAATCAAATGCAGTTTTCGTACACATGTTCTGTTGAATGAGCTGGGTGTAGTAACAGTACCTTTGGTTTTTCAAATTTCATCGAACAACGGTTAAGGATCAAGTTGGCGTTACATATTTCAAATCAGCCACGCATGTTTCCGCTTCATTTTAATGACGCAAATCCATTTCATTCGCCATTTATTAAATTAAAGTCGAACATCTACTTTAACCGATGTTAGGAACTAAAAGTATTAGTTTTGGTTTGGCAGACTAAATAATTTAGTAAAGCAAGGTTGGCCCAACGTTTGCAGATCTGTGGTAAGGAAAAATCCTTAATGTTTACTTTTCCTGGGAGTATATGGACAGTTTTATGAGCCTTACGGTAATTTGAATGCAATAAATTGTTTAGGTTTCAGTCCGAAAATGAGGACGTGTCCGTTTCTGTCTTTGAATTCCAATGTGATGTAATATTTATCAATCCTTGAACCTCTGGCTCTCGTTTGTGGCTTATAGCTTTTCACTTTTGTATTGTGTAAGTAAATGTTTAATAAAAAATAAAAAATGAGGACGTGTCCGGGATAAAGATAATGTATGTTCACCCTGAAGTGTGTGTGTGTGTGTGTGTATATATATATATAGGCCTATATATATATATATATAAAAGATATTGTTATAGGATCAGTTGTAAAGTCTTAAGTAAGTAATGCTATCCACCATTTCCTGAATGCGGAAGTGTTCCACGATTCGACTGTTTTCAATTTCCGGTCTGCAGTGTTTTCACTCTCAACGTCGTATATTCTTAGCGGGTAATGTTTAAGGTATAAAATTAGTAAAAATTGTCAAAAAAACAAAACAAAACCATGCCGATACTTCACATTGTAGATTTGACTGTTTTATTATTATTATCATTATTTTCATAGACAGTGCCTCACTCAAGTGTGTAGATGACTTGAAACGAGGATCAGAGTTAGTTAAGTTGATATCATTAATTAATTATATTTATTACATTTTAAAGGCATCCGATTTGATAATCCTTTAAGTAGGATTCTACTATGTCTGACAGCTATTTTAATCTGTTTAAATCCATGTTAGCACATTGGCATTGAAACAGTTTTACTCTCTGTAGCTAAGAGTGTGATACAAGGCAGTATCAGGATAGTGTGCAGAATGACGTCTATGGGTAATTAATTATTTACCCCCTGAGATTTCAAGTAACAGTCTAATTTTTTAATAAATATAAGATTATGGTGATTTATTTAATATTATAAATAATATATTTAATATTTATACAAATTATAAACTTTTTTTGTTTCATTGGGCCTAAATTTCTATGACAACCTTAGAGTTGACACCCTACTAGGGTCTTTTAAAACTTTTGTTATCATATCTGAGGGGGAAAAAAATCCAGATTTTACAGTATTTAACATTAGTGTTGTGCAGATGGTTCATTGTTAAAGTGCTTAGAATGAGAAATCAATGTTCATAATGTTGTTTATTTTAAATGAAACATTAGTAGTTGCATTTTCCCTCAAGTAGCATTCATATGTCATTTCAGCACATAATAACTGATCACATCAGAAATGTAATGCAATTCAACTTTATTATACTGTGTGACTGAAGAAGATCTAGATGGACTGTGTGGGTAACTATTTCAAAACATATATGGAAGGGGAAAAGCAGAAGGTCCATTTGAGCTTTACTCTTCATCATGTCCCTTCTATATGAAAAAGAAGAGGGGAAAGCTATTAAAAACAGCTGTAGTAAGTAATTCTAACTTGTCTCTAAAGAGTTCTAAACATTCCATATCAAAACAATATAGCATAATCATATAATAAAGTATTGTTATTTGAAACTGAAATGAAAATGCATTTATTATGACCTAATTTGTCCAAATCAGGCTACATGCACAAATGGATCAGACCTCATAAACTCTAACCTTAGAACCGACATCACGACTTTTGGCACGCAATTTATTGACTTGCGACTCTGCAATGTCGGCTCTCTCTTCTACTTCATCAAGCTCGTGCTGAAGTTTACGGAACTTGCTAAGATTGGTGTTGGCTTGTTCCTCCTATGAAGCAGGAAAAATAGTTCTGAGATTAGAGCCTGAACTGAACAGTCATCAGCAAATGTCCCTGTGATATTTTGGCCAATACTTACGGCTTCCTCTGCAGCCCTCTTGTAAGCCTTGACCTTCAGCTGAAGCTTATCAACTAGATCTTGCAGACGAGCAAGATTCTTGCGGTCCTCCTCCGTCTTGTCAGACAAATGATTAAGAAATGATTTTATAATATTTGTTTTGTTTTTTTTTTGAGAGAGAGAGAGAGAGATAATTTTGTGTATTTATGTGCATTCAGTAATGGAATAAGATTATGTTTTACCTGGTAGGTGAGTTCTTTAATACGTCTTTCATATTTGCGAATTCCTTTCACCGCCTCACTGCTCTTCTTCTGTTCTGATTCCACTTCATTTTCCAGCTCTCTCACCTGTTGGCACAGTGTGATTTTCAGAGTATCACTTGCATAATAATTAGAAAACATTGTAAGAATTTTTGGTAAGTGAATCACTCACCCTAGCTTCTAGTTTCTGGACTTGTTTTTTCCCTCCCTTCATTGCAATTTGTTCTGCTTCATCCAGGCGGTGTTGCAGGTCCTTAATGGTCTGCTCCATGTTCTTCTTCATACGCTCTAGGTGAGCACTGGTATCCTGCTCCTTCTTCAACTCCTCTGCCATCATGGCAGCATCAGTGATGGCCTTCTTGGCTTTTTCTTCAGCATTCCTGCATTCTTGCACTGCCTCTTCCACTTCACTCTGAAGCTGGGAAGTGTCAGCCTCCAGCTTCTTCTTCTGATTCAAGAGGCTTGTATTCTGGATAAAGGAGGCATTTGCATTCAATTAAAAACTGAATAAGTGTAATGGATCTATTTAGAATTAAGTTAAAGCTACCATTTGTCTTACCTGGGAGTGCAGTAGCTGCACTCTTTCACTTGTATCCAGCAGCTCTTGTTCAGCAAGCTTACGACCTCTCTCAGTTTGCTCAAGAGCCACTCTCAGCTCCTCTAATTCAGCCTGTAGAAGGTGGTTGCGTCTCTCTAAAATTGCAATGTTCTCCTTCAGATCATCATTTAATCTCAGAGAGTCATCCAGCTGCAGCTGAGCATCCTAAAAGATATATGCAGATATGAATACAACAGATGTTTCAACAACCCTAACCATCCAAATGCTCTGCTTTGTTGATTCACAGTGTTACTTAGAACTTACTTTCAAATGTGCTTGGACACTTTTGAGTTGTTTTTGTGCCTCTGCTGCTTGTCGGTTTGCTTGACTAAGCTGGATCTCCATCTCATTCAGATCACCTTCCATCTTCTTTTTTATTCGGAGGGCCTCATTCCTGCTTCGAGTTTCTGACTCCAAAGAGCTTTGTAGAGTATCGATGGTCCTCTGCAAATTGCGTTTGCTCTGCTCCATCTCCTCATCCTTCTCAGCTAATTTGCGTTCAATATCAGCCTTTATCTGGTTGAACTCTAGCTGAGCTCGCAGAATCTTACCCTCCTCATGCTCCAATGAGGCCTTTTTAACAAAAGATTTAAGAAAAGGTTTGAAAGGTAAGAAACAAGTTATACAAGTTGAATTCTAAATTCACAGATTATCGTCATAACAATAGTACAAAAAATTATTTTAATTATATTATTAACTATAGTGTTAATTGTTGCACTGAACGATTAACCAAAATAAAATTGAAATCACGTTATGGCCTAGATTTTCAAACTGTGAGTGCTGTGATTTAATTAAATAAACCATCACAATGCCCTGACAACTGCGCCGTGCCAAAGTATTTCTAGTAAGACACTCGTGAGGCTATTTCCAGTCAGGCCAGTGCAGCTCCTATCTACTTGAATGGAGAAAGACCAAAATCTCAAAAAGGTTTGTCAAGAGTATGATCAAAGAACATATTTCAAATCAGCAATAAAATCGGACAATACTGGAATCATAAATTGATTGTCTTTTTATAATACTTTATATTATGTTATGCAAAAATAACGAAATTTTCGCGGCTTGTATCGCTAATGCACATGCATGTTCTAGAGTTGATTGACAGGTGATGTCTGGATCTAAAAGGTGATTGGCTCGTTTATCTGTAAGGCAGGACTTGACCGTTGGCCACTAGAGCTTCTTGGTTGAGCATTCTAATTTCTCTCATTCATATTAACAGAAGTGGCCCATCTCTGCTAAATAATCTCTAGCTGCGCCTATGTGCACAGCTATATTGTCTGTAGTGCTTTCTTAAATGCATGTAAACGGGATCATTGTAGTACATATGGTTTCAGAGTGATTCTGTGCTCCGTACACAAACTATCTATCTGGTGACCCGAGTGACAGATGTGCTCTGACCAACTTGGACCAGCTCTTGACCAGCTTGTACCAGCTACCATGTTCCAAAAACACAGCTACCATTTTCCAGCAGGGTTACATTTTCTAAATAAAAGCTTCCACCAAAATAAAGGCTTGAAGGTATATCGGGACTGCATAGTTAATTATTAAATAAATAAATTACTATTAAATAATAATTATAAATTATAATAAAGATAATTATTATTATATGATAATATATAACAATTTCTTAATATTATTATTATTGCAATAATGTCAAATTTAAGTTGACTCTGTTTCACTGTTTTATTTATTTAGTTTTATTTTATTTTTTTTTGTAGAGGACTCAAGTGTGAACACCCTTTCTAGAACAGTATTTCCAGTTGGCAGTAAAGCATGGGCAAAAATTTGGTTGGGTTAAAAGGAATCACATGTTTTTTGTTCAAATCACAATAATTTTTTTTTTCAAAATAAACACAATAAAACATTTTTTTTCCAAATCATTCAGCCTTAGTTATTTATATTATTAAGATGAATTATATTAATTTACACAGTATATATTAATTTTATTATTGTTATATACAGTATTCTATAATATTATTAATTATAATAATATATTTTCTTTGTCATTCTTTTTTTACTCAGAATTGCCTGAAATTCTGAAAGCTACATTGTTGATGTGTTGTTTTGATTTGTTTCAGTCAAGGAATACATCTGTATCTGAAATCTTACCTCAGCCTCTTCCAGAGCAGACTGAATTTCACTTTTTTCTTGCTCCAGCTGTTTTCTCATTTTCTCCAGCTCATGAATGCTCTTTCCTCCCTCACCAAGTTGCTCAGTAATATCAGAAATTTCCTCTAGATAGAAATATTTCATTTGAAAACATTGTCAAACATATTGGAATTATCTTGTTATATGAATCAACAGTGCTATAAATCTTTCTTCCAGCACACCACAAACTCTATATGTATTAAAATGTACTGTTTGTTTTATCAGTATTGCCATTTATCTATTTTGGTAAATGGTTTATTCACCTTGGAGATTCTTATTCTCTCTTTTCATGGTCTCCAGGTGATCTAAAGATTCTTCGTAGGAGTTCTTCAGTTTGAAAAGTTCAGTACTCAGACATCTGGCTTCCTTCTGAGAGCTCTCTAGCTCAGCCTGTGACTCTTCATATTTCTGCTTCCACTCAGCCAGGACCTAGATGCATAATTTTTCATGTAAGTAGATTTTCAGATTAGAGATGATCAAAAGGATTCCAAATCAAGGACCATGTTTGTTTACCTTATCAAAGTTTCTTTGTTTCTTGTCCAAGGCTGCTGCAGCTGCATTAGACCTCTCCAGGTCCACCATAAGATCTTCGATCTCATTCTGGAGTCTGTGTTTAGTCTTTTCAAGAGAGGAACATTTTGCATTTACTGCTTCAACAGCTTCTTCAGCCTCCTGCAAACGTTGAGCCAGTTTCTTCCTGTGTTAGAAAATAAAATGAAATTGGAGAAGAATATTTGTTGGAGTGCACTTTGATTAACGGCACACCACAATTGAAATAAACAAACATATTATATTTTCACCTTCTGTTTGGGGAAGCTTGGCCAACTAACAGAAAAACTTTTTGTTCGTCTTACATTTGAAAAGAAACATAGCACAAACAAAAAGCTTATCTGTCAGTAGAGAAGTTTAACCTTAAGGAAAAGTCCAACTTTGTATGAGCATAGAAATATTAGAATATCTTACTTGGCTTCCTCCAGTTCTTCAGTTCTCTGGATGGCATCAGTTTCATACTTGGTTCTCCACTGAGCCACCTCAGAATTGGCTTTGGACATGCTACGCTGGAGCTCTGCTTTGGCCTCCTGCTCCTCCTCATACTGCTCTCGGAGCAGATCGGTGTCATGACGGACAGACTGTACTGCATGAGCGAGAGCATTCTTTGCCTGTTGGAGGTCACATTATCATTTGTGCATGCTCTTCGTTTGTGAAATATTTATTAAACAATATTGATACACAGTTCTCACTTTAGTTTCTTCCTCCAATTGCCTTTTAAGGTCTTCAATCTGCTGAGTGTAAGACATTTTGCTTCTAGTTAGCTGAGAGACAAGAGAGTCCTTCTCCTCCAGCTGCCTTGCAAGTTCACCTAAATGTATCATCATGTATTTTATTGGTGTTGGATTTCTATTTTGCTCATAATTAATGAAAAGAAAATTACACTAAAAAAGATTCCATTCCATCAAATTGAATTGTGTAATGTTTAACCAAATAAATTAAATAAAACTTAAAATATATATATTTTTTATTTTATTAAAAATTACTGAATTAAATGTAATGGAATTTTGTTTTAAAACTGACACTTCCCCAATAATCTTTTTTTTTTTTTCTTTTTTTTTTTTTTTTTTTACAATCTTACCATTTTCAGATTGTAGTTTAGATTTTTGCATTGTGAAGTCATTGATACTGCGCTGGCCCTCCTCAAATTTTGTTCTGTATTCATTCATTTGATCCTCCAAAGACCTGCAGGTCTTCTCAAAATTTGCCTGTTAAGTACATAATTTGACTGGGAAATTACTTCGAAGGAGAGATTTATTAACTCTTATTTAATAATATTTCTATTAATACCTTTATCTTAACAACATGTTCCATGTTGGAGACCACATCATCCAGCTCCAGTCTGAGTTCACTCTTCTCTTTTTCCAGTTTTTGCTTGACTCTCTGCAGATTGTCTATTTGCTCTCCCAGTTCAGCCACACTGTCAGCTTGTTTCTTCCTCAGTGTGGCAGCAGTGGCTTCATGCTGCAGAGTGGCCTCTTCAAGGTCTCTGCGAAGTTTCTGAAACTCGGCCTCCCGTTTCTTGTTCATCTCAATTTGAAGAGCTGTAGCTCCTCCAGCCTCCTCCAGTCTCTCGCTGATCTCCTCCAGCTCTCTTGCTAAATCTGCTCTTTGTTTCTCCACCTTTGCTCTGGCAGCTCTTTCTGCCTCAAGCTCTTCCTCCAGCTCCTCAATACGTGCCTAGTTTAAGAAAACTGCTATGTCAAAGTCACCCTATAGATTTTTATTTTCAATGTCAGAATTTTCTTTCATTTATTTATTTATATTTTCTATTACCTGAAGTTCCTTTAGTTTTTTCTGTAGCTGAATACCAATAATTTGTTCATCCTCAATTTTTCCATTGAGCTGACAGATCTCAAAGTCTTTCCTGTTATTGTTAAAAATAATTATACAGTCCTGAGTAAGCCTTAAACAAAAAGACTAGACTGAAAGAATGGGAGATTTCTGTTACTTTTTGAGACGCTCTTCTAACTGCTGCTTGTCATTCTCCAGGTCCATTAAGCTTTCCATGGTCAACTTCAAGTCTCCTTCTAGTTTCCTCTTGGCTCTCTCTAGATCCATACGGACCTTCTTTTCTTGCTCGAGAGATCCTTCCAACTGGTTAAAATTATTACAAAGTTTTGATTTATTAAACGTGACACATTTCATTTGCTTGCATGAAGAATTTTAAAGGTAGATGGAGATTGTTAAACTCACATCATCCACTTGCTGCTCTAGCTTTGCTTTTGCCTTGGTGAGGGTGTTGACTTTGTCCTCCTCACTTTGCAGGTCGTCCAGTGTCTGCTGATGAGCTTCCTGCAAGGCCTTCTTTTCCTTGGTTAGCTTTGCAATGATTTCATCTAAAGCAGCCATTTCCTCTGTCAGGTTCTTTACCTGTGAATGAAGATGGATCATTAAGTTCAGTGTCATTAAGTTCATTATTATTATTATTATTATTATTATTATGAGAGTTTAAGACCTCCCAGACCTTGTTCTCGGTAGCATGCTTCTCTTTCTCCACTTTAGCCAGAGTCAGCTCCAGATCATCAATATCTTTCTTCAGCTCAGAGCACTCGTCCTCCAGCTTTCTCTTCTTAGCTGTCAGCTCAGCGTTAATCTCCTCCTCATCCTCAAGTCGCTCAGTGAGCTCCTTGGCTTTTGCCTCAAGCTGAATCTTGTTTTTGATGAGTTGGTCGCATCGCTCCTCTGCATCACAGAGATTATCTTGCTCCTGTTTTAAAATGAGATAAAACAAATTCCACAGATATCTATATTGCAAAAAACACTTGTAACTCTCCTAAAGGCACAAATGTTAACTAACCGCTTGGACTTGAAGTTGTAGGTCATTCTTCTCTTGGAGAAGAGACACCATTTTTTCTTCTAGTTCTTTCCTTCGTGCCTCAGATTTCGCATAGGCCTCTTTGAGCTTTGCAAATTCATCTTTCATATTTGCCATCTCTTTTTCTGCTTCTGCTGACTTGAGTAGAGGCTTGATCTTAAAGAAGAGCTTCATCCAAGGCCAATTCTTAACCCCCATAAATGCACGGACATTCCACTGGATAACCAATAGGGCATCCCTGTGAGGGGTTTTAGAGGGGTTTTCATAATTTATATAACCATCACACACAAAAATTAAATAATAATAAAAGTGATGTTGAATGCAAATTGATGATCTTGCCTTCTTTCAACTATTTTCTGAAACTCAACCCTTGCAAGGAGCCCTCTGGATCTAGCTTGAATTCCAGAAATAATTAGGGAAAGTCGGTCATCTCTCATTTCTTCCAACTGACCCAGTAAACCAGCCTTGAAGAATACCTAGGAAGAAATCATTATGGAAATGTACATTTTTCTCACAGAATAACACTGTAATTTTTCCTTGGAGATTAGAGTTCTTAAATAATGAACATTAAATAAATCATACTTAAGTTGTTTAGATTTATTAAGTTTTCACCTTTGTATGTCCAAACTTATATTGATTGTGATCAATATCCAGTGATCCCAACAGTTTCTCAGCTCCTTTCCTGCTGTCTATGAATTGACCTTCAGGTATTGCTGCAGGGTTTAGGATACGGTACCTGTAAATAATTACAGAACATCTCATGGGAAGAGCTTTTTTGAGTTTGTTGAGTTTAAGTGTAACATAACCTATAATATTTACCTCTGTTTGAAGTCCCCATACAGGATTCTATTGGGGAAGCCCTTCCTGCAAATCCTGATGCCCTCCAGTACACCGTTACAGCGTAGCTGGTGCATGACTAGAGGGTTCTCCATTGCCCCAGGAGTCTTTGTCTCATTGGGAATGATGCAGCGCACAAAGTGAGGGTGAGTTGATCTTAGGTTTGTCATTAACTTATTTAAGTTTTCCTGTAGTAGGGAGAAATGTTCACATATCATAAAATGTAAAAAAAAATAAGAAGGGGTATTTTGTAATTAACGTTCTCTGAAACAAAACATGGAGGTGTAGTTTTTTCTTCTTTGACAGAGATAAGACAGTCTGAGGGTAGGGCATAACAATGCTCTTGTTTTTTATTGCTTGAGATTAGGTTGAGCAATAATATAAATTTTCCATTTTTATTTTTTCACTGTGTATAAAAATTGTATTGTTAGTCTAAAACTCATAATTACCCTGTGAAGCGCAGATACGGTTTGGAAAGAGGAACCTTTCTTTTTACTTCCTCCTCCTTTACCTCCCTTAGCTCCTGAATCTTGACATAATCAAAACAAGAGAATTACTTTAATCGGGTATTACTTAGTAATTCAGTCTTCATTTCCTCACACTCCAAAGACATTTTTTCTTTCGTTGAACACAAAAGGAGATTTTAGGCAGTAAGTTAGTCTCAGTCACTATTCACTTTCACTGTACCGTTTTTTTCCATACATTGCAATTGAATGGTGACTGAGGCTAATATTCTGACTAATAATTCCTTCTGAGTTCCATAAAGACAAAGGAAGTGTCTTACAGGTTTGGAACAACAAGAGTTTTCATTTTTGGGTAAACTTTTCAGTGCAATTGTGTTTCAAAATATTCAGTACATGACAAGATTTTCCTCATACATACCAGACTCTGACCCAGCATAATTAGCAAAGAGCATTGATAAGAGTTTAAGTGTAGACTTTTGATAAAGGCCAACGACAGTCTCATTCAGTGGGTCTTTGTTCTTCACCAGCCAGTTGTTGATATTGTAGTCAACTGTACCAGCATAGTGAATCAAAGAAAAATGGGCCTCTGGCTTTCCTTTGATAACTCTCGGTTTCTGGAAGTTGTTTGACTTTCCCAAGTGGTTGTCGTAAAGCTTTGCTTTAAAGGTTGCATCACTGGCTTTGGGAAACATGCACTCCTCTTCCAGGATGGACATGATACCCATAGGCTGAGGAAATCAATATTTGGTAAAAGGTGAAATAACTGATTTACTCACAAAGCACATAGCCTGCTAAATAATTTAAGCACCAATCATGTATGACAGCTTTATTGTCAGCACCACTTACTTTTTCAATGAGATCAATGCAGGCCTGTAAGTCCATGCCAAAGTCAATGAACTCCCATTCAATTCCTTCTTTCTTATACTCCTCTTGTTCAAGCACAAACATGTGGTGGTTGAAAAACTGTTGCAGTTTCTCATTGGTGAAGTTGATGCAAAGTTGCTCAAACGTGTTGAACTGCAATTGGAGTGCATGAACTTAGTTAGACAAATAATAAAAAAAATTTAACAAGAGATCTTAAGGTTCCATCCAGACTTACATCAAAGATCTCAAAGCCGGCAATGTCCAGTACTCCTATGAAGTATTGGCGAGGCTGCTTGGTGTCCAGAGACTGATTGATTCTTACAACCATCCAAAGGAACATCTTTTCATAAACTGCCTTGGACAGTGCACCAATAGCATAGTACACCTGAGCCAGAGGGAAGCATTTGTATGTTTTTTTTGTATGAATTGAGGACAGCATTTAATTACTGACACTATGCAACTCACCTGCTGAACATTTTGCCCTTTGGTGACCCACTCATTTCCTACTTTGACTCTTGGATGGCACAGACCTTTGATTAGGTCTGCAGAGTTTAGACCCATAAGATATGCAGATTTGTCTGCATCTGTGAAATTAATCAGATGTGTCTATTTAGAAGGATTATGCATAACAGTGCATAAAATAGAAAGAGTGTTGATTGTACTTTGCAGCTTCAGGAATTACACGTTACACACCTTCAGTTCCATCAGCCTCTGCTTGCTCCTCCCTTTGCTTTTGCTTGAACTTCATATTGCCATAGTGCATAATGGCTCCAGTCAGTTTATAGATGCCATTTTTTTCCTCTAGAGTGAAGCCGAGTACATCAAACGCTTCCTACAATTAAGAGAATTCAAGATCTTTGCTGTGTGACTAGCATTTCAGATTTTTACAGTGATACTAATACAAGAATGTAATGCTTTTCACTCTTACATCAGTGGCAACTAGTTCTTCACCATCATTAATTGAGGCTACAGTTGTTTCTCCTTGGGAGATGTAAGCATAGTCATAGGGGTTGTTGGTGATGAGCAGCATGTCTGATACAAGAGATGGGGAAGTGTCAGTTTGAAGTTCAGAGCTAAAACTGGAAGGGAAAAAAGGCCTTTTATCTGTGGCATCTTACCAAGCAACTCAGGTTTCCGCTGAGACAGGATTTGGTAGAATATATGGTAGTCTCTTTCAGCTTTAAGCTGAAAAGTCACCCTTGACTTCTCCAGAAGATCTGATGTATTTACAAAAAGTAAAATGTTGATTAAATTTAAACTTTAGTTTTTACCCTTTGGTGATTTTGTATAACCATTCCAGATATACAGTAAAAAGTTAATTGAATTATTACAAGTTTCAATGTCAGCAGAGGCCAGCTTTCCACTGGCAGCAAAATGAATTCTGATGAATTTTCCCTAAAGAAATTAGAAAATAAAATATTAAAAAATTAAGCACAGTAGACACTTTTAGTTATTTTCAATGTTCATAATTGCATAACCTACTAAATATTTCAAGTTAATAAAAATATGAATCTCAGTCAGACCTATAAAAGCTAAAGCTTATAAATGTGATGAGAGGCACACAGTGCTTGATTCTAATCTACAGACATTCTTCTTCAGCATTTTTTTTGCTGATTTGTATGTGCACCACTGTTTCATAAATACTGCAGTATAGATCCTGGACTCCACATTGTGATAAAGTGGCTTAGAAAGCAGTCTGCCATCTGCCAGTCCCTATGTTCTCTTTATATCATCTTGGTCTATCCAGCAGAGGGTGTTCTTACACTGTATCTGTGGTAACTTTTCATGTATTGTATGGCTGAAATGCAAATTGAAGTGAATGTTTATGTCTTAGCTAAAGGTTTTGCTTAAATGTTTGATGAATCTTACAAATCTTGAGGAGTTGTCATTTCTGATGGTCTTTGCATTGCCAAAAGCCTCCAAAGCAGGGTTAGCCTGGATAATTTGATCCTCCAAGGTTCCCTTTAATGAAAATTAAAAATTAGTTAAATCTTTGTTTTTAAGGTTTGCTCCTAATGCAGAAACTGATGTAGAAAGATGAACTTACTTTTTTCTCTGACCCATCTTTCTTTGCTGAGGCCCCAGCTGCAATGCTTGCAAAATACTGGATAACTCTCTTGGTGTTTACAGTTTTTCCTGCACCAGATTCTCCACTGGAGAAAAAGAACAATAAATGAAGGTCTCAAAATTACATAAAGAATAAACTTAAAAAGTTAATCGAAAAGATATGAGATTTAACTTACGTGATCAGAATTGACTGATTTTCCCTGTCTGAAATAGAGAAGACTTTAATGTTACTTATTCTTGTGTTATTATGTATTTTAGTTTAAATGGGTTTCATATTATCAATATTTACGAAGATATGACAGAGAATTTGTGAGTAATGTGTAGGCCTGCACAGAATCTACAAACAGAATCATTCACAAAAATCAGATGTCCCTTACATAGAGTATGTGCATGTTGGTTTATTAAATATTGTCTAATTTGATCATGCTTTCAACAACCAGTACACATACTGGGATATTAGATCTGCTGAATCTGTGACTGTTTTTAAGTCTTGTTTAAAAACTCATTTGTATAGACTTGCTTTTATTTCTATGTAAATGTGTTGTGTTTTACTGCATGTGTTGCTTTTATTACTATGTGATGTGAATATGTTGTGTTTTACTGTGTGTTCTTTTTTATTTTATATTTTGTGAAGCACTTTGTGCTTAACTGCTAAAAAGTGCTATATAGATCAAATTATTATTATACTCTCAGCTGTTTAATATTTTACCATATTTAAATCCATTCTGCAGATTTCCCCCCATTATCAGAAAAGATCTTTGGCTGTGTCCATACCTGTTAGCATGTACTGGTAAGCGTTATCAGAGATGGAAAAGATGTGTGGAGGAGCTTCACTCCTCTTCTTGCCTCTGTAGGCTATAACCACCTCTTTATTGTACACCGGCAGCCACTTGTAGGGGTTGACAGTGACACAAAACAGCCCTGAGTAGGTCTGTGGGAAAGAATAACTAAAGTTAAGTAATTGAAAATAATTAGGATCTATTCTCAAGAGACATTTTTACTGTTGTGTTCGTACGTAGATCATCCATGCTGCATAACGCTCTTTGAGGTTAAACAGCACAGCTGGCTCATGAAGGAAGGTGAACATTGCCATGTCTTCAATTTTATCAAACTTTGGCGGGTTCTGGGGATGGATGTCAGCTTCCTTTATGGTGACACTCTGTTAAGAGAGGCAGAAAAAAATACTATTAGAAAAAGACTCGTACCATAGATACTCGTAAACAGGGTTGGGGAGTAATGGAATACATGTAACGGGAATCCGTATTCAAAATAAAAAACATTATTAACTGTATTCCACTACAGTTACACTTTAAATTGTCCGTAATCAAAATAAATTTACTTTCAAAAAGTATTTTGAAAAATGAAGAGATTAGTTTGCATTTAATTGTTATTGGTTTAAATTTATATTTAGTCTATTTAGTTTTGAAAACATTTATTCGGATAAATGATGCGAGCCGAGGAGGAAAGACCTTTGATATTAAGGCAAGGATTTACTCCACAAATATTATTCTTGATGATAATTTTTTTTATTGATTTCCTGTAAAAAATATACAGAAAAATCATTCTTAAAACAAGATTTTACAGCATGTATTTTGTAATCTGTAGGTGTATCAAATTGTTAAATTGTAACTATTTTTGTAAAAGCAAATCATCACTAAAGAACTTTGGTCGAGTATAGTGATGTTTATATCACTTATGCTCAGTGCTTATTAAGTCCAAACAGTTCTCATAGTGTTTTAGTTACAAATTTGAAATAGCACTGCCTTTCTGCATGGCAAAATAACATTTTATGAAACTGTTCCCCTGGAATTAGTGTTTTATTCATTAGTTGAGCTTACCTTCCCTTTCTCAGTCTGGACAGTGACTTTGTCACCTTCACGGCTGATGACTGAAGCTTTTACATACTCTTCATCTGGATCAGGCACAAAACACTCCTTTTTCATATCAAAGGGACGAGTTTGTGCTTCCAGACGCTCTCGATCTGACTTGCGCAGGTAAGGAGCTGCTGCTCCAAACTCTGCCATATGAGCGTCCGCCATGATTGCTTTGTCTGGAGATGATGGGGTAGATTTAATGGTAGTTGAAATATGTTTAAAAAAACAGTCAATTGTTATACTGTGCATTGGATTATATTTGATTATGAAACATCTATCAAAACAAATCCTAAAAATTGTCAAAGATTGGACTTGCTATGTTGAATAATGTCATAAGGGTTGCAGAACCCAGTAGTAGAACATGACTGTACAAAGATCAGCTTTGCTTTGTGGTAAAGATGTAAAAGGTTCAAAAACATGAAAATAAGCAGGACTCTTACCTGATGTGCAGCAGGTGAGGCGGCTGATTCAAGAACCTGTTGAAATAAATTCCATATTCAATTATTACTCTCTAAAACTCAGATATGTGGGTTTAATGTGTTTTAATCTTTCACATCACTAATTCGTTCACACTTCCAATTCTTAAAAGATGTAATCAGAAGAAAGCAACACAATGAGGAGTTACACAGATTCATCTTTGTATAATAAATTAGCTTTTAACGGTAATTTAGATTCCACTCTGTAAAATGTATCATTGCCATGCAGTTTTTGCTCAAATATTACCCTCAGATAAAACGATGACTTGTCTGGACACCAACCATGAGATCTCTTTATAAAGGTTGTCACCCTTCCAAATTTGGGGAAGGCATCCCACAAGGCAGGAATGTCATTGCGTATAAGCACTGGGTGCAACAAGGGTAGTTATGGGTATTAACGAGAAACAAGAACATGCTAGTTGAGGGAAGTCTTATCTTTGTCAAGATTTGTTAGTGTTCCATATTAGGTATTGTCTGATAGGGGAGCACTAATTTAGTTCAGTCAGCTAACAGAGGTAAGTGGATTGTACTTAAATGAAATGTGAATGATTAAAGACAGAAAGGCAACAAAACTCTTCTCAGTTTTTAGATCCACAAAGCTGTATGAAAGTTTACATTAAAGAATAGGCACCTGAGCTGAATATTAGTCAGTCAACAACTTGGAACAAAGGAACCAGATATTTATGGAAAATTCCATGTTTGTGTTCTTGTGGTAAGCCATCAGGGCATTACTCTAGTGCCGCATGAGATTTAACTGGGTAACAAAGGCATTCAAATTCTAGATGTCTTAACAGAGTTTAGATGTAATTCTATATTTGTCATCTGGCATTGTTCAGAAAACTTAGGAGAAGGTATCAGATTTCAGTAAAGTGATATGTTTGAACTGCATGCCGTGTAGGCTCTCAATTACCCATAGGGCTTAAGTGGGGTTAATATGCTACATTGTGTTTTTTGTGACATCATAGTCCAGTCTTTGCAGAGACAAAAAACTAAATCAGATGCCCTCTGAGTCTGTATCTATATAAAGCATGTTAGTCTGCGAGATTAAGCAGGCGGCAAGTGTCGAGCAACAGACACAATGGTCTGTCACAGGTGTCATACCTCGGATTCAGTTAAAGAAGGTAATGATGATAATAATAAAAATGTAAATAGAGAACCAGAGCTGTCCCCTGGGTGAGGAACAATGTAGACTATGGTTATTAACGCCCCATCCTTCTTTATCATCTCCCAGCCAGCAAGTGTCTCACCCACAACCCATGTTGTTGACAACCTATAGTTTCTTTAAGGGCAAAGATAACCCTGTGAAATTCCTGCTGAGTGGATCTCACTGAATGAGGAGTGAGACCATAACATACAGTGAGCTTTTAGATAGAGTTTATGACTCTCTCTGGGATCAGCTATAGTCTATGACCTGGCCATTCCTCATATTATATTTTTTTTTTTTTAATTGACTCATATTTAATCTACTGATAGGTCCATTTGTCTTTGGAATTTTTTCCATGTGTGTCTGATGAAAGAGGCACTAATCCCTAGGCCCAATGAGTAAAGATCATATATATATACTGGATAGCCGTTGAATAAAATGCTGTACAAATCCAAATACACACAAACCCCCCAAAAACAAATAAAATTAAATTAAATCCTAAACATTTTCTTTGCATTTAAATGTAGTGCAGTGATAGTTTTAGTGAACTGACACAAAGTATATCATAACAATAAGTTCATATTTTTTGGACTGCTTGCTATGTGTTTTCTTTGTTATATGTAGCTTTTTCCATTCGTTATAATATTTGCAAGTGAGACCTGCTAGTTGCAGAATGTAATATATACAAATGACAGAAGAAACATTAAAAGGTGAGTACCCTTGATAATTACCACACACAGGAAAGGTCAAAAGATAAACAGGGAGTTAAGAGCCCATGACAAGTGATAAGACCGTTTCTATTCTAAAAGCCAGCCACATCTTTTAAACGATGACTGGCGTCAAAGTGCAAAAGTACGTGAGAAATGCCAAGCCATTGCTAAAGACTCAGTAAAGATAACGATGCCCTCTCAAGTTTGCAAAAGTCAGAACAGCACTTAACACTAGGAACGCCACTCTGACACACAGATATTTTCTTTAGCATTCATTAATAGCTATGTTGTAGCCAATGTTTAATTCCAGGTAACATAAGCATATAATTAAGTAACTAAGATGCTGAGCCTTGGTTCCTCCCAAGGTTTTTTCCTCAGCATCTTTAGGAGTTTTGTCATGCCTCTGTCGCCTTTGACTTGCTGACTGGGGGGTTTGCACTATTCTTTGTAAAGCTGCTTTGGAACAATGTGTATCATTAAAAGAGCTATGCAATATAATATAAATTCAATATAAATTGAATTCATTTCTCACCTAGCTGTGTTGTAGCCATTTTTATAATATAATGTAAAATAATTGCACTTTATATAAGTTGCATGTATATTTAATTCTTCTTATGTAGAATGTCCAAAAAGTATTTCTAAGGAGATATGGCTCTTTGCCATCTTCCCCAAGATTTATGTACAAGTGTTGGTAATGCAGCAGTGACGGGTATAATCAACATAAATGATGGGCCCTTGTGTAATGATAGCTCAAATTCCTCACAACCCATTTTTATAAAAATCTGTGCGTAATTTACGAGTTGGCTAATTTGTATGATTTCGTGTAAGTTCGTTGGTATAAATTTGTACGATTTCATCACGTGCAAATGCCCAGATATCTAATGTGGAAGTAAGCGTGAGTTTCACACGAGGCGTTAAGGACATGCTTATTAATATTATGCCCTTACCTAAAACCTTTATCTTAACCTAACCAATCAATAGAGTGTGTAAACATGATAGGAATCTGTTGTGTATGACAGAAGCAAGTAATTGTCGCATATTAGATGGAAACCATGTACAGTGATGTGATTGGCTGTAGTGAAAGGCATACAAATTCATACGAGTGCAGTCGGACCATATCATATGAATTTGCCAAATTTAGAAAAGTCATATGAATCCTTAAGATTTCGGCATAAGAGTGTGTAGATTCCGCAATAGTGTACAGTTGGTCTCTCACCCGGGACTCCCTGTGGTGCATGGCTTTCCTAATCACTAAGGTAGAGATGGAGACTGAGGCCTGAGCGAGACGTGAGGTGAGTTGCCCCTGGACAGCATTTGAAGGTAGAACCCACTTTAACTTTTATTGACACAGGTATAAATGAAAACATTTTAAAACAATGACAGGATTTGTAAATGAATTGTGACTGATATAAATTGTTTGTGTAAAACTGTAGCCTTGTACGTAATATTGTAACTACTCACTATCACAATTCATGTATATGTCCAAAACTAACCCTGTCATTATACTTTTATTTAAATGTTTATCTGACAATTAAATTAAATCTGTTTTCCATCTATAAATCATTATATCTCTTTATAAGTTTGATATCTATAAAATGTATGTTACAATAATCAGTTAATAAGTCTAATAATGATCTTTTAATATATCATATTTTGTTTTTTATCTCATGTTCATTGTTTTACAGCATAAAAGCTCTTGCGTGTACTGTAGTTGTTCCTTCAGCATTTGTCTATATGGCCATTTAATTAAGTTTGGACATGGAACATATTTAAGCACATAGATCTGGCACGTGGCAGTATCGTATCAATGCAGCTGTCAGTGATTATGCATGCTTTTGAGTAATTAATTGACAATGAGGCTTTCTCCTTCTGACCAATCCATTTTGAGAACCAAAGGCTTTGTTTTATCTCTCACCATTTTGGACATCAGCTCTCCTTGGTCCGACAGATAAAATCCCCCTGATCCATTCTGCTTTCTAGTTTACCAAGTGCACTGAACTGTTGCTTAGTACATTAAATTTATACCAATTACTGTTTGCAATAAAGATTACAACAAATGACTTGTAAAAAAAATATGTTGCATTGCTTTATGTTTAGAGAGAATTTCATAAAATAATATCTCTCATCCAGACAGATTGAAAAACTTATTTTAACCCTGAGGTAGGGATTTATTATGTACGCTTCTTCTACACTGTTTGAGGCACAGTTAACAACTACTAGCCGAAAGAGCCTGAGAAGCTCTTCATGCTGAAGGGGGCACTGTATATTTTAATATATTTCAGTGTGATGTTGATGCTTATTTTTTTCTAACTGTAATACTTCGTCAAATGAATAATACAGCAAATAGATGTAGACCTCATTGCTGTGAAATTCTAATTTAAATGGGTAGTTCACCCAACAATAAAAATTCTGACCTCATGTTGTTTTAAACTTGTACAACTTTTTTCTGTTAAACACAAAAATAGATTTTAGAAAGAATGACACAGTCACCATTCACTTTCATTAAATATTTTTTTTCCATACAATAAAGGTGGTGACTGAGGATGTCATTCTGCCTAATGTCTGCCTTTGTATTTTACTGAAGAAAGAAAGGGATTCGGATTTGGAGTTCAACTGAGGGTGAGTAAATGATGACAGAATCAAAAATTTTGAGTGAACTTTAATTCTCAGAAGAGCCTTTAGTTAATAGCTAAGTGTTTAATAGCACTACATACTACCAGTAGCCTATATGACATTACATAGATTGGACCAAGTAAAATTAACAGCAGTCGCAATGAAACTCACAGGACAGTAGACTAGATGCAAAGTGATTTTATTTCATGTTGGTGAGGGAACACAAAAGTGTAAAGAGAGTATGCAATGCTGTAAAGCAAGAACAAGTGATTTCAACTTCACTCTTTGTCGAACCCTTTCTGTAAGAGAAAAATGTGAATAGGACAAACAATTTTGTTAGGCTTTTAACATTTAAATGATTGAATTATAAGTGTGCCCACTATACCTTTGGCCCCAAATCACGACTTTTGGAACGTAGTTTGTTCACTTGAGTTTCTGCAATATCAGCCCTTTCCTCTGCCTCATCTAGTTCATGTTGCAGTTTGCGGAACTTGCTAAGATGAGTGTTTGCCTGTTCTTCCTATTACAAGGGGCAAACATGACACAAAAGACATCAGTATGCTTTCGACAAAATCCTGCATTGTGACTTTCTAGTATTACTTCTGAATTTTAAGTTCACTTACAGCCTCCTCTGCAGCTCTTTTGTAAGCTTTGACTTTTAATTGCAGCTTGTCGACCAAATCCTGAAGACGGGCAATGTTTTTACGGTCCTCTTCAGTCTAGGGTTCATACAACTAAACATTAATTCTGTGTTCATGATTCATTCTGGTCATTTCCAGACATTTTTTTATTTGCCCATAAAATTTAAGTCTTGTAACAGGGCTCCCACCCTTTTTGAAAAACATTGAATAATAATAAGTTTCCATTATTCTATGACCTTTCTAGTCATTTATGTTTAATGATATAGAATTCCTTTTGATTCAAACTATTGGCCTGTAAACATTTTTACAATACACAAGAGCAGTATCTAGCTGATTCAATATTTTAACTTTTCCAGGAAAACACTATTTAAAAAATTCCAGGTTTCCGTGTAATTCAGAATGTAATCCCACCTGATATGTAAATTCCTTGATGCGTCGTTCATATTTGAGGATTCCTTTCACAGATTCACTGCTTCTCTTCTGTTCAACCTCAACTTCGCATTCCAGCTCTCTTACCTGGGAGTGATTCAGTAGAAGTACATTAATCATGGCCTTTTCTGTGCATTAAAGCAGAGGGCTCAATAGAGCTGTTCAGCAGTGACGTCAAATTGTAGGTAAACCAGGAAGGTCAATTTGAAAAGGGTTCCTCTGGAATTTCCTTTGTATTTTTTTGTAGGTCTGTGGTAAACATTACTTGAAGATGTTTTGTTCTAAAAGATAAATTACGCACAGTCAAACCATAAATGTGATTTTTTTTAAGCTGCCTGGTTTTAAAACATACTTTTTTAAAAGACACGACAGCTTCCAAATTCACTTTTGGGGTTTGAATGTGTGTAATTTTGTAGAGCAAAGCATCCAAGAATCTTCAAGAAATGCTTACCACAGACATTTAAAAACCCATAGGATAATCCAGAGGGAAGCCATTGCTGGAAAATGCTTTTTTGGGTTTGGACCACAACCTGAACAGCTCTATTACTTCCCTTGGTAAACATGGTTCAAGTAAACTTACCCTAGTCTCAAGCTTTTGAACTTGTTTTTTCCCTCCCTTCATTGCAATTTGTTCTGCTTCATCCAGGCGGTGTTGCAGGTCCTTAATGGTCTGCTCCATGTTCTTCTTCATACGCTCCAGGTGAGCACTGGTATCCTGCTCCTTCTTCAACTCCTCTGCCATCATGGCAGCATCAGTGATGGCCTTTTTGGCTTTTTCCTCTGCATTCCTGCATTCTTGCACTGCCTCTTCCACTTCACTCTGAAGCTGGGATGCATCAGCCTCCAGCTTCTTCTTCTGGTTCAGTAGGCTAGTGTTCTGTATGACAGATTTTGTCATTTATTGTTAGAATTCTCATTTTTTAATGGAGATGCTAAACAAAAATTCATAAAAAATAAACTATTTTCATGCCTCACCTGAGAATGCAGAAGCTGTACTCTTTCTGTGACATCCAGCAGCTCTTGCTCAGCAAGTTTGCGGCCTCGCTCTGTTTGTTCCAGAACAGCTCTAAGCTCCTCCAGTTCTGCCTGAAGCAAGGCATTACGTCTCTCTACAATGGCAATGTTCTCCTTCAGATCATCATTGCTTCGAAGAGAGTCGTCCAGCTGAAGTTGGGAGTCCTACAAAATTTTCCATTAAGGGAAGCCAGGGTTATATGTTGAAGATACAACATGTCTGTCTATAAAATAGTCACATATTTTATTACCTTTAGATGGGCCTGGACAGACTTAAGTTGCTTCTGAGCCTCGGCTGCCTGTCTGTTAGCCTGGCTCAGCTGGATCTCCATTTCATTCAGATCTCCTTCCATTTTCTTCTTTATCCTGAAAGCCTCAGTCCTGCTTCGAGTTTCGGACTCCAAAGCACTATGCAAGGTATCTATGTTCCTTTGCATGTTCCTCTTTGACTGTTCCATTTCCTCATCTTTCTCAGTCAGCTTGCGCTCAATGTCAGCCTTTATTTGGTTAAATTCTAGCTGGGCCCTCAATATTTTACCCTCCTCATGCTCTAAAGATCCCTGTAAACAAACAGTGAATAAGCTTAAATATTTAATCAAAGCATTTCTTTTAAATAATCAGCTCTAACAAGGTAGCCAGCTTCCTACCTCTGCTTCCTCCAATGCAGCTTGTATCTCAGCCTTTCCTTGTTCCAGCTGCTTACGGACCTTTTCCAACTCATGGATTGTCTTTCCACCCTCTCCAAGCTGTTCAGTCAGATCAGAGATCTCCTCTAATGAAATAATAACACAAAGTTTTGGGTTACCCACATACACTCAGTGAGAACTTTATTAGGAACACCTGTACAACTGCTTTTTCATGTAATTATCTAATCAGCCAATAATTTGGCATTGCATAAAATCATGCAGATATGGGTTAGGAGCTTCAGTTAATGTGCACATCAACCGAATGGGGAAAAAATTGTATCTCAGTGTTTTCGACCGTGACATGATTGTTGGAGCCTGATGGCTGTTTTTTGTTACAATGTGCAAGTGTGTAAAAAGAAAACAACGAAACCTTGCAGAATCTTGTTCTCTCTACTGAGGGTCTCAAGATGATCTAATGATTCCTCATAAGAGTTCTTGAGCTTGAAAAGTTCTGTGCCAAGAGATCTGGCCTCCTTCTGAGAGCTCTCTAGTTCACACTGTGACTCCTCATACTTTTGCTTCCATTCAGACAAAACCTTAAAATAAAATTACAGTTTGATAATTAATGTCGACTTCAATTTCTGCTGGGCTGTTTGTGAAAAAATGGCTTGTTTACACTACATTGCCATTGACATTAAGTATGTAGACACCCAAACACCGCACCTATCTGTGCATGTTTAACATTTAATTTCAAAGTAATGGGCATTAAGAGGGAGTTGGTTCTCTCTTAGCAGCTATTACAGCTTTCACTCTTCTGGTAAGGCGATTGGGCTTGAAATGTGTTCCAGACCATCCCAAATGTGTACAGTGGGGTTCAGGTGAGAGCTTTGTGCAGGCCAGTCATTTCAAGCTGGAACAGAAAAGTGCCCTTCACAAACTACTGAAAATATTTGTCCAAGAAGATTGAATGGCTGCTTTTATGCACCTGTTAGCTAAACTTGTTTTTTAAAAGGGGGTGTCCACATATTTTTGGCCATACAGTGTAGCTCAAGTAAGATATTATATACAGTATATTTATATAGTATACAGTGTGTGTGTGTGTATGTGTGTGTATATATATATATATATATATATATATATATATATATATATATATATATATATATATATATGTGTGTGTGTGTGTGTGTGTGTGTGTGTGTGTGTGTGTGTGTAGCTAACAAAATTGCCAAACAAGCTTCTACTGTCACAATATATACTACCTTATCAAAGTTTCTTTGCTTTTTGTCTAAAGCTGCAGCAGCTGTGTTGGATCTCTCTACATCCACCATCAAATCTTCAATTTCATTCTGAAGTCTGTGTTTAGTCTTTTCAAGAGAAGAACATTTAGCGTTTACTGCTTCAACGGCCTCTTCAGCCTCCTGCAAACGTTGAGTCAGTTTCTTCCTGAATGGATAGAATTAAAGATAGAGTTCATCCAAAAATGTCAAATTATGTCATAATGTACAAACCCTCATGTTGCTCCAACACCCTATGACTTTTCTGTGGAACACAAAGGAGATGTTAGGCAGTGTGTTAGTTTCACTCTCCAGTCACTTTCATTGCATCTTTTCTCCATCAATGAAAGTGAATTTTGACTGAGGCTGTTATTCTGCCTGACATTCTATTTTATGTTCCACAAAAAGCGGTTTGGCACAACATGAGAGTGTCAGAATGTTGTCAGAATTTTAGTTTTTGGTTGAACTATCCCTATAAACTTCTTTTGAAATTCTCCAAGGCTATTAAACTCTAAAAGATTAAAATAATTTAAAACAGACAAAAAGCTGGCAGAGTGGAAAAATACATTAGTCCTAACCTATATTGACAGTTCAAACCAAAGTATCAAGAAACATAAGGGCTTGGAGCCAGAGGGGCGTAAGTGGCATTTTGGGCGAATATGAGTTCTTAATATCAAAATAAAGGTCTCGATGAGCTCTAACCAATGGTGCCAAAAAGACCAGAGATCGAACTGTATTGAATAAAGCAACAAAACAATAAAGACCTAACACAAAAGTGTTTGTTTTGTCTCTCCTGTAAAGTTTGTCAAAAGCCACTTATGCCCCTCTGGCTCCAAGCCCTCGGGGATTGGCTGAGGATGAGTCCTTTGGGGTCATTTGTAGATTTGACTCTGAGAAAAGTAGCGCTGGCCTCTAGCTGTGATATGTTGCTTCGTTGATGACTATAACTAATGTGAAAGAAGTGTAAAGCTCCTGTGTGTACTTACTAGTACGCAGTTAATTTTGCTGTTTTCTAATTTAGAGAAAAGAGTATATCAAAGATTATATATATACATGCCCTTTGAAGGTCTCATGTCTTACTTGGCTTCCTCCAGTTCTTCAGTTCTCTGGATGGCATCAGTTTCATACTTGGTTCTCCACTGAGCCACCTCAGAATTGGCTTTGGACATGCTACGCTGGAGCTCTGCTTTGGCCTCCTGCTCCTCCTCATACTGCTCTCGGAGCAGATCAGTGTCATGACGGGCAGACTGCAGTGCATGGGCAAGGGCATTCTTTGCCTGGGAAAAGATGTTTGATTACTTTTAAGATCTTGAATTACTTGAAGTATGTTCTGTAGTATAAATATAGGAGAATTGAACAAGTGTGTATTACCTTAATTTCCTCATCTAGCTGCCTTTTGAGGTCCTCGAGTTGTTGACTGAAGAAGCTCTTACCCCTGGATAGCTGAGAGATTAATGATTCCTTTTCTTCTAATTGTCTTGCAAAGTCATCTAATGGATTTAAATAAAAAGGAAGATAACATTTTGTTGTCATAAAATTGTCACTACCTTTTCAATCAACCAAATTGTTGATTTACCATTTTCTGCCTGAAGCTTTGATTTCTGGGTTGTAAAGTCATTGAGGGCCCTTTGGTTTTCCCCATACTTGTTGCGGTATTCATTCAGTTGATCTTCCAGAGTCCTATTAACTTTCTCCATATTAGTCTATAAGAGTAAATATTGCATTCATATATAGTAGATTGTATTTCAAGTGTTTTATGGCTGCATCAATTCTTGCTAGCATGTCAACTCACCTTGGACTTGACAATATGTTCCATGCTGGAGACCACATCATCTAGCTCCAGCCTAAATTCACTCTTCTCTTTTTCCAGTTTTTGCTTGACTCTCTGCAGATTGTCTATTTGCTCTCCCAGTTCAGCCACACTGTCAGCTTGTTTCTTCCTCAGTGTGGCAGCAGTGGCTTCATGCTGCAGAGTGGCCTCTTCAAGGTCTCTGCGAAGTTTCTGAAACTCGGTCTCCCGTTTCTTGTTCATCTCAATTTGAAGAGCTGTAGCTCCTCCAGCCTCCTCCAGTCTCTCACTGATCTCCTCCAGCTCTCTAGCTAAATCTGCTCTTTGTTTCTCCACCTTTGCTCTGGCAGCTCTTTCTGCCTCAAGCTCTTCCTCCAGCTCTTCAACACGAGCCTAGAACAAATCGGAACCTACATTTTTCTCTCAAAAATATCCATTACATTTATAAGCAGAACAGTTTATTAGGTTGGTCATATAAATTACCTGTAGCTCCTTTAGTTTCTTTTGCAGTTGTATAATTATGTTCTGTTCATCTTCAATTTTACTGTTGAGCTGATTGATTTCAAAGTCTTTTCTGAAAAAGAAATGATGGACTTTATTGTCTTTGGTTAGGAAATTCCACCATTTAAAACTTCCATAGTAAACCAACTAAGCAGTTTATACATATTTTTGTTTTGCTCTTACTTCTTAAGTCGTTCCTCCAGTTGTTGCTTGTCATTCTCTAAGTCCATTACGCTCTCTTGGGTTAACTTTAAATCTCCCTCAAGTTTTCTCTTGGCTCTTTCTAGGTCCATTCGGATCTTCTTTTCTTGCTCTAGAGATCCCTCCAGCTATTTAAAATAATAACAACAAATAAAATGTTTTTTTTTTTTTTTTGGTGTAGGAAACAACAGACAACATTCTTTTTTTTATTCACAACCATTAAAACAAAAACTAAGAAAATGTTGTCTTTAAGTAATAATCTATTTTGTTTTAAATCAACAAAACCTACATCCCTACCCTAAAAACTTTACAGATAGTGTAATAAAAGTAAATGTGAGATGAATGTTTTGAGGGATAATGCTCTATTGAGTTGTAAATCAACAAAACATACCTCCCCACCCTTAATCTTAAACCTAAACCTTGCAAATAGTGTCATAAAGAGCAAATGTGACATGACAAACACAATTGCTGAATCCACAGGGATATTTTGTGGTGCTTCTATGACACTTTCAATTCATTTAATGACTCGCGTGCTCTTAAGGACTCGTACCCCGGTCCTATGCATTTAAAGTGCAACACTATCAGTTAAGGTACTACGTAATTTGATCATGCTTGAACAAGCTTGTTAATGTAATTGTTTATGTAATGCAAACTTTAAAATGTATCACCTTTCGAGTTGCTTACTCGCATACAAGCGCTTCTAGTAAAAATATTTGATGTTATTAGATAGCATTATATTTGGTACAGGGTGAAAAATATGTGTTTATGAATGGATATAATGTTTCATATATTATATTAACAGAGACCAGGTTGCAAAAATATCTACACATAATAAAAAATTATAATAATTGTTGTTGTTTTTTGTTTGTTTTTGCTCATTTTGGCTTACTTACATCATCCACTTGCTGCTCTAGCTTTGCTTTTGCCTTGGTGAGGGTGTTGACTTTGTCCTCCTCACTCTGCAGATCATCCAGTGTCTGCTGATGAGCTTCTTGCAGGGCCTTTTTCTCTTTTGTCAGCTTGGCAATAATATCATCCAAAGCTGCCATTTCCTCTGTCAGGTTCTTCACCTGTGTGCATTCATCTAATGTTAAGCAAACTTTTTAAAATTGAGAGATGTACATTACCTTTTTATAATTCACTGCAGTATGCATGAATGAACCTTGTTCTCGGTAGCATGCTTCTCTTTCTCCACTTTAGCCAGAGTCAGCTCCAGATCATCAATATCTTTCTTCAGCTCAGAGCACTCGTCCTCCAGCTTTCTCTTCTTAGCTGTCAGTTCTGCATTCATCTCCTCCTCATCCTCAAGTCGCTCAGTGAACTCTTTGATTTTTGCCTCCATGTGAATCTTATTTTTGATCAGACCTTCACACCTCTCTTCAGCATCACACAGATTATCTTGCTCCTGTTTGCATTGAAAACATATTCTCAAAAGCACATACATAACTGTTACATTCTTGTATTTCTAAAATTTGTAAACATACCGCTTGCACTTGAAGTTGGAGGTCATTCTTTTCTTGAAGAAGAGTCACCATTTTCTCCTCAAGTTCTTTTTTACGAGCCTCGGACTTAGCAAAAGCATCCTTGAGTTTTAAGAACTCCTCTTTCATATTGGCCATTTCCTTCTCTGATTCAGCAGATCTCAGTAATGGTTTGATTTTAAAGAAGAGTTTCATCCAGGGCCAATTCTTGACACCCATGAATGCACGGACATTCCACTGAATCACAAGCAAGGCATCCCTTTTTGTAAGGTGAGAAAAATGACATTTAGATATGTAAATAAAAACTAATAATTCACCCTAAAATGATAATTCTCTCATCATTTGCTCACCCTTATGAAGTCTCAAACTCGTATGACTATCTTCCGTGGAACACAAACAAAGATTTATTAATGAAGATTTGATACCTCTTTGTCCAAACAATGCAAGTGAATGGTGACCAAACTTTCAAGTTCCAAAAAGGACATAAAGGCAGCATAAAGGTAATCTATAAAACTCCAGTGGATTAATCCATGTCTTCTGAAGCGATCCAATCGGTTTTGGGTGAGAACAGATCAAAATGTAACAACTTTTTCACTCTACATTTGGCATTTGATGTCTCTTGGCACAATCATGATTTCAAGCTCAATTACACTTCCTAGGGCTTGGATAGTAGATGGTGCTAGGAAGTGAAATCAAGATTGAAATAATGATCACCATGGAGACTTCTGATGTCAAGAATTATAGTGGAAAAAGGTGTTAGATTTTGGTCTGTTTCCCCCCCCCCCCCCCCCCCCCCCCCAAAATCGAATGGATCGCTTAAAAGGACATGGATTAATACATTGGAGTCATATAGATTACCTTTATGCTGCCTTTATGTGCTTTTATTAGCTTGAAAATTTGGTTACCATTCACTTCCATTTTATGAAAATAGACATCATATCTGCATTAACATATGTTTGTGTTCCATGGTAGAAAGAAAATCACATGAGTTTGAGATGACTCAAATGTGAGTAAATAATGATAATTTTTGGGTGAATTATTCCTTTAACAATAAAGATGAAATACACAATTCTAGATTAAAGTTTATGCATCATGGGATTATCATTACCTGCGTTCTACCATCTTCTGGTACTCAATTCTTGCAAGAAGACCACGAGATCTAGCTTGAATTCCAGTGATTATTTTTGATAGACGCTCATCTCTCAACTCTTCCAGCTGACCTAGAAGACCAGCCTTAAAAAATACCTGATGAGGACATCAAGTTATCAAAACGTCAGGTCTCCAGGTAGTGCATTTTACATATTTTGAGTAAACAGCCTTTCAAGACTTACTTTGGTATGCCCAAACCTATACTGCTGGTTATCTATGTCAAGAGAACACAGCAGTTTCTCTGCTCCTTTCTTACTGTCTATGAACTGTCCATCTGGGATAGCTACAGGGTTTAAGATGCGATATCTATGTGCAAGTAAAAAAACAAAAAAAAATTATCAAGTAGGCGTTGCAGTTACTTCTGATCATATTTTTCCTTATCTTCAGTGTACCTCTGTTTGAAATCGCCATACAGGATTCTATTGGGGAATCCCTTTCTGCAAATCCTGATACCTTCCAGTACACCGTTACAGCGTAGCTGGTGCATGACTAGAGGGTTCTCCATCGCCCCAGGAGTCTTTGTCTCGTTGGGAATGATGCACCGTACAAAGTGTGGATGTGTTGATCTCAGGTTTGTCATAAGTTTATTGAGGTTCTCCTGTGAGGAATCAATGTCACACTAGTTATTAAAGACCAGAAAAAGCATTTTATTTTATAAGCATATTTTGTTTTTGCAAGTGTAGCCAGCTGTGAGCTTTTATTCTCAGAAATAGATTACGACATCTTGCAGATGAGTTATAATGCAATCAAGTATACATTAAACACACAAACCACAATGACGGTGACACAACAACCACATTCTTTTCATACTAATTTAATACCACATTACTCCAAGGAGCAACAAACACATAACCACCAGTACAAACACCACCATAAATAAATGTAAATTGATAGCATGCAATGAAATTAAGTTGTGACAAAAATGTTCAAGAATTGTTTTACGTTAGTTTGTTTTAATTAACCAAACTCACCAAGGAGTAAAAATCTTATTTTGAATGTACCCTGTGAAGTGCAGACACTGTCTGGAATGATGATCCTTTCTTCTTCTTTTCCTTTTTCCCACTGGAACTGTCAGCCATGGCTGGAAATAATACAATCTGAGAGTTAATTATAACTGAGCTTTAGTTCTTCACAAAATATTCAGAAAGGCCTAATGTCAGAGCTAAAAATAACCTGAGCTTTGAGCTTGATTTTCACACGTTATTGAATATGAACTCACATTGCTTCAAACTGCTGATCCATTTAGGTGGTACTTCAAAGCTAAAAGAAGTGTTTTGTGAGACTTCTGCTTATCAGTTTTTTAAAAGACATTACAACACACCTGACTCTGTATTTGCATAGCTGGCAAACAGATGAGCCATCAACTTCAGCGAGGACTTCTGGTACAATCCAACCACGGTTTCATTCAGAGGGTCTTTATTCTTTACTAGCCAGTTGTTAATATTGTAGTCAACTGTACCAGCATAGTGAACCAGGGCAAAGTGAGCCTCTGGCTTGCCCTTCACAATCCTGGGTTTCTGAAAATTGTTTGATTTCCCAAGGTGGTTGTCATAAAGCTTTGCTTTAAAGGTTGTATCACTGGCTTTGGGAAACATACACTCCTCTTCAAGAATGGACATGATACCCATGGGCTAAAGAATCAGGAATACAGAAGAGAGGTGAAGTCAAAGAAATGCACATATACTTTAATACTAATACCATATAGCTTATTGTAATTATTGCTGACTCACTTTCTCAATTAGATCAATGCAGGCCTGCAAGTCCATGCCAAAGTCAATGAACACCCATTCAATTCCTTCTTTCTTATACTCCTCTTGTTCAAGCACAAACATGTGGTGGTTGAAAAACTGTTGCAGTTTCTCATTGGTGAAGTTGATGCAGAGTTGCTCAAAGGTATTGTACTGAAATTAACATGTATTTGTAAAAACATAGTTTTATTAATATATATATATATATATATATATATATATATATATATATATATATATATATATATATATATATATATATATATATATATATATATATATATATGTGTGTGTATATATGTATATATATATGTATATATATATGTGTGTGTGTGTATATATATATGTACCACAATTAGACATGTGAGATGCTTATGCTTAATTCATTCTGTAGCATTAGGTTCTTACATCAAATATCTCAAAACCGGCAATATCCAATACTCCAATGAAGTATTGACGGGGCTGCTTTGTCTCCAGAGACTGGTTGATTCTCACCACCATCCAGAGGAACATTTTCTCATACACTGATTTCGATAAGGCACCAATAGAGTAGTTGACCTGAAAACATCAGCACATAAATTTGTTTTTGTTTGATTGATTTTCACTTTCATTATTTGTTGTCAACTTGAAATAATAGTACTAAAGTAAGATTAAGGGTACTTACCTGCTGAACACTCTGTCCTTTGGTCACCCACTCATTTCCTACTTTGACCCTTGGATGGCACAGACCTTTAATGAGGTCAGCAGAGTTCAGACCCATGAGATATGCTGCTTTGTCTGCATCTGGAAAATCAAGATTCCTCAAATAAAGCATGATTGATATACAGCAATTTGTTTACGTCAGATACAATCTTCTATTTATTACCTTCAGTTCCGTCAGCTTCTGCTTGTTCCTCACGCTGCTTCTGCTTGAACTTCATGTTGCCAAAATGCATAATGGCTCCAGTCAACTTGTACACAGAGTTCTTTTCATCTTGTGTGAACCCCAATATATCAAAGGCACTCTGTGAATGTGAAAAGTTGCTTACAGTCATGGGTATACGAGTACCTTATGAGTTGACATTAATGTTATATGGATTTATCAGCTTTAATCAGAAGAAGCTCACATCAGTTGCCATTAACTCCTCAGCATCGTCAATGGAAGCAACTGTGGTCTCTCCCTGAGAGATGAATGCGTAGTCATAGGGGTTTGCTGTCACTAGCATCATCTCTGTTTAAACAGTTTCAAGGAAAGTGAGTACAATATGGCATGCAACTACTGTATATCTAAACAGACTGATTTTGTATTATTGATTAGGATCTGTGGGTTCTTCATTTGCTCACCAAGGATCTCAGGTTTTTTGTTGGATAAGATTTGATAGAAGATGTGATAGTCTCTCTCAGCCTTTAACTGAAAGGTCACACGAGACTTCTCCAAGAGATCTAGACAAATCAAAAGAACATAACTGTCTGATGAACAAGTACAAGCACATACATTTTTTAATTCATTTACATTTTCAATTGATAAATAATCATGTAAAATTGTTTGTGAAAAAAGAGGGCAGTGTACATGTTTCAATGTCAGCAGATGCCAGTTTCCCCCTTGTATCAAAGTGAATTCGAATAAATTTTCCCTAAAGAAAAATATTTAGAAGAACAATCTTTCATCATGCAGCAAATAATTGATTATGCTCAGCAATTTTGCTTTAGCACACATTCACTTACAAATCTTGAGGAGTTGTCATTTCTGATGGTCTTTGCATTGCCAAAAGCCTCCAAGGCAGGGTTAGCCTGGATAATTTGATCCTCCAGCGTTCCCTAGAAAAGGTAAAATTACAAAAATATTTTTAAAACATTGTACATGAAAAGCTATATCAAAACACATACTGTATATTTGTCTCTTCCTTAGAGTAGAACCTTGTTCTGAGAGGTTGTGTCCTTCTTCCCTCCACTTGCTGCAATGCTGGCAAAGTACTGAATGACTCTTTTAGTGTTTACAGTCTTCCCAGCACCAGACTCTCCACTAAGGTCATAAATAATAACTGTATTATCATGGGAAATGGAGGATGTGATCACAACATATCAACATCTCTCTTGAACAGTTAAATAGTTCAGTTAAATAATCGTGTGCAAGTGCAAGCATATACTTAATAAGGTCTCTCATAAAAACAACAATAAAGAGGACAGTTTTTGTTTAGTTAAACAGTAAATTGTAATATAATGATTTTGTGTATGTGTGCATTGTTTTCACTTACGTAATAAGAATAGACTGGTTTTCTCGGTCTGTACAAGGACAGAATAACAGAAATGAAAAAAAGTTTTGTATCCTGGTGCTTGGAAATTTTTGCTTGGTTTTATATTTTTTGAGGATTACCTGACAACAAGTACTGGTAAGCGTTATCAGAGATGGAATAGATGTGTGGAGGAGCTTCACTCCTCTTCTTGCCTCTGTAGGCTATAACTACCTCCTGATTGTACACCGGCAGACTCTTGTAGGGGTTGACAGTGACACAGAACAGCCCTGAGTAGGTCTGTAGAACAGAAGTGTTAGTAGAGTTCTCAAAGAAAATAAATGGTTTGGTTTTGAAGAAGCAGCTGAGAGTCCTGTATACTCACATAGATCATCCATGCTGCATAACGCTCTTTGAGGTTAAACAGCACAGCAGGCTCATGAAGAAATGTCAGCATTGCCATATCTTCAATTTTGTCAAATTTGGGGGGATTCTGTTGCATAATATCACTCTCTTTGACAGTGACGGTCTGTACAAATAAGAGACAAATTTTTATGCAGGGATTTCCAACCAGATAGCCCAAGGGGTTTGTGATGGAACTGCAAGCGGTTTGTGATCAAAAAACAAACTGCAAACTACATTTGAATAAAATGTATTTCAAAATCTCTTTAAAACATACATTAATACAAGTAAAACTTATCACAATAGAACACTTTCATGCTCAAAAATATTTTAATTAATATTAAATCATGTTAATATAACAATGTATTATTAATTTTAATAATTAATATATATATACTTATTTTTATTATTACTGAATGTTGAACTATTTTCAAATAACAACATGTGGAGAATTAATTATATTTATTAAAAGGTTAGAATCTCAGGGGGTACTTCAATTAAATGTTTTCAGTTATAGTGGTTCAGCCTTCCAAAAAATGTGTAAAACCCTTGTTTGGAGAAATGTTGACTTAGTTGGACAATGTTCAACAAATTATTCATTTTAGAACACTGTTAATCTGTTCAATGCACTGTTCATTTAGAATTATTCTGAAGAAAGAAATCAGAAGCTACTACTGTAGAAAAATGAAAAAAATACCTCAAATAATTCAGGATCATGCCAAACATCTAAATTATGTAGTAATTGACCAATCATTCACAGAAGCGTTGGTGTTTATTTGTTTTTTACATGGTCATCAAAGATAGGAAAACATTTAACACTGACCTTTCCTCCCTGTGTCTCTACGGTGACTTTGTCACCCTCTCGACTTGTGATGGAGGCCTTAACAAACTCCTCCAAGGGATCTGGCACAAAACATTCTTTCTTTAAGTCGAAAATTTTTGTTTGTGCCTCAAGACGCTCTTTTCCAGACTTCCTCAGGTAAGAGGCTGCGGCCCCAAACACTGCCATCTCAGCATCACCCATAGTTACTCTTTAAAAATCAAGAAATGGATCATTTCTGTTAGCAAGTTTCAGCTTTCAAAACATGTATCCAATACAGTGCTTACATTTTTAGATCAGTACAGAAACTTTACAATTTACCGATTAGGTTATAGCTGACAGTCAGCAGATGTAGTTGGAGGCTCAAGATGTTTGCTATTGCACCTAAAATACAGAGAAAAATATAGCCTTCATCAGTATACATATATGTAAAGATTGTGGCATTATTGCAATAACACAGTGCACAAAAATCTAGGGTGAGTAATGTTAAGAAAAAACTTACACCGTTACAGGGAAAAACCACACTGATTCCAAGGGACAGCATCAGATGTACAGTATTGCACTAGCAGAGATGGGATATATAACCTCAATTACCCTAACCCTATAAGGCCAAGGACACAGCTGACCTATGCGCCCCCCTCAGACACACTAAACAAGCCAATTCTTAGGTGTCCTGGCACTTAGAGGTGTACCATTGTGAGAGTTCAGGCTGATGGCCAGGAATGCTGAATATCTTTGTTGTGAGTCACAGGAATACATATTCTCCATCTCTGATTCTTAGGCCCTTCACCTATCACTCACAAATTAATCTGTTTTTTATTTTATCTTGGCCTCTTCCTTATCTGTAAATTTATTGTTGTCCAGGACACCCTGTTTCAAAAGCATGGGGGTCTAGCCTTTCCTGAAGATCAGACAATGGGCAGTGTGCTCCAAGCTGATACTGTGGTTAAATCAAGCCATATCTTTGTGTCCTTTAGATTCTATTCCTCTCTCCTTGTACCCCACCCTGTCTGCTTTACATGACTGATCATCAGCTTTGACTGCTGTACTCCAGAGACCACAAGGTCACATTTACAGCTCTACATATCAAATGGTGTAACCCCCGTTAAATATGGCGAATACCTCACATGGGTTTTTTTAAGCCACATGTGGAAGTGGCGCGGTGGTAGATCCTACCTGCTGAGAGGGAAGAGTTGCTACAAGCATAGCGCCTGGGGGGCAGAGGGGACCTCCCAAGGGAGACGCGGGTCTGCCGGTAGGGGACCTATTCCAGTACAGAGTAATTAGTACCTGTAGTTGGTCTGGTCAGGAATTCTTCCACTGAATTCGTGGACCAGAGGGCAAAGGAGGAAAAGACATCAGGGAGCGCGAGTTTAGTGGACTCTCCTAGTTTAGTGGAAACAGTGCACGTGATCGCCTCAGTGAAGGGGAAAGGCGCTAGCGCAAGTAACACACCCGGTCAGTCATCCTGTGCTACCAGTTCTACATGCTCAGCTTGACAAAACACGGGTCGAAACCGACTCAACCCGGAGATTGTAGAATCTCGCAAATGTATTGAGTGTCGCCAGCCTGTTGCTCTACAGATGTCTGAGGATGCCACACTTCTTATAGAGTGTGCTCGAACCTACAAGGGGGCAGGCACGGGGGCAGGCTGTAGAAAACCTTTTCCATCTTGGCTAGAGGGACAGGCTCTATCCTTTTGCAGAAGGGTAGCGATTTCCATGCATGGGTGCTGGCTTTTTCTCTGAGCACCGAGATGGGGCTGATGCCGCTGAAATGGGGCGGACACCTGGCGAACTGAATCGCGCGACCGAGTCGGATGGTCCTGGCCAGCCAGCGCGATGGGTTGGAAAGCGTAAGCCACGCTTCCAAGCTCTGCGTGAGGGGCACAAAAGGGACGATCGTTTTTGACATACCCTGTGGGGCTTCGCAGTGGTTGGGAGCAAGTAGTGTTATGTCAGGAGGCAAAGTTGCGACCTGAGGCATGTGTGCTGAGAAGAGACTCAAAGCACTTACCTTGCTCCGCGTACCTTACTGACTGAGGAGGATGTCCTGGTAAAGTGTCCTCTGGACTCATCAGACCCGGCCGACCGGGGTTGTGAACGCTGAACAGATGCGGACGTGGAGGGGAAGTTTCTATGTCCAGTGTGCCACTTTGCATGTAATGTTCTGTTGGCGGGGTGCCGTGAGAACGGCGTTTGCGGGCACCGGCTAGGTAACCCAGGGGATGAGGAAATCGCTCTTTTATTGAAAAAGTGGGTACCACAGCCCGAAGAGTGTGCGGCAAATGAAAAAACAGGAAACCAAGGATTGTCCACCCGGCCCTCCACCGGGGGAAGGAGTTGTCTGGCTACCAGCTAGTTCCTACCGAGGAACCAATCGTCTAGCCGTGAGGGTTGAAGGGAGGATGGAGGGTTCCAGTCCAGCCCCACGCTCACGGTGGCCCAGGCAACCATATCGGACATCTGAGCATCAGCCTCAGACTGGGCAGGGAAGCCCGAAGGTGGCAGCCCAGCTGAGTCCTCCGTGTCAGATTCCGCAATGCTCTGGCAATGCAGCAGCGACATCATCATCCTGCTCCATGGCTCCAATGGAGACATCAGACTAGCCATGAGGTGAGCCTGTCTCACGTTGAGCCCGGACGGAAGCAATCGAGCATGCTGGGGGGCGGGTAGTTCGTGGGGATTTACCCAGCGAAACCGCACACACTGGACTCCCCAAATCGCCTCCATCGCCAGCCGGGTCTTCCTCAATCCCGTGAGAAGAAGGAGCAATTCGGGGGTGGCTGGAGTGGCGTTTCCTTTAAGAAAGTAAAGCTGCGACCGCAACAATGCGATTGTCAGGTTCTCGCAATGAGTACATGAACCATCCACAAACGCTGCCTTGGTGTGATCACGATCCACGACGCATATGGCCGTCATATGGCTCTGCACCACCTAACTCGCTACTTCAAGTCTCAGTGCCCTCCAGGGTAGGGTTACTCCTGCTGTGTGTAAGGTCTCACTTAAGTTGAGATGTAAAGTTCACACTAAGGGCTTAGTAACCAGTGTTTGGGAGTAACGGAATACATGTAACGGGATTACATATTTAAAATGCTAAATATAAGTGACTGTATTGCGCTAGCGCCCTTCCCCTTCACTGAGGCGATCACGTGCACTGTTTCTCCCAGGAGAGACCACTAAATTCGCGCTCCCTGATGTCTTTTCCTCCCTTTCCCTCTGGTCGACGAATTCAGTGGAAGAATTCCCGACCAGATCAACTACAAGTACTAATTACTCTGTACTGGAATAGGTCCCCTACCGGCAGACCCGTGTCTCCCTTGGGAGGTCCCCTCTGCCCCCCGGTCGCTATGCTTGTAGCAACTCCTCCCTCTCAGCAGGTAGGATCTACCACCGCGCCACTTCCACATGTGGTTTAAAAAAACCCATGTGAGGTATTCACCATATTTAATGGGGGTTACACTTAACCTTGATGATTTCTAAGGACAAAAATTGGCTAAAATACACATTAGTTTAAATTGTGTTTAGCAGCTAGGCAGTTCCCAATAAATCACTAAAACATTTTAAATGGCATATCGAATGAAACTAGAGACTACAGTCTCAATTTAAATAATTGGTCATTATAATAGTTACATTCAAAAAGTATTTTGATTACTGAAGAGATTACATTGTTTTATTGTCAAATTGTCCTTTCAGATGGAAAACATTTATACATATAAATTATCCAATCCAAAGTGCATTTGAACAGCGGTGAAACACTTTCTTATGATGTGTCACATTCATACAAGCAGACAGAGAAGTAAGTTTGAATTAAGTTTGGAGCTGAAGAAATAGAAATAAACCTTGTGTAAACTGTTAGCTTTACACAAAACTATAAGGCTATTTCTAGCCATTTTATATGCACATGTTACCAGACACAATCATATTTTTTTTATCAAGAAAATTCATGTTAGATCATAATTTCTTTTTTCTAGTAAGACCTTTGAAATTAGGGCAAAAATCGTATTCATGTTTATAATTTTTGTATTGTTTTCATGTAAAAATATAAAAAAAATCTAGCGAGGCTGGAAAGGCTAGACCCCCATGCTTTTGAAACAGGGTGTCGTGGACAACAATAAATTTACAGATAAGGAAGAGGCCGAGATAAACTAAAACAACAGATTAATTTGAGAGTGATAAGTGAAGGGCCTAAGAATCAGAGATTTAGAATATGTATTCATATGACTCACAGCAAAGACATTCAGCATTCCTGGCCATCAGCCTGAAAAAATTTATTTATCTTATTTTAGAAACAACACTGCATAAGATATTTAGGTTTTTCAGAGAATGTATTTTTAACATGTGTATTTTGTCTTGGCAGTATTTATATTCAAAACACGTGAAAAAAATCTACCATTGCTGAAGAAGTAATCCAAAGTGTTTAGAATACGTTAAATAATCTAACAGAATACGTTACAAATTACATTTTACAGCAAGTATTCTGTAACCTATAGTGGAATACATTTCAAAAGTAACCCTCCCAACCCTTTTAGTAACTACTAGTTAGTTTGAAACCAAGTCAGTGCTTAATTTGTTTGCACCACCTGTTCTTAAGGCAAGACTTAAAAAAGAGGTAGTAAGCTCTCCAATGCGTAGTTGCATAATGTATTATCATATATAAGTTGCATATAAATTATCTGTATTTATCCAATAAGCAGCCTTCAAATGTGTGTACAGAACTGTTTAAAAGCTGTGAAATTCAGTTTGATCGGAGTAATTAAGGAACACAGTTCTCAGCTTGTTTTTGGAAGTATCACATAATGTATAATGTATACGGCTAGCATTTGCACCAATTATTTTAATGGAAATTCTATTAATCAAAATTAATTAATTAAGTGCTAGAGCGTCTAAGACCAACTCTTTGACTGACATTTTGAATTTGACCCACAAAATGGTGGCTGTTAGCCATGAGAGCATTTTGCATTTCCCATTCATGAGAGGCCACACAATCACACACACCATTCTCTGAACACTAAACAGATACAACAGAATACTAATATATGCCTGTCAAAGAGCCTTGTTTATTTCCAAACAAAAAGTAACAGGAAAGCAGGTTGTCATTGCTAACCCCCCATCTAATGAAGAGGATGTCTGAAAGCGCAAAGAGCAGCATTTGAATAGTGTGAATATCCCTGATTATCCCTGAGTTCTTAATATAGATCTACATGTAGTGTTTTAATCAAAAGTGGTATCTGTGGTCAAGAGCTTTTTGCAGTGAGGAATGTAATGGAAGTGACCTTGCCACAACACTTTTCAATAAACCAAATAAAAATAAACATGTTCTTGGTCTTCTCATCTTGAATGTTTTATTATTTGAAATTATTTGAAAAAGTGCTACGGTACACATTGATGCTCGATATGACACATGTCAGTGGGTCTGTGTACTGGACAGACTTAGCAGTTATTCCAGCTGCAGGATGTCGCACACACAGCCTTGCAGCTGCCCTGGATATCAATCAAAGATTTAGCAGAGGATTAGTGGTAAGTACCAGGAATGACTGCACTGTTCAGTAAAGAGAACAGACAGCACATTTTATCTGGGAATCATAAGAACGTATTAAAAGGTTAAATGTATTTATGAAGCAAAATTGACTCCAATCATCTTAATAATGATAATGAGGTTTCAGTCATGAGAACAATAGTAATGAATTTTGAACTTTGAAAATAGAACTATCATACTGTAGAATTATTTAAGTAATTATGCTGTAAATTAATATCTTAATCAAATATCTACAAAATCATTTTATTGCATTTACTTTCTCAAGTGAAAATTACAGTTTTATCTCCAACCATTTCAAATGAACATGTAAAAACTTTTTACATTAACATGTAAAAACTGTGAGTCAAAGGTGTTTTTCTACAGTAACATTCTGGCAACACTAATTGTTTTTTTATTACTGGAGCATGACAAGAATAGGGGAACTGGATCATTACGTACAGTAATTATATATATAGTAAAGCATTAAAGGTATAGTTACCCAAAAATATAAAATTCTAAGATCGATATTAAAGTCCTTTTTTTTTTATAAATCTCCACCTTTGACCAGCCTCAACCAGTAAGTGTTTCTATGCACAAAGCATGTGAATCACCAAAAACAAAAGAAGATGAATCTGGAAGTGAAAGTGGAGATTTAACCTCTGGAGTCATATTGATTACTTTTATGTTTCCTTTATGTGATTTAGGGAGCCACAAATTTCTGGCCACCATTCACTTGCATTGTATGAACCTACAGAGCTGAAATATTCTTCTAAAAATCTTTGTTTGTGTTCAGCAGAAGAAAGAAAGTCATATACATCTGTGATGGCATGAGGGTGAGTAATTGATGAGAGAATTTTCATTTTTGGGTGAACTATCCCTTTACATAAAAGACTAAACATATACAGCTATTAAAAACGTAACAAGGATAAGAGTATACGGATTGAAGGAGAAGTCGTCGTCGTCAGCCAGTGCAGGGCCAACAGGATCAAGTGAACACTGAAAGAAAATAATTCATGACTAAACATTAACACTCATCATAAAGTCATCACACACAATACTTCCCAAAATCTCCTTTAACTGTGTGGCTGTTCACACGAAACGTGGATCTCGAGACGCATTTTAAAACGTTGAACAACTTTCAACTTACGAACCGTCTTAAAAATGCAACACTCGCGACGGAAGAAGAGTAAAACAGCGAGACGTGATGCAACGAATAAAGACGTGCCAACACTTAAAAATAAGGCAGACAGAAAGCAAGAACGCGTCCTCTGTGAACAGCCACAACGTCAACTTAATCCTTCAGAATCAGAATGAGCTTTACTGCCAAGGATGCTTTCAGCTTTCTCTAGAAACTCATCAGTCAATTATTGTTGTGAGGAATGAAGGCTATACCATGCTTGAAATTGCCAAAAAACTGAAGATTTCATACAAAGGTGTACACTACAGTCAAGGACAGAAAGAGATGTGGACGGTCCAGATGTACAACTAAACAAGAAGATAAGTACACTACTCTAGTTTGAGAAATAGACACCTCACAGGTCCTCAGCTGACAGCTTCATTGAATTCTACCCGCTCAACACCCGTTTCATGTTCAACAGTATAGAGAAGACTCAGGGGTGCAGGCCTTATGGGAAGAATTGCAAAGAAAAAGACACTTTTGAAACAGAAAAACTAAAATAAAAGGTTAGCGTGGGCAAAGAAACACAGACATTGGACAACAGATAATTGGAAAAGAGTGTTATGGATCTTAATCCCCTTGAGCTTTTGTGGGATCAGCTAGACTTTAAGTTGCATGAGACGTCCAAAACAAGACAGCCACATCTATGGCAAGTGCTACAGGAAGTGTGGGGTGAAATGTCACCTGATTATCTGGACAAACTAACAGCTAGAATGCCAAGAATCTGCAAATGTAAATGCAATTTTTTTTTTCAAATTGTAATAGTAATTTTTCATGTTATTAATGTCCTGAATATACATTGTGATCAGTTGAATGCCACTTTGGTGAATAAAAGTACCAATTTCTTTCCAGAAGAGCAAAATCTGTACATTATTCCAAACTTTTGGCAGAAGAGGTAGGGTATGTTGGATAAAAATAAACTTTCAATAACAATGAGATAATTCAATATCAATAATAATTTTAATTTTCTAATTTGATTTTTTCTACTCGGATTCCGTGGAACTCTGGCCTGCTCAAATGTAGCTTTCCCTCAGACTGGTGTGCGGGGCGTGAGGGTTTGGAAGCCAGGAGTGCCATTTATAATAAATGAACGTATTTATAAATGGACAAATAATTTATTTAAATGTGTTTATTTAATTCCTGTTTTAAAATGAACTTATATATAGCAACAAAACAGCACATTAAAAAGTTATTTTTATATGCACCTTTTAAATTGCATTTTCTTTATTGTTTGACTTATCCATTTATTTTATCATTTGTCAATCCATACCTTCTGAAGCCCAGGAGGCCAATTAAAAATTAATGAAGGAATAAATTATTTTAATTTGAAGATAAAAACATGAATAAAAAGTACATTTATAAATGGAAAAATAAAAATACATATTTAAAAATGTTTACTTAATTCAAGTTTAAAAATTTAATTATATTTTACAATACAATTGTGCATTAATAAATTATATTTATTTCCTGTTTAAAATGTCATTAAATGTAACAATGAATGAGTACAATAATGAGTCTTTTAAATGCACTCTTTAATGCACTTTAAAAGCACCATTTAAATTGCATTTTAAAAATGTATTTATTAATTGTTTTTCTTAATTAATTTGCCAATTGATTTTCTGTTTCGTTTTGATTTTCCTTTACTTATTCCTTTTTCTTATTCGTTTTCCTTTTCTTTTCTTTTTCTTTCTCCAATTGAGAATTAAGCTTAAAAAATGCCATTGGACTGTTGACTTGCCAGAGCAACCAATTATCTTTTTATTAAGTTATAAGACACCCTCTCTCCCACGTGCCACTCGAAGAGGATATAAGACGGCCTGTCGCTGGACGACGGTACAAGCAATTTATGTGATATTATTGGATCTGCGAATCCAGTGGATAAGAAACCGACGCAAAGCATATCAGAAGTTAATGGTGGCTCGTTCTCTGTTGCTGTAAAATGCTGAATGCAGCCCTATCTGAATGTGCACAGTGATACGTGTCCAGGATGGGAGCTGGTAATCTTGATGCTGTCAACAGAACCAGCCTTCCGACCCATGCCCCTAACTGAAACACGTGCAGCATGCTGTCCTGTACTAAAACACCTCCGTTAGGTTGGCACCCCATATAATTTTTTTTCTTCCCTTTTCTCCCCAATTTGGAATGCACAGTTCCCAATGCACTCTAAATCCTCATGGTAGCGTAGGGACTCGCCTTAATCCGGGTGGTGGAGACCAAATCTCAATCCACGCATTTCATCAGATGGCTTGCTGAGCTTGTTCGGTTTTTGTGTGTCATTTGTTTGAAACATCATAACATATTCCTTTTGTATTTAACAAGATAGCTTTTGGGAGCCATGAAATTGCACAGACTAAATCCCATGTCAATCACTCTCACCTGTATTCATCATTTGTGCTTGCTTCTGGTTTGTGCCATGTTTGGTATCGTTGAAGCAATCTTCATATGTACTCTGCGGAAATCATAGTCATACACATCTGAGATGGCATGAGTAAATGATGAGAGAATTCCTTTAAATGTATGATTACTTAATGGATCTTAATGAATTTGTCAATAATTTTACTTTTTAATTTTTGTCCTCAAAAAATAAATAAGTTCAGCTAAAATATTCTTGTGTTTATTTCATTGTTATATATATATACTTATCTCATCATAAGAATGTTGGCGCTATTTTGGTCGGCACGAGGGGCATCTACACAATATTAGGCAGGTGGTTTTAAAGTTGTGGCTGATCAGTGTGTATATATATATATATAAAACAAATAATTTGCAGAAATAAATGAAAAACTAGCTATTTATGAGGTAAAATTAACCAAGCATATTGTCAATATGAGCTGACATGTTAAATGTGTAACGAAACTTGCTGGGTTAGTTTAACCCAGCATGTGTTCTGTCCAATATTTACCCAGCGCTGTGTTGCCAACTGGGTTATTTTTAACCCAGCCAAATTTAGAGTGGCACAGTGACTCCCAGTCATTCCCGAGTGCCTACTTGAACTGTAATTTTTTAAGATATCTGAGACATTTTATCAACAAAAAATAACATTTGCCTGTCTATAAATGACATTTCTAATTGACATGCATTTAAATATTGTAAATAAAATTCAGGATATTACATGGTGGTGATTGAGGAGATTCCCCCTATACTATGTAGAGTGCTTTGAGTGTCTACAAAAGCACTTTATAAATGTAATGAGTTATAATTAATTATCATTATTATGAATTCAGTTTTCACAATGAAATTATGGTTGTGGTTAAAGTTTATTGTTGTATATCAATGTAAACTATATATTCTGGTAGTCAATGCAGTTGAATGCAAGATTAATGAAGGTAAAAGTAATGCATTTGATTGATTAAATTGCTTATTAAGTAGATATTATTTAGTAGATAACTAATTTCACTGATCACAAATAGAAAAATTGGTGAAATTCAGCTAAATTGATTTAAATGTGGTAGAATGTGACTGTTGACCCATGTGTACAAATGTAGGCAAATGTCACAATCCAAGAAATCTCTTCTTATGTTGTAAGGTGGTTGACTTTCTTAGCATACAACACAACATTCATTGCTGTAATTTTACTCCAATGAAACTACAACTCAAGAACCAAGGGGCGGCATTGGACAAGATACAACATAGTGCATTGGCTGAAGGGAGCTATTTTGGATTTTAAAACGCCTGCACCTTGGCTGGCAGGCCTTGTTCGGTGAGCACGTGCTGGAATTTAAAACTGGTTAGCCACTAGCTCTGTCGACACTGCATTTCTGCCTCAGACCTGCAGATATTGTGTACACATGATTTCTCTTCATTAATTCATTATTTTGAATGACTTGTATTTTTAATTATGGATGGCATGATGTAAGCCTATATTAGGCCCTTCTTATGTAATAATTTTAACCCAAAGGCATGTTTGTTTTGCATTATTAAAGAGGTGAAAATTCCTTGTGGTATTTTGAGATTCTTTTTTTTAAATACCTTGTGATATATTTGTATGCTGGACAACAACTGATTATTACATGATATGGTACAGACCTTGAATAATGAGCTGTGATAAAGCTTCATCCAGGCCTATTTTATTTTTTATGCAAAGTACCAATCACTGTTTCAGTGATGTCACTATTTCCCCACAGTCTCCATATTTGTGACCATCAGTGGGAGAAAGTAATGGAGGTCAACAGTGTTGGGGGTAATATGTTACAAGTAATGTTCGTTATGTAATCAGATTACTTTTTTCAAGTAACAAGTAACTTTTTTTTTTTTCTTTAAGACCATAATATCAGAGTTACTTTTTAAATAAAGTAACACATTGCTTTTGTACACCTCTACTTTCCCTGTACTGCGAGAAATAATGTATTATTTCCACAATTTACCTCTGTACGCTGGCGAGTCTGTTGTGTGACTGGCGAGCACATAACAGTAGACATATCTCATTCAAAAGTTACACATTTTTTTGTATTGTTTTCTGCTCTGATTTGGTCAAAATATTACAAAACATCTGTGATGATCCCGTCTGTATGAAGGTAAGAGCTGCTTTTAACCCATGAATGCACAAAGCAACAGAAGCATATTAGTGAAAATGACATGTTTACATTGTAGTCTGGTGGTGTGAATAAAGCCTGTTCTTTATAATCTTATGTGTTGTTTATTGAATAACTTTAGTATATACACATTAAATATGTAGGACTGTATATTTACATTTATTGTGTTTTTTTACTTATTACAATGTGTTGCAATTATGACATACCTTTATACAGTCTGGGTGTTATGAAAAACATAGTCATAGGACTATAGGTCCTATGTGCATTTTAAATTGAACTGTTTCTGAATCTTAGGTTTTATAAATATAACTGACATAAGTACAGATAACTGACATGTCTGAATAATTGAGCAAAGACCTATACAAGTATTTTATCCGAGCTCTCCCCCTTAATTGCTTGTCTTTGGCGAAATGAAGCCGTGTCACTTAAAAGATAAAACTATTAAAATAAAACTAACATTTTGGCTCTGGCAAGTAAAACGCAGTATCACTTTATCAAGATTTATAAATAGAAACAAAACATTTGCAGACTTTTGCACCATCCCACAGCGCAGCACATTGAAGGTAAATGGAATTTTGGTCACAAACATGGCTGCGCGGTCATACAGTGACATCACATGAAAGAGCTCAATAGAGCTGTTGTAGGTGAACCTGGAAATCTAATTCCCCTCTGGATTTTCTTATGGGTTTTATAATGGGGTTTTTCAACTAGGTTTGTGGTAAACAATACTTGATGATACATGGACGTTTTGTTCAAATGTGAATTTTTAATTTGCTGTGTATGCAATTCAATATGCTTCAAATTCACATTTGTGGTATGCAATTTATGTTGTAGAACAAAAGGCCTGTGTGTTGTCAAGTAATGTTTACCACAGACCTTATTTTACTTATAAATCCAAAACTGCCATTATAAAAACCAATAGGAAAATCCTGAGGGAACCCATGGCGAATTCTCTTTTGGGTTTTTGAAAAAGGATATAGCTGCAAAAAGAGGCGGGAGCTCTAAACCACTAGCAAAGATCTGGGGAGCCCCTAACCCTAAACTTGTGTGGAAGTGACGCCCATTTTTGGAGTTGGCGCAACCCCCTTGTGGAGTAACCTCACCCTATTTTGGAGATGCAACCCCCATTTGGAGATCTTCAGCTGTACCTACTTGGGGTTTTGGACTACAACCTGAACAGCTCTATTAATCCAAGCAAGGGTGCACTTTAAAGTACTAGATTATCCAAGTGAAATTCCTTTTACTGTTTCAATATGTATTTTTATGCTACTACCCATCATTATACATTTTACAACAAGAACAACAGTGGGACAAGGAGGCATTTATTTTAAGGAATATTTTACCGATCCAGCAGTGTACACAGTACATGCTCATATAAATACATATCAAAGACACTAAATTTATCAGAATAAAGAGCTGTTAAAAGAAAACAGGGATTGGGAGCCAATGGGTGTTTTTAAAAGACAGGGAAGATAATGCAGTTGGTATAAATAACAGTGGAGCAGCAGGCCATAAAGGGAATCACTGATTGACAGAGACAGGCAGCACCAACAGCTGAATAAGAAGGGAGAAAGCAGTGGAGAGGGATGCAGATGCAGTACAAAGGTTAGGGCTGAATATTGCTGAATTAAAAAAGAGCCCCTTGTAAATCTAAGTGGCATTTATACAGCAATGAACTTCTGCCATTGTATGTTCATCCACTGAACAAGAGACCGATATTTTACCACTACAATTAGACATTATAAAGATTATCAAGAAGAGTTTAATCATGTCCATGTCAATTGTTAAATGATAAAAGAAAACATTCATGTTGGCCTTTGTCGTTTTTTTTTTTTAGTTTTTATGTGCACAATATTTTCTCACAGAACTTTCTATATGCAACATGACACCCATCTACATGAACATACCGAAGGCGACAACACTTCTTTTTCTGTTCTGAGAGGGTGGGGAATGATTGGGCTATGTGAAAAGTGCAAGAGAACCACTGTTAGAGCAGTTGTACTGCAACATAATTTAAAGAGACCCACGGATACAGAGAACACGAAAATCAAGAATGAACAGGATTTTCTTTCTCTTGGATGCATGGAGTAAATGCAGGATTTTGGCTGTGAGCACATAAAGGGGGAGTGCTCCCAGATTCCCGAAAAGATACAGATTAGAAGAGAGATAGGGCGTGGAAATCTCCAGAAGGTTAGAGGACACATACTATAAGAGGAATCTACTGAAGTTGTGTATGCAATCTTTATACCTGGATTAAATGCAAAAAGACAAAGGTATATGTGTCTAAAACTATAAGCATATATACAAAATACATAGTCTGATAAGTGATCCTATGAAGTGGTTTTGAGTTGAAACCAATATGCAACTAACTCAGTGAACATTGCAAACAGACAGTTGGAAAAGCTATTTACACAACATTTGAATTATCATTGGATACGTTTATTGTTTGAAAATGCATTAATTGTGAACCTGTTTAATTTTTCACATCTACATCATCATTTTTTACAACACTGCAAACTGCTGCTTTCACAGTTTATTGATAAAATTTTTTATAGGACTCTGACTTTTGGACTCTCACAATAACCCATCTTGTTTACCTTTTATTCACTGGTGTGGTTAAGGTCACAATACAAATGTTTCTTAACGCTTTCCTTGTGGTCATTACTGACCGAGCAGCTGGACTACTTGGCAATGCTTTATTTCGACGCCATTTTCATTTGTTGCTGTCAGCTATGCTTTTGTTTGGGCCCCTCCTGAGTCTATGGGTTTCCCAATATAGTGTCTTTGCAAAGAGGAGTCACTTTCTCTACAGGTAAGCTGCACAATAATGCACAACTGTTGAAATGAACAACTAAAATACATAGAAAATAAAAATCAAATTCAAGTTGCAAAGTTTCTTTAAAGGGGTCATGATATGCATTTTTTAAAAATTATTAAATTTTTAGTAAAGTTTTTTTTTGCCCAATAAACAATCATATATTTGTAAAACATGATAATTTTCCACCCTCATTGAGAAAAAATTAGCCACCACAAAACGGTGACATGATATGCAGAAAAGGACCCCAAGCACCCCCGATATGCAGAAAAGGACCCCCACCCCCCACCCCCGCTCCACAATTGGGCCAGTTGCTGTGTAAAATCCCAGGCTGATTTCTATTCCCAATCCAGCCCTGTATGGAAGTAAGTTTATGACTAAAGTCTTTGAAGCATAAAAGCATGTTGAAAATAAAAAATAAATAAATGCATTGTATTATAAGTGCTTGTATTTAAATGCCTTGAATTTATAGTGCTTGCATTTTGGGAGGCTGAAATTTAACATTTATTGTTAAGCATTGAATATTTCATTTGGAAACATTTCACAACTAATTTCACTATTAAAAATTCAACAATAAAAATTCACCTTCCAAAGTTAATTTCCAAAAATATTAAGTGTATTTGAAAGAACCATCTAGATTTTGTGACAGGTAAAATTCAGCCCGCTCTATTTTGCTTGACAAAATTTGCTTCCTTAAATTCAGTGGTTCAAATTTGGTTAGAAATTCAACCTTCCACATCCGGAAACTGTAGGAAAATGCAATTGGGTGTTGATTGCTGAAGCTAAGTGGAACGTCTAACGTCTAAATTGCTAGCAATGCAGACACAGTGTTTGAACTTAAAAAACATATAATTTAAAACTGAAAGTTATAAAATTTTAGTAACAATAAAAACTTTTAAAACACATTTAAAGCTTTTATACAGAAATTTATTGCATTTACCTCAATTACTCTTTTAAAGGACACACACGTTTCTTCTTAAATTGTGTTCTGATGAAGAAAGAAGGTCATATACATCTTGTATGGCCTGAGGGTGAATAAATTAATAAATACATTTTCATTTTTGGGTGAACTATTCCTTTAAAAGCGCGTTGCATGTTCGTGTTTGGAAATGCATGTGAAAAATGAAAGAACGTTCGCAACTTCGCATGTAGAGATGCTTTTAAGTGGTTAGATCGGAAAAGACCCACAAGAATCGGAAAAGCACGCAACCTTTGATTCTCATCATCAATGCACATGAGTGGGTGTGCTCTCTCCATCTCAGTTTTAAGTGCTTAGAAGCAATGGAAGCTTAGAAAGAAATGGCATGCAAAGTAAATAGTGCAAAACAACTTACATAAATTAAGAGAAATGTCAAGAGAAATAAAGCTCTCGCTCCCTCATTATACATGTGTTTTGTGTATTGTAGGTGGTGGTTCCGTCTGTTTCAGGGGTGGTCGTTTCCATATTTACAATGAACAAGAACTCCATTGCGCCAAGTCTCACACACACACACACACACACACACACACACACACACTCACACACACGTGTATTTACAAAAACCAACACATTAAACACAAATTTCATTATCCAAAGTCGTCTTGAATCTGTTTTACCCAGCCTGTGCATTTTAAGTCTAGGCCTTCAATGCGATTCATGCCATTACATACATCATACATAATGTGGCAGTCAACTAATAATACCAATTGACAATTTAAAAACAGAATGGAGCCAGAATGAAGGAGGTCTAAGATAAATAAATTCTGATTGGATAAACTTTTTGTTTTTTGCTATACGTTTGTAGATTAATTAAGAGTGAAAGGAGATTTAAAATTCTGGGGCAGTCTGGGGCTTGGCCATGACATGACATGGAGCAGACTGAGGTTCGGCTGTGACATGAATGGAGAAGTCTGGGGCTTGGCTGTGACATGGCATGGAGCAGTCTGGGGCTTGGCCATGACATGACATGGAGCAGACTGAGGTTCGGCTGTGACATGAATGGAGAAGTCTGGGGCTTGGCTGTGACATGGCATGGAGCAGTCTAGGGCTTGGCTGTGACATGGCATGGGGCAGACTGAGGTTCGGTTGTGACATGGCATGGAGCAGTCTAGGGCTTGGCTGTGACATGGCATGGAGAAGTCTGGGGCTTGGCTGTGACATGGCATGGAGCAGTCTAGGGCTTGGCTGTGATATGGCCTGGAGCTGACTCTGGCACGGCTGTGAGATGGCCTGGCTCGGGGCGGCCATGTCGAGGAACTCTGGCTCGGCGGCGGCCATGTTGAATTAAACAAAACAGTCAGAAACATGTTTTGGTCTAAAATCATATTTCTACATAAACAGCACATTACTTTAGACTTTAGACTCCACATGATTGACATCAAATTTAAACAACCCAGTTAAATCCATCTTCTCTTTTAGAATTTAAGACAACTATGAGGTTATCCTAACCAAGACGTTATTTACGATTTTTAAGAAAAACTTTTCAGAGAATTTGAATTCTTCTTAAGTTTTTTTCTTAAGAACAATCTTAAGAAAAAAAGAGAAGAAATTTCTTTCTTAAGAAGTTTTTAGTAAATTATGACTAAATATTAAGCCTGATATTTGGATATATTAACAGGCTTTCCAACTCCATAGATAAAAGTGTCATTCATTTGTTAAGGCTAATAAATACATTATAATGTAACGTAGGGCTAAATAGAAAACAATTTTAGTGCTAAATATGGTTACATTTGTAAATAACTATTGTTGTTAAAATTACAAAAAATATTACTTTATTGTGCTTCAGTTCTAGAACACAATTTTCCCTTGACACATTCAAAGCATTGTTTCTGGCTATGGCTTTCCAATGACCCAATTATATCAATAAAAGTTATTAAACTTTCCTTATTCTCTGATAAACTGTGGAAAATGAGAGAAAGATACATTTAAGTTGCACTTATTACTTTAGAGTGGCTCAAAGCCCTCATTATATTTGGTTTTTATGTTACTAATTTGCTTTTTGGGCAACGTGCCATAGAGATTAAGTACTACTTTAGTGACACTAAGGTTCTACTTAGTGCCACAGGAAACACAGCCATGGAAAAATACATGAAATGAGACAAAAAAACTTCCAATTCGGGACTGGTCACCCTACAACATTATATATAATGCCTACCTTCACAGCAATCAGCACTTTAAACATCTGCGTTATGTAATAACCTGGGCCTCATTTCCCAATAAAGATTGATCTAAGCGGTTAAGAGCGTTTTCTGCAAGAGAATTTAGGAACGTTCGTTATTTTTTATGTGCGTTTCCCAAAACTGCCCTTAACATGAACATTAAGTTGACGTGCTTTAAGTGGTACTTAGGAGAGACGTGCGCTGTCCAAAAATTGAAAGTTCTGAAATGTGACCGTATAGTGCTGCTCCTTATTCCAAATGCATTATATTTGTGCGTAACTTTAAAAACGTTTGTAATTTAGCTCGCTGGAAATATTAAAAAATATTTTCTTAAATGTACAACACAACTCGCCACATAATTGCATTTTGTTTTGCAATCGTTTTGTGCAGAAATATATATTTAATTTACACAACCACTGCTTCTTTCTTTCAGATGTGCATTTTAATATTTCATTTTCTGTGGGTCAAGATTAGAGCTTCCAGGATCAGTGAAGCCAGCGGAGACCCTGTGTATTGTCCTGCTAATGACAACAAGCATTCATTGAATATAACAAGGTTCGCCATGTTATTGCAGAGTGCAAAGTAAGGAGACACGTGGAAGCTGTGCTTTAGGAGCATTCATCAATCAAAGGGAGATCTGCTCTTTACTCCCAAAAGTGATAACAGTAACAGCAATGCTACACAACATGTGCGGTATTACACAACGTGGTGTGGGCGAGAGCACCCTTGTGTGTCAGAGAGGATGAGGATGAGGAGCCAACATTGTACAGACAATATTCATGCACGGCAGCAAGTTATTGATTTTTTTTCTTCTCTCTCTGATTGTAATTTTTACAGTTCCCTGAAACAAACATGCCACCACTTTGTTGTTACCAACTAGTCCACAAATAACTTTATTTGTTTACTTAATAATTTATCTGTTCGCCCAATATTGACTAACCATTTTCTGCATTTATTATAATTATTATTATTATCCTTGTTGGTTAAAAATAATAATAAAATAAAACTAATAAAATATTAAATGAGCATAAACTTAAGCTATAGGTATTTAAACTGTATCAGGTGTAATTTCGCGTTTGTCCCTCAGGTGTCTGCATAAGTCTGTGTCCTAACGATGTTCTTAGCGCTGTACTGTATTCCAGAACACTTGTAAATCTATGAGAATTTTCAAGTACTATGTAAATTACAATACCTTTGGGAAACAAAGCTAAGATGAATCGTAAGATGGATTCTATGATCTACTTAGACTTATGATGCTTCTGGGAAACGAGGCCCTGGACAATGTATTGACAATCTTTTAACAAACATTTTAAAAAGTCAATGTATTCTACGTACTGGTCTGTGCTTCACTACAATGTAAATGCATCCTTTCTGCACCATCCTGTGGGTCACGTTGGGTGCGAAGCTTTGGCACACCTTTTGATCAAGATTTTGATAGCTGACATCTAAATATAACCGGCTGTGTATATATGACTGTATTTCTAAAAAAGACAACTAATATTTCTTTGGCATACGTAGGATGCAGAACCCATGCCTGCACAGAAGAAAGCTGGCACAATGCCCTGACTATAGATCCTTCCCTGGCAAGTACAGATTGTGTTGCAGGCATTCCTTAGTCCAGTTGTTTGACAAGAGAGAGATATACACCTAATATGCTGTTGCAATAAAAGTTGCGCAGCAGTGGAGATTTATTCTGTTAAACGGCATTGAGGACTTGATAATGACGCAGGTTGACCAATCAGTTGAAAGGTGTGTTGCATGCCCACCCACCTGTGCAAATAAAATATGTATCTATTTCTACCCATGAATAATTTTGAAAAACATACTATCAAAAAATACACTGCTGTTTTCTCTACCCGTAGCTTTGGTCTTCAGCAGTCAACAACCCATTGCATTGCACCACCTACTGGTGAGAACGAATCACATAACAGGTGGAGATTGTACGTCGGTACTCTGCTGCTTTTCCTACAGTTTCTGGATGTGGATTGTTGAATTCCCAGTCAAATTTGAACCACTGAATTTGAGGAAGCAAATTGTGTTAAGCGAAATAGAACGGCCTAAATTTTACCTGTCACAAAATCTAGATGGTATTTTCAAATTAACTGAATATCTTGGGAATGACCTTTGTAAGTTTAATTTTTAATAATGAAATTAGTTGTGAAATATTTCCAAATGAAATATTCAATGCTTAAAAATACAACAATGTTAAATCAAAATGCAAGCACTGTAAATGCAAAACATTTAAATACAAGCACTGATGCATTTTATTTTTTCTATTAGACCAATTCAACATGGTTTTATGCTTCAAAGACTTTAGTCATGAATTTACTTCCATACAATGACCATCTCACAGCATCTCACAAAAGTGAGTACATCCCTCACATTTTTGTAAATATTTGATTATATATATATATATATTTTCATGTGACAACAATGAAGAAATTACACTTTGCTACAATGTAAAGCAGTGAGTGTACAGCTTGTATAACAGTGTAAATTTGGTGTCCCCTCAAAATATCTCAACACACAACCATTAATGTCTAAACCGCTGGCAACAAAAGTGAGTACACCCCTAAGTGAAAATGTCCAAATTGGCCCCAAAGTGTCAATATTTTATGTGGCCAGCATTATTTTCCAGCTCTGCTTTAACCCTCTTGGGCATGGAGTTCACCAGAGCTTCACAGGTTGCCACTGGAGTCCTCTTCAATGACGACATCACAGAGCTGGTGGATATTAAGAGAGCTTGTGCTCCTCCACCTTCCATTTGAGGTTGCCCCTCAGATGCTCAATAGGGTTTAGGCCTTGAGACATGCTTGGCCAATCCATCACCTTCACCTTCAGCTTCTTTAGCAAGGCAGTGGTCATCTTGGAGGTGTGTTTCGGGTCGTTATCATGCTCGAATACTGCCCTGCGGTCTAGTCTCCGAAGGGATGGGATCATGCTCTGCTTCAGTATGTCACAGTACATGTTGGCATTCATGGTTCCCTCAATGAACTGTAGCTCCCCAGTGCTGGCAGCACTCATGCAGCCCCAGACCATGACACTCCCACCACCATGCTTGACTGTAGGCAAGACACACTTGTCTTTGTACTCCTCACCTGGTTTCCGCCACACACGCTTGACACGATCTGAACCAAATAAGTTTATCTTGGTCTCATCAGACCACAGGACATGGTTCCAGTAATCCATGACCTTAGTCTGCTTGTCTTCAGCAAACTGTTTGCGGGCTTTCTTGTGCATCATCTTTAGAAGAGGCTTCTTTCTGGGATGACAGCCATGCAGACCAATTTGATGCAGTGTGAGGCGAATGGTCTGAGCACTGACAGGCTGAGCCCCCCCTCCCCCCTTCAACCTCTGTAGCAATGCTCGCAGGACTCATACGTCTATTTCCCAAAGACAACCTCTGGATATGACGCTGAGCACGTGCACTCTACTTCTTTGGTCGACCATGGTGAGACCTGTTCTGAGAGCAACCTGTCCTGTTAAACCGCTGTATGGTCTTGGCCACCGTGCTGCAGCTGTGTCAGGGTCTTGACAATCTTCTTATAGCCTAGGTCATCTTTATGTAGAGCAACAATTATTTTTTTCAGATCCTCAGAGAGTTCTTTGCCATGAGGAGCCATGTTGAACTTCCAGCCCAACTAACCAGTATGAGGGAGTGTGAGAGTGATGACTCCAAATTTAACACACCTGCTCCCCATTCACACCTGAGACCTTGTAATACTAATGAATCACATGACACCGGGGAGGGAAAATGGCTAATTGGGCCCAATTTGGACATTTTCACTTAGGGGTGTACGCACTTTTGTTGCCAGCGGTTTAGACATTAATGGCTGTGTGTTGAGATATTTTGAGGGGACACCAAATTTACACTGTTATACAAGCTGTACACTCACTGCTTTACATTGTAGCAAAGTGTAATTTCTTCATTGTTGTCACATGAAAATATATAATAAAATATTTACAAAAATGTGAGGGATGTACTCACTTTTGTGATATGCTGTATGTCAAAAGATCAAGAAAAAGTTTGTTGCTCTTATTATGACCCCTTTAATAAATGTTTTTCTCTTAAAATAAATAAATTGTAATTTTGAAACGTATGTATAAAATCATGACCACTCGCATAATATGATGATTCCAGTCATTTCAGCAACCTTATAAAGGCAGTTTTATTACTATATGGGGAGGGTCTCCTTATGTAGGCAACCATGTTAAGATCACATGACAAGCCGAATGCTACTCACATTCGATGTTTTAATTTTTTCACTCATGGAATAAATTAATAATGGCTGACTGTGAACAGTGAATTTCTACAATGCCACAAAAAAACTATTGTGTTTGCATGATACTACCTCCACACCCCAGATGACATAAACATATAAAATACTGAGTGCACCTGTAAGTTTAATTCATATATGTGTTGTCTTGAGAAAGGAATTCTATCATGTCAACATTACTTTAATACCTAAAGTTTCTTGAAAATAAGGGAAAACAATTGTATTAAGTGATTTAACATAATACATAGAGCAGACCTTACTATAGAGTAGGGCCATATTTAATTTTTGACAGGAATAAAAACAATGCTGTGAGAGATAGAAGTACAGTCTGTTCAATGGGTTTAAATTGGTGCTGATTATTCAGGTTATGAAACATTGAAAGAGCATCTGTATAAAGAATTACAGCAGAAATAAAACTCCAGAAAACACCAGCTGTGTTATGCGATCTAGGACCTTTATATAAAGCATACCATTCTACAAACTATTTTATATCCACATTCATTTTAATATGGCGTCTACCCTGACCAGTGTTGGATGTTGAATTACTTACAGAATTACAGTCAAAATGTAGTTTAACGCATTGGATATAAAAACTTTTGTAATCCTATTACAGTTAATGACTTTCTATTAATTACGTTTAAGTACATTACTTGGGTTTCAATTTTTTGAAAAGATCTTTATGTAGAATAATGAAGGAATTTTTTTCATATGTATATCTTTTTGAGTTTCTATGAGAGTTGAGAAGCATGCCCTGCTGAACTAGTCGTCGAGTATATGACTTGTTTTTGACAATGAACAAGGAAAAATAGATTATTTTGAACTTGATTGGAAAAACACTTGTCATGTCGAGTCAAGTGTCCATGTCAAGTGTTTTACATGGTAACTTAAACGTAATTAGTAATGTGATTACTTTTCCAATTAAGTAAACAGTTGTGTACTCTAATTCAAATTAAGGAAGTAATTAGTAATGGATTACTTTTAGAGTAACTTGACAAACATTGACACTACATTTTATATGTAATTTTTTGTTCATTTTTTAGGGTTTTTCTGCGCTCAGGCTGGGGCTGGACCTTTATCTTTGTTGGCTCTTTTGTCTTCGTCCTGTCTTTCTCAGTGCGACGCTCTCTCACACTTTCACTACGACACCTTTTTCGGCTAGTTGTGGCAGGTGGACTGTGGTTGGGCTTCCGGAAACTGCTCTGTCTGTTGGAGAATGCCACTGGGAGCTGCTATCAGACCCTTAGCCCCAATCTTGACCTGGCTTCAGGGACAAATGGAGATAGCCAACCTTTATTGCTTTTACGAGAAGGTGAAACAAAGGAGGTCTGTGTCCGCTCTGGTATGTTGTGGCGTGGTTATGAAGTCTCTGAAGATGCCCTCCTGCTGTGTTTGTGCTGCCTACTTCTAGCCGAGGAGACTGCTGTTTTTGGGCCCTACCGGAGCCTGGGTGGACCCTCTGGAGCCCCGCTGCGCATCCTCTTCCTGTTCTGTGTCCTGCTGTTGAGTCTCTGGGTGTTCCTGCTACTGTGCCTGCTGGCTTACTTCCCACAGTTTCCTACCCAGATTTTGGGAGGTGCTTTGGGTTGTTTGAGCTGGAGAGCTTTGTACCAGGGCTGGTACCAACTTGGACCTAGTTGGTACTGCCCTGGGAGTCCAGGGGAGGGACTTTTGTCTATACAGAGCAAACAGGATGAGACATATGGTGAAACAAATACTAAAGTGATCAACTAGAGAAGGCTGTTGGACTCATTGTGAAATAAAGTTAAATTGAAGAAAACCTTGGCAAAATTTGTATTACATGCTGTGCTGAAGTGTACACACACACAGTTGATGACACTAGCCAGAAACAGTAGGTAATTCAGGTACTCCTTCCCTTCAATGACCACTGAAGATTAAAACACCCTAATCCATTGGCATAAATATATAATAGAGAAGTATGCATATTCGGACATCGCAATGCTCACTAATGTGAATTCAAATTTACACGCACAATCTTACACCAGTTACGCTGAATAAGCGTAACATCACGTAAACACTTATCCAATAGGTACTTTTTATTGGCTTATCCAAAGTGCGCAACCCTTGAATATTAGAATTGAGTTTTTGTTTTTATAAATAAGCTTATTTTTTTAAGCCATCGGCATATTGGGGTATATGTAAACAAATGCACATAATAAAAATTAGAATTGTTGGAGTGGCAGAACAGATGCTACAATCTCACAATTCATTAGGAACCATTTTAATCCTATAAAACAGACTTCAAACAAAATTATAGATGCAAACACATGAGATATCACCTTGTTTTATTAGGTTCATCCTTGACTATCTCAATTGGTTTTATTACAAAAATACCCAGAGGATTTCTGATGAGCTCAGCATTAAATAAGAATCTTGTAATTGACATACCCAGATACATGTAATTCAAGGAAAGATTCATTTTGAGGGCTTCAGTACGTAATATTTCTTTACAGGCATTAACTCTGAGTCAGAGGGTTATTCAATTTTACCCAGGTGTTTCGTTTAGCAAACATCTCTAAAAAATAAAAAAAACAATCTATTGAAAAAGTTTCTAAATGCAAAACCACCAGTTGTGTCGTGTCAAACAAAACAGGGTATTATTTTAAAGGGATCCAAAATTCTTATATGAATCACACAAGTTTTATACCCACAAAGCATGCTTAATTCATGAGTATTAACTGAATTTCTCATGGAAAAGTTTAATAAGGCAATAGCAAGAATTGCACCTGGTTAAAAATGACAGTACTGAAGCAGTTGCTTTCCATCCCTTTTAAAAAAGTAATCTATACATCAAAACCTAGACAACATCACTTTTAAACAAAAGGTCATGGACACACAAAGAAAATTTTTTTTGCCTGCTACGATAAAGCTCCAAATAAAAAGGCGGAAAGGAAGAAAGAACATTCTCTGAAAAATCTCTCCGAGCATAATAAAAAAGGCATGTTCCTTCAGAAGGCATTCAAATCCTAGACTCCATTTGGTTTAGATAGTCAAGGAGCCATTTACCACAGAAATTTCAGATGTGATGCTGTCCAGTGGCTGCCAATGGCAATCCATTAGCGAATCATAGAGCTCCTCACTGCGCTCCATGTACTGCTTGTTTAGTGCATCCACATCCACCTGTGGGTTTGGGTCTGATGGAGAACAATGATTGTCAGCACGTGGAAATATTCCTATTGGAAATGTCCAATTCTTAATACACTGATGCATGCTTGCTTTTTCTGTAATTAATCAGATGAACTAAATGTTACAAAATACCTTCTGTAGTGTCCTCATCAGCATCCTCAGTGGTGTCATGTGACTGCTGCAGCAATAAACAAAAAGTCAGAATTTCAGACCAGAAATGGTTTAGGCTAAAGGCAAAAAACATTGGCAACTAGAAATAAAGCAAAATGAAGACAACTAGCTGCAGTGCTAAGTTACCTCTGTGGAAGCATGCATGTCAGTGGGTATGGGGGGAATCCCCATGGGCGGGGGCGGTCCCATCATCCCATGTGGAACTGGAGGGGGGGTAGCATATGGGTTATATCCGTAGTTGTAACTGTTGTACTGATCATAGCCCCACTGAGGATAGTAACTGTTGTAGGGCTGTTGATAGTACTGCTGTTGGTAATTGCTGTTGTAATTTTGATTCTGGTTGTGGTAATTGTTTGATTTGTTGCTGTAATGAAAACAAAAATATTATAATACGACTGAATATGAATTTGCTATGGTAAAGGTCAACAATAACTCCTTACCGATCACAAAGAACCTTAATACAATGATAAAGAATTTGTATTGAAATATAAATATTTAAGCAATATTAGGATTAAATGTAAATCAAAGCACTCTATTGTATGAAACAAAAAGTTAGTCAAAGTGTACCCTTTGTTGACAGCGATGCTGATCCTGATGGGTTTTCCTCCAAGGCCTGATGCATTCTGAAACTCCTCAAGGGCTTTCTTCTGTTCATTCTCATCACTAAACTTCACGAAGCCATAACCCCTGGATGATTCAACAAAGTACTAGATCATCAGCACCTGACCACTCACTCTTCATGCGCCTCATCATGCAGAGTATATGCATATTTCAATATGTATTCAGAAAGTAAAAATTAATTTGATGGTAGAACTGAAACTTCTCTTTTACTTTTAACATGAAGTTGCATCACTTCATTTGTGAGTTGCTCTTGCTTACCCTATATGGGGAAAACAATAGTTTTAGCAGATTTGTAACAATGGCAAATCACATCCATGTATTGTCTGGCCCTTTTTAGGAGGAGTAAAAAGTATGGACTGAAAGTAAGCTTTAAAAATAATGTCAACAAATTTCCAAGCATCTGTAATGGAGACCTCATCTGATTTAACTACCCCATCTCTGTTGAAGGTCAGTTGGTCAAACTGTCAGAGAAACTGAAGAAAGATTATATAGGACAGCTCTGACAGCTGAAAGCTTTCATACCTGGAGTTCCCATAGGGATCAGTCACAACTTTGGCTCCTTTGCATGAGGGAAACTTTTTCAAAAAGAACTGATGAAGCTGGTAGTCATCCACTTCTGAAGTAAGGTCTCCAACAAAGACAGAAAATTCTGGACTGAACGAAAACAATAAGGTGAACTATGTAAGGTGAAAGGAAGTCCACAATTTGTTAGGTGACATTTTAAAAAGAAGAGTTTGAACATGGTATGCGACACATCACCGTGTCTAATTATTCCATTTCTAGCATTCATGAACAACTATCAACTTACCCAGGCTCTGGCCTTTTCCCATATGTTGCATAGTTTAGCTTGAACTTCCTGGGCTGAAAATAAATTAAATATAACCATTTAGCAAACTCAATTATACTTTGTAGTAAGGACATAATTCGCTAGCAGGAGTCATAATATTAGAGTAAGGAAGCGTTATTATTTTCACATACCTCCACCAATCAGTACTGGCTTTATCCCATTCGTCAGCTAGTTCCTAACAGAGTTTATTCACCAGCTTCAAATAAAGCATTTTATAAACAGCCTCAACCACCTTCCTTAGAGAAGAAATTGAGCTCTGTGACTTGCCCATCACTAGTAATATATGGATTAATAATATAAGGTGGGGGCCATGCTGGTTATGGTTTCCTTTAATAATCTTTATATAAATGTGATTAAATTAAAATTCAAATGTAAGTGCCCAAACTATACAAGTTAATGAGTGCAGTTTGGTATCTCACCGGATTTGATCCTGGAACCAGCTTCCCATTGAGTTTCTGGACACAACGGTCAACACTGGCTTCATCTGCCAGCTCCACAAAACAGTATCCAGCAGAACCTCTGAAGAAATAGAACAGAGTATACTATGAGTCTGTACAAACAAACACAAAATAGGGCTATTCTTCATTGAAAATAAACATTTTAATAATACAAGAAAAATAACATCAAGTAATATTTAATGTTAAAGTTATTATAGTAATTATTTATTACCTGTGATTATAGGTCTATAGATGTCCAGTTAGTCTAGATATTGATGATACACAAGGAAATTGTAGACACAACATTTCTGAGGGGGCCACAAGATAACTTTAAATGTTTTAATCCTATAAAGCCTGAAATATGAAATAGTCTAAACATTCTATTTTGTTTATGAAGCCGTTGTTTGAACATATAAACCAAAATGTTTTGATTTTTTTCCCCAGCATGTTTTAATAATGAAAGCAATAACAAAACAGATGTCGGTGTAAACAGATGTCTTCAGACTTGCATTGTGAATGTTAACTATTAGCCTGAATATCTTGCAGCTCCTCATTTTTCCTCATAAACAAGGAACACTTTTCCCTGACAGTTGTCTCACTTAGATATTGGTGTACATTAAAACACACCGTAAACACACAGTAAAGGGTCGTGTCGAACTGAAGAAATGGTTTAAAATGCCTTTGTTTATTGTTTTATAAAAACTGGCAATTGTCCAGGTCCTATCACAGGGTGCTTCTCAGTTCTTAATTTTGCTTCCACATTTCCAAGCTCCTCTGTCCTTGAGCCCGTGACCCAGAAACCAATCCAAATGCTCCATCATTAAGGACATATTAATTTTCTAACTGCACTGTGACGATCGAGGAAGCTTCCAGAGAACGCTTGAGGAAGCACAGGAGTTTCCAGTGTGGAAGACTTTTTGACCGAAGCACCTGACGCACATTAATTCTGGTTTCACCTTTGTGGTTATCAAAAAGTTAATTCTCACATACATTAACAGTGCATCTTGAATTATTAGGTTTTATTATGAAAATACACAACCGTTCAAAAGTTTAGGGTCACAATTTTTTTCACATTTTAGAATAATAGTAAAGTCATCAAAACTATAGAATACCAAATGGAACTATGGGAATTATGTTGAGACTAAAACAAAATCAAAGCTATTTTATATTTTAGCATCTTCAAAGTGGCCACACTTTGCCTAGATTTTGCAGACATGTACTCTTGGCATTTTCTCAACCCTGTGGTATCCCCTGTGATGCTTTTTAAACAGTATTGAATGAGTTCCCATCTATATGCTGGGCTCTTAGTGGATGCTTTTCTTAATTATTCAGTCCAAGTCATTTGAAACTTTTTTTAATACAATTTTAGTTTTGTAATTAAATAAATGAATATGTTGGCACAATTATATTTTTGTCTACAAAACTAATTTTAAACAAGCATACATCTTCATATCAAAAGATTTTTAAAATCATGAGAAACATTTCAGACAAGTGACCCAAAACTTTTGTAACGGTAGTGTCAACTGATCAAGTTTCAACATCATAACTGAAAGTGCTGCGATGTAATGCAGCGGCACAGAGATGGTGCTCTTAAATGATGCATGAGCAAGCAGGATATTCCAATTTTGATTGCTCCATTCTCGTTTAATTTCCTTGCATCCTTTCCTCATTTCCTAAGAGGGAGGAGTTAGGAAGCAAGGAAAGGAAATGAGGATGCACAATTTTAGAAATGAGAAGCACCCTGTTGCTCTTGGTCTACATCATCACCATATTGCCCCACCTAGTGGTTAAGCCTAGTAGCTAGGTCTTCACAATTAAGCAAAAAAAAAAAAAAAAAAAAAAAAAAAAAAAAAAAAAAAAAAAAAAAAAAAAAATCGCAATAACCACAAGCGATTATTAAATTGCAAAGGATTGTGATTTAATTAAATAAATAGTCTGCTCACTTCAAAGTTTATTTGTGCTGCTTTGTCCAGTCTATATTAAGTTAGAGCATTATTAGTGTTTTCAGAGTGGTTATGTGCTCCACAACTCCATCTCATGCTTACAGTAACAGAAGTGCTCAGATGTTAGCAGCATCTCAGTCTCTGCCAAGCACACATAATAATAATGCAGAAAACAAGAGGTATAACTCAAACATCTTTATTAAATGACTGCTGAGCAAACAGCATTAACAGTAGCACATGTAGAGTCCAGAAATATGCACTCTTCCTCCATTCTCCTGTCCTCGGTTTAACTCAACAAGTGAAAGTGGATCTAATATTACCAATATCCAACTAAATGAAAAGGGAATGCAAATATTATAAATCTTTATAAAATATTTAGATGCTATAATATTACGCATTTTTTTAATTAAATATAATAAAATAATGAATATAAATAATTCAATGAAATGGTGACAAACTAACCAAAACTTTGACTAAGTTTAATAACACCAATTGGTTATCAGCTTGTTCTTTAGGACTCTTATATGCAGTAGAGAAGTTTGTATAAGCCTACTTGTTTTAAGTCCAAGAGTAAAATTAAATATTTTGTATTTAATTATTCAACAAGCCAACAGTATTTTTGAAAGCAAAAACTAGGTAACAACACCGGTATTACCAACAGGGAAATTCACTGAAGTGACATTGAGCAGAAAGCTTACATATAACCAGTTTTTACAGAGCTGCAATAAAACTTTAAATGCTCAGCAACAGATGATTAGATTAACTGAAAATTGGAGATCGGTATCAGATGTTAAAATCCTGATTGGATCATCCCTAATATTCAAGTTGATTGGGTTTCAAAAACAAATGATGATTAGTGGACTAAGACCCCATTACAAAATGGACAAAACCAGGTCCACATGGATGGGTACAATTTAAATATGAAGATAGTGTTTTTTCATTGTTTAACTGTTTATATATTTATTTGTCTGTGGGTGAATTGAAGGGAAAAAATAAAGTCAAGTTTAGTTCTTTTTATGAGGACTCAAGTGTGAAAAATCCCAGTAGCCTTTTGGCAGTTGAACACGTGAAAAACATTACCTTTTTTTTTGGTCATCATTTTAACAAATCGCAATTTTTTTCTAAATAATTGCCATATGACTATTTGTCTAAATCTTGCAGCCCTACTAGTAGTAGCAAGTGAAGATTGTGTAACGGCACTGCTTTTCTTGTAATGCCAGGATGTACAATTTTAACCACTGAAAATTTAGAGGCAAATTTGCAGAGCAAAATATTAAGGACAGAATATTACCTGTTGAATAATAAAGATGACAGGAAAATAAAAAACAATATATTGGAAACCAAACTGGAAATGTTATATTTATTATTAGGAATGCACAAATTATCATTGGCCGAGAACCATGAAAATCTAAATATTAAATCGCATTGATAATAGAATCACTGCCAATATTTCCATCAATAATTTGTTTGTTTATTTGCTGTGGCTTCTTTCAGGCAGAGAATCGGGCAGCCTTGTTACATTGTTTTGTGGCTGGTTTTAATTCAGGATCATTTGCTGCAAGTAATGACACACCATTTCCCATTTTCTTTTGTTTCATGAGGCAATAAACAAAAACATACATGTTTTTTTTCATGCTTGTTACTTAGGAGCAATAATTTTTGCATATTACTTTATGAAACATAAACAGAATATGGAAAACAGCACATCATTACTTACAGCAATAAAAACAAATAAATAAAAACAAATAACCTAAAACAACAATTATCTTGAAATAATTCTCAAAGAGTAACTTGATTGCTAAAAACACTAGTTTGTGAGTGAAATGACTGTGCTTGTTATATTTAACAAGTTGAGACTTTTTCAACATTATGACTCATGACTATTCGGTGTATGATCTTTCCTTTCCCTTTATGATTGTTGTGTTTACATTTTATAAGTTATATAGTGGAAATGCCACAGATGAGAACTGCAACAAGCGCCTGTAAATGAGACAAACATAAATGCACACAAACCACCACTGTACTCTCAGACTGACTGCTAGAATAAATTAGAGGTTGACCTACAGTAGGTTTTGCAGATACTGTATATTGTTCTGTTTCTCACCCACACCTATCACATCACTTCTGAGGATATGGATAAAACCTCTGGAGTCGTATGGATTTCATTTTTTTTTTTTTTTATGAACCATCCCTTTAATTTTTGTCCCATTACAAGTTTTGCATTCTTTAGCCATTCAGTTTGTTTGTTTTTTCTTCAAAACTCCTTTAGGGTGGTCCATCGAATATTGTTTTGGACATTGGGAGGCTCAATAGACACACATTCAAAAATCATATGCAATCTTACCCGGTAACTCGATGTGTAATAATTTTGACATTGTAGGCCGTCTCCCCCATCGTACTGAAAGCTTGCTTGATGAAACTCTCGTCCATGTACGGGTCTAACTGTAAAACAAATCACGAGATTAATAGCTTGATGAAACTTTTCATAAACAATATGTTACCAGTTTGTCTACTTATGGTGCGTTCACGTGCTATGGTAAATATGATATTTTCTACTTGTGAACTGGTATTTACCAGTGTGTTGCGTTCAAGTGCTTTTGTTGTCGTAATGTGGTAAAAAGATGGAGATACAGACTGTTTTGAAATGGGGTTGGATAAATATGTTTTGCTTTTAAAACAGTGTGTGTGTGTGTGTTTGGTTGGGTGACAGTTGTAGGTTACAGTTTGACAAGAGTTTAGAGTGTGACAAAAGCACAATGTTGTGTTTTATTGCGAGTGTACACAAATATAAGTAAACAATTTGCAGTTTGAATGATGACCTGTATGAACACAATGACGGAGTATGTTTTTATGTTTCCACTGTTCGATCGCGCCCGCGCCTCTCCCTCTCTCTCACACACACACACACACACACACACAATTGCAATCTTGACATCGCAGCCTGTTCATTATGCTGCGTTCACACCAAACGCGAATAGAGCGTAATTTATCGCTATTTAGAGTTTTATTTATTTTTATAACGTGTATTCTCCGTGTAAATTCGTGCAAAGGACCGCGCCGTTTCGATTCAATACGAATGTACCGTTCCACCCCTAGCTAACAGTAGAAAAAAGGTTTGGTTTTGTACAATGCTTACCATTCAACACTCTCGCGTTGCTCTCCGCCATTTTGAAAAGGTCAAAGGTTATCTCATCTCGGCAACTCGTGCATCAAAATATTCTACGAGTTGCCCAGTGGAAAATACCACATGAGGGGGTGTTCATGTGCATTTTCCACGTCGGCTTTTGGTATTTACCATAATTACCATAGCACGTGAACGCACCATAAGAGCGTAAATTTGGGCAAAGTTCAGAGTTCCGCGTAACAACATGGCCTAGCAGCGCGTGCGCCAGTGACTTTACGCACAAGTTGATTTAATAACCTCTGGTTTGTTGTACTAGACCATGTTACTTAGTACATTAACTCAAAAACATCATCCAGACATGTAGTTTGAGTCATTTTTCACATTACGACACAAAAGCGCTTATGCAAATATGAGAGGCCTCGACGAGAAACCTGCGGCAACACAACTGCAGAATAAAGTGCGTGATATATGCATATTGATATATGCGAGACATATTTGATCGAATACAAGTTCTGCTCTCTATTTAAGGAGGGATTTTCTTGTTTGGCAAGTATCAAGAGGGAAGTTTTGATCATGCTTGCGCAACATCGAGCTAAAACCGCATGTTGCGGATCGTTTATGTACATACAGTGTATGATACACGATATTATAGAAGAATAAAAAATAAAAACTTACATCACCCATCCACAAGCTTGTCATTCTGTTAAACATCTTGGCTGCTGAAAGTAGTGCACCTCAGAGGTTTGTGGAATATTAGCGACACTGTTTGCTTCTGAATCTGCGTGGCGATACCATGAAACTCCAACGATAAGTGAAAGACACTTCCGCTTCCGGCATTGCAGCACTCAGACCAGAGTCAACTGTCTGGCAAGATATGTTTGTTTATGGCTGTTTGTTAGTCTTCACTACAGAGAACCACGTTCTCTTCTAAGAATCAATGATGATAGTGTCAATTGCCTTTGTTTCTGTATTCAAATTATGTAGTTAATAAAGCAGTGCACGGCGCATGTGTAATTCCGAGTTTGAAACCAGGGGTCAGTAGCGAGATTTCACATCCATGCCTGTCACACAGCAGAGGAAGAAAAACCTAATATGCGATGACTTTGGTGTGATATTGATAGAAGAAAGCTGTTAAAGCAGAAATTAACACATTTTGTTTTTGTTTTTTTTTTTTGTTTTTTATTGAACAAAAGAATTACACGGATACATAAATCACACACAAAATACTCACGGTAGAGCAAGGCAATAAAATACAAGATAAACAATAAACAAGATATTGTTTTTAAACAAGATACAATAAACAGAGATAGTCTACAAAAAACATCATTCACAAACATCAAAAGCCACAGAAATTAAACTCAATAAATTAACACTAAAAAACAAATAAAACTAAATAATATAATAAAAATATAATTGTCACCTTCAGGAAATCGGGAGGTAACTTATAATAAAGCCAGAAAGTATTTAATCAACAGAGCAGTTTTAGCGGCTTTCTTGTTAAATGATAAACAAAGAGAGTCATAGAATAATTTTAGATCGATACAGAGCAGCCTAAAATAGGGCTTAGAATCAGTGATTTTACATTTATGGAGATGAAACTGTCCTAAGTGAGTTAACAGTTTTAACCTGTCATCCATCTCATTTGATCCGGAGTTCCAAAACAAAAACAATACATTAATTATTTCAAAAATACAAAGTTTTTGGTAAGCAAAGAAAATAAGCCAGGCTACTTCTTTCCAGAACTCCTTTGTATAATCACATTCAAAAAAACAAGTGTGGAATTGTTTCAAAATTAAATTTACAGAATGTACATTGTGATGAAATGTCCAATTTAAACTTAGAAAGAAGAGAGTTACAGGGATAGTAATTATGAAGAATTTTATAATGAAGTTCTTTCATCTTGTTAGTAACAGAAATGTATTAATGCCTGTCCATATATTAATAGTAGCAAGAGAAGGATAATTTAATTTCCACTTGAAAAGAGCTTTGGGGGTGAGAGCTTAGAGTTCTTCTAATCCAAGAATTGTTAAATTTGATACTGGAAAGCTCAAATCCACCAATGGATAATTGGGGTATTTCACAGACTGACACTCTGCAACTAAAGTATGACCTGACAATATGCAATAGTTTAGGTGAAATACAATTAATAACCGAGTCATAAACTCTAGGTGAGGTATCCACTCCAAAAATGGCAGTGAATTCAGTATAGGAACAAAAGCTGCCATCCTTTTAAACAAATCCAAAATAAAGAAATTAACACATTACGAACAACATTTTTGCACTTTTTGGGATGCAACCATTTGTGTTGGTATGTGGCACCACTCATTTCTTAAACACACAATTGTATCGTATTAAATCAGTCGTTGAACATTTTGTTTGTTGTGCATATAGCAAGTAGCTCAGGGATTGCCTCTCATTATACATAGCTTTGCCTCAAACACAGACAAAATATTATTATTAATTTAAGACTTAGAGATTAACAGACATGATCAGCTACTGTATTGGTTCCAAATGACAAATGTAATGAAAAAAGCATTTAAGTTTGTTGTTCTTCTAAGAGTAACCGTGGATCCTTTCAACATTTTAAATCATATTACCATTTATTTTACATTCGTAACTCAAATTGAACTGAAGTCAACAGTGATGGACATTTTGGAAAGACGTTCTCACTGTCATTGAGCAGTCATTGGTCTTTAAGTTTGCATTTTAGTGCTTGTTTGACTGCAACTTAACTGTAAATATTATACACTAAACATTGTCCTTGTATGCACATCAGCTCATCAAGATAGATGAAAATAATGTGTTCTCATTAACAGGTTTTTACTGTAATGCTATTTTACTTGTCAATATTAATGACTTAAATTGTAATTTTCTTCCAGGAGTAATGGCACACGCCCTACTGTGTTCAGCTGTTATCAACTATGCTCTATCAGTTCTTTGATTCACTCAAGGACAGGAGCTGACTAGAGAACTTTCTTGCATGGAACGCTGAATGGCAAAGCAGAGGCAGCCTGTGTTTTCCAGCAAACAACCTAGCACTATCAACAGGTCCGTACAGGCAAACGTGGGACAGAATATCAAAAAGAACATCAAACGAATAGCCAAAGAACAGCAAACGAAAGAGGACCCATGGTTGGATCAAAATAATTAGCACTGTGGGTGGCATCGAAGTAATCCTGCGCCGAATGCTCAAAGGGCGAAAATCCCTTACGCATTGAGACTCCATACCGGACAGTTGCTTTGTAGTGAATGTTAGCTTTTCAGTTTTTGAGTTATTGGTTTATATTTAAAGTTGTTGTCAAAAAATTAATTAATGAAAGGAATACCTGGTAGCACCAACAGACTGTCTGCATGAACTTTGTTAAATAAATGCCTTTCATATAGAATTTCATCATGTATCTAATCATTTTTCACACATCAATTTCATGATAATAGTCACAGGATTTGGAGTGTTACACTTGATGGATCAGAGAATTGTCTCATTGTACCCCATAAGTGGATGTTTTATAATGCACACATAATAATGAACTTAATCCATTTAGTAACAGGAAATACAGTTAAAGGCAGTTATTAAATAATAATAATAAACTACATTTGTTAACACTTTACAATAAGGTTCCATTTGTTAACATTAGTTAACAATGAACAATACTTATTAAGCATGTATTAATCTTAGTTAATGTTACATTCAACATGTACTAATACATATTTAAAATCAAAGATTGTATTTGTTAACATTAGTTAATGCACTATGAACTAACAATAAACAATTGTATTTTTTAACAGTAACAAATATATTGTTTATGTTACCTAATGCATTTACTAATGTTAAAAAATGGAACCTTCTTGTAAATTGTTACCAGACTTGTAGTATCATATTTTCTTTTTTTTTTTTTTTTTCATTTATTCATATGGAAGTAGTAGTATTGCACTATGTGCAGAATAATTAGGAAGTTGGTATTTCTCATAATTAAGTTTTCTGTTAAACAGGTACAATGATGTCAATGATTCCTTTTGATATATTTGATATTTTTTTCAAATATTAGTGTGCTCAATTATTAGGCAACTAGATAATGCTATTTTTTCTCCACTAACCTTAAAAGATAAGAGTAAAAAAGTAGGTTTTTAGTAAATAACATAACACAAAGTAGCATTTTGGGCATTTCAAGGTATTCAGTGGGCAATACAACCACACTTCCTTTCAGTAGCATTCAAGAACCACCTATCTGAAGAATTTGTCAGTTTTGTGATGTTTTCTCAACCAATTTTAGCTAAGGCAGCCACCACAGCCTCCCAGATGTCATTCAAAAATGTGGATTGTTTTCTCTCACTGTAAATCTCATGTTTTCCAAGGGCACACAAGTACATGCATGTGCATGTGAAGGAGCATTATCCTGCATGAAGATCATGTTCACCTTGAATACTGTTGAATTATTGTACCAGTGGTCGAAGAAAGTGTCTTCCAGACGCTAATAGTAGTATTTTCAATCCATCTGCAACCCCAAAAGGTCCAACAAGCTCATCATTAATGATAACAACCCACAGCAATCACTACCTCTCCCCTACACTGCTGGCACCTGACCTAAACTGGTGTCATTTGTGCATTAGTGATCCAGTTATGTTTCCAGACATCTGGTCAGTAAAGAGTTACATTTACTCTAATAAAACATTAAAATGTATTTTAAGTGTCTCACCTGTTAGCCGCACACGGCTACCACCGGACCTACCAACAGTGTAGGGAAAAATAAAAAAAATAAAAAAAAATGTAAAAGTGACTACAGAACCATCAAGGAAAAGTGAAAGTGGTTCAACCAAATGGACGCTATCTAAACCGGCAAGCAATGGGAGGGAGAATGCCCTGGACGATGGAGGATGGTATGTTTTGTTGCATTAACTCTATACTCTGCTTGAAAGCTTCACTTTATTCAGTTGACCAGCTACTGGAAGCTTGCTTCTAAAACAACCAGGCCAATTTAACTGTTACACTTGTGTAAAATCACCATGCAACAACTTCTTTATTCAGCACAATGAGCTAGTAGGTAACAGCTAGCGATTGTGTTACGTTTTTGTCAAGTTTGTGTTGTGTGTAAGATGATGTCACGGCAGTAGAGGCGGCGCAACTATGACGATCAGCCTATAATCCCACCCACGCTGAGGAGGCACTAAACTGCAGTGGAAATGCAAGCTTAGAAAAGTAAAGCGAGTATAGTTGAGGCGAGTCAAACCGTAACGTGCAGTGAAAAAGTGCCAAAAGATATCATAATACACCATTTCCGCTGACCTAATCTGATCCAGGAAAGCTAACGTGTTTTCAGCCAGATTGCAAGATGCCATATAGATAGATGCTATGTGCATAGTTTGCTTTGTATCAGTTATCTAATAATCTATGCATCCAATTACTGTGTGTGAGTGTGCTCGTTTGAAAGATAATGGCCTCCTCTAAGTAGTGGTATGTGATATTTTATTTCTGTTTATTTATTGTGAAGTTATAAGCGAAAACGCAGCATATTAGCAACACCTGTTCACATGATACATAAACGTCAAAGACATGTGCTCACAGTATTTTTTGTCTGTGAGTAAAACAAATAGGCTGGTTGTACTCTACTCTTTGAGAGGTTTCTAACAACCAGTGGGGATTTCTTTAAGACTGCAAGGGAAGCTCAGCTTCCCCTATAATGTCAAAAAAAATTATGGTCAAATATGTACTATTGTGTAAACAATTTATTGACTAAAAATGCGTTAGAACATGTTCATCTCGAAAACAAGTTTGTTCAGAATCAGCTACATATAGCAGGTCGGCTGACTCAATTTCATTCTCATACATTCCCGTAGCGTCACAGTGCATTTCCCTGTTGAAGCCGAGCGTCCATTGACTTCAATGGGGCTGCTTTGAACAGTTTTTTTCAGCGCTCCGAAACTAGACGGTCATTGGATAAATGCTGCGATTATGTCCCGCCCATGGACGCTCAGCGTCTCTTGGGGTGAATGAGGAGTGGGCTGGCCCAGACTCCGGGCTTCCGCGTAATGATTGGAGGATCTGTCGAAAGACTGCATCTCCTTTTGACTTACAGCGAATCTGTACTATAAGATGTCACTGAAGCTATGCGTGCTCAGTCCCATCGTGGATTTCTCAAGTGTAGTCGAAAGACAAACTGCTGCAACATATTTCTTGATATCATTGCAATAATTTTCTCGAAAAGGAACGTAGGGCAAAATTTACTTTTAAATAAATGGACAAGTTTATAATGTAGGCCGAAAATGAGCTTCCCCTCTTTGAAAGACCAGCAGCCGCCACTGCTAACAACATGTGACAAATGGCTGTTTTTACCAATTGCAATAGTGTTTAGAGTGTTAAGAGTGTTGTATTCTTCTGATCATAATTTTAGATAAATAATTTTGTGTTATTTTTTGTCCCATTTTACCTGTAGTAAGAAAGCTGCCTAATAATTATGCACATCTGAATACTGGGTGTTCACACCCTCCCTCATCAATAACTAAATTGCAGTTATAAATAATTATATTCTATTAAAAACTATTCAGGTTGATATTGGAATTGTAAAAACATACTTGGAAATAATCAATGATTAGAATGCTGACTTAACAAATAATTATGAACATGGGGTCTGTTATACCATTTAATAATAATAATTAAAAAAAAGAAATCCCACAGTAATTCCTCATGTTTTATTGCATTATTGGTTCACTCATGATAAGATCAAAATCAGCCAGGACAATGATATATTTATAGTGTATGTTATTTCATGTAACAAAAATAATAATGCATAGAAAACTAGAAAATATATACATTTTGTATGATTACAGTGCTCATTCGAACTTTTGCTCTTCCCATGCCGAAGTTGATTTTATCATGCAGGTGATTTAGCATGCCTCCTTCTGGGATAAGGATATGAAGAGTTCAGATTAATATACTGTATTCAAATGAAGTAATCTTTGACATGCAGTTCTGCTTGCTACATGGTTGCTTTATCGCATTTAAGCAAATGATAAGCATCAGAATCAGTGCTATATATTGAGTTGTATCACTACCTCATTCACTGTTTTTTTGAAGGATTACTACTACCAGAGTCAGTAGTCTTGCCTTTTTCAACCTCAGAAGATGGAAGCTCTTCTGATGAAGGAATTTGGTCATTATTTGTGAGTTGTGCATAAGAGCCCCTGGATGCATCTTCTGGTTTTGCTTGTTGATCAGAACCAGCACCAGTACACAGATTTTCTTTTCCAAAGTTGAACAGTTTTCCTGGGTTGAATGATTTGCTGGGAGACTGTGATTTCTCTTGGCTCACATGTGTAGCTGCTGGCACAACTGCTATAGCTGCTTCCTTTTTGAACTCCGGAGACTTGAGGTACTTTAGAAAACCAGGAAGTTTGGCCTCGCCACTTGGAGAAGTGGTGGAGGTGAATTTACCCTGAAGAGGGATTTTTTGTTTAAGTTTCATAACATTATTGTTGCCTAAAATTGAGCTGGGTCTCTTGGTCTTATCTCCTCCAGAGCTGAACTTGGTTCCTATGCTTTTCTCATGGTGATGATCTTCACCTCCACTGGGATCTGACTTGTCTTGTTCGCTCTCTTGTCGTGCTAATTCCTCTGCCATTTTTTGATGCTCCTCCTCTTCTTCAGTCTTCCTCCGTTGCTGCTGCTGGTGCTGCTGAGCCAGGTGTTCATGTTTCTAAAAAATGCACACCTCCAACAATTATTAAGCCAGTTTTACTCACCATACCAAGATTTAGTTTTTCTGCTTATAGACAAGCCATAATCATTTTTGGGGTATTGTTAGCTTATGCTAAACATGTACTATGTTGCCTGCTAAGTTACCTTGAGGGCTTCTCTTCTCTGGTATTCAAGTTTGGCCATCTCATCTGCCACCCAGCTTGGAATATCAGGAATTGCAATATGAATGACATATTTGAGCAGAATGACAAAGTGCTGAAATCCACAAAATAGAAGTGTTACATTAAATTTACTGCACATTATTAGTTATATACAGTTTAGTCATAGACCACAAGAGGAGAAATTCAAAGAATGTTAATGCTGCTCTTTGTTCCATATAATAAAACTGATTTTGGACTAAGGCTGTCAGTCACTTTATTTTCCACTGAAGAAAGAAAGTCATACAAGTTTGGAACAAAATGAGGGTGAGTAAATAATTATATAATTAAATTTTTTGGGTGAACAATTCCTTAAGTATGTTACTTGTCCCTTACCTCTAGTAATACAACAGAGACAATGGCCATCTCAGGACTCAACCAGGGGAAGAGTCGTTTTAGCTGTCCACATTGGCCAATAAGGTAACAGTTCACAATTATAGCAATCAGACCCATAGCCTCCATTGCAGTCTGTTCAAAGGACAACCACAAGTAACAGAACATACAGAAACAAGTTTAACAATCTAAAAATGTAATGTGTTATGACTCAATTAAATAGGTCTACAGACCTGCCATTGTCCAATGTTTTCTACCCTTTGCCCAAAGGGCCTCTGCAGGCCTGAGCAAAGTTTTAAGGCATCACTTCGGATCTCTACAATGTTATTTATAAGGGCACACATGGCCGCCAAAGGAAATGCAGATGAGAAGAGCACAACGTAGCCAAACTGTATGAACATCTCCTGGTAATCTTGAAGAGTACCCTGCAAGTAAAAAAAAAAAAGAATCTTTGAAGAACTTTTGTAAACCTGCAATGTGCATCATTCATGCATGGGATCCTGGTCAAGATACTGGTTGGATCTTATTGACCATTCTTGCTTAACTCATGGGCAAACAGGTAAGCCTATCTGTTCTCTCAGAGCAGCTATTTGCTACAGAGCAGCTATTTGCACTCAAATAGTCTGGGGGAACAGAGAAATTAAAGACAAACTGCACCCTTAAGTGTTGCTGCAGTACCGTATTGTGTAAAGATGGTGTGGATGTTTTCATACGGATGACCCGGGTTCGATCCCCACTTTTTCCATTTTGTTTCCTGTTTCCACTCTAAATATTTTCATTTAATACTACTTATAATAATAAATAAAATTGAAAATAAGGTTGATTTTCTCACAGTGATATTGCGCTTCTTTAAACTTAACGGTATTCAAAGCGCTTTACACGCTTTGTTTCATTCACCCATTCACACACACCAATGACGGCAGAGCTGCCATGCAAGGCACTGGCCTGCCATTGGGAGCAATTTGGGGTTCAGTGTCTTGCCCAAGGACACTTCGGCATGTGGAGTCATGTGGGCTGGGAATCAAACTGCCAACCCAGCAATCAGTGGCCAACCTGCTCTACCACCTGAGCTACAGCCACCCCTGAGTGACAGTTTGGGAGTTGAAAGTTGAAGGTTTGATCCCAAATTAACCTCTTTTTTTTTACTTTAGTAATATTATTGTAGCCACGTTTTTTGTGTGGAAGCCACAGTTTTAATGCAATTAACCATGGTGTTACTACATTAATATGGTGTTAATATAGTAGCCATGTAAAATTTTGTGTTTACTACAAAATACCATGTTGAAACTTTGGTTACTGTGGTAAAACCATGGTTAATTTTTGTAAGGGAAGGTTAGGTTTAGGGGTAGGTGTGTCTGTGGGACTCTAAATAAACACAATAATCATGCTGCAGTGATGCCACTATTCTGTATGTTAGTATTTAATTAGGGGTGCAAATATTATCTAACATTATTACTATTTACACTGAGTTGCACTTAGTGCAAATATCAATATATCTACTATATTAGTATAGTATATACTGTATATATTATGACCAATGACATCAGCTGAGTGCTCTGGTGATCTAGGTATTTTTGTGGAGGGGCACAAACCTCATAAGTTAGCATGCAACTTTCAATCTCAGGTTGGGTCAAAACAGTAGACCCAGTCTCTTCTGGAGGGTCCATCCAGGAAATTTTTTTGTCCATACTGTGGTTGTCTCCTGCACATGTGTTCTTTCTCCTTTGAGGCCCTTGCAGTTTACTCACAGATTCCTTGACATTCTCATCATCATCACACATATCAAATATTGAAGATGGATCCATTCCTTCCACAACAAGAGTAGGACTACCATCGTCTAGTAATCTGCCCTGTGTTGGTGCGTCCACAACTTGGTCTTTGTATTCCACATTCTCGGTGAAGCTGACCTTCCTTTGCTTTAGACCAGTATCATCTGCTTCCTCTATTTTGGAAACTTTGTAGCTGCCAATCAAACTTCTCCTTTCTGTTTTCTCTGATTGGTCTGGAGATGAGCCACTTTTGTTCACATCAAGACTGGCTTGGTAAGTCATTCGCATCCTTTGCACTATCAAATGGCTATAGTTCAAGACCATGGTGTGAATTAAGTCAGATAACATCCTCAGGGCCCCTAATTTTTGGTGCTCATAAAGATACGGCTGTAACACTTCTTTGATGTTTTGTAGAAATTGGCGAAAGATCAACAACGTGGCCAGCATCTGTAAATTGAAGTGAGTAATATTTTGCCGGTGGTGGTTATGAGCAGAATGTTTTTTGTAGGTGTTATGAATATTTTATGTAACACATAGATATTATTCTGTAGCCTGTACATTACCTCTTTTAACCGCTCCATATCTTTGAGATAAAATCCAATGTAGAAAAGACTGAGGTAAGAATTTATGAACTGAAACTTTAAAATGAAGGACACAAACTTTAACCATTAATGACACAAACAAACATTAATTCATGAAGTTCACAGTGTTGTCAATATGGTGATACACTAAATAAATTAAACCATTAAACTTACAAAAACAGTCTTGAGGATGAGATTATTATCATACGTGCTCTGAAGTCTGTAATTTTCTGTTTAAGATAAATTGAAAAGAAAAATGTAAACAAGTCAACGAATATTTAAAAAAAACATAGGGCTACAATATATACCCATGACCACATATATGTTTTGGGCTAAAAGGGCTTGAAAACAAATACCCACATTTTGTGTTATGAAATGCCAAATATGCACTTTATGGTATATTTAGAGGCTGAATTGAACCTTACCCTGATCATTGAGCCAGAGAGCTATTTTCTTGTACACTTCATCACATACAGTAACAGTTATAGCCAGCAAAATTTTAGGAATAAATCGGCAGATGCTTGGCAACTCTTTTGTTTCCATTACAAATTCCTGTAAAAGAAACAACATAAAGACTAAATAAGAAGTATTATCTGACAGCTCAAAAACAATATTGCAGAAGTAAGATGAATCAAGCTGTTGTTGTATGCATTGTAACAAAAGACAAAAGTCCTTACGTGAAGTTCCAGGCAGACAAACATGGCCAAGCAGACGAAGCAGAGACAGAGGATGCAGATAGGTAAGCTGACAAACCAGCAGAACATTCTCCTCTTCCAGGGTGGGTAGAAAAACTCTTCACAATCTGTCACTGGACTGCGCCGTTTAACACCCTGATTAACATGTTCAAAAGTAACGTTATACAAGACATTTTCTACTGGTGGAGACAAATCAATGCCAATAATACACAAAACATACACAAAACTGTGGACGGGGTTCCTCCAGTGACTCTGTAGGGGTGTCCAGTGTGCCCCACTTATATGCTAATTCTGCTTCCCGCCGCTTCCATCTTTCCAGGAACAGTGTTGCCCACACCACATTGAAAATGGCGAATACCACAGAGCAAATATCCTGACTTGCCTGCATGTTTAAAAAAGAAAATGTTTGTTAATAAAACCATGCCACTGTCATAAGCATATGAAGAATGTGTACCTACGGTTTTATGCTATTTACAGGTGTGATACCAACACAAAAACCTGCCTGATCAGACTTGGCAAAGATCCAGAGCAGAAAGCCAATCACTGCTGGGTATAGCATAGAGTTGGTGTAAAACCCCAACCATGCAAAGTACATCGCAATCTTCACACCAAAATAATCACAGATATCATCTGTCAAGAGTAGGAGAACAAAATGATCAGAAAAAATCTACAAAAACAAACAAACAATAAAACCAGTAGAATGAAAATTTACACATAACAATGTACTGACTGACTTTGTGTTCTACATTTATACTGTGGCACTTCATAATCTGTTTTGCCATCTTTCTTGCAGAGGTGTGACCTCTGTTTCCAAAGAATTGTCTTTTTAAAAACGAAAGAAAAAAGTGATACATAACATTGTTTCGACTGACTTTGTATTCTAAATTTATACTGCGGCGCTTCATGTTTGCTAAGAGCTTCTCGGTCAGCACAAAAGAAATAAGAAATATACACATAACTTTGTTTGCTAAAGGAAGAACCTTGAAGGAATATAATTACAAAACCACTGAAAAGCATCAGCCATTTCAGAATAACTAGAAGTTAGTCTACTCTTGTGCATGCTGGGGAAAACATAGTAGTTCTCACCTAAGGGTTGCCTCTCACAGACTGCCTGAACCCAGGACGTCATCAACTGATTTAGAATTCTCTGCTCATGAAGGGGAAATATTTGAAGAATTGCACCCCTCAATATAAGCTCTGGTACTGCAAAAGATAAATACACACAAAATTTCAATCAGATTCTGATTGAATCAGATAAACTGAAACAACAATGTTACAACAGAGAAATATGGTAATATCTACTGATTGGTTGACCCTCCAGGAAGTGAATGTTATGAAGGGCTTCGCCCTGTTTGGCCCGCAGATTGTCCAACCAATATTTGATAATACTCTGACGCTCCTACAGACATAACAAGAGAAAAAACTTAATATTAATAGACATTTAATGACTGACTGTCACATGAGAAGACTTTAAGACAGGGAGTTGTCGATAAAAGCACACCTGTGATGTGAAGAAACACAGCTCACTCTCTATGTTCTCATAGATGTCATCCTCCTCACATGAAAACCTGCGAGTGCCGCCTCCATAGCGTGCCTTCACTGTCTTTTGCAAGCCCATCTGTTCAGCTCCACGCAACAAGCTTAAAAAAAGGAACCATGATTCTGCTGCTGTATTTGTTTAAGACACAGTGATCATCCATCAAACATTTCAGACATTTTATAAGCTCCTGGTTTAAATGAAGAAAAAATAAATAGAATAACTGTGGTGAGATACTTTTAGAGTGAAGTAGGTTCTCTGCTGTGCCTTACTTCTCAAAGGCTGAGGTAATAAAGAATGCATAGTTGTGAGTGTATTTATGCTGCCGAATCTGGACTCTGATTTGTGGAATTCCCAGACGGATTTGGTTAAGTAACCATAACAGCGTATGGTCATCTGTGCTGTCTGTGGAATAGATGATAATATGCTTAAATATTTTCCTTAGTAAATAAATGAAATTTTTATATTAAATTGACACTTTATTATTTTATACACTCACTGAGCACTTTTTAGGAACATTATGGTCCTAATAAAGTGCCCGACATGGTCTTCTGCTGTTGTAGCTCATCCGCCTCAATGTTCAACATGTTGTGTATTCTGAGATGCTATTCTGCTCACTACAATTTTTCTATCAGCTCCAACCAGTCTGGACATTCTCCATTGACCTCTCTCATCAACAAGGCATTTCTGTTCGACAGAACTGCTGCTCACTGGATGTTTTTTGCTTGTGTCACCTTTCTGAGTAAACTAGAGACTCGGTTGTATGTGAAAATCCCAGGAGATCAGCACTTACAGAAATACTTAAATTAGCCCGTCTGGCACCAACAATCATGCCACAGTCTAAATCACTGAGATTGTTTCCCCATTCTGATGATTGGTGTGAACATTAATTGAAGCTCCTGACCCATATCTGAAGGATTTTATGCATTGCACTGCTGCCACATGATTGGCTGATTAGATAACTGCTTGAAAAAGTAGATGTACATGTGTTCCTAATAAAGCTCAGTGAGTGTTTATGGTAAAAGTGATCTATGGTTTAACCAATAACATACATATTTTAAGACAACAAATGTTGTCATATATTTTTATTCATTTAGATAATACTCATATTTAAACCTCATATATGTTGAACATACATTTATAGTTTTCAATAAGTGCATTAGGGAAAACAAACAAAAGTAAAAGTATGCACCTGGGAAAGTCATTAGAATATCACAGTTTTCAGCAGGTGCCATTGAGATCTTGGATTTATACCTCATGATATACTGTCTGGCATGAAAGAGACGACCTCTGAGTAATTTCTCTGTGGTTGAAAGAGGACAGGAAATATTATCATAACGGTAACACTACAATAAGGTTCAATTTGTTAACATTAGTTATTGCATTAGGTGTCATGAACAAACAATAAACAATACTTTTACTGCATTTATTAATCTTACTTAATTTTACTTAATAAAAATACAATTGTTCATTGCTAGTTCAGGTTATCTAATGTTGTTAACTAATGTTATTAAATGGAACCATATTGTAAAGTTTTACCATTGTTATTATAAAAAGAACAACCATTGTATTGAATGTAAATCATTATTCCAAAGGATAATTTTGGCAGAAAAAAATGAACACAGGATTAACAGTATCAATAAGGAGCTGTCTAGATTTTCTTGGTAAGTTCTTGGGTTGTTAAAAATATATGACCACTGAAACATCTGCACACACCATCCCAACACACTTCAAATTTACATTTCAGCTATCACCTAGTCTGATCAAACCAAACCGAATTTCAATTCATCACACATTTCCACAGAAACAAGTCTTACTCCTTAAAATTGCATGTCAACAGATCACATCTTATTGTCCAATAGTACGATATTACCTCAGTTATGCTGTTGCATGTGTCGGTGTGGAGTATCTTTCTGCCAAATGTATAATAGAGCTATCGCTAATTTACCAAATCAGAATAACAATTTATAATGGGGATATAAACCTCTTTTCAAGATGCCCCTTTATTTTCCATCGCAATTACGTTAAAATTTGCGTTCCTTGTGTGGAATTGATCATTTTACTGAAGCAAATATAGATTATCTGTGTTACCGCAGCTTTGTTACCACTGTGTCACAAAGTGTGCTCTTTTTAAGTTACAGTTGAGTGAAGTGTTAAGAAAATTAGAAATAGTTTTAAGCTGTAACATTGCAGCCTATACTGCAAAAAAAAATGTAATGTGTTTGTAAACACACACACACACACACACACACACACACACACACTCACTAAGGTGTCACTCTGCAATGTTACCTAATTGCAAATGCTTTTCCTGATTATGACAAGAGTAGGTTACAAAGAGGAACTAAACAGATGTCACAAATAAGAGTGTTCTTCAGTCTTATTCACAGTAAATATCTCAGTTAGAATTGCATGATAGGGTCTTAATGTATTGAACTGTGGCATTATCAATATATGCATTTAATTGGTTTTGCAGCTATAAAATCTCTTTATAGCACAACTGTAACTGAGTGACTGCTTCCAAACATAAATTAACATTAAGGGTGGAGTCTTGACTTCTGGAGCTAGTTTAAGGCATAAAAGGTTTTACAGGACAAATGCATACATTGAATGATAAAGGTTTTGCCTGAAATAATATGTGAGTTATTCAAGTACAAATGTTTGGATGAATAATGAGTGAGCAAATAACAAAATAAATGATCAGTAAGTAGGAAATGTGTTTGTGTATGGTGCTTATGTGCGCACTATATATACACAGGTGAAGCACATATATCGAACAGTTACAGACAATGGCAACAGCTGATAACGAATAGGTAAATAATGTTTACTGGACAAATATCAGGGAACCTTTAGAATTCGGCTGCGTTCTGTTCTACAGTAGGTGCGACAACACGGCGATATGCAAACAGTGAGATTTTTTGTTCTCGATAATCTTGACATACCTACGACAGCTGGATGACAAAACATGCAACCGTCACTCACCTAATACTGCCGAAGACATAATGTCTGGTATTCGGTTAGGTGTTCTTTACGAATGCGTCAGCAGTGCTGATGTCGTCCCGGGCGCTGGTGCTGAAACCGCACGGCAGGTCTATCGAGGATTCCCCAGCGGCGAGACCAGTCTTCTGATGCAAACAGGTGCAAAGAATCCATCGACCTATCAATAAACCATAAATTACATACTGGAATTAGTCGTCTATGACGCTATGAACGCTAAAATGATATTTATTCATATTTGGCCTTAAATCTCTATTATTTCACTTTACTTCTCTGTTTTGTATGACAGGAACTTGTAGTATGCGCCATTTGTCTCATGTTGACTGGAAAATTTCACAACGTGTGGTGCATAATTTTTAGATGTTCTGAAATTGACAAATCAGAGAGAATGCGCAAAGAGCTCGTGTATAAACACAGAGGGGGAAATGGTAACGCAATAAGTTTACGATAAGATTACATTCGTTAACATTAGTTCATAGGTATCATGAACTAACAATACACCATATATTTTTACAGCATTTATTAATCTTTGGTTAATGCAAGTTAATAAAAAAATACAAATGTTAATTGTTTGTTCATGTTAGTTCATTGTGCATTAACTAAAGTTAACATTTTGATTTTATTCAGTTTCTATATGTTGAAATAAACATTAAAAAAAGATTAATAAATGCTGTAAAAGTATTTTTGATTGTTAGTTAATGGTGACTAATGTTGTTAACTAATGTTAACAAATGTAACCTCATTGTAAAGTGATACTACTCAGTAAAATGGTGCAACAAAAGACATATATGTTGCGTTCGGAATGGCATACTACTATACTCTTACTCTTATAAGACAGAAATAGTAAGAGTAGTATTGTGACATAGTAGTTTGTCATTTCAAACTGATTATATATTCAAACTGTCACTATCAGTTAGTAGGCCTATTCAGGGGCGAATTATGACTAGCAAGGGCCCCGGGGCCAATATTCTTTTAGACACTGCTCCAAAACCATAATAAAAAGCCAGACTACAGTTTGCAAGTGCACATGGTGACAAAGGTCTTTCTTTTTTGGAGACCTTTCCTCTGGTCTGAGGAAACAAAAATTTACAAACTTTTTGGCTATAATGACCATTGTTATTTTTGGAGGAAAAAAGGTGAGGCTTGCAAGCTGAAGAACACTATCCCAACCGTGAAGCATGGGGGCGGCAGCATCATGTTGTGGCGGTGTTTTGTTACCGGAGGGACTGGTGCACTTCACAAAATAGATGGCATCATTAGGAAGGAAAAATATGTGTATATATTGAAGCAACATCTCAAGACATCAGCAATTAAGTTATTGTTGGAGTGGCCATCACAAAGCCCTGACCTCAGTCTGATAGAAAAAACATGTGCGAGCAAGGAGACCTATACAATCCTGACTCAGTTACACCAGTTCTGTCTGGAGGAATGGGCTAAAATTACAGCAATTTTTTGTATGAAGCTTGTGGAAGACTTGCCAAAATGTTTGACCCAAGTTAAACAATTTAAAGGCAATGCAACTATGGGATTACTTTTGTGTCAATTGTTTTGAACGTAACTATTCGAAAAAAAAAACAAATAAAAATATAAACTGAGAATGAATAAAAGCAAACGGAATCTGAAAAAATTTTATTCAAAGACAAAATGTACACATAGTCTTCAAATAAACTGCATATTTTGTTAATGAAATTCTCTGCTTGAGTTCAGGGATCAGGACTTACAATTATGCATTTTCAGTCACGTTTCCAACTGCATAATTTTGATTATTCTTTGTGTTACCAACTCGCTTTCCTTATCTCTCTGATCGGTCACTTGTTGTAGCTGGGTTTTCATTTAGATGGCTAACTTTAAAGTTTTAGTTAATCTCAATACCATATAAAATGTAAGACATTGTGTGTATGATGTCAGTAGTATTTCCCTGTAGTTTTGTCCAATACTACATTAGATGAGTTTCAATTTAAATATGTTAATAAGCATGGTGTGTTTGAACAAGAAACCCTTAAAAAATGAAAACTTTTCATGAGTGTTTGAATATGAGGATCTGATTAATAGATTTTTGGGGTGAATTTTCCTTTAATTATATTAATACCAAACCTATAAAGAAAGTGATGCAAGTGCTAGGATGGATTTTTGGGGTGATTTGTTTTGGGATTTTGCCTTTATTTTTCTCAAATACTGTATAGTAAAAACAGACACAATAACAGTCAAGGTCACTCTTGTCTAGGATCCATTGAAATAGTGAACCAATAAAAGAAAGCTTTTTCTGAGTGTCAGAATTTGGGACATAATGTAAGTGCTAGGATGAAATTATAATTTTGGGGTGATTGTGCCTTTAATTTTCTAATCAACTATATAGTAAAATTACTTGAAATTGATACAGTAACAGTCAGGGTCACTCTAATGTATAATCCATTGAAATAGTGAGCTAACCTATAATGGAAAGCTTTTTATTAGTGATTGAATATGAGGAAATTATCCATGTGCAAGGATGCACTTTGAATTTTGAGATGATTTTGCCTTCAATTTTCTCAAAAAGCTATACAGTTTTAACACTGAGAGATCAATGAGAGATCTTTGGCAGAAAAGTAACATTTATTATATGCAATATGTAGATGTAATGTTATGTAAATTTAGTACACTTTGGTTATAGATTATTTACCTGCCCTATCCAAGAGTCTTCTAAACCAGTCACCTTTCACATAGGCAAAATCAAACATATTATTAAACACCAGTATGTCACAAACACGTAATAAACGCTTTTTCATCAATATAGTAAGACTCGCTATCCTCTGCACAACAGAAGTTAAGAAGCACGTCTTTCTGTTCTTTCTCAAAGTACCGTTCCCTTACAACTTCAGTCTTCTTGACATTGCGTTTACTTATGCATATGGGGAGTGACTTCATACACGACCTATTTGAAACCTCTCTACAATAACGCCAATATTCTAATATTGGCTATGGTGTTTGAGCCCCACCTGTTTTGGTGTGAAACTGACCACTCGGTTTGGCACGTACTGACTTCTATAAAACAGAATTCCTTCCTTCAAGACAGCGATTACCTCTTGGCTCAAAGCCCTCTAACTTCGCCATCAATGCACCACGGACAGCTCCTCCTGCATTTTACTGGCAAGGTGTCACACTGGGGCAAGCGTCACGCAGTGCCTAAAGCCATCGGCTGTATTTCTAGACTTAAAGGCTGTTCAGTCAGAAATATTTAACTTTCATGTCCTGGTTCACTCAGACAACATGACAGTTGTGGCATATATAAACCACCAAGGCAGAATTCAGGAGACTTCACCCTCAAACTGTATTGAGGATTTGTGAAATATCTGGCGAAGCAGAAACCAATCTATTTGCCTCAGTGGAGAATACCCACTGTCCCCTCTGGTACTCAAAGTCCCAAGTTGTCAGGCAGAAAGTGGTGACCACAGATGCTTCCAACTCAGGTTGGAGGGCGGTGTGCAATGGACACCCAACTTTTGGCGCCTGGACATGTGCGAGGAGGGCGTGGCACATCAACCGCTTAGAGCTATTGGCTGTAATTCAAAGGCTTTCGGTCATAAAAAGTGAGCTGTCATGTCCTGGTTTGCTCAGTCAACATGACAGTTGTGGTATATATAAACAGCCAAGGCAGGATTCATTCACCGCCACTGTCGAGAATGACGTGTCTGCTGTCACGCTAAGGGGTGATACCGGGCGAATGGAGACTTCATCCTCAAACTATATTGAGGATTTGGGAAATATTCAGCAAAGCAGAAATCAATCTATTTGCCTCAGTGGAGAATACCCACTATTCCCTCTGTAATTCGAAGTCCCAAGCCCCGCTGGGAAGGGATGCAATGGCACTCAAATGGCCCGTGAAAAACAAGTATGTGTTTCCTCTGGTATGCTTGATCCACTCTGCCATATGCAAAGTTTGAGAGGACAAGGGAATGGTTTTATTAGTTGCACAGAAATGGCCAACCAGCCATGGTTTCTGGAAATTATTGAGATGCTGTACAGCTCACCATGAGAAATACCACTGAGGAGGGATCTCCTCTCTCAGGCGCAAGGCACAATCTGGCATCCCCAGCCCCAGCTGTGGAACCTGCATGTGTGGCCCCTGAATGGAGTGCACTACACACACCAGAACTGACGTTTTCAGTCATGAACACCATATTACAAGCCAGAGCACCGTCCACTAGAAGGCTCTATGCACTTAAATGGAAGGTGTTCGCTGATTGGTGTCTCTCACACAGCGAGGATCCAGTAAACTGCCCCATACATGAAATTGTAATATTTCTTCAAGAGCGATTAGACGCAGGACTCACCCCGTCAACGCTCAAAGTGTATGTGGCAACTATATCTGTGTATCACGCACATGAAACCGGTGCCTCTAAAGGCAAGCATGATTTAATCCTAAAGTTCCTTAAAGGAGCAAGATGATTAAACCCACCTCGGCAGGCTACAGTCCCGACTTGGGACTTAACTTTAGTCCTAAAAGCTCTCGCAGCTCGGCCCCTTCGAGCCTTTGGACTCTGTTGATTTGCGTATGCTCTCTATTAAGACCACACTACTGCTGGCTCTGGCCTCAGAAAAATGGGTCAGTGACCTACATGCATTATCAGTCGACAATTCATGTCTAGAGTTTGGCCCAGGTCTTTCAAGAGCCACTGTCAAACCCAGGAAAGGCTATTTACCCAAGGTCCTGACCACACTCTGACACTTCAAAGCCACACTTCAAAGCGCAGGTGGTTCATCTTCAGGCCTGCTTCCCTCCTACATTTACATTTTTGCATTTGGCAGATGCTTTTATCCAAAGTGACTTACAGTGCTCTTATTACAGGGACAATCCCCCCAGAGCAACCTAGAGTTAAGTGCCTTGCTCAAGGACACAATGGTGGTGGCTGTGGGGCTCGACCAGCGACCTTCTGATTAACAGATATGTGCTAATGTGCCCGCATTATTTACACAACCGCCTGCATTCAGGCTGTTATAATTAAAGTCACAAGCACTTCATTATAAATAAACTCCCTTCCCGGCCGGGTTCATAAGGAGTTATTCATACTACATGGCTATGGCTCATATATTCTTTATGAGTGCTCTCCCCCTGGCCATCATGAGGATCACTCACTGCGGCATGCACATGTCAATCGCCGTCCTATAAGACTGCGCTGCCATGTTTCCTCTCTAGGAAGTTATCTCGTGCAGTGCGGCGTGATGGGATTCTGCACCCCATATGCATTAGTAAACGCAATGTCAAGTGGACTGAAGTCGTAAGGGAACATCTCGGTTACGTACGTAACCTCGGTTCCCTAAGACAAATGGAATGAGACATTGCGAACGCTAGCCACACCACAAGACTCAGAGTTCTTGAGGCACTAGCAATGCGCTCCTTGTTCTCAGTAAGAAATTCTGAGGAAATGGTGTCTGTGCACCTGTTTTATAGCAGTCAATCCACCCCGAAACGAGTGGTCAGTTTCATGCCAAAACAGGCGGGGCTCAAACACCATAGCCAATATTAGAATATTGGCGTTATTGTAGAAAGGTTTCAAATAGGTTGTGTATGAAGGCACTCCCCATATGCGTTAGTAAACGCAATGTCTCGTTCCCTTTATCTCAGGCAACCAAGGTTACGTATGTAACTGAGATGCTATTACTGCAATATGCTCACACTCGGATCTAAATCGCAGCTGGATTGACCGTGCCATTCTGAAACGTGGCTGGCTTGACTGCAGTTTGAGGCATCCTGAGCTAAGTCTGTGTACATAAGACAAGCTAATAAATAAATAAATAAAAGATATTGTTAGATGACAGAGAGGGATTTTTTTCTGAAATAGTTTTGCATGCTCTTTCACTATAGTAATATTTCAGACTTTAGTAACATTTCCTTTGTGTTCCATGAAAGAAAAAAGGTCAAATATATGGGCTTGAAATACAATGAGGCTATGAGTAATGGCATAATTAAAAAATTTTGAGGGATAAACTAATTCTTTAACCATTTTTGAGAGTAGCCACATCCACATTCTATGCTTTCCATTTTTATTAAACAGTTTTTCACAAATACATTTTGGATGATCCTGAGGATGGAGTGGTGGTACCAGAGTACCAGTGTCGAGGACTCAGCAACGGGCATCCCTCCTCCTTCCTGTATTTTGGCACCAGTGTAAAGGGATATAGAAGGGCAAGGAGGAGGCAAGAACCGGCTTGACGATTGTAACGACTTTACAAGAAGGAGGACACGGGAACAGGGTTCAAACACAAAGGTGAGGCTCTTTAATCACGGGGTGTAGACAGACAGGGGTAGTGCAAATACGTGCTATACATAAACGTTACTAAACTTAAACTAACAATTTGGTGTTGTCTCTCTGTTGCCAACACTGGACTGGCAGCTCTCCCTCTCGACTGGAGGCACTGGTGCTCTCTTATGCCTCTCTCCCCATACTCACTGAAATTAGAGACAGGTGTTAGACATAATTTAGCTCAGGTGCAAGCGCCCTTACCGCTTTCTCCCCTTCGGACGGGCGCTTGACCACGCCCCCGCTGCCACAACGATATAAATAATACTTTTAATGATAAACTTAAACAAAAGACACAAACACACATGACCTCTCCTCTAAATGATCTCTCTCTCCCGCACCATCTTCCGCAGTCAGTCTTTATCCCTCTCGGAGGCTTAATTAGCCTGATAAGGGACCGGGTGTGTATAATCATAACCCGGTCCCGCCCTCCGCCCTGCCACATTCCTCCCTTGTTTTCTCAGGCTGGGGAGCCCCCCACCTCTTTCCCTGGGGGAGGGCGTGCTTTAAGCCAGGTCATCCCCATCTACCTGGACGAGGGAGGAGACAAGGGGAGGGAAACAGAAATAATTAAAATGGGGTACTTCCTGTAACAGTGTAGGACCTGGTGAGGTTCACCGCAAGGTGAACACCAAGGAATTTGGTGCTCTTGACACTCTCCACAGAGCAGCCATCGATGTTCAGCAGAGAGTGGTCACTTCTTGCTCTCCTTAAGTCAACAACCATCTCTTTTGTTTTGTCCACATTCAGAGACAGGTTCTTGGCTATGTACCCGTCTATTAGCTGCTGAACCTCCTCTCTGTATGCTGACTCATTGTTCTTGCTGATGAGACCTACCACAGTCGTATCATTGGCAAACTTGATGATGTGATTCGAGCTGTGCATTGTTGCACAATCGTGAATCAGCAGAGTGAACTGCAGAGGACTGAGCACACAGCCCTGGGGGGCCCCAGTGCTCAGTGAGTTGGTGGTGGAGATGCTGCTCCCAATCCGGTCTGACTGAGGTCTCCCAGTCAGGAAGTCCAGGATCCAGTTGCAGGGGGAGATGTTCAAGCCCAGCAGGTTCAGCTTTCCAATCAAGTGATGAGGAATGATTGTGTTGAATGCTGAACTGAAGTCTATGAACAGCATTTGAATGTACGTTTCCTTTATGTTCAGATGGGTGAGGGCCCGATGGAGGGTGGTGGTGTTGGCTTCGTCTGTTGAGCAGTTGGGACGATATGTGACGATACAGTTGAGTCAGCATTGCAGAGGTTTCATGTGTAATAGCCCAAGGGGAGTGGCCGTCGCTATAGCTGCCATAAGCTCGAGGAGTTTCTGGAATCATTTCAGAAGGCAGAGCCCTGCCCAATTTGAAACTCGCTGCCATGCTGCATAATTGAGTGTATTCCCTCAGCTGAGAGCGAAGTGCGCAATGTTACAGAGTTAAAATGCAACTCTAGGAAGTATATTTCCTGACTGGGAATTTATGAGCTCTTCTCTACAATACCCCATAGACCAAGTGTAGACAAACCAGTTGTTCTGATGGATGTGTGCTATGATCTGCTTTGTGTCAACATTTTGAATGTGTGCTTTGACAGTGCGTGATTCACATAGCTCTTTTCATGAGTATTTGTGTATTTTTCTTTTTGCTCTGCTGGCAAATTTGTGCACATTTATTTTATATTTTATTGGCACAGAGAAACAATTGTGAGTCCTTTTTCAGGGGTGTGGCTTCCCCGTGGTGAACAGCGCGGACTCCTCCTGTGAACAACACATTCTCACACCCAACTCGTCACATATGGATGCTTTGCCAGGACCCCTTGGCTTCACTTTTTAACGCACTGGGTATACCTTTGACGTCATTTTTCAACGTGCAGGGTAGTCTTAACCAAAACAACGCTAAACTGCAGATGAAACGGCATTCAAAGGTGAGTTTAACAACGCTCCACGGCATGTGCAAGTAAGCAGTTTAAGCGTTTTCTTAGGTACTTGTATACATAGGTACACTGCTTTAACTAGAGCATGCTGGATAACGTATTTTTATCGGAGGTTTGTTGATGTTAATAAATATATATAATATGCTACGATTGTGTTCAATTAATCAAAGTTTTTTTAATTTTTATTTTTAAAATCCTCTATAGAAGTCTATCGGACTACCCTGCACGTTGAAAAATGACGCCAAAGGTATACCCAGTGCGTTAAGAAGTGACGCCAATGGGTCCTGGCAAAGCGTCCATATGTGACGAGTTGGGTGTGAGAATGTGTTGCCTCTTCACGCTGCTGAAGCCATCAGGAATGCTGAGGCTGATCAGAGTAAGGTTTCCCCGATGGGTGGGGCCCATGGCATGGTGGCTGTGGATAGTGGTCCTGCTGCCAAGGCTTCTTTGGGTGAACATCCAGCTCAAATTGACTTGGAGGGGCCTGGGGAGTAGAGTGCAGGCATTTCGGGGGGGTGCGTTGATGTGGAGCATGAAATGCTTCATAGCCTGTTGCTGTTTTTGCGCTGTCTGGAAGCTTCCACTTCATTGGCGCGTCGAGTAGGGCCGACTTGTCCCCATTGCACATGTCGGTCAGCCAAAGGGGATGGTTTGGGATGACCAGATTTCCCATGGAGCACCCAATCACTCCAGCGGTTGCCTTTGTTGCTCTTAGCACCAAATCGGCTGTGATGTGAAGTTCTTAACACATAGTCGGGTCAGGATTGGATTCTTCCAGCGTATTCAACATTTTAGCCCGGTTGACCTGGAGCACTCCCATCGTGTGCATGTCTTGTAAGCCGGCTGCTACCGCCTGCTCAATGGGGGGAAGCGAGCCATATCTCATTTGGTTTCCAAAGTCAACAGACATGAAGGCTGCTGGATTGGATAGGTACAGCCTCGCCGAGTATGGCGAACTCCACAATTTGGAGAGTTCAGCGTGGACCTCGGGGAAGAATGGGCCAGGTCTATGCGGGGCGGGCTTAGTTTGGTGGCCCGGCAAAACCACTTGTCCAGCCGAGAATGAGTTGGCTCTAGTAGAGGTGACCATTCGAGCTCCAGCTCATCTATTGCCTTAGTAAGAATGCGGACAACCTCCACATCTGCTGTCGAAGAACTGTCTCCAACTTTAAGGGGAAAAGCAGTGTCCTCCATTGATGCGGACGAGGCGACAGTGTCTGAAGCTGTGAGAGAGGCAACGGCGTTGTTATTCTCCTCTTCTTCTCCATGTTCACCTCTGCCAAACTGCATGAGTGTGGGGGTGTGGGTGCATGCGGGACCTGAGCTGGCTGTACAGCCTCACAATCCATTTGCTCCATGTCCTTGCCTTGAGCATTGCCGTTCCCCAGGTCCTCGAGGAATTGGAATAGCAACGGGGAAGCAAGAGTGGTCGGATCATTGTTCTCAAACAGAGCTATCCGAGCATGGAGTGTTTTGAGGCAGTTTGCCTCAACACTTTGGCACAGTGCAGACATTCAGCCTCAACAAGCACTGCTTCTGATTTTAGAAATAAGGCTTGTGTAAAAAAAAAACCTCAGTGCCTCTGATACAGAAAAGTTGCCACCCTGTGAGAGAAAATAGAAAGCTCCCTCGAGGCATTTGTTACATGTCTGATGAACTTGAGCACGAACAGCTGGTAAAAGTCAAAGTGCGAACTGTCAGTTTATGCAAGTTGGGCTCACTGATCGGAATTAATTTACATTTGAAGTCAGAATTGCAATGACCCCTGATATAATAAACAGTAGGCCTTATTTTTGTATTTTTGTATTTTTTCATTACAAAAAACATTCAGGGCTTAGATCCAGGGCATCTCCCCCATTAGCCAGGGTCTAGCTACAACGCTGGTTGCAGGGCATATGGGCATGTGTGACCTCAATATAATTTCCACGGAGGGGGGCCAAATGCAATTTGTTTTCAGCTGTACCAGTTGTAATACATTGAAGAGGAATGCATATTTTATAAAATGAAATCTAAACCTAACAATCAGTGGAGTAGAAGTGTCATTAAATGGAAAAATGTAACCTCTGAATCGCAATATTCACTGATTATGTGAAAGCAATTACTTCCTGGTTTCAACGCAGGATGTCAACAGGTCTCTCACTCTTCTGGTGCAATACGCTTCCTGTCATGTCACAAGGGAAGGTAAACATGTTGAAGCTGATACAAAAATGTCTGATAGGAAATGGTGCGTGTCAGTGAGTTGGCATAATGTGGCTGATCCTAGGGTACTGGCACTCTCGAAAACAACATGCTGATTTCCTGTGTGATCAAGTTGCATAATGCTGAGAGCCACCATCAAGTGGTTGCTGGGATTTTATAAATTCTAACACAATTTAACACTTTGAACTAGTGCTGCATCAGGCTCCTTCAAAACAGAGTTGCTTTTGTGCTACAAGCACATGAATGGTCTGTTTTTCTTTTACTCCTTTCCATTGAATTGTCTCTTTTTGGTGACCAATCCTTATAATGTCTCATGTTTGTCATTTCTGTTTTCATGACTTTGAAACTTACATAATATAGACTGCCCAAAGACTATGTGTAGAGGTCAACAAGAGAAAGCTTTTGACCTCTATTATCTTTACCAGAATGGTGGGCATAAAAGGGCCAAGTAAATAGGAAATGCAATTAGTGCTTGGGGGGGATCTTAGCTTCTAGGGACAAAAGGTGATGTGTTCTGTGACCTAGGTAGGAAGGAGGTAATAATAATAAGCACCAATGCGTTTCCTAATGGAGGGTGGAGAGGGGATATTTATCCAGAAATGTTGTTCGTTCTTCTTTTTTAAAGACCCCAAGACAAATGTATTATCGGTCAGTGCTGTAAAAACTGAGGAATGCTGAAAAATAAAAGAACAGATGAGCATTTTAATATAGTATTTTTTTTATTAGGAAAGGTAACTTCAGGTAGTTTATTTAAAGTTTAGACACTCCAAAGCCTCAAATTCCACATCTCCGGAAAACAACATGTGCATCACATTCTGTTGATTGCTCTGTATCTTTAATAAGATCTTTCAAAGACCTTGTGGGGTTCTATACATTAGAGGCATCAAGCCCTTCGTCTGCCCTTTTTGAGAACAGGAATGTCTGAATGTCTAAAGTGGAAAATCACTTGTCAAACAAAGGATATCCTTTAAGCTGGAGAGCAGGCTCCTTCTGTGACGCCTCTATATATTAATTGGCGCCCTGTTTCTTTACATGGGAAACCATTTTAATTGCTTTACATTATGCTGACATGTGCAGGTTGCCAGTACCACACTGTGCAGATGAAATACATTTCTAATTTCTCTTTAATTAACAATACTTGCAGAGTCAAATGACATTTAAAGATATTTTAAAGATATAAACATATTTATTGTCAGAATCCACTACTGTGAGCAGCTTACTGAGTCTAACCTTCCTGCCCAATGTGTGTGATAGCTTGGTATGACACTGATATAGATTTGCTTTGGTTGGAGAGCAGTTTTGTTTTAAATAGTGCTTCCCACTGACGCAAAACAATGACAATAGCTTGCTGGTTAGCCAGAGCTATTTTAGGCCTATGTGAGGTGGACCTAGTGAAAATTTCATTGATAGATATGAGACCTCTACCTTATTGTATGTTTATTAATTTTTATTAAAGTGTCATATATATGTGGCCTGGAGTCACTGTTGTCTTTTGTAAACACATTTCAGCCAACTATGTTCTATTCGGATCCAGCTTGTTTGGAGGTGGAAAGAATGTAAAGATACATTTTGATTTTGATTTTTGATCAGGTCCAGGGTTCAACTGTTATTTTACTAAGGAATATACATTTAGAGTGTATTGCATTTAAAGAATGTTAACTGCAAAAGTAAATTAATTCTATATCCAGTCCATATATGTGATCATTTACAAGTGTTGGTAGACAGCATTACAATTATTTCAGCAATTTATTTCTGATTTAATTTACTAAAACTATGATAAATAAACTGAAAGAGATGAGAAAACTTGTTTTGCTTATTCCACTTTCATTTATTTTGTATTATTAAAGTATTATGATGGACAAATAAAACACTTACTTGGACTCTAAAATACAAAAGCTAATTTTTTTTAAAGAAAACTTATCCTTAATGTTCTAAATTTCAGTTTGTCATTTCATCATTAGCTTCATATCATTATGAAGATACGTATATACAAGAATACATGCTTCTAATGTTCAAAAGATATGATCCACTCCATCCCACAAGTTATAATTAATATTAATGTTCATGTTAATAATTTGTAATAACATTCCAGACTTAGTAGGCTCAGTACATTTAGATGTTCTATTTTCAAACAGTTAATAAATCAGTCTTTATATAGATATTCCTGTCTTATTGTGGTATTTTCCCAGGACTTTGTTCACTCCCTCAATTTGGAAGTGAATAATGATGAAGCTCTTTCAAATGGAGATTTATCTGTGCTGTAAAAAGAACACAAAATGTTATGCATTATTGAAAGTAACCTCAATGACTGAATCTATTGTTTCTGAAAGTGCATCCTCATTCCATCTTCTCTATGTTTACCTTGGTTTAACATTTGATTGTCAGTCCGACCGGCTGTAGTTCTTCCTCCTCCAAGAGTACCGACAAAAACAGGTGTGTTGGACCCCACAGAGCCAAAACCCGCAACTCCTATTGCTGGTTTGCCAGTCCCTACTCCATTTGATCCTGCACTGCTGAATGGTATTGACCCTGTTCCACTTGTTCCCATATTTCCAGTTGTGCTTACACTAGATCCATCACTGCCAAATCTTGTCAATCCTAATCCTAACCCACCCACACCATTTGTTCCTGTCTGGGCTATACCTGTTCTACTTGATCCTGCCCCACTTAATCCTACGTTGCCCAGTCCAGTCGTGAGAGTCCCTGTCCCCCCTAGAGATGTACTAAATGGTCCTGTCACACTTGATCCTACACTGCCCCATCTTGTGCTTGATCCTGCACCACTAAGACTGGGAAATCCTGCTGCAGTGGAGCCAGTCCCTGGCCAGCCCATGTTTGGTTTGCCCAATCCTGTTGAACTCAGACCAGGTCCTCCTGCATTTGGCATGTTTGGTAAGCCAATAGGGTTTGGCACAAATGGATTTCGCATGCGCTGAAAAGTCAGTTTCAGAAGGTAAAAAATAGTTAATTACAAATATACGCGCTTAAATGTAATGGACCCTTTTCACAGCCTGATGACACGTTTCTGTCCTACTGAACAGCATAAAATCAAACTTTGTATCTTTTTTTTATTATTTAGTGTACATTTATAAATTATTTGTGTTATATTACCCCGGCATAAAAAATAGTCAAAACTGCTGTGATGACTGCTGTAATTCACCGCTCTCTCAGTGGATTTCTTCTTTTGCAACTGGAGCATTTAGGAGGCTTGAGAGAACAAAATAATATTTGCAGTGGTCTCCCATTCACCACTATAGAAGTTTACCCTGCTATAGTTTATTGAACGTTCCAAACTCAGAAATGTTAAAAGGGTCCATTGCAAATAAAATTATTTCTATTATGAAAAATATGAATTACAAAAATATATTGAAATGTTTACAGTTTTTGAAACTTTTTTATAGTAAAGTTTAAAGACAGAACTGTTTATTAACCCCACCTTACAGCTGGCAAGTGAGGTATTGAGAGTCTCAGAATTGTAAGTGAGCATTTTAATTTCTTTTTCTTTCACAGAAAGTAGGTCTTCTTTCAGCTTGTTCTCTCCTTGTAGTTTTCTATTTTCCAGCAGACATCGCTCAGTGTCTTGGTCATTCTTTAGCTGAATCTGCTCAAGAATCTTGCGATTCTCCCGAATCATGGTACTGCGATTCTGATTGCACCAATCAGTGTCCTCTCTCAGGCGTCTATTCTCTGTCACATATTTGGAGTTTTCACCATTTATTTTTGTGAACTGGTTCCCTACAATGTTCAGATAAGACTGAAGCTTGTTCTCAACGTCTCTTGAAAGACTGCTACAGTTTTCACGGATGTCTTCAAGCTGACTTTTTTGTTTTTCACATGATAACTGGAAAGAAATGTGTTTTGAAAAAAGGTCATCAATCCGTTTGAGAAATTCTTTGGTGACATTGGGGATTCCTTGTAAAGAAGCAACAAAATCCTCTTTGCATTTCTTTTCATACAATTTGAGTTCATCTTGAAGGAAAGCCTTGTCTCGCCTCAGTCCAATCGTTTCCAAGTGATACCTGTCCTTGTTTTTGTTAGAGTTTTCTAACTCAGTTTTCATAATTGCCATTGTCTGAGTAAAATTTGCTTTGACCAGCTTTAGCATTTCCTCTGACTGCTGGAGCATAGCTTGCAAACGTTTGTTGTTTTCTTGAAAAGAAAATTGTTGAAACAGTAAAAATGTATCTGTAGGTCTATATTTATTACTGGACTCAAATATTCAACACATTTAGTAAATGAGAATGCATGAACTCATATTTTATAACATATATTATACAGGAGTCTAAAATAAACACAGATTTTTTTTTTTAAATGGTTTACATTAAGATGAGAAAACAATATTCAATGCAAGATTTTTTTTTCTAAAGAACCATCTTACCATTTGGATCTGGACAGAATGTAGGAGGACATGCACAAGGTGCTGTAGGCAGTCTTCTTTCAATCTCACACTGAGACTATAAATGCAGAGCACAGAAAACCTGTTCAATGGGACTGCTGTAAGTTTTATATATATATATATATATATATATATATATATATATATATATATATATATATATATATATATATATATATATATATATGTGTGTGTGTGTGTGTGTGTGTGTGTGTGTGTGTGTGTGTGTGTGTGTGTGTGTGTATAATGCTCCAAATATATAGATACAAAATTAACGGAGGACCACATATATAATTATTCAATGTACACATACTATTGCAGGACATGAAAATTACACCAGCTATCAAGAGAACCTAATTTACAGTTTTCTCATAAACTCTCTCTTTGCCTTACAGCAATTTCCCCTTATATATTTCATATAGGAGTTGATGATGATTCATTAAACACCAAAGCTTGTCATTTTGTATAAATCTTATTAATATCTAATTTAATACATTTTAACTTACCATTCTACTGTGCATCATCTTTATTGTTGTAGCTGAGGTATTTGCCAGTTTGCGTAGTTCACCGAGAATTTTGTCATTGCTCAGCTTTGCAGTAAGAGTGACATTCAGTTGTTTTGTGAGGTTCTTTCCATTCTCACGTAGAACATAATTTTGCATAGTCAGATCACTGACACTTTTGTCCAACTCTTGCAATCTCTTTTCTTCCACGGTCTGCTCGGGCTGTCCATACACCAGAAAGAGCACTAGACTTACAATGATCAGAGACTGGATTAGTGAGGAGAAAAAGAAAATAATTTTCATGTAGTAACCACAGCTCTTGCCCTTTGATTTGTGTATCTTCTTGGCAGCCAAGCCAAAGTTGGCCCGCGAATAACCACTGTTATACATCACTGCTCAAAAGCGGCCTAATAAATTAAGCCCAAGTTGGTTCTAAACCTGACTCTTTCAGTATGCAAAATACTTCTCCACAAACATCAAAGCCTAAATAAGAAGTGGAATACATTAACAGTGCCAGCTTATACTGTCTTCCTGCACCTCCCAATGCGTGACGCTTCCCTGGTCCACCCAGTGGTCATGATTCCGGAGGTTAGAACAACATCATGCACCACTGAGTGGGTGGCCCAAACCCAAACAGTATATTGTTCTAACATGTATGTCCTGCCAAGGAAGATCCTTTTGTTTGACAGCATGTTGGCACATGTGACAAAACAAATGGTTTATGGTTTGACTATGTGCTGTTTTGAACATTATTCAGAAATGATTTTAACCTTTCTATGTTAAATAATTTCTGCAGGAAATTTATACCTTGAATGCACTGAATGCACTTCTGTACGACTGCCCTTATTAAAGAGATAATTCACCCAAAATGGAAAAATCTCCCATCATTTACTCACCGTCATGCCATCCCAGATGTGTATGACTTTCTTTCTTCTGCAGAACACAAATGAAACATTTTAGCAGAATATTTCAGCTCCATACAAAACAAGTGAATGGTGACCACAACTTTCAAGCACCAAAAATCAGAGCATTAAAGGCAGCATTAAAGTAATCCATAAGATTCCAGTGGTTTAATTAATGTCTTCAGAAGTGATATGATATGTGTGGGTGAGAAACAGATCCATATTTAAGTCCTTTTTTACTATAAATCTCTACTTTCACTTTTTCATCCAAAATGACTGCATCACTTTAGAAGAGAAAATTTAACAAGTGAAGTCATATAGATTACTTTTATGCTGTATTTATATGATTTTGAGCTTGAAAGATCTGGTCACCATTCACTTGCATTGTATGGACCTACAGAGCTGAAATATTATTTCAAATATATTGCAAAAAAGTGTAATGCATGGTTACTATTTCTGACAGGATTTTTCGATCTGCAAAGTGCTAAAGTCAGAATATTAAGCGTGAGGCTTCCCTGTCAGGAATTGTTGATGTTCAAACTCGATTCCAAGAGGAAGCAGTAATTCATAGCTGTGTCTTAGAGTGACAAACGCAAAAGGTACTGTCGGGACACTTCTTAAGTAAACTACTGAACAAATGAAGGAAATGACCAATAAATACAGACATATAGGCATTTGCTGACATTATTGAGAACAAATCGTCTTGTACATCTGTTTGTAAAATATGCCTGACTTTAAAATTATCATCATCTAATAAGACTATGTTCACACACTACTGTTTCAAATCTTTCCAAATCCTAGTAATCTTGAAAAGCACACATTACCTCATTAACGTAACAATTTTTGTGCTTACATTACGCATTTGCACAGACAAGAGTTAGTTTATTAGTTGCTCAAACAGGCATCTGTTGGTGGATCAGATGTGGCAATAGTGAGGGAATTGCAAGTGAGTAGAATAACAATGAGATTGCAAAATGTAGAGCGTGTATTGAAATCAAACTGTCAGCAAATTGGCTTTTGACATATTATGACATACATGTACTCTATGGATCATTTCAGGGAGGTTTCCACAATATGAACCACTTACAAACCTGTCCGACTTTTTGTGGTGGGCTGATCGATAAAAGTGTTGAAACCAAATTTATATGGCTTCATTTAAAAATGAAAACTCTCATAATTTACCCATCCTCATGCCATCCCAGATATATATGACTTTCTTTCTTCCGCTGAAGACAAATTAAGATTTTTAGAAGAATATTTCAGCTCTGTTGGTCCATACAATGCAAGTGAATGGTGGCCAGAACTTTGAAGGTTCAAAAAGAATATAAAGTCAGCATAAAAGTAATCATAAGACTCCAGTAGTTAAATCTATATATTCAAAAGCAAGATTATAGGTGTGGGTGACAAACAGATCAATATTTCAATCAATCAAATCAATCAAATCAAATCACTTTATTGTCACACTACTGTGTACACGAGTGCAACAGTAGGTGAAAGTCTTGTGTGCAGTTCCGAGCAACATTGCAGTCATGACAGTGACGAGACATAAACCACTTTACAATAACAACATATTTACACAACACAATTTACATAACAAATGTACACAATACACACAATGTAGAATACACATACACTAGATAAGGGTATAAATATATATATATACACTAACTGAATTGGGAGCGAGAATATATTGACAGAATGAGGATTAATAAGTGCAGTGCTGATTGTTGATCGTGAGAGATCATGTGTTCAAAAGTCTTATTGCTTGGGGGAAGAAGCTGTCATGTAGTCGGGTGGTGTGGGTCCTGATGCTGCGATACCGCCTGCCTGATGGAAGCAGTGAGAGCAGCCCATGACTCGGGTGGCTGGAGTCTTTGATAATCCTCCGAGCTTTATTCACACACCGTCTGTTATATATATCCTGGAGGGAGGGAAGCTCACCTCCGATGATGTTTCTGGCCGTTCGCACCACACTTTGCAGGTCTTTGCGGTTGTGGGCGGTGCTATTGCCGTACCAGGCGGTGATGCAGCCAGTCAGGATGCTCTCTACAGTGCTGGTGTAGAACCGTGCGAGGATGTGGTGGTTCATTCCAAACTTCCTCAGCCGTCTCAGGAAGAAGAGGCGCTGGTGAGCCTTCTTCAGAACGGCCTCAGTGTGGACGGACCATGTGAGTTCCTCAGTAATGTGGACACCGAGGAACTTGAAGCTGCTGACTCTCTCCACCGGTGCTCCATTAATGGTGATGGGGCTGTGTTCTCTGTCTTTCTTCCTGAAGTCCACCACAAGCTCCTTGGTTTTACTGACGTTGAGGGAGAGGTTGTGCTCCTGACACCAGCGTGTCAGAGTGTGCACCTCCTCTCTGTAGGCTGTTTCATCATTGTCAGTGATCAGACCTACAACCGTCGTATCGTCAGCAAACTTGATGATGGCATTGGAGCTATGTGTCGCCACACAGTCATGTGTGTAAAGGGAATACAGGAGTGGGCTGAGAACACAGCCCTGCGGGGCTCCAGTGTTGAGGGTCAGTGATGAGGAGATGTTGCTGCCCATTCTAACCACCTGACGTCTGCCTGACAGGGAATCCAGGATCCAGCTGCACAGCGAGCTGTTTAAGCCCAGAGCCTGGAGTTTCTCATCAAGCTTGGAGGGCACTATGGTGTTGAATGCTGAGCTGTAGTCTACAAACAGCATTCTCACATACGTGTTCCTTTTTTCCAGGTGGGATAGAGCAGTGTTTATTGTAGATGCAATAGCATCATCAGTGGAGCGGTTGTTGCGGTAGGCAAACTGCAATGGGTCCAAAGAGGTGGGCAGAACAGAGCAGATGTAATCTCTGATCAACCTCTCAAAGCATTTGCTGATGATGGGGGTGAGGGCAACAGGACGCCAGTCATTTAAGCAAGTGATTTTGGCTTGCTTCGGTACAGGCACAATGGCTCCTCCGCGTTCCCGGAATTAAAAGCGGTGGTCCGCGCAGTAAGTGCCGTGCGAACATCGCCGTTAACCCAGGGTTTCTGGTTGGGGTAGATCCGTATAGTTTTCGTCAGAACAACGTCCTCTACGCACTTCCTGATGAAACACGTTACGCTATCAGCGTAAACCTCGATGTCGTCATCGGAGGCAGACCGGAACATCTCCCAGTCCGCGTGATCAAAACAGTCCTGTAGCGCAGAGTCTGATTGGTCCGACCAGCACTGGATCATTCTGAGGGCGGGTGCTTCCCGTTTCAGTTTCTGCCTGTAAGCGGGCAGAAGCAGAACGGAAGAGTGGTCGGATTTGCCAAATGGTGGGCGGGGGAGGGATTTGTAGCCATCCCGGAAAGGAGAATAGCAATGATCCAAAACCCGGTCCCCTCGTGTGTTGAAGCTGATGTGTTGGTGGTATTTTGGTGCTATTGTTTTAAAGTTGGCTTTGTTGAAGTCCCCGGCAACAATGAACGCGGCCTCAGGGTGCGCGGTTTCCTGCTCACTTATACTGTCATACAGTTCCCTAAGTCATTTAAGTCATTTTGTCATTTTAAGTCATTTTGTATAATATATTCTTCTCCCTGCCCAGTAGATGGTGATATGCATGATAATGCAAATCAACAAAAACAAAAAAGAAGAAAGTGAAAGTGAGTGGAGATTGATAGTACAAAAGGACTTAAATATTGATCTTGTTCTCAGCCACACCTATCATATAACTTCTTAAGATATGGATTTAACCACTGGAGTCATATGAATTACTTTAATGCTGCCTTAATTTGCTTTTGGAGCTTTTGATAAATTTTGGTCACCATTCACTTGCATTGTGAGGACCTACAGAGTAAATGATGAGAGAATTGTCATTTTTGGGTGAACTATCCCTTTAAGAATTATATTTGGATGCCATCAGGAGCAAAACTGTAGAAGTGGTGAGCAGATGGCCATGTTTTTAATTTAACAGCTAGCACCTAAACTGAATTACTTTAGCCAAATTATTATCTGAAAATATAACTCTTCTTCTTTTTCTTCTAGTAATACTACTACTTCTTTCAGAACACAGCGTGATCTGTACATTTGACTTGGCACAGGTTTTATGCTGGATGCCCTTCCTGACGCAACCCCCAGTTTCTGGGGGACTATCACTCACACCTACGGGGCAATTTAGAGTATCCAATTCACTTAACCTGCAAGTTTTTGGACTTGTGGAGGAAAACGGAGCACCTGGGGGAAACCTAAGAAAACACAGGTAGATATAATTATTTCCCGAATCTAGTACTGTGGTCTACATTAAGACTCTAGGGTATACATTCACATACATTAACTGGACCAGTAAATCTGGAGTAGGTTGTTGTCACCCTTATTGAATTTAAAAGTCATTACAATGAAAATCAATACAGGAGTGTAGCAGTCAGTACTTTGTATTATATGTGTGATGCTTAAATGGGGGGTTATTAGCTGTAGATTATGATGGGCTAGTATAGGTCCTGGGCTGTTATTTAAACCCAATCCTTCCATGCTAACAAACATTAATTTGATCAATCATACTTAAATGATGGGATTAAAGTCCTGTAAACAGCCTTTGGATCTCACCACTAGATGGGGATATTTCTAGCACACCATTAGGAGAAAAGCACAGTTGCATCAACTAGGAATATTCCAGATTATGGAATTATTCACTACTGTCATCCCATTCAGCAAGATTACCTTGTACTTTGTATCGAACAGTTACATCATTATTCCTTGCAAAAACTACTTTAGGCATGCTTAGTCCTGACACCTTATTCTTCTGTCTCCTGCTTCTTAAAAATATAACATTGTGTGGGGAATGATGTGCATTTTCATGAAAACATTTTATGAAACTCCTTTGAAACCTATATGTGTTCTAACATGTTTTAATGGCTCTGTAAAACAGTGTAAGTAGTCCTTGGTAGGCAAGATTTGCAGCACAGCCTCACATATCCTAATAGAGATCAACCGCATTCCTGAACCCTGGGGTCAAAGGTCAAACAAGCAGCCAACAATGCCCAAAACACAAGCATGAGCTCTCAGTCACACACTCCTCTTGTCTTGTGTGCATTCTCTCTCTCTCTCATGCACACACACACACACACACACATACGCTGTATTTGTACAAAAGCATGACTGTGCTTTAATGCTGCATGTCGCAAAACAATTCAATTGCATACTAAAAGGGGGCTCAAAATGGCCAAACCCTAAATAAAAGTTTATACAAATTACAGAAACAAAATCATTCTGATGCTGTTATTGTGTTCTAACTTAAGCAATGGCTATTTATTTTATTTTTTATTTTTTTGGTCAGTTTGATAGGAACTCTACCTCCATGAGTGAGGTGAGCACATTAAATGTTTTTCTCTTGAAAGTAGCCTCTTGAATAATTATGTGCACTGGGGGCCAAAATCTAAATCTCAAAACAAGAGACAGCGGTCTCATTCATCAACAAGACGGACAGTGTATGGCTTTTTCAGTGTCAATTCTTCTTCTTTATACAGGAAACAGCGATGAACCTGTGTACTTGTGAAGCTCCTCTGCATTGTTTGACAATTGCAAAATGTCACAAATCATACAGTTATTTGTTATTTTATTTTAAATAAAATAAGGTACTTCCTACCCTCTGACCTCTTGCTACAAAAATTGGGATTCTATTCGAGTTAGCTTATCTTTAACCCTACAATGTATTCAGGCATCTAATTTTTTTGCTTTGTTTTCACATGAAGTGGTCTTTTTATCTGACATTCCGGGAAATCCTCAGTTAAGGTGTCTTTGATCACGTCAACTAATTTTCCCGTTTTCACAGTTTGCTATCTTTATATTAAAACTGAATTTGTATTAATAACAAGAGCTTCCCAATTTGGGTAAAATAAATTTGACATATGTCATTACATATATGCTAGATAATGCCAAATTTTGTTCAGATATATATATTTAGTAATGAAGTAAATAGGAAGCTGCCATTTAGCAGATACTTTTATCCAAAGCAATTTACAGTAAACTTACAGTGACAGTCCCCCTGGAGCAACCTGAGATTAGGCACACACACATACACACACATTCATTGACAAAACATTAGTTTTATAAAGAATATACATATAATTATATAATTTTACATTTTGGGCAGGCTCTGTTATGTTTTCATACCATATAATTTTTTTGGAGTTGTACCCACACCTCTTTAGTGTTCCTCAATCTCTCTCTTATAAATAGTGTAACACAGCAATTTCTTTTTATAAAAAATCCAAAATTGCAATATTTTATATATATATATATATATATATATATATATATATATATATATATATATATATATATATATATATATATATATATATAATGGCTTGAGTATCAAAAGTGTATAGGGTCATAAAAGACCCTAGGTTTGTAAAAGTGTCGTTTTTTATTCTTTTATTTTGCAATTCCATAAATGATATTTTTATGATTATTTCAAATATAAGTTTACTATCACAGCATATCTATTTCTTTTTATTACAAGAAAAATGATAACTATATTCATACAAATAAATACTATATCATGTTGATTTTCTGTGCAACAATGGTGAATTATTAGTATCCCATATGCGTGTACATATACATATAATATACATGCTATTTGTTACTCATGGTGGCGCTGTTGTTTCAGTGATTGACTTGATTAGCGTTGTTATTTGAAGAAGCAACATGGCAGTAAACTATCCACAATACTCTCAGCGAGTCCACTGTATTTCGCAAAGTGGGCGGAATTTCCGGTTGGCTAGCAGAAGTGCGATTGGTTACCATTTTGTGTATAACAGGTCTCTGCTTGCTTGTTTGCATGTCATGCAGTTCAATTCTTGCTTTTTAAATGTTGTAAGTTGTCTTAAAAATTTCCCGAAATCTAAAGTTTTTATAACAGCAATGTCATGATCAGAAAACACTCACAAAGCAAAGCGCTCCAGTTCCAGATGCTGCTTTTTCCATCGGCTGCCTACAGAAGGATTGACTTAGGAACATTTGTTTGCAAAAGCTTTGAAATAATTTGTTTTTGTGCTTGTAATGGGGTAAGGGATGGGCAAGCAGGCAGGAACCTGTTAAACAGTCAATGTAAAGTTTAATGATAAAACTCAACATAAAACAAACAGAAACAAATGCAGACACACATGCAATGCAGCAGCGTGCGTCTCTCTCTCTCTCTCTCTCGAACTGGTGCCTCCGGCTCATCTTTATCCCCCTCCCGGATGATTAGCTTGATTCAGGACTGGCTTGTGTGTCCCCAAAGTCAACAGTGGGGATTATTTATATTATCCATTATCTTATATAGAAACGAAGTGCAATGAATTGCATATACATGTTTGCATTATTGTGCTAACAGGTGTGTGTACATGTGCTGAAAATGTATACAACATATTTAGAGTTTGTTCATTTCATGCTTCACGTGTTTTGAAATGCCATTTTTACTGAGAATAAAATGGAACAGTGGTTTTCCTGAACTATGTGAGCAGTGACGATGTTTTCAACTGTTTTCATGCTGTGATGCTGAATGGATAAATTCTACAGTGGAAGACCATCATTATTAGATGAGACATGTACAGTAGTGAGATCTTTTATCACATTTGAAATTAACTGTATACTGATTTTGCTCTGTCCTGCATTTTTGCTGCCTGCAATTCACTTTCTTTTGAGTGTCTTTGTAGAATGTGCATGTCTTCCCTTAAGTGGAAAATGTGATTTGGAAAACATTGTGGACATTAATTCAGTATCAATTAAATTTATTTGTACAGCTAGTGCTTTTAATAATACATACTGTTATATAGTTGCTTCACAACTTTTGTTTACAATGTTTATAACGTATGTCCAAATAAATGCTTATTTGTATCGCATGTAGTTCTTTTTGTACGGTACATTTTATTGTGTGGCTGTTAAGACATTGTTATTTCCTACACAATAACAATAAAATCAATCTATCAACTGGATCAGTTGTTCAGTCAACACTAAAAATGTAATGTAGGTTGTACCATTTAAATACAGAGATTATATGTGTAAACTAACAATTATAAATCTAGACTGAGCTTACAACACATTCATCTCCCACAAAATTATTTTATTTTATCAGAAAAATGGCAGCAGGACAGTCTCATCGCCTGAGTCCTGCAATCCACGAGCATCCTGCTGTCTGGACCTCCTGTATCTATAGTAAGTTTATAATCTCAGTACAACAATCTCTTCTGACTATACTCAATATATGCTTTAAAAGAAACATAATTATCTACAGTTTTCAAAACATATTCAACTTTACAGCTGTGAAGGCTCTAATAGGCTATATATCTTTTCAGGTTAGTCTGCTCAGGTTCTTCAATTGATGGATTAAGACTCAACAAAATAACTAAAATGCTTCTATTTGTGAAATTTGGTCATTATTCTCAAATCCACAATCATTAACAGATAGGAGAGGAAGAACAATGGCACATCGCTATAATTCTGTGATCAGTTGTTCTAGAGTTTCTGTCTTTTTTAACGCTGCGTTATTACCAAGTACATAACATAATAATTGTTTACACTTATCCAGAAGTTCCACTCACATCTTTCACAAAGCACGAAAGTTCCACCCACATCTTCTGCAAAGCATCATGGGAGTCAGGAATATTGTGGATAGCAAGTGAAACACATTAAACCAGAGGTGGACTGACCATCGGGACAACCGGGACTTAAAGGTTTAGTTCAAAAATGAAAATTATCCTATAATTAACTCACATTCAAGCCATCCTAGGTGTATATGACTTTCTTCTTTCAGCCAAACACAATCAGAGTTATATTAAAAAATATCCAGGTTCTTTCAAGCTTTATAATCGGAACGAATGGTACCTTAGATTTTGAAGCCCAAAAAAGTGCATCCATCCATCAAAAAAGTAATATATACAGCTCCAGGGGGTCAATAAAGGCCTTCTGAAGCAAAGCAATGCGTTTTTGTAAGAAAAATATCCGGTAACGGCCGTCCGTACGTTCACTGGCTTCCTCTATCCTCTGTACTTCCGTGTTCTTCACTTCTAACCGGAGCTTACACTATGCCTAGATCATACGCGGAACTTGACTCTCTCGTGAATGCCAATGATTATAGTTTATAAAGTTAGAAATATGGATATTTTTCTATAAAGCTTGGAAGAGCCAGGATATTTTTTTATATAACTCTGATTGTGTTTGGCTGAAAGAAGAAAGTCATATACTGTACAACTAGGATGGCTTGAGGGTGAGTAAATTATGGGAAGATTTTCATTTTTGGGTGAACTAACCCTTTAACTGTGCTTATGTGTAGATTATGTTATGTGTAGCTCAATATGTGTTTGACAGCCAGTTGTGTCTCATGAATTTATTAAACCTGTTCAAGATTTGTCCTGATAAATTGTTGCATTATCTCTGATATCTGAAAAATAAAACCTCAAAATATATTTTATTCTATTATTTTCAAACTAAAAGTATTTGAAAAATGTGACACTATGTGGGCATTTTGTAGATTTGTAAAATAAATAGATAAATGCCTTAACATCTTTGAGATTAGAAAGAGAACCTATTTAGCCTGTGCACGACTAATCTGAATGCCATTTACTGGGTTTGGCGTCCTGTAGGCATATTTGCAGTTCTTTGAAGCATGCCTGAGGTCACTGATCTCTGAGGAGCAAAACACCACATTCATTTTTATGTGCCCAGCAGAGCAGCCCTCTGCTCTTTGACTTCTTTGGCCATATAAGGCAGTCGATACCATGGCAACGTGCCCCCCCCCCCCCCACCACACACACACACACACACACACACACACACACACACACACACACACAAGTACGCGCACACATGCAGGCACGCGGTGGCGCGCGCTCTACTGGACACTGGCTTGCGCTGTCTTCTGTCCTTATCCAGCCCGAGCGACTTTATCACTTCTCCACGCAGGTAGGAATATTGAAACATTCCGGCGTTTCGCTGCTATGAACTGTTCGCTAGTTTACGTGGAAGTCCATCAAAAGTGAGCAAAAATACAGTAATCGCCGAAGTCTCGAGTGAGGTACGTCGCTAAAGCTATGGCTCCACCCATCCCCCTGCTCGACACACGGGGAAGAGAGCTGGAGCTTAGGCCGCATGTATTTTGCTTGCTCTCATAAAAACCTAGAAATGGACGTGTTGCTCGTGACGTCGAACCCGTAAGCACGAAAAATCGTTAGAGTTTCACACTTGTCGTTTTTGATTCACTCGGTTCATATGAGTGGTACCCTAACTGTTAAAAGGACTACAAAAGTCTTTCCCTATTTCACAACAAACAAGCTCAGTGAGCACTTCCTTGTGCAAGTAGTGTATTTTAGCTGGGCGTTGGCTTTATACCTATATATTTTGAGAAGTGTAAATGTATTTTTTGTTTTGGTATGCTTTCAAGACATTTAGTATGTGTAATATCAGTTGTGTGTGCTTGTAGCTTGATCTTCATTACTTGGGCTGGCAAGTTATTTTGAAAGGTTAAGTAAGACATTTGAGGAAATTCTTTGGTAACTTGTTTTGGCAAGTAATGTTCATTTAAATAATATAAACAATATTTCAAATATAGAAATGATTATATACAGCAAAGTCTGAAGAGAATGTTTAAGCTTGACTATTGCTTGACATGTTTTAAGAATGATGCTCTGAGTAACATGTTTTCTTTCGCAGGTTCTTGATTGAATTGGAAACTAACCATAGAATTAATGTACACATGGTACAATTTCTGAGGTAAAGAAGACACAACAAAAAGTAAATATGATAAGTCAAGAATGCAGAACAGAATGCACAACCTACTGCCCCAAGACAAATGTTGACTGACTCAGGACTTGTGTCTGAGCCTCAATGTGTCAGATGAGACAGCGGCCAATTTCCAGATTCAGAAGCCTTCGTAGCTATTCTTTTTAGAAAACTCAGCTATCAAAAAAGGTGTCAGACGAAACAGCACGTTTTCCTCCTTGGTTCAGGCTGAGAACTAAACAATGGCCATGGTGAGAGGAGGATGGGGAGATCCCAATGGGGATACTAATGGACTTGGCGACAAGGCTTACCTGAGGGGAGATGAGGAGGACGGGTCACCACAAGGAGGTGGCAGTGACATGGAGGCCGGGGAGGATGATAAGGGGAGCGTGGTGGACTGTGTGGTCTGCGGTGACAAGTCCAGTGGAAAACACTATGGTGTGTTTACCTGTGAGGGCTGCAAGAGCTTTTTCAAAAGGAGCGTCCGACGAAACCTTAACTATACCTGCAGGTTACAGAGAATTTAAACTACTGTATATTTATGTATGTGCTAGTTGTAAGTGTTAACTTAGTTTTTTTTCTTTTCCAATGAACCTGTATACCATACATATTGGTGGTTGAACAGATTAACTGAATGTTAATTTCAGTGTGAAACATGAAGCTTTTTTGGTTCTTTTCCCAGATCAAATCGGGACTGCCAGATTGACCAACATCATCGCAACCAGTGTCAATACTGCCGTCTTAAGAAGTGTTTCCGAGTGGGAATGCGTAAAGAAGGTAAATATCCCGTATTACAAAACAAGCTGTTATGGCTCTCAGTCATTATTTCCACTCATTGGTTTTGATTGAACAAGTCATCATTGTTTAAGGCACAGCTGGCAGTTACAGGGTAAACTCAAGTTTGCACTGACTGTGTCACCTGATCAGTTGTTTTGCCAACATGATATAGAGTGTACAGTAAACATGAGGGTGTATATCTTATTTGCTGATTTTGATTTGTGATTATAATAACTGGTTCAAGCTAATTTAGAAGTCCTTTTAGGTACAACATTTTCATGTGCATAAATTATTTTTATCAGTGTTTCCTGGATCCATATTTTGTGGCAGTACAGTGGTAATACAAATACAACAAATAGATAAAACATCTTTCCATAGAGCTGTTCAGCTGTGACATGCTGGTCCCTCTGGAATTTCCTATGGGTTTTTATAATGTTGTTTTTCAATTTCTTACTTAAATCTACATTTTGTTCTACAACATAAGTGACACACTGTCAGACTCACCTCAAATGTGAATTTTGAAGCAGCCGTGTTTTGAAAAATACTTTATAAAAAAAATAAATAAAAAAAAAGCAGCTTCAAAATTCACATTTGGTGTATGACTGTGTGTCTGTTATATTGTAGAACAAAACCAGAGTCTATTTAGCAGAGACGGGCCACTTCTATTAAAATAAATGGGTGAAATTGGAATGGTCAACAGATTTAGAAAGGACATCCCGTCTTACAGGTAAAAGAGCCAATCACCTTTTAGAAACAGACATTGCCTGTCAATCAGTTTGAGAGCGCAAGCGCATGCGTGTTAGCTATACAAGCTGGGAAAATTTTGTTTAATTTTGTTTGCTTAATCTGAGGGAAAGAAGCACAATTTATGATACCATCATTGTCAGATTTTACTGCTGATTTGAAATATGTTCTTTCATTGTAATATTGACCAACCGCTTTTGGAAAAAGCATGAATCAAATAGATAGGAGCTGCACTTTCATGAATGGAAGTGGCTTCCCGGTAGCATTCCAAAGATGGCTGCCAGTGGACTGACTTGCTAGAAAGAGTTTGACAATATGTCCAAATATCCTATAGTAATTTTTACCACAGACCTTATTTTACTCATAAATCCAAAACTGCCATTATAGAAACCCATCTAGAGGGGAACCTGTGGCTCAAAAATGCTAATTCTCTTCGAGGGTTTTTGAACTACAACCTGAACAGCTCTATTACATTGTCTTAACTGGCTGCACAGATGTATAGAGAGATGAGTGTGAGTCAAGTAAGAATGACTCGTTGAATCAGTCAACACTCGTATAACACAAGTTATCAGTTTGAAAAACTTAACAGACTTTTCCATTTTGTTTTCTCTTTCTCTGTTATTATTTCCCTGGACCCCAGTTTGAAATCCCCCTGGTCTAGGATGTGGTGTTTCCAGTTTCCTTATCCCCCCCAAGGAAATTTTTGAGCTGCTCTTTCCTTGTATAATCAGGAATTAAATGTTTCTAATACTTTAGGCCGTCCTCTGACTCTCTGCCAGATGTCCCATGCTGTGTGTTACCAAAGGACAGGAACTTTTGACTCCTCTATTAAGTGTTTCAATTCCGTCACGACTCTGCCTCTCTCTCTTCCCTCTCTTCCTTTAGCAGTTCAGCGTGGTCGCATCCCACCTTCGCAATCTAGTCTCAGCCCATCCACAACTCCAGTGGGCGGTAACACTGTTAGTGGTGTGAATGAGTTCTACAATGGGCAGCCAGTGTCTGAGCTCATCTCTCAGCTCCTACGGGCTGAGCCGTATCCCAATAGCCGCTTCAGCCACCAGTACAGCCAGCAGATGCAGGGGGGCGGTGGATCCACCATGGGAATCGACAGCATCTGTGAGCTTGCTGCTAGACTCCTGTTCAGCACTATCGAGTGGGCCCGAAACATTCCATATTTCCCTGAGCTGCCTGTGTCTGAGCAGGTGGCCCTGCTGCGGCTCAGCTGGAGCGAACTGTTTATTCTAAATGCAGCCCAATCTGCTCTGCCCCTGCACATGGCCCCACTGCTTGCTGCCGCAGGCTTTCACTCCTCTCCTATGTCTGCTGAAAGGGTGGTGTCCTTCATGGACCAGGTGCGTGTCTTACAGGACCAAGTGGAGAAGCTGACCCGCCTGCAAGTGGATTCAGCAGAGTACAGCTGTCTCAAGGCCATAGCTCTCTTCTCACCTGGTGAATCAACCAAACTACTGACACAATCGTATTTGATTCACGGAAACATTTGTATTATTATATGCATAATGTTTGAGAATGATGATTGGTATTCTGATTGCAGTTTAGTTTCTAATGTAGTACTAGCACCCTCTACTGGATATAAATGCAGCTGGATAATACATGAGCAATCTGATTTCCACTTTGTTTCCTAAATGCATTGTGAAACCCTTAAAAAAAAGTGGGAAAAAATGACTAAGGATTTTTTTTTAAATAATTTTATAAACTTAGAAAGGAATAATTCACCCGAAAATGAAAAATACTCACCCTCATGTCATTCCAAACCCTTATAACTTTCTCTCTTCTGTGGGACACAAAAGGAGATTTTAGGCAGAATGTTAGCCTCAGTCAGTGTTCACTTTCATTGCATCCTTTTTTCCATACAATGGAACAAACATTTACTCACCCTCATGTCATTCCAGATCTGTCTTGACTTACTTGACTCAATTTCTTTCATGGAACATGAGAAATTTAGAAAAAAGTTTACACTGCTAATTTTTTTTACCATACAATGAAAGTGAATGGGGACTGAGGCTGTTAGTCCTTAACATTCTGCCTAACCACTTGTTTTGTGTTCCATGAAAGAAAATCATACATGTTTGGAATAACATGAGGGTGAGTCAGTTGTTACAGGACTTTCATTTCATCTCTTTAAAATCACTTGATTTTATTGTGCCCTTTTCATTAAAATCTGGTCACTTTGTGTGTTTGCTCTCAGATGCATGTGGACTTACAGACCCAGTTCATGTCGAAAGCCTACAGGAAAAAGCTCAGGTGGCCCTGACTGAGTACGAACGCATGCAGTACCCTGGGCAGCCCCAGCGTTTTGGGCGCCTGCTACTGCGACTGCCCGCTCTGAGGGCGGTGCCCGCCAACCTCATCTCTCAGCTCTTCTTCATGCGGCTCGTAGGGAAGACACCCATCGAGACACTCATCCGTGACATGCAGCTCTCTGGCAGCTCCATCAGTTGGCCCTATGTTCCTTGACAGAAATCATTGTCAGATGTGACCACAGAGCCAGTCAGCCACCAGACTACTTTGGCAAACTACTGGGGATCTCTGGATGCCTAATTAAATTTTTTGCATTCATGCATTCACATCTGATATTCCCTGTATTACCAAATGCAACTGGGCCATACTATGGGAATTATCAATTCACTAATATGTTGCTTATGGTTTGATCTATGCTCTGTGAACGGTTTGAAAATGCATTCTTTAAAGTTTGATAAAAAAAGAGATGAAATATTTTAGGACAAAAAAAAATAAAAATATTTGAGGACTGTTTGAAATCTCCCAGCCAAAGGTAAGATGTTAGGTAGAGTTATATAGTGAGTTATTTAGTGGAAAATGGTTAAAGAATAAAACAAGCCCAGAATGTGTTTCATTACAGCTACCCATTTTTAGAATAAGATTTGATCAAATAAGATCAAGTGTGAACATGAAATATACCCTAATGATATCAGTCACTTTGGACTACTGTTGGAGACACCTGGAAAAAAAGTCGACCTGTTTTGCCACATTGATGGGACATATTTTTAGATTTTTAACTATCAATTATAATCCATTTATTTGAACTGAGATTGAAATTGACAAAAGTTGTATCCAAAACACCTTCTGCATTTGAGACATCAAATGGATGACAAATGAAGTAGTCATGTATTTTTCAGGTATAAAACCAGTAAATCTTTTCTACATGGAAGTGTAGTTCATCCTCATACAGAAGACTATGTCTTGTTGTAATTTATCATATATGGTTTCTACTGCTTTTTGTTTTTCAGGCTTTTACCAGTTAATGATAAACTGGTAATGAAGTCACATTATGGTGACCAAAAAAAAAAATATACCTCTATCGTCTGAGACATAAATAGTCGATCAAATGGTGTTTGATCAAAATGCATCAATTTGAAATTGTCAACACACCTGAGCTGCTCACTTTACACTAAAGAAGAGTGATTGGATATATCTGTCTTATGTTTTTTTTTACGAAGGCCGATTTTGGCTAGAAATTGTCACCGCCTGTTCTGTCATGTGGAGCAGGGCTCTGGTGTGAATGTTTCACAGGTGACAGCATGTGTTATTGGCACTTGTTGTGAGATGTAATTTTTCTAGCCTTATCATACATCTTCTGAATGACTAATATTACCTCATTTAGGCCTTGAAGCATATCAGGTGGTCTGATTTACAAACACATTAAACTGCACCATGGACAGTTTTCATTTTAATATCTTTGTGTTTTAATTCCTGTGTATGACAGCTTGATTAAACAAAATTATTATACATTGACTGAACTTTGTGAGAGCATTTTTGTCCATTCCCTATCAATTTACTAAGGGGAAAAATGCACTTGTTTGTTTTAAGGAGTCTTAAAATTGCAAGGACAACCAGTTTACATTTCATAGGATGATTCAATATTTACAAAACCTGTAGCAGCTTTTACCGACACAACTCATTAAGCACTATTAGAGTCATTTAACAAGTCATCTGTACCATTACTTTGAACATATTAGTGCCTATTGTCTTCCAAAACTGTGAAATGTATGTTTTAGACAAAGAAATCCTGATGATCAGCAGCATAAGCATTCTCTCTCCTTGTGAGGCCTCTGTCATAATTTCTGACCAACTGCTTGATATAAAACAGTTCTTGCCTCATTTTCTTACATTGGTGCTTCTTGGTCTTGTATTCGGGAGACTAGAGCAAGGAAATGAGCACATTAGTGATCAAAAAAACAAAAATGTTTAAATGATACATTGAAAGTGACAAATATTGACCACTAGCTCACAATTCTGATAGACAAAAATTGATCTGTAATGGAAATTATATTTACTTACCCGTTTCAGATCTTTGAGTCGATTATATTCCTCAGCTACAGCCTGTAATACAGAGAATATGTATTAATGGGCCTTATTAAGATTTCATATGAAATGCTGTCATACAGACTTCTTAATCTACTCTATGCCAGGTTCTTGCTGCCTACCTGGAATTTAGGGGACTCCTCATGCAGGGTGTCCAGCTCTCGACTCAGTTCATTCATTTGGTCACAGATATCATCCATTTCTACACAGACATTCTTGTATACAGCAAGAGTGATGTCAAATTGTTTCTTGTACTGACTACGTTGTTCATCTGTTTTAATTTCTGAATAACAGCTATGGCAGAAAAAAACAAACACTTAAGTATCTTGCAAAACAAATAGCTTCTAGTATTTGCATTGAAGTCAAAATTTACATACACCTTAGACAAATACATTTAAAATCAGTTTTTCACAATTCCTGACATTTAATCGTAGAAAACATTCCCAGTCTTAGTTCAATTAGGATCAATACTTTATTTTCAGAATGTGAAATATCAGACTAATAGTAGATTTTTTTTCATCGCATTCACAGTGGGTCAGAAGTTTACATACAATTTGTTAGTATTTGGTAGCATTGCCTTTACATTGTTTAACTTGGGTCAAATGTTTTGGGTAGCCTTCCACAAGCTTCTCACAATACTGTGCTGGAATTTTGGCCCATTCCTCCAGACAGAACTGTGTCAGGTATGTAGGCCTCCTTGCTCGCACATGCTTTTTCAGTTCTGCCCACAAATTTACTATCCGACTGAGGTCAGGGCTTTGTGATGGCCACTCCAATACCTTGACTTTGTTGTCCTTAAGCCATTTTGCTAAAATTTGGAGGTACGCTTGGGATCATTATTAATTTGGAAGACCCATTAGTGACCAAGCTTTAATTTCCTGGCTGATGTTTTTTGCTTTAATACATCCACATAATTTTCCTTCCTCATTATGCCATCCATTTTGTGAAGTGCACCAGTCCCTCCTGCAACAAAGCACCCCCACAACATGATGCTGCCACCCCCATGCTTCACAGTTGGGATAGTGTTCGGCTTGCAAGAACCACCCTTTTCCCTCCAAACATAACGATGGTCATTATGGCCAAACAGTTAAATTTTTGTTTAATCAGACCAAATGACATTTCTCTAAAAAGTCAGATATTTGTCCACATGTGCACTTGCAAACTAGTCTTTTTTATGGCAGTTTAGGAGCAGAGGCTTCTTCCTTGAATGTGTCTCCTTCCTGAGCAGTATGATGGCTGCGTGGTCCCATGGTGTTTATACTTGCGTACTATTGTTTGTACAGATGAACGTGGTACCATCCGGCATTTGGAAATTGCTCCCAAGGATGAACCAGAATTGTGGAGGTCCACAATTTTTTTATTTTTTTTTTCTTGTCTGATTTCTTTTGATTTTCCCATGATGTCAAGCAAAGAGGCACCGAGTTTGAAGGTAGGCCTTAAAATATATCCACAGGTACACCTCCAATTGATTCCAATTAGCTAATCAGAAGCTAATTGCCTAAAGGCTTGACATAATTTTCCGGAATTTTCCAAGTTGCTTAAAGGCACAGTTAACTTAGTTTATGTAAACGTATGACCCACTGGAATTGTGATCTAGTCAATTAAAAGTGAAACAATCTGTCTGTAAACAACTTGTTGTAAAAAATTACTTGTGTCAAGCACAAAGTAGATGTCCTAAACGACTTACCCAAACAGTAGTTTGCTAATATGAAATCTGTGGAGTGGTTACAAATGAGTTTGAATGATTTCAACCTAAGTATTTAAACTTCTGACTTCTACTGTAGATACAGTGACAAGAAAAAGTGAACCTTTGGAATGATCTGCATTTATGTACTATATAAATGTGTCTGAAATCTGGGTTGATCTTCATCGAAGTTACAAAAATGAACAAAAACAATTTGTTTTAACTAATAATACAAAGTTTTGTATTGTTCTTGAACTAATTGCATACAACATTGAAACATTAACAGTGTAAGTTGGAAATAAGTATGTGCACCCCTAGGCTAATGATGTCAACAAAAGCCAATTAGTCAGGAGTCTGCAAACCTGGTATCCAATTGATGAAACGAGATTGAAAGTGTGGGTTGGAGCTACTCTGACTTATAAAAAGCATTCAGATATTTTGAGTTTGCTATTCACAAGAAACATATGCTGACATGGACCATGCCTCACAAAAGAGATGTCTGGAGACTTAAGATCAATAATTGTTGCTTTGCATAAAGCTGGAATGGGTTACAAAGTTATTTCAAAGAGCATAGCTATTCATCTGTCCACAGTTAGACAAATTGTCTATAAATAGGGACGATTTAATTCTGTGTCTACTCTCCCTAGAACTGGCCATACAGCAAAGATGACTCAAAGGGGACACCACAGAATGCTCATTGAGGTAAAAAAGAAGTGACAGCTAATGACTTGAAGGAATGATTGGAACTGGTTAACATCTCTGTTCATGAGTCTACTACACAGTAAGTGAAGGAAGCCGCTGCTTTCCAACAAAAACATTGCTAAGCGTCTGAAGTTTGCCAAAGACCACCTTGACATTCCCAATGCTACAGGGAAAATGTTTTGTGGACAGATGAAACTAAGGTTAAATTGTTTGGGAAGAGCATGCAGCACTGCGTATGGCGTAAAAAGGGCATCACCACTTTACCAACATGTAAACATAAACTAAACTGTGAATTATGGTGGAGGGAGCATCATGATTTGGGGCTGCTTTGCTGGACCACTAGCAATCATCAAAGGAATAATTAATTCCCAAATTTTCAAGATATCCTACAGGATAATGTCACAGTAGAAGTTGGGATACGCAACAGGAGAATTACCCTAAACATGATAGAATGGCTTCAAAAAAAGAAAATCCACCATTTGGACTGGCCCAGTCAAAGCCCAGACATTAACCTAATAGACATGCATTGGAATAACCTCAAGAGAGTCGTTCACACCAGTCATCCTAAGAATACGGCTGAGCTAAAACAGTCCTGTAAGGAGGAATGGTCAAAAATTCTTTCCGAATGTTGTGCAGGTCAACTCCACATCTACCAGAAACACTTGATTGAGGATGTTGCGGCCAGAGGATCGACCAGTTATCTCATCCAAGGGTTCGACTTCCTTTTCCACAGCACTGTGAATGTTTAATGGGATATGTTCAATAAAGACATGAAAGAATATAATTATTTGTGTGTTGTTAGCTTAAGCACATTGTGTGTTCCTATACTTGTGACTTTGGTGAAGATGAGATCACATTTTATGAAACATTTATGCAGAAAACTCTGGGTTCACATACTTTGCTACTGTATTAAGACAGTCAGACAAATACACTACTTGGCTAAAAGGATGTAGACACAAAGTGAGGTCCAAATAGAAATGGTTACGGAGTCTAGCGTGAAAGAGCTTGACTGTCCTGCACAAAGCCCTGATGTTAATCCTATTGAACACTTTTGGGATGAATTGGAATGCCAGCTGTGAGCCTGACCCTATCGCCAACATTTGTGCCTGACCTCAATGATGTCCTTGTGTCTGAATGGGAGCAAATCCCAACAATGTCCTTATGTTCCAACATTTAGTGGAAACTTCAAAGAAGAGTAGAAGTAGGAATGGCTCCCTATTAAAGTAAAAGTTTTTTTAAATGTTCATCAAGCACATATGGGTGTTGGGTTTGGGTGTCCTCATACTTTTGGCCATGTAGTGTAAACTCAAGAAGTCAACAGAATTAGCTCTTTCTAACCAGCACAACAGGGTGCATCTTCAAGAATTGTATTTAAAGAAGAAAACATTGGAAACATACTCCTCCATCTGATGCCTGTCTAATTTATTGTCTGATTTTCCACCAGTGGTGTACCCTGTCTCACAGAGAACATCCACAATCTCACAGTTGTCCAGCTTCTCCTGTACCGAGGTGCTCTGCACTTCAATTTCCTCCACAGGGCTGGAGCTCATCCATTGATTCCGGTACAATGGTTTTGGTGAGCAACAGTTCACATTCTCAGAATATCTTAAAAAACAAAATCCCATAAAAAGAAGAGTAAGAATTTGAATTTCTTGTACCAGACATGGTCAGAAAGGACATAGCACTCACACGTTGTCTTTGTATGCTCCTTCGCTGTAGATGCTCACTGTTCCCTCAGTGTAGGAGGTGAAGCTATTATCTGCTTTAAGATTAGGGGGAGCCTTCTCTGATAAAACCACCATGGGGGTGTATTGATTGCTTCTCTGGAACAGGCCATGCACAAGTGTTAATAAATCCAAAGAACAACATGTATTAAATCAATTTGGATCATGTACTAAGATCACTTCGCCAATGACCCATGCGACAACACTGCAACAACAACAACCTTTCCATAAATAGATACTTTCACTTGACAAGCAAAATTATATTTTCAGCAAAATCTAATAAAAATTCTAATGGGGGCAAAAAAATATATTTTTATGAAATCAAGACTTAATATCTCGTAATTTTTCTTCTCAAGTAAATGTATCTTTAAAAAAAAAAAAAAAAGAAGATGTTTATACAAGAAAACAAGACAAGATTTTTTTCTATCTAAAGAAACCCTTCGCTTGCTGATGGGAAACACGACAGGAGAATAATCAGAGATACAATCACAAAAATCTTTGAACAATACTGTATCTTAAAACCTTAAAAGACCACTTAGCTTTGTAAATCCATCACACCACAATTATCCCAACCACATGCACAATTTCCTCTACGCTTGATAAGAGCTGCACATGACACTGCCCGTTCAAAAATACCAGAGTGTATTGTCAAGACAACAATGTGCTGCTGACAAACAACGTGTTAATTTCCAAGAACTCTGGAATGACCCAGTTTGGAGAGTAATCCAACCTCACCATGAACCGAATAATATGAGCTTCACTGATTACGAGTAGATTGTGTGTAAGCAATCTCTAGAATAGTGTCTTTTAGCCTAAATAATTAAATCTGCATTTTTTTTAATTGATGTTGTATCTCTGTATGAAAATGATTGGTCCCACTTTATATTAGGTATCTTTAACTACTATGTACTAACATTAATTTAAATACAATACAATTTGTGTATCTATAGTATATGTTGTTCTGCAAAATTCACACAAGATTCACATTTGCTGCTACTGAGGTTGGGGTAGAGTTAGGTTTAGGATTAGGGATGCAACAAATGCAATTAAATGCAGGTGCATGTAATCCAAGTACAACGCAACACATACACACTTAATAAGTACATTGTATCAAATAGATAAGTACATAGTAGTTAAAGACACCTAATGTAAAGTGGGTCAAAAAAGTGGTTTAAAAAAACAACATGCAATGAATGGCATGTATCAATTATATTGTGACTGGTATTTCGTTTTCTGTGACTGTCAAGCAAGACTGTCTGATTTCTTACTCACCTTTATTCAGTAACCTACTCATTAACTGACACAAAACCGATTCAAATCATATCACTGATTTCATTGTACTGCACTGGTGTTTGCTTATTGCATGAGTAGGCTACACTAGTTTTTACACTATGATTAGAGCACTAAAATAAAATAACGAGGCCTGCAGTTCAAATTCATTGAGCATTCATGTGGTAAATGTTTATCAAAATCTGCCCATGTATTGTCTGCCTATTTGAAATTTTCAGCCTTTTACCTTTAGACACTTGCAAATACTTTACTAGTTAATGAATAGTCAGAGTGAAACTGGGTGTGCTGAAGGACATGATTAAATCTCTTCAAAACATATTGCCACAGGGGATAAAAATATCACAAATATAGAAGTTTCCTATATTATCATATTAGCACTGTAAAGCACACCACATTTAACAAAGTATGCTGATACAGGCTAGTATATAAAGGAAAGTGAAAATACAATCCTTCACAGAATGTTTAAAAACAAAGCATTCCAGATGTATTATATACATTAAATTAATTTCCTAGTACATGTGTGGGTTAGGTTAGAATTGGTTGTCTCAGATTGTGATTTGCTATCATATAAATAAAACACTAGAATCCAAAATCCTCTGGACCAGCCTTGACCCAATTCTTATTTGTATTATACTAATCATTCTAATTAAAGGACTCATGGTGTTCTACATATATTATCAGCTTTAAATATTTACATGTAAAATTCTGCATAAAAAACATATCAGAAAAACTGGATTTTCATAGTAAGGACCTAATCGATTCATGTATGAACTCACCCAGTCTTGTGAATTCTGGCTCCTATCTGTTCTGAGAATAGGTGGTTCCTCCCAGTAGATATTAAGTTTACCATGATGCCATATTTTGTTTCGAGTCTTATAGGCAAAATAGGCTGCAACAACCAGAGCAATCATGACAAACAGGCCACAAACCAGAGCCACAGCCTAAATGTAGGAGGGGAGGAACAAAAAACAAAAAATATTTAAATTATATACATGTTCTAGTGATGCTAAAGGTAAAGAACAGTGACAATTAAAAATGCTGAATAGTTCGTAAAAGATACAATATGGTTTTGTTAGTACAATAGTTAACTTAAACTAACAATGAACACTTTTACAGCATTTATCAAACTTTTTTAATGTTAATTTATATATACTGATACATCTTTAACAATAAAAGTTTTAGATATTAACATCAGTTAATGCAATATGAACTAACATTAACAATGAACAATAGTATAATATTAGGGATTTCATAAAATATCGATATATAGAATATTGATCGGCAAGTTATTTTATCGATATATTTTTGTGGCAACGTTATATTGAAATTTGCTGACAATTAAATTAGAAGCCTAATTTGCATGCTTTCCAATTCACTCAGTTGGACTTCTGTTTAGCTGTCTGCCATAATAGCATTGGGAGACCACAAGAGGGTGATTTAACATTTACTGAAGCCGGTCACGGGTAGGAAAGACACAGGTATCACACACACAGGACAAGCTGAAGTGGATCAGCAGATGCCAATCCAAAGGTTTTTGTACTTCAAGAATGAACAAAGTGGCATTGATGAGTTTGCAGGTCAGTGTATGAAACTGGTGTAACTGCACAAACAGAACGGTTAGAAATGGCGACGTTTATTATTCAATTTAGCTGTATGTAGCCTTGAATAGGTCTTCCATTCAAGCTGTCAAACCACAAAAAGACATACATGTAACTGAAAACACATTGTTTAGGCTATATGAAAGATGCATATACACAATACATCCTCCAGTGATGGCTCGAGTAAATAATCTTTGTCCTTTGACAATGATTTGGGTCAAATGTATTGGAAAACTATGCGAGTTAAGCTCCCTGGTACTGCAGAATTTTGATGTTGAAAGAAAATAATTGTGTTGATTTTGTTGTCTGCCAAATGCTTCCAGTGTGCGACCACTTTAAATTTAAGACAAAGACTATTGTGTAAAGGGGGCCTGGGTAGTTCAGCAAGTAAAGACGCCGAGAACCACTCCTGGAGTTGCGAGTTCGAATTCAGGGCGTGCTGAGTGACTCCAGCCAGGTCTCCTCAGCCCTAGGCCCGGTTGGGAGGGTAGATTCACATGGGTTAACGTCCTCATGGTCGCTATAATGTGGTTCGCGTGGTGAGTTGCGCATGGATGCCGCCAACAATAGCGTGAAGCCTCCACACGCACTATGTCTCTGCTGTAACACCCTCAACAAGCCACTTGATAAGATGCACTTGTTGACGGTATCAGACACAGATTGAAGTGAGTCACTACATTACCACGAGGACTTAGAGCGCATTGGGAAATGGGCACTCCAAATTGGGGAGAAAAAAATTAAAAATAAAAATAAAAATAAAAAAAAGACTAGTGCAATGATCAGCACTATTTATATCTGAATAAAAACTATATATAAATTATCTATAATCATTGAAATCTTCAGATAATCTATGCTTGATAAAGGCATAGGTCCCAAGCCAATACTAAATTATATATACACATTAACATTAACGAAGATTAATAAAAGCTGTTACTAATAATTATTCATTGATACCTAATGCATTACAAAACATTAACATATAGAACCTTACTGTATTATAAAGTTCTGCCTAATTAGATTCTTTCAGATACTAAATTCTTTAGACACTTACCTCTTCAGGATCCATAAAGCAGTAGTGATACAGATATTGATTAAACAAAGGATATGCACCAGGGAACCCTGTGCCTGCTCCAGCACTGATGCTTGATGTCCCTAATGAGGTCTGACACATCATCAAGATCGGGTTGTACAGAATGCTTTGTGAACTCTGGGCTGTGGGATTCACCCCAATCACAAATATGATGTCTATAATACACTGAAGAATCGCTAGAACCACATCCACTACTAAAACTGTCAGGTAAAATGTTTTTCCACGCACGCACCTTATCTTAGAGAAACTAACCACTAGGATGGCCAAAGACACAACAAAATTAATGGCTGCCATTGAGATCATTGCAGACTTTGCGGAGTATGGTGTCATGTAAGAGCCTTGATAGCCGTAAGTTCCCCCATAGTATCCTGACCCAATGCCCGCGCCAATGCCAAAGCCCCCAGAGCCACCCACGTAAGCCCCGATGCTGGCCTCGTAGCCATGCATATCCCAAACTAGAGTGGAAGCAACACAGGCAAAAATAACAAAACACAGCAGTGCAGTCAATCCCTCCATAGTTTTCATGATGCCAGGTGGTGAGAACCATCTGTGGAAATGCTGAGGGCTTCCCTCCATTTGAGGAGTATCAGGCACTGCTGAGGATAACCCATACTCGCTCCTTGGAGTGTAGAAATTTCTGGACGTGTAGATATTTGATGGGGCGATATAGTGAGGACTGTACTGAGGTGGGCTGTCATACTGATGTGTTTCATACATGATTCATCTGAGACTCTGAAAAAGAAAGATGAAATTAAAGATGAAATTCGTCACAAGTTAATTTTAACCATCTAATTGTAGCTCAACTGGTGCAGCATGGCACTGACAAAGTCAAGGCAATGGGTTTGATTTCCAGGGAATAGACATACTGATTAAATTTATGATTTGAATGCAATGCAAGTCATTTTGGGTAAAAGTGTTTGCCAACTAAATACATGTTTTTATGATAGTTAAGAAGATTAGTGGGCTTGGGGACACCAGCATCAAAAGCCCTACTTTAGCTGGTGACTAGCTGTGCTGGTCTTTTCAACAGAAACAGAACACCTCTTTGTCCAACAAAGACCTGTTTGACCTTTGTGGAGACTGTCAAAATAAACACCATTCTCTTGTAAAAATGTTTTCTCAAGAATGATCTGTGCATGAAGGAAGAGGATTATGGGCCCATAAAGAGAGATCTTCATGTCACTTAATCTCTGGTAAAGATGTAAGATCCAACCATAGTTAATTAGATCACACATTACCACCAGATGCTTCTATGCTGCTCGAATTCAGCTCTGTAGGTCCATACAATGCAAGTGAATGGTTTCCAAATCTTTGAAGGTCCAAGAAGCACATAAAAGGCAGCATTAAAGTGAACCACATGACTCTAGTGGTTACATCATTTTCACCAGAGACGATATGATAGGTGTGGGTGAGAAACAGATCCATATTTAAGTCCTTTTTAACTATAAATCTACACTTTTACATCTACATTCTTCTTTCGTTTTTGGCCATTCCCATTCTTTGTGCATATCACCGCCTACTCAAATCAAATCAAAATCAAAATCAAATCACTTTATTGTCACACTACTGTGTACACGAGTGCAACAGCAGGTGAAATTCTTGTGTGCAGTTCCGAGCAACATTGCAGTAATGACAGTGACGAGACATAAACCACTTTACAATAACAACATATTTACACAACACAATTTACATAACAAACTTACGCAACAATTTACATAACAAATGTACACAATACACACAATGTAGAATACACACACTAGATACGGGTATAAATATATATATATACACTAACTGAATTGGGAGAATATATTGACAGAATGAGGATTTATAAAGTGCAGTGCTGATTGTTGATCGTGAGAGATCATGTGTTCAAAAGTCTTATTGCTTGTGGGAAGAAGCTGTCATGTAGTCGGGTGGTGCGGGTCCTGATGCTGCGATACCGCCTGCCTGATGGCAGCAGTGAGAGCAGCCCATGACTCGGGTGGCTGGAGTCTCTGATGATCCTCCGAGCTTTTTTCACACACCGTCTGTTATATATATCCTGGAGGGAGGGAAGCTCACCTCCGATGATGTTTCTGGCCGTTCGCACCACCCTTTGCAGGTCTTTGCGGTTGTGGGCGGTGCTATTGCCGTACCAGGCGGTGATGCAGCCAGTCAGGATGCTCTCAACAGTACTAGTGTAGAACAGTGTGAGGATGTGTTGGTTCATTCCAAACTTCCTCAGCCGTCTCAGGAAGAAGAGGCGCTGGTGAGCCTTCTTCACAACGGCCTCAGTGTGGACGGACCATGTGAGTTCCTCAGTAATGTGGACACCGAGGAACTTGAAGCTGCTGACTCTCTCCACCGGTGCTCCATTAATGGTGATGGGGCTGTGTTCTCTGTCTATCTTCCTGAAGTCCACCACAAGCTCCTTGGTTTTACTGACGTTGAGGGAGAGGTTGTGCTCCTGACACCAGCGTGTCAGAGTGTGCACCTCCTCTCTGTAGGCCGTTTCATCATTGTCAGTGATCAGACCTACAACCGTCGTATCGTCAGCAAACTTAATGATGGCATTGGAGCTATGTGTCGCCACACAGTCATGTGTGTAAAGGGAATACAGGAGTGGGCTGAGAACACAGCCCTGCGGGGCTCCAGTGTTGAGGGTCAGTGATGAGGAGATGTTGCTGCCCATTCTAACCACCTGACGTCTGCCTGACAGGAAATCCAGGATCCAGCTGCACAGCGAGCTGTTTAAGCCCAGAGCCCGGAGTTTCACATCAAGCTTGGAGGGCACTATGGTGTTGAATGCTGAGCTGTAGTCTACAAACAGCATTCTCACATATGTGTTCCTTTTTTCCAGGTGGGAAAGAGCAGTGTGTATTGTAGATGCAATGGCATCATCAGTGGAGCGGTTTTTACGGTACGCAAACTGTAATGGGTCCAAAGAGGTGGGCAGAACAGAGCAGATGTGATCTCTGATTAACCTCTCAAAGCATTTGCTGATGATGGGGGTCAGAGCAACAGGACGCCAGTCATTTAAACAAGTGATTTTGGCTTGCTTCGGTACAGGCACAATGGTTGATGTTTTGAAGCATGTGGGGACTACAGACAGGGAGAGGGACAGGTTGAAAATGTCCGTAAAAACACCAGCCAGTTGGTTCGCGCATGCTCTGATGACGCGGCCCGGAATGCCGTCTGGACCCGCGGCTTTACGGATGTTCACCCGTCGAAAGGATCGGGTTACATCCGCAACAGAGACGGAGAGTGAACCATCATCTGTAGTATCGGCCGCGAGTGCTCTCTCCGCGAGGGCGGTGTTGTTGTTGTCCTCAAAACGAGCATAAAATGTATTAAGCTCGTCCGGGAGAGAGGCAGCGGTGTTCATGGCGGAGTTTTTATTCTGTTTATAGTCCGTGATGATGTTAATTCCCTTCCACATACTTCTGGAGTCAGTGGTGTTGAACTGACCTTCAATTTTGTGCCTGTACTGGCGTTTGGCTGTGCTGATGGATTTACGGAGGGCATAACTGGCTTGTTTACGCTCCTCCGCGTTCCCGGAATTAAAAGCGGTGGTCCGCGCAGTAAGTGCCGCGCGAACATCGCCGTTAACCCAGGGTTTCTGGTTGGGGTAGATCCGTATATTTTTTGTCGGAACAACGTCCTCTACGCACTTCCTGATGAAACACGTTACGCTATCAGCGTAAACCTCGATGTCGTCATCGGAGGCAGACCGGAACATCTCCCAGTCCGCGTGATCAAAACAGTCCTGTAGCGCAGAGTCTGATTGGTCCGACCAGCACTGGATCGTTCTGAGGGCGGGTGATTCCCGTTTCAGTTTCTGCCTGTAAGCGGGCAGAAGCAGAACGGAAGAGTGGTCAGATTTGCCAAATGGTGGGCGGGGGAGGGATTTGTAGCCATCCCGGAAAGGAGAATAGCAATGATCCAAAACCCGGTCCCCTCGTGTGTTAAAGCTGATGTGTTGGTGGTATTTTGGTGCTATTGTTTTGAAGTTGGCTTTGTTGAAGTCCCCGGTAACAATGAACGCGGCCTCAGGGTGCGCGGTTTCCTGCTCACTTATACTGTCATACAGTTCCCTAAGTGCCCGGTCTGTGTCGGCTTGTGGGGGGATGTACACAGCAGTGATAATGACCGCTGTGAATTCCCTCGGTAGCCAGAATGGTCGACACAGAAGCATGAGAAATTCCAGATCAGGAGAGCAGAAAGACCTGATAAAATGTACATTCTTCTGATCACACCATGATTTGTTGATCATAAAACATACACCTCCACCTCTGCTTTTACCTGAGAGGTCTTTCGCTCTGTCCGCTCGGTGCACGGAGAAACCCGTGGGTTCGATGGCCGAGTCTGGAATCTCCGCGGACAACCAGGTTTCCATAAGACAGATAACACAGCATTCTCTCGTCTCTCGTTGGAAAGAGATCCGCGCTCTCAGCTCGCAGAGCTTGTTGTCCAGAGACTGAACATTTGCAAGTAGAATACTGGGTAGCGACGTCTTAATCTGATGAGAACGCCGGCTCTTTTTCCTCTTTTCCTTCTGCGTTTCCGCGGCCGGGCAGCCCAAACAAAGGGCTCCGCTGGCGTGTTTGTAAACCGCGGGTCGGCATTGAGGAATGTGAAGTCCGGTTTTCGGTGTGTGATTGCCGAACCAATGTCCAAAAGCGTTTGTCTGTCGTACACAATAAGGCAGACAACATCCAAGACAAAAAAACACAGAACTGTAAACAAAACAAACAATAAACTGCAGTGTTTTGACGGAGCTCGCGACGCAGCAGCCATACTCGGCGCCATCTTGAGACATCTGTGTAGGGAGGAGAATTTATAGTAAAAAAGGACTTAAATATAGATCTGTTTCTCACTCAAACTTATCATATCGCTTCTGAAGATATGGATTTAACCATTGGAGTCTTCCAGATATTTTTATGCTGCCTTTATGTGCCACCATTCACTTGCATTGAATGGACATACACAGCTGAGATAGTCTTCTAAAAATCTTTGTTTATTTTAAGCAGAAGAAAGAAAGTCTTATACATCTGAGATGGGAGGAGGGTGAGTAAATTATTAATTTTTGTGAGAACTATCCCTTTGACTTATAATGATCCATCTGATAATGCTTCAGCCTTGATATTTAGCCTTCTGTTCCCGAGCAATCTCAGTGGTCTGACCCAGCTGTATAATTAAGATGGAACACACTCTATCTAAAGTCCTCTTTATAGCAAAGACATTCTCACTTTGAGTTCTACAGCTCAAACATCATTCCCTTTATCAGTCTACTGCAATTCAGATGAGCTGGTTTTGAATTATTCAGAGAAACATGAGCAGAGGCAGTCATGACTTCCTATAGCTCTTTTCCTTGCATTCCTGTTGCCTCCTCCACATGGAATTTGCAGTCGTCATATCTGAATAAAAGCGGTTAGAAGACACACTACAAACAGGGATATTTTTCTTACTGTACTCTGTTAATAAGGCTTTGGACCAAAGAAGGTGAGCTGTGGTAGCTTGAAAAGAGTACATAAAAAATTAAAGAGCTGAAGATCAACCTAGAAAGATTAGCACAACCTCATGTGTGCATGTCAAAGGGACAGCTATTTAAGAATAATAATAATAATAATACAAAAAACAGGTTCTCTTTAATTTGATTTAAAAAAAAAAAATTCTTCCTTTAGAAAAAGCTAAAATATAAGATTGTTGCGATATCAGCTGTTGGAACAATCACACAAATATTAAATATAGTCATGAGTTGATGCCAGAAAGAAGAAAGAATTTACAAAGTTATTGCAGGCTTTTGGTGTTTACACTTTTGCTATGATGCCATTTAATTCTAAAATGCCTTTAATTTTCTAGTAAATTAATGTTACATAAAAACATGATGTAGCTTACCATAACATAATAGCCACTGGTCTTGTCCTTGTCTATCTTGATCCAGATTTGCTAAGCTCGTTTCTGGTCAAGTAATGTTGAATGTATGAGGTATCCTTCGACAATGTGAAAACCTGTGACAGCTGTTGCCCGAGAATTGGGCCTGTAACTGTACACCAAGCCAACTCGTTGCCACTGACACTTCAGTCTTATTGGCTCATCGTGGGTCAAAGTTACGGTGAAAAATAAGTAGGGTTAATGATCGTTAATGTTGATTGTTAATTTAAAGCACTTTGAAGCTATACACCTTGTAGTACTTCCCATGAGTATGTTGAATTAGTACTTCAAGTAGTTAATATTGCTTCAGTCTTTTTGTGTTGTTTTTGTGGAAGACAAAGTAGGCAATTTTTGTCATGTTAAATTTTATATGAACATTGTTATCTCTCTCTGACTCTACATATTTACAATTTTAGGTGTGGAAAAACTACAAAAATACTGAAAATATAAACTGTATATATTATCAACGTTATATTAGTTTGATCCAATAGATTTATCCCATGTCTTTTTTTAATTTCCAGTCATTTGACATTTGTAATTTAATTAAAACAAACAAACAAAACAAAACATCAGTTGTGTTTTTAGTAAGATCTGTCCTTTGTAGTGAAATTTTGGTCAAAATTGTAGATCCTCATCTTAATGTGGCTTAGTTTTGCTTTCAAATATTCACAGCGTTCCTTCTTCTCCAGAAAGCATGGATCCTTGAGGAAGTCAATAAAATGAAGGACAGTAAATCACCACTGTTCATTACTTGTGTCTCACATAGATTTTATAACAAAATGAATTAAAGAGGTAACTTACATTCTTTTTTTGCTCATACGTTTTCAGTAAGCCATTGATTCTCTTACGTTCCTAATGAATGATAAACATTCACAAAATAGTGTAAATAAAATTTAGGGAAAAGCTGCAGTTGCAAGTAAAAAGTTAATGTAAAAGTTGTTTGAATGGTCTAATGAAATAGGTAATAGTGAATTCATCAGAATGAAGGTTGTATCTCACCTCAGGGTTGCTCCTGTTATTGAGGAGTTGGGTCATCGTGTTGTCTAATGACTGAAACTTCATTAGCGTGGCTGTAATCTCTCTGTGCAGTTCTTTGTACTCCTGATATTGGTCATTGAAAACTGCCTTGTATTGCTCTCTGTCCTCCACTGTATGAATTTCAGGATACTTTCTGTAAAATTCATAACAAAAATAAAATATACAATTTCACTGTTTTATTAGTTTTTTTCATCTCAAGCTTTACATTGAATTTCATTTGAATTAGGGTTGTCAATCGATAAAATTTTGTAAACTAATTAATTACATGGTGTCCTGATGAATTAATCGCATATACAAATATTTGCTGAGAAAGCCCCTCATATAACAATAATTCAATATATAATGATGAAATAATTATACATATTTATCTTTAAAAAAAAATATATAAAATAAAAAATATTCAGATAATTAAAATGCATTACATTCTTGTGGCAGAAGAGTTAATAAGTTAATCATTAAGACAATACAAAAAGCGGCTTTAGAATACAATGTATTGTTTACTCTTGGATGTTGTGTCATTAGGTCACTGTGTCATGTTAAATATAGTTTAATACTTAGAACACATCTTGAGATACCTTATTCGGATTTGCACTCCAAGTGTTTTGAACGCAAGAACGTAACGCATGTTTGTGTTGTTCTGCCTACTGAAGTGTTTTCTTCACTGTATAAACTGCGCATTGCCACGCAGCTGAAGTTTCACTTTCTCTGGAGTAAACAGGTGGTACTACAAGCTTGCATTTCTCAGGAATCTTCCATATTACATTCCGGGGGGCATTGCGATTAATGGCGTAAATTTTTTTAACGCGTTATTTTTAGTCAAATTAATCGCACTGAATTAACTCGTTAAATCGACAGCCCTAATTTGAATACAAACTATTGTCAAAAGTTACATTTGTTTAATATTTTGTGCAGTTTTTTAAACCAGAAAAACATTATGATAAATACTGACATGATATAATCAGCGATGATTCTGGGTTTAGGTATGTGTCCTATTGGAATAGCTCCAGTTAATATTTCTTTTGCTTCAGCCATTTCTGAGACACAGACAAGCCTGCCCTCCTTCACAGAGCTTTCATCCATTTCATCTTTAAAGGAAATTTTCTTGGATCTAGTGGAAGAACTTCCTGTATTGGATGTGAATTCCAGGGTCTGGTGCTGTAACTGAAACAAAACATTTATTTGTGTGTATAAGTCATCGTGGTACAGTAGTAGCTACAATTTGATAGCAATGAAACAGTGGTTCAGTTGAAAAGGGAAATCGGGTATTTAACATGAACTAACAAAATAAACAATGATTGCACAGCATTTATTAATATTGTTTGATTATAATTTGTACATATACTACAACTGTAACATTAAAAGTTAATGCATTATAAACAAACATTAACTACAGTATAGTATATTTATAAACATTAACCAACACTGAAAAAAATTGTGTGTTAGATTTACTTAAAATGCATAAAGCTTAAGTTAAGTAAATTCAACTTATGGTTATTTTATGTCAGCATAACTTGAAAACCTTTGTTAGATATACACAAATGAATCATTCAACTTTATTTACTTAAAAAGGTATGTCACACGAATAAGATTTAACTGCTAATAGCACATTGTTTCAAATAAACTAAAAATATTATTGATTCTACCTTATTTAATTGGCTCAAAAGGAAAAAATGACAGGTCTATCATTAAAAAAAGATATTCTCTAAAAAAAAGTGCAAATAAAGCTGCACATTCACATGCGTAAATAATAATTTCATACATCAAACTGGATCCAACTTAACCAAATGGAACACTAATCACACTAATGGTGACTTTACACCAAACCACTAATTATAGTAAAACAAAATCAGGAATACTAAAAAGAGCTAAAATATCTTACAGACTTTATGCCAAAGAAATGTAATGAATTTATTATTTTACTTTATGTATCACTCAATGTTCACCTTATGATATTGGCACCCTTGGTAAATATGAGCAAAGAAGGTTGGGGGGGGGGGGGGGGGGGGGTTCTAGTCTTATTTTCAGGGGTATAAACATTAGGTATCACACAAGCCAAATTCCCTTAGTCCTCCATCACAATAGATAAGACCAAAGAATAAAGTTATGATGTGCAGCAAAAGGATGTTGAGCTCCACAAAAGGGAAATATCTAAAGCATTGAAAATACTAATTACCAGCATCAGAGTAATAATTAAGAAGTTCCATTCAACTAGAAATGTTAAGAATTGGCCTGGAAGAGGACGTGTTTCTATATAGTCTCCACGCATGGCGAGGAGGATGGTTTGAGTAGCCAAAAATTCTCCAAGGATCACAGCTGGAGAATTGCGGAAATTATTTGGGTCTTGGGGTCAGAAAGTCTACAAAACTACATGTCACCGACATCACAACCAGTTGTTTGGAGGGAGGGTTTCAAGAAAAAAAGCCTCTGCTCTCATCCAAAAACAAACACAAGCATCTTCAGTTTGCTAGACACTACTGGAACTTCAAATGGGACCAGGTTTAATGGTCAGATAAAACAAAAATAAGAGCTTTTTGGCAGCAAACATCAGAGATGGGATATGGAAAAGTACCTCATGCACACAGTCAAATATGGTGGTGGATCTTTAATGTTGTGGGGCTGTTTTTATGCCAGAGGTCCTGGACATCTTGTTCGGATACATGGCATCATGGACTCTATCAAATACCAACAGAAAAATCACAACCTGACTGATTCTGCCAAAAGCTTAAAATGGGCTGTGGTTGGATCTTCCAGCAGGACAATGATCCAAAACAAACATAAATATCAACACAAAAATGGCTCACTGACCACAACATCAAAATTCTACCATGGCCATCCCAGTCCCCTGACCTGAACCCCATAGAAAACCTGTGTGGTGAACAGAAGAGGAGAGTCCACCAGCGTGGACCTGGAGAAATGGTCTCTTGCCAAGTGTTCTCCAACTTCATTAGGCATTGTAGAAGACTAGAGCTAGTTATATTGGCAATGGGAGGTTGCACAAAATATTGAATAAAAGTGTGCCACTAATTGTGCCACACACATATATGAGGAAAAAAATAGTTTTTTGATAAAACTTGTGTTGTGTTTGCAATTGTTTGATATCCATTTGAGGATATATTTTTGTGAATATTTTTAATGAAAGTTCAAAAGGAAAAACAATAAAGACATATTTTTCACAGCCAGCCTTCTCTGCTCATTTACAAAGGGTGCCAATATTTTGCCACAACTGTAATTCATATTTTGTATTGTAAACTTAATGCAAATCAAGAAAAAAATATTTTAAATATGTCAGTTTCTGATTAAAAAGGTATTAATATATGTACAATGTCATGACCACTCACATTAAAATGAAGACTCCAGTCATATCAGTAACCTTATAAACGCTGTTTTATTCTTCATGGAGTGGGTCCACACATGGGGGCTGCCATGTTAGAATCATAAGACCAGCCGAATACTACTTGCTTAATCTCAGTAACCGTCCTGTTATTTTACACTTTTATTCATTGATTAAATAATCATGGCTGAATGTGAATACTATATTTCTCTAATGGCATCTGAAACTGAAAACTACTGACTAAAAACCAAACCACTAAGTGTCAGTGTAAGTCCAAAATGACACAAAGACAAAAGTTACTGAGTGCACCTTTAACAAGTGTTAACATAGACGTACAATTTTGCTTCTGCGTTAAATGTGAAGCAAATATCCTGTAATCCGTAAAATTCTTTATAAAATTATAAATCACATGCACTTTCTAATTCATTTAATAATTTTAAAACGATTAATAGGACACTTACCTGGCCATTTAACTGGCTTGTCATGGCCTCCCTCTCCAAGCGAGCAGCTTCATGCCTCCACATTCTAAGACACACCAGGAAGCTTACCAAGTACATAATCATGTTGATGAATATAAACGCTGTCCCAGCCATTTGACCCCCCTCCACGCGACAGAGATTAGACAGGATGGGGTTGATGCCGATAGTCATGAAGCAAAGCCCACCACGATGCAGATCATTCACATAGACAATACCAGCTGACATGTACAGCAGAGAAATTACTAGATTCATTACGGCCTCTGTAAGTGGCCACCATTTGGAGTCCAGCAAGATAGTTCGGTAATACATTGTTAGCCCTAAAACCAAAAGGACAATGGTCAGTATCCATGCAAGTCCAACAATTACTAACACAAAGGCTGTCATGGGTCCATTATAACGGTACCCATGCATATCACCAAGTCCATAATTTGGCCTGTAAAAATTAGACCACTCGCTGTCTCTCTGAACATAGGCGCATACACAGGCAAAAACCATTCCACCAAATAGAAGTTCAAGGCCAGCAAGCAGTCTTAAGAGACCAGGCCATGACTTCAGATAGGAATACTTCAACTTGTACACCTCCACTTTCTCAGCATAGTACTCTGCTGGGTGGATACTGGTCAGTTCTGATTCAGCAAGAGTGTCATACATGTACCCCATTGAAGGAGGGAAGTTTGGATTAAGATCACCAGAAATTGTCTCCTTATTTTCCCAATGTTTTCTGTCCTGCAGTGGGGTGACAGGAGGACTGCACCTCGTCCCATTGGGCAGAATTTGTATTCCACTTGAAGAGGGAGAATCTGATTCAGAATCAGTCTTTCTCCAGTTCTTAAACAGACCAGTCCAAGATTTCAGCAAGACACTTTTTTTCATCTTCTCAGTTTCCTCATTGCCCTCCTGCTTGGTTGATGAACTACTCGGTATAAAAGGGGAGTAGCTTAAGTTCTCGGAGTTCTCATCGGCTTGCATTTTTAAAGGATCTTCCTCGGCATGTGCTCTGCTGAGATCTTCACTTTGTGAGAATGAGATATCACCCAAACTTAATTGCTCCGGTCTGCTCAGGTCCCTCATTTTGCTTTATCTGGTGAAGATATCAAGGTAGAGCAGCTGTTTACATTCATCTTACATTCATCTTAGATCCCCCAAACTAATAAATATAAAAATACAAAGAGAAGATCTTTTTATTTTAATCTCACATCATTATGGTGAATTTTAAAGTGAAGCATGTCATGGTTTTAATATTAAAGCTGAAATGTTATTTGTTAAAATACTTTTTCATATCCCAGCTTAAAGTAATAGTTCACCCAAAAATAATAATTCTATCATCATTTACTCAACATTATGTCATCTCAGACTCACATGCTCTCTTTTTTCTGCAGAACAAACAAAGAATTTCTGATGGAAATAAGATGTAATAAAAAGAGATCGCGCCTAGATTGCAAATGGCAGGATATATAGTGAAAAAGGAGATACATTTTGGTCTGTTATTTTTTTGAAACATTGACAAATAATTCCAAATGCTGTCTGTCATTTTGACAGATAAGAAAATCTTTTGACCAGTTGTGTTTGGATTTCGAGGAGGAGGTCTCTGATTTCACGACTGCATACAAGGGTGTAGATTTGGCTTGAACATTTTTACAAGTATAAGAACAATAGAAAGTGCAAAAAAGTGGCATATCATTTCTGCAAATTATATTTAACATTTGATCAAACATGCAAACATGATGTTTGGAGCAGAATTCTCAGTTATGTTCGTGGTGTACCTTCAGATGTGAATGCTTTTCATCTGTGTGACTTCATGTTAATATCAGGCACACTGAAAAGGTTCCGTGAACTTGAGCATTTATGTATGCACTTTTTCAAATTTTCTTGAAGATATTTGCTTTTTGGAAAGCTGTCTTAATGACAATGTTTATTTTTGCAATTCTGTTTGATGGCACAAAAATTACACAGTTCAGCTTTCCATACTTTCTCTTACCCCAGCTTAATATGCAGTGGCAACTATAAGTAAGCCATTTGTAGGTTGATTCCCCCCAAAAGCCTAAACACTGTGGCCAAATAAAAACATTGCTCTGTTTGAGCATCCCAACCAGCCTGAAATAGCAACACCAAATAGCAACAGACTCAACCAAAATTATGACTTTGGGATGGGAATATCTGCTCAGGAAACCTGAAAACAGTTATAATAGTGTCATAGAATGTACACATTTACATTTAATAGTAATTGTTTTCAAAGTATTCGCCATTCACATGATTTCTGAATAATATAACATGCACCCGAATTTAAAGTTGATATGGTTAAAAGTCATTCATTGTTTTAGCTTTCAAAGTGCATCAAGTATTGTCATAATCTCTCATGATGTATGTATTTACAAAAGTTTCGTATTATCACGTGAAGTCCTAAGCGTTTGTCCAGTAAAACATCAGAAACCTCACCCCAGAATAAAAGAGTGGCAAAATGACACTTAAAAATCCTCACCTTGTTGGCAGGGCAGAGCAGTTTGTTGTTATTAAGGATGGCTGTGTCAAAATGGCTTCAGAAAGTAAAGGCATACAGATAAGAGAACGGACTCAAAGGCGTTATGGCAGGAAGCTGGAGCAGAGATTAAACATTAAACCTGCAGAACCCAGAGTCTGCTGCCTCTGGTGACGGGAACAGGCTGGCATAAACCATTACCTGCAGAGTGCAGCTTATGTTGTTTATACACAGGCGCTGGGATGTTAACACGACTCTCCTCATTTCGGAAACCCTCAAAAGTGATTAGGCAAGGGTGCTGGGTTTTTGGTTGAAATTTAGAAATAACTCATCCGGAATCCGCCAACAGAAAGTCATTTATACTTTGTCGTGTGAAACAGTTTTAACTGTCTTGTTATTTAAGGCCTAATCACTAGAGGGCAGTAGAGGAGCAGTGATGCATTACACTAATTCCACAATAAATCAACAGAGCCAAATGGTTGAATTTTGTTGCTCGTGTATAAAATAGGTTTAGGTTCGTCCCTCATGGATATGCAGTTTTAGCTCGGTCTCTATGACAGTCATCAATACTCGATACAATAGTCGAACAAACCAAAACTAAATACAGGAAATACTATTGAATGGCTATAGGTAGATCCAATCAATTTCCTGTGCATGTTTCTTTTAAACATAAGAATTAATGTCTTAAAAATTAATTTTTATACAATTATAAGCTTCAGATTTCTGCCTTTAAACCCTCCAACAAGTGGCCCCATTCACTTTCATTGTGCCTCACTGTAACCTTGATTTTTTTATAATTTTTTATTCTAAAGAAAAGGATGGACGAGTCAAAATTCATTTGTGTGGAAATTAACATTATGTCACAAATGCTGTTGATTGGGCTTAACATTTTTTAAAATATATATTTCTTTAAATTGGATCTTGTGCACAAATCTTTGATAAACTGGAATTGTTGTCACGTGTCTGTGTTCGTTTGACGATATGTGTCTAAATTCACCTTGGAAGATGGCCTAAGGGTTTTTGTCCCAAGATAGCATGGTTTATCTTCATTCCTCTTCAATTAACTGTTTATGAGGTCCGCTCCACTGTGTCTCATAATGGGCATGCATGCTGTCATTACCAACTTGACGTGGCCCATTTTCTTTACTCCTTTGGGATTGTCTCAAAAATATCCCTCTTTATTGAGCACTGCAACGTTCTCACACTTCAGGATCTATGTCTGCGGCCTTAAATAGCACTTCAACACTTCATAATAAGAATACACTGATAATTTTGCTCAAGGAACAGTGCGTTACATATTGACATAATTGCTTGGACAAATATTGTCTCAGTTATTTCAAAACTATTGTACCAGAAGTTTTTTATATTAATATCCTCAGAAGAAGGCTCCTATACTCACTGCAGTGCTTGCAGTCATAGCAGTGAAATAGTTATGTGGTATCACTAACATAGCCACAGGTCATCCCAGTTCATCCATCATCAAAGTGCTACATTCTCAAGAATTTGATATTTATTTTCTGAAACATGGGCAGATTTTGTCCACACTGTAGCTTCTTGGGCTATCTCTATGCAAACAAAATTAGAAGATCTCAACATTCAAGACCATGATAACCCATGCCTTTATGTACAGTCAACCTAGGAGGATACAAAATGCAAATTCATCTCTCTGTTTAATTACAAGAAAGGCAATAAAAAAGAGAGAGAAATAAAATAAAATCCTGTAGTCCAGTAAAATACTTTCTACTGATTTGGTGTCCCATTTACTGATTTATGTAGTTTGATGTCAGATGGAAAAAGCTAAATTGCAAATTACAACATTTAGACTGTGTTGACAGAGAAAGAGTGAGAAAAAAGATCAACCGGGGTCGTGGTCATATTACTTGCAATCAAACTATGCAATAATACATGAAAGTATGTTTGACAAAAGTCATACTTTTGTGTTTAAAAAAGTATTATATTGCACTTTTTAGGATTTTGGTCGTCAACAACAGCTTAAAAAGGGTCTGTTCCTCTATTTTGTCTACCATAGGTATTTAATGTTTGTTGACCAGATTCTTCGGTTTCTGTTTGGTCCGAATGTACAGGAAGCTATATTTCAACAATGTAGGTTGTGAGAATTCTACATCCAATTTTTACCTCTCCATTTTTGTTATACAATAGACATTAAAGTAGATATTATTGTTCAGCAGGGTTGCTAATTGTAGGCATTGTTTGTACAGATACAATAAATAAGACCTAAACACACAGTATTAACAATACTGAAACAGGTTTGAATAGGAGTCCTTTTGATTGTGGAGAAATCTTTGAATAGTAAATCACGGAAATAATTTATAAAACAATTAACCGGCAAATCAGCCAGTGCGTTTGTGTGCGTACGTGAGTCTTTAAGTGAGTGTGTAATTGTCACTAACTTACGATTTACTTGAGATGTTATGATGTATAAAACATATGTATTTAAATAAAGCTTACGCTTTGGTTAGGAATCCAGTACTCTGTAAATAAAAGACTAAAAAAATATATATTACAAATCATCCATACATATTAAATCACTGCACAAGGGTGTGCGTATGAGATCCATTACCCTTTTTTGCCTGGTCTTATTTAAAAAATAAAATGTTGCCAGATTTGAATTGCAAAAATGATGTCTCAGATGTTTAAGGGAACTAAGATGGAAACATGTAACTGACTCTTTGTCTAATTTGAAATTATATGATGGGTTGATGTTTGTAGTCAGCTACCATAAATTCTAATTTGTGACAATTACATCGAACACATAACATTGTCAGTTGCTCTAAGGTAATGAGATTATTCAAGACCATATTCCATTGAGATGTCAGAAAAATACAAGTGAACAGGAGAGACAGATGTTTGCTCTAAGCTGCCTTAACGGTATATTCTGAAAAGTGCAAATATGAGCCACAATAAAGTCTTCCATATGCATCTTCTTCGGCTCTCTTAGACATACTCTCTCAGAGAAGGTCTCCAAGAATTTTTCAGGATTATACAGCTATTCGTTTGGTTTTTATCCTACTTTTCATTGATTCTACAATCTCTTGGTAGATTTCATTTATAGGTAGAACAAGGAATGCATTAAACATTACCACATTACTGCACCTCTATTTTTGCAACTCTAAAAATACTATCCAACATTTTAAAAAGGAATCTCTGTGTAAAAAATAAATGAAATTAAACAAAGAACACACACATACATTTGAAAAACCATCCATAATCCATTCGTCACAATTGCACTGAAACATGCAAAGGTTTAAATCTCAGTTCTGTCATACATTTGTGCCTACCACAGCATTTAGCACTCTGTGCTGTCATTTCAAATTAAAAAATACAGCCTCTCTTTAATGTGAAGACTTCTGGAAGCTCAGATTTGGTTCAATGAAAGTGTTACTTTACAAACTTGAGTACTAACTGTTCCTTAAAATGTCCTTAAGGGATTAGTTCACCCAAAAAAGAAAATTCTCTCATCATTTTCTCACCCTCATACCATCCCAGATGTGTATGACTTTCTTTCTTCAGTTGAACACAGTTGAAGATTTTTAGAAGAATACCTCAGCTCTGTAGGTCTGCCTTTATGTGATTTTTGGAGCTTCAAAGTTCTGGCACAATTCTCTTGCCAGAACTTTGTGCCAGAATTGTGCCAGAATTTTGAAGCTCCAAAAATCACATAAAGGCAGAATGAAAGTAGTAGATTCCAGTGGTTTAATCAATGACCCACTTTTTTGGGGGGCGAGAACAGACCAAAATGCTACTCTTTTTCGCTGTACATCTGGACAGCAGTCTCCTTGCCGATCATGATTTCAAGCTCGATTACACTTCCTATAGCACAATGCATGTGTCAAGCAGTAGGGTTAGAGACTGCAATGACAAGATTTACAGAGAAAATGAGTTACATTTTGGTCTGTTCTCTGTTCTCTGATTTCTGGTCACCATTCTTTTGCATTGTATGGACCTACTGAGCTGAAATATTCTTCTAAAAATCTTTGTTTGTGTTCAGCAGAAGAAAGAAAGTCATAAACATATTAGATGGCATGATGGTGAGTAAATGATGAGAGAATTACATTTTTAGGAGAACTATCCCTTTAAACTTTCTTTCTTTTTTCTTTCTTTCTTTCTGTAGTAACCGGTGGTAGTATTGAAAGGCTGAAAAATAAGAGAGGACTGCAAGAGTTAATGTAATTGCTAAGACAAATTTGTAAAAATGTCTTAAAGAGGAATGTATCTGAAAAAGGAATGCAATGCTTGTGTTACAGTAACATTGTACAAAAACTCGCTCCAAAAATTGTAAATGAACAACCCACCACAATCTATACATTCAGGCACTGAAAAAAATAACATGCCAATATGTAACTAAAAAAGGTTAGTTGCACCCAATTTCCCTTAAAAGAGCAAGGGAACTGAATCCTTAAAGTTGTCATTCCGGCAATATTCTCCTCAGTAGTAAGGTCATGAGCTCCCACTCTCCAGCTGAATACTGAGTGATCACAGAGCACCTATTGGCGCTCTCAGTGCTCATCCTGGCATTGGGAAAACACCACCACAGATGTCTTGCAGAACCATTTAATTTCTTCTATTTGGTTATGTCTCTCCTCTGTGTTCTACATTGGTTGACACTGGCAGGCATTGCTTGGGCCCACTTCCCTGTGGACCCCATGATCTCCAGTTTTAAGGACCAGTTGGACTCACTTCAGCTTCAGTCTTGTAAATATATGAAGGCTTTACAAAAAAGCTAACTTGAACAGCCATACAATGGCTAAACATAAACCATATATCTACTATTTTTGATAATTCTTCTCTATTTATTAATATGAGTCCTCAACATCAAGTCCTCAATAAAAGTTTGATCAGCTTACATATGTCTGAGACCTTTGGATGCGGTAAGCAGGTCCAGGCCAGTGTTAGCCAGTGTTAGCCACTGTCGGAGGAAGTGTGTGGGGCAGTGGAGGGGGAGCGCCGCCGTCTGGAGGGGGTCCAGGAGCGCTCCGAGCCTAGCGAGGCAGGGTGGAAGCGGTTCACAAAACTGTCCAGGAGGTCCTGCTGCTGCTGAGTTATGGCTTGGGAGATCAGACAGGGCAGAGCCTGCAGGCTGCCTGTGACAGCGTCCAGCTTGTCCTCCAGCGTGCCAATGCGCTTGTCCAGCTCCTCACTGCGCTCCTGCAGCTCTGACACCAGGTCATACATCACATTCTGTGTCTACAGGAGATGGAGAGTGAGATTAAATGAAAGCACATTCCCAATGAATAAACAAATATAAAGTGCAGTTGCAGGGAAAAGTATGTGAACCCTGTCAAGAAAATGTCCTAGTCATATTTAACCTCAAATCAATACAAAAAATATGACTGATTATTCTCATTATCGTAACAGTCATATTTTCACTGTATTACAGTAAAAAAAAGATTTTTGGTTTTAAAATCAGTGAAAATGAAGAGTCAAGAAGTACTATTATGTTGTATAATTACTTTACAATTTAAATAATAATTTTCTTCACATTGCAGTAATGACAATATCATTATGAGCATCTTTTTTTACCATTGCATTGAAAATAATTGGGGTTTAAAATATATATAATTGTCATGAATATGTCACAATGTAAAATAAATCGGACAAAATAAAATATTTAGTTTCATTTGATTTTGGAACGTTGTGTCGAAGAAGCGACACTAGGAGTCTCTCTTGAGCGCCGAATATGCCTCTGATTTATGAAAAAAGGCCAATGAGAAGTTGGCAGACAGTATTTGCATACCCCACCCCCGGACATACTGGTATAAAAGCGGGGAAATACGTAGAGTTCATTCAGAAATTTTCTTCGGAGCCGATGGTTGTGCATGCAGTCAGCTGCGAGTAACACACCTGTTCCTGTTCCTCTGATGCTTCTACTGCTGTTGGATCTACGGCGCACTTCAGTGGCTTTCTCCTTCTTGCACGGCAGTGCATTTTGCCCCTGGGCGCTTCGACAGCGCAGAACTTGAAAGAGTTTATTAAAAGAGTGATTTTTTTTTTGTAAAAAAGTAATTTCCTCTAAAGAGCAATACACAGCGGTAGAGTGCTCTCCGCTTCAGACGGCCACAGGCGTCTGACGTGGATGACTCCCCTGGGCTGCCGCCTTCGGGCCAGCACGCCCAGGCTGAGGCTGACGCGCAGATGACCGACATGCTTTCCTGGGCAGCCGCCAGCGTGGGGTTAGACTGGAACCCTCCGTCCTCCCCACAGCCATCGCAGTTGGATGACTGGTCCCTGGTCCCTGGGCGCCACTCACACACCCCCCCGGTCCTGTTTTTGATGAGCTGACGTCTTCGTGGAGAGCACCCCTCTCCACTCGTCCCTCATCTGGTCTCGCTACCCTCGAGCGGCAATTCCCAGAGACCAAGACATTAGCTCCAGAGCTGGTAAGCAGACCACTCCGTCCCCCGGTGGAGGGCCGGGAGGAGAATCTTTTGTTGAATTTATTTCATTTGCCCCACATTCTCAATAACAGAGCTATTTCCTTTGTCTCTGGGTCACCTGGCCCGCAAATGCCGTTCACATGGCACTCTGCCGCCAGATTTCAACAGTCCCGGCATGCTGGACGTGGACCCTCCGCCTTCAGCCCCATGACTGTTTCCCGGCTGGCCGGTTCTGGCGAGTCTAGAGAACGCCTACGTTGGACCTTCTCCTCAGTCGCTAACCCGCCCCCTGCCGGGTGTGCGGAGCAAGGTAAGTGCTTTGAGTCTTTTCTCAGCACCAGAGCCTCGGGATGCGTCCTCGCCTCCCGATGCCGTATTACCTGCTCCGCCCACTGCGAAGCCCTTCCGGGTACGTCAAAAATAATCGTCCCCTTGGTGCCCCTAGCACGGAGCTTGGATGCATGGCTTTCCCTTCCCAACCCGTCATGCTTTCTGGCCTGGACCATCCGACTCGGTTACGCAATTCAGTTTGCCAGGCCTCCGCTCCCCTTCATGGGCGTTCGCTTTACCGCAGTACACGGCGAGCATGCCAAATCCCTACTCTCTTACTAAAGGACGCAATAGAGCCTGTCCCTCCAACTGAAATGAAGAAGGGTTTCTACAGCCCTTACTTCATCGTACCCAAGAAAGGCGGTGGCTTACGACCGATCTTGGATTTGCAAGTTTTCAACCGGGCTTTGCACAAACTTTACACAAAATGCTCACGCAAAAACACATCTTAACTTGCGTCCGGCATCTAGATTGGTTCGCAGTGGTAGACCTGATGGACGCATACTTCCACGTCTCAATTTTGCCTCGACACCAACCCTTCCTACAGTTCGCATTCGACAGCCAGGCATATCAGTACAAAGTCCTCCCCTTCGGCATGTCTCTGTCCCCTCGTGTCTTCACGGAAGTCGCAGAGGCAGCCCTTGCCCCGCTCCGAGAAGCCAGCATTCGCATACTCAATTACCTCTACGACTGGCTCATTCTGGCCCAGTTACTATGTGCTCACAGAGACCAGGTGCTCAGGCACCTCAGCCGTTTGGGGCTTCAGGTCAACTGGGAAAAGAGCAAGCTCACCCCAGTTCAGCGCATCTCTTTTCTCGGCATGGAGTTAGACTCAGTCTCAATGTCAGTACGTCTCACCAACGAGCGTGCACAGTCGGTGCTGGAATGCCTCGCCACATTCAGACCTGGCACAGCAGTCCCCTTAAAACATTTTCAGAGGCTCCTGGGGCATATGGCATCCTCCGTGGCAGTCGCGCCGCTGGGGTTGATGCATATGAGACCGCTTCAGCACTGGCTTCAGACTCTAGTCCTGAGACGAGCATTTCAAACCCTGGACAGACCTCTGCTTTCTGCAGGCAGGAGTACCCTTGCAGCAGGTGTCCCGATGTGTCCTGGTCACGACTGACGCCTCCAGATTGGGTTAGGGCACTGTGTGCAACGGGCACGCAGCCGTGGGCCGTTGGAAAGGGGCCCCGCTCCACTGGCACATCATCTGCCTAGAGTTTCTGACTGTTTTCTTTGCCTTGCGGAAGTTTATCCCGTTAGTTCGAGACAAACATGTCCTAATCAGGTCATAGAGTACCACCGCGGTAGCGTACATAAATCGCCAAGGTGGCACCAAGAACTCGCCGACCCGATCCATTGCGTGTACTTAAACTAACCTGTACTGGAATAGATGCTCCACAGGTCAGGACTCCTGCTTGGACTCCACCTGTGTGTATTTTCCATGGTACGGTCCCCTTACGAGTGGACCCGCGTCTCCCTTAGGCAGTCCCAGATGCCCTCCAGTCGCCGTGTTGTAGCAACTCCCCCCTCCTTGAGGCTGGATCGACCACCACGCTACCTTTCACATGTCGCCTGAAAACCCATGTGATGTATTCACCACTCTTACCTCCCCCTTCATGGGCAGGTGTGGTCTCTGCAGGGTCTTTTCCCCCTGAAAGAATAGGAAACTGGGTAAGACCCCCTCCCCTCGATGCGTGTAAGGGCCCCAGCCATTTCTTGCTCTATGCGGAGAAACATAGAGAGAAAAGAGGCCCGGGCTCGGCCCGTTCCCGGGTTGGTAAGCATCGCCTTGTTCTCCTGTTTAGGGTACCAGAAGGATTCTGACGACTTTTATGGGGCATTGGGGAAGGGTACGTGCAGTCTGACACAGCTGGTCGCCTTTGCACATAAAATACCTGCCCGCTCCTGTGTCAGCAGAACACATACACGGCTCAGCGCATGGCGTGATTTAAATTGGACCCCTACTGTGGCTTCTTCGACACAACGTCAAAGTGAGCGACAGACTGGGAACATCTAGGTTACATATGTAACCTACATTCCCTGATGGAGGGAACGAGATGTCGTGTCCTCCCGGCCACGTCGCTGAGCCGAGCCACTGTTGTGGCAGGACCATTTCCGGCTCCTCATAAAAATCCTGAATGAACCCGACGTATTTCCCCGCTTTTATAATCGAATGTCCGGGGGCGGGGTATGCAAATACTGTCTGCCAACTTCTCATTGGCCTTTTTTCATAGATCAGAGGCATATTCTGCACTCAAGAGAGACCCCTAGTGTTGCTTCTTCGACACAACGAAGGAACTCCATCAGGGAACGGAGGTTACATACATAACCTAGACGTTTCATGAGAACCTCCTCCTTGGATTGACCATTGATTTCTACATAAACTAGTCATGAATATGATCTGATTTTCAACTCATGTCACAACATTAGACGAACACATCTTTATTCAATTTGCCCCACATTCTCAATAACAGAGCTATTTCCTTTGTCTCTGGGTCACCTGGCCCGCAAATGCCGTTCACATGGCACTCTGCCGCCAGATTTCAACAGTCCCGGCATGCTGGACGCGGACCCTCCGCCTTCAGCCCCATGACTGTTTCCCGGCTGGCATCTATATATCAATCCATCCATCCACCCATCTATCTGTCTATCTATCTACAGTGGCAAAAAAAATACGTGAACCCTTTGGAATTTGCTGGTTTTCTGCATTAATTTGTCATAAAATGTGATCTCATCTTCATCTAAGTCAAAAATATAGACAAACACATGTGCTTAAGCTAACAACACACAAACAAATGTAACATTTTATGTTTTAATTAACACATCCCATTAAACATTCACAGTGGTGGGTAAAAAGCACAGCCACCCTGACATTATCTTGTAGGATGTCTTGATAAACTTGGGAATTCATTTTTCCCTCAATAATGACAAGGCCCTGAAGCAGCAAAGTAGCCCCAAATCATGATGCTTCCTCCACCGTACTTCACAGTTGGAATGATGTTTTTATGTTGGTATGCGGTGCCCTTTTAACGCCATACGTAGTGCTGCGTGTTCTTCCCAAACAATTCAAACTTAGATTAAACCAACATTTTGTCAGTAGCGTTGTGGAGTGTCAAGGTGATCTTTGGCACATTTCAGGTGTTCAGGTGTCTCCATTTATAGACAATTTGTCTGACTGTGGACAGATGAATATCCAAGCACTTCGAGATACATTTGTAACCCTTTCCAGCTGAGATTACTTTTTTGCGAGGCATGGTCCACATCAGCAGATCCTTCTTATAAAAAGCACTCAAACATTTTGAGTTTGCTACTTACAAGACACTAATAAGCTTTTGTTGAAGTCATTATCCTCGGGGTTCACAGATATTTTTTTACAACCTACACTGTGAATGTTTGAATGATGTATTCAATATGTACAAGGAAAATTATTAGTTATTAGTGTTATTAGTTAAAACAGATTGTGTTTGTACAATATTGTAACTTAGATGAAGATCAAAACAGATTTTAAGACAAATGTATACATAAATGCACATAATTCCACTTTCTTGCCATGATTTCCATCTATCTATCCATACATCCATTCATCCACCCAGCTGTAAGTATGTGCTATCTGACTATCAAATCTTTCAAATCCAAAATCTTTAATTTATCACATTTTGTACTAACAGACCATAAGTTTTTTTTCCACTGGCACAAAGCTACTGAAGTTTAAATTATTCTGCTGAAGATATAGATGGCTATATGCACAGTAAAAACATAGGAACAAAACATTTCAGCCTTCAATCTACCTTTGCCAAGTCCACCAGTGTGTTGGCCTGGTCATTGAGTTTCCTCTGCTCCATTTTCACACTGCGGAGCCTGAGAGGAGGCAGGGTTATGGAGGGGTAGGGGGGTTGGGAGGAGGGGGACGTTAGGGAAGAGTAACAGATTCCTGTCAGGAAGACTTGATAAGGATGAGGTAGAGAGAGAGAGAGTGGCCTGCATGCACGCATTCACAGTCCTGTTTGCCATACCAGTCATGCAAACCCAATCTATGAAATGTAAAAAAGAGAAAACTCTTAACTTAACGTTCAAACATGACACATCTCCTTTTGCCCCTGCAGGCACGCATCAACCATTCACAAAAAAAGCCATCCGAGAGCCTTGTTTGTGGATGAGGTCAAAGGAAGTGGCAAACAGCTGAGGTAGAGGTACATGTGACACCGTTGAAAATGCTTGTGAGAATGGCATTGCTTGCTGTGGGCTTGGTACTGAACAAAATTTTAAAAGAATGTGTTAATGTTTGTTTTTTTATTATTTGTGCCATACTATGAAAGAGTAAAGGGATGACTCTAACCATGAGGAGACATTGTAAGAAAGGCTGCCTAAGTATCCTGCCCGTTATGTGTCATAATTTCAAATAATGTCAGCCGTTCCAATTTGTGGAAAAGTAACTAAATGCCAAGATTTGCAAGCTTAATGGCTTTTGAGCATCCAAAAATAGAAATATGGAGATGCAGGACATGGTCAGCATTCTTTCTAATGCAAAAACTCCATATCATCTTGCATCAAAGCCCTGGATGACCATAAATGTCTTTGCTTTGAGGAAGTCATGAAGTTAGTGCCTGTGGTGGAAGGTAACATAGCATCAACCAAATACATGATTTATCTATAGACATAGTCTATAGCAGTTAATTGCAAGAATATACTGTATAATGAAAGTTAAGTTTTAATGGTGCTGTTTAAAAATGTCCTGAAAATCCTGTCCCACCATAAGAATGTTGTACTGAGCTTATTTTGTTCTCCAAACGTTTGCAAAATCATCTAAACATGCAAGGTGGGGCTATCAATGCAAGTTAATACAGAGATTTACGCTTTGGAATAATGGAATCGGTGCAAATGAACAAATCAACAGTTCCAAAGATGCTTCTCCTTCAAAAGGTTAAAGAAAACCATACAGCATTAAGTAATGTTGCATCTTTTTCATTCTAGACTTAGAATGGAGAGAAGCATTATAGGTAACCAAAATCAGCATTCAGCGTCCGACTCCATGCATATGAAACAGAGACAGGGAGAATGTGGGGAGGAAAACACAGAGGACAAAACTTACTTCTGAGCTCTGCAGTGATAGAGCAGAACGAAGACAAAACACAGTTCAAGTTTAGAAACCACAACATATACACAACATGTGAGCCATTACACTGCACTATAACCACAAGGTAAGGGTTTGGGGAAGGAGAGGGGAGAAGGACAATCATCACATTACAAAGAACAACATGCTGATTTCTTTACTACTTGTTTAGAACAACTGCACTTATTCCTAATATATTTTAACATTTAATTGACAAAACGTTTATCTAAGAATCAGTAATTTTGGCAACATTAAATACCTGCCCCTTTTAATTCAACATGACTTAAGAAAATGTACAACAGATCCTTTAAGAAAGAGACAAAACCAAAATTTTCAAAACATAAAACACAGTAGGTTCAGTTGTTTCTAGAATTAGTAACAAATTCTAAAAATAGTGTGAAAATGTCTACCCATAGAATTTTCTATTTTTAATACATTTTTGTGATTTGATAACAAATGACACTGATTGTTCAACTGACAAGGACAAATGGTTATAACTGCAGTTTATAAGCGTGAATAAATAGCATGCAAAAATGCTGAAGTGTGGAAAATTTTTGCTTACTGGTGAATGGCCTGCAAGAACTTGCGCTGATGTTTGCGCACTTTGGCATGATCTATTTTCTTCACTAATTTTGTGTGTTTGTAGATGAGCCATGTTTCCCTGAGTACATTGGCAGCTGTGTTCTTTACCTGGGATTAATGGATGAAAATGTAACATTACTTACAGATAACCACAGTCAAACACTGATAGAGAATTCTGAAAAATAATTACATTCCATCTATATTAAAGGGATAGTTCACCCAAAAATTTAAATTCTCTCATCATTTACTCACCCTCATGCCATCCCAGATGTGTATGACTTTCTTTCTTCTGCAGAACACAAATGAAGATTTTTAGAAGAATATCTCAGCTCTGTAAGTCCATACAATAAAAGTGAATGGTGACCAGAAATCTGAAGGTCCAAAAAGCAGATAAAAGCAGCATAAAAGGAATCCAAAACATCCACTTTCACTGCACATATGAAAGTCACATGTAGCGGCTGTATAGTATCACATTCACATCTGAAAGTGAAAGTGGAGATTTATAGTAAAAAAGGACTTTGATCCATTTCTCACCCACACCTATCATACTGCTTTTGAAGATATGGATTTAACCACTGGAGTGCTGCTTTTATATGCTTTTTGGACCTTCAGATTTCTGGTCACCATTCACATGCATTTAAAGGAACAACAGAGCTGATATATTCTTCTAAAAATCTGTTTGTGTTCTCAGAAGAATGAATGTAGTACACATTTAGGATGGCATGAGAGTGAGTAAATGATGAGAGAATTTACATTTTTGGGTGAACTAACCCTTTAAATGTGGTACTATTTTTGAGTCCCAAGATGAGGAAACATTACTATTTTTAAAAACAAAACAAAGGAAATATAATATGTTAAAAAGAATAGGGTTTTTTCAGTATTATGTAATACATACTGTAAATAATATGTATGCATTATTCATTGTTTCAGGCAACTTTGATCATACAGCTGAAGTTAGAAGTTTACATACACCTTTGCCAAAGACATTTAATTGTAGAAAAGTTGCTGGATTTTGGCCGGACATAACTGGTGTAACTGTGTCAGGTATGTAGGCCTCCTTGCTCGCACATGCTTTTTCAGTTCTGCCCACACATTTACTATCGGACTGAGGTCAGGGCTTTGTGATGGCCACGTCAATACCTTTACTTTGTTGTCCTTAAGCCATTTTGCCACAACTTTGGAGGTACGCTTGGGGTCATTGTCCATTTGGAAGATCCATTTGTGACCAAACTTTAACTTCCAGTCTGATGTCTTGAGATGTTGCTTCAATACATCTACATAAATTTCCTTCCTTATGATGCCATCTATTTTGTGAAGTGCACCAGTCCCTCCTGCAGCAAAGCACCCTCACAACATGATGCTTCCACCCCCATGCTTCATGGCTGAGATGGTGTTCTTTGGCTTGCAAGTGTTACCCTTTTTCCTCCAAACATAACGATGGTCATTATGGCCAAACAGTTTGATTTTTGTTTCATCAGACCAGAGGATTTTTGTCCACATATGCACTTGCAAACTGTAGTCTGGCTTTTTTATTATGTTTTTTGAGCAGTGGCTTCATCCTTGCTGAGCAGAGACGATATAGGACTCGTTTTACTGTGGATATAGAAACTTGTCTACCTATTTCCCCAAGTATCTTCTAAATACATCAATCTCTAGGAGACAGAATGCATCTCCTTCCTGAGTGGTATGATGGCAGCGTGGTCCCATGGTATTTATACTTGCATACTATTGTTTGTAAAGATAAACGTGGTAACTTCGGGCATTTGGAAATTGCTCCCAAGGATGAACGAGACTTGTCGAGGTCCAAAAAATATTTCTGAGGTCTTGTCTGATTTCTTTTGATTTTACCATGATGTCAAGCAAACTGAGTTTGAAGGTAAGCCTTAAAAAACATCTACCGGTACACCTCCAATTCAGTACACCTCCTATCAGAAGCTAATTGTTTAAAGGCTTGACATAATTTTCTAAAATTTTCCAACCTGCTTAAAGGCACAGTTAACTTAATGTATGTAAATTTCTGACCCACTCGAATTGCGATATAGTCAAATTAAAGTGACACAATCTGTCTGTAAACAACTTTTTGGAAAAAATTACTTGTGTCATGCACAAAGTAGATATCCTAAACAACTTGCTAAAACTATAGTTTGATAATATTAAATCTGTGGAGTTTTAATGACTTCAACCTAAGTGTATATAAACTTCAACAGTATTATACTTTTTTCAAGGGAAAACATTTTTTTTAGAGGATTATGAAAAAATTTTCATGATTGATTAACAATCTACACAAAATATTTTTCAAATAAATAATTTACCTAACATAAATGGCTAGTTGTTGCCTAACTTTGATAGATTTAGATCAGTCACTTACTCGTTTACAAAGTTGAGTGTCCATCATAAAATTGTGGACATGTTTCTCAGCTTTTGTCAGTTCTAACTTTCTGGCTACCACTGCGACAACAAGTGCAGTGCAGCCAGCTCCCTACAAGAACAGATGTTAAATATTATCACATTTGAAAAGAAATATTCACATAAAAGTATAAAAATAAATATTTTACATTCATCACAATGTCATGTTTATAATTTGTGAAATGATAAAAGAAAACATACCATGATTCCTGTGAGTAGACAGACCCCTTTACCACAGTATGTATGTGGGACCATATCTCCATAGCCAATTGATAGGAAAGTTATGGAAATGAGCCACATAGCTCCAAGAAAGTTGCTAGTGACTTCCTGTTTGTCATGATACCTAAAATAGTAAGAACAGAAAAGGCAGATAGCAATGATCAGGCTATGAGGAACACAACTAACAGTTTAACTATGAATATATTAAAGAGGAACCTTTGGCCCAATCGGCAAAATAATTTAATAAATTACTCAACATTAGGCCCTGAGGAGAGAAAATTATTTAAACTTTTAAATCCCTTATGTATATCCTAATAATGAGTTCTGACCATATAATGTATACAAAAACATGGAAAAACAAATGAAATTCAAAGCAATTAAAACATTAATTTAAAAAAGACAGCTATTGATATCCTGTAGAATTCTTATTTCCGATCAAAAGAGCCGACAGCCACAAGTGGCCAAATAAAGCCTCTGTTATTTTTTATATTTAAAAAATGCTTGACTGTGAAATACAGTCCAAAAATAAATTCAAAGGATGATGCATTCTGCTGAAGAAATTTTCAATAATCCAGATAGGATGAGACAAATACAAATTGCCTATTACTTTCTTATATATAAATACACTTATTATAAAGTTATTAAAAAAAGCTTGTGATAGATACACTAGACTATTCTCATCAGCTCATCCACATATCTGCAGGGGGTTGACCTTTTCAGCAGTCTGTCAAAGAAGAGCTAACCACAGGTCAGAGGGCATCTTTCTGCATTTAATACAATAAGGGGAAGACTTCTGAAGAGGAACATCAATGTATACAAGACCCAGGCTAATCAACAATCATATCAGGTAGCCAGACTGAACGCAGATGACCCATAATATTAATTCAGATTCAAAACCTAATTGTATCTAATCAAGTGTGAAATTGTACCTCAAGCACCAAAACACATTGTTTGCATAAGAAAGACAAAGATTTTAATCTGAGCAATTAAATGCTCTTAATTGTCCCCTCAAAGCCAGCATACTCAAAAACACAAGAGAGGTCATGCCACTATAAATTGTACTTGTCTATAGCAAAATTCAACTCTGCAGTCATGCTCCAGGAGCAGGATAATTGTATTTGTGATGTAGTAGAGCCAACATTTTCACATGCGAAAAGCAGTGTTACCATGCAGGCATTTTAAAGAAGAAATCCACATCCTACATGCTGAGATATAAGCCAGTATATTGAGAGCAGAGAGGCAAACCCTCTTGTAAAACTGACCACCACATTAAATAAGGTCAAAAATATCAACCATATTAATTCGGGAATACTTTGAGCATTATTTAAAATTTGTTCCAGTGGCTAGACAGCGAGGGTGTATTCTCATAAATTATGAGATTTGCCCATGTGCTAGATCCCCACTGTGAAACAACTCACAGTGCTGGTGCAAACCGTTGTCATATAGGTTCAGTCATTTTAAAATGATCTTTTTGGAGCTGGTGTCAGATCTCAGAAATACAGTCCTTGTTATGCTAATCACTGGACGTACCAGATTTTACTCTAGAAGAGCTCTGGTAAATACCCTTTTTTTACACTACACTTTCATTCTAGAATTATCTCAACCAAAGCTATTTCCTAGATGCCCATTAGACTTAATAATTGTTATAGTACGACTTTGGGAAGAGGGCTGTTTTTGCACACATGAACATAATGCAATAAAGGCTTGACTATTGACTGCACACTGTCATCATTATTAGCTTGCCTTTATTTAGACACTGCAGCAGTGCATGAACATTCCCTCAATGCTGAAGATATCAGAACCCAAGAATGAAACATACATGGCCTTCTAAAGCTCTCAATATACTGTATGAAATACTGGCATAAAAATGGAGAAGAGCTGGCACCACCTGAAGAAAGTGGGGTCTGAAGAAAATGTCCCCAAAGTATCCCATTCAAACCTCAATTTTCCCCATACAACCTCTTCAGATGGTTGTTTAGTGCCAAAATTCAGTAACTGTTTCAAAGAACCCAGCAACGAGAAGACAATCCCATACCTGTTATGAGTCAAACCCTGACAGCATGGTTAGAGGATGCAGTGATGTTTTTTCAAATTGTTCACCTATGGTAACTAAGTGTCACACAGTGGTAGGGCTGTTTATTGATACAGATTTCCCTATTCGATTCCAATTCACAAACTCTCAGTCCGATTCAAATATTGATTAGATTAGCTATCGATTCATATGGGTACATTTCTGTTAAACCAATATTTAACTCTCAACAAGCAGTGAATGGACCTCTGTGCTAATACCTTCTTCTCCACTACACTACTCGATCACTTGTGAGTGAAATCTGAACATTTACTAGCCAGTGGCTAATCATAGACATTTTTAGAGATTTTGAGATTTGGTTGCATATGCAAGTAATTTACTTGCATTATAGAGTTACCATATAGAGTTAAAGATCGATCTTGAGATTTATGAATCATACCAAAATCGTTCAAACGTAGAACGCAATGCATCAGAAAATCTATATTTTTACCCAGCCCTACACAGTGGGCTATCACAAAGCCACATATAATCATAGTTTAAAGGAATAGTTCACCCAAAAATGAATATTCTGTCATCATTAACCCTTGTTATTTTAAAGACTTTCTTTCTTCCCTAGAATGCAAAAGGAGAACTTTAAATAATGTACTGGTTGCTCTTTTCCATACAGCTACAGTTAATAACCAAATCTTTCACTCTTCAAAAAGGATGCAAAAGCACCATAAAAGTATCATAAAAGTGGTACACACAACCTGTGCGTGACTTCTGAAGCCATATCATAACTTTGGTGAGGAGAAAACCGAAATGTAAGTTATTAATTGAAACTGAATTGAAAAGAGAGACCAGTACATTATTATTAAAAAAATTCTCATGTTGTGTTCCGTTGAAGAAAATAAGTCATACAATTTTGGAACAACATGAGAGAGAGGAAGGGATGACAATTTTTATTTTGGGGTGAACATAAAATACATTCCAACATAGAGTTTAATTTTCCTCACACTGCATGTTAAGCCGGCGTCACACTAGCAGAATTTCCAAAAATGTACATAATCAATGGCTAGTTGGTCTGAAACGGAGCACACATTAAGCCCAAAGTATACTTCGGTCAGACTTGTGATGCCAATTTTGTCATCAAACAGCAGAGGACTTGAGCACAGTACGTGCGTAGCCTGGTTTTTCTAGACGCGCAGAATGCGCATGCGCCTAGAGTTATTTGCACTAATTATTGGGTCCACAAGGTGGCAACACTCACATCTCAGCCATTGCTATCACAATTAAGTGCTAGAAGATGTAATCGGCAGTAAACAACAGAAGATGAAGGTAAAGACATGTGAAGGTCAAAAGCGTGTGTGAGGAGGTCAGGAGATACCTGCATTTGTATAACTCAAGTCTGAAGGACAATAAAATCTTTATGTCTCTATACACCAGAGGAGAAGTAATCCACTATCTCATATCAGTCATAGCTCATGCTAAGGTCAAATGAAGTATACTGTGAAAGGCTCGCATTCGTCTGTATGCAGACGCTAAGCGTTCATGTCAGAATCAAAGTATACTTTGGAATTTAGCATCTGCCAGCAGGATATTGTTAATACCTTTACTGACAAGAAGGCTCTTGTTTTCTCGTCAAGTGACCAATGAGCTTCTTCTTTTACTGAAAATACTGACAAGACATCATGCTAAACTGAATGTTTTTATCAGGATCACATTCAGTCATATTACAAATGCAGATTCTAATCCATAGTAATTCGGTTACCAAGCATATTTCCTGGAGTTCTCCTACATTAAAAAGACAATAAAATCAGAAAGTGGGGCAGAACAGTCAGATTTTATTGAACGTAATTTCTTTATTCACTAAAAGCTGCATATGGACATACGTTTTCTACGACAAGCCCGAGGGGATAAATACACAAGTTACTCTATGAATCGCATCCTAAAGCATTCGATTACAATTGTTTATGTTCACGTGGTACTCCTGTTGTTATTTCGGCGTGCTCCACGTGACTATGTCGGCAAGTGTGTCATACCTTTGACTGAAGAAAATCAAGTTGTTTGGGGTCAGGTAGTATGACACCGGCTTTAGAGGCCTCAGTGTGACAATATATAAGAGAAAAGGTTCAGACATGGTAATCCCTTAGATCATAAAAATACTCAAACTCTCCCGAGGAAGGTAATACACAGTAACCAGAGCAGGTTTTGTAGCAGATTTCTAGCAGGTCTGCAATTGAGCATATCTTGTGAGTTTTCATATCTCTCAAAAACTCTATGGACGAAACACCTTGCAAGCTGGTGTTTATTCATGTTATACTTAGTACAGCTTACATAGTCTGATTTATTTCCTTAAAAAACAGCTTGTATGCAATCTCCAGTAACTGTGTACTCCAAAGATGGTATACACATTGAGAAATGTATGTACACATTGACAGAAGAGCCATGGAATATATTGTACATTGACTATACTGCACCTTACAGTGGCCTATTACTTAGATAGTATATCTTGCTATTCGGCTCTGTTTTCTGTTACTTTTTTTATTTTTTATTTTTTTGAGAGTGAGATAAAGATGGAATGATGTATGGAATTGTATATACATTTTGGAAAATAGCCTACAAAATGGAAACAGCATGAGTCATGCAAAATATTCAGGGACAAGTGGGCAGGTAGGGGCCGAAAAAAAGAGCCAAGAAATGAGACTGTGAAGCAATGAACAGGAGGTAAATGAACTCAAGTGTGAATGATAAGCCAACATTTGCAAATAGCAACAATGTTCGTCCAATGTCCCAGCCCTTCCTTTTCCATTTACCCGTCCCTCCCATTCCAGACGGACTCCGTGCTCGTCCAGTCTCACACCGTTCTGCCCTTTGGGCTGGCCAGTGTGCTTAAGGGAAATGTCCAATTTAGCAACACTTTTCAGAAACAAGCGCCTCTTTTGTATGACAACAGAGCAGTAAACATGAAGACTACCATGCTGTTTCATAGTTTACCAGAAGTGGTCACCCAGTCTAGCCTACAATCTTGGTTTCTCTCCTCTATAAAGAGACTGTGCTAGAATGGACAGCAATATTCTCACCTTTTTTGTGCTCATCTATAAGTGGCCCAATACTGTTAAACTGAGTAGTTAGGGCTTGCACATTTTATGTGTGGCAATCTTTCATATAAAAGCTAAATATGTGAGAAAAAAAGACAACCTGACCATTACAACAATCTACATTTTAATACGATATGGATCCGAAGGAAAATACATCTGTTGTTTTTATATACAAAGATAATTGTTTCAAAGGTATTGTTGAAGTGTGGATCTTTTGTGCTGGGTGTATTACATTTCAATAGCTACTGAAGCTGCTGAAGGAATAAAAGAGAGAAAAAAAGAGTTGCCCTCAGGCCTGTTTGTAAAGGTGATTTGAAGGAGCTGCTCCATTTTAACACAAACTCCTCCTCCATCCTCCTACTCCTGAGCACTTTAGAAAGAGACGCTTGATTCACAGTGCTGCGCAAATCATAGCTTTCAATAGCTTTCGAAACCATTAGTGAATATTCTATCAACAAACTTCCTCTTTTTGCGGATGGTGCCACATTCACATGAGTTTTTTCCTTTTTAGTAAATAAATTAATCTATGAGAGTTGTTATTTTTCGGTCAGAGCTGCCGAATCCCACCCCCTCCCCACTCTTAGAGGAGCAGTGGCACCAGCTCAATGAACAATGATAGATTTTCCACGGCTAGAGAACGAGGACTCACATGGCATCCCTATGGAGCAGCATAGAGGGGAAATAGAAAGTACAACAGTGAATTAAAGTCACACACACACACGCACAAAACCTCCTCCATATGTTCATACAAGCACGCATACGCAACGCAAATTACTCACGCAAGAAAAAACCAGAGTGTGGGCAGCATCATGTCGTGCATTGCGGCTGATGAGACTGGGGTGCAGAGTGCTGGGTTGTGGTATGGTATAACATCAACCCCAACCTCGTTTACCACTCCAAACTCTTCGTTATTGCCTATTCAGTCTATAAATGCATCAAGAGAACATATACAGCCAGTGACTATAGCTAGAGTTCATTTTTTAATGCTCAGATGTTGCTTTTTTTTTTTAAAAGGACTGATTTGATTTCTCAGTTATGTCTCATTTCGGCATCAGCTATTTTTTAAATCCTACCATAGCTAGGAATATTTTTTGACAGTGTACAGAGCTATAAAATTTATGTAGATAGTACAGCTCAGATAATTTGGTTTTGGAAGAATTTTATGGAAAATATTTGAGCTCATACTGAAATCTCAGATTTTGATTACATACTTGGCAAATCTGAGCACAGTTTGAGACATTATTATTATTTCTTCTGAAACTCTATAGCAAACAAAGTGAGAAGCCGGAGACTTAATGGAAAATTTCGTCCAAAATTATAATTCTCTCATCGTTTACTCACCATCATGCTGTATCAAACTCGTATAACTTTCTTCTGCAGAAAACAAACAAAGATTTTTTGAAGGATGTATGAAGTGTTTTTGTCCATACAAATATGACAATGGGGTCCAAAACTTTCAATATCCAGAAAGGATATAAAGCAGCATAAAAGTAATCCATTTAACTTGACTTGGTTTAATGCATTTTGAAAAAGTTTCGGACCTCATTGGCTCACATACTATCCTTCAAAATACCTTCGATTGTGTTTTGCAGAATAAATAAAGTCATAAACTTTTGAGATGGCATGAGGGCGAGAAAATCATAATTTTCAGGTGAAATATCCCTTTAAGAAAAAGTCTCAATTTGCTCCATTTATCTAATTGCTTTCTTGAAGAAAGATATCTAATTTGTGAATTCTTTACTCTATATAAATAGCCAGTAGAGCCAACTCGCCTTACAGCATTGTTTTTTGAACAGACCTTTAAGGCTGAATTATCTTTCTGTCACAGAGATCAGAGTGACTGACACCTCGCCTTGTCATCTGTTTTCTTTTGCAAATCATTTATTTTCTTTGCCTAACATGGAAAGAGACAACACTTATACATGCATACTAGATTTGTAAGGAATCTTCGGTATGGTACAGAACTAATTATGCAGATATGTTTGTCAAGCATGGGTCTTTTGAAAAGCAAGATTATTTCTGGCTATTTGTCGTTGCTATAAAACATTTCTAAGGGAAGAGCTGGAGAAGTAAAGGTGAGGAGAAGCAGGTAATGCAGGCAGGAATGGTAAAGACACAGACAGAACACAAACAGTTCAGACATTTAATGATCATTGACTCTTAATTGTGAATCTAACAAATTCAGCAGCGTGCTGCTTGAGCCCAACAAGGCTGTGTATGGAGAGAACAGTGTATGTCCATTTCCTTGTGTGTCTTAATATGTCGAAATCTACACTGCCTCATGGGATGAGATCATGATGATACAGTTTTTGAAGTGGGTATCCTCAGGGCCCTTTAAGATTACCAAAACAAACGATTCCGCAAACAAACAATTAGGCAGTCATAAATTATTTAACAATCACTAAGACGCCATACAAAACATGAACTAGGATTTGTGGTGCAATCACAGAACTGATGGGAGAAGAAGCTCTTCATTCAGGCAGCGTGAGGCTGTTGGAGATGCTCCCGGAGGGAATGAGTGAGTGGGAGATGCAAATAGAAGGAGAGCAAAAGACAGAGAAACAGAGCAAGAGAGAGAAAGAGAGCCATAGGGAGGGGGAGGTGTAGCTGTGCTGTGGTGCCATACCTCTCACAGACCCGTACAGTCCAGGCCGCAATGATCCATGAGGAGATACTGAAGACCAGCAGTACAGTTCCGGGGCAGATAGTCATGAGGGTCTTCATGACGAAGCGCGTGTTGAAGTTGATCTTGTTGAGGGCACCTATACTGCGCGAGGATGCATCTGTGAAAAGCTTGCTATGAAGGAGCATGACTCTGCCAATCAGGTAGAGGCGGAGGAACATGGGGATGGAAAGGATGATGTCTACGTCGGCATCGGCCACAGAGGGCACGTAGGTGAAGGCCAGCCGGGCTGTCCATGTGAAGACATATTGGCCCGGGATTGGGTGAATGGCACACACCAGCAGCTCCAGTACAATGAAGAAGATACGCTCATATGTCATGGCTATCCTCCAGTCATCCGCCCCATTGTCCACCATGAAAAGCTGCAGAGAAGGTGAAGAACAGGGTGTATTTAGTTTAGTTTAGTATTTAGTTAATGAGCAAACGGGAACTCAGAGTTCCTCTGAAAAAAAAGGATTAGTGGAAGTCATGCCAAGTAATGCCTTAAAGGTTAACCTTGTGTGACCCCACATCCTTCTGCACAGACATTGTGTTGTCTTCACCATATGCAAAGCATAATTAAAAATTTATTTAAACTGACTGATCTCAGATTTGAAGTCTCTGGGCTGTCAGTAAGGGTTAAACTTTCGATGTAGGGAAACATGATAAAAACAACATGGCGCCGAACACAGCAGGGTTTGTCTTTGAGTCTGGTGAGAAACACCAACAAAACTACAATTGTTTAGAAACAATGTATTTTTTTTACATTGAAACCTGTTTGAGTCAAAAGATTCATCTCTAGTTTAATCTGATATGCCATTTTTTAATTTTTGCGATTTTTCACAATGAGAAATTTTTCTTTATTTCAGAGGCTTTATATGGAGTTAGGATCTAAATAAGGTGCATTTTGAACTGTTCTGAGACCAGTGCAGACACTGGAGGATAAGTCAGTCACTAAATTGGAAGCAAGGCAAAAAAGTAGCATCTTATAGATTTCCTAAGCAGCTAAGTGCATTCACTCCTAAAATCTGACCAAAAGTTCAGTTTCAGGCTGCAGATATGTTTGGACCACTCAACACGTTTGGCAGACATGGCAGACTGGTAATCAGTACTTAGATTCAGAATTTATAATGTATAATTTTATTTTAACATGGTTAGCAGAGATTGGACGATGCAGGCCATTACTTTAAATCAGAATTAATTATGTAAATTTCTGATGTAAAAACATCCCTCCTGGAAATATACTAAACAATTTGGCAAAAAAAATATCAGATTTTCTATAACTTGGTATTATTTAAAATTTCACAACTTACTCCCGCTGTCCACATATGTTTACATACATTTTTAGGAAAACTATTTTATTTATTTTTTTTGCAGGTTTATTTGGTGCTACTAGTTACAAATAAAAAAGTATTTATGCAAGGAAAATGCACACAGCAGTCACGCTCGGGTCTTAGGAGGTTAACCAGCTTAAACCATTAATTACAAGCAAACCACTTAGGTAGGATAACACTGTTTTTTAGCACTGTGTTTTATCATTCCGATTGGTGATGCTAGTTGCGCCAAAATTACACACTTCACCTTTAAATCAGCATGAATAAATTATAAATTAAAAGACAATCAACATGAATATCCAGTCTCTGGCTTATTTAGTTAGACTTACCTGTATTTCCCGAGCATGGTACATTATTATAAGACCAAGCAAAATAACAGTGGAAAGGCTGATAAGGCATTTCAGTGCAAATGAATATGAAGATTCCTGCAGCAAAAGAAAAAAAACACAACATTAGTATTCCAAATCCATTGAAATATCTGTTGTCCATGCCAAAGAGTATAAATATCACACAATACCACACAAGTCATAATGCTTGCCAATGCTGAAGTTACAATACCATGCTTACAAAATGAAACATTTTTGGATGAATAGATGCTGTCTAAACCATCTGCGTCACAATACTCTGTAATGCTTCGCCCTGGAGGAGTTTAAGATCCACACTGTGTCAGGGGGAAAAAATTCACTTTTAATAATATTCCCCATGGCAACAAATGAATCTTGTGCATTTGGGGAACCAAGCAAGTGCATCGAAAACTCCCTATCACATACATGCACTCACAATGCATATGGGTGGGCTTTATGAATACTTGAGCATGTTTTTAGGCACTGTCCTGTCATCTCAGTTTAAATGTGTTGGTGGTAGTGTGGGACTTGTTAGTTGATATGCGTGCCAGAATGACGGTTACAGATCAACATGTCTCATGTAGACTGGTGTGAGAAGTCAATGAAAATAAAAAGGAAGCTGAATTAAAGGTATAGTTCAACTAAAAATTCTAATTGTTTATCAATCAATACTGACTCTCATGTTGTTCCAAACCTGGATGACTTTCTTGCTTTCTTCCATGAAACACACAAGGAGATGTTAGGCAGAATGTTAGACACTGACAGCCTCAGACCCCATTCACTGTTATTGTATGGATAAAAAAGGAGCATCAACATTTTTTAAAGTTTTTTCTCTTGTCTTATCAAAGCAATTCTACAGGTTTGGATCAGAATGAGGATAAAATTACGTAAATGATGGCATATTTTTCATTTGTGGGTGAACTATACCTTTAATGACGGTAAGGTAAATAGCCTTCAGTGCTTGAAAGGCCTTATTGTACTATAGGCTATCCTAGAATATAGCGTAGCCGACAGAAGAAAAAAAAACAAGAATAAAATGTTAAGTGTAAGACAATAGCTCTCAAATATTTTTTAAGGTATTACACAAGTCATGTATAGCCATAGACTTTGCTTTTTTGGGTACAAGCAGGCTTTATTCTAAAATGCACAATAAAAAGATAATTTTAACATCATAATATTCTAAATGTACTAAAATGTTTTAATTTTGAAAGGCATGAGTTGTATGTAAAATTTCTCATACTTTCTGCCAGTATGAGAAACTCTGGAAAGTGTGCATAATTTATATGACCACAGAAAAGCAATTAAAGATTTAATTTAACAATGAAATTAGACTCCGTTCTCTCTTACCCCTTCTAATTTAACCCCAGGTCCCCATGGTCTCTCTGGAAAAAACTATATGTGGAATTGTTATACATTTTCTGAGACAAATTACATAGTAAACTAATTAATGCACCTGTTGAATGTTTTTTCTGAAGGTCAATTTCTTAACAAACATATCCGGAATGCCTTTGTTTCACACTGACATTCACATTCTATTTTTTTTTACTTTTCTTTTTCTATTTTCTATGCCAGATAAAGCCAAGCGGTAATTTAGCTATTTTAGTGACAGTAACAGTGTAGCAGATCTCTTCCACAAGGAATGAAATAGCACAACCATTACAAAATCCACATCTCAAGGGAGCTAAGAGGCCACTGTACCAAACACCTCATTTTGTGTACCTTGCATTAAGAAATGCTTTGGAAGTTGTCTGTTACACAGGCCAACCTCAAAGTTAAAAGCAGTAAATCTCTCAAAGGCCACCAGTGTTACTTATGAAAAAAAAATAATTACAGTAAGCAGATGTGAAGATCTATAGCCAGTCCATATTCTATGTGACAAGGTAGATCAGTGAGTTAAAAAGGACAAATATTAATGTGATATTTTACTATGAAGTGTTGATTAAATATGCCAAACGTGAAAAAGTTCCCTAGGCAGGGGAACAATTCGACGCTTGCCAACCTGGGAACGGGCCAAGCCTGGCTGGGCCTCTTTTCTCTCTATGTTTCTCCGCATAGAGCAAGAACAGCCGGGGCCCTTACACGCATCGAGGGAAGGCAGTCTTACCCAGTTTCCTATTCTTTCAGGGGGAAAAGACCCTGCGGAGGCCACACCTGGTAGATCCAGCCTCAAGGAGGGGGGAGTTGCTACAGCATAGCGACCGGAGGGCAGCTAGAACTGCCTAAGGGAGACACGGGTCCACATCGTAAGGGGACCGTAGCGGCAAAACACACAAGGGGAGTCCATGTAGGAGTCCCGATCTGTGGAGCACATATTCCATTACAGGGTAGATTGAGTACCCATAGTGGACTAGTTCGGCAATTTTCTCCACTGAACTGCGGATCCAAAAGGGCTAGGGAGGAATCAACCAGGGACCCGGTTGGGTGGGATCTCCTGGGAGAGAAAGCGCACAGTTTTACCTTGGCCGAGGGAAAGGGCGCCAGGTGCAAGCGATTCACCCGGCCAGATCGTTCTACCAGCTCGGACCTGAGAAAACACGTGACGATACTTACTCAACCCTGAGATTGTAAAGTCTCGCAAAGGTATTAGGTGTTGCCCAACCCGCTTCTCTACATATGTCTTCTAGGGAGGTGCCTCTGGCCAGTGCCCACGCGGACACAATACTCCTTGTTGAGTGTGCTCGGACCCGCAAGGGGTGGGGGCACGGCCTGGGTATGATAGGCCAATGAAATGGCATCCACCACCCAGTGGGAGAGCCTCTGTTTGGAGACAGCGTTCCCTTTCCGCTGTACCCCAAAGCAGACAAAGAGCTGCTCAGAGCACCTAAAGCTCTGTGTGCCGTCCAAATAGGTACGCAAAGCACGTACCGGACACAGCAATGAAGGGGCTGGGTCTGCCTCCTCCCGGGGCAGCGCTTGCAGGTTCACTACCTGGTCTCTGAAGGGCGTGATAGTAAACTTGTGCACGTAGCCCGGTCGTGGTCTTAAGATCACATATGTGTCTGTCGGACCGAACTCCAGGCAGGTGTTGCTAACAGAGAACGCTTGCAGGTCCACAACCCTCTTGATGAAGCGAGCGCGATCAGCAGGGCCGTCTTTAGAGAGAGGCCCCGAGTCCAACTGATTCTAGCAGCTTGAAGGGGGCTCTCTGGAGGCCCGTGAGGACCACTGAGAGATCACAGGAGGGGAACAGGCTTGGCTGGGAGGTGTTCAACCTCTGGGCACCTCTTAGGAACCTGATGATTAAGTCATGCTACCAGCCTCTCTTGCAGAAATAAGAGCACTGACCTAACTGCGCATCTCTGTGGGTCTTCAGCATGGGAAGAGCACCAATTCACGAACAAGCACCATTTCAGGGCGTAAAGTTGCCTGATAGAAGGGGTTGATCGTGGCAACAACCGTGGGTGGTAGACCAGCTAGATCTTCCGAGTCCCATACAGGGGCCAGACGTGGAGGTGCCAAAGGTCTGGGAGCGGATGCCAGAGCGTGCCCCGTCCCTGAGAAAGAAAGTCTTTCCTCAGGGGAATTCGCCAGGGAGGGGCTGTCACGAGGAGTACGAAATCCGAAAACCAGACCCGGGTGGGCCAATAAGGAGCCACAAGTGTGACTTGTTCCTCATCCTCCCTGACCTTGCACAGCACCTGTGCAAGAAAGCTCACTGGGGGCTCACTCTACTTGTGCAGCCCCATGGGCCAGCTGTGTGCCAGTGCGTCTGCCCCGAGGGGAGCCTCTGATCGGGCATACCAGAGCGGGCAGTGGAAGGTCTCTTGAGAGGCAAACAGGTCTACCTGGGCCTTGCCGAACCATTCCCAAATTAGCTGGATCGACTGGGGGTGAAGCCTCCACTCTCCACCGGGCATGCGTTGTCGTGCCCGCTACCACATTGAGGTTGCCGGGGATGTGAGTGCTGCACAGCGACTTGAGCTGGCTCCAAAGGAGGAGACAACGGGCGAGTCGTGACATGTGGCGGGAGCGTATTCCGCCTTGGCGATTTATGTACGCTACCGCAGTGGTGCTGTCTGACCTGATCAGGACATGTTTGTCTCGAACTAGCGGAGTTTGCCTGCTACTGCGTGCCCGTTGCACACGGCGCCCCGACCCAATCTGGAGACATCAGTCGTGACCAAGACGCGTCGGGACACCGGCTGCAAGGTTTCTCCTGCCCGTAGAAAACAGAGGTCTGTCCAGGGTTTGAATGTTTGGTGGCAGGCGGGGGTGATCGTCACATGGTGCGTGTTGCGCCGCCATGCTCGTCTTGGGACTCGAGTCTGAAGCCAGTGCTGAAGCGGTCTCATATGCAGGATGAGTATGAATATGGCCCAGCTCACGGGCATCATTTCTAAAGGTATCAATTGGAATTGACGAGGAGCAGGACTGGACTGGTAATCTGGCATACCGGGCATTTTTCTGGTGGACCGATGCACTTTGGGGCAGATCAGGGTGGATTGGCCATCGGGAGAACCGAGCAGGCCGCTGTGTTGGCCGCGATAAGCAAAAATTAGTTGCCGTGATAGCGAACACTCTCCTCCCAACAACTTTTGGACCAATTGCTATGTAAAATCCCAGGCCGATTTCTCTTCCCAGTTCAGCCCTGACAAGGAGCACATGGATATTGTAGAAGTTAAACAAGGTAAGTTTGCAGTTTGGATTTCAATAAACATCCCACTGAATGTTAGATAAAACTGGAATTGGTTTGCAACAGGAGGAAAAGCTGTATGAGGAGACAGTTGTCAGTCTGTCTTCACTGAAGAGCTGTTTTAACAGAGTAAAAAATATTATACTATCTGTTTTTATTTGCAAAGATACTTTTGCAACATGCAGTATAACAATAGTCTTATAAAATTACTGTGTTTCAGATAGTTATATCTTTTAATATTAATAGAAAAGTTGACACAAAAATGTAAATTCACGATACTCAACCTCATGTCCTTCCAAATCCATGTGACTTTCTTTTGCAGAACCCCCAAAAATGTATTTTGTATTTCATATAAGGAAAGTAAATGGTGAGCAAAATAGCTTGTTTTGGTCACCAACAACTTTCATTATATGGACAAAAAAATGTTTTTTAAATGTCATCTTTTGTGTTCCACACAAAAAGTCATACAGGTTTGATAGGACATGACGTTGAGTAAATAGCTGTGCGTAAGGTTTTAAGTTGGGGTAGAAAGTTCAAGGCTTCGTAACTACTAGTTAGTTTGCAACTAAGTCGGTGCTTAATTTGGTTGCACCTCCTGTTCTTAAGGCAAGTCTTAACTAGTAGGTTGTAAACTCTCCGTAAAGTGATGCGTAGGTGCATAATATGATGTTTTCCTGCATTGATCCAATAAGCAGCCTTCACATTTGTACACAGAAGTATTAAAAAGCCATGAACTTCAATTTGATTTTGTTGCGGCTGATGTACAAACCTTGTTTGCTCACGTAACTGTCACTGTGGATGTCACAAGAGCAGCTCTCTTGAGAGACATATTTTGATAATTAAAATATTATTTTAATTATTTAACATTATATACTTTTATATTTGACTGTCATTCATATGTTTTTGAAGCCTGAAAAGGAAATCATACCATTATTTTATTATATGACCCAAGCTAAATTTGTATAAATTAATTGTATTAGTATGGTAATTAATCGTCAAATTCATGAAACACCTAAAACAGGCAATTAATTGTCATAATCACAATTATTTGTTTGACAATTAATTGTCAGCCAAATCTCACAATTGTGACCCCTAATTTTCATTATTAAGTTCCTACCTTGTGAATTTTGTTAAAAATGTGTATGAAATTTCAAAAAGTGACAACAGCTTGTATCATTATTAAAAATTCGATTTCATGACGTCATATAAATTGATAAAATGTGAAATTTGTCAATTTTTAAAAAGCTAAAATTATATTAAAATCATAAAGGAAAATATATTTAAAAAAAAATTGCAATATACTATATTGCATGAATATATATATGAAGTGTCCCCCCTCAGTTTGCTTCATATATTTTTTTAGTTAAATTATGCTTGCATGTTGTCAAAATTCTGGCGAGTAAAAACAAAAATGTATTAACCAAAGATGCTTCTTTCTCCAACATGATCATAGAGGGTTGAAATGGTTTACTTAAATGTACTAAAACTGCAAAACGCTACATTTTAAAAACTATTATTACATAAGGATTAATGCCAACAGCACAAAATTTACTGATAAAACTAAAATTGCCAATCAGAATTGAGTAATTACAATGATTCGTATTTTGTGTGTCCAAATGAGAAATGGGGGGTTCGGTTCGCTGGGGTTGCAGCCTTCTTTTTTTGTCCTTTGCTGATCACATGCCTGTGTGTTGAAAATTGACACTGGGCGACGCATCCTGAAAACTGCACATCCTGAAAAGAGATACTGAAAAGTAAGGTTTTTTCTCTCTTGTAAATGTCATCATCATAATGTATGTCGATATGATTGATGCCTGTCATGCAAAACATGAGCTCACTGATGTCATAAAATATCCGTCTGCTATTTTATTCCATCTGTTACTCCTTGTCTTCCATAAATATTTAGTTTATACGTAGGGTTACGTTCTACCGAAGTTTAATGGTGCAACGCTCAAATATTTAGTAGTGCGTAAATTGTGACTTAGTGCCCATTTACGCCACAACTAGGCTAAGTTTAAACTTTCGTATAGCTGGTGCAACCGGCCCCTGATCTTTATATCAAACTTTTTTTTCTTCGTTTTTGCAGTACAAGCTTGCCCCGAGTTTTCCTAAGCCATTTGGAGTGTGATGCAGCACATGTTTCCTTGGCAATGAAGTGGAGCCTGATGTTTGAGCAGCTTTCTGCAATGCACTTTGAGTATGAAGATGTGACTGTGGTATGGTTCTAGGTTGAACATGTTTGCCTCAAGTTCCTTGAATGCAGAACCACCATGGAGATCCAGAACCTTTGTGGGGACAGAGATGGGCCTTGTGAGTGTGTGCTATTGAAGAAATCTCTCAGCTGTCTTGCAGACTTTCAGGACGCAGTCTGACGGTCTTATAAATCCACCTCAGGACTTCATGTCAATCAGTGTGTTCATCTTGGAAGAGCTCTCGACACTGAGTGCTGATAAACAGGTAGTCCACAGAATCATCTTCATAGTTGTTTTAACTGCAAAGCCTGCTATGTACCCCACCACAGCCTCTTTGAACATGGACAAGCTGGGAAGACATACGGTGATGTTTTTCTCTGTGTCTTCTGTTTCAGGCTGAACGTCTCTGCCTGAAATGCCAGCATATCAGAAGATGTTGCCTCCAGTGTCACTGTGCTATCTGGTGGAGAACTGTTTCCACCAGCTCTGATGGCATGTCTTGCTACCATTCTTTTGAAAAATGAATAATGTGGGATTGTTGTTAAATCCATTAGCAAATTTGTCCCCACATATCTGCACATTTTTATTGTATTGTTCAGTTTAAGTAAATTTTTGTGTGTACTTGGAAGCTTTATATATAAATTTATATCCTATAATATATCCTATATACATTTTTTTTAGAAAAGAGAACAAAGGAAGCCGACCTTAAATATAAACTATATAAAAACAAGCTAGTAAACATATTAAGGAAAACCAAAAAGGATTATTATAATAATCTACTACAGCAACACAGAAGCAACATTAAAGAGACTTGGAAGGTACTAAATAATGCAGTCAAAGGAAACACTAAGAAAAGTGAATATCCAAAGTACTTCACAAATCAATTGAAAACTATAACTAAGCCAATCGATATTGCTAACGAATTTAATAATTATTTTGTAAATGTAGGCGCCAATCTAGCAAATAATATTGTGCAACCAGAATTAAAAGTAGGTGTGGATGTTGACATAATTAAATCAAATACAAGCTCAATATTTCTAAAGCCAGTAGAAGAAAATGAACTAATAAATACAATAAAAAAATTTAAAAATAAAAAATCTACAGATTTTAATGATATAGACATGGCACTAGTTAAGGATGTTATGACATTCGTTGTAAAACCATTAACTTATATTTTTAATTTATCTCTTCAAACAGGTATTTTTCCAGACAACATGAAAATAGCTAAAGTTATCCCTATCTATAAAAATGGTGACAACCATTCATTTTCAAACTATAGACCAATTTCCCTCCTTCCACAATTTTCAAAAATACTTGAAAAATTATTTGAAATAAGACTAGACAGTTTTATTAAAAAACATAAATTATTAAATGATCATCAGTATGGCTTCCAAGCAAATCGATCCACAGAAATGGCTGTAATAGAGCTAGTTGAAAAAATAACCTCTGCAATAGAAAATAAAAATTATTCGGTTGGAATTTTTATAGACTTGAAGAAAGCATTCGACACTATTGATCACAAAATATTGTTAAAGAAACTTGAAAGATATAGCATCAGGGGCGTTGCACAAAGATGGATTAGTGACTATCTTAGGAATAGATTTCAGTTTGTGCAATTCACTAATGACAGGTCACAGCTACAGAGGGTCACTTGTGGGGTTCCACAGGGATCAGTCCTTGGACCAAAGCTATTTTTATTATATATCAACGACATCTGTAAGGTGTTTACGCAATTAAATTGTGTCTTATTTGCAGATGATACAACTCTATTTTGTTCCAATCCAAATTTGGGACACCTTCTGGACACAGTGGAAGGAGAAATGAAAATATTAAAAAAAATGGTTTGATGTTAATAAACTGTCATTAAATATAAGTAAAACTAAAATTATTTTATTTGATAATAAAAAAATAAATACAAATGTCCAGATTAGAATTGAAATGTCTGAACTAGAAATAGTAAGTGAAATTAAATTCTTAGGTGTCATTATTGATAACAAACTCAGTTGGAAATCCCACATAACTTACATAAAGTAAAAAATTTCAAAAACTCTGGCTATCCTGTCTAAAATAAAATACATTCTTGATTCAAAGGCCTTAAAAATACTTTATCAGTCTCTAATAGTGCCATACATGACTTATTGCGTAGAGATCTGGGGAAATACATACAAAACAACAATAAAACCAATTCTTTTTTTGCAAAAACGTGCAATACGACTTATAAATAAAACAGATTATTATCATCCAACAAACAAGCTATTTATAAACTCCAACCTACTAAAATTTAATGATTTAGTGGAATTTAAAATAGCCAAAATAATGTTTAAAATAATAAATAATAAATTTCCGGACTGTGTCCAGAACCTGTTTCAAATGAAATCTACTCCTTATGAGCTCAGAGGAACACTCATGTTCAATAAACCACAGATTAGAACCAATGTCAAACAGAGATGTCTGTCTGTTCAGGGGGTTAAATTGTGGAATAGTCTCGATGATGAACTGAAAACATGTAAATCCATAGGCAGCTTTAAGAAATTGTATATAAAAAAAAAAGATTACATTATACAAAGCTGAATAAATTGAGCTTTCCTTTCTTTTAGTTATTATTTACGCAAGATGACTTTGGTGTTGTGTGTTAAATAAATAAAATGTAAAAAGGATCGGCGCAATAAGCATAAGCTTCAGCCGACACCTTTTCGGTCAAGCAACTTTTCTTTTCTTTGTGTTTTTATTATTGTTTACATTGTAATATCATTTTTGTTTCCATGTTTGTTTGTAAAAAAGGAAAAAAGGGAAGGAAAAAAGAAAAGAAAAGAAGGAAAGAAAAAAAATATATATATTTTTTTTTATATATTTATATATATATAAATATATATATATATATATATATATAAATATATATATATATATATATATATATATATTTTTTTGAAAATATAAAAACAAAACAAAAACAAAAACAACAAAAAAAAAATATATATATATATATATTTTTTTTTTGTTGTTTTTGTTTTTGTTTTGTTTTTAAGTTGACCGAAATAAAATTTGACTGACTGACTGACTTTTGTTATTGAACAAATAAATATGTATGATTTCCTTGAGCGTGCATATGTCAATAAACTTATTTCTGATTATGATTTAAAAGATCAGGGGATTGTTGAAATAATTAAATGCTCACCAAGCTGGTATGTACATATTCCAGAAATAATGCAAATGGATAATTCCATTAAGTAAATTTAAATTCATTCATGTGTGTATATATATATGTGGCACGGAGGAGGGCGGGGCCGGGTCGTGACTCAACACGGTCGGTCCCTTATTAGGCTAATCAAGCCTCCGAGAGGGTTAAAGGCCAACCGCGGAGGATGTGCGTGAGAGAGAGATTGTTTATGGACATGTCCGTCGTCTTATGTGTTTGTCTTTTGAGTTTTCCATTAAAACTATAATTTGTACGTTAAGCCGGTTTCGCGCCTCTTCCTTGCCCGTGAGCATGAACTTCTTTACATTGGTGCCGAAGCCCGGGAAGGAAGAGGGATATGCCGTAGCAGAGTTCTCGCCACTGCCCAGCGGAGCAGCCGTGGCCATCTGCCGGGGGACGGAGGAGCCCAGCCGCCTGGACGCAGAGGGGAAAAGGGGCTCCTGGCCGACCGCCTGGAGTGGTTAGGGCCACTGCCAGGGGTGAGGGAGTCTCCTACTAGCTGCTGGAACGCGGCGGGGTTGGAGACCGCCGACCGCGTGCGGGGGGAGGGCTCGCCGCTGACCACCTGGAGCGAGAGAGCCGCTGCCAGGGGCGGGGGGAGGCCCCTTCGACTCCCCAGGAACGCGGCGGCGCGTTCCGTCCGCCAGGGGCTGAGGACTGCCTCCGATCCACCCGGAGAGGTGGCTGAGGAATGAGCTACGGCGTATCAGAGAACCGGCGAGTAAGTTTTTTTTTAATTATCTCTCTCTCCTCTCTCTCACTGCCGCTCTGCGTTGGCCTTTTCCCTCTTTTTTAAATTATGGTGTTTGTGGGAGGGGAGGTACTGCTCAGTGCCCACACACATTTTTAATTATTGTTGTTTCCCTCCCCTTGCCCCCTCCCTCATCCAGGTTGATGGTGATGACCCGCCGGCAGACCGCGCAGGAGGCGCCCCCCCCCCCGTGGGATGTACATCAGGCCGGGGGTCCCCAGCCTGAAAGACCGAGGGAGGAATGTGGCACGGTGGAGGGCGGGGCCGGGTCGTGACTCAACACGGCCGGTCCCATATTAGGCTAATCAAGCCTCCGAGAGGGTTAAAGGCCGACCGCGGAGGACGTGCATGAGAGAGAGATCATTTACGTCCATCGTCTTATGTGTTTGTCTTTTGAGTTTTACATTAAACCTTTAGTTTGTTATGTCAAGCCGGTTTCTCGCCTCTTCCTTGCCCATGGACATGAACTTCTTTACAATATATATATGATATATACACACACACACATACTGCATATGAACTAGACTATATAATCTAGTCAAAAAAGAGTTAATAATGTTGGCAAATTATGCAGATGTATAATTTGTCAACATTATGAACAATGAGCATCAACAGGTTTAAACTATGAAGGCAGAGAAACATTGCATCCTGTAACAATCTGCAGATGTCGCTAGTGGATACTTTTGCTTTAAAAAGGAGTATTAATACACTTTGGTGTTGTATTTTTACTGTTGATTATTAAAGATTATGATCGTTATGCCCACTCTACATGGGGATAACGACTAATGTGTGCTTAATAGGTACATAGTCTGAATAAATTACAACCTGTGGGCACTTTAGCCACATCCTTAAGTGAGTGTTGTTTTGCGGTTAAACGCTGCACATGCCGCGATGCCCTTTGTCGGTAGGGAATAGTAAAATGGCCACAAGAGCACTTCCGGTAGCTTCACCTACTGCTGGCAGTTTAGAATTCTATGAGCAATCAAGTTATATATACAGATCAGTGCATACAACCCATAATGCTCTTACTACTTCTGCCATATCTATCTGGCAGAAATAGTAAGTGTAGTATGGTAGTATGCCCAGGTATTCCATTATTTACTGAGATAACAACCTCTGAACTTTTACCATAGGACAGAGTGTAATGGTCAACTAGCGTGTTCCGCCAGTAAGTCACCATTTGCGGATACCATACAAACAAATGGGGAGATCTGTAAACTGACCTACCTGTCACAAAATTGTCTGTGACCTCTTATAAAAGAGATATTTTATCATAGTAAACTCCACACATAGTTCACGTCAACGGATTGTTTAGTGTAAAACATGTTGAAGATTAGCTATTCATTAGACTATTCATTAAGTGATGATCTTTTTCCTCACAAAAGCAGTTTATTCAGCACAATGAAGCAACTCCTCCATAGACATCCATTAATAAAACAGCATCTTGCCTCCTCACCAGATTAATGTTCATTGAATGTCTATGGGACTGCCACGTTATGCTATTTTATGATAAGCCTGTAAGCTCAGCTATGTAGAAGGGTTCTGGTATGACATTTAGAATTCAGCCATTGAGTGCACCTTTAAAATACATTATATTATTCATATAATATACATATGTAATATATAAATAAAAATAAAATGGAACCACCTACCTTAGTGTAAACCCCCCAGGAGAGTTCAGTCTCTGTTACCATGACAACGATCCCAAACATACCAAATATCAGGGCATAGTCACTAAGCCGCTTGCGCTTCTCAAAAAGTGCCCTCCTGTGGCCCAACTTGTAGCCAATATCTTTATTTTTTTTCTGTGGTGCATTGCCACTCTCTCTGACCAGGCTCTCATTGGACGCCTTGCTAGGGTCCTCGCCACCTCCCTTGGAGACAACCACTTCCAGGCCAGAGCTGTGCAGAGTCTGTAGTGGCTGGGTCTCAGAGTCATGCTCTGCTAGATTGCGTCGTGACGCCGCCAGGCTGCCCAGTGGTCTTACCACTCCACCATTGTACTTGCAGCTGTTCATGGCTATCTGAGGGAGTGAGTGACTTCTCTCGGAGAGGGAGTGCTTGGATCCAGCATGGCTCAGCTTTGTTCGCTCAGCATATGCCTGTCAGCAAAAATTCAAATACAGACAAATCATCCTCAGCAGCATGAAAACTGAAACCGCTATTAATCTACACTGCTGGCCCTGATCCATGACCAGAGATTCCAATACGACTTCAGATGACCTTGTGTAGCATCTTCACACCACTATTTATCATAATGACTCATTGTTAATTATTATATAAATAATTATTTGATGCTCAATGTTAATTATTAACTCAATGTTAATTATTCTGTAAATCATTTTTTATTCTTAGATATTCATTCATAAACACTCACTGAGCACTTTATTAGGAACACCTGTACACCAACATATTCATGTGATTATCTAATCAGCCAATCGTGTGGCAGCAGTGCAATGCATAAAACCATGTATATATGGGTCAGGAGCTTAAGTTAATGTTCACATCATCCATCAGAATGGGAAAAAAAATGTCAGTGATTTAGACCAGGGAATGATTCCTGGTGCCAAATTTGCTGGCTTCAGTATTTCTATAACTGTTGATCTCCTGGGATTTTCACACACAACAGTTCCTAGAATTTACTCAGAATGGCGCCAAAAAACAAACATCCATTGAGCAGCAGTTCTGCTGATAGAAACACCTTTGTTGATGAGAGAGGTCAACAGAGAATGGCCGGACTGGTCATGAGCTGACAGAAAGTCTACAGTAACTCAGATAACCACTCTGTACAATTGTAGTGAGCAGAATAGCATCTCAGAATGCACAACATGTCAAACCTTGAGGCGGATGGGATACAAAGCACGTTGTATCTACATTGACTATAGTGTTTCTAATAAAGTGCTAAGTGAGTGTATATTAACGTTTTCATTTGGGGTGCATCTCAGAGAATAATTTCCTTGCTCAGAAGTGGCTATTTCATAGTTTAGGAGACTTAATGGAGTCAGATGTGTCTCCTAAAATTCCTTAAGACAAATATAAAGAGAAAGCAATGGGACAATTGTTAACATACAGTAAGAAAACAGAGATATAAAAGTAATGTATAGATCATAGTTTAGATAAATTGGTTTTAGGAGATTTTATGACAAATGTTTGTTAATCTGTAAATCTCTGTCTTTTCATTGCATAAGGTATCTTGGCAAATCTGAGCACAGTTTTTCTGAATTCCTCTGAAACTCTAGAAGAGACAAATGTGAGATTTCTCAGAAGACAAATCTGAGAAGGAGACAAAAGTAAAAATGTTGTCCATTTGATGTCATTGTCTAAAAGTAATAATAGCAAATATTATAGAGATCTCATTTGAAACTTTTTCTATCTTATGGGCATTGTATAACTCTGTCTTTGACTCTGAGAAGAAAAAAAAATCAAAACAGAAAGATAGTCAGTTTAGCCCTCTGTAGGAATGCCATTGCAGAAATTACCCACACAGAATACATTTGCCTCAAGGAACAATGAAAGAAAAAATCCACTTAAATAAAGCTCTGTGATGTGCAGCAATCGTGATGGTTAGCAGCTAAAGATCTTAATATAGAGAGGTATCATGAAGTAAGACTGACATCAAATGATCTGTGCTGTTCTTTGTCCTTGATTACATGGAAACCTACATTGCAAATCTTTTATCTGACAATATTAGACTGATGATTAGGGATTATAACAGACTGTAGTATTCTAATCCTTTCATTGCATTAAATAATCTAATAATAATGCAGGCCTAACATTGGTCTGTATTGGAATATATCTGATACTGGGCTCTGAGACTTAGCCAGCAATTAATGAAGAGGGAACTGATTTATTTTGGATCTGGATCTTCATGTGCTCTTTGCAGTCTTTAATAAAAGAGAGGAAAACACTACAATCAAGTTTTAGCAGAAATTTTACCAAAAATCACTAATGTTGACATTATATTGAACATGTATTAGCTGTTAGTCACATCTGCATTGTGCAATCACAAACCAATCTTTCTCCACAAATAGCTTCTATTCATTTGTGGCCATTTTCTTTCTGTTTAAATTGCATTAGTACAAATTCAATCCAAACTAAAAACACTGTGAATGGAATTTTTATAAAATGTCTTAAATGGAATGGATAAGTGTGCCCATTCCTGATTACCAGAGAGACTGTTGGGGAGTCTAAAATCTCCTCCAGATATCATAGGCACATCCTGTACACAAGTCAGTCACAGTGGTTTATGGATCTAATAACATGGCCTTTGTAGTATATAAGAATTAAATAAAACTGCATCATCTCACTCCTTCTCTGAGCCATTTTGTGCACATCCCAAAATGAAAACTCAGTCTGTCACAATTCACTTTCTTTATACGGAGAGGAAAAAAGGTACAATGAAAGTGAATGGTAACTGAGGTTAACATTCTGTCTACATTCTTCTCTTTTTTTGTTGCACTGCAGAAAGTAAGTCATGCCGGTTAGGAACAAAATTACGGTAAGTGAATAATGAAAGAAAAATTATTTTCTTTTTTGGGTGAACTATCCTTTAATGCAACACCATATTCCAAAGAAGCCATCAGCTAGTGTAAGTTTGAGTGTGTCAGATTTTTAATGTCAGTACTATTAATAGGTAGCTCTGAACATAGAAGAGGCCACTTTGTATTGATGGCATTAAAATCACTGCAACCAGCTGCTGCGGTATTAGTAGTGAGAGAAATTGCCAACAGAATCATCTACCTTTATACTGTAGCTATAATGCAAAACATAACATTAGTAGACATGTATATACTGTATGTCTGAAACAGAAAACATTCTTCAAAAGGATACATTTTGTAAAGGGCAACAAGAAGAGGGTACTTGCAGTGCATTATACAAATTTGCACTGTTCTCCATTCCTACATGTGTAATGCGACCTTGCAATATTTTCTTCTAAAGCAACTGCACCTGACCTGGCAAGGTCACAATTGAATGTTTTTATTATTAAAAACAACAGAGCTCCAATGTGAAAATGATTGGGGAACACAAATGTAAAATCTTTATGCATTTGAATTAGAGCTATCAAGATTAACGCGCTAACGCATGCAATTAATTTAAAAAGTTTAACGCGTTAATTTTTCTTAATCGGGATTAGCACATTTTACTGTTAATAAATCATAAACCAGCATAAACACTGTTTGGATGAGTGGAGCCCTTTACACTGATGCACACACCACAAACACATACAGAAGTGATTCCGTGTCAGTAACAAAATAATGGAGAAAAGAGCTCAACACTATTTGTTGTGCAAAACAAGCCTAGATGGATCTTGTGACAGAAATCAAGCATTTTTCAGCCTAAGTAAGGCACAATTTAATTCTTTAAAATTTTTATTTTAATGCACACCAAATCTTTACTATCACCAAAATGCAGAATGAGACATTTTTGTCTCCAAGCGCTTTTCAAGTGGAGATCAAAGCAGCGCTTGATGTTGGCACCAATGCCCTGACGCGAATCATGAACAAGGCTTCACGATTGCTGTAACAATGCGGATAGCCACAGTCTTCTGGATGATTAATATTGTGGAGGATGAGTGTTTAAGAGTTTAAATTATTTAATTCCCATTGCAATGAATATACAACCTATGTGGGGACTAGTTCTTTCAATTTAGACTTTGGGAAACATTTAATGTAACTTGAATTGGTGCCATTTTAGTGCATTTCTATATAATACTATATTCTATTATACTGTGGAAGGCTTTGTATGGAAAATATAAAATAAGCATTATATTGTTATATATTGGTTTGTTTTCTTTCGAAACAAGAAATAAATGCATTTTAACAGGAAAATAAATATATTTAGAGTCCAATTTTATCGCCTGATAGCACTAATTTTAATGTTTGCATGCTGCTATTATTCTTGAATTTACATAGGTTTATAGATAACTGAAATCAATTCTTTATCCTATAACTTTTTAATTGCAGTTTATTTTAATTACAGTGTAGATAGACTTTGCTTAGCTATTTCAAAAAGGAATAAAAACTCAAAGAAACAATTATAAATTCATGCAAATTTACAAAATATGTTAAAAAATGTTCTGCTTTAATGTAAAAAAAATAAATTAATTAAAAATTTTTTTTTTTAAAAAACACTGCTTCTGTCACATTACTACATTAAGCAGCATCTTGTATAACACATGCCCAGTGACAAGAGTGTTTATGTTTAATTTAAAATGATTTATGAGGAAAATAATGTATTTCTATGCAATTGATTTTTGGAACAAGCACAAAAATGAAGTATATCAATTTAAGTTTATTTGGCTTGATTTCATAAAAATAAAGTTTTGATGAAGACTACCATAATTTGTCTGTTGGGAAAGCTACTGAAAGTTAGGTTATTTGTTGCAGTTCTTCAAGGAAAATAGGTGATAGTTTGTATTGCAAATGTCTCTTTGTTTGGGTTACTGGAGCAACATGCCTTCCATTGATAAAGCTTGTACACAATAGACAAAAGTATTGTGAAACACTAAAAGTCTCTGACACCACCCTGCCGGCTCTATTCTGCCAACTGATAAGACTTAAAGCCTAAATTAATTTCCTTTAACTATATGCCCTCATTAGAATCCCACCCTTCAACTATCTTGGATTAGATATCAAGAGTTGGGCTTCTCTGTTTGAAAATGTAATTTTAGCTTTATTCCTGCAATAACAGCTATTGGGTTTAAATTCAGCCTTTAAAGCTAAAAACAGCTGATTGGTACAGCCACAGAAACACAACATTTGAGGATAATATGTTAATGTCAATAATTAACTACATGATAGTGTAGTGTAAGAAGTATTTAAGATTTTTTTTCCATGCAGGAAAGGTGGTAATTTGCATTAAGATTACCGTCATATGGTGTGCTTCTTGAAGGTGCCTTATGCTTCTTGATGAAATGGATTTGTGCTGCTTTTGATCTAATTCTTGTATTAATACCCACAATACTTTCAATATAGTCTGTACATCAGTATTGGTCTCTTTACTCTCTATACACCCTTATTGTAAAATATTTCAAATCACACATACTGCACGTGAAGAGAAGTTATTGAATCTTTTTGTGGACTTGGTGGAAGAAAAACAGATGAGATGTTAAACCGAGGTCCAGGCTCTCTGTGGTCATTAAAAATCCCAGGACACTTCTCGAACAGAGTAGGGGTCTAAAACCAGTGTCCTGGCCAAATTCACCCCATATCAATCATGGCCTCTTGATAATCATCATACATGAATTGGCTCTATCACCAATAACTGGTGTGTGGTGAGTGTACTGGCGCACTATGGCTGCTGTCGCATCATCCAGGAGGATGCTGTATGGTGGTGGTTGAGGAGAGTCCTCTGTTCACTGTGTAAAACGCTTTGAGTGTAGTGTCAGATAAGCGCTATACAAATGTAATGTTCATTAGCGTTAAAAAAAATAAAAGACTTGGCTATAACAATTCAAGGAAATAAGGCACTGTGATTGGCCTAATAAAATGTTTTTCAAAATCTGGGAGAGAGCATGAAGGATAATGGAGACATGAATGGACAATCAGTGAGTGAATCATGTAACAGGGTCAGTAAAATGGAGCCCTGCGGAAGCTGTTTGGGAGTTCAGTCTTTTGAATGATCTGAAGATGAATAAAGCAAATAATTAGGGCAAAGTCTGTGCATACTGTTAATGTGGCATAGATTCATACACCATTTCATTTTGCATTTGTAAAAAATGTGTGCATGGTTTAAATTTGTCCATCTAAAATATAATTTAAAACTAACTTTCATTTGTTCTATTTTGAAATGTGCTGTTTTCAATCTTTCCACACTGCTAACCCTAATGTTGTCATTCCTAGAAAAATCAAATTGTCTTAATAAAACAATTGAAATGTCAAGTTATGGGCTTATAAATTAAATATCTATGTTCCTTGAACTTATTTTTCTTAAAAATCCACAGACTTCAGATTTTATGTGTTAATAACAAACTATTGAGCACAAAACTAAGGCTATGGGCAATGCCCATAATTGCCTTGCGATTGAAGTATTTAATCGAACATATTGGGGCATTTAATTAGTTAAATAGGTTTTACCTATTTTGTAGAATTGTTTATGTTGTTTTGTTGCAAATATTGGTTCTGTCTGGTGTCACCAATAGGGTGATCCCTTGGGTCAAGTTGGAACTTGTAAGCACTATCTCAGCTCTCCTTGTGTATGTCCAAATGAAGTACAGGTGTCTATGCATTTCTGTTGAAAAATAAGTTAATTTAATGACTGACCTTGAATCAGTTATAATCTTCTTTATTTATGATGTGTTATTGTATGACCTAAATTTAAGTCTAATCAATTAAAATGATTAAGTAGAAACAGCAACATTTAAATAGCAAATCTGAGTTAAAGGAATATTCAAGGTTCAATAAAAGTTAAGCTCAATGGACAGCATTTTTGGCATAATATTGATTATCACAAAAAAAATATTTTGACTTCCCCCTCTTTTCATTCCAGTGCATTCCAGTGTGGCGTTTACAGTGCAAGTTAATGGGGCCATTCCGTAAATATTAAAATACTATTTCAAAATTTTATAGCCACAAGTCATAAACTATATGCATGTTAACATGATATAGTGTGATAAAATTGTTTACTAACCTTTTCTGTGTAAAGTTATAACCAATTTTAAAACAATTAAAACAATTTCCATGACAATGCAATGTCAACAAAGCCTAAAACCCTAACAATGACTGTAAAAATTATTATTTTAACAACTTAACAGCTCAAATAATACATAAGTTTAGAGAATTATGAGGTACACATTTTTAAACCTTTAAACCCTCCAAAAATTGACTTTTTTAAAGAAAAGGACTGACAAATCAAAATAATTTTGTGTGGTAATCAATATTATGCCACAAATGCTGTCATTTGAGCTAAACTTTTATGGAACCCAGAATATTTCTTTAAGTTTACTTGAATCTATTTACATAGATTACTACTGGGGTGGCTGTGGCTCAGGTGGAAGAGTGGGTCGGCTGCCAATCACAGCCCGCTTGACATGCCAAAGGGTCCTTGGACAAGACACTGAACCCCAAGTTGCTCCCATTGGCAGGCTAGCGCCTTGCATGGCAGCTCTGCGGCCATTGGTGTATGAATGTGTGTGCGAATGTGTGATTGAGACACAGTGTAAAGCGCTTTGGAAACCTCTAAGGTTAAAAAAGTGCTATATAAGTGCAGACCATTTACCTTAAATAGTTAAGATAGTCATTTTATATGGTCACCAAGTTAAGTGAACTTAATTACAAAAGTTTTGGAGACACCATTACGTTTTCTTAATTTTCCTGTAATTGTCAGCTTTATCCATATTTTAACAGGTGCATTGCAACAAGACCTTACAGAATGTGTTGTGCTTTTACACAAGATCAGGTATAAAAACTATTTTAAGTATTACAGTGAGGTTGTTAAATTCACTGCCACATACACAAACGTCTCTACGTGTGTGTGGGAGAGAGAGAGAGAGAGAGAGAGAGAGAGAGAGAGAGAGAGAGAGAGAGAGAGAGAGAGAGAGAGATGCATAAGACAGAGGGTTTTTATGTGCGTGTCTGTGTGCGCATGAGATGCAGTCTGCTTGATGTCATCATGTTGATAGGATGCTTTCGAATACATGTTTTTGCAAATCAAATCAGCTGAGTCCAAAACTTAACATCACGATCACGAGAAATAATTAAAGGGTAGCAAAAGAACAAAAACATAAGACAGGTGTGGTCACGTCGGTATAATGCAGTAGCTTCTTCATTAGAGGCATTTGTACATAGTTAAGCCTACCTTGTGTTTGCCTGTTGGGGTTTTCCTTTGCTCCTTTTCGTGGGGCTCTGGCCACAGTTGACTGCTGGAGCCGTACGGGGGGCTGCCGTTTTCACTACTGGAGACCGACGAGTTTCTCACTGCCGCGCATTCACGATGAGCTTCATGACACTGCTTCTCTGCTTGACGGAGTGCGATTTTTCTCTCCTGGCACCTGCTGTCTCGGTCACTCTGCTGCCACTGGATGCTGTGTTTCTGCGCGTCCGCCTGCTGCTGCTGTTGCTGCAACAGCGCTTGGTTATTTCTGCACACTTCCTCAGATCCGCTGATGCAGTAGTTGATAGGCAAGCTGCTACCCAGCAGTAATTGCCGTTGAGCATGCAGCTGTGGTAATTGAGCCTGGGGCTCACCTAATAGTCTATCCTTTTCGATTTCCTCGCGTGCATTTATTTGACCAGAGTTTGGAAAGAGTAGCTCCAAGGAGGGGTCCCTTTGTTGATGATCGCCTTTTTGATTATAACAAGGTTGCTGCAGCAACGGGTTTTGGTCTCGACGCCCCCCCTCCCCGACGCATCGTTGTGCGTTTTCTTGTTTGTAATAATTAGCAGACTTCTGGCAAGTATCCCGGGTGTTAGAAATGTGCAAAGGCAGAAGAGGCGGCAGCAGCAGATCAGATGGGGAGGGCTGCGGGGAAACGGAAAATTTGTGCTGAGGAGAATGGCAGCAGAATGGCTCAGAATGACACTGAGAGCCCGATGAGGCCCCTGGAAACTCCGACTGAAGTGGTTGGTTGTGGTAAGGCTGACGGTCACTGTGCGCTCCTTGTGTGAGGAGGATGCTGTGGCTGATCAAAGGCAGGGACTCGCCGTGCTGCGGTTTACAGTCATGGACACCTTTTCTGGTGGTGCGGTCCGGACAAGACAGTACATGTTGGCTCTGATGTGAGGAGGTGGAGCGCTCCTTTATCGATGGTGGTGGGGGCGGCAGATTAAAGAGCGGGGCGACTGGATGAGATCCTTCTTTCTGAACGCGCGCTGAAATGTCTCGGGCGTCCGTGTCGTTGGTGTGGTGCTGCTGGACAGCTCCCGCGTATCGATGCCGCATCCCCTCAATATCCGCGTCTTGTTGTGGTCGCTCCTTTGCCGTGTGAAGCAGCACCGACACCCATTCATTGCGATGTGCCCTCAAAGAATCGAGCCTGCTCGTCCCATTGGTGGGTTCGATCAAGACCTGCCTCATATAACGTCATCACCAAGATAAACACCGCCCTCGTTCGAATGCTGCGTTATCTATGTTTACAGTTTACAAGATTAAACCTGAGATGTGAATTGGCCAGTGTGTCAAGGTCACGGACACGGCGGAAGTTTGATGTCTCGGCGGGAATGACTTTTACAAGCACGTCCCATTGCATGCAAATGTTAAAAATGACGAGCGTCTCTCAACAGTTGAATCAGGCGCACCACATTTATAAATTACATTATCTTGTTATGGCATAAAGTAGCCATACGTAATGTACAACAGGACTAAAAGGTTATTATGAATATTATCTACATTTGTTAATCAAAAAATAATCTTGCTGTCTCAAAATTATTTGCTTAAATTGACAAATTTTGCCCTATAGCTATTGTCCCTATATTTACACTATATCACTTCATATCACTATAAAAAATAAAGGTGGAGTAAAAATCTCCCTCGACACCTCCCTTTTTTTAAAATCAAAATAACCTTCTGTTGTTTCTTTTCACACAAATTAAAAATAAATAATTTTTTTCAAACTTGATAAACTATTTTTTTAAGCAAATTTTCCTTAAGGTGTGCCCCATTTTACCCTAATGCCCAAAAATTTTGCACGTCTATAAAATGGTAACCGAGGAAAAAAACAATTGAGGAATAACTCACACAGGAGACAATTAATAAAGAATGTTTTTGTCAAATATATTTTGAAAAAGATTACATTGTTTACGGTTTTTCCTATAAACACATGGTGCTGTGCATTGAAAAAAAAATGAAAAGGAATTAAAGGAATACTTCACCCAAAAATGAAAATACTCTCATCATTTACTCAACTTCAATTTCTGCAGAACACAAACTAAGACATTACAAGAATATTTCAGCTCTGTAGGTCCATATAATGCAAGTGAATATAGACCAAAACTTTGAAGCTCCAAAAAGCACATAAAGTCAGCATAAAAGTAATCCATAAGACTCAAGTGAGGTAATTCATGTCTTCGGAAGCGATCAATTTGATTTTGGGTGAGAGCAAACCAAAATATAACTCTTTTTTCACAATACATCTTGACATCAGCGGTCTCCTTAGCGATAATAATTTTAAGCTTGGTTATACTTCCCTGAGCCATCTAACGATCTGCACATGCAAAAAGCCCTAGGAAGTGTAATTGAGCTTGAAATACGGTCGTTCATAGGGACTGAAATGGCAAGCTGTACAGAGAAAAAGAGGTATATTTTGGTCAAGAGAATTAAAATTTTTAGGTAAACTATTCTTTTAAAATAAAAATGTGCTTCTTGTGGTAAAACCTAAATTAATTGGTTTGATTCAAATCATAAACATGTTATGACATCATTGAATCAACCTGAATACATAAAGTAACACCAGCTAACCTAATTTAAGGGTTAAAATAGCTCAGTTGAAGCTTGAAGTTTTACAGTGTTACATACAGGTCCTTGATTGACACGCGATGTTGCACACACCTATCAGAAGCAGTTCATTGTTTCATGATATAATAGGCTATACAAAATATGCTGAGTCTGTTTTTGATCTGTAAATTTTGCATAAAAGCATAGGGTAATGTGTATTCCAACCCCGATAAAAACACTGGCATGTGTGTCGAGGAGATGAACGTTTTGGGGAAATTATGGATAGGTTGTTAGCTGATTCGCAGGTGCAATATTTCACTGATGATGGCTTCAGTCAGCATTGTTTATGTGCATGTGAAAGTTAAATATTTCATCAAGTGCAGACAAGATTTAGAGGACAAAATCTGTGATGACTTTGTCTCCTTGAATAAATTATCCACTTCTATAAACTATAGCTTTTGCATAAGGGGACTCTGTATAATTGTCAGCACTTTTTCACTATTTCTACCAAAATAGTACTTCAGTCATCTTTGCTCTGTCACTGCATGCCCTTTTATTATCCAGTTACTGTGTGATAAAAAAGGGATGCCCAGTAAGTTTTATATATTATAAATTAAAGACGTCAATTAAAGACTTTCCTCATTAATATCAATGAAAGTTAACTTGAGGCCACCCCATTGTGTTGGATGATAATGAGGATGGAGATGAGTGTTGGAAAGAATTGTCAAAAAGACACTGTCTTTGGTCCTGAAATAGATCACAACTGTGATGGTCCAGTGACAAGATTTAAAATGGCTTAAAGCAGCATAAAATAGAGCATGTGTGTGTTTGGGGGGGTTGACATTGCTTGTCAGAGACAGTATGCACAATTCAATATGCAGCAAACAGTCTGATGGACTGCAAGATATTACCTCTAAAATCTGCATCTCAGGGCAGTACAATCTAAAGAATGTAATGAAAACGTTATAACAAATCAGCTCTTTCACGTACAAGTATATTTTGACGGGAAATTAAGCACCTGAACTGAGCAGACAAGAGTCGTGATTCACAAAGATTATTATTAATGCCTACACTGATGACGAGGAACAGGCATGGTTGCTTTTTAAAAAGAAATTGCAATGAATTTCCTCAAACATTGTACACAACAAGTATATTTTTTGCCAGTATAAAAAACAAGAAATCGGATTAGTAAATTTGTTGGCTTAAAATAGACTGCTTTTATCATTCAGAACACTTTCAGATACACAGAAACCAACCTAGATCTATCACTCACACCAGAAGACTTTTTAAGAAAGGGTTTTTATTTAATGCATTTACAGATTTATTTTAATGTATAAAACTAAGTAAAATTGATGTACTTCACAAAATAAATCATAAATCAAATCATAAAATAAAATATGATCATATAATTTCTATACACTATGCCTAATGGGATCGGTTAAGGGAAAAAAAACTAACAAAACTAAATCTTCTAAACAAAGAGTATAACATTTTTATTATATATATATATATATATATATATATATATATATATAAATAATAAAAATGTGATTATAAAACAGACATGTTGATGCCAAGTTTTATGGAGGGAGGGGGATTGTCACATATCATCTTCCCCTGACAAAGGTTGTCTGTATAAATGAAAGGGCAACATGAAGATAGGTCAGAATAAATCATCACAAAGATATGCTTCAAAGGCCTTGAGAAACCTTCTTTCATCACCTTTGGTCTGCCATTTTAAGGCTAATACTAACAGAGGGAACCATGTGAAATACCCATTTTTAAAACTAAAATGAATAGTAAGTTACCTTACCTTACTTTGTACACATCTTCATATTGATCCTTTGAACGCCACTAGCAATGAGACATATACAAATATATCATTTAAAAAAAAACTATAAACAATTTCAAAATAAGAAGCGAAAGTAGTTTGTCCGTTTACTGTAATAAAAACGGTTACAATTCCTCGTTCTTCGTGAGATTCTTGGGCTAGTGGCGGGAATGCCCCAGCGCGTGAAGAAACATGCTACCGATGGCTTGCTCCCACTCCGTGTCACCCCTTCACTTTCATCACCAGATGTTGACTGATCGCTTTTGAAAGGTATCTTTAAATAAAACAGCACTTGAACCGATGTTAATTAAGTCTACACGCGATGTAGCACACGAACAGTGATTAATTGGGAAAACGCAAAAAATCGAACATGTGCTTCACGTGCTGCAGTAGAATTCTGGCTACATGATCCACACCGGACTGTCACGCCGTAATATCGATTGAGGATCGTGAGAGGAGGGTTATATGACCTTGTGACGTGTTGTAAATTGATGTGGGGATCCCTGTTCTATTTTTAGATCTTGGTTGTTGAGAGACTAGCGGGGGTGGATGAAACGGGAGGGGGCTTGGGGGTTCCCGTGCAAGAACCAGCAGCAGCAAAATCGATCTTAGAATGATCCTCGTGCAGCTATTACATTCGGGGAAAAATAAGACGACTGGGTGGATCACTGAAGCATTCTTACACAAAGAAGCACCAGTGATATGTTGTAGTGCTTCTATTTTGATGTTCTCTTATAGGTACTATTGTTGTTTTTTACAACCTCATTGTCTTTATAAATCTATCAAGCCTATTATAAGACTACATTTAATTTGCACATGGTCAAATATGTTTCATTTAATCAGAGCAAAGATATTGGGTATTTAACCTTGGGACATCATGCTGGAAGATAGAGCCATAGACATTCTGGAATTTAAGGACTGGTCCTGCTACATTTTTTAATAGCATTTGGAGTCAGTCAGTATAATATTAATCTGTGCTTTATAGGCTTTGTACAAGCTATTAAGGTTCATCTACTTCTGCAGTCATGCACACTGCTTCTGAGCGTCATTTCTTTTGTATTGTGTTTTTTACATCGGCAAAGTGGCCAGTGTACACAGTGCATAAGTGTGTTTGTGTGAGTGTGTGTGTGTGTGTGGGTGGGGGTTGACGTTTTACAATCGTTAACAACAGTAATACTTTTAACTTGGAGACAACTAACAATGGTATGCGACAGCTCAATGGAATATTAACCATTGGAGATTTGACAATATACATAGGTTGCCTAAAATGATAAGTCAAGGCCCAGTCATCACAATATTCTTCTCTAAAAGGTATAATCAAAGCAAAGCACTGCTGCTGTAACATCATAACTTATTTTTCCAGTTATCTCTTTATTGTCTTTCTTTGATTTCAATTAATGCCTTTTTTAAAAAAAAAAAAAAAAAAAAAAAAATCAGCATAAAGTACCATAATATTATGCAGAATACATATGTATACAGTGCCTCAGTGTCAAGAGTAAAATGCAACTTTCTTTTCAGTTATCTATAAGAGGATTAGTAACCTTTCTTCATGAGGTTTGCCCAGGGGGCATTATTTGACATATTAGCAGCCTGTGACTTTAGACAGAAATAAATGGGATCCCAGTGTTTGTGTTAATCAGCATCAAAGTGATTTTATTACTAAAAATGAGACAAATATTGTGAAGGAAAAACAGTGGGGAGGCACCGTCTGGGATTGCATCAGAGGATTATTGGTAGGGGCAAGAGAGAGAGAGAGAGAGAGAGAGAGAGAGAGAGAGTGAACAGACTGTTCTAATTTTTATTTGACAGCATTGCTTGAATAAAATCCTTCAGACCCCATTTTCCTTCATTTCCAATCTATCGGAAGACATCACTTTTTAAGGATATAAATGGCTTACATTTAGCTATGTCTAGCCTTGATGCACTGCTTTTGCATCTATGTACCCAAAGCGAATCCATGGTGAGACAAAACTTTGGGGAGTTGCATTTTGCAGGATTTTTGCAAAAGTTGGGTTGGTACTTTTCATGAATGGTGCTCTTTTCATGTGTAGAGTTATACGCTCATTCTCCTCACATACAGACACAGTGTCAGTCTCCATTAATATTCTCACATTTGGAGTGAATTCTGCTTTCACACAAGATTAGGTGAATGTACTCTGTAGGAGTTTATGATGTCCTAATTAAGCCTTCACCATGACTTTCACAGCACACCTGATGGAGAATGAGTCAGGCAACTTAAAATTCACCTCACTGGAGTGGAGTAAAACGCATTCACATACAGGTCTGATTAGGAATGTGTCTTGCAAGTATGTGTCTTTCTCATTGAAAGAATAGTTCACCTAAAAACAATAATTCTCTCATTATTTACTTACCGTTATATTGTCTCAAACTTGTATGTCTTTCTTTCTTCTGGAGAGCACAAACAAATATATTTTGAAGCATATATGATGTGTTTTTGAACATACAAATCAAGGCAATGTTGTCAGAAACTTTGAAGCTCCAAAAAGGAAAGGCAGCATAAAGGTAATCCATACACCTCGAGTGGTTTAATTCATGTCTTCTGAAGCAATACAAATAGTTTTTTTTTTTTTTTTTTGTGAGAAACAGACCAAAATGTACACACGCTCTTTGCAAGGAAGTGTAAACGAGCTTCTCTCATGAATGCGCCAAGGAGACTGAATATATCATGGTTTATAATGATTAAGGAGTTACATTTTGGTCTGTTTCTCACCAAAAATGATCTTGAAGCAGAAGCAAAGCAAGTTTAATGGTATTCATAACTCTCATGAAGTGTACTTTCGTGCAAATTGCCGCAGCGCACAATATGTTGGGTGTCCACTGGCGAGCGAAGTGAAACAAGCGTTTTCAATTCATTCCATTGGGAGCAAAGCGCCACGTTCACAAGGTAGATTCTCATCATAATTACACATCATCCTTACAAAAATGTTTTGGTATTTGGTAATGTTTTAGACAATTGCTTTATTTGTTTTTTTAACTGGTAACTTATATAGATTCAGATTGAATCTATTAGAGTGAATATATTAGACTTTACAGTGGTAATTCTTGTTCAAATAATATGCAAACAAATGCATGCAGTAACCAGTCTCTGGTTACCTTTATCAAGTTTTGCGAGGTGGGGTATTTTCGCAAGTGAAAATGTTGAGTGGTTAGTGACCTTGGAAACTACTAGCCACAGTGTCTTTTGAGCCAAAAAAACACATCATGTATCTGTCAAAATATCATTGTTTATGTGAATTTCAAATGGCAAGAGGGTGAGTAAATTAATAATAATAATAATTTTTGGGTGAACCATTCATTTAACTATGAACTTTTATATATTTTAAATACTTAATGTACATTTATAACACTAAACTTTGTGTAGTAATAATTGTAAAAATTCTCAACACTGCTGTGATGGGTTTTCGATCTTTCTTTCTTCTGACTGCCACAATCCATCTCTCTCTCCATTTTCTTCCCCTTTTAAAAAGTCATGGAAACTTAATAGTGGATTTCTTTTCTCTTTTGCTGTTAGAGCAAATGGGAACACAAAAATAATATTTGCTACCCTATAGAAGTTTACCTTTAGCAATTTTTCTAATAGCAAAGCTAAAAATGTAATGTTTTAAGAGAATAGGATTTTGTTATATAATAATGAAAACAAAGAAGTATGTCACTTTAAAAATTATTTACATTTTACTCAGAATCCTATGATAAACTGTGGTTGCATCAAGTTTATTTTTCTAGGTTATTGCAAAAAAGATTTCCAGCAGTGTGGGCAGTCATTTAAAGATTCAGTACTGTACTGCAGCAACTTACTAATGCACTAATATAACATATGCAATGCAAGACAGCATCCAATTAATATTAATTGAGCTGAGCTTGATTGCTGAGAGGGACCACATGTGGTGATCAAGTCTCAGTAGAGTGGCAGGCCCTATTAAGAGATCTCCTGTGAGGATGTCCCTCACAGTGTGTTCACTATATAACTGTGAGTAGTTATTGTCAGGATAGAGAGCCAGTTTGTGTATAATAACAAAACCTTGGCTGAAGTCACTACTATATTATAAAGCAGCCCTACTGAGAAGAAAAAACAGCATTATTGGTCACCAACATATTGTGCACAACATATTCCAACAAGACTTTTTGGCTAGCTTAACCAGCAAGATTGCCTTGGTTAATCAGCAGAAACAACAGAATACTGCCAGCTATATGAGCACCAAACCATCATAAACCAGCTAGTTAAGCTGGTCTTTTTAGCAGGGAGGGATCTAAACTGTGCTCAACACAGTTAATCTAGTGTCCTGCTTGTTTTCTGAGCAGCTGTTCTACTTGCATGTGTTGTGTGGAAGCTGAGATTGAAAATAAAACACGTGTGCAACAGGGATCTTCAATAAGGGATCTGGTGTTTAACATGGTCACTTAGGCAGCAAGCGTTGCAGAAGCACCTAATGGCGCTGTTGCTCAGCACCACTGCAGTACACCACCACTGCAGCCTTAATTATGCATGGCAGCTGTAGTGAGAACTCCCACTCACTCACAGGAGAAGTGCAGGGGCAGGAAAGCAGATAAGAGGAGTTGAGAGTGGGAGTGGGTGAAGTCGGATTGTGCTGCCGAGGGGATGTAGGACTTGGCAAACAGAGACCAGTGCTGATAAGCTCTTTCAAATACACTGAAGTCTTCTGCCTTTGATGAATGAGGCTCAAGGATTGATAGTTTAGCACTAAAGGACCCAAAAATGAAAAATCTGTCATCCTCATGTTGTTCCAAATCTCTATAGGTCTTTTTACATTTGTAACTGTTAACCTTGGGTCATTCTAAACTCTGGATAAACGAAATCCTGGGTTATCCTGTTTCATGTTTCACACTGTTCATACTTTACCCTGGGTTAATAATTAATCCTGAGTATTCATGTTCTGATGTTTCACACTGTACCTTCTTAAACCCAAAGTTAATGTTCTTATTTGCATATTTGCTGTGTCAGTTACAATGATTGGACAAACACGGCTCGTGACGGACACACATCTGCCCATAACTGCTTATCAATGGAGCTGCTCGTGTGGAAATTTCGCCAAGCAAATCCGCTCTGTTTGACTTTCGTCTTATGAAATATGCCTCAAAAACATAGAATATTGTCTCTTCATCACTACAGTTATTGTCTTTGCCATCACTGTTCAACACTTACTGGTTTTCCTCAGACAAACAATGTAAACACCGCATGAAAGTTGGGGAAGTTTCAGCGACTGTACATAGTGCATAAATGTTAAATGTGGTAAGCACCGAGGCATTATATGATTGGTTGAGTGTTGCTCAACAATTTTCTAATATATTCTAATACCGCATTGTTTCACACTCTATATACCTTTGGCAACGCAATGTGGGGTTATCCCCGAAAATGTGTTGCTAACCCTGCTCTCGAAAAATGAAATTGTGAAATGTTGCTTTACCTGGAGTTAAAAGCGGGGGGTTTAAATTACATTAACCCGGGGTGTTAAGCGCAGTGTAAAAAGCCCTTATGACTTACTTTCTGTCATGGAACACAAAAGGAGAAGTTAGACATAATGATAACCTCAGGCCACATCTACACTAACATGTTTTTGGCTGAAAATGCTGTTCCCATTGAAAACAGGTAATCATTTTCAAAGAATATGGTACTAGAGAGCATTTCAAAAGTCTAACGGAAGACTACTGAAACAACAGTAATTATAAACATATGGAATTTACATATTTTTTTACAAGTATGGAGTTCTGATAAGAGAACTGAACAGATAATTCTAGAAATACCCAAACATGGTGTTCTGTTCAACTCTGTGAATGCAGTCATTCAAAGATTATATATATATATATAAAAAATAAAAAAAGTCAGGTTGGTCAGCTGATAAGGGTCAGAGGTGAGTCATGAATCAAGAGGCTCTTCACCTTTTAGATACATGTGGAGCTCAGTGTCTCTGGCTTAGTCACATGATTCTCAAAACAATCCCTGCAATGACCTCATTAGAAAGAAAAAAAGAGAGGGGTATCTTTGCCTCAAGGTGAAGGCAGACTTCACTGGAAGACAGGCCTTATCCAGCTGAAACAAACATGACGATAGAACAATACATCCAAACGCAACAGAGCAAAGTTGGGCTGAGATATTACTTATAAATACTTAGAATGCATTTGTGGCAGTAAATACACGTTACATTAGTGACCTCAAACTTAAACACATTAAAACTCTTATATTACTTTAATCATAATATGATTGATAAATTAACTACAATGCATGCACATTCATTGTCTGGGACCCTGGGCTAAATAAGCAAGCACAGTTACTGCATTCCTGACATGGGTCAGACCGTCAGTAACAGGTATAATTATACACATAATCTGGATAAATGCACATTGTAAGAAGACTTTGATTACCTTTTGATTATAGCAAATGCTAGTAAATGTATTCAACTCATCAATATATGCCAAAGAAACAGGGGTGAACCCTCCCCTTCAAATAAAACTTTCCAGGATTTGGCTTTGTCTTCATATTGATGTGCTCTCTGCAGTTATTCTGCATTTTGTTTATGTGCTACTGTGCATCAGTTTTCACGTGTTTACATGTCCTTTTGTGTTTATTCTGGCTGAGAGTGGACAAACGCGCTCTCTTTCAAAGTACTTTTCTTACACTATCTCACTCTCGCTCACTGCTGTATGTGTATATTGACTATATATACAACATCAAATATACTATGTATCAGGGAAATGTAAACTAATATGACAGATAAAAATAGACTCAGTCCGTCAGATATTTGTAGTACAGCCTCTGTATGTGACTTGTAAAGCTGGCAAAAAGTCAGAAAATGCAGTACAATGAACAAGAACATAGGTCAGGCCATATGAGGGGAGAAACAAGCCTTGCGTCTATTCACATACTATCCTTAAAAAATCTTATGGAACAAGCAAAAAAACTTGCCAAAGGAGAGTTTGTAATAAAATGTGATGTTTAGGTAAGTACACCTGGGAACTGAAAAGTGTGAAGTGCAGTTTTTAATGGCATCTGATCTTTTCTGTTTTTATTTTCAGTTATATTTTATTTTGTTGGCCATAATTAAATTTATTAATGTTACAATTCATTTAAAGTAGTAAATACATTTAATGAATAGTACCGGCCCCAGCTGGTCTTACAGTGTGTATGTGGCCTGAATACACATTTACCCATCTCAGGTGCTAGTAGAAGATTACTGCTTGTGAGTATATGTTGCTCAGAATGCACAAGTTTGTTTGCCCACTTCAATCAGGATTAACACAGCACAACTCTTGCACATACACCACATAGTAGCCCAGTTTTTTCATTGTGCAGATATGCAGTTTTCTGTACCCTTTCTAGCAAATAACTCTGAACTAAAGGTATGAAGATGTGTTCAAACATTCTGTTGATGTATTTATTTCGATTTGTTTTGGGGTTTTTTTGCAATCTAGTGGTTTTACTACTAGTGGTACCCCCTCTAGTGGTTGTTTGTAATGAAGCAAGTTTTGGAACACCTGAACACATAAAATGGCACAAGGACACAACTTGAGGCACAAAGTTTATTTGTATTTTTCAATAATCAAATTATCTCTATGGTTTCCATAGGCACCTGCCCGAATGTTGAAAATATGGGGAAAATATTTGCCATTTTATTCTGAATACTGAGTTTATTCACTACTGTATAGACCAAATATACAACCTGTAGTAAAGTCATTTATCATCTCACTTAGTAATTCTCCAAAGATTGGACAGAACATTAGCTTAGGAAGTCGTAGCTGGTGTAAGTTTAGCAGTACTGAATAAGTTGACTTATAGTATTTCCCAAAGTACAGCAAATGCCCGCTGGTCCATCATCGCGGCGGGTCCTGGATGACAAGCTGATATCCTGCATATTGGTGGAGTGTTCCAGGAGCTCTGCTGGTGGGCTCATGTGCTGGTGAGAGGCTTGCTGTTCTGTCACGCTGTCAGGGGAGTCATGCTCTCTTGACTGCTTGTCTTCACCAGTCGGGGTCTCTTTTTGGAATGCAAAGAGATCTCTGTTGAGCCAATTTTGTAGAATCCCTGAAAAAGAACAGACAAATGAGATAAGACAGCAAAATGCAGTTTCACACATAATGAAACATGATAACTTAAAACATAAACATATGTGGTCACTGGATTGAAAAAAGGCAAACCTACTGTGGGGGTTTGCAAAGGGATGGTCGAAATCAGGCATATGTCGTTTAAGTCGAGAGCTCCCACATGATGTTACCACCATCCGAATGAACTCACGACCACAAAGCTTTACCCATACATCTTGACTGTCAGTTTTGGAACTCTCAAAAAGGATTAAAAAAGATAAAGAGGCAAACCACTTCATGTTCATGGTGTTTCTTGGGATGATAAAATTGGCAAATTTGTTTGTTGAAATATACAATATACAAGTGTGTTCAAGTACTTCAGGGTACCTACCAACACCAATTTGTGGGGTTTTATACCCACATCATTGAATGCCAGTGAGTCTTTTGGCATGATTCTAGTTGAATCCATTTGGCCTTGATTGCAGAAAATCATGTTCTGATCTTTGAGACCTTCAAGGCTGGAACTTATTTCAGATAAAACATGTCAGCTATGATATACTGAATTGCCTGAGGCCAAGGAAAACTGTGATGGCCAGTCAAAACAGCTGTTATAAGAAGAATTTGCAGAAATTCATCAATGAAAGATCACAGTTTTGTATTACTTATACAATACTACAACTTTACAACAATAATAATTTTAATTTCACATACTAATCAATTACATATTTATTTTCATTATATTTAATAAAAATATGAGCCAGAAGTTTTTTTTTTTTTTTTTTATCCCTTTATTTTCATTTTCATGGAGACATCCCACATGCACAATGCCACCAAAACAGTAACTATACAGAAATATGACTAAATATACTTTCTAAGCAGTACCATTGTACATGTTACTTTGAGCTAGGTACTTACAACTTTAAATTAGAACACCCCTCCCCCCTCCCCCCATAATATTACAATGAATGTAGAAGGTGTATTCAAGTGCTCTACAAACAAAAACATTTTGTACATGGGAAAAGAATGAACATACACAGTCTTTTATCCTGGTGAATGTCTACAACAGAAATTAAAATAATGTATCATCAGACAGTTAAAGGAGATGTAAAACAAAAAACAAACAAAAAAAACAATAATAATAATTACCGAATAATAATAATAATACACATAAAGCTTGTTCAATCCATCTGTAAGAATTTTCTTATTGGTTCCCAAATCTTAATGAAAATGGATAATTTGTCTTTTAATATAAATCTCATTTCTTCCAAGTGCAACATATTTCCCAGTTCCCTAGCCCACATCTCAAATGTGGGGACATAATCTGCTTTCCACATCTGTAAAATAAGTCTTTTTGCCAGCATCATACACAACGAAATGGCCTGTGTCTGATATTTATTACAAAAAGCATTCCCTGCTCCTAAAAGTCCAGTGCAAGGCTCAGGCTCCAAATCAATAGAATTTGCTTCTGAAATAAATTTAAATATACATTCCCAAAATGGCTGAATTTTACTGCATGAACATAAGGAATGAAACAATGTTCCTTCTGACATTTTACACTTATTACAGAGTGGAGAAATCATAGGATATATTTTATGAAGTTTAGACTTAGAGTAATGAAGCCTATGAATTACCTTGAACTGAATCAAATTGTGTCTAGCATTCACAGAACATGTATGTATGTTTTTCAAGCACTCATCCCACATTTTTTCATGAATGTTAAAACCAATTTCCTCCTCCCAATCATGTTTTATTTTCTCTGTGTTACTGTCCACTTTTTCTAGCAGTAATTTGTAAAAGTTTGACACGCTACCACTCATACCAGGGTGTACATTAACGATTCTCTCCAAGGTGGGATTCAAATTAAAAATTTCAAAGTTTGGAATGTGCTTTCTAACAAAATCTCTGACTTGCAAATAACGGAAAAAATGTGCAGGAACAAGAGCATAGTTTTGTTTTAAATGTACCTTCCCTATAGAGATCCTGAATTGTTACTATACTCATGTGTTTCCATTGAAAAAAGAGCTTATCGTGTAACCCCGGAGGAAAAGCATGATTATTACAAATTGGAGTGTCCAGATATATATCTGGAATTTTCAAATATACCTTAATTTGTTTCCACACTTTAATTAAGTTAGAAATAACTATGTTTCCGTTGATAATTTTGGCATCAATTTTAATGGGACTATTAAGCAGAGCTGTTAATGATGTCTTATTACAACAAGCTTCTTCGATTGCTAACCATTCTGGTTTGTCACCTAACTCAACCAATTTGAATTTCCTCCACCATGCTAAAGTACATAAATTAGCTGCCCAATAATAATATTTAAAATTGGGAAGCCCAAACCCTCCTTGATCTTTAAGTTTATTTAAATGCTTCTTGTTAGTCCTAGCAGTCTTGTTGGCCCATATGAAGCTGGTTATAATAGATTCTAACTTTTTAAAATGATAAAGGGGAATAAAGAAAGGAATACATTGAAAAACATACAAAAATCTTGGTAGTACGACCATTTTTATAGCGTTTATCCTGCCTACCATGGACATGGGGAGTGTCTTCCAAAAAATTATATTATCTTTAAGCTGATCAATTTTCTTTTTCCAATTCAATTTTAATAGCATTTCAGGGTTTTTAGTGATCATCACACCCAAATATTTAAAGGAGTTGTTTGCAATTTTAAATTTGGTTCTGGCTAAAAATGTTTTATCTAGATCGTCAGAGACTGGCATTAATTCACTTTTTTCCCAATTTATCGTGAATCCAGAAAGACTGCCAAATTTTTCAATAAGCTCAAGTAACGGTGGAATAGACATTTCAGGGTTAGAAATGTACAATAGAATATCGTCTGCATACAACGAGAGATGTTGGGGTCTGCCCTCGATCATTATAGGCGCTATGTTAAGATGTTGCCTGATCCTTGCTGCAAATGGTTCCATCGATATGGCAAACAAAAAAGGAGATAGGGGGCATCCCTGTCGTGTGCCACGAGATAACTGAAATGAATTTGAAACGTCTTGGTTAGTAATAACAGAAGCTACTGGATGCGCATAGATCATTTCAATCCATTTAACAAATTCTGAACCGAATCCAAATTTCTTTAGAACAGCAATCATATATTTCCACTCTAATTGGTCAAAGGCTCGTTGAGCATCTAGCGAAATTACACATGTCTTTACATTTTTTTTGTTATAAATTATGTTAAACAGCCGTCTCAAATTAAAATATATATGCCTATTGGGCATAAAACCAGTCTGGTCCTGATGAATTATTGAACAAATGTACTTTTTCAGCCTGTTCGCAAGAATTTTGCTTATAATCTTAGATTCAATGGAAATAAGAGAAATCGGTCGATATGAAGACAACTGCAGTTTATCTCGCCCTGGTTTTGCAATTAATACTATACTCGCTTGGTACATTGTTGGCGGAAATTTACATAGTGTTGTTGCATTTTTAATCAATCTCTGGATTATAGGTACAAGCTTATTCCTGAATTTTTTAAAGAATTCAGCACTAAAGCCATCAGGTCCCGCCGATTTATTGTTAGGTAACTGTGATATTACATCATTTATTTCTTCCGGTGAGATTTCTTTGTCTAAAAATTGTTTTGCTTCAGTGCTAAGAATGGGAAGGTCCAAATCAGAAAAAAAATCTTCTATTGCTTCTGAGCTTGTTTCACATTTTGATTCATAGACTTCTCTATAGGAATCAGCAAAGCAACAATTAATTTCCTTAGGATCAACAATTATCTTCCCATTATCCAATTTTATTTTATGTATTGCACGAGTTGCCTGAGAATGCTTTAATTGGCGTGCAAGTAGTTTTTGGGGTTTATCACCTATTTCAAACTGCCTTTGCCTGATATACATAAGTTGTCTTGAAATATTCTTAGAAAGAATCGAGTTATATTCGCTTCGCAGTGCAACTATTTTCTTAAGAGTAGTCTCACAACTAGTTGATCTATATTCCATCTCTAAATGTGTTATTTGTGTGTCAATATTATTCAATTTAGTTCTATTCTCGCTATTCTTTGCAGTCTGATATGCTATAATATCACCTCTGATAACTGCCTTCATTGCCTCCCACAGGACTGAGTCAGATACATCTCCTTTATCGTTGTTTTCTAAAAATAATGTGAACTTGTTGGAGATATATTCACAAAATTTGACATCATTTAATAACATATTGTCAAATTTCCAGGTATAATTTCCTCTACTAAATTGTATTCTTAAATTAAGAGAAACAGGGGCATGGTCTGACAATAATCTATTATGATATTGAGTTGAAACTACACATTGTAACAGTCTTGAATCTATTAGGAAAAAGTCAATTCTTGAGTATGTTTTATGGACTGAGGAGTAGAATGAAAAGTCATGATCCATGGGATGCAAAGCTCTCCAGCTATCTATTAGATTTAACTTTTGCATGTAATTGCTTAGTACTCCAGCCGATTTACTTATTGTGGTTCGGCGGGGATGCGTGTCTAATCTAGCATTTAACACGCAATTGTAATCACCTGCTATGATGACTCGCGAATGCATAAAGTCAGGTATGATCTTAAAGACATTTTCAAAAAATGAAGGATCATAGAAGTTAGGACCATACACATTCACTAATGTGATAGGTAGTGAATTTATCTCCCCACACACAACTAAGTACCTGCCATTCCTATCCTTAATTGTTTGCTTATGTATAAAGGGGACCGATTTCTTAATGATAATTGCCACTCCCCTAGCTTTAGTAGAGAAATTTGACTGGTAGACATGAGACATCCATGGAGCCTTAATGCTAAACTTCCTGTACTTTTGATATGCGTTTCTTGAAGAAAAACTATCTCCGCATCCAATTTCTTAAGATGCGCATAAACTTTTCCTCTTTTAACTGGACTGTTAATTCCTCGCACATTCCAACTTAATAAGTTCAGTGTCCCGCCTCCGTGAGTTCTCACTCCGTTACTCAGAATATGAAATAAAATGTGTTTTGCATAAACCCCTTGAATAAAAACTGTGCATTAAACCTTCCAAATTAAAAAATGTAACCTTCCCATGCAATTGAACGTTACGAACACTATGAATTAGAACAAATCCACCCTCCCAACCCACCCCCGCCCACTACTGCATCCCACACGAACATTATGGATGCCCACCCCTGAAAAATTAACATTTGCATCTGTCAACTCACCCTCGATGCCACCTGGCATTCTTCCATTAATACAGCCCACCACTCGTCTTACAAAATACAACAAAAAACGATACCTTGTAGTCTTTTCAATCTATCAAATAGAATTATTTAAGCACAAGTCTCTTCTGACTCCGCTATCCGACGTAGCAATTTCACCAGTTTTCCACAGTGCCCCGTAGATATGCTTCGGCCGACTCTGGTGAATCAAAAGTTTTCGTTTCTTTATCCCTCACGGTCACGATGAACTTAGAAGGGAAACGAAATCCGCATCTCACTTCGTGCTGCCTGCATTTCTTTCGTATGTTGTCAAACTTCTGTCTCTGCTTCAAGATATCAGAGGCGAGATCTGGAAAGATATGCATCTCTTTTCCATCATATTGCAGAGGTTTCGATCTTGCCAGGCGCAGAATGCGTTCTTTCACTTGATAATGATGAAGTCGTACAATGAATGCCCGAGAGCGGCCTTCTCTTATGGGTTGTGGCGAGCGGTGTGCCCTGTCAATCTGAATTGGTCGGTCGAAGTTCTCTTCACCTAGCACCTGAGCCAGAAGGTTTGTCACAAAATCAGTAGGTTTGCCATTTTCTGCGCCCTCCTTTATGCCGACAATTCGGACGTTTTGTCGTCGGGATCTTGATTCTAAGTCACAGGACTTTTCCTTAAGCTTCTCACATTCGGTCTCCAGGTGTGCACATAATTTCTCCAGTGATTCGATGCGGGCCTCGTGAACTTTTGCTGCCTCTTCAGTCACTGCTACTCTGGTGGAAATATTAGCAAGTGACACGTTCACCTCGGATAAAGTAGATGAGAGGACATCGAACTTTCTGTCAAAGGTACTGCTCAGTTTCGCTATTGCTTCCATAATGTCTGTGTTCGTCGGCACTATTGCTTCAACGCTAGCTTGATTAGCCTTGACCGGCGACGACTCGTGAACTTTATCTGTACCTCCTGGCTCTTCAGTATTCGATTTTTCAGTTTTCTTATTCTTTGTCGGCATTGCTCAGGATGTTCGGAATGAATAACTTGTGATATTTAAGCGGCTACAAGATATTTTTTACAGATAATACGACAGACTTGTGGAGAGCTATAAAAAACACGCTCACTCCATTCGGTGCTGGAAGCGCCCCTTATGAGCCAGAAGTTTTAACTGTTTAACTGCCAAATATCTACAAGACCAAGATTTTTACACATCCTGTGAAGTGTCAATGTTGATATAGGTTGCTTGCACACTTTTCCATCAAACGATTAAAGTCTCCTCCCAATATTATATCATGAGGGGTGCCAGCGACTTGCAACGTCCCTTCAAGATCTACAAAAAAGTCCTGATCATCAGTGTTAGGTGCTTAAATATTAGATAAAATCAACCTATGCTCCTGAATTTCTTCTAAAACAATAATGACTGTTCCTAATTTATCTTTAATCTGTTTGAGATATTTGAATTGTAGATATTTATTTATCAATAATGACCATGCACTTACTTGAGCCAGTACTAAAGAAAATATGTCCACCCCATATCTTCTCATTTTTCAGCTTCCTGCGGGGAAAGATGAGTTTCTTGAAGAAACACTATATCATATTTCTTACGCTTAAGAAAATAAATAGCCTTCCTTCTTTTTATGGGGTGTCCCAACCCATTCACATTCCACGTGGACAAAGATAACCCACTCATATTAACATCTGACATTTTGATATAATAGAAAAAATTAATTGTGAGGCAAATTTACATAACAGAAAATATCTTGTAAAACAAACCTCAGCCATTAGGCAGAATAAACACAAAGAACGTGTAGATTCATTCACAGAACTGTCTCGTAGGTGTGTTCCTCCACAAAACAAATTCCAACCGATATAAAGCCGTTCAGTTTCCTCGGACAGGCAAACAAGTGTTCAGTGAGCCAGATGTTTATGTGTGCAGCAGATGACGGAATCATTCCAGTGTCCCGCAAAAATAATCCACAAATCAAACTCTATCCAACAGGAGGCATAAGCACAAGAAAAGAACAGATTCATTCACAACTGTCCTGAAGCAGTGTTATTTAACAAAATAAGCTCCAGCTGCCAGGCTAAACCAACTCAAAAAGAAACAAAACAGGCGTCCCTGTTCCTTGGATGGTCAAGAGTCAAATTCACTTGGAGGCTGCATAAAAAACTAAAAATACAAAAAGATACACCATGACTTACTCAGTCCATCAACTTTATAAAAGACATCCTTTGTGTGGGCATATAGATATTTTGCGGTCATCCATAGTGTCCATTCTCAATCTGGCCAGGAACTTCAGTGTAAATGCGATCTTCCATCAATGCAAAAGTTTCTTTAAGGAAAAGTTTTATTCCACAAAACAACTCCAGCCGCTAGGCAGAGCCAATGCAAAAAGAAATAAAAATGTCGCCTAGCTTCCTCAGACAGTGGAGTCAATGTACAGCGAGTCAACCCACTCACATGAGAAACACCCAATGGTTTACTCACCCATTGTTTCTATGAAGGACAGTGTTTGTTTGAGGCATAAAAATACCTTGCGGCCGTCCTTGGTGTCTATTCTCAGGTTGACCGGAAACATCAGTGCAAAAGCAGAGAAATTTTTTTCCATCGTCTTAATCGATCGACGTATTACAGCGAGATCCTCCAAGTCAGCAACAACCTTCGTCAGCATCACGACATGTTGGACAGTTGACACTGAATTTCCCCAGCTGCGACATCCAAATCGAGTCCCCGGTCTGCAGCCCCGTCTTGAGCACGTAAGTATCTTTTATTGTCTCCAGAGCCTGAGGATTTTGACTTCTTTTCTATGTTTACCTCAAAGAGCAAATGTGTAACTGGATATACCGAATTTCACTGGATTATAACATAAAAATAATTAAAATATTAGCAAAGTGCGCAGAGCTCATTGTTCACTTGTCCGCTCCTTGCATGGCATCATGTGACCTCCCCTGTTGCACTCTTTTTTAACACTGTCCAAACGACAATAGACCTTCTTCACAGTAGTGCTATCTTTGATTTTTTGACTGGAAGAAAAAACAGGCTGTGAGGGATAGACTTACCCTCTCCAATGGCATGCACTGTATAGACCAATACTTTGGCAATGTCACCGCCTACGATGGAAGTGGTGGAAAAAGACCGGTGCAAAAAGTAAACCAACCCTGTTGTTAGCTGACATAACAGTGCTCAAAAAGTTTGCTGTTTGGTGTCAAAATCACAATGGCAAAAACAGATGGCTTCATATTTCTCAGATTTCGTCAACAGACCTGATTGGATTGAGGAGATAATTTCCAACTCACAGCTTTTCAGCGAATATTTTATTAGATATGTTATTAACTCATATCATTACAATAATAGTATGGCTAAGAATATTTCTGTATTTATGATGGCCTTGTGTCATACTTTCATTTAACCGATCATTATATCTATCTATGTTACTAGCAATAGTGTTGCAATTGAAGCCTAGCTAGCTTTGAACCTGAAGGCTAATTTTATTCTATAGTATCTTTTAGTGATATTTAGAGGATATTTCTATTCTTTCAAATCCAACACAACAGTTTGCCAGCTTTCTGCCACCACTTACTGTGCATGCGGTGCAATGTTTATAAACAATGGGATTGGTCTATAAAGCTATCAAAAAGCTCCTAGATCACATCTAATTTCTCTAAATCTCATATTGTCTGGAGTTCGAAGAAGCGACACTAGGGGTCTCTCTTGAAAGCCTTGCATATCTCTGAACTTGAGAAAAGGCCAGTGAGAAATTTGTAGACAGAGTTTGCATGTCCTGCCCCCGGACATATGGGTATAAAGGGAGGGAAATGCATCTGTCCATTCAGAATTTTCCTTCGGAGCCGAGCGGTAGTGTGATCAGCTGTAGTCACTGACTGTTCACTTCATCTCTACAGAGCGTATGCAGTTGGATCTACGGCGCATATCAGCGGTTTTCTCCTTCTCTGCACAACATTCAGCTTTGGCCCTGGGTGCTTCGACAGCACTTCTAAAAGAGATTATTTTCTCTAAAAGAGCAATACACGGCTGGCGTTTAATGTCTTTTTCAGGACACGTCTTGGAGTTCCTGGATGCGGTCGAATTTCTCTCCGCTTCTGACGGTCATAAGAGCTGCCTCACGTGCCGGGACTGCGATCACACACAGGCAGCGTTTTATGAATGGTTCATGTTCTCAGTGCGAGAACTTAGCCATGACAACGTTGCGGTCGCGGCTTTCTTTCCTCACAATAGAAAGCCACTTCAGCCGCCCCCCACACGGTGATGAAGCCGATTTGGGGCGTACAGGGGGCTCGGTTTTGCTAGAACCACCTGCTCCCCAGCATGCTCGTTTGCTTCCGTTCGGGAAGAGGTCAGCTCGCTTCACGGACAGTCTATTTACTCCCTCAGACCCCGCAAGCTGAATGATGATTTTTCCACTGCATCAGAGAGCGTCACAGCGGCATCTGATGCTGATGATTCGACTGGGCTGCCACCTCCGGGTCTGCTCGTCCAGTCTTAGCCTGATGCGCAGATGTCCGCTATGCTTGCCCGTACCACCATGAGCATGGGGCATAATCCACCCCCTGCAATCCACCAGGCCAAGGCACTTGAAGATCTGTACTTGGGTAGTCCTGTTCCTAATGTGCTGCAGGAACCATGCTCGACGACCGATCATGCCCCCCCCCCAAGGCCACAAAGGTCACAGCGACGGCACTCGGATGGGCGATGGCCACCCTCATGTTCCAGGAGCATCATCTATGACTGGACCTAGTCGAGATACGGGAGGTTGACAAAGCACGCTTTCTCAACGCCCCCCTTCTCCCAGCTTGGTCTATTCGGCGACACCATTGACAACTTTGCCCAGCAGTTCTCAGCGGTGAAGAAACAGATGGAGGCCACATCATGCCCGCCGCCATACCAGCGCGGGCCGTGCTCCATCCGCTCACTGAGGGCATCCCTCTGCGGCTTTTAAACGTCAGGCAGCTCTGCTTCAATCTGGGCCCAGCTCTCAGCCCCAGCATCGACTGTCACCCGAACGTTCTCGAGGACCAGGAAGGCTCCCAAGCGTTCCTGAGATGGATGACCCAGGGAACTAAACGTTTGCTCCGGTGGACCACTCTGTCCCCCAGTGGAGGGCTGGGTGGAGAACCTTCAGTTAAAGGTATTTTCCTTGCCGCACCCCCTTCAGGCTACATTCTCAATAATAGAGCAATTTCCTCTCTCCCTGGGTCACCTGGCCCTTAAATGCAATTTTCACAGCATCCCGGTGCCACACCTCAACAGTCTCGGCATACCGTACGTGGACCCCCCACCTCCGGACCCACGACAGCTGTCCCCCAGCCATCCGGTTCTGACGAGTCCAGAGGACGCCTACATGGAACCTCCTCCTCAGTCACTAAAAGTGTTTTCAACCAGGCTCTGCACAAACTCCCATTCAATATGCTCACACAAAGACACATCTTAACTGAACTTAGCGTCCGGCATCAAGATTGGTTTGTAGCGGTAGACCTGAAGGACACGTACTTCCACGTCTCCATCTTGCGCAACACCGACCCTTCCTGTGGTTTGCGTTCGACAGCCAAGCATATCAGTAGAAGGTCCTCCCCTTTGGCATGTCCCTGTCCCCTCGCATCTTCACGAAGATTGCAGAGGCTGCCCTTGCCCTGCTAAGGAATGTGGGCATCCACATACCTCGACTACCTCGACGACTGGCTCATCTTGGCCCACTCCCGAGAGTTACTTTGCACCCACAGGGACCAGGTGCTCAGGCACCTCAGCTGCCTAGGGCTTCAGGTCAACTGGGAAAAGAGCAAGCTTACCCCGGTTCAGAGCATCTCTTATCTCGGCATGGATTTAGACTCAGTCTCAATGATAGCGCGCCTCACCAACAAGCACGCACAGTCAGTGCTGAAATGCCTCACCTTATTCAAGCCAGGCATGGCGATTCCAGAGGCTCCTGGGGCATATGGCGTCCTCCACCATGGTCGTGCCGCTGTGGTTGATGCATATGAGACCGCTTCAGCACTGGCTCCAGACTCGAGTCTCGAGATGGGCATGGCGCCGCGGCACGCACTGTGTGTTCATCACCCCCGCCTGCCGCCAGACTTTCAAACCCTGGACAGACTTCTGTTTTCTGTGCTTGTTTACAAATTGGTGTTCTTCTCGCAGAAATGCGCAGTTCAGTCAGTGCTCTCTCCCTGCAAGAGAGGTTGGAGGGGAGGCTGTCCCCCTCCACCTTGAAGGTGTATGTAACCACTATCGCTTACCCTCAGGTAAGGACGACTTGATTATCAGGTTCTTTAGAGGCGCCCGGAGGTTGAATCCTCTCCAGCCAAGCCTGTTCCCCTCCTGGGATCTCTCAGTAGTCCTCTCGGCCCCTCCTGATCGCGCTCGCCCCCATCAAGCGGGTTGGGGACCTGCAAGCGTTCTCTGTCAGCGACACCTGCCTGGAGTTCGGTCCGGCAGACACCCAAGTCTTCCTAAGACCATGACCAGGCTACATGCCCAAGGTTCCTACGGCCTCCTTCGGGGATCAAGTAGTGAACCTACAAGCGAAGCTGCCCCGGAGGAGGCAGACCCATCCTTTTCGTCACTGTGTCTGGTGCTTTTCGTACTTATGTGGACCTCATGCAGAGCTTTAAATGTTCTGAGCAGCTCTTTGTCTGCTTTGATAGACAGCAGAAAGGGAACGCTGTCTCCATACAGAGGCTTTCTCACTGGGTTGTTGATGCCATAGCATTGGCCTATTACACCCAGGCCGTGCCCACCCCCTTGCGGGTTCAAGCACACTCTACGAGAAGTGTAGCATCCTCATAGGCACTGGCCAATGGCACCTCCCTAGCAGACATATGACATATTATCTCAGGGCTGAGTCGGTCTCGTCCTGTGTTTTCTCAGGTCCAAGCCGGTAGAACTCAGTAACGCAGAATAACTGACCAGAGTAACGCTTGCACCAAGCGCCTTTCCCCTCCACTGTGGCGATCACGTGCACTCTGGAGATCCTACTAACTTGGCTCCCTGGATGACTCCTCCCTAGCCCTCTTGGCCGCAAATTCAGCAAAGGAATTCGCCGACCAGACCCACTACCAGTACTGAAACTTGCCTGCCCACACCTGCGTCAGCAGTGCAAGTACACGGTTCAGCGCATGGTGTGATTAAATATGGACCCCTAGTGTCACTTCTTTGACACAACGTCAAAGTGAGCGACAAACGGGGAACATCTAGGTTACTACTGTAACCTCCTTTCCCTGATGGAGGGAACGAGACATTGTGTCCTCCAGGCCACATTGCTGAACCGAGCCACTGTTATGGCCAAACGTCATTCTCGGCTCCTCCGGGCAAAATCCTGAATGGACAGATGCATTTCCCCCCTTTATACCCGTATATCCGGGGCAGGACATGCAAATTCTGTCTATTTGTCATTGGCCTTTTCTCAAGTTCAGAGATGCGCAAGGCTTTCAAGAGAGTCCCCAAGTGTTGATTCCTCGACACAATGTCGTTCCCTCCATCAGGGAACGGAGGTTACAATAGTAACCTAGACTTTTTATGTCTACTGAAATTTCTTCAAAATATAATTTTTATTTCAAAGTTTTGTCAGGGCAACGATCCAAAAACACTTTAAGCAACTCTACAACCCATTGAAGAGATTTATTTATTTAAATGTATTTTTTCCACATTTAGAATAATAGTAAAGTCATCAAAAGTATGGAATAACATAAATGGAACTATGGGAATTATGTTGTGACTAAACAATACTGTAAATAAATAAATCAAAACTGTGTTACATTTTATCATCTTCAAAGTAGTCGCCATTTGCCTAGAATTTGCAGACATGTACTCGACATTTTATCAACTAACTTCTTGAGGTATCACCCTGGGATGCTTTTTAACCAGTATTGAAGGAGTTCCCATCTATGTTGGGCACTTATTGGCTGTTTTTTTAAAATTACATTTTAGTTATATAATGAAATATTTAATATGGTGGCACAATTATATTTTTGTCGACAAAACTAATTTCAAACATTTAAGCATACGCCTTCAGATCAAACGATTTTTAAGATCATGAATTTCAGTCAATTTCAGTGAATTGTTTCAAAAATTTTGACCAGTAGTTTATTTACGTGTGTGTGTGTACACACACACACACACACACACACATACACACAGCAGTGTGTAAATGTCTGAGATCACACTGAAAATCTGTCATTCTGCCTAACATCTCCTTTTGTATTCCACAAAAGAAACAAACTCAGATGGGTTTGGAACAACATGAATAAGTAAATTATTACAGAATTTTCATTTTTGGAACAATTACTTTCAATTAAAAAAATTAAAATAGAAGCTGTTGGTTTCAGAGTTTTGGTCCCCCAAATAAGCACATTAGTTATTCCAGTGTTGAATTCACCAGGTCATCCCATACTGTTTTGCAGTAATTCCCTGCTGTTAGGGGCAGAGGATGACCTTTACCTTACAACAAAAGCCACTAAATAACTTACAACAAAAGCCACTAACTAACACGCAACTGTCTTGTCTTTACATTCCTTTAATTGGCGTTGAACATTTCACTCAAAACACTGGCATCACCGGTCCTCTTGATCCTTAAATCCTATTAGATATTAAGTCAGATCACTGGACTTCTCACTGACAGTAGCTTACATGCTTGCTCAGTGCTTATATTGTTTTCTGAGGAGATGAAAATTTAAGACGTTCATGGAAAAACATTGAGAGCAAAATAAACAAAGATTTTAGACTGAGCCTCAGGAAAGGAACTCCTCTGAGATTCACATTTTGCATGGGTTAAATACAGAAAATGTTTCTGGTTTCATTTACATGTAGTGTCATGGAGCCTAAGCCTCTCCATTAATGTTTATATTTTATTAATTATAAAGCGACATACATACAGTCAACTAGTTCTCTCTTATGATCTTAAAGAAACAATTTTCATATCCATGGATTTTTTTTATTGCTTTTCCACTGTATGCCAGTTGTAGGAATAAGAAATATACTGTTATGTAATACAGAACAATGGGGATCTATATATCTTTTAAAAAGATTCACAAAATAGAGCTTCACATATAATATGACAGTTATATTGGATTAAACAGAAATTGTTTTATGTCTAATATATCAATATAAACAACAATTATAAATAAACAAGTTACAAATAACAGAATGATAATGGAAATCACCTTACAGACCTTGTGTCATATTTGTACATAATTAAAAAATAGTCTAAATGTAAATTCACCTTAATGAAGTCCTTAATGTAAGATTATTCAAATCTAATATTCAAATGAATCAAGCAAAAATGTCTATTTGTTGTAGTACTGCAATCAAAATTAACCCTCTTTTGTGAGTTGTATATGATAAAGTGAGCAAAGAAAAGAAGATACAAATTATTTTCTCAGCAGTTTTAACAACAGCCTTTGAAAATCATGGTCTCCAATTGCACAAAATGGTAAATGGTGCACTTATATAGCACCTTTTTAACCTTAGCGGTATTCAAAGTGCTTTACACTGTGTCTCATTCACCCATTCACACATCAATGACAGCAGAGCTGCCATGCAAGGCAGCTAGCCTGCCATTGGGAGCAACTTGGGTTTCAGTGTCTTGCCTAAGGACACTTTGGCATGTGGAGTCGTGTGGGACAGGAATCGAACCTCCAACCCTGTGATTAGTGGCCAACCCACTCTACCACCTGATCCACAGCCACCCACACAGAATGGAGCCTAGCAAGGTTCTGAAATTACTTGTAATTTTGATTTTAGGGGCATTTTTTACCTTTATGAGGGCATATTTATTTTTTAACCACATAAAATACAGAAAGTGTCATCCTATTATTGCTAATATTTCAATTTAACTGATCAATTTTTTAAAAAATCTCAGTCTAAACTAAGGTCTAAATTATGGCTATTGCCTATAAAATCAAATCAATATCAAATACAAAAGTTGAAGTAGAACCATCACAGAAGATTTTAATGTAGTCAAGTTTTGAAGTTGTTTGAAGTATTTCCTTTACATTCAGTGTTTTCAGAGTTGGTTGTAGTATTTTAACATGAAAACCCACATCATATTGCCTATCAACAATCTACAGAATACATCTGACTGCTACAGGCCACGTTGTCTGTGTTTGCTCTGAACCCATAACTAGATAGGCCTAAAGGAATATTTCAAAAAAAATTAATTAACAACAGAGGCATTTTTCCCCAAAATTGTTAACATCTGTGGCATTTTTGTCACTTTGAGACCTATTTTTTGTTAATTTCTGACCAAGGAACCTAGTCCTATCCTCAGACCTCACTTACCTGTATGTTTAAATTGAGGAAGGCAAGTGAGAAAAATATCTAAATATTAGGTTGCAATGACAATTTATTTGAATCCATTTGTTGGCTCTGAAATTAACATATAAATCAACAAATTACATTGAAGACACTGTGAAAATCAGCACAAGTTGTTTCGCAAAAGATCCTCTAGGACATGCCATTTGTAAGCCATCTTAAAGCTAATTGCTTCACTTCCTTTAACCTGGCGTTCTCCCATCTCTTAAGTCCCTATTTAATTCAAGGCAGGCTGAGAACCTGCTCTCTGTTCAAGGACAACGAAGGCAGGAACGTGACAAGGACGTTCAGTGCTGACACTGGCCGACGTGATGTCTGTTGTCCTCATCAGAATCCTCAGATGTTGGCTCAAAGCAATTTTCAAATTTCCTTCGCAATCTTTTCTTGAAGTGCACAGCCTGTCGACCAGTAGTGTTAGTGCACTCCTGAGCCTTCAGCTTGGCATAGTAGTCAGAAAATTTGTTAAACAGGATGGAGATTGGCATTCCATTCAGAATAATGCCAAAAGATATGCACCCAAAGGCCACCACTCGACCAGAGTAAGAGATGGGTACCACATCTCCATAGCCTACAGTGGAGATGCTCACCTGTAACAGTGTAAAAAAGACTTTATTACAATTATGTCCATTTTTTATTTGCTAATGAGGGTCAGAGGACTGAGAATAAATGACAAAGAAAGTTGATCTGTGTCGGTCAACTAGTTTTTTGTGCCAAAAAAAGTCAAAGTGAGTTTATCAGCTCTGTGATTAGAGTCAATAATTTTGAATGCATGTCAACTTGGTAAGACTTAGTAAGTCTCCAGGAAGTTCCAAACTAATCTAACTTTTCTAGTCATCATGGATACCTCTGATTGGGCAGCATTACAAGGTATTATAAGAGATTAAGCACAGCTGCTAGAGGATAAAGCCTAATATTGTAAAAAGAGAGGAGGATAAAAAAGTCAGCGACAGCAAATAATGAATAAACAATAAAACACACACCACTCACATATTTACTTATGTAAATGGTGACATAACATAGACTTCTATTGTTTACATAAAAGCTGATCGTAACTCCTATAGACATTTTTTTTTTTTTTTTTTTTTTTTTTTTTTTTTTTTGCATGGGTCGTTTTCCAAATAAGGACATCCCAAAATGTTCCAAAAGTGGAGAATTTGTCATATTTAGCTAATGGGACCCATCTGTTCCCAAACTATAGCTAAGTATGCACACAAACACACACACACACACAAAACAGTTGTTTTGAACGTCAAAAAAACAACCTCTTAAAAATGAAACAGTTGTTTGAAAAATCAAGAATATGCTAATAAGTATCTGCTGTACATTTTGATATATATGAATGATATTGTAATTCTATAATTGTGGTGAATGTTTATTGTCAATGAGGCTTACTCACCGCTGCCCACCACCAGGCATCTGGAATACTGCTGAAGGGGCTTCCAGCAACATCCTGCTCCACTGAGTACATTAGGGCAGAGAATGTGAATATGCCCATGATAATGAACAGAAACAGGCAGCAGACCTGTTCAAAACACTGACGAAGAGTGAAGCCAAATGCCCGCATGCCTGTTGAATGCCTTGCCAGTTTCAGAATCCGAAAGATTCGCATGAGTTTGACAACTTTAAGCACTTTGCTAACTTTGCTAACTCTTGCCATTGCCTTCAAGTCATCCTGGACACTGAGATCTTCTTGGTCAGCAAAAGCCTCAAACAACAGCTGGATAAAATAAGGCATGACAGCCACTAAGTCTACAAAATTAAGTGCACTCTTCAAAAAATGCAGGACATTGCACGTAGTCAGTAGGCGAAGGAAATACTCAAAGGTAAAGAAGAGAATTGAAGTGATTTCAACACACTCCATATAGGTTCTTCCAAAGACCTTATAATCTTTCAATTCATTCACAGTATTTAGAGTCATTGCTACAATGGAAATGAGGACAAAGAGGCTGGAGAAAACAGCAAATGACTTAGCGGCCAACGAGGAGTACGGGTTCTCCATCAGATCCCATAATGTCTTTCGAACACCCCCCAAAATCATTTTCTTGAAACCATCCTCATTGTGCATAGGCTCTATTTCAGCCATAAGTTCCCTGTTCACTTTTAGCTGGTCTCTTATCTCATCTACTTTCTCCTCATAGAGAATGCGGCAACAGCGGGGTGTATCCTTCAAGTGTAGACCCCAAAACTTCATCTCCTCCTCAAAATTGATGGGACACAGACTCTCCATTACCCATAGCACATTGCTACAGTAGAAGTGGAAGATGTAGTGAAAGAAAGTAGGATCTCGGTCAAAAAAGAACTCATTAGTAAGCACACAGTAGTCATCGCAGAGTGTTAGCTGCTTGACGGGATCTTTGCACAGGGCTAAGGTACCTATTCGGGTTCGGGGGTATCTGATAGCCAGGTGCTTGGGAATGGTGAAGAGTTTACCACCTACATTAACGCTGATCACTGTTGAATGCCGGTGTGGAACCTTGAGTGCTTCTTTCTCGCTGCTTTCCCACTTAATTTGATCTCTTGTGTCTCTTGATTGAGGTGATGGTGTATCAAGGTTGTCCATCGACGTCCATGGTTTCACAGAGCTGTCCTGTGAAAAAGGAAAGGCACTCTCTTCCTCCTCTATGCTCTGTGAAAAACTGTCATTAAGTTTGACACTTGCAAAAAGACTTGATCGTCTCTTTTTCAGTTTTTTAAGATGTCTTCTAGGTTTATCCATTATAACAGTTATTTAAAAAAAGAAAAGAAAAAACTGTAATGTAAATGACAGGAAGATATGCTGTCTTGTCACTGAAAGCTGAAGAAAAAAAAACACACAAACAAACAAAAGAACTATTACATTTAAAGTGTACTCATCCTTGAAAATATGCTTAGGTTTGCAGCTTCAAGTAAATTTCCAGACAGATTGAGAAAACATCTTCCACTGCTTCAAGCTTTTAATAGTTTGCAATATAGTTAAAAAGGCAGACAGAAAAAGCAACTGTGTTTGTTTCGGCTCAACAGAAGATCAAGAGTTGGGGATTTTGCCCCACCCTTACTGATGCAGTAATCCAATGCTGTTCTTACTGTCCTCAGCAGAGTTAAAAATACAGTCATGAGGATTAGTGCTGTGATTTAAGGATTGAGCTCTTTAGAAGGAATGACAGAGGAAAAATAGCAGTTGAAGAGATGCTATAAGATCATTAAATGCTCACTGTAAATTTCAATATATGTTGCTTTCATAGAACATATGTATCCAATCTTGTATTAATCTGATATTTAAAACACAATTTACAAAATCCAAAGTGAAACTCCTTTAATCCTATAATTTCTTATCTTATTCTACATTCTACTTTCATATCCTCTCATGTACATGTTATGTGATTATGGGACGAAACATTTGTAAATAAATCTGTTCCACTCACACATATAAATTAATAGATAAACGGACAGACAGTTAGATAAATAAATAGATTTTAATGATAAAAATAGAAACATGGCCTCTTAAAAATATATTTTCCACTTCTCACAGCATAAACTAGTGATTTTTTTCAATCATGTTTTTTTTAAACACTTCAGTCAGATTATATCAGGCACTTCAGATTTGTATTTATCCTGACATTAAAAGCAGCATTATCACAACATCCCTTCTCGTATGCATTTTAATAGCAAAGTTATTCCTTCTATAGTGATGTACAGCTTCTGAATATTGAATAAATGTTGAGATGAGTTTGAAGTGCACTTTATTTTGATGCATGTAGCATATTAGTGCGGGTATTAAGTTAAAATGTTGATTTAGTAATTGGAGAAAATGTTGTTTTTTTTTTTGTTAATGACCCTGACAAAAATTAACCATGGTTTTACTTTAGTAATATTGTAGTAACCATGACTGCTGTCACTATGGTTTTCTGAGCAGAAATCATGGTTTTGATACAATTAACTGGTTTTATAACAGTAATACTGTAGTTTCATGATTTTACTATATATTGTAGCAATGACTGTAACCATGTTTGTATTGTGGTTACTATGATTTTAATACAAATGTCATGGTTAAAGTTTGGTTACTGTTGTAAAACAATGACTGTTATATAAGGGCAAACCTGTTGAAGTGTTTACCAAATAGAATATTCTTTGGGTTTAGCAGTAATATTTTTTTCTGAACAAATAAAATACCAACATACCGAAACCGTGACCTTTGAACCGTGGTTAAAACCGAACCAAGAGAAATTCGAACCGGCACACCCCTAGTACACTCGCCGACGCTTTCTTCCTCAATCCAACGTGGGGAGGACTGACGTGCAGGGAGAAAGGGCGCGAGTGGGCGACCGAGAGAGAGGACAGTTTACAGCTTAAAAATAACAGGATAAAATACAGCGATCCAAAATCATACAGATATGTTGAAAAATGTATTAGGGCTATTTATTGATATAGATTAAATATTGTATATGTTTTTATTATTATTATTTAGCTATTAATGCTACGTGAATTCTTTCTTCACTAATTCACTGAGGTGAACTCAGAAGACTGCACACCGTGGAAATTATTGAAATATTCGTTTATCACATGTACGAAATCATCTAATAATCAATGGATGTTGTTATTAATAACTTTAGTAGCCTACTAATGTCGCATGAGGGTGCTATGCGCACATGCCGTGTCTTAGGCACTTAGAAATGCTTGAATGAGTTTGAATGAGTGTCAAGATGGCAAAATAATACAAATAAATACAATAAAGTACACATGTACAAATGCTTTTATTCTTGTTGGCAGTTTTTATCATTATCAATATTTGAACCTTTATGGAAATAACGGGTTAAACATGACAAACATGTTTTTATTATTATTTATTTTCTGTTTTGTTTTAATTTGTATTTGAACTGTTTGTGTCAAGTTTCTGAAAACGTCTCGGTTACGTATGTAACCTCGGCTCCCTGAGACGAAGGGAACGAGATATTGCGTTTACTAACGCATATGGGGAGTGCCTTCATACACGACCTATTTGAAACCTCTCTACAATAACGCCAATATTCTAATATTGGCTATGATGTTTGAGCCCCGCCTTTTTTGGCTCAAAACTGACCGCTCGTTTCAGTGCGAACTGACCGCTATAAAACAGGTGCACAGTTGTGTTCATTTTGTCAGCATTTTTTTTTTAATTTAGTCTTAGGCTGCGTCCCAATTCGCCTACTTATACTACGACCTAAAAGTATGTACTCTTTTTTTGAAGAAAATGTACATACTTTTGAGTGTGTAGCAAAAGAGTATGCACGTTCTGGGACATACTACGAAGACGTCATGCAATGGAAGAGAACGTGGTTGCCTAGTTACGCACACCGACAGTTAAACAAACATTCTACATTCCATTCATTCTTATATGTCCAATATAATAATAGTTAATGAGGCGCTCAGTGTCTTCATCGGACCCTACAAGATAAACACGGTACTTTTTTTGCACAACACAAATCCATTAATATTATGAGACAATAAAATATAACTTTAATTAGCGCTAAATGTTTAAGTTCTTACACTTAAAAACTGAGGGTGCATCTCCGCTGCCGCATCCGGCCGCCATGTTTGCAACATCTCAAAGCTCCTCCCTCCCGCACGCAATGGGTTGTGGGCAATATTAGCCGTCAGAGTGTGCATCGATCTGCACTTCGGATCTGACCGGAAATAGTAGACCATCCGGGTATCTTTGGAACACTCATTTCAACATACTACGATTTGGGACGTACTAATTCTATTTTCGAATACTATTTAGGACGGATAGTATGCGAATTGGGACGCAGCATTAGTCTTAGTCATGGGTCAAATTTCCTTGTTAGTTTTTATCATGTTTAGTCATGCTTATTCTGTTTTTTTTTTTTAGTCAAGTTTTAGTTGACTATAAATCTGGGCATTTTAGTTTTATCTTAGTCAAAGAAAACCCTCAGTATTTTAGTCTAGATTTAGTCAATGAAAACTGTTGACATTTTAGTAATATTTTTGTCTTGTTTAGACAGGTATATATTGCAAATTTTGCACTATAAGTAAATCATTGCAATGATTTTTGAACTTAACACAAACCCTGAGTATCCAGAAAAAGAAAACTTGACACAATCAAAACTATGTGATACTTTATTCAGGTTATGCAGGCATATTACTGCAGACACCTTTTTGACGTAGGCCTATGTTTTTGTAGGCAATTCGTTTTATATCATATTCAAATTAATTTTTACACCAAATCAAATACATTTTTATGCCAAATCAAATTAATTTTGATGGTAATGTGAAGGACAAATAAACACAGCATTGTCACCATGCCAAATACATAAGTCATTGGTCTATACTCAATCTTACATTACCATTGACGGTCATTTTCAGCTACTTCACAACAACAATGCTAGCGTATTAGCTTAATGAGTTCGGTTTAGCTATAAAACACAGCCTACATAATGTAACGCCACCACCTTGCCTTAATATAGTGTATTAAGTTGTCTAATATAGTTGTCACTAGTTGTCTTAATATAACTTTAAAAAAAAACAAACAACAACAACCACCAAGACATTAACCTACCTAAATTTCTTTGTGGTTAGCCTTCATACCTTCATCTCTTTCTCCCAAGTCCATATGTGTGCTGAGTGTGCTTTAACACCAATTGGGCAAGTCTGAACCTGTGATTCGTAAGCCAGTGTAATTGCATGGACAATCCAGTGAGAAAGTCTTTGCTTGGAGATGGACATTCCTTTTCTGCATCCTCCATAGCATATAAAGAGCTGATCAGACAGTCTGAACTGGCAAGTACGCTCAACGTATGTATGTAGCGCCCGCACAGGGCATAACAAATGCAATGATTGTTCCTCATCTGAATTAAATGAAGGAGGGAAGAAGGCCTGAAGGTGAACCACCTGCACTTTAAAGGATGTGGTCAGGACCTTGGGTACATAGCCTTTCCCAGGTTTGACTGTGGCTCTTGAAAGACCGGGCCAAACTCCAGACAGGAATTGTCGACTGATAACGCATGTAGGTTACCGACCCGTTTTAATGAGGCCAGAGCCAGCAGTAGTGCAGTCTTAACGGAAAGCATGCGCAAATCAACAGTGTCCAAAGGCTCGAAGGGGTGGCCCTGCAAGAGCTTTTAGGACTAAAGTTAGGTCCCAAGTCGGTATTGTAGCTGGCCGAGGCGGGTTTAATCATCTTGCTCATTTTAGGAACTTTATGATAAAATCATCCTTGCCTATAGAGGCGCCGGCTTCACGTGCTCTGGCTTGTAAAATGGTGTTCATGAACGAACGCGTCAGTTCCGGCGCGTGTAGTGCGCCCCGTTCAGTTGCCACACATGCAGGTTCCACAGCTGGGGCTGGGGATGCCAGATTGTGCTGTACGCCTGAGAGAGGAGATTCCTCCTCAGCGGTATTTCCCATGGTGGGCTGTACAGCATCTCTATCATTTCTGGAAACCATGGCTGGTTGGGCCATCTCGGCACAACTAATAGAACCATTTCCTTGTCCTCCTGGACTTTGCATATGACTGAGTGGATCAGGCATATCAGAGGAAACGCATACTTGCGTTTCGCCGGCCATTTGTGTGCCGTTGCATCCATTCCCAACGGGGCTTGGGACTTCGAATACCAAAGGGGACAGTGGGCATTCTCCACTGAGGCAAATAGGTCAATTTCTGCTTTACCGAATATTTCCCAAATCAAAGACACCTTGCAAGGATGCTAAGCATCTCCCTCTCAGTGGTGCGTACACGGTCCTTGACCCTCGCTGGGGGGAGGGGCGGGAGCATCATCCATTGACCAGTCGCCTGATGCAGTGAGAGATATGACATCGTCATTATCATCCTCATCATCCCTAGCATCAGATCCACCAAACAAGACGAGGCCGCACGCTCCTTCAGAGGGCCAGAGCTCGTCTCGCACATAGCGTATGGGGAAATATGCACTTCGTGGAGATTGTGGGGCTCGTGGGGCATGTGCTGGCATGAAATCTGGCATCGACCTCGCAGCCCTGCCGTACCCCCTCGTGTTAACCCTCGGGAATCACAGAAGAAGCGGGTGGGAGGGCGCGAGAGGCTGAATCGTTCCTCAGAACGAGGGCGATTCGTGAGTGAAGCGACTTGAGATTCATGTCCTCACAGTGAGGACAGTCTGTCTCCATGAGAGCTGACTCTGTGTGGGCACGGCCCAGACAGAAAACTTAGCTCTCATGCTTGTCTGACGGCGGGATGTGTCTCTCGCACAAGGAACACTTACGGAACAACATCTTGAAAAAGACGTGAACACGTAAGTGGCTCTTCTAGATATAGAAATATAAATATAGATTTATATTTATATAACTTATATTTATAACACACAAGTATTTTGCTTTAAAAGGATACTCTACACCTGCCGGCGCTGCGGAGAATCAGGAGGCTGAGGTCCGTTCACCAGCGAAGCATCAAGCAATGAGGTGGAGTGATGTTCGCCGGAGCACTGCAGGGGAGCGCAGAGTCTACTCGCTGCCTGGAAGATTCCATCCGCTGACTGGTGTGAATCGACAGCAAAGGTAGAGGGCTTCAAGACAAGAGGTAATCGCTGTCTTGAAGGAAGAAATGGGGAAATGGTGTCTGTGCACCTGTTTTATAGCGGTCATTTCGCTCCGAAACGAGCGGTCAGTTTCGCACCAAAACAGGTGGGGCTCAAACATAATAGCCAATATTAGAATATTGGCGTTACTGTAGAGAGGTTTCAAATAGGTTGTGTAGGCAACTCCCCATATGCATTAGTAAACGCAATGTCAAGTGGACTAAAGTCGTAAGGGAACTTGTTCTATTGTTTTGTATTTTTTAAATTCATTAATAAATATAAAATAAAACAAATAATGGAGAATGAGGCAACAGCAGTGAGTTGAATGCTTTACTATCATCTACGATGTTATTTTGTGTGTTGTTTGGGAAATAAGTGTTGAACTGATGTTGGATCACTTTTTTTGTCTTTTTTCCTTCTAGATTGGATAACTTGCTAGAGGAATAGACATATAAATACATAGACGCCTCATTGGCCGCTGGATCGTACGTCAACTTCATCGACATATTGGACCAGGCAACTTGCCATAATTATAGAGAAAATATGCCTGAATCATGTGCTGCTTGTGGCTTTACAAACCTTTGCACAATCCAAACCAGATCTCGGGGAATTACCTCTCATAGGTAAGACTGAACAGTTGTTTCTGGTTGTATTTGGTCATTATAACATTGTTGAAAGATAAGTTGTTGGCCACCAGAGTCAGACAGTATAAATAGCTAGTGATAATGCTAGTTAGCTATGAAAGCGGGTATTTATAAAGTTTACGTGATTTCTTATAAAGTCTCAGTTTATATCATAAATTATATTATTTACTAAAGTGCCCATAATCGGGATTTTCATCTGCCGTTTTTCTCCAAACTGACTTTAGTGTCAAGATACTCGTTTCGGCTGTGAGACTGACATATTGCGAATGTGACTGTAGTTAGTTGGCTAGCTAATGTTTCTCATACTTTTTGAAGGTTTCCCAAAGAGAAACAGTTGAGAAGGCAGTAGGAAGTAGCTTTAAGGAGGGAAGGTTTTTCTGCCAGATGCCGGACGCAGGTTAAGATGTGTCTCTGCGTGAGCGTTTTGAACGGGAGTTTGTGCAATGCTTGGTTAAGAACTTGCAGGTCCAAGATTGATTGCAAGCTGCCGCCTTTCTTGGGTATGATGAAGTAAGGGCTATAGAAACCCTTCTTCATCTCGGTTGGAGGGACGTCTTTGAAGAAAAGAGTAGCGATTTCCGCACGCAGGGACTGGGCATGTTCGCCGTGTACTGCGGAAAAGCGGATGCCCATGAAGGGGTTGGGGGCCTGGCAAACTGAATTGTGTAACCAAGTAGAATGGTCCGGGCCAGCCAGTGAGATGGGTTGGGAAGTGAAAGCCATGCATCCAACCTCTGCGCTAGGGGCACCAAAGGGACGATTAATTTTGACATACCCGGCGGAGCTTCACTGCGGGGCGGAGCAGGTAGGGCAGCAACAGGGCGACCTGAGGCTGGGGTGCTGAGAAAAGACTCAAAGCACTTACCTTGCTCCGCACACCTGGCAGGGGGCGGGTTGGCGACTGAGGAGGAGGTCCAGGGTAGGCGTCCTCTAGACTCGTCGGAACCGGCCGACCGGGGAACAGTCGTGGGGCTGAAGACGGATGGTCCGTGTCCAGGAAGCCGGGACTATTGAGATCTGGTGGCAGAGTGCCATGAGAACGGCATTTGCGGGCCAGGTGAACCAGAGACATAGGAAATAGCTCTTTTATTGAGAATGTGGGTACCACAACCCCATCTAAGGGGGGCGGCAAATGAAAATTGTTTAAAAACAAAAGATTCTCCTCCCGGCCCTCCACCGGGGGATGGAGCGGTCTCACCAACTCCGGAGCTAACATCTCTGTCGCTGGGTCGTCCATCTCAGGAGTGCCTGGGAGCCTTACGGGTCCTCAAGTGTGTCCGAGAAACGGGGGGCGTCTGCTTCCTGCGGTGTGCTCGACGCTGGGGCTGAGAGCTGGGCCCGGGTTGAGGCGGAGTAGATTTCTTGGCCGCAGGGGGACTCCCTCGGCGAGCAGACGGGGCAGTGGCCGTGGCGGCAGGTTTGTGGCGAGGCAGGATATGTGAGATGGCCTCTGTCTGCTTTTTCACCGCAGAGAACTGCTGGGCGAAGTCCTCGACGGTGTCGCCAAAGAGGCCAAACTGGGAGACAGGGGCGTCGAGGAAGTGAACTTTGTTGGCCTCACGCATCTCGACCAGGTTGAGCCATAGGTGGTGTTCCTGGACCACAAGGGTGGCCATCGCCTGCCCGAGTGCCTGCGCGGTGACCTTCGTGGCTCTGAGGGCGAGGTCGGTCACTGAGTGCAGTCCCTGCAGCACATCGGGGTCAGGGCTACCCTCGTGCAGATACCTGAGCGCCTTGGCCTGGTGGACTTGCAGGATGGCTATGGCGTGCAAGGCGGAAGCGGCCTGTCCCCCGGCGCTGTAGGCTTTGGTGTTTAACGAGGGTGTCATCCTACAGGCCTTGGAAGGGAGTATAGGGCGCCCACGCCAGGTGGTAGGGTTACCGGGACATAGATGGAGCGCATCGGACCTATCCACCTGAGAAATCGTTGTATACCCGTGGGCCGCTCCGCTGTCGAGGGTAGCGAGAGCAGACAAGCAGGGCTTTTGATGAAGGGAAAGCGGGGCTCTCCATGAAGACGTCAGCTTGTCATGCACCTCCGGGAAAAACGGGACCGGGGGGGGGGGGGGGGGGGGGGGGGCGTGGCTGTGAGTGGCGCCCAGACCCCAGGAACCAATCATCCAACCGTGACGGGTGTGGGGAGGACAGAGGGTTCCAATCCAACCCCACACTGCAACGTTAACATGGTCATGCTCTCACAGTGAGAAGTGGAGAGCACTCTACCACATCCAGGAACTACACAGGGGTTGAATGGCATCTTTAAAAAGACGCGTCCTGAAAAGGACGTTCAACGCCGCTGTAAAAAGAACATTTTTGAAAAAATTGCTCTTTATGTAACTCTATTAACTCTGCGCTGTCGAAGCACCCAGGGGCAAACTGCACGCCGTACAGAGAAGAGAAAAGCCGCTGAAGTGCACCGTAGATCCAACAGCAAAGCAGAGCATCAGAGGATAGAAGCAGGAAAACAGTTGTGTCACTCGCAGCTGGCTGCATACACGACCATCGGCTCCAAAGAAAATTACTGAATGAACGAGCGTATTTCCCTCGCCTTTATACCCATATGTCCGGGGGCGGGGTATGCAAATACTGTTCGCCAACTCTCATTAGCCTTTTTTCATAGATCAGAGGCTCATTCAGCGCTCAAGAGAGACCCCTAGTGTCGCTTCTTCGACACAACGTCGAAGTGAGCGACAGACGGGGAACTGCTACTACTGTTTCTTTATTTATCAAGGCTCTCCTTATATCTGATTCCAAACTCACTATTGAATCCACATCTAAATCCAATTTGATATGGAGAAAATAACTTAATTTTCTCCAAATGATACATAAGCCTGTCAGTAATAATTTTTTCAATTAATTTGCATAAATGTGTGGTTAAAGCTATTGGTCTGTAATTTAGAGGTACATTTGGATCTTTTCCTGGTTTCTTTATAGGAATAATTAAAGCTTCCTTCCAACTCTGAGGTAAAATCCCTTCTTCCCATATTCTGTTATAAAACTTTAATATTACTCCAAGTGATTCTTCACTTAACTTTTTTATCATAATATATCTTATTCCATCTTGTCCTGGAGTTGTTACCTTCATTTTTGTAATGCACGTTTTAATTCAGAGAATGAAAACGGAACATCCAATAAACCATCTATTGCCCTCCTCCTTTCCAATATATATATGGATGTTTTCTTAGCAGCTTCTCCCCTATTTCCTTACTCTCCTTTGTCAAGTTATCAGAACTTTTTATTTTTAAAAACTCTTTCCGGAACATTTCTGCTTTTTCTTTGTCAATTATTGCATTTTCCTCATCCATACTTAAAACTGAATATTCATGTTCTTTCCTAATTCCACTTATCTTTTTAATCATGCTCCACACTTCCTCAACTGGAATACTTTTAACAATTTCATCACAAAATGATCTCCTATACTCTCTCTTTACTTCCCTTATCATTTTCCTTGTTTCTGCTTGAGGTTTCTTATATATGTTCCCAATTATGTGTTTTCTTCAATATTTTAAATGCTTTCCAGTTCTTTCTGATTGCTATTGTACACTTCTCATTCCACCATGGAACTAGTTTCTCCACCCTCTTACCTTTACTTTTTGGGATACATTCTTTTGCAGCATTCTGTTCCACTGAAACATATTTCTATATTTATACTTTCAATATTTTTGCCTTCATTAATCTTGATAATTTTCATTCCTTCCTTACTCATTATTTAATATTTTCCCCAGTTAGCTATCTGAAACTTCCATTTTCCTGTATTTCCTCGTTTTTCCATCCTGATCTCATTGTTTACAATTGTACTATGAGAAAATTATCACTACCAACTATACATTTCTTTGATACCTCCCAATGTACTATCCCTCCTAATGTATATGAAACAATTGTTGTATCTATTGCTGATTCCCTTCCTGAATTCACATCCATTCGAGTGGAGTTTCCATCAATTAAGCAAACTAAATTTTTCCTTTCCATCAGCTCTTCAATAACCCGACCATTTGTGTCTGTCGTTGTTCCTCCCCATAAAGTATTATGGGCATTAAAATCCCCACACCATATCACCCTTTCACCACTTAGACCTTTTATTTCTTCCATACTCTCCTGTGTTAACCTAATACATGGATTATAAAAGTTTATTACAACATAATTCTTCTTTTTAATCCATATTTCTACTACTATATATTCCATTGTAACCCCTTTCTCCAAAATTCTATAAGGCATTCCCTCTTTTAAAAAAACGTGACACACCCTCCACCTTTACCTTCCTCCCTATCTCTTCTCACACTTATATATCCTTTTAAAACCAAATCTTATCTAGAGTTCAGCCATGACTCTTGAATGCATATTATGTCTGGCTTTTCTTTCATTTGGTTTATGTAACCTTTAAATTCTTGATCATTTGGCGCAAAGACTTCTGACATTCCATTGTAAGATGATTAACATAAATAATACTAACCAACACAAGTCTACTGACTTGACTGAGATTCTGTATTAAGACTTTCCCTTATATCTTCCCACTTCAATCCTTTTATCTCTAGAAATCTCTCTGCCGCTTTAACAATTATTTGGATCTTTTCTGTTCTTCTTTCCGTCTGTGCAGTACAGTTAATCACTTCTACCATAAAGAGCAAAGTTTTTCTTGTTTACTATCATTGTTTCTTCTGATAATCCACCCTCACCAATTACTCTACCTGTTCCTTCAGTCCCTTTACCATACTCCATTCTTTTTTTCCACTCTGCTTATTCCAAGTATTTACAACTTTCACTGCTTCAGCACACGCTAGGTTATTTTATTTTTCCTGTTGTACTTCCATAACCTTTTTTCTCACCTCACAACCCCCGTATGCCACATTATGACTGCCTCCGCAATTGCAACATTTCAATCCTACTCCTTCCTCACATTTCCCAAACTCATGCTCCCCTCCACATCGTGCACATCTTATTTTTGATGTACATACTGCAGCAGTATGACCATACCTCTGGCAACTGTAACACCTCAGAGGAGGAGCTACATACATCCTAATCGGGTAGCTTTTAAAATCCATCTTGATTCGATCTGGTATATCTTTCCCTCCCAATTTAAAACGTACAGATAAACTGTCTACTCTTCTCCCTTCTCTGTTCATTTGTAAGCAAAAGGCATCCAAGACATTTCCTCCTCTACATTCTTTTTTAATTCCTCCATTTTAACTCCTAATGGAATTCCATTTATCACTCCATAGACCCACCACTTCTGTCCTACAGTCTTATAATTCATTACCATCTGTTTGCCCACCATCTTAAGTTTTATTGCTTTATTTATTTGCTCTTCGTTCCTGCGCGCTATCAACAAGGCACCATCTTGTAATACTTTTGCAAATGTAATCTCACCCAATTGTTTCCTTAATTCATCAACGCCTTTGGATTTACTCCTGATACTCCATCTCCCTTAAACTTCAATATTACCCTATACTCATTCTTATCCCTCTCATCCCCATCTTCCTCACTAGTTATCAAACTACTTTCCGATATATCCTCCTTTCCTTTTTCCTCTTTTTAGTTACTTTCTTTCCTGTTTTTTCACCTACCTGTGTCCATCCTACCTCCATCTTATCCTCCTCTTCAACCTCTTCTGTTTTTTCAGACTCTCATCCATTCCCAGTTCGATTACTTCGGGATCTTGTTATCACAATTTTCTCTCTCCCGCGTTTTATACTCGAAATCGCCGCCCTGGAGAAAACACGCCGGTTCAACAGGAACCACTCATCATGTTTCTGCGCCGCACCCCGTCCTCAACTTCTTCTTCTTGTTAATGGCCGTTCACTCTTTAGGAGTATTACCGCCACCTACTATATAGCTTACATGGGTGATGCATCTGTATTTTTTTTTTAATTATACATATGCATATATATATATATGTGTGTGTGTGTGTGTGTGTGTGTGTGTGTGTGTGTGTGTGTGTGTGTATATATATATATACATACATACATGTATACGTACGTATATATATATATATATATATATATATATATATATACACTCACCTAAAGGATTATTAGGAACAACATACTAATACTGTGTTTGACCCCTTTTCACCTTCAGAACTGCCTTAATTAAACGTGGCATTGATTCAACAAGGTGCTGAAAGCATTCTTTAGAAATGTTGGCCCATATTGATAGGATAGCATCTTGCAGTTGATGGAGATTTGTGGGATGCACATCAAGGGCACGAAGCTCCCGTTCCACCACATCCCAAAGATGCTCTATTGGGTTGAGATCTGGTGACTGTGGGGGCCATTTTAGTACAGTGAACTCATTGTCATGTTCAAGAAACCAATTAGAAATGATTCGAGCTTTGTGACATGGTGCATTATCCTGCTGGAAGTAGCCATCAGAGGATGGGTACATGGTGGCCATAAAGGGATGGACATGGTCAGAAACAATGCTCAGGTAGGCCGTGGCATTTAAACGATGCCCAATTGGCACTAAGGGGCCTAAAGTGTGCCAAGAAAACATCCCCCACACCATTACACCACCACCACCAGCCTGCACAGTGGTAACAAGGCATGATGGATCCATGTTCTCATTCTGTTTACGCCAAATTCTGACTCTACCATCTGAATGTCTCAACAGAAATCGAGACTCATCAGACCAGGCAACATTTTTCCAGTCTTCAACTGTCCAATTTTGGTGTGCTCTTGCAAATTGTAGCCTCTTTTTCCTATTTGTAGTGGAGAAGAGTGGTACCCGGTGGGGTCTTCTGCTGTTGTAGCCCATCCGCCTCAAGGTTGTGCGTGTTGTGGCTTCACAAATGCTTTGCTGCATACCTCGGTTGTAACGAGTGGTTATTTCAGTCAAAGTTGCTCTTCTATCAGCTTGAATCAGTCGGCCCATTCTCCTCTGACCTCTAGCATCAACAAGGCATTTTCGCCCACAGGACTGCCGCATACTGGATGTTTTTCCCTTTTCACACCATTCTTTGTAAACCCTAGAAATGGTTGTGCGTGAAAATCCCAGTAACTGAGCAGATTGTGAAATACTCAGACCGGCCCGTCTGGCACCAACAACCATGCCATGCTCAAAATTGCTTAAATCACCTTTCTTTCCCATTCTGACATTCAGTTTGGAGTTCAGGAGATTGTCTTGACCAGGACCACACCCCTAAATGCATTGAAGCAACTGCCATGTGATTGGTTGATTAGATAATTGCATTAATGAGAAATTGAACAGGTTTTCCTAAAAATCCTTTAGGTGAGTGTATATATATATATATATATATATATATATATATATATATATATATATATATATATATGTGTGTGTGTGTGTGTGTGTGTGTGTGTGTGTGTGTGTGTGTGTATGTGTGTGTGTGTGTGTGTGTGTGAGTGTGTGTGAGTGTGTGTGTGTACATATACACACACACACACACACACACACACACACACATACATATATATACAGTGGATATAGAAAGTCTACACACTCCTGTTAAAATGCCAGGTTTTTGTGATGTAAAAGAATGAGACAAAGATAAATCATGTCAGAACTTTTTCCACTTTTAATGTGACCTATAATTTGAACAGTTCAATTGAAAAACAAAATGAAATCTTTGTGGGGAAAAATTAAAATTAAAAACCCTACAGTAACCTGGTTGCATAAGTGTGCACACCTTCTTATAACTGGGGATGTGGCTGTGTTCAGAATTAACCAATCACATTCAAACTCATGTTAAATAGAATTCATAACACACCTGCCATCATTTAAAGTGACTCTGATTAATCACAAATAAAGTTCAGCTGTTCTAGTAGGATTTTCCTGACATTTATTTAGTTGCATCTCAGAACAAAAGCCATGGTCCGAAGAGAGCTTCCAAAGCATCAGAGGGATCTCATTGTTGAAAGATATCAGTCAGGAGAAGGGTACAAAAGAATTTCCAAAGCATTAGATATACCATGGAACACAGTGAAGACAGTCATCATCAAGTGGAGAAAATATGGCACAACAGAGACATTACCAAGAACTGGACGTCCCTCCAAAATTTATGAAAAGATGAGAAGAAAACTGGTCAGGGAAGCTTCCAACAGGCCTACAGCAACATTAAAGGAACTGCGGGAATTTATGGCAAGTACTGGTTGTGTGCTACAAGTGACAACATTCTCCTGTATTCTTCATTTAAATGGGCTATGGGGTAGGGTGGCAAAACAAAAGTCTTTTCTTACAAAGAAAAACATCCAAGCCCAGCTGAAGTTTGCAAAAACAAACATCAAGTCTCCAAAAAGCATGTGGGAAAATGTGTTATGGTCTGATGAAACCAAGGTTGAACTTTTTGGCCATAATTCCAAAAGGTATGTTTGGCACAAAAACAACACTGCACATCACCCAAAGAACACCATACCAACAGTGAAGCATGGTGGTGGCAGCATCATGCGTTGGGGCTGTTTATCTTCAGCTGGAACCGGGGCCTTAGTCAGGGTGGAGGGAATTATGAACAGTTCCAAATACCAGGCAATTTTGGCACAAAACCTTCAGGCATCCATAAGAAAGCTGAAGATGAAGAGGAAGTTCACCTTTCAGCATGACAACGACCCAAAGCACACATCCAAATCCACAAAAGCATGTATTCACCAGAAGAAGATTAACGTTTTGGAATGGCCCAGCCAGAGCCCAGACCTGAATCCAATTGAACATCTGTGGGGTGATCTGAAGAGGTGTAATGGTTGGTGTCCAAGGAGTGGAAGAGAGGAGATGCAGGAGTAGGAACTTTAAATCCTTTAATCACATTAACAGGAGTGGAACATACGCTGGAGTGGAACGACTTCCAACATAACAATTCAAACATTACCAAACAAGCATTACCATAACAATTTTAATCCCCAATCTATTGACCATTCTTCAACTTATTCTCTACACTTATTGTTTCTTGTATTCCTTTAACTACATTTCTTAAATTCCTACCTCTTTTCCATACTGCTTCATCATCGGCATATAATGCCTTTCCAATATTTGGATTAACTGTTTCATATATATCATTAATCATTCAATTAAATAAAATTGGACTGATGACACTTCCTTGTGGAGTCCCATTCATAATATCATATGGTACTGACATTTCTTCCCCTATTCTTACCTGGAATGTACGTTCAAATAGGAAATCTAATATCCAATCATACATTCTCCCCCCATTCCAAGTTTATTTAATTTAATTAAAAGTACTTCCCTCCATAAAGTGCTGTATGCTTTTTCAATATCAAAGAAAACTGCAACAAGATATTCTTTCATTAGAAGTGCTTTTTTTGCATCATTTTCAAATCATATCAGTGCATCCATTGTAGATCTCTTTTTCCTAAAACCACTCTGATCAAATGATGTTTCATTTTTCTCCAAAAAGTCATTCAATTAATTTTCTCCATTATTTTGCACAATGTAGATGTGAGTGCAATTGATCTGTAGCTGTTAGATTTTGTTGCATCTTTCCCAAGTTTAACTATTTGTATCACTATTGCACTTTTCATATCTTTGGGTAAAGTACTTTCATTCCATACATGATTATGTAAATTCAATAATGCTTTAATGGCTATCTCTGGTAAGTTTTTTTTAACATACTGTAAGTGACCATGTCTCTCCCTGGTGTATTCTTTGAATTGTTAGTAGCTATTTTTAACTCAAAAGAATTAAAATCTTCATCCATATTGCTATCTACTCCTTGTTTTTTCATACGGACATTCTTGTATATTTCTTGTCTTCTTTTTAAAAACTTATCATCCAAGTTTTCAGTACTGTGAATTTTAGCAAAGGTTGTAGCTAAGACTTTTGCTTTTTCCTTATTTGTAATGGCCATTTTCCCTTTCTCTTCTATTACATGGATCTGCTTATATATATTAATACCATTCATTTTCCTAATCATTCTCCAAACCACATGCATTTCATTCTCTCTCTCCCAATTGTACTGCAGAACCCCTGTCACACTTTTCTTTTTGCATTTTGAATTACCCTTCATGCAATTGCCCTTTTCTTCTGATACTCTACGATTGTATCTTGAGTTATTAATCTTTTTAAACTTCGAAATGCCTTATTTATTTCTCTAATTGCCACTGCGCAATCTTCTGATCACCATGGTACACTTTTCTTTCCATTATCTCTTATTAAAGGAATAGACTGTTTTGCTGCAAAGATAATTCCTTCTACTATTTTATTATATATTTCCTCAACACTTCCTTCCAATTTCATATTATTAAAATTTTCTTCACACCTTCCATTTTGCCTGTATAAATCTCCAACTTGCGCATTGATTAATATTTTGCTTTTGTACTGCATTTTCAATTTCACATATTACTGGCCAATGATCACTGCCCATATTATCTTCATGCACTGTACAAGCACATTTACCAGCTAATACTGCTGACATTATTGTGAGATCTAAGCATGAAGTGCTACCTCTTGTTATATCCATTCTTGTTGGCTTCCTATCATTCAGACAAACCAGTGAATGCTCTTCTATAAATTCTTCTATTATTTCCCCGTTATTATCAGTGTTTTTACTACCCCATAAACCATTATGTGCATTAAAATCCCCACACATAATTATTTTGCCCTGTGTGTAACCAATCACCTCTTTTAGAAAAGTATTATTTATTTCTTTACATGGATAATACAAATTTATAATTATGATTACTTCATTCATTCCCATTATTTCTATATGTATGTATTCTGCATTACTATTTTTATATATACTATTATATGCTATGCTTTCTTTAATAAATGTTGCACACCCTCCACCTCTGTCTGGTGTTTTTCCCATTTATGTGATGTGTTTTTAAAATTCTTGCCCATTTGCTATTAAGCTCCTGGCATTCCAATGTAATAGTAGGAAAGACTTTATAGAACTATGTATTGTTAGTGTATTGAGGCATGTCCAAAGCAACAGTTCCTTCTTTCGCTTTTAAAATCTCATGGACTTCTTCAGCTGAAATTCCTGTTAACTTTAGGAATTTATTAGCACATCCTACAATTATCTTTAACTTGTCTGACTTCCGTTCTACTTGTGCTGTGCCATTTACCACTGCACAAATAAATGCCACAAAATCAATTTTGTTCATCACAAACAGAACATCTGATTAATTTCTTTCAGGATTTACATTATTCTGGATGGAAGATTCCACATTCATTCCTTGCACATTTATTCTCTTTGTTTCTACTTTGCCTTTTATCTTACGGGTAGCTTCTGCATATGTTATATTTGCACTGTGTTTATTTTTTGTATTTCCAGAGCTTCTATGGTCTCCCCCACAGTTACAACATTTAATCTCTGTTCCTTCCTCACACTTGCCATACTCATGTTCTCCTCCGCAATTTGTACAGCGCATTTTCCCTTTACAGGTATTTGCAGTGTGTCCCATGCATTGGCATTTAAAACATATCAAAGGAGGGGGTATATTCTCTCGTACTGAAAAGCTTATAAATCCTAGCTTCACTTTTGTTGGTAGGGTTTTTCCTTCAAATTGAATCAACACGCTCATGCTGTCACACCTTGTATTGTCTCTCCACATCTGCAATCTTCTAGCAGAAATGACTGTGCCACCATCCAAACTTCCTTTGATGTCATCCATGCTTACCTTAAGAGGTACTCCTGAAATGACCCCTCTCGTTTTATTGCCTATTTCGGTGCATACTCCCTTTCCTCCTGCAAGTGTCATTAATTTAAGAATCTTTTGCTTCTGCTTCTTGTCCTTGCATTTGATCATTATTCTTCTAATACTGAGACAGGATACAGCTTTCACTATTTCTGTCTCTTTCTCAATTGCTTTTGATAGTTTAACAGGATGCTTTTGTTGTTCTGATCGTTTAGCAAAAGTAACAATCACTTTGATTTCTCTTACTACCATCTCCTTATTGGTTTCATTTCTTATATTTCTCAACTTTTTAATTGTTTGCACACAACCAGATCCATCACCCATGCTGTTTTCCTTTTTCCTTTTATTGTATCTTACTTTCTGATAATCCATGTCTTCATTATTGTCACCATCCGAAATATCTCCCCACGCCATTCTCCCGACATTCATCTTTTCCTTCTTTTCGCTCACCAAAAGAGCCCTCTAGCTACTCTTCTGTGTTTTTCTGCCCCATCCTGAACTCTTTGGAAATGTAAATTATGTACAGTTGTTCCGAAAAACGAATTACATTTTTTTCTATTGAAGAAAACTATGTTTTACTTTATTCATTTGTATAATTTAACATAATGCTGTTTGTTGATAGTTGAAACCCCCAACCATTTGAATTGTATTTTACTTGTTCCGTTTTTTCCTTTATACTCTCTATGTTGATATTATAAATTGTTTAATAAAATAAAAAAAGTAATAATATTTTTCTATCATAACCCCGGAACCGGAAGCAGCCTTGTAATGATAACAGCATTTATTTATTTAATGTAGAGTTTTATTTTAATTCATTTAAATTATCAAAAGTAATATTAAAGTATTACATATAATAAAACCTCAAAAAATTAAAAAAAGTTAATTTTGTTGTGGCAATATAAAAGCCGTCGAGACCATGCGACTTCCTTTCTGAACGAAGCTGAAATCATGGATGCCAGCCGCGTGCAGCCCATCAAGCTCGCCAGAGTACGAAATTACTGATTATTGTCATTTAAGATCTGTAAACTGAAATGAAAATGATGAAAATATGTAATGTGCAATCTCTTTTTGGAAACAATAGCCTTTAATGGTCTGATTAATCACCTTACTCTGTAATGTCCAGCGGTGATCGTCGTTAGAGTTAGCATTAGCATGTAGCTCCGCACCAAATGTGATCGCGAATAGCTGCTTTGAATGTACTTTAGCTGATAACACGAATGTTAAATTCCATTTTTGCTTGCACTAATTTTAAATCTTTATTATAGGTTACAAAGGTGCTGGGAAGAACCGGCTCCCAGGGACAGTGTACCCAGGTGAGTTCACACTCGCATGTGCTGCAACTCGGATAAAACAGGTCTCGTTTACAGTAACACAAATAATTTATCGTAGTTACATTAAACATTAAATATTGTCAAGTTTTCACTCACTGTGGGGAACGTTCATACATTGCATCACGTTTTGATTTGTATATGATGGAAAGTGTGTGTCTGTTTTGTAGGGGTTAAACAGAGTTGGGATCCACAGCTACTATCTGGGTTACAAAGCTTTTTGATATTTGGTTGTTTGAGTGGTAGAAAACAATTAATATTGCACGCACTGTTGAAAAGGTACATGCGGTACAATATTGTCCATTTAAAAAGTCAAATTTGCTCCCTAGATCTTCCAGATTTTAGTCGGGCCATATGTGAATTGCCTGTTACGAATGTTCCATTTTAAATGCAGTTGAACTGGTAAACCGTTGGTCCGTATTTTAGTTCACAGACATGTTAGTAATAGGGCTGGGTATTAAAACAGATTTCTCCATTCAGATTGACAAGCTGTCGATTCAATTTAGATTTGATATCGATTTATATGGATATATTTAACTTATAATGGCCATTTTGATTACATATGAAAGAAATCCCCTCTCAGCTAATGATGATGAATATACAAGTAACCTAACGGTGCATTACGAAAATGTTAATTAAAATAATTTTTCATTCGTTTCAGTATCTCACATTTTAGCTTTTTAAAAACCTTAAACTCCATGTGTACCATCAATATATGTCTTGAAATTGCATATATTAATGCATAAACATAGTTTCTTGTTGTCATTCATAATTTGCAACAAGGCAAACCAAACTTTTGTTCTCATTAAAAAGTGAAAGTTAATGAGGTGTTGAACTTTAATAATTTACTAAAATAATTTGTATTTGGAGTTCAAAAGATTGGGATCAGAATCTGCTTTATTGCCAAAGGTCTGATGCACCGGACAATCAATATTTTTACCCAGTCCAAGTTTATATAGCAGATTTTGTGCATCCTCAGGTGCGTGTTGAGTTCATGGATGACAGCAACAGATCTATCATCAGAAATGTGAAGGGCCCGGTAAGAGAGGGTGATGTCCTGACACTTCTGGAGTCTGAAAGAGAAGCCAGGAGGCTTCGCTAAGGTTAGTAAACGGCTCTCATTTAATAGTCATTATGCCATATAGTCACATGGCTTGTCTGCAGCTTTTTTGATATTGAAAACATCTTACCAGTCATTATTTTACATTCAAATGTGCCAATGTGTATATAAGAAAAGTGTATGCATGGGTTTAATTATGACTTTAGTACATGACTGAAAAGTGTCTGACTATTTGAAAACTGCAGCTGTTTTCCCAGTTTCTGAACAATTGTCACTTGTGTCTTGATGTAAGTTCTAACCATATATCCGTTTTCCCCCGCAGTGCTTGTTTGAAGACCTGCCATGCCCAAACTAGTTTTCATGGAGCACATCAACACCAGCTCTACATTTGGCAGTATAATTTCATTTGTGCAAAGTTTGAAATAAAAGCGTCTTCATGAATAATTTGGTCTCTCGATTGAATTTTAAATTATGAAAAAATAAAAAACCTGTTCTACTAGGTTTTCATGTAGAATAAGTCTGGAGAACGAATTGCAAATTTTCAGTGTCATGTATTGAGGTTTGAAATTCTTAAAATCTTAAGTGGATAAGTCGCCCAAAAGTTTACATTCTCATTTACTCAACTTCATGCCATCCCAGATGTATATGACTTTCTTCTGCTAAACACTATTGAAGATTTTTAGAAAAATATCTCTGCTCTGATGCGTAAGTGAATAATGACAATCTCTGAATCCACAAAATGCACAAAGGCAGCATGAAAGTAATAAGATTTCAGTGGCTAAATCAATGTCTTCTGAAACCATCTAATACATTTTGGTGAAAAGAGACCAAGTAACTCCTTACCCAATATACATATTGACAGCTGTCTTAGCGATCATGATTTCAACCTCGATAAAGCTTTCTACAGCACCACATAGTGTTCTGTGCATCATGCTCTTGGAATCAGGATTGTGCCTTGAGACCGCAATGGCAAGATGTATAATGAAAAAGGAGTTATATTTTGGTCCGTTCTTGCACAAAACCTACTGGAGTGCTTCAGAAGGCATTGATTAATATGGATTACTGTAATTCAGCCTGGAGCTTCAAAGGCGTGGTCACCATTCACTTGCTTTGTATGGACCCACAGAGCTGAATATTTTCGAAAAATCTTCATGTTCTGCTGAACAAAGGAAAGCCATACACATCTGGAGTGGATTGAGGGTCAGTAAATCATAAGATTTAACTATTCCCTTAACCATATGATTTGGTGCATCTGGAAAGTATTCAAAGCACTTCATCTTTTCCACATTTTGTTATTACAGCATTATTTCAAAATTCTACAAACAATACCTCAATGACAACGTGAAAGCAGTCCGTTTGAAATCTTTGCAAATGTCTTAAAAATAAAAAAGGGAAAATTCACATGTACAAAAGTATTCACAGCCTCTGCCATGACACTCAAAATTTAGCTCAGGTGCATCCTGTTTCCACTGAGCATCCTTGATGTTTCTACAACTTTTTTTTTAATTTTTTTTTTATAAATTTGTAAATAATTCAAAAAAAATTTCAAGTTGTGATTATTGGATATTGTTTGTAGAATTTTGAAGAAAATTATGAATTTAGTTGATTTTGGAATAAGGCTGTAACTAAATGTGGAAAAAGTGAAGCGCTGTGAAGACTTTATGGATGCACTGTATGTGGTACAGTATTTGGATGTCCACATTACCATGCAGCGAGAGGGTTTTTAATTAATTGCATTCTTAACACTGAATTTGCTCCAGGTCTTTTAGGCTTAAAAATGTGGTAACTTTAACATTAGAATTGTAAACCCCAAACAATATTGTGCTAATTTCTGCCTTGTAAGCACTCTTGGGGCTTAAACTTGTAGTGTTTGTTAGATACACGTGCTGTAATTCTGTGTTTCTGTAGTAATTGCTTTATGATATGCAGATCCATTCATAGCCGTAAAGAGGCTCAAAAAGACAAAATTTAAGTGTAAAGATGACATCACACTTGTTTTTCCAAGTTAAAAATAGCATTCCATTCTCACTTGTTTTTAAGGCTAAGAACATCACTGCCTAATTGTATTTGTCTTTTAGACGTGAGTAAGGGAAGAAAAAATACGGGGTTATATTTTGTAGTTCTATTTTCAAAAGGTTTGGTACAGTGGTCTAATACTCAAATGACATGAGTGGCTAAGTGGTCTCCATCGGGGTCCAGTTGGACAATGTATTTTATTTAAGTTTTCAATATATTTTATATTATGACGTTTTTTTCTGACAGAGTACAACTTGGAGCACGCATGTAACCAATCTTTTTTTGAAGGATATGAAGCTCGCAGGCTTGTTCGTTGTCAGCTAGGCTACAATTGCCCGTTTATATTCGTGTTTTAGGACCGTAAACATGAATTAAACGGTGGTTTGTCATCCTAAATTATGGGCTAAACTATTAACAGATATACAACAGGTCGTATGACCTTTAGGGTCGGTAGTTCGAGACCTCTAATAGGTTAGAAAAATGGTATGATCACATTTCTTCCAGCTTGAGACATATTCAAAGGCTGTGCACGAGAGGGCGCTATTGATTCGAAGACAGAAGCCTCCTAGACAATCTTAGGCCTAGTTTGTGACTGTTGAAATGTATCTCGCTTTAAGGACTGACCACATTCTTTTGATTTGCAGATGTTTAGGTCAGAGGCACATGTTTTTTTTTATTACAGTTTTCTTGCCACCCCCTGGTGTTCTGTCTCAAAATAAATAATTAGAAAAATTGGAGTTGCACCTCAGGCAGATGTACTCTCAAGAGTAGCATCACATATTTCTTTAACATTTACTTTGAAGGCTGCACTTTACATTTGATGTCAATATCAACAGCTCATGTACTATCGTTAATTGGGGAAATATGTTCGTTTACAGCTAGAACCACATTACCAAAATGTTAAAACTATTTAAATATATATTATTTAGTAAATGGAACATTGAATATGCAATGTATTATTACATTGATAGCACTTTTCTTTCTATGAATCACAAATATTGGGTTTATTCATGTATAAACTAAGGGTTATACAAATACAAGCCTTTGTTTGACCTGGTTGAACTGGGCCAACGTACTAGGTATTTTCAAATTGCTTTGCTGAGTTAAGAAAACATAAGTTTCTTTTCACACAGCCGTGTTTGCTGACACTGTTGACCCATTGCGTTTTAAATTCCACATCTAAGAATGAGGTCTGTATACACAATTGTTACTCATGTAATATCATAATACATTAAAAATAGTTATTTTGAATTGTGTTACACATATTTAAATTCCTGTTGAACTGCATCCAACAATATTTGAACAGAAGGAATAAAGGCGAGAAACTTTTGCAAGAAATTCTGTGTCCTATTTATGCATTGTGATCTGGCATGAGGGCATGTCCCTTCATAGCAGATAAGTGCGTGGCATAGCAAGCATGTTTACTCAGATACAAATCCCCCCTCCCTCTCTTGATGTCGCTGAGCTCTCATCTTCCTCTCAGGGAAAAATAACAGGGGTGACTGTTGGCCAAACTTGCCAAGGTTAGACATCTGCAGGTAACATTATGGTGGTGAATGAATACAAGAGAAAGGGATCAACATGGATGTAGAATGTTTTTATTGACAGAAATTTGATCACATCTTTTGCCAAATGTTATTTATTCTCTATTATTACACAGTTCTCTAAATAATTGATTCTTCTGATTGGTCAATCAGCAGTGTGCAGTGAAGTTACATTATCTTATAATGACCGCTTAACAGTATAATTGCCTGGGCAATTGATTTCTTGCACAGTTGTGCTAGTTTCATGACTTTTGTATCGCTGAGTGGAGTGGTCACTTTCTTCCCACATAATATTTTTACTAATCTATAGTCAGCAAAAATAAGCCCTCCAGGGTAAACAAGACGCCTTAGTTTTGTGTTAGGATCTTGATCGTCTATTCAGGATTTATTTTACTATAAAGATGACTGACCGTAAACTGTATTTGAATTATTAAATAGGCTTATGTAATATATGCCATATGCATTGGGGTCTTCCAACCATGATATAAATGTAATCCCTAACTGTACTCCAAGTTTTAATTATTTTTTAAGTACTTCTTTTTAAAAGAACCATTTAAAATATAAATGTTAGAATCAACCTGTTACATCACAGTCTTTGTGCAGTCTAAGTAGGGCAGCTGTGCCTCAAAGTCTACATCCGTTGAATAACAGCACTGTGCCACTGGAGCATTGAGTTTCACTTGGGTCAATGAGCAGAGAGGCCTGACCCTTCCCTGTTTCCTTTGTGCTAGTAAAGGGAGCACATTGTAGTGATGCAGTACTACAGGAAACCACAGTGATTTACTGCTGCTGGCTCTGTGACTGACCCTTTTTTATGATGTTCATTTTTAACAGTGGAAGCCCCAAGGACAGTTTTAATTATTTTTACAGAGCACAGAGGTTACTGTAGGATGTGTGGGGCACCTTTTGACCTCAGTAATGTGCCCAAAATAAACTTTTAAGGAAAAGACAGAGCAATCGCTCAGCTTGACACTGAAACATAGCATTCTGGTCCCAGCTGTATCAAAATGTTCCACAATTAATCGGTTTGGTTGTGAATAGCGTGACCTTTATATCTACTGGACCTTGATCGTTGAAATCTCATGCACTAAAAAACAAAAAACAAATGCTGCTTGTTCAATTAGCTTAATTAAAATGAACTAAAGCTACACAATTTTGATTTAATTGTGTTTTATCCTTTTACATTTTTTAAATGGAAGTTTACTTAATCCATTTGAGTTGGGACTACATGACTTTTATTTGTGGCGTTAATATAGCATGAAACTGGGCAAGGGGAATTTCCATTTTCCAGTTTGCTTTTCAGGGGGACTTGATAGTGTTATTTTATGTGTTTTTGTGAAAGAACAGTTGATACTTGTTAGTGTTTTTAATTTTTTTATTATGTTGAGATTTAGAAAAGTTTCTGTTATGTTGGCGTTTTGGGGGTTACCTTTATGGAGAAGAGCGGAGCTTGAGCTAACGATGAGGACAGGTCAATGTCACATATGAAATCGATTGCTCCCTTTGATGAGCAATTGCTGTGCTAACCATAGCATATAGGCTAAATTACACTCTGTATTGCTTCCAACCAGCATGGAATTAGCATGATAACATTCACTATCACTAGTTAATACATAAAGAAATAGAAGAGATTTATTTGAGTTTTGACATGTCTAATTTTGTAGGCTTTACCTTATTTAGATACATAAAAATGTTTGTGTTGAGATTACATATTCATTTTAAGTTAAGAAAAGTCATTTCCAAATGTGGGACGACTTTCCACGAGTGAATCAAGTTCAGCCCAAGAACTATTTTTAAGTGGCAGCTACATTAATATGTGCGCAGGTTTCAATTAGAGGAACATATTACTCTGCTCTTAAATTGAAGTTCTTGTTTTGTCTGAAGACAACAGCAATATGTTTTTAAGTAAGCTTTTCTGTTTTTTCCTGAAAACATGGGAAATAAGGCAAGGTTCAAGGGCAATTCTAATGTTATGGTGCGCCTGATAAGGTTTTGAATTGCGGGCCACAAACAAGCCTGATTAGACAACACATGGCCTTAAAAAAACAGAAAAAAGCACAAGTGACAATGCTGCTTTATCTGTTGAAAATAAGTCTATGATCTAAACATCACTTTTATTGTACTGTTTTTGCCTTAGATCACAGAGAGTTCATAACTTTATGCACAACCCTTCCTGTGGATGTAATAATGTGCTAATTAAGTGTAGTTGTAGTTCAGTTATTTAAGTGTCTGCACATGTATACAAATATAACCATGTCACATAAATAAAGATATCTCTTCTGTATGTCAAACACAAGCTCTTAAGAAGAATTTACATGAGCGTGCTTGAGCTCACATTGCAATGTTTACCAGAAAAGGTTAGACAGAATAAGGAACCTCTGAATGGAAGCAAAAGGCCATATACAGGAAGGCAAACAGCACGATCTGCATTATGAATGCATGAGTCATTTGCGTTCTTGTTCTTGACCTACATTTTTACATAACAGTTATCTAAAACGCAATCTGAAAAGTACCCCAAATTTTGTATAGGTCTGGATCAATAAAACGTTTTCTGGACATCCTATGTTATTACCTTCTTGAAATTCCAAGATTCCAGTTCCTACAAAGTTAGACATGTGCCTCTGGAATATGTATAGACATGTGGCATATCATCTCTGCAGATCATAGAAAAATGTACTGCTTGCACTGTTTCAGCTTTCTATTTGTTTTGCCTCTTGTCTTTTTAGGGGCTAAAGGTTAAAAATTCCCTTATGTTGTTTATTTTTTTTAAGTCATTGGGGGTTGAGTATAGCAGATGTTTGAAAAGTTAAATAGGTCCAAACAAGTGTTTTAAAACATATTGAAAAACTGGTGATGGTGATTGGTGATGAGCTGCAACCTGCTTCTTGAGCAGACAGAGCATCAGGGGAAAGGCATGTTTACAGAAACTCAAAGCATCTATTCATTAATCTACCAGACTGAACACCACTGTCAAACATTAGCTAATAACCAACTAAACAAATCATTTATGTGGTCGCCTTTGACAACACAAGATGTCAGTTTCAAAGCAAAACCTTTCTCAATGCTTTCGAAAACTTAATATGAGAGAAGAGTCCTCAAAAAAGTATTCTTTTATCTGTGCTGGTACGCCTACTTGTCTTTACATTCACTCTGAAGACGTTAATGTTATGCACTATCCATATCTTTAAAAATGACTAGTTGAAACTGGTTATTCAGTGAGTGCACAGCTCATCCTGTATGAATCTCAGGAAATTAAATATGGTTTATTCTTAAAGAAAGGAGTGAAGCTTGTATATAAAAAGTACCTTGAAAATTCAGTATGTCAGGAGTGAACAACAAAATTAGCTTTTCACCAACAGTGAAAAACAGTTTACACTCTTAAGACATTACAGTTGCATGAAAAAAAGAATGTGAACCTTTTTGATTGACCTGAATTTCATATTGGTCATAAAAAGATGTGATTTTTAAATAAGGCCACATCCTTACTAAATCGTTTAAGTTTGAAAACACAGTTTACAGGTTCTTAATGTCATTGTTTTCAAAAATATGTTGTTATGGAGAGCGTTTTCGAAAGTCTACGTTATCAGTGTCGCTCCAGTGTGGACGATAGCCATAAACATAGTGAAATTGTGTTATTGCATCACAACAATAGACAAACATAGTATGCTTATACAAGTAACACAGGGCAACTCTAGCAACACCTCCAATCTCGTTTCACTGCTTGAACACTTGAAATTATCCTTAATTAATTGAATTTGATATTTGTTTTCACAAGCAATTTAATTTCTTTCTTTCAGATTAAATCAGTTTCATTCAGCCAGCATAATTTAGTTGGATTAGGTAAAATCAATGTACTATAGTAGGTTTAAATCAACTTTATTAGGTTTGTCAAACTAAATGCATATTGTTTAATTTAATGCACTTTCTTATGTTGGTCCAACTTAATTTATTTTATTAATCATTAGCATGTATATGCCAGGTTAGCAAGTGTAAGGACAGTGAAAATGTTGCACTGTCTATTTGATAGCAACTGTTTATAGAGCTAAGTAGAACTTGAATCAAAGATCATTTGAAAGAGAAAGTCCATCCTAAACCTAAGCACAAGTGCCAATGGTAACACTCAAAACTTCAGCCTAAATAGACACTCTTTTTAAATACCAATATAACAGAACGTTAAACATCAACTGGAATGTGTAGGCAGGTTGAAGACATGAAGTGTGACAACCCAAGTGCAATTTATTTACATGAGTGATATCCAAAAATGTGAATCCAAATCAAACATAAATGACCTGACTTGACTTGCCACAATGTTACAATACTTGTCAAATGACATTGCCAAACATGAGGACTTAAATACATGAACATGGGTAACTACAAGACAGAGACAATTGATGACAAGACTAAACTAATGAACATGAAAACAGGGCAATGAAACAAGAGCCAATGATAAAACAGAACTGATAACAAGACTATTAATCATAGACCAATGAACAAGATGGTCACATGCCAGTAACATAACAAGGAAACAATGAGAACAAAACACATGAAAACATGGCAGGAACAAGGAATTAATTTACAAAATAAAAGACATGAACAAAAACACATGAAAACGTGACAAACAAATCTCCTATTCTCGTTTTTCTCAAAAATTCATAAAATAGCACTTAATTTCAACATTTGTTCACCCCATCCAGTCTCATGCAAAGCATGCTGGCAAATGGAAATCCACTGCCTAGTTTCATCAGTGCTACCAAATGTACTCATGTGGTCCCAACTCAAATGGATTAAGTAAACTTAAATTTTACACATTTAATTGGATAAACGCAATGAAATCAAGCTGTGAAAAAATGATCTAGAATTGTGTTGATTTTTAAGTAAACTGAACAACCTGCTCAAATAATTTGTTTGAGAGTGACTCCTCACTCCAGTTAGGTGGTACTGGAGTCGCTGTGCTTGTTGTGTCTCAATCAACAGCTAAAGACTAAAGCTTAATCAGCAGAGGACATAAGTTTGTCCTCTGCTGTGCACAGTATCCAGTTCATCCAATGTGGCACTCCAATAGTACATAATGCGAAACAGCTGTTTCATTGCTTATTCACATTCTGAACTCATGCAGGCATCAGATATTTCCAATGCCCATTCAGTTATGTTCTGTGTGGTGTTATGTTGAGTGTGTATTCATTTTATTATATTATAAAATTGTATATCAATTATATGTATTATAAAATAGTAATATAATACATCATAGTATAATATTATTCAACAAATATGTGTTTGAGTACAAATACTGTCAATATAACTGACTGTAAATGCAGTTCTCAAATAGTCTTCAGTATTTGTATCGCCTGCTTGTTCATACTGAAGTAAGCAAGATGTATAGCTGAATCTGTTAGTCTGGAAGAAAGTGAACCCTTTGATTTTACCTTGATTTCTGCATAAATTGGTCATAAAATTTAACCTGATCTTACATCAATGGACAAACACAGACTGCTCATATACCACACAAAGATTTTGACTTCTCTCAAAGTAAACAGGAAACAGAGCTTTCAGAGTTATACAGAAACAGAACCTAATTTATGTGTTTGACTCATAATTTCAATGTACTGTAAAATGCCGATGTGAAACCTAATTTATCAGGATTTCTGACACAGTTTATTTAATTAAATTCTTTATGAAATGTTAAGCAGCATATTCTTTTCATATTTTCATGCTGATGTTTTCTAAATGGCTGTATATTTGTTGTGTGGTAAAAGATAAATAATTAAACATTTACAAAGGGAATAAAAGCTACACATGTGTGGGGGAAATATGAATTTATGGCTATAGAGTGGTCAAGGATTGCAACTGAAGGATGTACAATACAAATCAAAACAAGATTACTCATGTAAGAATTATTAATTTTACAAAATAAACACTATATGTAAGATGTAATAAATCAAGAAAAACTTACTGACATTAGATGATGTATACCGTCTATTGTGTATTTTGGTTGTATCATTCATAATGTATATTGACCATGTTGTTGTCTATAGTGTATTTTGTTACCTTGCTACTGCACTACTAAAACCCACCCAAAGAACTCACCCTGTACATATCAAACTATTATGTTCATTCATTGCTGTTACATGTTCTGTTGTATCACTGTATTTTGTTTCATTTCATATCACATAGGAGAGAAATTACAATCAATCTAATTTGAGTTAACGCATTTGATAACGCATTTGTTAATTGGTCATGTAAATGTAATTAATTTTGTTGCAGCATACAGGTAGAGATAACATTGCTAAAAATATTTCCCAGCAAAAAAATTGTGATATTAAGACCCTGTGTGTCAAACTGTTGAAGTAAGCCCACTGAAGATGACAAGTATGCATTTCAAGTATTTTAGTGTGCAATGCCTTTGCATTAAAGGCGAACTGAGGAAACGCTATACGCAAAATTGAGAGGAAACACAACACAATAGTCACATAAAGTACATAAAGAACGTCAGAGATAGTATTCACAGCAGGCAATTTCCACCCCATGTGTTCTCGCCAGAGAGGAAATTAGTTGTTTTTCAGTGCTTCAGAAGTGTAATGGAAAGAAACATTCAACCTTGGGGTGATGATGAAGGTCAGGCATTGATGAGTCTCCATAAGTTTTGGGCTGTGGGGAGATAACCCTCATATTTAACCACAAGGAGGCAGGAGAACGTTCTCTCTGGACAACCCAACCCCAAAACTCTCACCATTCAAGCACGTACATGGCTGAACACATGCCCAGATGCAGTTAAATGTGCAAGACAGTCAGAACAAAATGTTCTGGATTTGTGGAGTTCTGTTCTGAGTTAAAAACGTTTCATAATCAATAACAATTATTATTATAATGAATTGTTAGCAAGCTTAAGTGTAGTAACTATATAAAAAGTAACTTCTGGAGAAGTCTGAATAGTATTTTATCTTGTGTCATAGTCACACTGCTATTGCTCAAGTTGGATGTGGTTTTGCACATAGCCACTGGCATCACGTTAACAGAAATACCAAAATCCCTACATGCAAAAGAGGATAACCGCACTGTGACGCTAAAAAACTTAGGACTGAGTGCTTGGTATATTTACAGTTACATATCCAACAGCATGGTTTCAGTATACATGCTGATATGCCATTGTTCATCTTGGTATGGATATATGAAATGAACAATAAAAAAAAATTATTTCCTGTATTATGTAGCCTGGGAAAAGACAGGTCCAATTGAAACTGAGTCATGTGTACAGTATTTATGGATGGCCATGGTTATGATGCAGTCACCTACTCTGGTTGAAGATTTTACTTTATAACAAAAGAAAAATGAATGACACTGCTTCCAAATATCCTTACTTCCCTACTATATAGTATGCCAAAAACAGTATGCCAATGGAGTAGTATGTCCGAATAAAATAGTAAGCGAGAAATACTCGGATGACCTTCTATTTCCTGAATGAGATTCTGAAGTGGAGATCGACTGGACACTTAATGATTCCATAATCCCACAGGAGCAGAGGAAACGTCACGTTCAAAATGCTGCGTTTAAAAGAGCAGCAGTGAACCGCGAATCAGACGGCTCTTTTCAATTGTAAGAGATATTCTCACCGACCGATCACTTTATTAGGTACACCTGTGCACAGGGCTGGTGATAAGGGAGTACAACTGGACATGTTGTCCCTGGCTTGAGGGGGGTCCGGAGTAGAGGGGGTGGGGCACAGAATGGCTATTCCATATTGTAGAGCGCATCGAAACATGTTCAGAGGGAAACGCGGATATAAACATGGAGACAGCATGCAACCGCAAATGTGGTCCGGGGAGCGCACGATGATGGGATAATTTATTCATGCAATTATCTAATCAGCCTGAACCAGTCTGGCCATTCTCCGTTGACCTCTCTCATCAACAAAGCGTTTCTGTCTGCAGAACTGCCACTCACATGTTTTTGGCACCATTCTGAGGAAACTCTAGAGACTGTTTGCCAGTAGATCAGCAGTTACAGAAATACTCAAACCAGCCTGTCTGGTACCAACAATCAAGCCACGGTCAAAATCACTGAGATCACACCCGCTTTTTTCTGATGGTTGATGTGAACATTAACTGGAGCTCCTGACCCATATATACATGATTTTATGCACTGCACTACTGCCATATGATTGGCTGATTATATAATCACTTAAATAAAAAGGTGCACAGGTGTACATAATAAAGTGGTAGGTGAGTGTATGCCAAGAAAGTTGTTCCTTGTGCTTAAATTTTTCTTGTTTTACAAAACCAGGGTATATATTTTTTTAACGGTTGTTGTTATTATGTCATATATTTGGTACACAGGTCAAAACCCACATTCCCGGATGAAGTATATCTGGAATTTATTCACACTACTCGCATACATAATTTATTTTTATTATTTTTTATCCCATTTTCTCCCAATTTGGAATGTCCAATTCCCACTACTTAGTAGGTCCTCGTGGTAGTGCGGTTACTCACCTCAATCCGGGTGGTGGAGGACAAGTCTCAGTTAACTCCGCTTCTGAGACAGTCAATCCGTGGATCTTATCACGTTGCTCGCTGTGAATGACATCGCGGAGACTCACAGCACAGGAGGCTCATGTTACTCTCCGCTATCCACGCACAACTTACAATGCGCCCTATTGAGAGCGAGAACCACTAATCATGACCACGAGGAGGTTACCCCATGTGACTCTACCCTCCCTAGCATCTGTGCCAATTTGGTTGCTTAGGAGACCTGGCTGGAGTCACTCATCACGTCCTGGATTCAAACTCGTGACTCCAGGGGTGGTAGTCAATTCTCGCTGAGCTACTCAGGCCCCTACACTCACATACATAATTAAATAATGTGCCGTTTTATCGGCTGAGAAGTGTGTCCTTCATTCTTTGATAGTACGCAATTGCAGACGCAGAAAGAGTGTATTTAGATTTGTTCCTGCAATTATACTAGTGTTTATGAACTTGGCCTTCAAGAGCATGAAACATTAAAGAAAAATATCTTATTTAAAGATAGCGATGTATTACATGTCAATTATATTTTTCTTTCATCAACAGCAAGATTTAATTATAGCACTATATAGTACCGCCTGTACACCTACTTATTCATGTGATTATCTAATCAGCCAATCGTGTGGTAGCAGTGCAATGTATAAAATCATGCAGATACTGGTCAGGAACTTCAGTTAATGTTTACATCAACCATTAGAATGGGGAAGAAATTTGGATCTCAATGATTTAGACTCTGACATGATTATTGGTGCCGTGCGGGCTGGTTTGAGTATTTCTGTAACTGCTGATCTACTGGGATTTTCACGCACATCAGTCTCTAGAGTTTATTAACAATTGTGCCAAAAACAAAAAATGAGCTAAAATCCAGTGAGCGGCAGTTCTGTGGACGGAAATGCTTTGTTGATGTAAGTGGTCAATGGAGAATGGCCAGACTTGTTTGAGTAATAGAAATGATATGGTAACTCAGATAATCACTCTGTACAATTGTAGTGAGTGTATATGAATGTACAATGGGAAAATGTATATTTTAAATTCTATACTTAAATAATAACTTGGTCACTATTTCTTAGTTTTTCAAAATGTTCATCACCTTTTTGCCAAGTTTTGTGCTTTTTAAAAGTACAAATATTCCATGTGGTTTCTCAGTTAATGAGGTTATCAAATCTACATGGATAATACAGGGTTCCCACAATAAAATTTAGATATCCAGGCCTTGAAAAGTAGTGGAAAGTAATAAATCTTAAAAAGTCATAGTCAATTCTATAGTGAATATATATTTTTAGTTTAGAGCCCAGCTCTAAAATAACTTATTGGCTAAACATTGAAACTTAAAAACTCATAGAAATGTATAGGTCAAAAGTTTTGGAATTCAGATAAACATTTGCAAAATTCTGTCTAAAATTGTTTTAGATTGAGTATAGCATGTGTATAGCAATGGAGTATAGCACCACAGGACATGTTAACTTCCCATATGTATTTCATGTCAACTACCCTCATATTAAACAGAATAAGGAAGATCCAAAAAAGAGAAAGGATTCATCTGTTCATGTGACAACTAATAAGGGCAGGATGTGTTGTCCATTAGTTTCTGGAAACCACTGGATTGAACTAAATTCCTCAAGAGAAAGAAATTCAGTTTGAAAACAGTTTTATTTTACATTTATTTCAACACGACTATGATTGTGTTAACATTTCCTCAAGATATCATGGCTTTTGCACCTATAGTGCCTCTTTCACATAAATCTGGGTTTTCTTCTGTGATGCAGATGTTGCACATTTAGAATTTGGGTAAAAGGTCGTCCTGCTGCTGGGATCGACACATTTTAAGAGTTAAAGATGCAGCTGTTTTGTGATTCCGGCAGCAAGTTTGTGGTGTATGACTAACTGCTGTCATCAGTGTTTCTGGGAAACTCGTAGAAAGGCCAGATACTGAATATATTTTACATTCATATGCTAATGGCTCTCTTTGGGGCTATTCAGTATCTGAAAAGACTTGAACGAGGAGAACTGCATACATTGAGCCTCGCCTATGATGCGTACATTAAAATCGACAACTGACAACCAAGTGATAAGACCCTTCATTAAGAAAAGATGTGGGTCATATAATAATCACTAACCGATTTAGGATATCCTTCACAGCCTTTCTTACTGGAGCTACCATCATGATTATGCAAGCAAGTTTTGTCATCCTTGGTTCTTATGCAGGCACTAAACAAACAGCCAGCTAAAATATCAAGAGCGTTGTTAAAACAATAACAGGTAATTTGATTAGTGTGGTGATTGCAGGGCCGTTTCAGAACATTTTTTTACCCATCTGTAGGCCTGAAATTCATGTGAAGTGTATTTCACCAGTATGTAGTTTATACAGGCATAAAGCTATTTAATTTTGTGTGGATTAATTACATTTTCTGCAAAGTTTTGAGTTATTAATTGCATTTAGGGATTGTTTGTAAAATAGTCAACTTATAGATGTTAAATTAAACTTAAAGATGTCAACTTAAAGATGTTAGATGTTAAAGACACACATGTCTGATCTCAGTTTGATTAGATATATAATACGAGACTGACTTCAGGTTCACCAACAATAAAGTCTTGGAACCTGCTCCACATATACAAATAATCCTTCAAATCCTGTTTTGACCATGTCTGCAAAGTACACTCACTGTAAAAACATGCAAATCTTTCTCTGAAAACCAAAAAGCTTCCAAATGCTGAATTATAAACTCTGTGACACCTGTACCTTTATTTCACCCTACTGAAACAAACACATACAACTTTGTATCTGAAGACAAAACCACCAAAACAGAGGAGTATTGCTTTTATAAGGGCGAGGCAAATTCTCAGGCATCACCTGCATGATCCTGGGAGGTAACTGAGTCTAGTCTTCAGAAACCTCCATTAAATGCTGCCTTTCTGTGAGTGTGAACTTTCCCCTAATTCTCACACTGTTCTTTGCTCACAGTGAAACAGACCATTTTAGACCGAGCTCTCAGCCAGAGCACGTTCTCCTCGTCTCTCCACACATAAGCATCTGCACCACAATGACTTCATACCGGGAAAACCCAGAAGTTAATTCAGAGCAAATAAACAACATATTTTCCTATAGACGAGACATATTTGCTCTCAAACTCATCTATTTGGAAATGTACAGGGAGAAGAATGGAACAAACTGAAATGAAATGAGAAACCTATTCATAAGATTTTTAGCAAGTATTTACACCCACACCTTAACAGTTGGACTGTTTGACTTTAATTAAATACCAAAAGTGAAACTGCTAATTAATGACAATCAAGCTATCTACTATCAAAAGTCAAATTGTTTAAGCACAGAAATGGCAATTACATACAGATCAATTAATTTGCTTGATTTTAATTTTTGCTGTTTGTTAGCCAATCAGAACGCCTTAGACTGGGGGGGGGGCTGAAACTTGAGCAGACACACTCCCTCCAGATGGTCAGCCAATCAGAACGCCTTAGACTGCTCAGCCAGGGTATAAAACTGAGTTAGTTCTTCAACAGCATGAGCTTGTGATCTTGAGAATACTGCGACAGCTTGCTGGTCTCCACGACAAGACAACCACAACCACAACCACAACCACAGACACAAAAAAAGCAAGATGAAGGTACCACTGGCAAATCTGCTATGCATCACCGTCTTGGCTAGCTCTGGGACAAGCTTCCCAATGGAGAGGAGGGGAACTGCTGCCGGGAAAGAGAAGAGAGTTCAGTATGCACCATGGGATGATGTCAATGTGCTTGCACATGGATTGCTGCAGCTCGGTCAGGGTCTTAAGGAACATGTGGACAAGACCAAAGGCCAGATGAGAGACATCACCATCAAGATGAAGGTCTTCAACATCACTGTTTCTGAGCTTGGAAAGTTGACTCAGCGCCTGCAGGAAGACAGCGAAGCACTGAAAGCCAAAGCCCAGAACCTGGAAGAAAATGAGAGTCTGGTCCTAAACGTGTCCACGGGTCTGCGGGAGAAAACGGAAGAACTGCTCAGAGACAGACAGAAGGACCATGAGCGGATGAATAAGCTGGAAGAAAAAGTAGATGGCATGCAGCAAGGAGAGGGTCTGGAAGCTGGCAAAGTCAACAATAGTGATCCCTGGATTATTCAGGTATGTGCAAAACCTAATTTCAATGAGAATAAGTAAATAAGGGGAAGGCTGCAATGTTAAGAAACAGTTTATCTTAATTTTACTCAATCAAACAGCTCTAACTTAGACCTCAGTATGCATACTGCTGTTTGTTAGTTGTGTATTTGCATGTATTTGTTAAATACCAATTCTACATTATAAAATTAACTAAATATTAATTATTTGAATATTTAAATATTTTCAATAAAGCTTAGAGTTCTAAAAGACAGAACAGGGCGGATACGAGGATACTGCAGACACGCGTGTGGGCGTGAGCACCGCTTAAAAGCTTGAACTCAAAATTGTGCTGTACGTGCAAGGTAGCAGCTATTCGTGTGCAGAGTCCAGACCAAAAAAATATCACATAGTGACCACATGTCTGTTGAGGCGATTCAGGAGGAAACAACCTGAACTGACCATAATGCATTTCACATGCAAAACGTTTCTTGTTGATAATCTGCTAAAACATAATAACACAGAAGAAAGTCCCTGTCGACTGAAAAAATTATGCATGACCGGTTATACAGGAAAATAAGCAATTTTAATGGTCGAGCATAGATTACCGTATCAGACGATTTTGTGTTTGAAAAAAGTCACTTTGTAAGACTTAAAAGACTAACTGTAAACTATATATATTTCAGTGGATGCTAGAGGCGCAAAATAAGCGCATTGATGACCTGGTTGAACGTATCAAGCAACAGCAAGAAAAACTGGACAAGCAAAATATTCGCATTCGAACCCTCCAAAACCAGGTACAAATTTGAATATACATATAAAACAGATATTCATATGAAGTCTATTTCTGCATATCCATAATATTTTATGTTATGTGCACTAGATTCACATGAGAAATGAACGATCTTCTCTGAAACGGAAGGAGGATGACACCCACCTGAACACGAGCTCTGAACAGCGAGACTCACCTGTTGGTAAGTCAATCTGTCTTTTATTACACGACACCTTTACAATTTATACAATTATGATCTTGCACTAAAAGTATTATTATTATTTAGATTTACGCATTTAAATCTCATAGCAAAATTCCATCAAATTAAATTCAGAAATCTTTAATAAAATTTATTTAAAACTATTCTAAGTTGTATTCATTTAATTTTGTTAAACATTACACAGATCAATTTGATGGAATTTTGTTATGAAATTGAAATGTGTAAATCTTAAACAGGCATATATATATGTGTGTGTGTGTGTGTGTGTGTGTGTGTGTGTGTGTTAAATTTGTGTGATAAGGGATGCATTAATATGTGGCATTGTAGTCAATAACCTTGTAGCTGTACTGACAAAAAAATATACAGGTCAAGGTGATTTTCTTTATTAGAGTCAAAAGCATGCTGGAACTTGTGCCACTTGTTATGCACCTTTTACATTATTATGACTGTTATTGAGACATAATTAAGGTGGAACATTGCCAGTTAGGGGGAAGATCATCCTTAACGTTTCTTAAAAATACACAGAAAAGTTCTAGAAAGTGCCTGATTGAAAGAATAATGTTTTAAAAATGTGACCCATTTAGTGTAGATTTAAAAGGATGAAAATTTTAGATTTAAAAGAAACTCCCCTGATTTAGAGAAACACAGTTGTCTAAGTAGGTGAAAGGTGAACCTGGTTGAAATGCATTGAATGAGGCAACAGAGCAGTCATCCAAAAGAACACAATAAAGCCTCTCATGGCAAGTTCTGACATCAGTAGGATCCAAAGAATCCTTTAAAAGAAACCGTTTCCCTGGACGGCTTCCAATTGTGTGAGAGTTCATCAGTCTCGGACTGTGTTAACTCAGGGTCACAAAAAGGCTTGTTGCAGATTTGTAGTGTATATAGTATATCCTGTACCTTAGATTAGATTTCTTGGCTCTAGTCCAGTGAAAACCATAAAGTATGAAGTGCATATTTTTGGACCGTAAACCTTATACAGACTTTCCTGACATGTGGAGACCACTATGAAAAAACACGTCATTTCCCTTAGAAAACATGTAACCTTTACCCTAGATCTGTCAGAGTCAGACTATCCCCCTTCTGCCCCACCTTCTTCTATTCATCCACACAGATGCTCCCTTTGTAGTATATGATAAGTGTGCCAGACTTGAGAAGACCACTTAATGCCATATGGTTTGATTTGAGCACCTGTTTGAATTAAATCTGTGCCATTAATTAGTTTAGTTTTTTTGGAAAACAAATAAAACCTAGCCTATATCACTACATTAATTGACATTAATAAACATATAAATCTGAAAATATATCTTGTATATATGCGGAGGATCATTATTGTCCATGAATGTAGGTTGTCCTACTTTATCAGGATGAACAGCACATGAGCCAAACACATTTGTGTTTTTGGCATCTGCTGTACATCCGATACAGCCCCTTAAGGGCCATGCACTAGGGTCTCAAATAGTAGTAGCAGCAGCCTAGGCATTCCTGGATCACTCGCTGTCCATGCATTGTGATGTCAGCAGAGGGGTGCTGTGCACGTGAAGGACGTGTGGAGGGCTGGACTAGAGGGGGCAGGGAGCAAGGAATGCTCACAGAGCTCTGTGTAATATATTGCTCTGAGGGAAGTCTCTGTTTGGGAACTGGAGGAAAGGTCATGTTTACACCCTCAATTGTTACAGCCAGGTTAATACTCACATCTGAAATTGTTTTTATTGGGCAAATGTTTACAAGGGGATATCTTGGCTGAAAAAGGTAAACAGCATAGCGCCCATATGGCACTGTGTAACTGAGCAAGCTACATACCAGCGTCTGACCAAGCAGGGATAAATCATTTGTTTCAGATAGGTATTTGTTTAAGAACATGTTAAATGATTTGGACTATTGCCCTAGAATTTAAAACAAACTCCAAGATGGTTTCTGGGTACATGGAAGTTCAAGGTTCTGAGTTTGAGATAAGAATTTTGTTTGCTATTAAATAATGAGATAAACACTTATCCAGGTCACATGAGTAGCTTCCAGTCCATGCCAACTATTTGAATACTGGCTTGGATACAAATGATTTCTAGATGAGTGAACGTGTTTGTGTTTTTGTGTCTTTCAGCAATGGCCTCTGACTGCCATGAGTTGTTCCTGAGGGGTGAGACCTCAAGCGGGTTGTACACCATCCAACCATCTGACTCGCAGCCTTTTGAGGTCTTCTGTGAAATGACACCCGGTAAGTGGGACATCTCACTACCATTTCACTCATCAACTTAGATGATCATTAAAGGAAGATCTTGATACATGATAATTTACAATTATGTCTAAAGTCTTCTTTGTTGGTAAAGCATGGGCTAGCCGTTCCCTATTGCCTCCCCAACCCCCCAATATATGGCACTCTGTAATCCTCTTGCTTTGTGATCTTGTCTACAGATGGTGGATGGACAGTCATACAGAGACGGCAGGATGGATCTGTAGACTTTGATAAACTATGGCAGGCCTATCAGACTGGCTTCGGGAGCCTGAATGGTAAGAATACAATGTTATTTGTGTTAATCGTAGGACTCAAGAAACTGCCCCAACTTTGCATCTAATACAGAGAATCTTCACTCCCAGCACAGTACACTTTGATTAAGAAGTGATTTACCCACTTATGTAGGGATGTAGCCAGATTAAGAATAGAGGATGAGATCAATCCTGATTGGAGAGGGAAACACTGTCAAATCCCAGACACTTAATGCCCTTAAATTGTTTAATTACAGAGTGACTAAATCTCCTGTCCTAGTCTTAAACTACAAGTTTGAGTTTATATAACTGTTCTAAAATGTTCCTTGTACTTTCAGGTGAGTTCTGGCTCGGTCTGGAGAAGATCCACTCTGTGTCCAAAGGTGGCAACTACATCCTCAAGGTTCAGTTTTCTGACTGGAGGGATGAGAGTCAAAGCATCACATACCTTTTCCATCTGAATGGTGAGGAGAGGAACTATTCTTTGCATATCCTGGAGAGGCCTGCTGGAAACCTGGAGAGCTTTCTGTCCACTGAAGCATCCGGAGTTCCCTTTTCCACCCGTGACAAAGACAACGACCTGAAGAACGATCTCAACTGTGCCAAACAACTTTCAGGTAAGACGTTTGTTTGTTTGTTTTTGTTGAGGAATATTTATATTGCCATGGGCCATCAAATGTGTGTCTTCATCATTCTAATAGGTTTCCTTTTGCTTTTCAGGTGGTTGGTGGTTTAGCAACTGCGGTCGCGCTAACCTCAATGGCAGGTATTTTGTAACTCCTGCACCAAAGCAAAGGCACCAGAGAAAACAAGGAGTGTTCTGGAAAACTTGGCGTGGTCGTTACCACCCGCTTAAAACTACCACCATGATGATTGCACCAGCTGAGATTGAGAACAAGTCATAGGTTCAACTCTGAACCAATCATGCAAGAGACCCTAACCAATGATATGGGTGGAGGAAATTGCCATTCATAAACTGCCAAACTAACTGACTGTTGCTGAAAAGATTTAATGCTCTGTTAGGAGTGCCTTCCAATCTTCAGATTGTTTGTTAGAACAGACAGTTGAAGTCAGAGTTATGAACATCTATGAAGATGTGAGATGGGTGGACACTCAAAACCCAGACTGAGCAAAAAACTGACTTTTATCAAATGAGATTGGTAAGAACTAAATATGCCTGGAGCTCTGCAAGAAGCAGCATGTATTGTATGGTGTAGACCACTGTGAGGATCTGCTACATGTTTAGACATATCTGTTTGGAGGCGTAAAAAAAAGCTGATGGTTTAGCTCCATTGCGAGCACTATCAACCTCTACAAGGGTTTGAGGGGAAAATTTGACAGAACTCACTAAATAACCTATTGTCTCTAAAATGTGGACCAAATAAGCTAAAGAAGCATGGGCCAGTACTTTTGAAAATGCTTATTGTAAAGGCACTATTTATCTTAAGGCATTATCCACAGACAAAGACATGCATTAGTAGATCTGCAGAACATTGAGAGATTTGCTGCCTGTCCATCATTTTAAGTATGCAAGTTATTTTCTGGAACACATGCTATCTTTCAAAAGCTTAAATTATCTAATACTACTTGTGTCTTTTCCTGTCTTGAAATCATATCTAAAGGAGGAGTTCCTGTGGAGATTAATTTTCTCAGTCACATTGACTGTCTTTAAATGTCTATAGCTGTCACTTCTCTGTAAATAACTGAAACATACATTTTCTTAGTAGCATTACAGCTGTATTTTTGCCAACTTTGAAAGGTCATGCTCTGATTCCCATATTATTTAAATTTTGTACAAATCATTATGTATTTCTTTTTCTTTTACTTATAATTTATATGTTTCTCAAAGAAGTCAGACATTTTGTTATTGTTTTTATAAAAGTGTTTGGTCTTAATAAAGAGACCAATAAAGATTAATTTTATTTAAAGAGCCTGTTATTGTTATTGACGTTCACATCTTGCATTTTAAAAATGGTCAACCATTAATCCAAAATAGGCTTGATTAGTTAAGTCTCAGGTGTAAAGACAAAGATTAAGCAGATGTGTATATAGCTCTAATCAGACCTAAGGGTTAAGTGCATTTTAAACAGACGCTAAGATGTCAGGTAATAGAGGAATGTCTTGACAGTGCTCAAGCTTGCACAGTGCCCCAGAGCCAAGAATTACAGTAACGAAAATAATTTAGCAGGTGGCTGCAAAATATATCCATAACTCAAAAGCCATGGAAGTGTAAAGTTTGATTCCAAATTATATAAGAACATTTTCTTTACTTAAAATTGCAAGGTTTGATATTATATCAAATAAGCTCCATTGGATCCCTATTTACATTGGCAATATAGAAGGTAGAGATCTTGTAGACTGTCAACAAGCATTCATAAAACAAACTTATAAAATCACATGAAAGATATGATTCTCTGACTCTTTTGTTTGAACTGAAATTATGATGACCATGTCCTTAAATGTTCCTAAAGGTGTAGTGTCATGTGGTCTAAACTACACGTGAACCTTACTTAACGAAAATCGGCTTATTCTGTTGTCTCCACTTTAAATAAGTAAGATGCATTGGCTTCCGAGTGTCACACTCAATGTTTCACACCTAAGGGAATTTCTTAATGTGCCAAATCGTCACTAATATGCTTTCAGTAACTTACTTGCAGATAAGTTTACTGTATTAATGAGTAAGTGTTTGCATGGTTTAAGAGAAACTAGTGTAGAGCTTAAAAAAAGATATATATATTTTCACCAATTATAACCTATCATACAGATATATCTGAAAATAATTCTGATGTGTTCAGGGTCTACACGTCTTTATAATAAAATACAGATGCTAACTACCTTCACAGGTTTGAAGGCAAAAAGATTATGCACATTATACTGCCAAAGCATATAAATCACCACATGTCATTTAGCAAAGCAGAACTGATGTTATGGAGCAAGGTCACTGCATATAGTTTCTGTATGCGCTGTATACACAAGCCTGTATGGATTATTAAGATTACCATTAAAGAACTAACAGAAAATCAGGCCATTGCATAAGCATAAAGACTTGTGTTTTGTGACATAACATCCATTATGTTTCTTAAAGCGTCCTTCAATAGTGATCCTTTCTATTAGTACCATTAATGGATTGATACTCTGTAAAGAGCCACTGGGGCAGAAGCAACGATGAACAAACAAGTATCATTCAGTTCATGCAGTTATATAACAACTTTGACTTTGTCATTAACCCTCATTAATCCCAAAGACATTAATCATTCCACCATTGTGTTTTTTGGATTAGGTTTCCATGTTTGTTTTGCACTTCACTAAAAACCACTGAGCAATTTGCTTTCTTTCTACTCAAAAAATCAAAAAACTTTTTTGTAAAATACAGATACCTGCCTGACCAGCTAAGACCACCTTGCCAAGCGAAGAGCAGCCTGTCCAGCTAAAAAAAAAATGTCCAAACCCCATTTAAAACCAGCCTGAGCTACTATGACCAGGCTGAGTAACCAGCTAAAAACAAGCCAACCAGCAGTTTTTTCCCGACAGGGATTAGACTTTTTGATCATTCAAATTTGTATATACACTGATCGCAACTTTTGACATTATACACTGTCTGGCCAAAAAAAAAAAAAGTTGCATACACTAATATTTCGTTGGACCACCTTTAGCTTTGATTATTTCTATCCAGAGTTGCATTAATTTTTGGCCAAGATCTTGCATATATTACAGGAGAGTCAAACCCCTTCATAAAGACTTCTCCAGCACATCCCAAAGAAGTTCAATGGAGTTAAGGTCAGGTCTCTGTGGTGGCTAATTCATGCTCCTCATGCTCCCTGAACCACTCGTTCACAATTTTAGCACTGTCATCCTGAAATATGCCTGTGCCGTCAGGGGGAAAAAAATGTATTGATGGGATAACCTGACCTTTCAGTACATCCAGGTAGTCAGCTGACTTAATTTTATTGCTGCATAATGTTGCTGAGCCTAAACCTGACCAACTGAAGCAAGCCAGACCATAACACTTCCTCCAGAGGCTTGTACGGTGGGCACTATGCATGACGGGTGCATCGCCCCATGCGCTTCCCTTCTTACCCTGACATGCCCATCCGACATGGTTGTTTAAGAAATTATAATCTACACACTGCATCAGTTATGGTTAAAATAATTGTTGCCAGCTGAAACATGTTAATCACTGCAATAACGATCCAATCATAGGCTCTTAAATATCTGCTTAATTGATTCCAAACAGTGACTTTTTCCCCCCAGACAGTGAAGAAAGTTTAGATATTTAAGGAGACCCCTGTACAGATGATATGTGTTACACTATTATCTGTTTCACATGTTGATCTGAAGTCTACGTGCTTCAACAGGAGTCTGGAAGATAAATCAGTCCGAGATATGAGAGAAAAGCAAGCAGCACGTCAACGTGGAATGCAGGATTTGAGTGGCATGGAGAGATATTATCGTTTTGAGAAAGCCATTTTGACAAGCTCGCATCACGCCTGTTTGAGAGGAGCAAAAGTATGCCCTAAAATTACGAATTTGCACCTGTGATGAGATGATAAAGCCTAGGCCACAAACAACATGACTAATATAACAACCTCGGTTCGGGCAGCAAAAATAAACCTGAGAACTTTAAAACAGCGCCACCTGGTGCAATCTACAAAAACAGCTCAAGGTTAACTAGATGTTTCATAGCTTTATATAATACAATAGCTTTATTTGCGTTGTAAAAAAAAAAAAAAAAAAAAAGCTTACATTTTCCAAAGCATAGTAACATTAAATATACAAACATACACATTTACAGTCTGTTAAAGAAAAATATGTAAAAAAAAAAAAAAAAAAAAATACAATAAAATAGAGTAATACTTAAAAGTGGAAAGTATGTTTGCTATTTTATGCATATTGCACAGTGTTTCAGTTATTTCAGGGGGTGTCTTCTTCTGGTAGCCAGGCCTGTCTGTGTCTGCCTGTCTCTATGGTCTTTACATGGTCAGGATTTTTTTTAGTTTAAGATCGGACACTGTGCTGTGTGCTCAGGTATTTTCCCAAGTTATAGTCCCTGTTTAGGGGTAGATATCATTCCAGATTTCCTTGCTGGACTGTTGCTTCTGTCCAATGTTTTAGATATTTTTATTAATTTTTATTAATTTTATTTGGTCTAGCTAGGGTTTTGTTCTGGATGGTTCAGCTCTTGGTAGGTTATGGCTTTGTGATGGAAGGTCTGTGTATCTCTATTTTTAGGTTGACATGGAATTTAATGACTTTTCATATTAAAATGATTTATTAGTGGTACAGTTCTAATTCTGCTCTGCATGCATTATTTAGGTTTTTTCATTCCACTTGTATGATATTTGTAGTTATTTATAGATGATTCTGATTGGGACGTCTGTCAATTTGGATATTTTTCTTTATAGCGTAAAATGCTCTTCGTGCCTTGTCTCTCAGGTTGTTTACAGCCTTGTTGAAGTTTCCTGTGATGCTGATGTGTACAGTCAACCAGAACTACACATACCTTGGTTGACTGTACACATCAGCAATACTGTGTTATAGTATTGGTCTTAACAATCTGTCTAGGTTCAAGCCTTCAGTAACATTGAATTTATAATAATACGTAATCAGATGTAATAATATGTAAATGATAATCCACAGCTTGGTGTGCGTTAAAGGGATAGTTCACCCCAAAATTTAAATTCTCTCATAACTGAATCACCCTCATACCATAGCAGATGTGTATGACTTTGTTTCTTCTGCAGAACACAAATTAAGATTTTTAGAAGAATATTTCAGCTTCGTAGGCCCATACAATGCAAGTGAATGGTGACCAGAACTTTGAAGGTCCAAAAAGCACATGAAGGCAGCATTAAAGTAATCCATATGACTCCTGTGGTTAAATCAAACTCTTCAGTAGTGATATATGTGTGTTGGAGAAACAGATAAATATTTAAGTCATTTTTGCTATAGATCTCCCCTTTCACTTTTTTTTATTTTATTATTTGTTTTTGCATTATTTGTGCACATCGCCACCCACTGGACAGGATGCAGGATTAATGGGACTTAAAAAGTATCATATCGCTTCTGAAGATATGGATTTAACCACTGGAGTCTTATAAATGTAATCCATATGCTGCTTTTGGGACATTTAAACTTGCATTGTAGGACCTATAAAGCTGAAATATTCTTCTAAAAATCTTAATTTGTGTTCTGTAGAAGAAGAAAAAAAGTCATACACATCTGGAATGGCATGAAGGTGATTAAATTATGAGAGAATTTTCCTTTTTGGGTGAACTATTCCTTTAAACGATTTTAATGCACAACATAGGAGGCAAAGAACCACCTGACGCTTTTGCCTTCACTAGTTCATTTTTAAATGGTTCTGTGGTGTGACAAATAAATTGTATTTCATGCCTATCCATGCGCATGGTGCTACTATGGTACATGTCCAAAAAATAAATGACTATGGTTGCTACCATAGCCAAACAAACACATTAATATATATTACCACTTTTAGTAGATGAACGCTTTAACTGACAGACAAACCAGACTGTAAGACATACTGATATTAATAACCAAAATGTAATCTAGTCTGACCGTTTTCTGTGCTAGTTACTTAAAAAAAAAAAAGGTTATGATTGTGTTGTGTAATTATCCATACTTTCGTTTCCCAAAAGGTGGCAGTATTGGGTAACGTTTTCAATAACTGTACAGCTGCTTTGCTCCAAGTCTCAACACGGGTACCTAGAACACTGAGAATTGTTTGATTAAATGATGCAGGATTTTCATTGGGAAAGCTACAAGTGAATTCAATAATGTTATAAAATGGGATCTTCCCCTTGTGCAGAATTAAGAACACATACCATCTTCAATACAAAATGTTTCAGAAAGCCAGTGTTGAAAAGGGACGTGTCTCCTGTCAAATTGAGTGAATAAAGACTAATAGGATCATTCATAACACATTTTATTAAAAGCCCGGTCTTTACTACATCCACAACATTCCAAATAAAAACAACAGATATTCCATATATGTCATTTTTCCCCATGTCTAATACAAAAGCAAAACTTTGACTTTTGACCGGTTATTAGGAAAGAGAAATGTCACTTCAGGAATTTATTAAAAACATTCAAATACTTTGAAACGAGAACGTAGTGAATCCAGTTCCTAATTTGGAATGTTCTACATCAATTTCCTTTCACATAATATAATCCAAAGAAAACGAGGCTTTCTCCAGTTTATCTGGCTCTATAAAAAGAGAAATATTTAATTTAGTCATATCTAAAAGAAACAAATAAAAAAGATAAAAAAGGACACATTATACAAATATCATATTGCATATGAGACTTTAACGTCCAAGACAATAAGCGTAAACCACATTCACATATCCTCACATCAACTGAGGAAGTATATTATTTGGAATGTCAAAATCATAAAATGCTGCTGAAATGATAGGTAAAAACATCCTTTTTGTGCATCTCAGGTATGCGTTCACACTTTTCAGCCTAGCAACATATTAAATAGAACTGGGGAAATAGGCTATTTTAATAAGACAATGGACCGCATAACTCCAGCAAAAAGTTCACCATAACTAAATCAAAAACTGCAATTCCTTTAACTGTAACAGCTAATATTCAACTTCAAATGTTCAACTGAGTAAATAAGCATTTTAAAAATAATTTTAAAACCCTGAGCATGCTTTATATTCAATTAATGAATCCGGCTCCAATTAAACTCTTTCTTGTCCATAGTTAATATCAAATTTCTTTACATTAGTTTGATTTTGGCAGCTTGAGCTAAGAAAATAATTCTGCGTTTTGAGATTGTGAATAACTTTACAGTAACCCCCTTTCATTATTGTGTTTACCATCCAAGTAGAGATAAAAAAAAAAAAAATGTTTTTACATAAACTAAACTGACAATTAAGCAAACACTAAATATTATTATAGTGGTTGTGCAATTCAAACCATATAAAATACAAGTATCAATAGATATAACACTTAAGTGATATGTTTTGTAGGGCTCTAGCTCAATTGAAAAAACAAACGGTTTATAAAGAGAACATCAATATACTCAACAAGTGATATGTTATCTATTGGTCACTTTCATAGAGCATCTATTTTCCACAGATGTAAAGGCATGTTTTGGGTCTTGTTTACAAGGAAGTGCTAACTTCCCTTTAGCTTCTTATTTGACCTTAGAGCCAGTGATTGGTCAATTCAATAATCTTGACCATCATCCTGGTAACCCTGGTACTCCTCATCATGGCAATCCACGTAGCCAGCACCATCAGCCCCTTCTCCAGTTACGCTTGGCACACCTTTGGGGCAGTATTTGGCATCGTAGATTTGGCGGCCTAGCCCAAAATTTTGCCCGCTCTGGTTGGCCCCTTGAGTGTAGCCCATTTGCAGGGACATGGTGGAGTTGTCACACTTGTCAGTGCCACTTTTCTGGTCATAGATTGCACGACGGGTCCCAGGCGCCGTCATGCCAGCCTGAAAGGAAAAGATAAAAATAAGATAATAATTAAGAGAAAATAAGAAATTTCAGACATCATGGAGGTACTCACTTGGCTTGCACCCTTGTTTGTTCCCATTTGAAGGCTGATGGTTGAGTGGTCCATTGGTGGGAGAATGTGTGACTTGGGATCATAGAGATGCCTTCTGGTGCCATAGGCATTCATTCCAGCTTGACTAGCACATTTATTTGTTCCCATCTATAGGAAAGACATACATAAAAGTTACAAATGAGCTTGTAAAGTTGAGGTTTCTTCTTTTCTTTAGTAATGAGAAACATTGTTGCACATAGTCACTCCACTATTTAATTTAGATCATACCTGTAGTCCAATGACACATTGCCCAGCTTTCATTTTCTCCTCATCAAATGCCCTCTCCTGTTTCTCTGCATACTTCACTCCTATGTCAACACTTGAGTGACTTCCCTTGGTTTTAGCCTATAAACATGGTAAATGCATGCATGAGAATTCAGTTTCAAAGTCATATGAAAAGTCAAGACTTTAGAGGAACTGTTGTAAAGCAAAATATTAAGTTTGTTGGTTCTTATTTGAAATTATATAATTCAGAGGGGGAAATGCTAACCATGCTGGCAAGAGCCAGAAGGGTGGTCTGAACTTGTGTCATATTTCCATTCTCAAATAGATCATTGGCCTCGAAAATATCATGAGGTTTGAGACCATATGTGGTGATTGCTTTGATGAAGTTAGTCAGGTTCTCCAGCTGCAAAAGAAATGCAATAGCTAAAATGAGAACATCAATTTGGTACTTTTTTGTGTGTTTAGATATGGAAAATGTCAGCTTACCTGATGCCAATTCTGGGATGATTGGTTGATTTTTTTCACAGACCCTGGCTGAAGTTTGTTGATGAGCCTTTAAGAAAAGACACAACGTCTATTGTAAAACTGCCTTTGAAGGGACATGATAGGCACAAATCATCATCCAGTACTGAAAAACATAATGTAAACACGACAATAAACTTACTCGCAGAGTATGACACCATTTTTTAAACCCTTCTGGAAGTCATCTCCGATTGACCGCCCTGTAATGTCTTCAATCCAAATTCGTAATTCATCCTCTTTCTGGGCATCATACTTCTGTGCAATCTAGTGGAAAGATGAAGACTGCAGTTAATAAACATATAAAAGCAAGATATTTCATAGTTCTATGATTCTCTATATAGTATCTCCATGAGAACATCAGCTGTACACACACACACACACACACACTTATTAGGAACACCTGTACACCTACATATTCATGTGATTATCTAATCAGCCAATTATGTGGCAACAGTGCACTGCATAAAACCATGCAGATACTGATCAGGAACTTCAGTTAATGTTCACATCAACCATCAGAATGGGGAAAATGTGATCTCAGTGATTTCAGTGGCATGATTGTTGGTGCCAGACGGGCTGGTTTGAGTATTTCTGTAACTGCTGATCTACTGGGATTTTCACACACAACAGTCAATGGCCAGACTGGTTCGGGCTGACAAAGGCTATGGTAACTCAGATAACCACTCTGTACAATTGTAGTGAGCAGAATAGCATCTCAGAATGCACAACACTTCAAACCTTGAGGCGGATGGGCTACAACAGCAGAAGACCATGTCGGGCACTTTATTAGGACCATAGTGCTCCTAATAAAGTGCTCAGTATGTGTGTGTGTGTATATATATATATATATATATATATATATATATATATATATATTTCTCCATGTCAGAATCAGAATGAGCTTTATAGCCAAGTGTTCTCATGTACACAAGGAATTGTTTTATGGTGACGAGAAACAAGTGCACACAGAACATTACAGTGAGACACATAATATAAAACCTGGTAAGAGTATAAATATATAATAGGATATATAACAGAACTGCATATGTACATGTGCAAGTGGTAATGTGTGTGCAAGATAGGAGTATGTACAGTTATTGAATTAAATATGTACATGAGTTATTATTGACATTATTGCATTATGGGGGAGCCCTGAGGCAGTGTAATTGTTCAGGAGGAAAATGGCCTAAGGGTTAAAAATGGTTCTTGTGACTGGATGTCCTGGTGCTCAGTAATCTGTTGCGTCAGCCAGAGGGCAACAGTTCAAAGAGGGAGTGGGCAGGGTTTGTGGGGTCCAGAGTGATTCTACCAGAATGTTTCCTCACTCTGGAGATGTACAGGTCTTAAAGGGTGGACACCAATAATTCGTTAAGCAGTCCTGATTGTCCGTTGTGGTTTCCTTCTGTCTGATTTGGTGGCTGAACCATACCAGACAGTTATAGATATACACAGGACAGACTCAATTACAGCAGAGTAAAACTGTGTCAGAAGCTCCTGTGGCAACCTTTTTTTACAAAGGAGTCCCACTTCAGGTCTTGAGAGATGGTAGATGCCAGGAACCTGAGGTTGTGACCACACCAGACAGCCAGCTGATCAACCTCCCGTCTGTATGCAGACTTGTCACCATCCCAGATGAGGCAGATGACCGTGGTGTCATCTGCAAACTTCAGGAGCTTGACAGTGGGGTCTTTTGCAGTGCAGTCATTCGTGTACAGGGAGAAGAGCAGTGGCGAAAACGCATCCCTGAGGAGAACCAGTGCTAATAGTGAGGGCCCCGGATGGGAGTTTTCCCAGTCTCACTAGCTGCTGCCAATCTGCCCATCAACAGATTGGGGTGGCCACGGAGAGTTGGGTCAGTTTGGTTGAAAGAAGATCAAGCATGAAGGCTGAACTGAAGTCCACAAACAGGATCCTTGCACAAGTCCCAGGTCTGTCGCGGTCCCAGGTGTGTTGCAGGATATAATGCGGCCCCATATTGACATCATCATCTACAGGCCAGTTTGCTCAGAAAGTAAACTGAAGGGGGACCAGCAGGGGGTCCAGTGATGTCCTTCAGGTAGGCCAAAACCAGTCTCTAAAATTACTTCTTGACTACAGATGTTAAAGCAACAGGTCTGTAGTCATTATGTCCTTTGATTTTGTGTGTGTGTGTGTGTGATTTGAGTGTTTGTAGCTGCAGGGAACATTAATCTGCTCCAGTGATCAATTGAAGATCTGCGTGAATAAATCACTGGAGTAGTGTTAAGTTTCCCTGCAGCTTCAAACGCTCTGTGTAGGTATGTAAGAATTCAATGCATGTCTTAAAAATGTCAAAAAAAAAAAAAAAAAAGTGTTAACCCATCTAACAATATCAAGTTACTGTAAGAACTGTTAACTTGACCGATACCAAATATACTAAAGGAATGTGAACAAGCTGTGTGTGTTTTTCAGGCCACATTACAATGACATAATTAAGCACTCGAGGCAACGCCCCAAGAGTTACTTAAGAACTTTCTTAACTGAGTTTCTGTGACATTTTCAACGAAATAACCAGCCACATTTTACTCGTTTGATTAACTTCGATTTGGTAACATTTTAAGAAATGATCATATAATTCGAAATGCATGGAATGAAGCGCGTTTGCGGGTCTACCTTAAATAGTTGCACGTGTGAGACAACACGACAGGAAGTTTAGGAAACATTTGATGATATACCTTAGTTTGACCTTCCCGGCAAAATAATAGCCACAGTATTCCAAATATAATACATACAATCTGTTTTAAAAATATTTTGTAAAGGATTATACATACCTTGCTTTTTACTTCCGCTGAAAACCCATAAGCAGGACCTCTGTTGAATGTAGACATTGTCAGCAACAAAACTTGTCGAAGTTAAAAACAAATAGTCGCTAGTAGCGTTTCGCGAATTAAAATAATGACTTCGGTAAAGTTTGATAACTCGGCCTACTTTGCTGTTGTAGCGTATGTAGATTTAGTACTTCCCAGATTTATCTAGACACCAATGGGAATAACCGCCCAATACAGATCCCGCCCCTTTCTTTCCGTCTTGGCCGTGATTGATATCAAAAACTCCATATATGGCACTAAAGGACCGAATTCCTTTACAATGGGAGTGTCCCTGTGTCCATCCTGGTATTCCAGATGCGCGGTAGATGAGGCATGAATTACCTCTGGGAATACACCGCAGGCAACTGAACAATGTCACTAACATGCATGAAATATTTCTCTGAAATGCTGAGAAAGCTATGCAAAATATAACAACGCAATTAAAGGGTTAGTTCACCCAAAAAGGAAAATCCTTTCTTCATTTACCGTCCCTCTTGCCATCCCAGATGTGTATGGCTTTCTTTCTTCTGCTGAACACAAAGATTTAGAAGAATATTTCAGCTCTGTAGGTCCATAAAATGCAATTGAATGGTGATTAGACCTTTGAAGCTCCAAAAAGAAGATATAGTCAGCATAAAAGTAATCATTAAGACTCCAGTGGTTTAACCAATGTCTTCTGAAGTGACCCACAGTAGGTTTTGGGTGAGAACAGACCAAAATATAACTCCACATTTTCACTATAGGCTACATCTTGACATCTGCAATCTATTTGGTGATCATGATCTCAAGCACTTCCTATAGCACCATCTAGCGCTCTGCATATGCGTAAAGCACTACGAAGTGCAATCAAGTATGAAATCACGATTGGGCCTAAAGACTGCTATGACAAAATGTACAGTAAAAAAAGGAGTTATATTTTGGTCTGTTCTCACACAAAAGCAACAGGATCCCTTCAGAAGACATTGATTAAACCACTGGAGTATTATAGATAATTTTTATGTTGCCTTTATTTCCTTTCGGAGCTTCTAAGGTCTGATCACCATTCACTTGCATTTTATGGACCTACAGAGCTGAAATATTCTTCTAAATCTTTGTGTTCAGTAGAAGAAAGTCATACACATCTTAGATGCCACGTGGGTGAGTAAATGGAGAGAATTTTCATTTTTGGGTGAACTATTCCATGAAGTCATACATGTAATTGAACAATTTAAGAGAGTACTTCCTAAAGCAGACGTCTAATCCACAAGAGACTGTCCACCAAAAAATGAAAATGTTCTTATCATTTACTCACCCACGTCTTTCAAAAATGAGAACACATTTTGAAGAAGGTACAGTGCTTTTTTTCATTGGTTTTCTATGTAAACATGCACTAGGGGATGTTTGTGACTGTTACACCACGTCCAGCTGTGTTTTGAGTGTTGCACTGAACCGCTATTTATTTAGACACCATGCCAGGTAAAAAAAAAAGATTTAAAAAAAATTAACTTTTAAAAGCACGTTGAGATACCTGCATTCTGGTATACGTGTTACGTCTAGCTTTTTTAGTGCACCCGTTCAGAGCACTGCATACTACTTTAAAATTTGTCATATTGCACGTAAAAAGTAATGAGTTTGGAATGACAAAAGGTTGAGTAAATGATAACAGAATTAATATTTTTGGGTGAACTATCCCTTTAAATGTATTGAAAAATCATGAAGTGAAATATGTCTTTACCAGATTATTTTGGATTGTCTGTAAAGCTATAAGGTGAGATATGACACAAAATTTGGCCAACATATACAGCTACCGTAATGTTACACCGTGTTCGTGTGTACAGTTTAACCGCTATTTGAGACATTAATACATGGTCAGCATCGACTAGCTCAGTTAAAGGGAGTTTAGTGACAAACCAATCAAACAAATAGACAACAGCAAGTATAAGTAATTGTACATAATGTGGTTACCATAATACATTTGATGGTTTTATCTTTTGAGTCTTTTTAGTGGTCCTGAAATTTTACAGAAAAAAGATACAATAGACAATTTAATAAAAAAATAAAATCCTCTCATCACGCACACCTCAATCATGTGGGTTTGGAGAAAAACTTGATTGAAGAAAAGGTACCATGATGCAAAGAGTTTTGATTATTTTATTTTTTCGAACAAATGAATGTTAAACACTGAACAAATATACTGATCAAAAATGATCAAAGTAGTCTCTCTTCTAGATTTAAATTGCAAATTATATTTGCAATACCCTAACCAAGTGTTGAGCTCAAAGATGGCCTTTGCTTCAGAAACGATGCATATCCCTGGAATATCTGACATGGTTTTAAAAAAAACATTCCATACTTTTTAAACCAAGTGAAGCTAGCGAAAGCCTTTCCAAACATTTGACATCAAAGGCACATTGGTAGGACGAAGGTAGCAGAGCACACAGTGTTTGAAAGTCGACAGCAAATTGGTTTCACCCCTTCACAAGACATTTGTCTTCAAAACAATGGCAAAGCATAAAAAAATATTTGAAGGAAAAAACAAAAAAACAATCAATAACCGGTTAAACTGAAATTGCTGAATGAATATGACCACAACCTAAAAATCTAGGTCTATGAATGTCCATGAACAGCAATGCAATCGATTGAGTATTTCATTCAAAATGCTTCTTTTCCTCCCAAATTAATTACATTCACATAAACAAAAATGAAGACTTAGCAAAGTTTTACATGAATTTCAAGAACTATGTACAGACAAGCAGGATAATGCGCAAATTTATTGACACATTTATAGCACAATGCGTCCATTTGAAGAAAAAAAAAGACCAAACGGCAGATGCAAAAAGGTGTTTCTGTACCACCTAAACAAAAGTCTAAATGCCATAAATTTACTAAGGCTCTTAAAATAACAAAGTCATTGTTTAATTTATTTCAGTAAGGCAAACAATATCTGAAGGAATGGTAACCAGTATATTTCCAGCATAATAACATTTTCCTGCTTTCCTGTCCTCACAGTATGATGAAAAATAGCACCCTCTGTGGCCATTCTCTGAATTCAAATATTTGCAAACATGAATAGACTTTTTGACATTTACCCATTTTTCCCCCGTTTACAATTATCTAGGCAAACAGATTTGTTTAAAAAATTGCTTTATTTAACATCTAAAAATAGATGGCTTTTTTCTCATGAAAATCACATTTTAGATAAATTGAGAGAAAATTTAAGCAAGAAATTATGTTTGGTACAGTATGGAATGTTGATATCTAAAGCAATTAGCACACGAATGTAAGTGCTGTGGGAAAATTGTATTTATATATGTCTCATGTACATCACAAATGGGGGAAAATATGTGATGCCAACAGAAAAGCCTCAAAAGATTAGCACATCTTAGTGGATAAACTTCTGCTAGGAAAAATGAAGGGAAAAAAAAGAGGGTCAAATAAATAGATGCATACATGATACAATTTTTTTTTTTATAATTTATTCTGTCACATAAAGCTTTTTTGTAACTGCTAGACAAATGTTCTCAACTTGCTTTCAAACATATTTGTACTGCTCAATGCTTGCTCTGAACCTCCTAATCACACATTGTGCAATAACTGGCCCAGTTAAATCCCTGCGAGCCATTATATACAACCCTTGTTTGCAAATTCTTGTTGGTAGCAGCACATTACAAACAGGACATCTTATCTGTTCCTTCTCACAGAAAACTTGGAACAACACCTGTTCATTCATTACACCTGTAAGATGAACCTTGTACAGAGTGACAAGGAGAGAAACTAACAGTTTAATCTCCCTAAACTCACAGTGGGTACATTGAAAACTTTTCCAACTCAAGTAAGCATAACGCTGGTTCTCTCAGTCTAGGCAAACATATGGCAGGATGTTCAATTTGCTCTCATCACCATGAGGATCCAACGATATGCACTCTGTCCAATCAAACCAGTTTCCCTTGGTGTCATAGCAACCACTCACCCCTGGCCAGTGTTCCTTGTGTATTCTGAGTAGGTCCTCATTGGTTACCTCCCGAGTCACCCCGGGTAGTTCAGCATCAGAGCTGCTAGGTGCTAAAACGTGTGTTTTTCTGGACTCTTTAACATCATGTTCCTCTCGTTTTAAATATTCAGTCATGAAAAAGTGTGCCCCATGGGTCTGTGCTCCAGAGGATGTGAGAACATTGCTCTGAAGGTTAAGGTAAGATTGAACAATTTCATTTCTGGACAGCTCTTTCCAGTTTGTCTGTTGAAAGGGGTTGGGGACTGATGTGGGTGTTTTCTGTTGGGGTATCTCAGTCCTTGGGGGCTCTGAAATCGGCATTCCTTGGCACTCTTCCTCATGGTGAGATTCTTTTGGTGTGAGGGGCTTAATCTGTCCTGTCACCGGGTCAAACGTCAATCTACGTTCTTTTAATCGGACTGGCTTTGTTCTGTCTTCCAAGGAGTGCCCCAGAACATTTACCTTGTAGTCTCTGGGCCTATACTTCTTCCTCTTTTTGCCCTCCGAGTTTGATGTTGCTCTATCTTGCTCACCCTTGGTGTCTGTGCCCTCTAAGCCATGTATGGCTTGGTGGGAGATAAGCGGGGAACTAGGTAGTGGCTCCAGTGTTGTGGTGCTGTGTGTGGGTTGGGGGACTCTTTCTGTTGATTTGTGCAAGTGCATTGAGTCTTCCACCCCAACAGATGACGGACCATCACCAATACACACTTGGGCCGGGGAGTTTAAAGGCTGCAACGTAGGCAAAGGAGAGGGCACTTGGGCAGAATTCCGAGATGGGCTCGACAGAGTCCCTTTCGGTGCATATGTTGAAGACCTCTTGGCAACTGTCTCATGTGTTAAACTGCGTGGACTCGAGGAGTACCGTGGACTTTTAGGTTGATGCTGCCCACCATCCATCCTCGCATGCTGCTGTAACACTGACGTTTTGAGTAAGGAAGAAGTGCTAGGTAGTTTAGTAAGCCCGGGAGAGCTTGGGTGAGGCTTCACAGCATTGACAGGAATTTTGTTTTGCCTGTCATTCTCAAGGTGCTCTGAACGAATTCTGTCAGATGGTGCATCATCATCTTTTTCCACGAGACGCTCAGGGCTCCCCCTAATTCCATTTGATGGTGGGGAAGAATACATTTGCTCAAAAAGGGACGTTTTTGAAATTTTGGCTGGCAGATGCGGGCTATCCTTTTGATCGCCCCGCCGTTTTCGGCTGCTAGATTTCTCTGCCTTTGGGGAGTAAGTGTTGTGGATGTCATTTCTGGTTTTGAGCTCTGGAGCAATCTTGCTTGGTGGGGGGACTGTTGGAGGCGTGTCTGTCCGGCAGGGGTGAGCACCTCCATTGGCAGAGCCTGGGATATTTGGCACACCTCTCGCTGGAGTGTCACTTTGGCCAGGCTCAATAAGCTTCTGCCAGTTTCTCAGGAGTTTCTTAGCACGTTTGGCAAGGTCTTCATCCTTTGTTTTCTTTCGCACATCATTAATCAGCTTTCCCAAGCGGGTTTCCTGCATAGGAAATACATTTTAAATAAATGTAGAGAAAAGTCAACTATTACCGTTGAGGTTCACATGACTAATATACACACACACATTGTGTGTGTGTGTGTGTGTGTGTGTGTGTGTGTGTATAATTATATATTTATATATATATATATATATATATATATATATATATATATATATCAAATGTTGCATAGTGATGATGCCTTCCTCACTATGCAACCTTCAAAAATATTTAAATAGTTTTCATTTATCACTTAATGTCATACAAAGTCCAGTAAACAAAGCTAAATCAATATTTGGTGTGACCACCTGTGCCTTTAAAACAGCTCAATTATCCTAGGTACTCCTGAACACAGTTTTTCTTGGTTGTTGGCAGATAGGATGTACCAAGCTTCTTGGGAGAATTCACCACAGTTCTTCTATCTATTTAGGCTATCTTAACTGCTTCCGTTTCTTCATGTAATCCCAGACTAACTATGTTCAGTAGGGGGCACTGTGGGGGCAATACCGTCTCATTCAGAGCACCCTGTTCTTCTATTCTAATCTTTTATATTTGCAAAGTAATGACTGGGAGTCTAAAATGTATTTTGCCTATTGACACACTAAAGCTGAAGATATAAATAACCATCTTAAGACAAATGTTTTAGTGAATCATCTCAAGTGCCTAAAATGTTTGCACAGTATAGTGTGTGTGTGTGCGCATATGTGTGTGTGTATATGTGTATGTGTATATATATATATATATATATATATATATATATATATATAATGTGTGTGTGTGCGTGAATTCTGAAATTAAATGGCAACAAAACTAATGCAAGAAAGGTAATAAAACCATATTACAAAGCCCTATATAAATAGTATTTTTGGTGCTTACTAGTAAACACAACACTATGGCTATTTATTTAAAACTTTAGGAAAAATATGAAGAGTAAAAAAAACTATTGACTAGTAACACCAATACCAACCTCAAGAGCTTCTTTGGTGATAGGGTATTTCTCCAAATTGGTAATAACATCAAGAACTGCAACCATGTTACATATCTGTTCAGGAAAAGAGAACACTTAAAACAAACACAATATTTGGCAAGATTATAATATATTATCATTTAATTAATGGCTGAATATAGCATTCTGCTTTTCTGTGGACTGAAACCATAAGAAATGAGACCATACTCAAATTCCATTAAGTATTTAAGACTTGAAGTAGCATAAAGACTTGCTTAATCAGGCATCTCTACATTGCGAGTAAATAACGTGGGACCATATTTCTTGCTATGCGACTGCAAATTCCTGTATGTTTACTCGCCAGTGATAAGAGTTGTGTAGTGGTGAAGAAAAAGCTTAGCACCAAGATCCTTTCACTGAATGCAGTGTCTCACGAGAGCACACACTGAAGAAAATGTACCTTATTTGGCTGCACTGAGTTGTTGTGGATCGCAGTGTCACCATTGCTTTAGTTGAGCCATGATATGACTTACATTTACATTGCATTTAACAATGCCTGATTTTGCTTAAACATTTTCAAGGAGAGTTTTCACTGTTAGATGTCTGTTGGAAGGTAAAAAGTGTTGCAAACTCAAGATCTTGTAGATTTGAAATTGAGAACGTGTACAATAAATATTTGTTCACGCAAATCAATACATATTATGCGGGTCTACTTTTGCTTTGACTCATTCCATGTGATGTGTCTAAAGGTGAGATCCATGCACTATTTTCTATTTTGAATATTGTCTCTTTTAATATCCTTTCTGTTATTTACAGTCAGTTGTTAATCAAAAAGTAAAAAAATTCTAAATCACACGATGTAAAACCATAAATATTTGCTGGTGGAACTGCCAGTATTCTTAAAGAGAAAGAATAGTTTTAGCGATTGTTATCCAAATCAACGTCAATTCAATGTCAATACCTGTAAATCATACAAATTATCCATTCAAACAAACATGTAACAAAATGCAATAATGTAGTAAGTGTAATAATTATGTAAAAAGCCGAAAGAGAGAGAAAAAAAAAAAAGAAAATCATGAATATAAATGTATTCAGAAACCGCTGGTTTATTGTCCGTTATGAAACAGAAAACGAAAATACAGGATTTGTGTGAAACGAACTTGGTTGAATTACATTTAATATGGACAGTGGCTGATGCATTCAGTTAGGATTCGTGTTTCATAATCTCACATTAAAGTCCACATTCCCAGAAGTTATAAAGCGATCAATTTCTTGGTTATTACCACATTAATAAAGAGAGTTTCCCGTGCTTGTGAGGAGCCTGGAAGGCTATTTTGGATGACAACGCTAAACACAGAGCTCAAACATCCCAACCTACTGTTCAAGCTAGGGATGGGAATTTGAGTACTCCTGTAGTCGAGTACTCTTAACCCACAAAGAACAGGTAACCGATTTCTTGTAAATTATAATGGAAGTTAAAAACAACAGGTATGACACATACGTAACATTTTATTCAAAAACGTTACCAAAAACTGTTTTTTAAATAAGATAACTTCAAACTTTGTTTCTTTAGAAAAAAATGCATTAATTCAATCATAATTACATTTAATTACAATTGTTAATGCATTAAAGATTTGGCAAGACATTCAGAGGGAAAGTACAGTTTAATTTAGCATTGCAGGTAAATATGCAAAAGAAAATCAATTTGTGATTTTCAAGTAGTATTTTTAAAAGTCGATTAGCTGGTGCTGAACGAGTACTTGTTTAGTCAATTACTTATGCCCATGCCTTCAAGCCGCTCTACATCAGTGGTGTCAAACACAAGGATGAATTAAATACGAGCTGCTCGACATCCTGCACTTGGGGTCTCGCAGATACCCACAAAAAATATATATATTAACGTAACACGTACCATTTAGAACTTGTTTAATAAAATATTATTATTATTTTCAGTTTTGGTTTTCAGCCCAGTGTGTCCAGAATTTTAGGTTTCAGCCTAAATATCTAGATATTTAAAGGGGCAATAATTATGTAACTTCAACAAACACTGTAAATATTGAAGAATTTAACAAATAGGCTCCTAGCTTCTATGCAGGGGTTTGGTAAAAACTTGTGCCAAGCCCTGCCCAATAAACCTATTTTTTTTTTTTGTTGTTTGTTTTTATTAGGTTCCACCCTAGTAAATATTTAGTTAAAATGTGTATGAGATTTCTAGTGAAAACAGCTTGAATGATTTTTATAAATGCAATTTTATGACATCAGATGTATTGACAGAGTGAAATTTTAACATTTTTAAAGAGCTAAAATGTGGTTAAAATGAATAAAAGTGAAATAAAATATACACACATGACGTGAAGTCATATATATTAATACAATATATAAATGAAAATGCCCCTTTCCGGTTTGCTTAATATCTTTTTTTTACACTTCAAGTTTGGCGAGTACAAATAAAAATGTACTGGCAAATGCCAATTCTTTCTCCAACGTGTCCGTAGAGGGTTGGTGTTATAACTGTAAGACATAGAATATTATGTCAAATACGACACACCGATTGTGAGGTTTATCAGTAACAATTTGGTTTTAAAGACAATTTAGTCTCTTACAAATTCACTGTGTGTATGCTCACAAGCTTTTCAATCAATTGAATGGACAAAAGAATGGTTAACAGCCATGTAGCTACTCTAGGGCACAATTCTGACCCTCCTGACCCTAGCCATGTAACCCCAAGAGACTGCTAACAATGCAATAAATGATGTAAAGTTGTCTGATCAACAGGGTATGCAAAGTGTCATCTTCTCCTACCCCCTCCCCTCCCAGATTAAAAGGTTAGGCAAACCTGAACAAAGTTACACTACTTACCTTTAAAAGATCCAGTGAAGACAGAATCTAGAAACTTAATGTTTAGGATATGTTGTACAGTCTGTAATTACACGTTTGTCTTCAAAACTGTTTATACACTGATTACTTTCCTCATGTTCTTCATTTGAAGTCCTTTTCTCCTCCCTGAGAGGCAGTGTTGTTGGCGAGGAAGGCTAGGAAAACTTTCAATGTGGCTGTCACCTTTTCCAGCTAACCAGCGGGATCTAGTTAGGTCTGGGTCTCCAGTTAGCACCGCACACTAAAATGCAACGCTGCTGCCGGTTAACAGTCACTGGCTGTCTGTGTGCTCGGGTTAGCGGATCATGGACATTGCTTTACACGGTTTCCTTGGCTGTTTCAAGGCATCAATATAGATTTAATCTTTGCACAAACTACTGGTGTTCAACGTTAATATACTGATTCAAGCAAACATTCACAGCTGACTCACTCCCGTCAACTTGAATTCATCTGATAGCACTCTGCTAGAGCCACTGTGTCAGCTAGCCACACAGATCTAACTTGTTTTAGCTATACTATGCCATACACAAGCTGGAAAAACATCGAATGTGTCCTAAGCGCTTTATTTACATTATTAACCCTTTATAAATAGCCAACCCAATCGAGCAGAACATTATTTAAATCTGACCCAGAACCACATAGCAGGTAGCTTGACATCAAACAGCTAACGGACAACATGTCACGCAGCACGTCATCGGAGTCTGGTCTTAAACTGAGATGGGTGCTTTAATAAAACCACTCACTGCATACATATGTTTGAAACATGTGCTTAACTCTAGCCTGTCTAGCTGTTCTGTTAGCACAGCGCTGAAGGTAAATGTGCCTCTCGTCGGTTAGCGAGCTGGCTAACGTGAGCTCAAATACAGCTTTACCGTAAAATACGGGGCTCAATGCGGCTCGAAACAAGGATTTAACTGTGTCTGTTGTGGGGAAAGCGACCTCGAAGGCGGGAGAGTGAGCGAATTACTCACATTGCTGTGGCTATCGATGGCCTGCAGCAGCCGGTCTCTCATCTGCTGCGGGGTTGCGGAGGCCGTTGTCATTGCCTGCTCGGTGCGAATCGGCCGACGGGGGAAAAATCCTCCGACTTCAAGGGCTCAATGGATTGCGGGAACTCACAGGCCTCTCAAGAGGATTAAGAAGTGGCGGGACCACATGTTTCTAACGTGCCTGTTGGCTTGAGAAATGGTGTGTTGTGTGTTCAGTTGGGAGATGAAAGTTCGACGGCTGTCGTCTCTCTCCGCCTCATTGCGTCGAGCGCTCTCGCCGATCTCATGAGCTCCACTGGAGCTAAACCTCAGTAGCGCTGCATTATGGGAGCGTGCGGCGCCGCGTAACGTCATCACGCCGCATCAAATGAATAATGCAGCCAGACAAAAGAATGATGCAAAAAGGCAGTTTTTAGAATATGTAAACAGCCTATTTGTTAGCAAAGGGGATTACCATAAATATTTACTGCGATTTGTTCGACAGTGTCGCTGATATAATAAATGCTGATTATGGATGGTTGGTGATTCTCACAATACCTGTCAAGTAATGTCCATGCCCTATTTGACTCCAAAATCAAAAGAAACAAATATATAAGAAAACAATATATTTTGCATATAGAAATTAGGGCTGTTTTCAGGGCCATTAAGAGTTTTACGTTGTGACATTATTTTCACGAGTTATGCACATTAATCACCCCAGTCTCTTTTTCAGAATGTGGAAAATGATAAATAATGTTTTAATAATTTATTAAATTGTAAAGTATTAAACATTCTTTAAATGTAAAGTAGTAAACGTAAAATGGACAGATAGGTTACAGTAATATATTGTGGAAATGATGTACGTTTACTACTACAATTGTTTTCAGTGATTCCCATGACCCTAACAGTCATGTTTTACATTTTACTATGGTGAATAAATACGTTACAACTTAATAAATCATTAAAAATAATATAAAATTTTTCCACATTCTGGAAATAAGAATGGGGTGATAACACAATGCAAAAATCTTAAAGGGGTCATGACATGAGTAATAAAGTTGTCCTTGATCATTTGGTAAATGGTCTGCACTTATATAGTGCTTTTTTGTAATTTAGAGGTTACCAAAGCGCTTTACACTGTGTCCCAATCATCCATTCACACTCATACACACATGCAAGGCGCTAGCCTTTCATTGGTAGCAACTTGGGGGTAAGTGTCTTGCCCAAGGACACTTCGGCATGTGGAGTCGTGTGGGCCGGGAATCGAACCACCAAACCGGTGATTCGCAGCTGACCCGCTCTACCAACTGAGCCACAGCCACAGTTTTTGTCTTTTTGTAAACATGCACTAGATGGACATCTTTGATCTTATTGATGCATTTCCTATACAACACTAGTGATGTTTGCCACAAAATAGGAGCAGTACAAGCTCAACTTTTAAAAACCTGTCTCATTCAGCTGCTGCCACTGACTGGGAGAAACATGCCGTTCTGTGTAAACAAACTGGGAAAATGTGAATTTACACTCTGGTGAAGACTAGCGTCTCTGCTTTGGCCTGTTGAAGCTGGTTGAAGCACCCAACATCACAGTGTATTTTATTACTTTTGTGTATTCCGAAGATCTCAGTGTGCATTGCTTGTGAACCAGTCACAATATGATTCAAGCTTTGCAAAGGAACTGTTATTGAAAGATGGGGCAGTTAAAATTGGACTATTGGACTGTGAACCATAAGTAACCAATTCCATTCATGATTCATGACTGTTTGATAGTTTATGGTGTTTCTTGAGTGAACAATTTGATCCATTCAGATGAAATGTGTTGGGTGTATGTGATGTGGTAACCCTGAAATGTAATATGAATGCTTGTAGTTTGTTCATTTTCTTCAGATTGTGTTTCAAATATGGCTGTATTGAAAAGGCTGCACAATCACAACAGTGGGCATTTACATTGAAGTCTGAGGGCCAGATAGCTTAAAGCGGCGCGTTTCATACAGAGGGCCAGAAACAGGGTGGAAAATTATTATATGGGAAGATCATAAAATTCTACATAAGTATGTCATGATCCCTTTAATTGTCTTAAATGTTCTTTATGCAAAAACAATTATTTAGTTTTTATTATAATTTTTTGTAAAAGGAATATTTTGATTTAATAAATGTTGATTACCACAAAAAGTTCATTTCAACTCGTACATCCTTTTCATAAAAAAAGCCAAAATAGAGGTTACAGTGAGGCACTTATAATAGAAGTGAACATTAAATTACTCTTTTTTTTTTTCTAAAAGTATAGCCACAAGTCATAACAATTTGCATGTTAACATGATTTTAGTGTCATAAAATTGCTATTAAAAAAAATGGTTATATCCAGTTTTACTACTTCATTGCCATGAAGACGTAAACCCTAATACAACAGTGAAAACAACTATTTATACAACTTAAACAGCTTAAATAGCCTACTTCAAGAGTTTTAAAAGAAGAATTAATGTTACTGCTTTTATAAAATTATAAGCTTCACATTTCTGCCTTTAACCCTCCAGAAAAAAATTGGCTCCATTCACATCCACTGTAACCTCGATTTTAGCGTCTTTCTTTTTTTAAGAAAAGGAGGGATGAGTTAAAATAAATGTTTTGTGGAAATCAACATTATGCCACAAATGCTATCAATTAAGCTTAACTTGTATTGAACTTGGAATATTCCTTTAATTATGACCAGGACCTTGTCTTGACACATTTTGTGAGAATCACCCCAGTACATGTGCATTCTTCAAACACTAAGCAATGGTACTCCAACAGATATGAATTAAAAGTATGAATATAAAGTAAAAGTTATAAGTGCAGGTAAAACATCAACAAGCACAGATGGAAAACAGAACAAACAAATTAGAAATGGTTTTGCTTTTTTGACATTTTTATTCAATTCAATAAACAAATATTTATGCAAAGGTACAAAGACTTAAGCTTCCACACAGAAAAATACAGTAAGGACAATGGAATTTAAGCTTGATAAATTTTGTTTTATAAGTAGCACGTTTACACAGCCCACATCGTTTTATAAACATTTTGTACGAGGAACATATTTTCCATTCATTTTTAAAGGGTCGGATAAACAAAACCACCACAAAGCTGCAAAGCTATGTTCCTGAAAGCTAGGTTTGCATATTTGGTAAGTATGTCCTTTTGCAAAAAAATTAGATTAATGTCTGAACGTTGCAGTCAAATGTATGTGCAACATCTCAATTATCATACATTGAAAAAAATAGAAATTAGCTGCCTTTGTAGAAATATGAACCACCGAGACTGTTCACATTCATATGCACATACTGTCAGAGGATTTAAGAGTTTTTTTGTGTGCACATTTTAACCCTGCACTAGGTTGCATTATATCACCTCTCTAGCACTATAACATAGTTTTTTGTACTTAATGAAAACAAACAAAACGCATACAAAACCACTTTGTCAAAAATTATATTTCCAGTCGCAGGTGTTATAGTAATGAAATACGCAGTTCTTAGAGCTTGATAACGGCAGAAAAGCAGGACATCACATCAAGATCTATGAGTATTTTAATATTCAGTTCCATGCAGAAAAAGTCCACCCAATATAAAGCAAGTTTTATTGTTAAAGGCTTAGGAGATATAGTAAATGGTTGGCCATGGAGAGATTATACATCACGATAAAAAACGTCTTAATTTTTTAAATAAGGTTGTCCTAAAATATAATTTCTTTAAGTGCATTTTTACTGTTTTCAACATAGACTAGGGAGAGCCAGCCACTGCTGTAAAATGACAATTATTCAAAAGTATCTACATATATCTTTATACTGAAGAAAAATAACTGTAGCTAAAGGATTTAAAAGCTATACTTATTTTTAAAAGCTAAAAATAACAAACTTTGGCTTTTTGCAATGGCTTGTCCATTATAGAGAAAAGTATACAAGCACATTTTCGTCACAATTTATTTGTCTGGCCATTTGAACTGGGCATTGTAGCAAATGATTGATATGCAAACTACTTTCCTGGAATGAATAAAAAAATAAAAATAAACAAACGTAACTATCCCAAGAATGAGTATGCCTAATCTTTTAAAAAGAGAGAAAAAAATAAATAAAACACAAATGATTTTGAATAAGGTTGAATATGATCAAATCAAATCTATTGGCATACTCAACGGGGGCCTGGGTAGCTCAGCAAGTAAAGACGCTGACTACCACCCCTGGAGTCACAAGTTCGAATTCAGGGCATGCAGTGACTCCTAAGCAAGTGCCAGGCCTCCTAAGCAAACAAATTGGCCCGGTTGCTAGGGAGGGTAGAGTCACATGGGGTAACCACCTCGTTGTCGCTATAATATGGTTCTCACTCTTGGTGGGGCACGTTGATGCAGGTAATGCGCTCAACAAGCCATGTGATAAGACGCGCAGATTGACGGTCTCAGACGCGGAGGCAACTGAGAATTGTCCTCCGCCACCCGGATTGAGGCGAGTCACTATGCCACCACGAGGACTTAGAGCGCATTGGGAATTGAGCATTCCAAATTGGGGAGAAACGTCTTATATTGGCATACTCAATGATGCAAGAAAAGCATCATAACTAAAAAATGCCACACTTGTTATTGTTTGGGAAAACAAACAAACAAATAAACAAACATAAAACATTCTATTGTTTACTGCCATGCAAAGAAAAAAAAAAACAGTAGCATTTGAGTTATATTCAGGTCTCTTAGGCTGTGGTTTGACTCAACTATGCTCAGATTCAGGTATATCTGGTGCATTACCATGTGTGTATGTTCAAGACATTTGGCTGGACAACCAAAAATCTAAAGCCATTTTCTTAGTTTTATGGTTGGCATTGTTATTGTGTTTTGTCATTGTAGGGCAATGTATTTAAGGTGTTTATCGGTGCAAATTAGCGGAATCTAATAATGTGACAAACATTTGTTTGTTTTTATGATACTTAATTTCCATTCATAACCAGATATTATGTTACAGGATAACCATAAATCTAACCTTTAGATCTTCATATTTCAAATATAAATAATAATTTCAACTTGGTTTGCTCTTAGAGCCAAGAGTCAGTTTGGAACATGAGATATAAGTTAGAGAAATTCTAATTGTAAAGTGTAAAATGCCATTTTCAGTTGTTTACTATAAAATATCTATTCTTTTTTTCATTGAGGACACTTGTGAAAATATTTTTTAACTTAAATCTTTAGCAAATTGTCAGATATTTGGAAATCTCGGAAATGATCGGATAAAGCAACCATAGCAAAGAAACCACAGATCTACAACAATACACTGCAGCAAACAGAACTTGAGCTTGTGGAGATGACTTTTACAGTATTAAACATCAAATTTTAAATGCACATACATAAGAAAACAAAGCAAAAGGATATCTTCCAGAAACAAATAGGTCTACTGCACACAATACAAAACAAAGACATTAGAGGAAATTATTTCACAAAGTTTTAACAAGGGTCAGTGTATAGAAGCTGAAAAGAAAAACTGCATGTATATTTGCAGTAAGGATTCTTCTTTAACAACTTGGCTGTAAATGTGAGCTCACCTTATAATGAACATAGATTTGTGTATTTAAACCATGAGTTAGAGGAAAGTGTGAAACCCCTGAACAGAGGGACCGTATAGCGTCCACTTCAAGCATTTTATAATGTAAAAACATACAGTTCCATATTGTTCATTTATATACTTTTTATATACACACTCCTGATATTTTAAGCACTAATGTTAGATTTTTAAAATAGAGAAATTTATAAGTGTAGCATTTATGTACATGAAGGCTGTGCATACATTAGAGACTGAATAAGTTGGGGGTTACATTGATGAAGAGCCTTTTCTTTTCTGCATGCTCTTCCTTATTTGCCAGAAATGTTCTGGACTTTTCAATTCATGGCGATGATACACCTCAATCCACAGATGAAAGTTTATAAAGGTAAAACTGGTCTATGCTGAGCTGAGATGCAGAAAAGCAACCTGCCTTCATTAATGCATTTTGTTAACATTGGGGGACTTTCATACTTTTCTAATACTACATAAAAAAAGTTATCTTTTTTGCGTTGACCAAGTATAAATCATAAGTAGACAACAGACACTTTTTCCTTTTCAAAAATACTTGTCTTAGAGAAAAAGGCAAAGTTGGCCAAACATGGGAGGAAAATAGACCCAGTGCACTTAACAGTCACTCAGAGGGGTGTGAAAAGTATGAAAAAAATTAACTGAATATCGGTTAAAGTGCCAAGTAAATGTAGGAACTAATATTATATAGTAAGTTCTTGGAAATGAGTAGAAATATAGAGATGATATATAAAATGCCAAAGAGATAAATGTGCAGTAATCACTAATACATGTGATGGTCAGACATGCAAAAAAAAAAAAAAAAAAAAAAAAAAAATATTGATATGAGCATCTGTACAATGCAGCCTCTTACAAGTGAAATGGAGGGGCCACAACAATGCAGAGGGAAACTATTAAACACATTGAAAAGTGCACAAATGTCACAGTAACAAAAATAATGCTAGTTTCAGTAATATGTTTGGTCCTACATAAAAAGTGATGAAATACATTCTGGTTTCAGCAAAGCTGTTTTCTCAATGAGACAGTCAAGTAAAGGAATATAACAGTAACTAAATACCTGACACATCCTTCCTGTCAATTATATCACATTTTGAACATATGAAGCATGATCCTCATGACAATAATAGTCAAAGCACATGTTGGTCATGCTTCTGTGACAGAAAATGTACACAATGCAATCAGATCCCTTGTGGGAAGAATCCCTTACTAAAACGGAGAATTAAAAACTTTTTTCATGCACAAACTGCTTCTCTTTTGTCCTTTTTTGCTGGAAACAGACAAAGCAATCCATTCAAGATAATTAAAATGCAGCTGCATGGACTCAGAACCCACAGATGCTAGAAAAGCCATACTGTACTTTTGAGTCATTATTTTATATATATATATATTCGTGTTATAGTATGTTTGATTATGCTTTGCATAGGTATTATTCCAAATCTGATTATCCCACAAATTTTCCATTGACAACAAACTTTCTCAAAATATCTTTTTATATATTTAACATTTTGTTAGTTAATTTATACATCAAGATCGTATTAATGTTCTTTTCAAATGGTTTTGTAAACAAAATTCTCACACTTACAAAAGTGGTACGAGTATAAAAATTCTGAGGAAATATGAGAAAAGATGAATGTGACAAAATTAAAAAGAGTAGTAAACCTCCCCTTTTGGGCATATGATATCATGAAGCAACCAGAGGACAAATATGAGTGCAAAGACAACCCTTTTGTTATTTAGTTAACAGCATATTTTACAGTACCAAATTCTTCCATAAACAGAAAACAAGCCTTCAGCTACAGAGTACATCGTCACACAACAGAATTGACAAAAACGGCATCTTCTCAATGTAAGGCAGAATCTGGTTATCACAGTGACTTGTTTTGATACATATATGCAAATGTTCATTATGATCTTGTAGTGTGGCTTCACGTTTCTTTATAAGTAAACTAAGAAATCTGACCTAAAGTTTACAGCATTACATTGATTGTACCATGTACACTGCATTTATAGGTAACATGGCTGTACATAAAGAGCAATATCGTCACATTACATCCACACTGTACATTGAATGTCTTGGACTATTGATTCAAAACGCACCATTTCATGAAAAGTTTTTCTAGTGCATACAGAACTGCTAGGCAGTTATTTACAGATCAGCTAACTTTTTAATTTAGTGTTTTTTACATTGTAACCATGTGCAAATTCTGCACATTTAAGGGTCTGGATGTTTTAAGCTCAATAGACCGCATTTCTAGCATAATTTTGATTCATTTCGACTTGTCTCTCCTTTTCTTTAAAAAAAGCCAAAATCAAGTTTACAGTGAGACACTTACAATGGAAGTGAACAGGGCCAGTTTTTGGAGGGTTTAAAGAGAAATGTGAAGCTTATAATTTTATAAAATCACTTACATAAATTCTTCAGTTAAAACAGCTAAAACTGAGCTGTAATGGTTGTTTAAATAGACTTTGTCTTTTTAGGGTTTTAGTGTTTACGGCATTACGTCATGGGAACGAAGTAAAACTGGATGCAATTTCACACAGAAATGTAGTTAGTAAGCAATTTTTTTTACACTAAATTCACGTTAAGATGCATTTTGTTTGCTTTTTTTGAGTCAATACGTTTTAAATAGTGAGAATTTTGATGTTTACGCATTAGCCCTGTTCACTTCCATTGTAAGTGCCTCACTGTAACCCAGATATTTGCTTTTTTTTTTTAAAGAAATGGAGGGACGAGTGAAAATAAATGTTTATGGTACTCAACATTGTGCCACAAATGCTGCCGATTGAGCTGAACTTGTATCGAACTCAGTATATTCCTTTACGCACAAAGGATATTAGAATTTCCAATTGATGCAAATTAATTTGACCACAATCCTTACACAGTTCTTTGTCATTTTTTAGCCACATTATCCTTGTTTAAGCTGCACCACTGCATCTCAGCAAAAGTATGACAAAACTAGACATTTAAAAACATTCCAATCATAAGTTCGGACCGCACTGAAGTTGTCTTTGAGTACATTAGTGTTTACGTGAAAAGTGAAAATGTATTGCATGTAATGCATGAGAACTACAATACTGCCCTTAAAATGGGGAGGATTAACACTCCTTTTTCACCATTATTGGTCTTATGAACAAGAAACATTTGTTTAAGAAAATAAATTAAAAACAGCTGATGGCAAACAATGTTTTTGGTGGCATATGCATGTATAAAAGTGCGTAAATAAATATTAATCTTTAAAAGTGGCATGTAACGCTGGCATGTATGACCTAGTGATAGGTGAGCCAGCTGGCATCAGAAGGATATGATTGGTGCTGCAGAGGAGGAGGAGGAGGAGGAGGAGGAGAGGCCTCTACAGGAAATGAAATGAATGGCGCTTACATAGTGTTGTCACAATCACTTATATAGAGCTAAAAGAACCACAATTGTTGAGGTGTGAGTATTATAGAAATGCTGGACTGCTTTCTCAAAAGGTGGATTCATTAGATGTGGCAGCATACTGTGGCAACATTCTCAGCAATGTCAGTGACCACCCGTATTCCCGGAGGGAAGGTTTTGAGAAACAGGGTCAGGTGTTCCCCAGACATGCTGTAGAGATGACAGTTTCTCTCCCACTTAACCACACCAATCTCAAAGAAGGACAAAATGAACAGTATATACCTAAAGATTACAGCCTGTCCATCCGGAAAGCATCTTCTGTCGCAGGGTCGGTAAGAACCATGTCAGGATCGTTGAGCATGTGCAGGCCATCCAGAGTTAGTGGATCGATTTTCAACTCATCCAGGGGGAACTGGGAATCTGCGTCAAAACTCACGTCACCTGTCAGACAGTCAGAGAACTCTTTGGAAAGGCTGGGGTGAAACTCTCCTGTAACTACAAGATGGGTAATATAATATGCTAAACTAACATCACAGGGACAGTTCGGCTCATAAAAGGACATACCCCTTGTTAAATTCACAAATAAAAAATAAAATAAGAGGAATCTGTTTATTTTTAATACTGCCCAGATGAAGCTATTTGGCATTACAACTATTTACATATGCTCGAGGAGACATGCAACATTAAGAACGAAGGGTGTTTAAACATTAAATACTGGATAATTTGGGTAATTGCATTTATTATTTTGTTTTGTGGAATATACTTGAATATATGTCATGCAGCTTCTTCATGACAGTACTACAAAAGACAATTTTTCATTTTTAAAATGCTAAACCTCTTACACATTCTGCAAGGGGTATGTAAACTTTTGAGCACAACTGGATATGAAATCATCATGCAGTCTAGCATGTATGGCAAAGGTACAGGCAATATTATGCAATATCTAAATTGCTCAGGTGCAATACCTGTGAGAATGATGTTGGGGATGTTACCATGGCTGCTGTAGCTTAGCTGCTGCGCATCCTGCAGGTTGCCGTGGTTCCCGGTCAGGTTGAGCATTGCAGCTTGAGAGTAGTTCAGAGTGGAACCCTCACTGTACAGACTGATGGGACTCTCAAGCATGTTGAACTGCTCCAGCTAAAGAATCACATCAATTGAATTACTATCAGAATTGTGGGTTGAAAGAATCACAATTTATTTTTCAACTTGCATGTAACACTACAACTTTCTGAGGACTATTCTTTTGCCACTCTGAACTTGGAAGCGTTTACATGCTTCATTATCTGAAGTGAACAGTTCTCAAAAACTCCATATGCTTTAGTCAAGTTTCCCCAAAATTATTAATGAATGAAAATATAAACTTCAACGTAAGACAGCATTATTTCTGAACTTTACCAAACAGAAACATTTTAATTTATTTATAATTTACTGACAGGTTTTTTGCCTTTGATGAATGCAGGGTGCCCACACCATTTGGCCAATACATTTCCCTGACTTTGTCATTCGCTCATGATTACGGAATAAAGATTTTTCAATTCATGTTATAAATATTGCACTCAAAAATAGAAAATTCAAGTCTATGAAATATTTTAGAGCATAACACTTCTAGGCTTCCTGTGACTTTGCACTGTAAACCCTGTTGTTGTCATTACCATGAAAAAAAGTTGTCTTAATTAAACATTACTTGAAATGTAAAGTTTTGGGCTCAGAACTCAAACATCTATGTTCCTTGAACTTATTTTACTTAAACTTTTAAGTGTTAATAACTAAGTATTAAGTACAAAATTGAGGCTATGGGGAACACCCATAACGCATTGTGCATAAATGATTTAATCATGCAGGGGTGTAAAGTATTTGAGTAAAAATACTTATACTTAAGTATTATTTTTTTGGAATTAGTGCAATTTAAATGGAACAATGTAACTTTTCCTTAATTGCATTTCCAAAGTTAAAAAATAGTACTTTTTACTCCTTAAAATTCTATTTACACTTGAAAAGTACGCATTGCAATTTTGCAGATAATTTTCTTTAATCTTTCATCTTCGTGCATCGCAGAATGCACTTTGGTGAATTAAATATCAGTTTTCTTCCAAAAGAGCAAAATCTCTACATAATTTCAAACTTTTGGCTGTCAGTGTATGTATGTATATATATGTGCACATCTACACTTGCCTTCAAATTTAAATCATATCTATCATATCTATACTTTCTACTCCCTTTTTGACAACTATTAATTATAATAACTATAAAAATCGTATATTTATTATGAATTTTATTGAATTCATTCATTTGCTCAACAGCAAGGTTTGGTAGCAATCTTCAGAAAACAATTAGCAAAACCAACAACATTACTAACTTTCTTTAAAGCTTAATTTAATTTGTTTTATTTTTTTATCTTTCTCTATTTATATTTTCGCAATTCATGGGTGCCTTCTACCATGCAATGAACATTGTGTGACTGTGTCAACTTTTGGCAAAATAAAATGATGGGTTCATTACAGGTCTCGGGGCAGTTCCATTTCCATAGTGTCATAAAAAGAAAATGTGAGGTGAAAAACACAATTTAAGAAGCAACCACGTCATTTTGTGGTGCTTCTGTTACACTTTTGGTTCACCTGTCGACTGGCATGCTCCTCAGGACTTTCCTCAGTACCCTGATCCTTTGTATTGCAAGTGCAATGCTCTATCAGTTGAGCTACCGCACAATTTGATCACATTTGAAGTTAGCAAATGTTCAAATGAGTCAAACACTATAGTAAAAGTGCTTATATGTCATAAGATAGCATTATGTGAGGAACAGAGCGAAAAGTGAGTGTTTATGAACTGATAATCTGCTGTTTTACTCATGATTTGAGTTAAAGGGGATACAAGTAATTGTTGTTTTAGTGCCTCTAGTGTTCATTCCACCAGGAAATTGCTGTGATATGTACAACAGGCCACATAAAAATCGTTTAGCAAAAACGTAGTTATTGTAACATGATTCTTTGACCAGGTTGAGAATGCCACTGGGGGGAAATATGACAGCTGTGGAGACAGTAAAAAGGTGACAACAAACCAATCAAATTTAACAACAGCTTCTCTCACACACTCTTCTCTCTTGATTTCATTCTAGCTAGGAAAAAGTTACTTTTTACTTTTTTTAAATACTCAAGTACAATTTAATGTGAATACTTTTTTACTTTTACTCAAGTATGTTTTAGGCTAGATATTTTGACTTTTAATTGAGTGAAATTTTCACTCAGTATCCATACTTTTACTTTATATTTAATATATTTCATTTATATATTTAACATACTTATACTTTACTAGAGTACTTTTTACACCCCTGTAATTATGTTTACTTGGTCAAAAGGAACATTTGGGGGCATTTAAATAGTTGCTATTAAGAATTCATAGATTTTTAAGCTTTTTTATAGTATTATGTTGTTTTGTTGCCAATATTGGTTCTGTGTAGTGTCACCATTATGGTGATCTGTGGTTCTTGTGCATGTCCAAATGAAGTACAGGTGTCTATGCATTTCTGTGGAGAAATAGGTTTATTTAATGACTGACCTAGAATCAGTTATAATCTTCTTTATTTAAACATTGTTATTGTATAACCGAAATTTCAATTGAAATTATGAAGCTACACCAAAATAAATTAAGCATATTTCTAAGAATTACACATTTCAATTTTATAACAGTCCCATCAAATAGAAATGTGTAATGTTTAACAATATTAAAGTTATAAAACTTTTTTTTAAATTGTATTTTATTAAAGATTACTCAATTAAATTTGACGGCATTTTGTTCTATACCTAAAATGCATCTTAAATTAATTTTTTCATTTATTTTTCATTAAATGTATCCACATTAGCATACGTGTCTCTTGTGTCATGTTTAATTTCCCACCATGCCAGAGCTCCATATTTTAAAAGGCCAGCTATTTAACTGTGCAATTTATTATAGTTGAAGGCTTAAACTGGGTCAGAGCAAAGTCTTTAGGAATCCCATTTCTCTAAAAAGTTGCAGCTGCCCTCTAGTGGACGGTACATGTAAGGGGCAAGGAGAAATTCTTCCTGGACCTGTTCTGTCCTTTCATCTCAAGATGAAACAGATCATAGTGGCTGGGGTCTTCCTAGAACTACACTAAAACATTACAGTTATTTATACACGTGATCAGTGGCCACACAAATGCCTGAAAGGGCTTGAACAGTTAAGGTACTTATATATACAGGGCACAATGGCCTTACCTGCTGAGACAAAGCACTGGTCTGCCGAGGAGACAGCTGCTGGTCATAAAAGGCATCAGCAAAGACACTTCCGAGAATGGAGGAGTGCTAAAACAACATATCAAAAATAACCATTCATGAGAAAGATGATAATCAGTAGAAAGGTCACTACTATCACAAAGGCCTAACATACTAATAAGCCCATGAGAGGATGTTAATTCCCATATAGAATGTCACATTACACAAAATCAAGTTTTGTGTCACAATTCATGATAAGAAACTAATTGTGTATAACCATGGTTGACATGAAGACAAAAAGGTCATTTCTGAATGAAAAACATGCTGCAGCCTGCACGCATACTGCATAGAAATTCAACATCTTGTACTGTATATAAGATAGCATATAAGAACAGGTGAGCAAATATACCTATACCAAAAACCTCAAATTGCACATGACTACAGTCCCGTTCTCTAGCACTGGTTCATACTGTGACTATCATTGCTGATCTTCTGTAATTGCATTTAGAGAACAACAGGAAGGAGTTCATTAACAGATGGGGACACAGCAAAATTCTAATATTGAGAAGAGATCAACTTAATATCTCTTCCTGAACAGAACACTGCAAATAGTAAAGGAAAATAACTGGCTTCCAAATAAACCTTACAAAGCAAAAATCTGTGAATGTTTTTTAAGAAAACGTGCCACACGTAGACTATTGATTCTATCACAATAGTGAGTGGGATTTGGTCCAGTGTTCAGAGTTTCAAAGACTTTAAGATACATCATGTGTGATGATATCAACTAGCAAGTATAATACAAAGAATGACACTATAGTCTATTATCTGACTATTATTACTCAGCCTATCTGTAATCCAAAACTTCACATTTTCTTGCAAACATTGTTAACATTTCAAAGGATCACAACTCTGTTCCAAGCTTCAAACTGACAACCAAAAGAAATGGCATAATATGCACATGATTCAGTAAGAGGACGTGTAACAGAAATGGTACTTTTACCGAGTATGGCATACATTACAATATAATGCTACTCAAAATGATACACAGAAAGGCTAAGTTGGTGCTCAGACACACAGTGAAGCAGCTGGGATTAGAGAGAATGGGAGACACGACTGGACTAGGACACACAGAGCGGCTAATAGGACAGGCTCCAGATCGGCTCCAAACAAAACAAACTACAGGGAGGAAGCAGCAGCTGCTGGATTCGCCCTTACTTGAGGCGAGCCCCCTGGAGAGAAGCCTTGATTGGAGACTGGAGAAGTCGGAGACTGATTGGCTGAAGACCCCACCCTACAGCGGTACTGCTGGAGGGAAGCAGCCTACATGGGACAACACCAAGTTAGACCAACAGAGCCCCTGTAGGGGACCTCTGAAAGGCAACTTTTATGCATCGTTGGAGATCCAGGGTATAAGGCCTTTTTCTCTCAAATAACAGTTACAAAATGTAGTCTTAGCAATTCAAATTTTGCAGACAGCATTCTTTAATCAGGACATGAACTTATCAGACTGCTACATCTTTATAAAGGAAATATTTTTTTTCCTGCTTTACTTGAAAGTACCGATATCCAGGTCTCTTCATTAGGGTATTGTCTAGACTGAGAATTTTTTTTAAAAGAGCAAGTCGAGAACTTAAGAGACAACGTCTTCTTTCTTAGGCACCATAAACACTGCTGTTAAGACTTATTTTATCTTTTTTAAATTTTTATCAGTGCACCATCTATTTGAGAGACCTACATGACCGAGTTCTAGAAAGCCACTGCAGATCTAAGGATCTGAAGGTTGAGATGTGAACTTACCATGTTAATATCAATGCCCACAGAGGTCTGTGTCTGACTGCTAGAGACAGGTGGCAGCTGAGTGTTCTGCTGCAGCTGAAGAAGGCCACAGACACCCTGCATCTGTGTGGACGGCTGACTAAAGAAAGCATACTGAGCCAACTGTTGCTCCAGCATCATGGCATCTATTGTCTCCACCTATTTAACATGGATCCAGATAGAGAAATTCATTCAGTGTCCAAGTGAGTTTAATATCCCAAACCTCCAAGACAGGGTTCTCACACTTTTTGAACATTAAATGTCCATGCACCATTTTTAGATTGTAAGGGCATTTGTACGCCAGAAACCAATATTTGGTATTAATAATTTTAAACAACTATATTTACTAGTGTACTGCAAATTCTCCAACAAGACCCTTAATGGACAGACTGATGTTTTCAACTTGCGAGGAAGTTTTAAGAAGAAAATGGCAAGGAAACAGATCAATATTTAAGTCCTTTTTAACTATAAATCTCCACTTTCACTTCTACATTTTTCTTCTTTTGTTTTTGGCAATTTGCAAGCTTCAACCGGGCAGGGAAGAGAATTTATAGTAAAAAGTATTTAAAATTAATCTGTTTCTCACCTACACCTATTATGTCGCTAGGGTCGTATGGATTACTTTTATGCTGGCTTTTTTTGCTTTTTGGACCTTCAAAGTTAAGGCCACCATTCAATTGCATTGTAATCACCTATAGAGCTGAAATATTCTTTTAAAAATCATAATTTGTGTTCAGCAGAAGAAAGTCTCTTCTGAGATTGAATGAGGGTAAGTAAATGATGAGAGAAGTTTAATTTTTGGGTGAACTATCCCTTAAATGATTAAGAGAAAGCATTTTAACACACCTGGGTTTCTCCTGGAGAATGCAGCTTTTGAGGCCATGCAAACACATGAAGCGTTCTTACAGGTTTTTGTGAAGTGCACAAGTGTGTGAACAGACTGGATAACAAATGTCATAGGATAAAGACCAACCACAAGTCAACACAGTGGAAATAATTTTACATTTCTTGGAGTACAGTGGGAAAAGCACATACACTGTAAACTATTCCCATTTATACCAATGTAAAATATGGACTGTCCAAATGTTAATAAATGTTCCTTCACATTCCTTCCTGAAACAGGCAACTGAAAAGAATGTGCCTTCAGTAATAACACATCCCAAATTAGTCCACACGGACTGAAATTATTCTGAGAGGAGTGTTACCTGTGCAAGAGAGAGAGGAGGAGAGAGGGTGGGCGACAGCTGCTGATGACTCTGATGCTGCTGGGAGTCAGTGTTGAGAATCAGAGGAACCACATTCTCATGCCGGCGTTGAACACTGCCAGTCACCGTAGGTTGTGCTGACATCACACGTGATGAGACAAGAAGGCATTTAGACCATTTAGTAAAACACAAAGTTTTAGGATACATTTCTTTTTTTTAAATGTTAGATGTAAAATAAATACAACATATTTAAAATTCTGCACTCTTTCTAGTTCACCAGTAAAAATAAGCAAATGTGTGACATTTATCATGCTAACGCCTTTGTAGAAAAGGTCAGGTGTCCTTGCTTTCATTGAAGCACACCAGGTGTTCTCTAGAACATTTTCAAATCTTTCTGGGATAACTGAGATAATCATCAGGTTTTGCACAAACTTGGAGTTCCTGTGCCAGCTCGAGTAACTGTTGTCATTAAAGCAAATGTTGTCATTAAAGCAAAAGGGGAACACACCAAATACTACACAAATTCAAATTGTTGTGCTTATATTATTTGCAATAAAAATGCATTAATCAGATTTTAAGTTGAATAGAATTTTAATACAATTTTAATTAGAAGGTAAATTTTTCACTAGGGGTCACAGACTTTTGGACCTCACTGTATGCATGTGCTCATCTTGCCAACAAATGTCCAAAATCCAAAAATGGAATCAGATGATTACAACAGCATTTAATAGCACTTAAAAGAACACAGGACATATTTACACACACATGGAGTGTATATCATAATGTCTATGGGTGTAAGAATCACCTTGGCTGGCAGAAGTGAGGCCCATGTGAGTGTTGGCCAGATTGCCAGTGCTGTTGGAACAACTGAAAGAGGAGGAGTCATCAGGGTCCAGAGGTGTTGGAAGAGGAGGTGGGATCTGGATGTTGGTGAGGTCTGGCAGAGAGCCGCCTGTGTTGTGTGCCGCTGGGATTAAAGATGCAATCATTTCCTGATCTGGAGATGGAAATATGCTGGGAAAGATACATGAGGGATGTTAGAAGTAACCGGGTAATTGGATATGGCTCAACAGAAAAAGCCCTTTGTAAACACAGCAGATCATTCTTACTGTATGCCTTAAGTTCACTGCTTTCAGAGTATTTTCACTAACATGAGAAGTAGGGCTGTCATGATTATGAAACTCAACTGAAGATGAACTGTCAAATAAATAATTCGATCATGATAATTAATTGTCATATAAATGGTCATACTTATAAAGATGCATGTGTACTTCATACACTTTAAGAAGTAATTTTCATATTTAAGTTGGAATATAATAATAAACATAAAAAGGGAAATATGATTTTCTTTTAAGGCTAACAAAACTTATGAATGACATGAAAAATTATATTTTAAACCTTAAAATACTTAAAATATGTCTCTCTTTTAGATCAACTTCAGTCTTGGTCCATTATAAATTTATCCAGTTGCTTTTCAAACCCAGCATATCTGAATAGCTATTATATTATATAGTAAAATATTTATTTTCTAAATTGTTTACTATCACATGTTATTTCAAGGCTCTCTGATTAAACCCATGAGGCCTTATTTTTTTGCCTAAAAGAAGACATTTGAAATTCTTTCTTCATTCTATCATCTCCACAGAAATACTGTACAATAAGTGGGCATCTCTCCTCTGTGTCACTGCGTGTCAATAACACTGTGTTTATGTAATGATCAAGAACGTTTCCCAATACACGGTCGTTAATTTAAAATGAATAGAAGTGCTTTGCATTTACTATCAAAATCCTCATTAATATTTTCATGTGAGTTTGGCACAAACCTCGAGAAGGAAATGGTTGCAGGCTGACCATCAAGAACATGCGGTAGCTCCAAACCTCCAGCAAAGGTATACAGAGCCCCTAACCCTAACCCTTAACAGTACTTTTTGTGATCTGATAAAATAACACTGTTATAAAGGATTGGCAATGTCTAAATATTTATTAAATTGACTGAGAGATGGATAAGAGATTGCTTTGATGACCATTTGACTTCGCAACCACCAATTGATCGGTGCTGCAAAGCCAGTCCATTCACCTGCTTTATGCTGAGTTGGCTTTAACAAGAAAATACCTGAAAAACATAAAAAGCAAACGTACTTGATTCCAGGTATTTTGTTTGACTTGGGCCTTGATGAAGTATTCTATGGAAAAAAAATAATGAAAAAAGTCAACAAAAGAACACATGAAAACAAGAGCAGAGCAATATATGTTTTAAAATGTACCTTTTTATGATCCCATATCTGTTTTTCACCTTCTTTGTCCATGTCACTTCCTGGTTCCCCTGTTCCTGGCACAGTGAGAAGAAAAACTAGTACATAGAGAGGGATGAAAGCATACATTGGAACAAGTGTGGGGAAACCTCTACAGGTTATAGTTTCATTTAATCTTTCACGTGACCTTAGAAGACTGATTTATGGCATCTCAATTTAAATAACAATAAAACCCAAATCAAATACAAGACAAATCAAGTATTTGCTTGTATTGAAATTGAGAGTGAAAAAAAAAAAATCAATATTTTATGAACCTTGTTTTAGCTGCAATTCTTGAGATCCTCCTGCATATGCATCTTGTGGGTTTGGGTTCAAAGTGCTCTGGTGCAGGGCAGAGTCTGAGTTGGTCCTACAGAACAAGCACAAAGAAAGCATAAAGAGCAAATGAAAGACCCAGTTAACAGCCCCATGTACACTTTACAAAAGCTTCTTACACAATTTTACTCATCTGGGTGGCAGATATAATGCTGGTATATGTATATAAAATACAATTTAATGATAGTAAATGATACATACACATAATTGCTGAAGTTAAATTAATTAAATTAGAGGATTAAAAAATTATAAGCTGAATATTTACTCAAAAGCCACTCACATAATATTTGAAAACAGATAAAGTGCATTATCCATTAAAAAAGCTATCAGTATATTTTGGAAATTACACATTTCAACTTCTTTTAGTTGGCCATGCGTGCAAAGTCATTGGCCAATGATATGCTCAAAATGACCGTTTAAAGATACTATCTCAGCAGCAAAATTTTAAATTGCAGTAACATCAAAGTGGTGTAATAGAGCCAACAGACATCTTACAAAATGTTAATGTCTAACTTAAACTGTATTATATTAACAACAACGATAACAACAAGTAAACACAATACAGAGTATATTCTGCATGCTCTTTCATTTTAAGGAGCTATGAAATACAATTATTGACATTCAGTTTAAAGACCTATCTAGCTTGCTAGTCCTGCACATATGTACGATCTTCTGCACATGCAAACAGATTGTGTGATATAAACTCTCACCTCCTCCAGCTGGTATCAGGTGGGGGTAACAGATACACAGAGGCATATGGACAGCTATCAATGTGAGACTCAACATTAAGGAAATCGCAACTTCAGAATGAGCAGAGATAAAACCTAAACACTCACTGGTAAAAACAGGAAACAACTGTGTTTTGTAAGCTACACAGACCAAAAAAACTGTGCAATGAATTTGGTCCTTACAAAATTTCTCAGTCTGTTGTTCATCTGAAACTCCTCCGCACTCACGATTAGACTCATAAAGGATATTTGACGGCCATGTTTGTCCACAGAAAGGGGTCTGCGGTTAGGGGATGTGATCCGATTTCGGTCCCGATAGACCCTGTCCACCAGCCCGTGGTGACGAGTCATTCTACTTGAGTCCAACCCTGAATTCTGAAAAGCACTCTGGCAAATGTCAACAAAAAATTCAAAGCATTATATGAACATTCAACATCTCTATTTATATGCATATACCCTTATTAATTTCACCAGTCATAGCTCTCCTCACCTCAAAAGGAAGGTCAATGGTAGTGTTCCCAATCTGAGTGACATTTGGCAAAGAGCCACCATAGTACTGTCCTCGGTTCTGACCAAGCTGTAAATACTGTGTCTTCTGTAACTGTAACTGCAAGAAATAAAACAAACAACCCATAAAACTGAGAGACATCAAAATAAAAAACCCAAATTTCAAATGTAATCAACTTAGTGATAACAGTTTCAGCTAAGGTGAGACAGAAAAGGAGTTCTCCACTGTAGTAGCTAAATATCTAGGTTAGTAACCAAAAGCTTGCTCACAGTTGAGCTCTTGAGCAAGGCCTAAACCCCTGATTGTTCCAGGGGGACTGACCATGAAACTTAAGATTGCATGTTGTGTGCATGTGTTAAAAGCATTGAAACAATTCCATTGGCTTTGGTCATGTGGTTGGTGGCCATCCATTTAAAGCTGAGGTGTGTAATTTTCACACCGAAAGTGTCACCAAACAAAATTCACAGATTTCAAACAGGTTCTAGAAAACTCCCCCCATCTTTCTTCCATTGGTCATACAAACAGATTGTCCCTCGCAAAACACACACCACTGGTTAAGACAATGTTGCCAAATGTAGATAGCGCCACAGAGCCCAAGTGCTACACTTTTCAGTTATATCAACCTAAGAATGGCTTAGTTGACACTGTATATTAAGCTGGGATAAAGGAGAACATTTTAAGTAACACCAGAAAAATTACACACATCAGATTTAAAGGAATAGTTCAACCAAAAATAAAAATTCTCTCATCATTTACTCACCATTAAGCCATCCCAGGTGTATGACTTTTTTATTTTTTTAGAAGAATATCTCAGCTCTGTAGGTCCTTTCAATGCAAGTGAATGGTGACCAGAACTATCAAGCTCCAGAAATCACATAAAGGCAGCATAACAGTAATCCACTTCAATGAAAGTGAAGGTGGAGATTTATAATAACAAACATTTAAATACTGATCTGTTTCTCATCCAAAGCGATTGCATAACTTCAGAAGATATAGATTTAACCACTGGAGTCTTATGGATGAATTTTATGTTGCCTTTATGTGATTTCTGGAGCTTGAAATGTCTGGTCACCATCCACATGGACCTTCAGAGCTGAAATATGGATTCCATTTATGCTGACTTTATATTCTTTTTGGAACATTTGTAGTTCTGGTCATCATTCACTTGCATTGTATAGACCTACAGAGCTGATATATATTCTTCAAAAAAATCTTAGTTAGGGTTCAGCAGAAGAACAAAGTCATACACATCTGGAATGGCATGGGGGTGAGTAAATGATGAGAGAATTTTCATTTTTGTGTGAACTATCCCTTTAAGAATGCACGCAAGAGAACGGATGATTTGGTTCAGACATTACAGTGCAGGTAATGTAAAACCTGTGCAAGTACGTTACCCTCCATAATCTTCCTAATAAAGATATATCAGATTATTTATTAACTTGCTTAAAACAAACTGCGAACGGCGAGTCATTAGTTGACTGCCATATAGAACAAATTCATATTATTTAAATAAAATACCGAAGAAATATTTTAGCAAAATCATTCGTTTCCATCATTTTCCCTGTCGACACGCCCCTTCCAGCATCCAACCTCGGCAACTCATGTATCATCCAGAATTCCTTGTAAGTATGACTTCGCTTGATCGTTCATGTGCTCTGAACTCGTACTGTATTTTACGATATTTCCGGCAGCAAATAATGCTGTTCTGAGCAAAAACATTGTTGAGTATTGCTAAAGAATTAATTGAACACAAGCGTGCACGTAAACACCAATACAAATATCCATGCTTAAACTTTCAGTAAAGAAATGCATCTAAAATGTGCTAAATTGTCCATTACAGACACGTTTATGTGGATATGGCCTACTATAATGGCGAGACGAGAGACTCTAATGTGGGCTGTCAAACACACATGCTCAACCCATTCACACTGCAGCTGTGAGCATGGCAACTTTTATAAGGCCTCCTCGTCGTGAACGTCTGTTTATCATTAAATATCTCAACGAAGACAATAAGTAGGCTATCCTTTAATGAACGCCAGAGATAAACGCAGACTAGAGAGGGCCGTTTGTTATTGTTTACGTCTTGACAGGCGGGTTCAGAGCGTGTCGTATCAACACAAATTGTACCCCGCACCTCGGTCTGCTAACGAATGCTGTCTATTAGAGAAAAAAACAGACACTTACACGGGCCGCCCGAGTGATACTCAGGTCTTTCATCACCTCATCGAACGCTGCTGTCTCTTCCGCTTGCTTCTGGTTGTGCAACGCGATCTTTTCGCTGAATTTTCGCGGATTATTCGAGGTCGCCATGTTTCGCTCCTCTTGTGCTCCGCTCTGGTTCAATGTAGTAATGTCCGATTCGCAAACGGTTCATTCTGAACAATCTCTTTTAATGACTCTATCGAGCCGATTCGCAAAGCTTTGGTTAATCGCCCAACTGCAAGGAATAACTTTGTTTAGGAGTAAAACCGTGAAAGTGGAACGATGTAGTTAAAAAAATTGAAAAGGTTAACATTAATATGGTAAAACGGGGCTAAAGCCACAGTTTAGCTTTTTCTCTGGTCACAAATGGTATCAAGATTGAAAAACGAAATGTCGTTTTATTTGTCGATTATTGAAGAGCAACATAATTTGTATGAAAAGGAAAAATAACGCAATGTTATTTTCATTCTGATTTTTGTTAAAAAAGTGTGGCGTTGGAGCCTTCCACGTTTGGATTAAAAGGCCCCCAGGGGGTTTAATGTGATATCGTGTAAATAGGGATTATAGTTCAAGGGTAAAATTTGTCAACCTATACAAATACTTTTGAGACAGCAAGTTTATCATGATTTTTTTGAGTAACAAATTAAGATAGATACTTATTAATTAAGATACATATTCAAAATAACCTCTTCAGAAAATTGTTAACAATTTTCTATTAATTTCAATCACATTTGGCATTTCATAATATCTCAAGTATTCTACAAACAAATTAATCTCTATTTTGATTGGATCAGTCAATTTGAGCCCACTTTGAAAATTTTTCAGAACATATCTTTTCGCCCCATTTAAGAAAAAAAAAAAGTTTTATGGGAGCCTTTTGCCCCTCCAACAGGTTGGTTATTTACCCCTACTATCCGTTCACTTATTGGACATTTACTAAAAAACGTATGATTTAATCACATGAAATAAAACTGAAAACGATAAGTAAGTATTTTGTCAAAATAATAAATGTGATAATTTCAGGGATTCTCATTAGCTACATAAATTTGCAATATTTTGAAAAGTATAAAACATTACATAAAATTACCTCAAAATCAAATTTTACACATTGCACGCAAATATCTCCTGGATCCCTTAACACCTGTTTATAGAGACAAACTGGTGTTAAGGGAAGTAGCCTTCTGTGTTGTTTTTTGTTTTGGAAGTGAAATAAAATCAAAATGCCTTTTACCCTGGGCCATTTAGCCCTGTAGTAAACTAATATTAGTAATGCTGTTAACTAGTGTTAGCGATGTTCTTAACAATTTGTTAACAATAACCTAATGTTGGAACAGTAACCAACATGAGACGCAATATGCGCATCTCAACATAAATTTTACTACGTGTATGACTCAGATGTGAATTGATTTTTGAACCGGTGCAATACAACGAATCGTCCGAACGAATCGATTTGCTAAACTGAATCTTAATTCCCAGCGCTTGTTCAATGAGAGACGCAGCTGCGTGCGCGCGTCCGTGCGCGTGGGTGTACAGTACACGCACATCTGGATTTCGCAAGGGATTCGATGATTGTGTGAACGCAGGAATACTTTACTGTCAACAAACTGTCCGCACTGTGTCAGATGTTGACAGATGGCAGGTCCATTCGGACGTTTCACGAATATCTCCAGAAATTAAATTCGCTTTTATAGCTATTTGTTTAGTCTTATTGCTCTGGTTTAGATTTTGTCAGTGACTGCAGCTGTCACAGTGCATCTGACCAATAGGAAATTAAACTGTTTAAATTTGTGTGACAATGAAAGGACAATTGAACACAAGTACACAACCATAAGAAATTAACAGTTTGTGATGCGAGGAAGGCTTGGTCCAGACCTCGGTAATTTTTTTATATTCAAAAATAAATTTTGATGCTATGTACAACTGAATAAAAAAAAATAAGCGGTTGAAAACTCCTTTGAGTATCTGCATGCATGTATAATTTAGTTTAGCTGGTTGGCTGGATTCTTTAGTGTCCGCAAATATTTCAAGAGTGTGACGAAATGGCGCTGAAGCTGCGCGGTGCATTTCGCTGGGCAGTTTCATAAATGTAAATTCAGCTCTAAAAAAACTAATTTTGTACCTTTTCTCCATGAAGTTGTACATTATATTAATTTGATTTCTGGCTCCAACAACAAAAAGGCAGTTAAAACTATCAATATATGGTCCTTTTTTTCATTATAATGACCTATATGCTTCCCCTGGCAAAATTCTTGTATTTTGTTTACAAATTATGTTTGAAAATTGTTATGTATTTGTTGATATGTCACTTGTGATTTGTATCTGTTTTTGCAATAAAAAAAAAAAAAAAAAAAAAAAAAAAAAAAATTTCGCTGGGCAGAGCAGAGCAAAAGCGCGACCGGTCTCACTAATCTGATGAACCTGCATGCGTGCTGTCCCGAGGTTAACACAGTGCGAGTCGCGTGAGACCCCTTTGAATTTGACACAGAATTCTGTTATAAACTACGGAAGCTCAAAGATACGGAAGCTCAAAGAGGCCTTGCGTTATAATTTTTTTTCTGTCTCGTTTTCTCGTGATCTCGACATAACTAAGGTTTTTTTCTCGTGATCTCGACATAACTAAGGTTGTTTTCTCGTGATCTCGACATAACTAAGGTTTTTTTCTCGTGATCTCGACATAACTAAGGTTGTTTTCTCGTGATCTCGACATAACTAAGGTTGTTTTCTCGTGTTCACGACATAATTTTCTCGTGATCTCGACATAACAAAAAGTTGTTTTCTCGTGATCACGACTTAATTTTCTCGTGATCTCGACATAACAAAAAGTTGTTTTTCCCTTTAATTTTCTATACAGTTTTTTAATTGACCTACAAGGTATGAAGGACAATGAGAGATCCTTGGCAGAAAAGTACAATTTATTATATATAAATGTAAAGTTAGGCACCTTTCACATAGGCTAAATTAAACATATTACTAAACGCCAGGCACCACATCACAAACACTTAATAAACGCGTTTTCATCAACATAGCAAGACTCGCTTTCTTCTGCACTCAACAGGCGTCAAGAACTGCAATATGCGCGCACTCGGATCTAAATCGCGGCTGGCTTGACCGCAGTCATGCAGACGTCCCGGTCCATCAAGTTGGCTTGCAATGAAATTGACCAAACGTGCAGGGTCACTTTATTGTCTACGACAAAGTTGTAGACGTGATAGTCTTCTTCTAAGGTGTCTGACACTAATCTGGAAGTTGTCAATGACATCCAGATATCCTTATTGAAAACAACTTTTTGTTTTGTCGAGATCTCGACAAAAATTAAGTCATGATCACGAGAAAACAACTTTTTGTTATGTCGAGATCACGAGAAAATTAAGTCGTGATCACGAGAAAACAACCTTAGTTATGTCGAGATCACGAGAAAACGAGACGCAAGGCCTCTTTGAGCTTCCGTATCTTTGAGCTTCCGTAATAAACCCATCTGATACGAGACACTTAAAGGCTCTGTGCTGAAGCTAGTTGAAGATTAAACAGCCCGTTATATTAAACTACAGTGACAAGGTAAACAGGAAAACATTGTTCAATTCACAACGGTAATTACAGGCTTTTCATTCCACAAATCAGCACTCTTATTGAAATATACCTGACCGTTAATAGTAACATTAATTGTTACTACTATTAGTAACTAGGGCAATAAAAGTCACTTAGGATGTTGTTTTTATTATTTCTTCATGTGTTTAGGATATTGTTTTTCATTACAAATTCCATAGATTATTATTATTATTTGATACAAATTAATTAACTGGCGACCTGTCCAGGGTGTACCCCGCCTTTCGCCCAATGTTAGCTGGGATAGGCTCTGTATTATTCTGTATTATTATTGGTTTCTGTCCTTTAATTTTTATTTTTGCTGTAGGTGTAATTTTGGTAATAGTCTTGACATCTCACCGTGGACCTCACTAATTTTCAAACCTTGGCTCCGCCTTGGAGGAAGGGTGTCATACAGTTACTACAGGTCTCATGGGGGATTTTTCTAATAGAGAAATAGAAATTCTGTTTAAGTAAGATAACAATCACTAAGATGTTGCACAATATGTGCAAGACATATTAGTTTCTAGCCAGCCACAATTTTGCACCTACTGTTGGTCTCAGTTTCTTGATACTTGATTCAATATATTTATGTTTTATTTGTATTTTTTATATATATAATCTTTATGCATTGCATGCCTGAAAATTAAAACAGACAAGAGGTGCAATTTTATTGTTAATGCATACAGTAACTAATAAGAGTCCATTCAGCTTCTGTTTATCTGGCTTAGATCAAAGCTAACACTGGAAAATCCAGTTTCTGAGTAGTTAAAAGCAACTGTCTGTTTTGTTTGACCTACTTATAAATGGATTCTGCAAACAAATCAATGCAAAAAGAAGAAAGAAAGCTACAATGAATTGAGAAAAGGCAATCATTTTCCACAGCCAACTGATCAGGGGTGGAGCATAGGGCGTGGCCAGGAGTGGCCATGCCTTGGGTAATTTTTTGTCTTGGGCACAATTTAGTTTGTCTTTCTATGCCAACAACCACCATCCCCCCATTCCCTGTCCATGGATAAGAACAACCACTTGTGCTAAAGCATTGGATTTTACAGTGATGCTCCAATACACTAATCAAACCTGACTATACTGCCACAGTCAAATCTGACTGTTACAAAGAAAAGACAGAGTCATTATTTTGTTACCTGTTATTTATTTTCAACCATCACAATTCTAGCATAAACTTTGTCACACAGGGGCAGACTCAGACTTAGACCTGCGTGGCATGTTTGGTATGTGTTGACAGGTTTGTCTACACTTGTGAGGGCTAAATCTCCTCATTAGTAAAAAAAAGCAAGGTTCCAAAGGTTATGTTGATCTTCAGATCTAGTGATGTGCACATTTATCTGTGATGGTTAGGTTTTGGGGTAGAGTTATGAGTTAGTCTGGTATGAAATCAGTGGAAGTGAGATGTCCTCACTAATATAGTCAAACAAACATATGTGTGTGTGTGTGTGTGTGTGTGTGCGTACGTGTGTGCCTGTGTGTTTGCGTGCATGCGTGGGTGAGTGGGTGTGTTTTCTGCATTGTGGATGTTCTAAATTCTCATCCCTTAATTTATGTCTGACTGTTTTCTGCATTGTGTCTGATTTGTTGATTTTTTTTTTTTGACAAATAAAATATTTGCTCTGTGTTGTAGTTTTTCCCATTAATTTCCTATGGTAGATCAAGGTTCATTCGTTAATGAATAACTACACAGGAACAAATGAGTAACACAATATTAACAACCTAGTAACTACTATTAACCAACAAGAAACTCTGATTAATGAATTAGTAAGTAATAGCACACAGATGAAAGTGGTAGTTCACTATTAACTAATCAATAACTACTATTTTTTTTAATGCTTCCCAGAGAACTACTGAAAAAGTTTCGTAATTCATGCAAAACTAATCAATAACTAATGCAGGACAAATGACTAGCGCTACATTAACATTTTAACTGCTACTGTAAATGAATACACACGGTTGTTTACATTATCAGTAATAGCATAGCAGACTTATGATTTGGGAAACCTGTCAATAATTAGCTTATGCTGTCTCCAAGAGAACTATTTATCAACTGAATAATTTTAAAGAAATGGATTTTTAAATGCAGTTGTCAGGACCTTACTTGTCCTGTGGCCAATTTTCCGGCATTCCTCTGGACTGGCATTGAATCACTAGAGTCATGGAGACTACTGGAACATATTGAGTCATCAGCCATCCAAATACCATATACAGTTATTTTATTATTTAACCTACCTCTCAAATAAATATGTTTTTATTTATGTCTCCTAGCTCATATATACATGTGTGTGTGTGTGTGTGTGTGTGTGTGTGTGTGTGTGTGTGTGTGTGTGTGTGTGTGTGAATATCTTGTGAATGATTAGAAGATTCTACACATTAGGATTGGCTTTTCATTTGTAACTACTGTCATAATCATGGTAACTAACTAGTAATGACTCAAGTGTTACTGCATACTTATAAAGAAACTTTCTAAAAGTATACTATTTAAAAGTTCACCAAAAATATCAAACGCTTGAAATGCTTTAGTGTTTGGTTGCATGACTAGAAAAATTGCTTTAAACACGAGGCATAAAACAAGTAACTTTTATAAACATTTATACATTTTATAATTATTTATTAAGCGTCTGGTACCATTTCCATTTAATGTAACAGCTTCACATATACATAAAACCATGTGATGCCTGAACTGAAAAAAAATAATTTATTGCCTTCTACCTAGAAAAAAAAGGTACAGTAAAGGGACAATTTTGTTCCTGTAGGTACAAAATATATAACTGTACCTTTAAAGGTCCACAATAGGGTCCTTAGGGTACAATTATGTTCCCAAAACGACTTATAAAGGTACAACTTTTTAGGGTTAGATGTGAAAGGTCCATTTTTGTACCTTTGGAATTAATGTTTTTTTTTGGTTTTGTTTTTTACAGTTGAGCTCCAACTAGAATACCTTGTCTGTTTTTATTTTATTTATTAATTTAATGTATGTCAGCTCATGATATCATCAAAACACCACATTAAACATGAAATAATTATTAATGTTTGTTGTAAAGTAGCTAGTATTAATTTTGTGTTTTAAAAACCTTTTATCAAATTAATAAATTTTTGACTGTTGCATCAAAAACAGACATATTTGAATTAAATTTGAAATAAAGACCACGATGAACGGCGACAAAACATTCAAAACATATGTATTGCTTATGCAGACGTTACGGCTTTAAGAACATCTCCCGCTTGGCTTGAGTGAGTCGTTCGTGCGGTCCTGATCTGTTCTTCTGACAGAACTTCAAAACACGATTTCCAGCGTCGAGCATTTTTGGAGGACACAGTTTTCAGGTAAATGCGGGATGATGTTATATATTCTTCTTTGTTCACGTATGATGACAAGTTCTGTTGATTTTGTCTAATTGTATGTTCCCTGCTTAAAGCCCGCGAAAAGTACTCGAGTCAGACTGGCTGTGGCACGTTACTGACCGATTGGGAAGAGCCCTCAGATGTTATAAATTGAGTTGGCGAAAATGTCTACCGCTCAATTAATAAAGGAGCTATTGTAGTTTGGCACAGAAGCCTCTGAAGAGGAGGGGGGAAAAATGTGAGGGTGAGTATGTTAATTGTCACATGTTGAGATGCTTTAAAAAAAAAATCGAGGTTTTTCTCGAGGATTCTTCTCGGTGTGACAACGGCCTTTTTCCATAGACTATAAACTTTCATACCTTTATTACAACTTTTTAAAATAAAAACTGTGGCAAACACTATATTTGCAGGGCTAGCCATTGTAATTAGTGGTTATCTCAGTTTTTAAATTTTGAGACCAATAATGTCCTGTCGTTGGGATTGCGACATTTTGTTAGGCCCCACGAGACTTCCCCAACGCAACGCTCAGATTATACACGGCCATCAAACGGAAAATCAAGTGATTACTAATTAACGTAAAAAAAAAAAAAAATGACTTTTCTATTTTAAAATTCCACTTAATCATCCAAAATAAATGCAAATACTTTTTAAATTATAGTTAGGTTTTTATTTGCATTAAATCCACTAACAAAACTAACAGTGATGCCAAAGCTATGTCCTGTTAAATCACTGATTGCCATTTGGACTTCTGTTTAGAATTAGGCCACTGCAATTATTAAATTCAACTGTTTGATACTTCTGTTTTAATGTATGTTTCATGTTTTATTATTTTAATCTTTATTTTATTTCAGAATTTATTTGTTAGCTCTAAAGTGCTCCCCACAGGTTACTATTTTTGTGTGTGTACTTTACCTTACAGGCAGTGGTGCAGTGTTTCAGCCTCAAAAACACTGGTTTAGTGCATGGTTCTAATTGATGGGTAATTAAATTGTACATTTCATTATCTCTTTTATATTATAGACAATGATGTGGATGGAGAGAATGTTGCAATTGGTCTGATGGAGTCTATGGTTTCATTCCTGTTTGAGGGATCATTTTAGAAGCAGGCAAAATTCCATAGATTTGTCCAACAAATGAAGGAAACAGTGACATTAACACTTGAACCTGTGCCTGCAGAATGCCTTTTGCAGTCTTCGGCTGTAGCAAGGTTGTTGCTATTTAATGTTTCATTTGTTTCAGGGAACTATTCTTAAAGCTAATCTTATTGAAGCTGGGGTTTTCTTTTTCTTCCCCATATTCATTTACTGAAATTATACTTGTGCTTAATTAATTTCTTGCTTCTATAACATTAAGTATTAGAGATGTTTTGAAATTTCTGCCTTTTCCTTTGACAACAATATAAACAGAAAACACTGCTTAAACCGATCAGATAACAGATTATTTGGCATGGTGAAAAAGCAGGGTGCACAGTTTCAGCCCAGTGTGGCCAGAGTTTTTAGTACATAACTATTATTTATGTTTACTGTGCAACCATTTATTAAGGGTCAGTTCTCATTAAATCGAAAAGCTTTCTGTCCCTCCATTGACAGCTTACACAACTAGCATTTTCAAGAAAGGTGGTAAAGACATGATTTAAGTAATCCATGTGTCTCTACTGGTTTAACCTCAATTTATGAACATAATCTACTACATTTACAAAATATTAATCTCCAACGTGCGTTCATGAGAGCACCACAATGCATACATGTTGTATAGATGCAAGAGCAGATGTTGTGTAAATACGTGTTGAAGATTCATATTTTGTAAATAAAGTGGTAAACTATGTTGTAAATTACAACACACACAAAGCACTTGCGTGGCTTGATAAATTGCTAATACAGTTTTTGGTCAACTAATCCTCTTTTAATCGACTAACGATTAGTTGAATATTATGGGGCAGCCCTAGTCTTTACTACCTTTCTGGGCCTTGAAAGTGGTAGTTGCGTAGCTGTCAATGGAGGGATCAGAAAGCTGTCAGACTTCATTAAAAATATCTTAATTTGTGGTCTGAAGATGAACGCAAATATTACAGGTTTGGAACGACATGAGGGTGAGTAAATAATGACAGAACTTAATTTTTTGTGTGAACTAACCCTTTAAGTTGTATGAATTGACAACAGTGTATGAGTAGAGCTAAGATGATCAAGAAAAGTGTGGGGCACATATTTCAAGTAAGACTTGTTTGGAATAATTCTGAAGTTAGTGTTGATTGTATTAATTTGTCAAAATTGCAAAGGACTTGAATTGAAATGGTTAAACTGATGCCATCGTTACTGTGTAATGGAATGGAATTTAATTTCTGATATGCGCTGTCGATCACAACAGACTGGTCCATCTGACAAATTAGAGCATAGTAGGCTCTCAGAAAAGGGGTTTAGAGAGACCGAATCATTTATGAGAAGAGAGATAATACTGCAATGAAAATTACAGTGTTTTTTGATCTTGGATGCATGTAAACCTAACCTCCAAAACCAATTTAGCAATCTTTAAAATAGCATAATAGGGGCACTTTAAAATTATTATTATTATTATTATGGTTCTTCTTCTTCTGAGACTCTAATTTTCCAAGAGAAACTCCTCCTAGAGCCTTCAACCTACAACCACCAAACACAGCAAAGACATTTAGGCTGTAATTCCCTGTAGCAGACTTCCAACTTACATTCATTTATAAAATATACATTCCATTAGCATAATGCACTAATGGTTTATTCTCTGTTCTTTATCAGTCTTCCAGAGCAAGCCATCAAGAGGTACAACATGGTCTTGGACTATTTGAAAGGTGGGACAACAAAAAACCCAGGCATACTTAAAATGTGGCGTGGATAGAAAGACCATTGCTGATACTGCTGCAATAGCGAAGCTCGAAGCTTGTGACATAGAGGCCTACAAATATTTGTGAGGCACCTTCCAAAGAGGACAGAAACTGTTTGATTTTGCAGAGCAGTGCAGAGAATTATGCAGACAGGAGCCAGTGAAAGCACCATTGAAAAAAAAAAGAAAGTTGGCTTGCTTTTAGACTTTTGTGAGAGACAAAAATAAGAGGTTAATGCATGTGTATGTGTGTTTCTTTGTATGATGAATACCATTCCATGCATGTTCTAGCCCAGTGGCTATACACACAGTCACTTTTAACGGTTTCTTGTTTCGTGTTCCATGACTGCTGTTTAAAGTCAGCCATCATAAATATGGCCAAGTGGCTATATACACGCCACTTTAGCTGTTGCTTGTACCATGCATCTTGTTAAAATCAGCAATTTTTCCAGTTGTGATGAATAAATATCATGTGCAACCAAACACTGAAGTCATTTTAAGCTTTTGAGATTTTCGGTGATGTTTTAGATAGTAATTCCCATAGAAGTATGCAGTAACAATTGAGTCATTACTAGTTAGTTACCATGATCTTCACTTTAGAATACAGATCCAAATAATTAGTAATTCCCATTGAAGTATGAAGTGTTACGTTTCCTCCCCGTCTAGGGGTCGGGAAGAAAACTAACAAGTTATAAGGAACTTAAAGAAAAAAAAAGAAACGTGTTTGGAGGTCTTCACTCCTGTCCCAGCCAGCAATAACCACAACAGGTTACGAAACAGTTACAATTTTATTTTCCTCTTCTCAAAACAAAACAAAGGAAGCATAAAGTCTTCAAGAGGGGACCAGGCCAAAATAACAAACATAAATGAGTCTAACTGAAAGGGAGGCACAAACTACTTACCCTTAAAACAAAGAAATAGAAAATTAACAACATAAATCTTGCCTCACTCCCATTCTAGCTATAAACAGGAGAAAACAGGTTAAACAGAAAAGAAAATGGCGTCCACCTCTCTACCGCTTCTGTAGACCAATGGGTGGAAATGGACGCATACCCAACAAAGGAATTTATAATGTTTAACGTGGGAAAACAGTTTAACATAAAAATACAACTGGTGGTTTCCAATTAACAACAGCACTAAAACACACAAAGTCTATCAACGCTGGGGCTGGAGGAAAGAGTCTCTCCTAGCAGACTTTCCACCTCAGCTTTTTTCCCATGTTCTTCTTGTAGTGCACCAATCAAAGCTGCTCAGCACTCGATCTTAATCACTCACAGCTGATGTAAATTAACCTGGTTGGGATGACAAGGGAGACAACAGAAAACATACAAACAATGTATAGTCAATATACATGCAACTTCTACATCCACAGATGTAACAAGGAATTAAAAGAAAGATACGCCCTGGGACGTAACAGCAGTAACACTTGAGTCATTACTAGTTAGTTACCATGATCTTCACTTTCGAATACGGATCCAAATAATTAGTCATTCCCATTGAAGTATGCAGTAACACTTGAGTCATTACTAGTTAGTTACCATGATTATGACAGTAGTTACTAATGAAAAGCCAATCCTAATGTGTAGAATCTTCTAATCATTCACAAGATATTCACACACACACACACACACACACACACACACATGTATATATGAGCTAGGAGACATAAATAAAAACATATTTATTTGAGAGGTAGGTTAAATAATAAAATAACTGTATATGGTATTTGGATGGCTGATGACTCAATATGTTCCAGTAGTCTCCATGACTCTAGTGATTCAATGCCAGTCCAGAGGAATGCCGGAAAATTGGCCACAGGACAAGTAAGGTCCTGACAACTGCATTTAAAAATCCATTTCTTTAAAATTATTCAGTTGATAAATAGTTCTCTAGGAGACAGCATAAGCTAATTATTGACAGGTTTCCCAAATCATAAGTCTGCTATGCTATTACTGATAATGTAAACAACCGTGTGTATTCATTTACAGTAGCAGTTAAAATGTTAATGTAGCGCTAGTCATTTGTCCTGCATTAGTTATTGATTAGTTTTGCATGAATTACGAAACTTTTTCAGTAGTTCTCTGGGAAGCATTAAAAAAAATAGTAGTTATTGATTAGTTAATAGTGAACTACCACTTTCATCTGTGTGCTATTACTTACTAATTCATTAATCAGAGTTTCTTGTTGGTTAATAGTAGTTACTAGGTTGTTAATATTGTGTTACTCATTTGTTCCTGTGTAGTTATTCATTAACGAATGAACCTTATTCTAAAGTGTTACCATTACAGTAATACTACCAAAAAACAAAAAGAAAAACTAGTGTACTTGTGTCAGTTGGTCTTGCAGTTTTAACATAACTAAGTTCCTCCTTTTCATAGAGGATGTTTGCCATGTCTACCAGTGTTAGCCACAACATCTGAGCAACTGTTTTCTGAAAGTTTTTGTTTTTTTCGCCTACAGTTTGGGTGGTCATTCTCAGCTATGATCTGCATATCAATTATATTTCCTATAAGTTTGAATCCAGAAATTTAAATCTGATACATTTGGATAGCTATATACAGGATGACAAGAGTTTTGAACCACAGGAAGCATGATTGCATGGGGGTGTGAATTTCCAGGTTGCATGTAATGAAAGAGGAACTTTCAAGTTCTTTGAACAAAAAAACACCCCAAACAGCAGCTTGACCATTTCTGCAAGCTACTTTGGTATAGACTTGGTCCAGCATCACTTACACAATATGGTAAGATTATTCATATTTTTAAAGATTCAGTTTTTAAATGTTTTTTATTTGGGATTAGGTTTATTTAGGTTAATACTGTTATAAATCATTAAGTTTCAATTTATATTTTAAGCAATTCATTGAACATGACAGTTCTTGGTCACTTTCACTTGTTTTGAATTAAAGTGATGTGAAGTTTTTCTGGATGTTTTATTTGATTATAAATACAATATAATCAGTTTCATATCTTTTTAGACTACACAAGGAACCACTAATTCCCTTGAAGGTAATACTAAAGACCCATCCAGAATTGATGGGTCAGTTGTACTTGCTGTTGGTTTGTCACTATTCTTTGTGGCTTTGGTGGTGGCGGGGGTTACAGGCTTACTTTGTTATCGGCAAAGGAAATCAGTTGATATTGAAGTATCTAATAAACTCAAGAGCCAAGAGAAGAGCCGTGATGATAATACCAGGGAGTCTCCATACAGTGAATACATTGTGACTGGAGGACTTCAGCCCACACAACAGAGCCCAATCTATGAAAACTTTCAAATTGCACAGTCTACTCCCCACCAGTTTCAAAGAAGTGCAATACAAAGTGATGACACACCCAGGTAAAACACAAAAATGTAAATTCTGAATGTGTGTGCTTTTTGTTTTGCTATAAAAGACCCACGTTCGTGATGTAGATCATGAGAAATTAGGTGAAAAGAAAGATAAGTGTTTGAAGTAGACATGGAATTTCCTGCTCAGTTTTAGTTGCTGTTTTGCAAGATTATTGTGACATCATAAAAGTGGCGTAATAGTGGTATAACAGTCTTTTCAAAGGTATTTCAGTGACAGTTGCATGATAGGAGTTTTTGTTTTGCCACAATAATTTAAATTATAGAACAGTTGTATGCCAGTGCAAACTCAATCTGTTAATATGAGTATTTATATGAAGAAATTAACCACATATTCAGGATTGGGGGAACCACATTTTTTAATTTAAGAATTAATCATTGAAAAACATATAACGGCCCCTATGATTTGCTTGGCCAAAACAGATTTCTCTGTTTGACTTGATGGATTTACTTAACACAATTACATTTGTGTGGTGAATATATATTTTAAAATTGTTCTGTTTTGTCACATGTCTTTTGTTGAGCAAACATATAATTCTTAAGTTCAAAATGTTTCAAAACATTAATATTGTAACAGTTATTGTTGATGAGCTTACAACCGTGATTTTAATGCATTAAGGAAAGGTCTTAAAGGAATATTCCGGGTTAAGCTCAGTCAGCAGCATTTCTGGTATACTGCTGATTTCCACAAAAAACTTGTCCCTCCTTTTCTTAAAAAAAGATAAGTAAAAAAGAAGAAGCAGTAAAAAATTTGTTTACAGGGATGAACTTAAAATGAAAGTGAATGGGGTTGATTTTTTTAAGGGTTTAAAGGCAGAAATGTGAAGCTCATAACTGTATAAATGCCCCAACATTAAGTCGTCTGTTTAAAAACTTGTGTTTTATTATTTGAGCTGTAAATCCATTATAGGTTTAAGTTGTAAAATTGGAAATAACTTTACACAGAAAAGGTTAATTAGTGATTTAATTACACTAACATTTTAACATTTACACTAACATTTTAAAATTTACGGATTGGCCCCATTCACTGTCATTGTAAGTGCCTCACTGAAACCTGATTTGATTTGATTTATGTTTATTCAAAGAAAATGAGGCACAAGTCAAAATATTTTTTTGTTGTAATCAACATTATACCACAAATGCTGTCAATTGAACAAAACCTGTACTGAATCCAGAATATTTCTTCAATATGTTTTTTTAAGATTGTTGTTGTGTCTGCATTTGAATGTCAATCTTTATCAAGAAAACTGAATTTCACATTTGCTCCCATGTAGCGCCCATGGAGTGTACCACCCGTGTGATCCAAATGATGCAATCTACAGCAACGATCCTGCCCTTTACCAGCCAGATCCAGAGGAGAGTTTATATATTATGCCAGATGCTTGAAGAATGGAAAATGCTTTAGTGTCCAGTATTAATTCTCAAAGTATTAGAGTCATTTGTAACAAGACTTTATACTTCACTATGGGGTTAAACAAACTTAACATTCTAACCAATGAATGTAGTTTTGACCTCAATGATCCCTGAAAATGTTTTGCAAACATTACATCAACCAACTTAGTTGAGTTCATTGATTAGACATAGTGAGACAAAACACAGTCATGACCTCAAACGATGATATCACAGTTTACCAGGTCTCTGTCCGCCAGCTGCAAACAATTAGGTCCTTCTCATGTGCTCCTTTCCATTCAAAAGTTGTTGTTTTTTTAAAGTGTCTTTGCTTATTTTCTCAAGTGCAGACACAGTTATGTTATGTTACATGCTTCATATACACAAAGCTGCATTTTTAATCTTTGAAATTGATTTGCAGTAATAATTATGCCATTCTTTACTGTGCCTATGTCACCATTAAAACGGAAATATGTGAAAGAGAAAAGAACTTTGGTCACTGTGTTGAGTTACTTAAAATAAATAGCTGAGAATGTCTTTTCCACTTTCACAACTTTTTCTTTAGCATTTGAAACAAATTTCATAGACAGAGTCTTTGTTTCCCTTAGGCATTCTTTATACACACCTGTCTGAAAATAACCAAAATTGTATGGTTTACTAAATTGCTGCATACCCTGTTGACCTCACCGTCAAATGTATTCTGGTGATATGGCTTTTTTCTTCTCAAAAAAGCATGTGCAATTTGAACTCAATCATAGATGAGATTGTGGACTTTAAATGGCTTTAAATATCTTTTATCCACATCACATTAGTGAACCTCAAATGTATCACCCTGTAACAGCAGAAGTTTTGATTTCATGTGAATGCATATTTGTTTGAGCCTCTCACAGAGATTGCCATGCTTTCAAACAAAGTAATTGTCTGTCTATAAAGGCCACTCACTGTTGCCAACAAACAGATTTTGAAAAATTATATTGACATCTGATTTCACTCATTTGTGTCTTTGAGTGGTAACAGTGCCTTCATGTTTATGATTAAGGACAACATAATCAGTCAGTTGTCAGATTTAGACTTCAGGACTTCAGTCCGGCAGCTGGACATTTGTTTAGTGACTTTCTAGGTAATACTCTCTACTATTCCCTATGTCAAAGTAAATGTCCCAGGCTGCACACCCTATAATCAGACGGAGGACTTTCCTTAGAATCTACTGCACGTTCACTGCATTTACAGTTAAAAAGTTGAGAGCAAATGCATATTTATGTCACCACAAGTTTTATCAAGCTTAATTCAGAACACATCACACAATAAAATCTAATTAGTATGCCTTACTTAGATTTTTAAGGCAATCGGAATGCATGGTTTTTCTAAGTAAACATATTTATTTGGCTCAATTAAAGTGAACTTAATTGTTTAAGTACAGTTAACTAGTTACAAGTAAATTTAACTCATCTGTGATTAATTATTTAAATTGGGTTAAAGCATGTCTTATACAGTAAAAGGGAAATTATGACTGGACTACAGGTGAGCCATATGGCACATTGGTTTCTACTCAGTACTTCTGTGCAAATTAATCTGCACTTTTGTGCTTACAATTGAGTAAAGAAATTAAAAATTTAAAAGGCTCCAACTTCACCAGAGGTAACAGTAATCATCACCCTAATGGTGACTTCACACAAATTACAACTATCAACCAGCTACAAAAAAACAACAACAATAGTCATAAGAATTAAATCTATGTTAATTTTCTAATTACATTCATTATATTTCTCCATAAATTCTCTAATCATGACCAAATATACATAATTAATTCTAGCGCAAGGGCTTATTGGTTTTCCACACAGCTGCAATTTTGTACTTGATGAATTTGAGTCAGTAGTACGCAAAGCCAAAGTTTAAAGAACAAATATGTTTGAGTTATGTATATTATTGAGTCAATTAGGAGCACTTGAGTTTTTGTTAATGACATATTTAGAGAGTAACAGCAACTTAAGTACAACAAGAATAGTAAAAAATAAAGCTTAAGCTGAGTCAACTTTTCTTTTTTTTTTTTTTCTTTAGATAACTTTTAGTATTTACAGTGAGCTATTGAGGCAATTGTATTGATGCATGATTTGGTGGTTTTTCTCTGTCTGGAATTTTTATATTTATTGACAAAAGGCAAATAAACTTTCCAGGCTTAATAATACTAAGATTAAATTTTTTTTGTCAAGTCTGCATCTAGAGACGCAGACTTCACATTTTAGATTAATTCTTTTGGACCCCCTCTAGGTTGCACAGGCATGGTCTTAAAAACACACCCACCTTCTGGTAATGCCAATCAGAAGATGGGACACAACCCATGATTTTTGGGGGTGCTGTAAGATCCAAGAATTTTGGTTGAAGGTACAGAGTTTTGTGTGTGACATTTGGGCACTCAAATTTTGCTTTGCCATAGACTCTGTATTTTGGGAGATAGGGCGGTCATAAATTTGGGGGAAGCTCAAATCAGATCCAAAATTCTGCTTCTGCAGATGGCCAGAACTCCACACATCCGCTGTGTGACACTTCATTTAAATTGACTAATCTCTGGTCTGTCATCTATCATTTGACAGATACAGTGAAATGGCGGGTTCAATCCAGTAAGATGAAATAATATGATCTGCAAAAATCTAAAGAGTACTTTCAAATTTAAATAAAATTGTAGGAAAAATTACTATTTTCTGTTTGGAAATGTAATTAATTAAAAGTATAAGCTTTCAGTTTAAATTGCACTTGAGTAAAGTTCAAATCCCCAAAATTTCAACAAAAGCACAATACTTACATATGTTTACTCATTTACTTTACAACCAGTCTTCATCACAATCATCACCCCCCCCCCCCCAAAAAAAATATTTTTTTTTCTTTTGAGTGCATGTAACATCTAAAATAAACATTTTTGAATATTATTTAAAATCACTGAACCATCCAGAATACATAAGGTTACAGCAACAAAACGATATAGAAATAGCTCCTTAACAATTAAAGGTTATCACTGATTTCAGTGATAAAAGAAGATAACCAGTCAATAGTCAGGAAGTTCATGTCGTTGGTGAAACTCTTTGGTCAAGGCCAAAGTGTGTCACTTATGTCTGCTTTCAAGGCTACAGCTGTAAGATGGGGGCAGCCATATCTTTAGTTGTTTTATGGCATGACCTGACCTTGAGATTTTATCTAGAATTGAGAACATTGTAAAAATTTTTAAATATTGTTATTGTAAAATAAGATACTGCATTTTGAAAGGTTACACTCATTGTCTGTGACATATACAGTATATAGTGCAAATGAAGTTGTTCAACCACATAGTTACATGATCAGAGTGAGTCACACACACATGACTCATTCTGATTATCTATTCAATATTATAATATTATATGCAAGAAATTCCAGTTTGAGCTGGTAATTTACATGTAGATTTAATGCTTTTTAACACCTATATCTTCCAGAGTTTTCGTAGCAGCAGCTCAGCCATGATATGTTGTTTTGTACAACAAATAAGAGAAGATACAGTATATTCCAATTTATATATTAAGACATGATGTTGAATTGTGTTTATTGAAATGTTTTGAGGGAACAGGGACTCCCTTTAATGACGTGCAAAACATTCATACTGAAAATATATTATTATTTCCTTACAGAAATATACAAAAGTTTCTTGATTCGCTTGCAATAGCAACAAATAAGCAAAGAACTGTATAAAACATTACTAATAAATTACAATAAATAAATTGATACTCTAATATGCCAAATCACATGAAAATACAGTGACCTTATATTGCATTTAGTAGGCATAATGTAGGCATTTGGCTTCTGGCGTTTGGCTTCTGTTGAAACCAAGCTATTTTATAAATGTATGGCATGTATCCAAATGAGTTTGAGACACTGCATGTTTTTCATTACATCTTGCTTCGATTTGGTCTTTTCTCTACCATTTGCAAACATAATAGATTGTGGATAATCAATCTCCTTCAAAAACATGATACAATTAAATCCTACACTCAACCAGGACAGTTCAGGCACAGTGGCATTTGCTAACTAACAAATCATTGAAGGGTGTAAGCTTTAACTTTCCACGACTGTCATAATGCATTAGAACCATTGGCTCATAAGTAGCTGGTACGCAGCAAGGTTTAGGTGTCGTTCCCTTGGACAGGAGATAGAGTCGAGACTTTACTTGAGTATGAATACTGGCAGGTTTATAATTATGGGGACAAGAACCATCGCAAAAATGCATCGTGTAGCTTGATGGCGCAATAACCCAGTCCGACCAGCCAATCTCTTTAAAGGAAACATTGAGTGATTTTCTCCTGCAGTGACCTTCATTTTCAAGGCCTTCATCCTTAGCAGACTGAGCTCTCCTTACTCTCCTTGGCGATTGGAGAAGTTCTAATTTTATCTGAGGAGTGGATGGAGCACTTCCTTCTTGTTTTTTGATGAGGCACATTTCAACAATTAAAAGATCAGTGCTGGTATCCTTAAGCCACTTCTCAACTACGACTGTCAAATCCAACGTTACAACTCGAGTGCTCAAGTCCTTTGTATGAAATACGGTCTTGGTATGAAGACCAGGGGGTTTATGCATTCTAACCAGAATGTCATTTGTGAGCCATGGCTGGCCACGTGTAATTTTGTCCATGTGTGATCTCTGAATTTTCAGCCTGGCCTTTTTAAGGGCGAGTCCCTTTTTGATGCGCGAGGTCTTGTGGAAGGCAACTCTGACCCACTGTTGATTTAATTCTAGAGTAGAATTAAGAGGCTCCACTGTTTGAACAATACAAAATCAAATTAGACAGCACAAACCAAAGTCAAACGAAAAATTTCAATTGTGTGTTCTACTTACTGTAAAAAGTGGTCACCTGCAATCGTTACCTCTAGAAACTATTTCTGCCTGATCTAACCCTTAAAATTAGTTTTGTTGGTGTTACCTAATGTATTCAGGCAGATTCAAAATGTTTGAATTGAATTAAACCAGTTAATTTACGTAACCACATGAAGAACTTTTTAGATTAACAGTTTTTCAGTGCTGAATATTTTTTATTGTTCAGTCTTGCTTATGAAGTGTTAGCTTTAATCTGATTACAAAGTGATTAGTTACAGTAATCTAATTATTTTTGAAGTAAAAAGTAGTGCCAAGCTTTGCATTTTAAATCCTTGTAATCAGATTACAGTTTTGCGTTTCTGAGACAGCTAAAGGGAGTGCGCCCACTAACGAGTTACTGTAAGGGAGAATTTAATTTGAGCAGAAAAACAGAAAAACTTTTCTATGAAATGTGTTTTAGAAAAAGTAAAGTAATTTGAAATGTGATTACAATAACAAGTAATTAGTAATTTGTGGTTACTTTGTGGTATGTGGTAATTACTTATTTTGATTAACTTGTCCAACTCTTCTTATTAATTCAGTTTGCTGTAAATAAGAGATTATTTTTCAGTTCACACACAAAAATTCTAATCATTTGCATAATCCCATCTACACTAACTGAGCACTTTATAGGAACACCTGTACACCTAGATATTCATGCAATTATCTAATCAGCCAATCGTGTGACAGCAGAGCAATGCATAAAGTCATGCCGATACGGGTCAGGAGCTTCAGTAAATGTTCACATAAACCATCAGAATTGGGAAAAATGTGATCTCAAAGATTTCGACCGTGGCATGATTGTTGGTGCCAGACAGGCTGGTTTGAGTATTTCTGTAACTGCTGATCTCCTAGGATTTTCACACACTAGAGTTTACAACAACAAAAAATATCCAGTGAGTGGCAGTTCTGCAGGCAGAAACGCCTTGTTGATGAGAGATGTCAACGGAGAATGGTCAGACTGGTTCGAGCTGACAGAAAGTCTATGGTAACTCAGATAACCACTCTGTACAATTGTAGTGAGCAGAATAGTATCTAAGACAGCAAAACACTTCAAACTTTGAGGCGGTTGGGCTACAACAGCAGAAGACCACATCTGGTGATTTATTAGGATCATTGTGTTCCACAATAACTATACATTGAAATGTTTTTTCATAAAACGCAGCAATGAAAAAATCATTACTGCATTTTATGATATCCCTAGCCGGGCTACATGTGCTTCATGTGGTAACATCTAATTTGACATCACTGAATCAATCTGAATACATTTGGTTACACCAACCAAATACATTTTATGGGTTAAATCATGTAGAAATACCTCATTAAAGTAACAATTGCAGGTTACCACCTTTTACAGTGTAATTTAAGTTTACCTATAGTGGGAAAGAGCACCGTAGAGACTTTTCTTGTATGCTGAAGGTTCTCTGCTTGACTGGAGTTTCCTCTAAGCAGTTGTCTAATTCTTCTATACTGCCGAAACATCTTAACCAGGTCCTGGTGAGAAGGCTTTCCACCAGGCCCAGGTGGTGTGTCCATCCCCAGGAACTCCAGAATACTTGTCTTCAGAGCCTCAAGCTGCAGAGCTCTGTATGTGTCTTCATGCTCCTGTTGAGCCAAAGACTCTCCCAGACAAAAGCTAAAAAAAACAGCCCCAATCGAAAGAAAAAAGCACTGTGCTGCTAAGTGCTGCATGGCAGGTTCGTTTTGTTTGTGCTGTCTTTGTGTTGGCCAATGCTATGAATGAAATTCCAAACATGCTTTCATTTATACAGTGGCTGGCCACACCCCACCAGTAAGTATCGGTCATGTACACCCACACTGAAAGTACACAGCAATTAACCATTTACTTCACTATGACTTGATATCAAAAAGACATTAGTAATAATGCAACAAACAAGGGTGGTTATGCAAATTACAAACAGCCCAAACAGTATTTGGAAAATATCAATTAAGAGTATTAATGCAAATAAATGATCATGATGTAACAACAAGACATGCAGTTTGTGTAAGATGACATCAGCCTAGGAAGCTACCGTTGAAGACGTTTACACACACCTTAGCCAAATTCATTTAAACTCAGTTTTTCACAATTCCTGACATTTAATCAAAGACATTCCCTGTCTTAGGTCAGTAAGGATCACTACTTAATTATTAGAGAGAATTATTTATTCTAGCTTTTATCTTTTATCACATTACCAGTGGGTGAGTAGTTTACATACATTAGTATTTGGTAGCATTGCCTTTCAATTGTTTAACTTGTATCAAATGTTTTGGGAAGTCTTCTACAAGCTTCTCACAATAATTTGCTGGAATTTTGGCCCATTCCTCCAGACAGAACTGGTATAACTGAGTCAGGTTTGTAGGCTTCTTTGCTCGCACATGCTTTTTCAGTTCTGCCTTCAAATTTTATAGCGGATTGAGGTCAGGACTTTGTGATGGCCACTCCAAAACATTGACTTTGTTGTCCTTAAGCCATTTTGCCACAACTTTGGAGGTATGCTTGGGGTCATTTTCCATTTGGAAGACCTATTAGTGACCAAGCTTTAACTTCCTGGCTGATGTCATGAGATGTTGCTTCAATACATCTACATAATTTTCCTTCCTCATGATGCCATCTACTTTGGGAAGTGCACCAGTCCCTCCTGCAGCAAAGCACCCCCACAACATGATGCTGGCACCCCCATGCTTCATGGTTGGGATGGTGTTCTTCGGCTTGCAAGTGTTACCCTTTTTCCTCCAAACATAACAATGGTCATTATGGCCAAACAGTACAATTTTTGTTTCATCAGACCAGAGGACATTTCTCCAAAAAGTAAGATCTTTGTCCTCATGTGCACTTGTAAACTGTAGTCTGCCTTTTTTATGGCAGTTTTGGAGCAGTGGCTTCTTCCATGCTGAGCAGCCTTTCAGGTTATGTCGATATAGGACTCGTTTTACTGTGGATATAGATACTTGTCTACCTATTTCCTCCAGCATTTTCACAAGGTCCTTTGCTGTTGTTCTGGAATTGATTTGCACTTTTCGCACCAAACTACACTCATCTCTAGGAGACAGAATGCATCTCCTTCCTGAGCGGCATGATGGCTGCGTGGTCCAATGGTGTTTAAACTTGCGTACTATTGTTTATACAGATGTATGTGGTACATTCAGGCATTTGGAAATTGCTCCCAAGGAAGAACCAGACTTGTGGAGGCCCACAATTTTTTCTGAGGTCTTGGCTGATTTCTTTTGATTTTCAAATTATGTCAAGCAAAGAGGCACTGAGTTTGAAGGTAGGCCTTCAACTACATCAACAGGCACACCTCCTATTCAGTACACCACCTAATTGGCTAATTGTTTAAAGGCTTGACATCAGTTTCTAGAATTTTCCAAGCTGCTTAAAGGCACAGTTAACTTAATGTATGTAAATTTCTGTATGTACAATTGCGATATAGTCAATTAAATGTGAAACAATCTGTCTGTAATCAATTGTTGGAAAAATTACTTGTGTAGATGTACTAAATGACTTGCCAAAACTATAGTTTGCCAATATTAGATCTGTGGAGTGGTTAAAAAATGAGTTTTAATGACTTCAACCTAAATGTATGTAAAACTCTGACTTCAAATGTAGGAGGTATAGTGTATATCTAAAGGACCAGTTCATCCAAAAAGGGAAATTCTTACATCATTCAGTCACTCTCATGTTGTTCCAAACCCATAGTATTTTTTTACTTCTGTGGAACACAAAAGAAGATGATAGGAAGAATGTTAGCCTCAGTCATCATTCCCCTTCATTGGATTTTTTTGTGTTGCAAAAATATAGGAACAACATGAGAGTGAATATATAATGACATAATCTTTTGTTTTGAGTGATCTATCCTTTTAAGCAATTGACAGGAGAAGGTTATTTAACAAAAAAACATAAAATGTTTGCTGTTCAATTTCACTATTCTATCTTAAGAACACTCATGGTCTATGTCATATACATTACTATCAAAGGACAATCCTTTACCAAAAAAATTAAATAAAAAATTGTTGTTATTACAGGTGCAAGGTTTATGTGGTTTTGCATTAATGGGTCTCTGTTACACTGAGGCCATTTTTGCATTTATGTTAAGTAACATTTATGTGATCCATTCAAAGCTTTCCCCCCCTTCATCTTTTCATGCAGGACTCAACACACCTGTTTGTCTACTATAGAGAGAATTACAACCAAGCCACAGACAGTAGTAAAATAAAGATGAAGTAAACAAATCGTAACTAAACTAAATAAATATTTGCATAACACCTGTCATGAGTTGTGCCACATGCTCAGATGACTCTTTTTTTATGAGTAAAGTGTGTGAAAGGTATTTATGTATGTTTCAGACAAACACTGTGGTATTCAGCCTGCCAGAATCCCAAGAGAAAAGTATTGAGAAATTGAACGTTTCAAGCCACACAATAGGAGAGCTCTATTTTTAAGATGAGAAGGAAAATTGTCAATCGTATGCAATCAATCCACACCCACAAATGAACTCTTTTTAAGAAAACCACATGTTCCATCAGGCAACATTTTACATTTGTTAGTATTTCCACTGACAGTCTTGGTGATTCATACTGGTTGCCATTGCTACTGGTCAAAGGTCACATTTGGATGTTTAGGACGCGCCCCATTGTCAAATAAATTCAGTTAATTTACAACTAAATTACAAAAATACTATAAACTTAATTCTATGAACTAATAAAGAAATTAAACCTTGTCTCACATTTAGTTCACATACACTAGAAAGACTTTATAATAAGGTTCCCTTCGTTAACATTAATTGAAGCATTAGGTATCATGAACTAACAATACATTTTTACAGCATTTATTAATCTTTGTTAATGCTAATAAAAGCACAATTGTTCATTGTTTCTTCAATGTGCTAACTAAAGTCAACATATACAACTTCTGACTTTAAAAATATATTGGTATATGTTGAAATTAACAATTACCAAGATTAATAAATGCTGTTTATATATTGTTCATTGTTAGTTCATGTTAACAATGTTGTTAACTAATGTTTACTAATGGAACCTTATTGTAAAGGACCGTAACCACAATCAGGATCATAGCAAAGTAATCTTGGCTCCCTGACTGTAAATTGCACTGGGCCCCTTTCCTATTAAAATAAATACAGTTTAGAATTTGTTGTGGGGCCCCTAGAATCGTAACCACGTCTCCCGACTAGCTACGGCCCTGACCACAATATACATTGATGGGGACAACCAATAATCATATATGGCCAGACTAAATGTAATTTCCAAGGATGCAAACTATTCACTATTTGGGGAAAGTCGCCATTTTGAATTTAAAATATGTTATGTACAGTACGTGATTTGTACGTCATTCATAATTGTGAATGTGAAAACATTAACTGAGCAGTTTTCAGCAAATAAGGATGAAGCCAATACAATGAAGTGTAGAACCCAAGTGCAGTTTTATTTACAGTGCAACAAATCCAAAAGACTTGGACTTGGACCAAACAATACAACAACAATACTTGACCAAGGACTATAGCAAACACAAGTGCTTAAATACAAGGACATGTGCAAACACATGACGATGACAACCAAAAACAAGACTACTAAAACATGAACCAATGAAAAGACTAGACAATGAACCAATCAGAACAAGACACATGAACATGAGGGAAACAGGGTATCACATGACTAGACACGGCATTGAGGTAATTTCAAAATAAAAAACCTGAAAACATGAACATGAATCTGAACACGAAACGAGAACACAGAAATGTGGTTATCTGGAAAGCTTTTGAAGTAGCTTTTTAGAAAATTCACTTGAAATTGTCTAAGGAAATGATAAAACACAGAAAAAGCATTATCACCCTCTGATTGGAACTAGAACATGGTAAGACCTATGACTTGTGGCTTCCATTGAGTTTTATGTTTTGCCAAGGACAATGTCATATATTCTTAATGCTGAAATTATTAGGTAATAATTTACAATCAATTAAATATTTTCTAAATAAATTATTTATGTCTTTAATTAATTCAGAATTTTGAACAAGACCTCCTAAGAGTCTACTTTTTAAAGAGACCATTTCATTTTGAGGTTGTCCTTGTCAAGTTTGTGCTCAAAAAAATGAGCCACCAGTTAAAGGATTAGTTCACCTAAAAATTGAAAATGTACTGTTCTCACTCATTTACTCACCTGTATGTTGTTCAAAACCCATATGCTGTTACTTTTTCAATATTAACTGTTTTTGTATGGAAAAGAGCAGCGTTATGATTCTTAAAGAAAATATTATGTTAAGATTCTACAGGGGAAAAAATACAATGAGGGACAATTTTAGGGCAGTAAATAATTTTGTGTATTTTCTTTTTGCTGGCTAAATAGATCAGTGATAAAAAGAAAATCAAATTAGATTATTTTCTTTGAGACAGCACAACAAAGAAAAAAGGATGGAAGGATGTGTGAACTTAAAAAAAATATTTTAAAACCTAAAATGATGACATTTTGAGACTTTATTGCAGTTAAAGTCTTTTTCAGAAAATTATTACATTTAGCACCTTTACCATTGTAAAGGACCAAAGAGGACCATTATATTTGTGACCTCAACACCCGTGTCCCCCCACCCCCAAAATGGTTTGGTCACCCCAATGTTCAAGACATGGTTTTGGCCTTGTTGTAATAGACCTTTAGACTATACAGTCTTTCCAGTAAACTGTAAGAAATGTCAATGATGGTGTCAACAATTGAAATTTTACAACTGAGTCGCATGACAGGACACTCAATTAAAACATTTTCAAATGTTTGTCCATCTGTTCTCTCACGCTCAACAGATTATATGAGATATCAGAAGATAAAGGCCTAAATTGGCAACTGTGATTTAACTCTCCACTGTGCTGTTCATGATAAAGAGATAGCATGATAATGGAAACTGTCATAATAAGACATTCCTTTTTTGCTGTCAGATTGGTGACTTCATGAAAATGAACCAACAAAGCCTTAAATAAAATATTTAATAATTATATATTTTAATAAATATATTTAAAATATTTTTAACATTTATTATGTTACATTTTACTAAATTTAATTTGATGGGATTTTGTTATGAAATTAAACAGTGTACATTTGCTAGATTTTATATTTTCATGACATTGTTTATGAAATAGGGGCAAGCAAGAAAGTGCTTAGAGGGTATAACCTAAAAAGCTGGCAGTAGGTGAATAATAGTCATGCTCAAATAACTCTAACAAGCCCTGCATTTGGTCCAGGAACACAGTGGGTCAGGCACACATTATAATAGGAAAGGACAAAAAGCAGTGAACTGTAAAGAACACACTCTCTGCAATTACCCACAACAAATAGCTAAATAAAATAAACAAGCACTAGAACAACTAAAATAAACTTTATGATTCATCAAAAAACATTTGGATGTTAGAAAAAAATAGCTCATATTTTGCTGGCCATTTAAAGGGAAAGTTCACCCCTTTACTTACTCTTATGTTGTTACAAACTCATATGGCTTTCTTTCTGCCATAAAACACTAAAAAACTTTTTCCCATACAGTGAAAAAAAATGGTGACTGAAGCTGTCACTCTGCTTAACATTTACCTAGAAATTTTTTGTATTCCACAAAAGAAAGTCATTCAGGTTTGGAACAACTTGAGGATGAGTAAATGATGGCAGCATTTTCATTTTGAGGCGAACTATCCCTTTAATGACAACTGAAGACTGAGATAAATTAACCTGAGATCCACCCATTTGTTCTATGCCTATAAATGAGAGCAGAGAGGAACAAAGAGTGACTCATGCAGTGTTGCAATGTTTTGAAATGAATGTTCCATTGTTACATCAAAGCACTGTGGTGCCACTTGGTGATAGGCAATATAATTAATCAAAGAAGGTATCTCACATGATCAACAGTGCTCACAGCACAAATAATACAATATTTTAAAAAAATAATATTTGCAGAGCTGCTAAATTTTTTATATAATATAAAGGTGCTCTGCTTGCTGGTGGAATTTCAAAACTCCTGAAATAAGAAAGCCAAATAATTTTTAGATGTGCTCAGTATTCATATCCAATTGGTAATATATAAAATATACATAGCACGTCATATATACATTTTCTGCAAATGTAAGTATTGACTCAAAGCTTAAAGGGATAGTTTAACCAAAAATTTTAATGCTGTCATTATTTACTCGCCTCATATTGTTCCAAACCTTTATGACTTTCCATTGTCCATGGAACACGAAAAGAGATGTTATCCAGATTGTTCAAACTCAGTCGACATTCACTTTCATTGCATGGAAAAATATGCAATTTAAGTGAATGGTGACTGAGATTAACTTTTTTACAACTATTTACTTTTGTGTTCCACAGAAGAAAGAAAGTCATGAACAACATGAGTTGAGTAAATGATGACAGAACTTTCATTTTTGGGTAAACTATCCCTAACTTAATACAATACATTATTATTTTGGTGACATAAATAATAGAAGATTGCTAATATGTATTAGAGTTCTGTAACATGCAGAAATGTTTTACCAAATAGATACTGACATTTATTCAATGAAGCTAAACCTTAAACATACTGATCAGTGGGAGGAAAAAAAACAATAATTCTGCAAGTAATCCATTTACAGTAGATCTTCAGAAAAATCCTTCTTGTTTATGTGGAAAACCCTTTTCTGGGTGATAAAATCCCTATAAATAAGTCACATTTTAGGGCCAACAAAGTTTAAGGGATAGTTCACCCAAAAATAACAATTCTCTCATCATTTTCTCACCCTCATGCCATCCCAGATGTGTATGACTTTCTTTCTTCTGCTGAACACGAAGATTTTTAGAAGAATATTTCCGCTCTGTAAGTCCATACAATGCAAGAGAATGGTGGGCAGATCTTTGAAGGTCAAAAAGCATATAAAGGCAGCATAATAGTAATCATAAGACTCCAGTGGTTAAATCCATATTTTCAGAAGTGATATGATAGGTGTGGGTAAGAAAATGTTATTAAAAAAATTATTAAGTCAGTTTTTCTATGAATCTCCACTTTCTTTTGTGATGTTGATTCACATTCTTTGCACATATCACCATCTAGGCTGGGAAGAGATTTTATAGAACAAAAAGGACTTAAAAATAGATTCGTTTCTCACCCTCACCTATATTGCTTCTGAAAACATTCATTTATGCACTTGAGTCTTATTGATTACTTTTACGCTGCCTATATGTGCTTTTTGGAGCTTCAAAATCTGGCCACCATTCACTTGTGTTGCATGGACCTATAGAGCAGAAATTTTCTTCTAAAAAATCTTTGTTTGTGTTCAGCATTAGAAGAAAGCCACACATCTGGGATGGCATGAGGCGAGGGTGAGTGAAATGATGAGAGAATTTTCAGTTTTGGGTGAACTGTCACATTAAACAATGAATAATACCCATGCTCCTTAAACAAAAATGAATACATATGACTGAATTATAATCAATTGCAGATAACGGGGCTCATGGCAAATCAGTGGAAAATATTATTACTACAAAAATGTTCTTCAATCTCACTATAGGACTACTGACTAGTACACGATACTTCGAGAAGCTACTTAGCACAGGAGCCTAAATCATTTCACTTTCGCCAAGTGTGCAAATCCGTGTTTTGATTGGCTGTTCAAAGACATTCTAATATGGTCCGGTGACTGCACACAGTGCCCGCTGTTTCAGGGATAGACTGCGTGACCATGGATCTAATGAGAACCAGAAATACATCACGACAGTATGGGATGAATTAACCATAGGAAACCAACAAAATGTATTGCCCTTATAATGTATGAGCCAAATATACTGAGACGGCGTGGTCTTCAGGTAAGACACAATCACTGAATACAAACGAACTAAATAAGTGCGTATGATGACACGGACAGCAGCATGCTAGAATACATTTGCATAGTAGAATACATAGGGGGTTATTATTTGTGTATAAATGTATATGAACAAAGCCGTATTTTATAAAATATTATTGTCATTTTTATTAACACTGTAAAGAAAATGAACCCGATGGATGCATTTAGATTTCAATCACTTATTTATTGAATGACACGTTTTACATCCGTTTGTATACATTGAACACAAAATCGTATAATGGCGTGTAATCCGTTGACGATGGTAAAATAATTCCTTGTTTAGAAACGGGGCAAGAAGTCGACGAGTGCGCGCTTGTAATTACACGCTGGCTTGGTTGGATTATACACCTTTATATTGGAACCATAATTCAATGTTGATAAAATACATGAATAAAACTCATACATTTTGCTATTCGTGACATCCTTGAAAAATGATTTCCAGCTGTTGATTATATGCACGATTGAATTTGACAAACGCTATTATATTTGACACGTTTTATCAGCAGTTGCCATGGTAATTAGGGCATTTGTTCAGCTATTTATGATGAAAAGACTAGTCTTTCCCTTCTTTTCCAATATTGCTGGTTGCATGACACTCCCCGTGAATTCTGCATATTATTTTTGCATAAATTATCATTTTTTTATACTATGCATTTGCATGTAAACCTGAATCACAATATGAATGTAAGTTATGAGTGAAAGGGCTGTCTGTTGTTCTGCCTTCACATGTCAACCTTTTACCCTGATGCAAAACATGAACTTCTGTCTCTTGCTGATCTCTGAAGACACTTCACATTGTGTTATACCAGTGCAAATAGTTAACTATTTATTCAGAAATGTGAGGTCAAAGCAGATTAATTAATATGATGCCCAACCTTGTATTTGATAAACAATGGTCTCTAAACTCAAAGAACAAATACTGCTATATTGCGGCTTTTAAAAGAAAATACATCCTTAAGGAAGGAGTCACACTATGGCTGTCTGAAAACTGGAAAATGCTGTCTTCAGGGGTTGTATGTGGAGGTAGGATGAAAATAAGTTGCTTTTCAAACTGTTCTAAGACCAGTTTCATTAAGAGTTCCATTCATTCAAAAACACTGTCGGTTGAGCCATTTACTGATTAGGCAGAAAGTCAGCTGCCTACGTTTTCGGATGCTGCAAAACCCTGGAGAGGAAACAAAACAACCTTTGTAATCGGTCATTTACACAGACACTTTTGCATTCAGAGTGACACAGTACACTACATTGACAGTCGCCTTGGAACACGCCAGCCCACTCTAAGCATCAAGCAACTGCTACCCCTTTTCAAACAAGACGAATAGTAGTGTTGGCAAATTTATATTCAAAAGCAGAAGGGTGTAAGCAATGTCCATAGGGTCGAGCTTTCGATCTTAGTAATGTCTTTACTGATGTGATAGTCACTTCCTCCTTCAGATATTAGAGGAAGATAGTACAGGGTGACTAAGTCAAGACATTTTTATTTGTATAGCGTTTTTCACAACAAACATAGTTTTATATATGCATTAATAGAAAATGAAAACTGTAATATCTATAAAGTCTTGGAGTCATCATTGTGTAGTTTGATTAAATATGATTGTAAATTGTGTATAAAATAAATAATTAAATAATTACACCATAATTGCCATTAGAACCCCATTGAGCAAGCAGAAAGTGACTGTGGCAAGGTACACAAAACTCCATAAGATGTTGGTTAATGGAGAAAAATGACCTTTGGAGTAACCAGGCTCACTGTGGGGGCCAGTTCCCCTCTGGCTAACCAGCATGAATATAATGCAAATATTAGTTATTTATGTGCACCGCAGGTCATGGTTTAAAATTTGTAAACTAAGTGTTAAGGGCCAGTGTTTATACAAAGATTATGTATGAACTGTAAGATTAATGACTAATGTCTTTGAAGTTCAGCCTGGATTAACTGCAGAATTTCTAAATGCATTGTCCTTTATCAGTTGGCCAATGAAGGCTTTTGTTGGCAAATAATTGAAAGTCTATGTATTCAATTTTAAGAGTGTAGTCCATTATAAGACCAAGGTGATGCAGGCAGAGATCAGTGAGGTTCATCGCAGTTCAACCTGCAGTTCATTTTGGTGAGGTCTATCCTATATCCATGGTCAAGGCAGTGGCATTTGAAGTATCCCATGTCTTATAGTTGAAGTTGGCATCAGTTCATTCCCTGAAGTCCATCGTAATAGACTGAAGTGATATGAATCCCGAGGTTGAGACAGGGAAACAAATAGAATAATATTAGCATAGATGCCATAACATTTTTTGCAGAGTTATAGAGCTTACCTAACTAAAGCAGCCTAACTAAAGCAGCCTAACTGTGAGTTGATGGGATAAATTAGGTGTATGCCTGGCTAGTCTTTAGTCTAGACTTAAACTGAGTGAGTGTGTCTGCATCCCGAACAGTGTTAGGGAGACAATCCCACAGTTTAGGAGCCAAATAGGAAAATTATCTACCTCCTTTTGTGAATTTTGTTATTTTAGGAACTATTATCAGGCCAGAATTTTGCGATTGCGATGAACGTGATGGAATATATCGTGGTAGAAGGTCACTTGAGTACTGCAGAGCTAGACGATTTAAAGCTTTGAATGTAGTTAACAAAATGTTTAAATTTATATGAAATTTATTGGGCTGTCCCCGACCAAAGGTTTTCCTAGTCGACTTGTAGTCGTTAGTTTAAGCCATTAGTTGACTAGTCGCACGTTTATGATATTAATTTAATTACTTAAATATATATTTTTTGGGGGGGCATCAGAAAATGGTTTGAGTTCCAGGGCTGAACATTTTTTTTATAAGTAACATTGCTAACACTGTTCTACATTACAGAGAAATACTAAACTGTAATAATGAGCCTTTAAAATATACCTTTTACAAGCGCAAGCAGGAAGCGAGCCGCAGTGACACCGGCAAAAGCTGTAATGATGCTGAATGTGTCAGAAAAACCAGCAAGGAGACCGTCTGAACATTTTGTTAATTTATTGAGAGAAATGATCTTGGGGATCGACGATGGTCAGAGTGATCGCCAATAACTGATGCCTTTGATGATGTCAAGACGATATTTGGCTCGTTTTCCATGTATTAAAGTATTATTATTATTAGGCTATTATTATTATCAAATTAATATTACAAATAATTTGCCCCGTGGCACACAGACACGCGCTTGAAGAAACACTTTATTATATTATTAAGAACAGATGACAAAAAAGCCGTCAATGTGCATGTATGATGCGCTGATATGGAGGCGTGCAGTCTCATGGAACACATGCATCTAAAAGGTTCTCACTCTTTTTTTCTGTCTTCCGATTTATTTTTTATTTATTTATTTTTTTGCAAGAAAAGTATCGTCTCTGAGTGTGTCAAATTACCTCAGACATCTCAGCTCAGGAGTTGTTTTGTGTTCAGTTCGCTTTATTTCCACAGAGCAGTTTATTGTGAACGCAACTCTGCAGCCTGTAAAATAATAAAATATTAATAATATAATACAAACACGTTCACCTAGAACCATGATTTATATTGATTTATAATACAATTTATAATTATTATTTTTACATTTATAATTGTTTTAATGTATTAGTTTGTGTAAGTAATTTTCTGCCTGCATGTTCAGATATATATATTATTGTTTTGATCACGTCATTATTTTAATTGAAGACGATCTTCCCCTTAGTGCCCATCGCACGGAGCTTGGACGCATGGCTTTCACTTCCCAACCTTCACGCTGACAGGCTAGGACCATCCGACTTGGCTATGTGATCCAGTTCGCCAGGCCCCCGCCCCCATTCAATGGTGTCCGCTTTATCACCCTTTTACTCAAAGACGCGATAGAGCCTGTCCCTCCAGCCGAGATGAAGAAGGGTTTCTAAAGCCCTTACTTCATCGTACCCAAGAAAGGCGGCGGTTTACGACCGATCCCTTGCAAGTTTTCAACCGGGCCTTTCACAAACTCCTGTTCAAGTTGCTCACACAAAAATACATTCTAACATGTGTCCAGCATCAGGATTGGTTCGCAGCTGTAGACCACATTGACCCTTCCTACGTTCTGCGTTCGACGGCCAGGCATGTCAGTACAAGGTCATCCCCTTTGACCTATCCCTGTCCCCTTGCATCTTCACGAAGGTCGGAGAGGCTGCCCTTGCCCCACTAAGGGAAGTGGGCATCCGTATACTCAAGTACCTCGATGACTGGCTCATCTTAGCCCACTCTCGAGAGTTACTCTGCGCCCACAGGGACCAGGTGCTCTGGCACCTCAGCCGTCTAGGGCTTCAGGTCAACTGGGAAAAGAGCAAGCTCACCTCAGTTCAGAGCATCTCTTTTCTCTGCATGGAGTTAGACTCAGTCTCAATGACAGCGTGCCTCACCAACGAGTACGCGCAGTCGGTGCTGAAATGCCTCACCTTGTTCAAGCCAGGCACAGCGGTTCCTCTAAAACAATTCCAGAGGCTCCTTGGGCATATGGTATCCTCCGCGGCGGTTGCAGCTGCCGGCTCCTGGATGTGGCCCTGGCTGGGTTGGCACATCAACTGCCTAGAGTTGCTGGGTGTAATTTTTGTCCTGTGGAGGTTTCACCTGCTACTTCGGGGCAAGCACGTCTTGATCCATTCAGACAGCACCACCACGATAGCGTGCATATATCGCCAAGGCAGCGTGTGCTCTCGTCACATGTCACTACTCGCCCACCATCTCCTACTTTGGAGTCAGCAGCGACTCAGGTCACACATATGACTCACTCATATCCCTGGCAACATCAACATGGCAGCGGACTCGCTGTTGTGAGTGAGCATGCTCAGGGGAGAGTGGAGGCTCCACCCCCAGGTGGTCCAGCTGATTTGGGAGCGGTTCGGCAAAACACAAGTAGACCTGTTTGCATCCCAAGAGACTTCCCACTGCCCACTCTGGTACTCCCTAGTGGAAGCTCCCCTCGGGATAGATGTGCTGGCACACAGCTGGCCCTGGGGGCTGCACAAGTACACATTTCCCCCAGTGAGCCTACTTGCACGGGTGCTGTGCAAGGTCAGGGAGGATGAGGAACAAGTTACTCTAGTGTCCCCCTATTGGCCCACATAGACTTGGTTCTCTGATCTCCGCTCCTCGCGACAGCCCTTCTCTGGCGAATTCCCCTGAAGAAGGAACTTCTTTCTCAGGGACGGGTCACCCTCTGGAATCCACGCCTAGACCTCTGGAACCTCCACATCTTGCCCCTGGATGGGATGCAGAAGATCTATGTGGTCTACCACCTGCTGTCGTAGACACGATCAACCAAGCCAGAGCTCCCTCTACCTGGCAACTTTATTCCCTGAAGTGGCACTTGTCCACAAATTGGTGTTCTTCCCAATCTGAAGACCCGCAGAGATGCGCAGTCAGGTCATTGCTCTCTTTTCTGCAGGAGAGGCTGGAGGGGAGGCTGTCCCCCTCCACCTTGAATGTTTATGTAGCCACTATATCGGCTCACCACGACACAGTGGACGGTAAGTCCTTAGGGAAGCACAACCTGATCATCAGGTTCCTTAGAGGCATCCGGAGGATGAACCCTCCCAGGCCATGACTGTTCCCCTCATGGGATCTCTCCATGGTCCTTTCAGGCCTCCAGAGACCGCTAGAATCAGTCAAGCTCAGAGCCCTCTCCTTGAAGACGGCCCTCCTGATCGCACTCGCTTCCATCAAGAGGGTTGGGGACCTGCAAGCGTTCTTTGTCAGCGACACTTGCCTGGAGATCGGTCCGGTAGATGCCCATGTTGTCATAAGACCTCAATTGGGCTACGTGAACAAGGTTCCTACGACTCCCTTCAGGGACCTGGTAGTGAACCTGCAAGTGCTGCCCCGGGAGGAGGCAGACCCAGCCTTATCATTGCTTTGTCCGGTGCCTGCTCATATGTGGACCGCACGCAGAGCTTTAGATGTTCTGAGCAGCTCTTTGTCTGCTTTGGTGGACAGCGGAAAGGGAACACTGTCTCCAAACAGAGGCTAGCCCACTGGGTCGTCGACACCATCCGCATTGGCCTATCACTCCCCAGGCCATGTCTGCCCCCTTGCGGGTTCGAGCACACTCGATGAGAAGTGTGGCATCCTTGTGGGCACTGGCCAATGGCACTCCCTAGCAGACATCTGCAGAGCGGCGGGCTGGGCAACACTCAATACCTTTACGAGATTTTAGAATCTCAGGGTTGAGTCGGTCTCGTCCCGTGTTCTCTCAAGTCCGAGCACATAGATCTCGGGAATACGGAACTTCTGACCGGGTGTTCCTCTTGCACATAGCACCCTTCCCCTCCACTGAGGTGATCACGTGTGCTCTTTCTCCCAGGAGAGTCCACTAAACTCTCCCTGGATGTCCTGCCTCCCTAGCCCTCTGGTCCGCGAATTCAGTGGAGGAATTCCCCGACCAGACCCACTACGGGTACTAATTACTCTGTACTGGAATAGGTGCTCCACAGGGTTGGCCCTCATGGATTAATCCACTTGTGTGCATTTTCAACGGTACGGTCCCCCTACTGGTGGACCCGTGTCTCCCTTGGGCAGTCCCCTCTGCCCCCCGGTCGCTGTGTTTTTAGTAACTCCTCCCTCTCAGCAGGTAGGATCTACCTCCATGCCACTTCCACATGTGGCCTGAAATCCCATGTGACATATTCGCCACATTTAACCTACCCCCAGCCTGGGCAGGATGTGGTCTCCGTGGGGTCTTTCCCCCCTGAAAGAATAGGAGTTGGAAAAGAATGCCTTCCCCGATGCATGTTATAGCGTTAAATGGCCCCAGCCAGTTTAACTCTATGCGAGAAACATAAAGGGAGAAAAGGTGTGGCTGGCGCGGCCTGCTCCCTTGCTTGGCACGTCGCATGCCCCTGACTATTTGAATGTAAATAGAGTAGGCTTTTAATGGTGTTTAGTTTTGTTTTTTTGTTTATTACTTAAAATGAAAGTGCTAGTTAAGATAAATATGGAAAAATATTTGGTCCCCACCAAGTTTTATTTGGATAATGTAAAGAAAGTCATTGAAGAGCTATGTTATATGACTTATAGGCTATAAAGGAACAATAACATTTTACCTCAGTTGAAAATGTATCATCAAATATGTATCTGTGATGCTTGATTCAAAGAATGTTTTAGATGCTCAGGGCTATCTGTCAGCACTATTTACTGTAGCAATGTTCTAGTAGCCTAGTCCTAATAAGTGATTAAAGGTGCACTCATTAAAAAATATTTACTCCAAAATAAATTAATTGTAATTTTGAAATATGTTTAAAATAATGAATTCTCACATGAGACGAGGACTGTTGTCATATCAGTTATGTTATAAAAGCTGTTTAAATCTATATTGAGAGGGTACCATCATGGGGGCTGCCATGTCATGATCACATGACCAGCCAAGCACTACTCACTTAATCTCAGTAACCACCCATTTACTTGACACTTTCACTCATGGATTAAATTAATCATGGCTGACTTTGAATAGTGACTTTATACAATGGCAATGGTAACAGAAAACTATTGATTTATAATGATGCTGCATCCATGCCACTAGATGTCACTGTAAGTCCAAATGACACTATCAAGAAAGTTGCTGTGTGCACCTTTAACATCAACAGCAATGAACATGCCATATACATGCCAATGTTCTCAAAAATATTGATAAATATAACAAGAATTGGCTACAATTAATTATTCAAAGGTGAAGAAGATTTACACGTAAGAATTCCCATGCAAGCATTTATTCACCAACCTGATTGCATCAAGTGAGGATTACACAACTGAGCCCACTGTCTCAGATAAAGGTAATTTAAAAAAAAAAAAAACAATTTGTATTGATTCCATTCACAAATTAAATAAACATAACAGAAAATTTGAAATCAATTTATAAAATAACCCACACCACCCCCCACCCGACACAAACACGCGTACCCCAGTGTTCATAATTATTTAGAACATAAAAAAAATATACGTTAAAAAACAATAAGAATGCACACACACATTTAAAACTACAAATCATTCTCCACTGCCCCTCCCCGAGAACCCTCCAAAAAGGCTAAACCATTTCCTAATAAACAAATCCAATTTCCCCAGCCTTCTATATGTCACCTCCTCGAAAGCCGCCATCCTGCCCATCTATGTGCACCACTCCTGAAATGAGGGTTCTCCAACCGACTTCCATCCCCTAAGAATGCCGACCATAACTCTGGCTAGGACCCAACTTTTTATATATCCCCTATATTAATAAACTACACTCCGGAAATGGTGGTGTTCCATCTGACTTCCAACCCCTTAAAATAATTTGTCTGCCAATCATCATGATAGTCAGAACCAAAATTTTTTTATATATGTGTCCCCCAAATTTATGACTGCCCCATCGCCCAAAATACAAAGTCTGGGGGAAAGTAAAATTTGAGTGCCCAATTCATCACACAAATAATTCTGAACCTTCAACCAAAAATCTTGGATCTTAACACACCCCCAAAAGACATGGGTTGTGTCTCCAACTTCTGATTGGCATCACCAGCAGGTGGGTGTGTCTTTAAGACCAAGCCTATATAATCTAGAGGGGGTCAAATAAAATCTATGTAAATTCTTAAATTGCAAAAGGCAAAACCTTGCATTTCTAGATGCAGACTTGGACATTTTTTAGAATCTTCGTACATACTGTGACGAGGCAGGCAAGGAATAAGAATCTAAACGTAGCTTTAATAAAACTGAAAAACAAACAAGTTAACACGGAGCAAAAAGTAAAAGCAAAACACTGGGAACCAAGCACAGAACATGAAAGCTAAACATGCAAGAACTGTCACAGGAAACAGGGAAACCAATGGCTTAAATACACAAGGGAACGAGGAACACTTGGGGAAACAATCAGGGAATGAGAAATAATAAGGGAGAACCAATCAAGGAATAAAACTACAAAGGACTACAAAACTAACAGGAAATAAACAAGAATTTCAACATAAAAGTACAAAAACAAAAGACAACAAGGAATATGACAGAGCCCTCATTTAAGGAGCAGATTCCAGACACTCCAAAAAACACAAAAACAAAAAAACTAATCGTTCATGGAGTGAAGGGAAAAACATGAGGCTTGGGGGGCACAAGGGGCAAACAGGTAGTCCAATGGGGCACAAGGGGCAAGGAGAGCAGAGGAACATGGCAAGGTCAGGGAGCAGATCAGGCAGGCGGCCAGGAGACCAAGGGGATCAGAACAGATCAGGCGGGTGGCCAGGAGACCAAAGGGACCAGAGCAGATCAGGTGGGTGGCCAGGAGACCAAAGGGACCAGAGCAGATCAGGTGGGCGGCCAGGAGACCAAAGGGGACTGGAACAGATAAGGCGGGCGGCGCCGCGTGAGGAATAGTCACTGGGGAAGCGGGCAGAGCCGCGGGAGGAATGGTCACTGGGGAAGCGGGCAGAGCCGTGGAAGGCTCAGGGGGCAGAGCCTGGGGACAGAAGCCTTTCTTCTTTTCTTCCTCCAGATGGTCGTAGTTGGCAAAGCTGGCTCTGGGACGGACGAGACTTCCAGCTCGTTGGCCGTGGAAGGCGTGGGCGTTGGCTCGTTGGCCGTGGCTGGCCTGGGCGTTGGCTCGTTGGCCGTGGCTGGCCTGGGTGTTGGCTCGTTGGCCGTGGCTGGCGTGGGCATTGTCTCATTGGCCGTGGCAGGCATGGGGGTTGGCTCGTTGGTCGTGGCAGGCGTGGGCGTTGGCTCGTTAAGAGGATTCTCAGAGGCGAACATCTCTAAAATTAAATTAATGTACTCTTCCCACGTGTAGTTCCCAGTCTCCGGTAATTCCCTCCATTCATTGGCAAGGAGGCCGATCTGGTATAGGGACCAGTGGCGGCTCCTGAAAAAATTCTCAGTGGGGCAATTTTTCTGATAATGATTAAAGTGACCCATTCAATGGGTACAGATTTCCCCTCTAGCTACATAAGTTACAGGTGGAAAGCTATGTAAGAAATTAGCATCCAGGAGCCTTCATAAGCATAACTGACATGGCTCCGCAGTTAATTATTCCACTTATTCATTACTTGCATTAATCCAATGTTGTGTGATGTAAAATAGCTAAACAGGACACATTTTTAAAAAGATATGTCCAGCAACAACATAAAGACAGGGTCAGCATCAAGTCAATACCAGAAGCATTTAATGACTGATCTCAAAAGTATTGGCTTACAAAAGCAAATTAAGTTATCCCAGTACTAATCAAGGGTGCTCTTTCACATTCTTCAACACTGAATAAATAATCTGCATTTCCATAAACAAATGAAATATCAGCTGAAAATACAAGTAGACAAATTGTTGAGAAGTGAATATTTAGAACTACATTTTCTGGAATGTAGGATATCACCAAAGGGCTACTTAATAAAAGCAAGGTAATGTTGTCCCAGATAAGTGATCAGTGAGGCTTGACCTAGTGTGGTCTGTGCATCTTGGCTTTACACATTGAAGACCAAACCAGAATGATGAGGTGCTGCCAATTTTAACTAAATAATTCTGATATACACATTAATTACTTACTTCAAGCTGTCGAGGGCACGTTTGATGAAGACAGCATCGATGTCCTTCTTCTGGAGCTTCTGGTACAGAGTATCGATGTGGGGAATGATTTTGTGAAAGCCACAGGAAAAAAATTAAATCTTCATCATGTAGCATCCTCACATAGCCAGATGCCTCTCTCAAGCTGGGCTGGTCAAATGAACCCAATGAACCCGTCCCAATGGCTTCAAAACATTGTATGATTGTATTGTATCTCGATTCTCGTAGACAGTGTTCACGACTCTGCTGTTGAAGTTGCACCGTGTGGATGAAGCTTTGGGCAGACTTCGTGCAACAGTCTGGTCAAGAATGCTGGCCCGTTTGGGTGACCGGGAAAAAAAAGTTGCAATCCCGCTCAGATCGGAAAATAAAATATTAACGTTTTTGATGCGAGAAGTAGCTTGCTGCATGATCAAATTCAGCTGATGCGCATAACATTGCACATAATGGGCATTCTTGAAATGCTTCACGCACCTTTTGCTGCACACCAGCCTTCTCTCCCCTCATCACACTGGCTCCATCGTAAGCTTGCGCAGTGAGTTTAACTTTCTCGTCGTCTGCAAAAAGACCGTTCAGTCTCTTCAAAAGCACACTGGCAATTGAGATTGAATTTGATTCTGAGATGGGACGAAACTCAAAAAAGCGTTCCTGCACTTTATGGTTGCTATCGATGTACCTCAGCACAAGCACTAGCTGTGTCTGTGTAGAAACATCCGTGGTCTCGTCAGTTTGTATGGCTACGAAGTTCACCGACTTCACCGGTACTCCAGTAGCTCGTTTTTAATTGTCTTTGATGTGCCCTTGAAAACTTTTGCATTTTTAAGATGCTCATCATACACCTCATCTAACTGTGCCACAAAGTTGACCAGTCCAAGAAAAATAACAGGGTTGGTGGAGCCCTCAGTTTCATCTTTGCCTCGAAAAGCTAACTCAAACACTTCGCAAAACTTCACACACTGGATTAGCCGGTTGAGGCGGTTCTTGCTAACCTCATCGTTGTAGCGACGGACAGCTAGCCTGTATCCCTCATCCAGTTGAGTGGCAATGTTCACTCTCCCCAAAGCAGACAATCTCAAACAGCTATCCATGTGGGTCTTTGACAGCTCATCTTTCTTTATCTTTTCTGAAAGATGGTGCATGTCTGTTACACCAGTCGATGTCCAAGCAGTGCTGTCTGCTGAGCCACCTTCAGGGTGAAAGAGTAGGCAGGGGTAGCGGAAGACTGCATTGGCTACATCGCAGCCTGCTAGCCAGGTTTTTCGTTCGTACCAATTTTTGGAAAATCCTCGGTGTAGGACTTTCCCCCTTTAGTAGAAACCTGTTGAATGATTAAATTTGGTCTGGGAGGTCCTAATTGTTTCGTTGACAATTTATCTTGATTTGTTCGCCGACTAAAAGGAACTTCTTTCAAAGAAACAATCGAGTTCCACTGAACACTAGACATCTTGACAGTAGTACGTGAATTGACACTACCTTTTCTTGTTCATGGTTACGTTACGTATGACGAAAGTGCGTAAGTGCAAGCCCTCCCGGAACCCATAGAGATTGTATTGAAAGCTCTGATATTTGAAAAAAAATTTTTTTACATGAGAGTCTATGAGAGACTTCTGGGGCGATTTTCAACCTGCCTGAAATCATCCCAAAAGGGGCGGGGCTATTTTAAGCACGACTTTAGCCTGATTGGAAGATCAGATGTCTAGATTAGAACACTGATAATGAATATTAAAAAAAAATATTAAAAATATTAAATATTAAAAAAAATTATATATATATATATATATATATATATATATATATATATATATATATATAATTTTTTTTAATATTTAAAGATAACTATGTATAATTATATATTGATATAAATATGTATAATCATTATATATTGAGTTATTGTTATATGAGGGGCTTTCTCAGCAAATATTTGTATATGCGATTAAATGCGATTAATCGCGATGTATTTAATTAGATAAAAAAAAATAGCGATTGACAGCCCTAATAATAATAAAACAAAATCTTAGGTAGGCCTAGCCCACATTTGTCAATTGGCCTATGTCATTTATTTAAATGTAATCTGGGATGTTTACCATTCCAAATGAAGGACTTCTCTATGCTATCAATTTGCTTGAAATAAGAGAGGGGGGACATCTATAGGGAGAGATTGTAGCAGATAGTTGAATTTTGGAATACAATTAATTTTAATAACATTAAACTTCCCAGTCAAAGATAAATGTAATGAAGCCCACCTGCTCACATCACTCAAAATTCTTTTTATTAAAGGGTCGAAATTAACTCTAAATTAATCACACAAATTAGCTGGGAATAAAATGCCCAAATACTTAATGCCCTGTTTGGGCCACTGGAAGGTGCCCGGGTGAAAATCTGTTACTGGGCAGTATGCTGTCAGAGCCAAAGCTTTGTATTTAAGGGCTTCTATGGAAGAGGGTTCTGGGTACTTTAGTGGTAAAGACACTGGCTACCACCCCTGGAGTTCGCTAGTTTGAAACCCAGGGTGTGCTGAGTGACTCCATCCAGGTCTCCTAAGCAACCAAATTGTCCCAGTTGCTAGGGAGGGTAGAGTCACATGGGGTAACCTCCTTGTGGTTGCTATAATGTGGTTCGTTCTCGGTGGGGCACGTAGTGAGTTGCCGCTGAATTTTTTTGATCTTATGCTACGGAATTGACTCCACATTTGTTAGAAGTTTATATGGAATCATTAAAGAATGGAAAGCTTCCGCCAACCATGACACAAGCCCGGATCAGCCTGATTCTTAAAAAAGACAAAGATCCAAGTGAGTGTAAGAGTTACCGTCCAATTTCCCTGATCCAGCTAGACATTAAATGTTTTGTCAAAAATTAAGTAAATTTATGACATCTCTTATACATATAGATCAGGTGTGGTTTATTGGGAGCTGTAGCTCTTCTGATAACCTTAGGATAGCATTTCATCAATATCATGTGGTCAGTGGCTAATGATCAGACTCCAGTCACTGCCATGTCATTTGATGCTGAAAATGCATTTGATATGGTAGAATGCAATTATCTTTTTAAGATTTTGGAAATTTACAGGTTCAGGAATACTTTTATTGAATGGATTAAGTTACTTTATAGACACCCGGTAGCAGTGGTACAAACAAATGGATTCATTTCAGATTATTTTACTCTGGATCGGGACACCTGGCAGGGTGTTGTAAAACTTTCTGATATGAATTGTGTCCTCAGTGAAAACGTGTGCCTGACATTTAACAATTGCTTGACATCTCGTATCTCCAGAATAACGTTGTTATACTGTACATGCATGTGTTTAAACTAAAATTATGTATCAGCATATTTTCATGTCATAAATATGACGAGATTTATGCATTTAGACGAAGGTCAGATGCCAAGACATTGGATATGTATCTGATTTAAAACCACATTTGGAAGTGGCTCAGATCGAATGTGAAAAAATCTGATCTTTATAAGTGTTTACACGCATGCAACAATATGCTAGAAGATAGTTATCAGTGAAACAAATGGTTGACAATGCAGACACAATTATTGTTGTATATTTAGTGAATCTAATTTTGCCACAAATAGAAATTATTTTATTTGCTTGTAAAAATACCACAGTCAAAAGAAAAAAAAACAATTATCTGCCAGGGATGGCCGGGGGTAGGGCCCATAATTGTATCTTGCATACCCCCCTTAGAACTGTTCACGGCACCCCTGATGGCATTTTCAGTGTAATCATACTACTTGCACTACTTACTCTACAAAATGGCGATGCCCCTATTAGCCTATCTTGTTTACCAGTAAGCTTAGCTATTCAAAAGAAACTTTTGCATTCTTCTATAACTAAGATTATACAGTACACTATACCCAGTGGGTCAACCCAATGACACATTCAAAGGGTTGAAAACAAAATAGTTTAAAATGAAGAGGAACATGGGAATTGCTGAAGAATTTTGTGAGGCTTTAGCTTAATATATAGAGCTTCAACAGCATTACAGTCAATAACAATACTGGAAACACTGACATTCATACAAAATCTTGCTCCATTCTCAATGGCTGTGTAACATTTCTGTTAGTTCATTGAGTTGGAAAACACTAATGATGTTTGAAAGTGAAGCATTCATTAGCCTTGGCATTGAGCTTCTAAGTGGTTCTTAAGGTTTGTTTTTGTTTTCGGACTTCCATATTAACAATGTATTGTAGATGAAAGTGAATTTAAGCACAAAGTCACAAAGATCAGCAGTGACGCCATTAACATTCAAAGTATGACTATTGTTGAGAGAGTGTGACTTAACTTGCTGAATCTTATGAGATCCAACGCTCCCCTTGCTCATACTTTAATTGCAATATTAATGGATGCTCCTTTGAAGCACATTTGGGGGCAGTAAAATAGAATAAAATATTTGAGACCATTTGAGACAACAAGAGTATAGTATATTTTACACATGGCATTTGTTATTTAATTCAACACAATCTTTATTACTTTCCAGAAGGAGCTGAGTCTTCCACGGAGAGGAAATATGTAAGTACAATAAAGGCTTCTTACTCTCTCACTTCGTGCATTGAAAATGTTTTTTTTTCCTACCCATTTTAAGTTTCATAGGCACCTTAAATTCATGTACTCCAGCCACACTTAAACCAAATGAAATTGTGAACAGTTTGCATAATTTACTGTATTTAATAACATAGTTTTTAAAAGCAGGTAATGCTTTTAAACACTATTAATATAAAAATATTTATATTTAAGTGATATTTATTTTATACAACAGTACAACAAACAATTAAATAATATAAAAAATGTATGTTTCAGACAAAAATTGTACAGTTTATATTTGCATTTTTTTCTCCACCAGCAAATAGCTCCAAAAGAAGCCAAAGTATGTTCTTTAGTTATGCATGCGAGTAGGAATACATTCTGGATATGCTTCATTCAGGGACGTGGGTATTGAACCATGACCTAAATATATGACTTAATAACAACCTTAACAAAACCAGACTAGATTATTTTCGCGGTTGTTGTTATTATGCCATATATTTAGGTCACGGTTCAATACCCACGTCCCTGGATGAAGCATACCCAGAATTAAATATACCATTTAAAGGGATAGTTTATGGAAGCAATTCAATGGCATATATATTTGCAAACAATATAAAGTATTGCAAAAGAAAATAAAGTTTTGCAAAAGAAAAAAAGTATTGAGCAAAAAAAAAAAATTTTTTTTTTCAAACAAAAAGAAGTATCACAAAAGTAAAATAAAGTATCGAGGAAATAAAAGAACATTTTGCAAACAAAAATAAAGAATTGCAAAATAGAAATTAAATATAGCAAAAACCAAGATATAATTAATTGCAGCATTGATTTTGCCACACATATTTTTCTTTGCAATGCCTACTAATTATTTTGCAACGCTCCTTTTAATTTGCATTTCCATCAAGTGTGAGCTGGTGATACCGTTTTGCCTTTGCGCTTCACTTTTTTGCGCGTTTCAGTATATGGCACTGTTTTGACGTGGGGGTGGAGTCAGGGGATTGGGGCGTGTACAACGGGCTCACAGATGCCTCCCTGGAAGTTACGTCATTAGCTTGAGACACGGATCAAATCATCATGGCTGAGCAGAGGCATCGCGGTGGATCTCAGGTGTGTAAAGTTGATTATTTCCTTTTATTTAATTAGCATTAAATGTGTATTAACAGCGTTTGCTTCAGATAAAGATGTTAGAGATCAGTTAAAGCGGTGGATTTATTAGCCATACTCGCTAACGTTAGCTAGCAGCTTTGGATAATGTGCATATTTGTAAGGAGTGATTAGTGTTAACAGATAATTGACAATCGTGAGAGGATCCTCTGGTGTCAAACAACAAATACGCTGGATTTTTTAATTAAACTGTACAGTAAAATGACTGGAACATGTATACAGTAACAGTAATGGTCACTCTAATCAATAATCCTTTGAAAATGTGAGCAAACATATAAAGGAAAGCTTTTCATGAGTGTTTGAATGTGAGGAAATTATCCAAGTGCTACAGGATTTACAATTGAAAGTTTATTACAAGGTACATATGAATGCCAATGAGAGATCCTTGGCAGAAAAGTCAAATTAATTATATGCAATATGTAAATGCAATGTTACTTAATATAGTAAACTTTGGTTATAAATTATTTACATATTAATAAACACCAGCACGTCACAAACACTAAATAAACCCGTTTTCGTCAATATAGTAAGACTCGCTATCTTGTCTACTCAACAGGAGTCAGAAAGCAAGTTTACATATACAAAACGCAAAGTAAGGTTTGTATGATATTTTGACAAGATATTATGGAAATGACAGCTTAGTTTGTTATATTACTTAATTTATAGCTGCAATAAAAATGACTTGTTGACAGCGTATTTGTTGTTTGACACCAGAGGATCCTCTCACGATTGTCAATTATCTGTTAACACTAATCACTCCTTACAAATATGCACATTATCCAAAGCTGCTAGCTAACGTTAGCGAGTATGGCTAATAAATCCACCGCTTTAACTGATCTCTAACATCTTTATCTGAAGCAAACGCTGTTAATACACATTTAATGCTAATTAAATAAAAGGAAATAATCAACTTTACACACCTGAGATCCACCGCGATGCCTCTGCTCAGCCATGATGATTTGATCCGTGTCTCAAGCTAATGACGTAACTTCCAGGGAGGCATCTGTGAGCCCGTTGTACACGCCCCAATCCCCTGACTCCACCCCCACGTCAAAACAGTGCCAAATACTGAAACGCGCAAAAAAGTGAAGCGCAAAGGCAAAACGGTATCACCAGCTCACACTTGATGGAAATGCAAATTAAAAGGAGTGTTGCAAAATAATTAGTAGGCATTGCAAAGAAAAATATGTGTGGCAAAATCAATGCTGCAATTAATTATATCTTGGTTTTTGCTATATTTAATTTCTATTTTGCAATTCTTTATTTTTGTTTGCAAAACGTTCTTTTATTTCCTCGATACTTTATTTTACTTTTGTGATACTTCATTTTTGTTTGAAAAAAAAAATTTTTTTTTTGCTCAATACTTTTTTCTTTTGCAAAACTTTATTTTAATTTGCAATACTTTATATTGTTTGCAAATATATATGGCATTGAATTGCTTCCATAATAGTTCACCCAAAAATGAAAATTCTCATAATTTACTCACCCTCATGCCATCACAGATTTATTTGACTTTTTTCTTACGCTGAACTCAAATTTTTAGAAGAATATGTCAGCTCTGTAAGTCCATACAATACAAGTGAATGTTGGCCAGAAGTTTGAATGTCCAAAAGCACATAAAGGCAGCATAAAAATAAGCCACATGACTCCAGTGGCTAAATCAATGTCTTCAGAAGTGATATGATAGGTGTGGGTGAGAAAAAGATTCATATTTAAGTCCTTTTTTACTATAAATCCTCCTCCCTTCCCGGTAGGTGGCAATATGCATAAATAATGTGAATAGCCAAAAACAAAATAAGAAGAATGTGAAAGTGGAGATTTATAGTTAAAAAAAGGACTTAAATATGGATCTGTTTCTCACCCAAACTTATCATATCGCCTCTGGAGATAAAGATTTAACCACTGGAGTCATGTGGATTACTTTAATGCTGCCTTTATATGCTTTTCACTTACAGTTGAAAAGAGCCGTCTGACTTACGTTTTACTGCCGTTCTTTTAAATCCAGTATTTTTAATGTAAATTCTTGCCGGGAATAGTAGGCCTTCTGGGTATTTCTCACCTACTGTCTTATGAATACTGAGGATTCAGACAAACTACTACATTGGCATACTGTTTTTGGCATATTATAGTAGGGAAGTATGGATATTCGGATGCTGCTTCTGTATTTTTAAAGAATCAGTTGCGTCAATGATACAATGAGCCGTATTTACAATTTAAGTCAGAAGTTTACATACCCTTAGGTTGAAGTCATAAATCTAATTTTTAACCATTTCACAGATTTAATATTAGCAAACTTTGTGCATGACACCAACAATTGTTTACTGACAGATTGTTTTAAATTGACTATATCACAATTCCAGTGGGTCAGAAGTTTACATCCACTAATTTAGTGGATTCTTTCTTCATAGTTCACACAAAAATGTAAATTTGCTGATAATTTACTCACCCTCAGGCCATCCAAGATGAGTTTCTTTCTTCATCAAAACTGAATTTAAGATTTTTAGGATTTAATTTCAGGCATCCTCCAATGCAAGTGAATGTACTCCATTTTTTTAACGTTCTAAAATGCATATTTAGGGTGCATCAAAATAATCCACACAACTCCAGTCAAATAAAGTTCTTCTCAACCCAAACAATTGATTATTTTTAGAAACAAAGCAATACTTATATACTTTTTAACTACAAATGTTTGCTTCTGTACATCTCTGTTTTGTTATTGTTTACAAGAAAAATTTAAACCCTTCTTCATCTTGGTTGGAGGGACAGGCTCTATCGCGTCTTTGAGTAAGAGGGACGCGATTTCCGTGCGCAGGGAATTAGCATGTTCACCGTGTACTGCGGTAAAGCAGACACCCCCGAAGGGGGGGGGGGGGGGGGGGGGCTGTCAAACTGAATTGTGTAACTGAGTCGGATGGTCCTGGCCAGCCAGCGTGATGGGTTGGGAAGTGAAAGCCACGCATCCAAGCTCCGTGCTAGGGGCACTAACAGGACGATTATTTTTTACATACCCGGCGGGGCATCGCAGCGGGTTGGAGCAGGTAGTATGGCGTCGGGAGGCAAAAGTGCGTCCCGAGGCTCTGGTGCTGAGAAAAGACTCGAAGCACTTACCTTGCTCCGCACACCCGGCATGGGGCGGGTTAGTGACTGAGGAGGAGGTCCGGTGGAGGCGTCCTCTAGACTCGTCAGAACCGGCCGGCCGGGGAACAGTCGTGGGGCTGAAGGCGGAGGATCCGCGTCCAGCATACCGGGACTGTTGAGGTGTGGCAGAAGAGTGCCGTGAGAATGGCATTTGCGGACCAGGTGACCCAGAGACAAAGGAAATAGCTCTTTTATTGAGAATGTGGGTAATTAAATAAACTCAAAATTGGAATCTCCTTCCTGCCCTCCACCGGGGGATAGAGTGGTCAGCTAACCAGCTCCGGAGCAAACATCTTTGCCTCTGGATCGATCGTCTCAGGAGTGCCTGGGAGCCTTCCGGGTCCTCGAGGGGGTCCGTGAGACAGGGGTGCGTGCGCTTCCTGTGGGGCACTCGACGCCGGGGCTGAGAGCTGGGCCCGGGCTGAGGCAGAGCTATGTGTTTCTTAGCTGTAGGGGGACACCCTCGGCGAGCAGACGGGGCATGGCCTGTGGCGGAAGGTTTGCGACGGGGCAGGATGTGTGAGATGGCCTCCATCTGCTTTTTCACCTTGGAGAACTGCTGGGCCAAGTCCTCTGTCACCAAAGAGGCCGAACTGGGAGACAGGGGCATCGAGGAAGCGTGTCTTGTCCGTCTTGTGCATCTTGACCAAGTTCAGCCACAGATGACATTCTTGAACCACAAGTGTGGTCATCGCCTGCCCGATTGACTGCGCTGTGGCCTTTGTGGCCCTGAGGGCAAGGTCGGTCACTGAGCGCAGGTCCTGCAGCACGTCGGGATCAGGACTACCCTCGTGCAGATCTTTGAGTGCCTTGGCTTGGTGGACTTGCCGGAGGGCCATGGCATGCAGGGCGGAAGCGGCCTGTCCGGTGGCGCTGTAGGCTTTAGCGGCCAGTGCCGACGTCATCCTACAAGCCTTGGAGGGTAGCACAGGGCGACCCCGCCAGGTGGCGGCGTTCTCGGGGCATAGGTGGATCGCAACCGCCCTATCCACCTGGGGAATCGCCGTGTACCCATGGGCCACTCCGCCGTTGAGGGTAGTGAGAGCGGATGAGCAAGGGGCTATTTGACGAGTGCTCTCCATGCAGTCGTCAGCTCATCATGCACCTCCGGGAAGAAAGGGACCGGGGGGGGGGGGGGGGGGGGTGTGGCTGTGAGCGACACGCAGACCCAAGGAACCAATCTTCCAGCCGTGACGGCTGTGGGGAGGTTGGAGGGTTCCAGTCCAAGCCCACGCTGACAGCGGCCCGGGCAAGCATGTCAGACATCTGGGTGTCAGCCTCAGCCTGGGCGTGCCGGCCCGAAGGTGGCAGCCCAGACGAGTCGCTCTCCGATGCAGACCGGACCGCTCTCCGATGCAGCTCCAGAGGATAGGCAGGCTGGCTGTGAGGTGAGCTGCTGTTGCCTCGAGCCCGGACGGAAGTCAGTGAGCGTGCCGGGGGCCGGGCAGTTTACGGGGACGTACCCGGCGAAGCCGCGCCTGCTGCCATCCCCAAGTCGCCTCCATAGCCAGCTGCATTGTCCTCACTCCCGTGGGAAGAAGGAACGATGCAGGGGCAGCTGGAGTGGCGTTTCTTCGGTTGAAGGGAAACCATGACCGCAACGTTGCCATGGTCATGTTCTTGCAGTGAGAACATGAACCATCCACAAAATGCTGCCTCGGTGTGATCGTAGCCCAGACACACGAGACAGCACCTGTGGTCGTCTGAAGTGGAGAGCACTCTAACGCATCCAAGAACTACACAGGGGCAGAAAGGCATCTTTAAAAAGACGCGTCCTGAAAAGGACGTTCAATGTCGCTGTGTATTGCTCTTTTAGAGGAAAATACTCTTTTAGAGAAAATCACTCTTTTAATAACAACTCTTTTAATAACAACTCTTAGTTGTGCTGTCAAAGCGCCTAGGGGCAAACTGGAGAAATTCAACTTCAGAGAAGGAGAAAGCCGCTGTGTGCCGTAGATCCAACAGCAGATCACCAGAGGTAAGAGGAACAGGTGTGTGACTCTGAGCTGCATACACGACCATCGGCACCGAAGAAAATTTCTGAATGAAACAGACATATTTCCCCGCCTTTATACCCGTATGTCCGGGGGCGGTCTTCTCATTGGCCTTTTTTCATAGATCAGAGGTATATTCGGCTCTCGAGAGACCCCTAGTGTCGATTCTTCGACAGAAAGTCGAATACATCTCAGATACATCTTGGATGGCCTGAGGGTGAGTTAATTATCAGCAAATCTTCATTTTTGAGTGAACTATTCCTTAAGTGTGCCTTTTTAAGCAGATTGGAAAATTCCAGAAAATGATGTCAAGCCTTTAGACATTTAGCCAATTAGCTTCTGATAGGAGGTGTACTGAATTGGAGGCATGCCTGTGGATATATTTTAAGGCCAACCTTCAAACTCAGTGCCTCTGCTTGACATCATGGGAAAATCAAAAGAAATCAGCCAAGACCTCAGAAAAAAATGGTGGGCCTCCACAAGTCTGGTTCATCCTTGAGAGCAATTTCCAAATGCCTGAAGGTACCACGTTCATCTGTACAAACAATAGTATGCAAGTATAAACACCATGGGACCACACAGCCATCATTCCGCTCAGGAAGGAGACGCATTCTGACTCCTAGAGATGAACATAGTTTGGTAAGTAAAGTTCAAATCAATCCCAGAACTACAGCAAAGGACCTTATGAAGATGCTGGAGGAAACAGGCAGACAGGTATCTATATCCACAGTAAAACAAGTCCAATATGAACATAACCTGAAAGGCTAATCAGCAAGGAAGAAGCCACTGCTCCAAAACTGCCATAAAAAGTCAGTCTACAGTTTGCAAGTGCACATGGGGACGAAGATCTTAATATCCTCTGGTCTAGAAGTTAAAACTTGGTCGCAAATGGGTCTTCCAAATGGACAATGACCCCAAGCATACCTCCAAAGTTGTTGCAAAATGGCTTAAGCACAGAAACGTCATGGTATTGGAGTGGCCATCACAAAGCCCTGACCTCAATCCTATAGAAAATTTGAGGGCAGAACTGAAAAAGTCTAAAACGTAAAAATCTACCCGTGTTGATTGGGTTATTCATAAGCCATTTATGTCCTTTATGCTGATAAAGGAATTCGGTTTATTTCGTTTACATGACCACTCGTGTTGTCAGCTTATTAGGCATAATCAGTGTATGAACGAGCATTTCAACGTGCTCATTTATCTCCACCTGCTGGAGTAAATATGCAGTCTACACAAATGGTCACTGAACGAATTAGTGAATTAGATCAAAATTAATAATGAAACTAAATTCCCACCACTATTTGGAAAGCCACGAACATGAAGAAGTGGAATGATACAAAAACCAAAGCGCCCCAGTGCTGTTGGACTGCACTAGGAACACCACTTATCCAATCTGATTCGAGGACCAGAACTAACTGTTTTATAAGTAGTGATATTATCATAAATTCATACAACACAGAGTACTTGGAAATTACATCTAATCATTGGAATTAATCATTAAAGGATAGTTCATCCAAAAACAAAAATTCTCTCATAATTTACTTACCCTCATTCTATCCCATATGTTTATGACTTTCTTTCTTCTGCTGAAAGCAAAGATTTTTAGAAGAATATTTCAGCTCTGTAGGTCCCTTCAATGCAAGTGAATGGTGACCAGACCTTTCAAACTCCAAAAATCATATAAAGGCAGCATAAAAGCAATCAATACAACTCCAGTGTTTTAATATATGTCTTCTGACACGCTGCAATCACTTTGGGTGAGAAACAGATCAATATTTCAATCCTTTTTTACTATTAATCTCCACTTTTGTTTTCACTTTCAGAGTGTGAAAGAATTTGATGTTGAAAGTGAAGATTTATAGTAAAAAAGGACTTAAAGTTGCTGTAAGTGATTTTTTATTTATTTTTTTTCATGGAAAGGTAAAAGATATGAATGAAATATGTGTCGTAAGATATCTAACCTAGTCTCTGTGACATCACTAGACTCTGTAAACAGCAAATAATAATGTGTCTGTGGACCGCAGACAATGACGCTTTCAACCTGTCAATCATTTTATGCGTTCTCATAGTATTGTAGTTGCAGCAAATTATTGAGCCCTATGGCCATTTTTAAGCCATGTTGTTCATAACAGTTGTCTGTTGAGGGCACTATTTTGCTGCTGTTGTTTTTAACCATTTCTGCATGATGTTGGTCTCAATGATCATTTGGTATCTTTAGAGTATGGGGTTTTGGAAAGAGGGGCGTGGCTAATTCAATGGCTCAGTCTCATGGAAGTTGAATGAATAAAATTGCTTACAGCACCTTTAAATATTGATCTGTTTCTCACCCACATCATTATATTGCTTCTGACCACATGGATTTAAACACTGGAGTTATATGGATAACTTTTATGTGGCATTTATGTGAATTTTGGAGCTTGAAATGTCTGGCCACCACTCACTTGCATTGTATGGACCTACAGAGTTGAAGATTTATTCTAAAAAACTTTGTTTGCCTTCAGCAGAAGATGAAAAGTAATACACATCTGGGATGGCATGAGGGTGAGTAAATGATGAGAGAATTCTCATTTTTGGATGAACTATCCCTTTAATAATATCTCAATTTACCATATCAATGCTCATTACAGAAGTTGTCTTTAAGCCATGCAAAAGAAAGGTCTAAACGTTTGGGACTTTTGACACTATTATTATAAACCTATGAATATTACTGGCAAATGAAAAGTACTTAACCATGATGGGACACTAAAGGAGGCGGGTTCAGTGGCCCGGGACCATGACCCTTCTTTCAGTCGGACTCTATGACAACTTCCTCCACTCCTTACACCCGCTTTTCATTTATTGTTGTCCTAAACTTGTAATCGTTACAGTTGAGTTGGTGTATATTTAATCCCTCGAGACTATCCTCTTCGATGGAGAATCTCTGGCGCTGTGATAGCGCTTGAGTGTAAACAGACGCTGGCATTTTCAAAACAATGTGGCAATGTGTCACTTGCGGAAAAAATAATGCGATGATGGCATCCGCGTTGTTTTACTTAAAGCGCTTTTTGTCTACTCCCCCGTATAGCACGCAATGGAGTCTGGGTCGACATGGAGATTTTTTGGGAAATTCATTAGACTTCACTGCTTTTTCTCGTCACAATGTTGTTTATCAGCTATGAAGATTTTTTAACTTTGTGCGTAAAGAAGACGAACACACCGACACCATGTCAGAGCGGAATTACTGGACTGTGTGCCCGAGTTACAAAAGTCAGTTCGTTTCAGGAGGCTTAGTCAAACGACCCAAAAGGTAACGAGAATTTGAATTACATTTATGAATGTTTGTTTTTATTTATTCGCCATCGAGTTTGTTGCGTGATTTCCTAACTCGGTCCAGCTTGGGGTGGTGGCACTACTGAGAGATAGAAATGCGCTAGTTTTCTTGATAAAGCAAAATGCGTTAGAATCTCTAAGAAACTACTGTACTGTTCTCAATAACTGCTTTATAACATCCCCTAGCTCGTTGTCGACAGCGAATACTGTTTTCCCACCCTGCCCATTTTTGTTTCCGATAGTAAACGTGGCCCATGTTGGCGCTTGAGCGTCTGCGACTCATTGTCCTGCGTTGGTGGTTGAAGACTATTCTCTTGTTCAGTTTTTACAGTTTATTTACAATTTACCCGTCGTCATATTGATATATCGGGTGTGCGATGAGTGGTTCATGGTTGCATTTCGGTTAGAAGTCTTTATTCTCTAAAAAGTATCGTTTATATAGTAGCCTATACACTATAGTAATCGGTAGTCAACCGTTTTAAGGCTTGGGGCAGTTTTTCCAAGTTATACGCATTATATTAAACTTATAAAAAGTTAAGATATTTGTGTCTTCTAGTTTGCAACATCTTTAAGTTAAAGTCAAGAGGAAACATATATGTTATTGTAATCTCATTGATTATTTCCACAGACTTGTTCACATGAACTAAAGGCATGCATGGTTGATTGAATTAAACTATAGAATTTTGTTTTGGAGGAAACACATCAACTGTTGGTGTGGTTGTAAACCCAAAAATGTTGTGTTGTGTTCTAGTAATAAGGCCGTTAACCATGCATCACTATAAATGGCTCTATTACTAGAACACAACACAACATTTTTGGGTTTACAACCACACCAACAGTTGATGTGTTTCCTCCATAAATGATGAGAGAATTTTCATTTTGGGATTAAAATTCTCTCATCATTTATTCACCCTCATGCAGTCCCAGATATTTATTCTGACTTTATTCTGCTGAACACAAATGAAGATTTTTAGAAGAATATCTCAACTCTGTAGGTCCTTTCAATGCAAGTGAATGGTTGCCACAATTTTGAAGCTCCAAAAATCACAAAGGTAGTATAAAAGTAATCCATATGACTCCAGTGGTTTAATATATGTCTTCTGAATCCCAATCACTCTGGGTGAGAAACAAAAAACATTTGTAATCCTTTATACTATAAATCTCCGCTTTCACTTTCAGAATGTGAAACAATTGAATGAAAGTGGTAAAAAAAAGTGATTTTTACCACTATTAATATAAAGACTATTATATCACTTCTGGAGACATGGATTTAACCACTGCAGTATGGATTATTTTATGCTGCGTTGCCCATTATATGATTTTTGGAGCTTGAGAGGCTGTATGTCTTACAAAAAATCTTAATTTGTGTTGTGCAGACAAAAGTCATACACATCAGGGATGGCATAAGGGTGAGTAAATGATGAGAGAATTTTAATTTTGGGTGAACTATCCCTTTTAATGATGGGGCTGGAAAAAGCAGTGTATTTTTGCCAATAACAAGAATAAAACTTTTGTTTCCACAGTAACCGGAACAAAAGGAAAAGTCTGGCTCCTTCACCTACACTATCAAGACCGCTCTCACCCCTTCCTTTCCCAACTGGTAGCTATAATTATGCCTATTTGCTCCTCTGTTAATTAAGATAATGATAGATGTTGGATTTACACTGTGGTTGATGATAAACACAGAAGCACAACATGCTTGCACAGCCTTACACACTGTTTGAATATGCCAATGCCAGCAACTTCACTGTGTAAACAAAGCCTGTTAAAAGAAGCACAAGTCAACACAGACTCGGGATGGCATCTAATAACACTGCAAAACAGCCATAATGTGCATGTTGACCATGGAAACTGTGTTTTCTGCAGGCAGCAGTTCACTGGACAGTCCCAGAAATGTCTCCAGCAGCCCTTCTGTCAACTTCCCATTCATACGGAGGTAAGAGCAAAGCAGAATAAGGCACTACACTACAGATGTGTCCAGATTTAGACATACACATCTAACCTGCCCTTTCATAACATCAGTATAGAAGCAAAGAAGGAGAATGATCTGCTGGTAAGGTTTCTAGATGGCCAATAATATTGTCTGTTAGCTGCAACTGCCCCCAAGGCTTTGCTGGTGAATGGAAGCTTGGCATATGTCATCGCAATTATAGTGAAGTCAGTATATAGCCTCATTACTTTACGCTACCATGATTATGCACTGAGGCTTCATTCGCTTTTATTAATGCTTGCTTATACTGCTTGAACTGATGGAACCCCACTAGCCTCTTTGTATGGCTCAACGAAGATTGAATGTGTTTTTGGTCGTTTCTTTATTTTATGGCTCAAAAATATGCATTCGTTTGTAGATGAAAGTATTGTGCAAGAATCTCTTATGAGTTAATTTTGAGAGGTCAGGTATGAAAAGCCAATGAGAAGGCAAGACTCTATTATTTCTGTTCAAACCAATATCCAAACTCAACAGAACAAGCTGAAAAAGTGTAATTTTGCAATACATAAAAGTCCAGTGCAGATGGAGAAACAAGTGATTAAAACATCATAATACTGTATATGACAGTTTTAAATAACTGTACACTAAAAATAAACAGTTAACAGGTTCCTGCTGATTCCCACTCCTATATGTTAAATATTTCAAGCACTTCATGTAAATCTGTTAAGTCAATTTTTTATCGTTAGTCATTGACTGAAAATAAGGTTTGGAATTCCCACCATGTAATAACCTATGCTTTTTTTCCAGAGGATCTGAATGTAGACTCCTACTGGTGAATGATAGTGTATTACTGTATTTCTGACCTATTTTAGAGCAGATACTCGAAGATGGTCTGTGGCATCTGTCTCCTCTGGATATGGAACCAATCCACCCAGCTCTGCCGTTTCAGTGAGTGTGACGCTCTCATTTATTCTGAAAAGACCCTCTTTGTTTTCCATTTCGTAGGCCATTAATTCCTTTTTTTTCTGTTGTGTTTTTCCACCAAAGAAGGCTATATATAAATACAAACAATGCATAGAGCATAATCTGTTTTAACTCAGCCTATTTTAAATGTGTTATCTGTAAATTATTTATTTTTGCTCTTGCAATGGACTTTAACAGCAGTGCTAACTAATTATAAGGGAGCCATTTGGAAGAGGGAGGGATACATTTGGAAGAGGGAAGTACACAGCATGCTAAATTTCCTCATGTGGTGCAGCACACCTGAGCTTTATGAATGAGAGTGGTCTGTTAAAATAATACAACTTTACAGTGTTCCACTAATAGCTTCTATTTATTTTAAATTAAAGTGTTTACATTTTTCAATGTTAAAATGTTAAAATTTGAAATAAGTAAGCATTCAGTAGGTTAATTTCCCAAACACTCCCCCCCCATTTTTCATTGGCCAGACAAACAGATAGTTCTACCCCAAACCCATACCATTGGTTGAGACAGTGTTGTTGTGTTGTGTTGGTCAGGATACTCAAACAGGCAAAGCAATGTTTTGATAGTGCCATTATATAGTGATTTCATAGTGTTTTCACTTCTGGGAAATCAACCTCCCAAAAGCTTACTTATAGCTGTCTATGCATATTAAGGTGTGGTGGGAGAATGTGTTCAAACCAAAACAAGTGCACAGTTCAGCTATAACTACAGGTTTGGTAATGTTGGGTTGCTCACAGCAGTTAATATATTGGGATTTTTAAAGGAACTTTCCGGATTCAATACAAGTTCTACTTAATTGACAACATTTGTGGTATAATCTTGATTACAAAAAATTAATTATTATCCTTATCCTAATGTGAGGGACTTACAATGGAAGTGAATGTGGCCAGTCAAAAAACATTCAAATACTCACTGTTTCAAAAGTATAGTCACAATACACAAAGAATATGCATGTAAACATGATTTTAGTGTAATAAAATAGCTTACTAACCTTTTCTGTGTGAAGTTATATCCAATTTTATGCCTTCGTTGCCATGACAACATTATGCTGTAAACCTTAACATGACCATAAAAATTATGATTTGAATGACTTCACATCAAATAATAATCAAGTTTTGACAAAAGACTTAATCTCAGCGCTTTTATAAAATTAAAAAGCTTAAATTTGGAATGCCCAATTTCCAGTGCGCTGTAAGTCCTTGTGGTGGAGTAGTGACTCGCCTCAATCCGGGTGGCGGAGGAAGAATCACAGTTGCCTCTGAGTCCGAGACTGTCAATCCTCGCATCTTGTCACGTGGCTTGTTACCGCGGAGACGTAGTGCGTGTGGAGGCCCATGCTATTCTCCGCGGCATCCATGCACATCTCGCCACATTCCCCACTGAGAGCGAGACTCACACATTATAGCGACCACGATGAGGTTACCTCATGTGACTCTACCCTCCCTTGCAACCGGGCCAATTTGGTTGCTTAGGAGACTTGGCTGGATTCACTCAGCACGCCATGGATTTGAACTCGCAACTCCAGGGGGGGTAGTCAGTGTCAATACTCGATGAGCTACCCAGGCCCCCCAGCTTTTTATTTGTAACTTTAAACCAGTGCTGAACAATTAGTTTAAATAAAATCTAAATCACGATATGACGTAGTCCGATTATCAAACCGTAAAGGCTGCAGTTTAATTAATTTAATAGTCTGCTCGCCCTCCTGTACTCTGTGGTGTATTCAGGGTTTGGGAGTAACAGAATACGTGTAACGGGATTAGATATTTCAAATACAAAATATAATTAACTGTATTCCACTACAGTTACAATTGAAATCATTGGTAATTAGAATGCAGTTACATTTCAAAAAGTATTTTGATTACTGAAGAGAATATTTTGCATTTTATTGTTATTTGTTTCATTTAATATTTAGTCCTTTCAGATAGAAAAATATATACATATAAATGATGCAATCCAAAGTGCATTTGAACAACGGTGAAACACTTTCTTATGATGTGTTACATTCATACGAGTATACAGAGAAGTCTTTTTTTAAGTAAGTTTGGAGGGAAGAAATAGAAATAAAACTTGTGTAAATTGTCAACTTTACTAGCCATTTTACATGCACATTACCAGGAATGATCATATTTTTTTTTTTATCAAGAAAATTCACGTTAGATCCTAATACATTTTTTTCTAGTAAGACCTTTGATATTAGGGCAAAAATCGTATTCCTGATAAGAATTCTTTTATTGTTTTCTTATAAAAATATTTGATTTATGTTGTTTTAGAAACAGCACTGTATAAGATACTTAGTTTTTTCAGAGAATGTATTTTTAACATGTGTATTTTGTCTTACTGTACTGGCAGTTTTTATAGTCAAAACAAGTGAAAAAATCTACCAGTGCTGAAGAAGTAATCCAAAGTATTTAGATTACATTACTGACCTTGAGTAATCTAACGGAATATGTTATGAATTACTTTTTACAGCATGTATTCTGTAACCTGTAGTGGAATACATTTCAAAAGTAACCCTCCCGACCCTGGGTGTATTAGACATACTCAAAGCACACATGAGGATAATGATTGGAGTACATTATATTTACAGCGCTCTAGAATCACTAATTGCACATTTTCGTAGTTCCAGATATGCTTTGCTGCATTTTTCTGTAGTAAAATGTCATTGTCAACTACAAACAAAAGTTTTCCATCAGCGTTCCATCAAAATAAAGGCTTATGGGTTTATCCAGACCGCATAGCTATGCAAATGTAAATTAGCACATACAATTATTACATAAATATACTATTGTTTTATGATATAATAAGAATTTCCATAAAATTTCTTCAAAAATTATAGCGAAAAGTGGGCTGAGACCCTATTACAAAGTGGACAAAAACGGTACACAGTTAACATACATATACAATGTAAAATTGTTGTAAATCTATTTGTTCCCCCTCCACTGTATGTTTTACTGTATTTGTTTTATTTATTTAGTCTAAGTGAACACCCTTTCTTGAACAGTATTTCTATTGGCAGTAGAGAATGTTTGCCCATAACTTAATTTTGGTCAAAAGGAAATACTTTTTTTTTTTTTTTTTTAATGTTTATAATAGGGCTGCAACTAACGATTATTTTGATAATTGATTAATCTAATGATTATTAGAATGATTGTTCGATTCTTCGCAGATTATTGCAACGATTAATCATTAGCTCTTAACCGATTATTCTGCTTGTGGCCGACTTAAAAGGCTGTATTAAGCATGCTTACTAACAATGAGGACAAAATCATCTTTTAAAAATATTTCTAAATGACATTCACTGAATTAACAGGAAAAAAAAACTTTTTATTTAGTTAATTCAGTAAAGAAATTCACTGAATTTGTGTTTTCCATTTAAAATTGTCTAAAAAACTAAATACATTTACTTGAGAAGCAACATATGATATTTAGACTTGATTTAAGAGAATGTATCTTAAATATAAGTGTATTTTTTCCACTTGTTATACTTCTGCGAGTGCAGTAAAGACAAACATACATATCTTATATGCTGCTTCTCAGGTGAATGCATCTTTTTTTAAATGATTTAGATATTTTAAAATATTTTTATAATATATTTAATATTATATTCAACATTCACAAATAACAGTTTTGAATTCAGCAGTATAGCTGCTAAAGAAAATGTACGTTGTTTTAAAGGAGTTTTAGATATTTATATCGGAAAACTAGTCAAAATCAAATCAAAAACGTATATTGCAGTGTATAATGGGGAGAAGACTACCCTCTCACATCTTTCTGTTCACTTCAATCCATCTTTAGCTCACTAAAAACAAACTCTCTTATGTGTATTGCCAATTTTCTTAATGATAATAAATGCACAGTGACATATATTTTGATTCAATAAATCGCAAGCCATTGCATTCTATTCTGGCTGCATTAAGCGTGAGCTTGAGGGACGAGTGTCCCCACGCCAGAGTACGCATCAGCCGGGTGCAGTTTCAATCTCTCCCCCTTAGATCGGGACAATTACGCAACTCATAGAAGAGGCACTGACCACACAGAGAAATGCTAGTTTCGGAGTTTGTAGTTATTTACATGACCTGCTTCCTTATTTTTTTTAACTTTAAAAAGCTATAACCCATTAAATATAACTGCATTTAAGATGTAACACCGGGATGTTTCCTTTAAAGAGCTCCGGCTCCACTTATTCCACAACGAGAGTGCTTCTGAATGAACTTTTTTTTTTTTTTTTTCTTTCTTTCTTTCTTTTTACAATTACCTCATACTTTGGGATCTACATCACCTGAAGCTGTTTGGAAAGTTTAGAGTGCATCTGGACTGTGAAAATCGTTCTGCCCTAATTTAAACCCTCAAAAAATTGGCCTCATTCACTTCCATTGTAAGTGCCACACTGTATCTTTATTATTATTTTTTTTTTTAAATAAAAGGAGGGATGTCGATTGAGCTTAACTTGTACCGGACCTGGAATATTCCTTAAAGTTTGTTTTTCATTTTGAGGGAATTCATTAGAAAAGTAAACCCTTCCACTCTTTTGAATTTTTTTCACAGCCATGAATGGCTTATGCGATGAGATCAGCCTTGTTTAACAATGTCCTATTGAGCTAGTGTCAGTGAACACTTTATTCAGAGGGAAAATGTGAAGCTTCTCTGGTTTCCTCCTTCAAGCAGCGATCCTGTCATGTGCTCTTCTGCTCATTCTTTTTAAACAGACATTATAGTTTAGGCTTAGTCTTAAATTGCAATCTTGAATTGCTTCCATCTTGAATGGAAGGTGTACTTTTCTGAAATTGTTTTTCATAAATGCTGATTATGCAATTTAGATTATCAAACTCACCACTCACTGCTCACTACTTGAGTTTCATGTAGTAGAGCCATTCAGGTTTTATTCCAAAACCTGGAAGTCTAATTTGCCATGGGTTCACTCTGGATTTTCCTTTGGGTTTTTATACAAAGATCAAAGCGTCCACATTTTGTCAAGTAATGTTTGCCACAGACCTGATTTTACACATGTTGAAAAACCCCATTATAAAAACTCAGGTAAATCCCAAGGGAACCCATTATGGGTTTTTCCTGGCTCAAAATGAGGCGGAGGTGGTACCATACTGATAAAATAGTAACATTAATACGCTCCTAATGACCTGGCAACTGAATACTAGTGTTAATTTTGTCAGCTGTTTATTAATTTAGTTTTAGTCTTGGTCCTGTGTCAAATGCCCTTTTTAGTTTTTATCATATTTAGTCAACCATATCTGATTTATTTATTTTTTGGTCAAAGTTTTAGTTAATAAAGTCTGGGCATTTGAATGTAGTCAATGAAAACTGTTGACATTTTAGTAGCATTTAGTGATATTGACTTTTTAGTAACTGAACACTGTAAAAAAATTTAACCATAAGAGTATTATTCATAAGCTTTTGTCAATCTTGTCTATCCAAAACATATATATATATATATATACATACATACATACATACATACACACACAGTGGATATTAAAAGTCTACACACCCCTTTTAAAATGCCAGGTTTTTGTGCTGTAAAAGAATGAGACAAAGATAAATCATGTCAGAACTTTTTCCACTTTTAATGTGACCTATAATGTGAACATTTAAATTGAAAATCAAACTGCAATCTTTGTGGGGGAAAAGTGAAAGTTAAAAACCCTACAATAACCTGGTTGCATAACCCCGCCTTGCTGTGCTGATATTTATTTTTCTTCCTGTGCATAGGTCAAGGGAAAAAGGATACTGAAGGTTAACTAAATAATGTATTACATTTTGAAACATTGTTAGGGAGGTAGTTTTTTAGTTCTTCATAATAGCCACACTTTAATGTGATTTGTTTTCTAAATATTGCTATGCAATTTTTTTTTCTCTCTCTTGCATTAGTCTTCCTCCTCCTCACAGGAACTCCTACACCAGCTCCCCTCCCAGCCCACCCCAGATGACCTCCATCGCCTCTTCAAACATTTCAGGAGTTCCGACAGTGTGGCAGATGAGGATGGACATCCGTCACATTTCCGGCCTCGCTCACGGAGTCTTAGGTCTCTTTTTGTTGCAGAGAATGTAGTTAAATTATTTGGTGAAATCAAGCTTGCTGGCATAGAAATTGGGAAATCCCATTTGTAGCAATGACCTGTTTCATGATACAAAATTAATAAGGGGGATGAAGGATTAGTTTGGCTTACTGTATGTATTTACACAAAAGGCCAGGGCATTACTCACACACAGTCATGGACAAATGTTGAGAAATACCATATTACATAATGCTTAACAATATGCTATACTTGACACATTTGGCATGACTCATCTGGATATATTTTGTTTAGCTTTCAACAACGATTAATTAATCCTTAACTGAAAATTTGCATTAACCGAAGATAAACGATATGCATGTACTCATTATAGTTATAGTTCACCCAAAATTTTTATTTCTGCTTGCGTCATGTCATTCCAAACCCTTATGACTTTCTTATGCGGAACACAAAAAGATATGTAATAATGAATATCCCAGTCCATCTTTTCGATACAAAGGTGGTTGATAGTGACTCAAAAGTATTACAAGTCCATGAAACTCTTGTGCCATATTAAAAATGAAAATTCTCGAAATCTTAAAAATCATAATTCACTAATCCCTATGTAATTCCAAACCCATATGACTTTATATAAAAGCGACAACTTTTACCTTTGCGGTCAAAATTGACCGGCCATAGGAAATTAATAGGAAAGGCCATAATCCAGAGCAATTTTTGGTGGGTTTTGTAAAATAGAATCTATAAATCAGTCACAATGTAGAAAAAACACTCAAAGAAATTAAGGAGTGTCTCTATAAAACATCCAGAGTGTAAAACATACACACCCACTTTCTCACACACAAACTTACATGCACACAAAAATGAAGTGGTGAGACTACAGTTAAAGTCAGAAGTTTACATACACCTTAGCCAAATACATTTATCCTCAGTTTTTCACAGTTCCTGACATTTAATCGTAGAAAACATTCCCTGTCTCATGTCAGTTAGGTACACTACTTTATTTTAAGAATGTGAAATGTCAGAATAATAGTGTAGAGAGTGATTTATTTCAGCTTTTATTTATTTCATCACATTCCCAGTGGGTCAGAATTTTGCATATTTGGTAACATTACCATTAAATTGCTTAACTTCAGTCAAAAGTTTTGGGTAGCCTTCCACAAGCTTCTCACAATAAGTTGTTGGAATTTTGGCCCATTCATCCAGACAGAACTGGTGTAACTGAGTCAGGTTTGTAGGCCTCCTTGCTCGCACATGCTTTTTCAGTTCTGCCCACAAATTTTCTATCGGATTGACTTTGTGATGGCCACTTCAATACCTTGACTTTGTTGTCCTTAAGCCATTTTGCCACAACTTTGGAGGTGTCCTTGGGGTCATTGTCCATTTGGAAGACCCATTTGTGACGAGCTTTAACTTCCTGGCTGATGTCTTGAGATGTTGCTTCAAAATATCCACATAATTTTCCTTCCTCATGATACCAGCTATTTTGTGAAGTACACCAGTCCTGCAGCAAAGCACCCCCACAACACGATGCTTCCACCCCCATGCTTCTCGGTTGGGATAGTGTTCTTCGGCTTGCAAGCCTCACCCTTTTTCCTCCGAACATAACGATGGTCATTATGGCCAAACGGTTCAATTTTTGTTTCATCAGACCAGAGGACATTTCTCAAAGTAAGATCTTCGTCCCCAATGAGCACTTGCAAACTGAAGTCTGACTTTTTTTATGGCAGTTTTGGAGCAGTGGATTCCTCCTTGCTGAGCAGCCTTTCAGGTTATGTTGATATAGGACTTGTTCTACTGTGGATATAGATACCTGTCTGCCTGTTTCCTGCAGTATCTTCACAAGGTCTTTTGTTGTTCTAGGATTGATTTGCACTTTTCGCACCAAACTACGTTCATCTCTAGGAGACAGAATGCGTCTCCTTCCTGAGCGGTATGATTGCTGCGTGTTTCCACAGTGTTTATACTTGCAAACTGTTGTTCGTATAGATGAACATAGTACCATCAGGTATTTGAAAATGAACCAGACTTGTGGAGGTCAACAATTTTTTTTCTGAGGTCTTGGGTGATTTCTTTTGAATTTCCTATGATGTCAAACAAAGAAGCACTGAATTTGAAGGTAGGCCTACAGGGTACACCTCCAATTGACTCCAATTAAAAAATTGACTCCTATCAAAAGCTAATTGCCTAAAGGCTTGACATAATTTTCTGGAATTTTCCAAGCTGCTTAAAGGCACAGTTAAGTTAGTGTATTTAAACTTCAGACGCACTGGAATTGATAGTCAATTAAAAGTGAAAAAATCCATCGGTAAACAATTGTTGGAAAAATGACTTATGTCATGCACAAAGTAGATGTCCTAAACAACTTGCCAAAGCTATAGTTTGCTAATATGAAATCTATGGAGTGGTTAAAAAAAATAGTTTTATTGACTTCAACCTAAGTGTATGTAAACTTCTGATTTCAACTGGATAACAGTGCATTATTCTGAAATTTGTCAAATACATTTATAAATTGGTCACAATGCAGAACATACATACACAGAAATTAAGGGGTTGAGACCCACAATGCACAACATACACACCCAAACACACACACAAACATGGAAATAAATGGGTGAGACTAAAACTAGCTGAAGGCAGAACACACAACCCAACACATACACAATCACACACTCTGCATGTGCGAACATGAGCACACACATACACATAAATAGGTGAGACTGACACAGCCAGGAATGAGAATGCAGAATACCCACATGTACGCATGTAAACACAGAAAAAAAAAAAGATCAAACAACATATTCTGAAAAAATTACATCTTCACTGTGGGGAAGTTTGGTGCATGGCCTCATTGTCCCATCTTTTCAAATTGAGAAATTTACATGTATATAAGATCCAAATAGCATAAAATCCTAAAAAAAAAAAAAAAAAAATGGCTTAATTTTATTGGTATTACTCTGGAGAATAAATAATTCTATAATTTTTATTCCGGTAATACAGAGCCTTTTTGAAATTATTAGGAGGGTTAATGAGTATCCCGGTCCGTCTATTCAGTACAATAACAGTCTATTGTGACTCACTTAGTCCATGCAACTCTTGCGTCATATTCCAAGTCTTACGATAGGTTGTGGTAAGACACAACATGAAATGTTAGCAATTTTTTTATTTAAATCATGACATCTTTTGTGTGTTTACAGTGGCTTCAGTGTTCACACAAGAACTCGTGTTGTTTAGTGAACAATTGTGTCACTGTGAATGAGCTTCTTTCATGCACTTATGAATGTGCAATGGGCGTCAAGATTTTTTTTTAAATAATAAAAATGATGAACCGTAAATCCAATTCAATTTGATTGAAGTACTACCTTGTTTTGTAGCCCTGGCAGGACATGTGGGTCCTTCGATAATGAGATTGTGATGATGAATCATGTCTACAAAGAACGGTTCCCGAAGGTATTTGAGACATTTAAATGTAGTTTTCATCATGGACATAAACACCTCTGGGTATAATGTCATTATACGTTGTTTACTTTGTTACAATTGTGGCTGTGGGAAAATTGATTGCATGATTGTGCCACACAAAACAAATGACAATTGGCACCTATGCAGTCTTAACAGTGTTTCATCACTCTTCCAGGCTACAGCTCAGATGGAGGGGCGATTGCTGGCAGTGATTGAAGACTTCTGTCCAGACAGTGCTCCTCCTCTTGCTGATGGACTGCTGGGCTTCATTCAGCACCAGCTGGTCGAGCTTGTGCGGGACTGTCTGGAGAAGTCCAGAAAGGGCCTCATCACATCTAGCTACTTTGTGGAACTCCAGCAAAAAATAGAAAATTTGCTGCATGAGGTATAAACATATTCCACACCTTTGCATGTTTTAATCTCAGTTTGACATTTCCATTTAACACAAAAGGGATTTAATTTTTTGTGATTTACACTTTCATAGTTCGCAACAACATGACCATGCTGAGGTTTCAAGGAATAGTTCACACAAAATGAAAATTCTGTTATTACTTACTCATGTCATTCCAAACCTGTACGCTGTTACAGTAATTTTTCTGCGAACACAAAAGTTTAATTAAGAATCGTTACATTGTTCTTGCTACAGTATTCAGTCACAGTTCTCCAAAAAGGACAAAAAACAACAACAGCAACATAGCAGTATCATAAAATAGTCCACACGACTTGCCCGCTGTATTCGAAGTTTTCTGAAGCCATACAGTAGCTTTGTGTGAGGACCATATTCAATTTGAAGTTGTTATTCAAAGACAATCTTCAGCTCTGCCATAGCTCTCAAATATGATTGTCATTTGTGAAGACAAAAAGGTTTCCTGAAAGCCCTGCATTGTATCTATGCAAAGATTTGCCCCTGTGCGTTTGTTTTAAAATAAACTGCCATTTTTTATTTCTCATACCAAGCTGCTGTTATTATGTGAGGTTCTGCAGCATTATACTGCAGCCTTGTAAAACCAGTCATGTTAAGGCTATGAAGGGAGTGATGGTTAATTATGGCAAGTATAAGTCTGTTTCGTCTCACTGAGGAGCTTTTGCTTCACACTTTTGAAGTCCTGAATAGCAAATGGAGGGAAGAGGCTGATCAAATTAAGCAAGAGGAAACCGGTTATGGTGCAACAAATTTCATTAAACTTTCCAATGGATAGTTTGTGTGCAGGATAGAGTCTGTGTGCATGATTTTAAATTACATGTTTGTCTAATGTCTGTGTGCATGATTTTAAATTACATTTAAAACATTTTAACATTTGTCTAATGTTATTGGCACTTACAGGGTTTTCATGGACTTGTTCCAAGATTACTTTTCTTTACTTTTCTTTTACTTTTCATTACTTTTTTCTTTTCTTGTCCCCTCTTTACTTTTGATAGCTATCACAGTGAATTGGGTCACTTATTTCTGTAACTTTTACCATGTGAGAACTTATTTTGCCTCAGGTTAACATCACCCAGACATCATGCAAAGATGTAGGTTGTTTTGTTTTTTGGACTTGTATAATCTATTTGCATTAGCTCTGTTTGTGGTCTGTTCCCTTAGGCTTATGAACGCTCCGAGAGTGAGGAAGTGACTGTTATTGCCAAACTCGTGAAGAAGATTCTCATCATTATTTCCAGGCCTGCAAGACTCCTGGAATGTCTGGTAAAATGACAATAACCTCTGCAATTCTGGATCTAAAACACATTATTTACAAACTGTGTACACACACTTGCAGTATTTTTGGGTAAAGCCATTGAGCAAACATTTTTGCATAGAAATCATGATTTATCATAGGTTTGCACTTTTATTTTTAAATTTAGGATAAAACTTAGAACTAACTTAAATCAAATGCATGGAAAAACTGTTAGCCTTAGAAACATGCCAAAATGTTTGAATATACATATTATTATTGGTAGAAAGTCAATGTCTTTCTCAGGGCTGATTCCTGACATTAAGGGTGTTCCTAAATGCTAAGAACACGTTCTTGTGAAAATCAGTCTTGTCTAACTAGCTTGAAAGAGTGACATATGACACGAGGACGTAAAGTAAACCTATACGAGTTTTGAAATGTGCTGCAATATGTAGATTCAACAACCTCTTAACCTCTTAACAAGAAAGGAAGAATGTAAAAATAACAGACCTTGAGAAACAGCTCAAGTCTCTTGGCAAAATTTATGTTGGTCTTCGTTCATGAACTTGATGACTGATTTATTAATTTCATTCTCAAACAAGGGTAACAATACATTCAGTTCATTCCGAACGAGATGTCTCATCTCGTTCAGACTCAAATGACTGACTATTAGTACTGGTAAAGGATGTATTTGGTCAGTGGGTCAAACCAATTAAATCCTCCTTTACAGCTAGCACTTGAATGCTATTGGCTAACGTTGTAGTCAGTATTTAAAATCTTGACAAAGCAACACAAATGGAATTTACATGTCTACAAAAGTACGAAGACACTTGCCACAAACGATTTTGTCACAAATGACAAGAAAGCAGGTCTTATTTTTCTTATGTTTTGTCAAATGCTGGGCTTTCTATTCGTAATTAATGTCATTTCAACTGTATAGTCTTCAGTCATTTTTACACATTCATTAATTGGGGATTATGTGCATACCTAAACTCAGCAAAAAAAGAAACATCCCTTTTTCAGGATTCTGTATTTTAAAGATAATTTAGTAAAATCCAAATAAATTCTACAGACCTTTAATGGAAAGGGTTTAAACACTGCTTTCCATGCTTAAACAATGAATGCACATGCACTTGTGAAATGATTAAGACACCAACAGTTTACAGATGGTAAGGGATTGAGGTCACAGTTAATATAACTTAGGACACTAAAGAGACCTTTCTACTGACTCTGAAAAACACCAGAAGAAAGATGCATAGGGTGCCTGCTCTCCTGCGTTAACATGCCATAGGCATGTTGCATGGAGGCCAAGGCAATAAACTGCAATGTCCATAATGTGAGACGCCTAAGACGGCGCTACAGGGAGACAGGAAGGACAGCTGATCATCCTTGCAGTGACAGACCACGTGTAACAACACCTGCACAGATTCAGTACATCCGAATATCACACCTGAGGGACAGATACAGAATGGCAACAACAACTGCCCGAGTTACACCAGGTCCTTACCAAACATCACTGGCAACAGTGTCACCTATGGGCACAAACTCACCTTTGCTGGACCAGATAGGACTGGCAAAAAGTCCTCTTCACTGACAAGTCACAGTTTTGTCTCACCAGAGGTGATGGTCGGACTTGCGTTTATCATCGAAGGAATGAACGTTACACCGATGCCTGTACTCTGGAGCGGCTACGATCGGAGGTAGAGGGTCCATCATGGTCTTGGGCAGCATGTCCCAGCATCATCGGACTGTCATTGTTGTCATCACAGGCAATCTAAAAGCTGCGAGTTACCGGGAAGACACCTCCCTCATGTGGTACCCTCCTGAAGGCTCATCCTGACATGACCCTCCAGCATGACAATGCCACCAGCCATACTGCTCGTTCTGTGCATGATTTCTTGCAAGACAGGAATGTCAGTGTTCTGCCATGGCCAGGGAAGAGCCTGAATCTCAATCTCATTGAGCACGTCTGGGACTTGTTGGATCGGAAAGAGAGGGCTAGGACCATTACCCCAAATAAATGTCCGGGAACTTGGCAATGCCTTGATGGAAGAGTGGGGTAACATCTCAGAGTAAGAACTGGCAAATCTAGTGCAGTCCAAGAGGACGAGATGCACTGCAGTACTTAATGCACCAGATACTGACTGTTTCTTTTGATATTGACCCCCCTTTGTTCTATTTCTGTTTGTCACGTGTCTGTGAAACATGTCTCAGTTGTTGAATTTTTTGTTCATTCAAATATTTACACACGTTAAGTTTGCTGGAAATAAAAGCAGTTGAAAGTGAGAGGACATTTCTTTTTTTGCTGAGTTTATAAACTTGTCTTAGTGCATTTCACCCCTTTCTCTGCTTGTTGAACACAATTGAATTTTGACACTCGACTTGAATGCTATTGTCTTGTGTTAAAGACAGTCTTCTTTACAGACATGAAAAGCCACCAAAGCAGTATCACATTGAGCTCATTGGCTTCAAAAGGAAGAAACTCTATATTCTATAAAGGAAGAAAAATATGAGTCCGTGTATGGTGGGGAATGAGTGATTCGTTCAAAAAGACAGATTTGTCCATGAACAAAACATCACTACATCCAATTAATTTTGGAGTCCCCCGGCAATACAGAAGCCCAAGGCCTACGCTGCCTATAGCTAGCACTGGCCCTTGTCTTATTTCAGATTAACAGAAATTTCTTGCGTTATAGCTCAATCTGGAAGCATTTCTGCATAAACATATAACCAATCGTGTGTAGTGTAGGTCTATATAAAAGGCCTATGTTTATTTTGTTTCTACTGCATCTTCTTATATGGAGATGGTTTCGGTATGTATTATGTTAATTACTAACTACAGGCATGCACTCCCTTGTTTAGAATAGTCTGGATTCATCAAAATTAAGATCAAATTTATGTAGGTATGGGCCTTTTGTGAAGATGAATCTAGCTTTTGTAATGTGAAGACATGCTCTCAATCTAATGCCATTTATATGACGCAAAGATAATTTGTCTTTTTACAGGAGTTTGACCCTGAGGAGTTTTATCAACGGCTCGAAGTTGCAGAAGGCCAGGCAAAAGTTGGCCAGGTTATCAAAACAGACATCCCTCGATACATTATCAGCCAACTGGGTCTCACTCGTGACCCCCTGGAGGGTAAAATGTCATCTTGTGATCTATACTGCACCCTCAAATTCAGCATGTATTTTTGTCTATTGCCTTATTTTGATGGGAATAATTTGCCCTTTGGAGGTTAGGTAAATTTGTGTTTCATTGAAATGCCATTTTGAAAACCAATCCTGTCCAAATAGTGCTAATGTTGTAAAATGTAATTAAATATTCCCTTGAGGCAAATCAACAATATTCTCGTCTTTGGGTTTAGAAATGGTGCAGCTTGAGCAAAACAACTCGGGCAGCCCAAACAAAGAATTGGATGACACTGCAGAGGTAAGAAAATAAAGCAAAATACTGACAGTCATTTATTTACCATAGAAATTCAACCAAATATGCATCGAGTGTCCTGTCTCCTATTTGTACCTCAGAATCATCCTGGAAGTACAACACATCGAAGAAAACCTCTGGAAAGAGATTTTGAGACCATAAAGCTCATCAGCAATGGTGCTTATGGGTGAGCTGATAATTATTGCAATTTTCATCAAAGGAGATATCTCTTGACTATTAAATAATACATAAGCCATGACTGAATCTAAAGTATTTGGAATTTAGGTCACCAGATGACTCAGAATGTAGATCAGATTTGATCCTAATTTGAGGGTTGACTCACAGGGCTGTGTACTTGGTGCGTCACCGTGGGACACGACAACGGTTTGCCATGAAGAAGATCAACCGGCAGAACCTGATCCTGAGGAACCAGATCCAGCAGGTGTTTGTGGAGCGAGACATCCTGACTTTTGCAGAGAACCCCTTTGTGGTCAGCATGTTCTGCTCTTTTGAGACACGACGCCACCTCTGCATGGTTATGGAATATGTAGAGGGTGAGTCAGAAGTGTATTTCTGTTGCAAATGTGTTCCTAATCATATGACTTAAATGCAACCTTTCTCATTTATACTGTCTTGGTTTTCAACTAAAACATATTTTTTGATGTTTTCACACTTGGCCATGTGAGTTAACTGACCAATCTCTCATTCATTAACTGACTGTAACGCGGGGTTAATATGGGCAAGGAGAAGGCGAGGTCAATATAAATAATATTTTAATAAAGAACTTAAAACAAAAGCACAAACACACACACAATGGATATGTCCGTAAACGATCTCTCTCTCTCTCTAACCATCGTCACCGGCCGCCTTTATCCCTTGCGCGCACCATCAGGCCGATTGGGGACCGGGCATGCGACATTCCAGCCCGGCTCCGCCCCCCCTCCACTCCACACTGACCAATCGAAATGGATATTCAAAATCACGCAGCATCATCTGCTTCCATCCAAAATGTGACCAAAAAATTATTCTGCATTCATAACCAATCATTATAAGAGGTAAACATTCGAGCCCATCAGCTTGCAGTGTGACGTTAACACATCATCAATCTTGCTTGTGTGTAATGTGACCGGTGAAGAGAAATGTAAAAAAATGGCTAAAATATAGATTAAATAAAAATTATTGGAATATCTAAAAACAGTGGATGACTGAACGACAGGATCATATATACTGTAAATTCAACTCGTGAGGCAGTGTTGGATTGAGTTCGCTTCACACATACGGTATTAGGTGAATAGGTGTAACACAGGGATCAAGGTAGTCGCAAGGAGAATCAATTCAATGCAAGTGAGTGGTAACCAGACCTTTCAAGCTCCAAAAATAACTTAAAGGCTACATAAAATTAATCCATATGACTCCAGTGGTTTAATCCATATGATAGCTATATGATAGGTGTTGGTGAGAAACCGATCAATATTGAAGTCCTTTTTACGTTAAATCTCCACTTTCACTTTCACATTATTTTATATTTTGAAAGATTGTTTAGTAAAAAAATATTTAAATATTGATCTGTTTCTCTCTCACACCTATCATATCACTTCTGAAGTTATAGATTTAATCACTGGCACCTTATGGATTACTTCTATGTGGCCTTCATGTGATTATTGGAGCTTCAAATGTTTGACCACCTTTCACTTGCGTTGTAAGGACCTACAGAGCTAAAATATAGTCATACACATCTGGGATGGCATGAGGGTGAGTAGCATTTAAATTTTTGGATGCACTATCCCTTTAAAAATCAGTTCTTGCCTTCTCATTCAAATTACACATAAATAACGATTAACAACAAGAGTTAAAATGAAAGTCAATAAACAAATAAACAAAATAAAGTGCCAAATAGATATGCGCAGTTGTAACCTCCACCAGGTGGTCAGATGGACACACTCTGCCTGTGTTTCACGTGGGCCAACCTTCTGCAGAGAGAAGCTATCCTATTAACTGTTAGTATGTTAAATCAGTTGATAGAGAGAGAAGCCCCTGCGTCATTTAACTCTCCTGTCTGGGAAACTTTTTCTTTATGCAGTCAATTAAAACGGCGATGGTCAAAAAAAAACATTTACAAAATAGGCACTATGCAGACATTGCTCGACGCGAGTGCCATATACTGGTAATACATTGATATTTGATTAGCAATTTATGATGACATCACCTGAGGATATATAGCGCGCTGTGCGCAACGAGCCACAGGTAAGCCCAAAACTACACACAGACACACTCCCTTCCATCTATAAGCAGGCACTCATTGCTAGTTCAGACAGACATGAAACAAGAACTAAAGCACTAGGCTTGTTCATATCCAAAATTATGTTGCCCTTGCCCTTACTCCGTTGATGAAGATGTGGGATTTCAAACACTATTCTTCACAATTTTCTGACTGAGGATAAAGTGAGTGACTTTATTGCTCACTTAGTAAAAAATGAGGAGGCCATGCCTCTAGTTCAGCACCAATTGGACAAATCTTACCCTGCGACATGTAAGCCAGGTCAATCACATCAACGATCCAGTGAGAAAGTCTTTGCTTGGAGATGGATATTCCTTTTGTGCGCCCTCCATAGCCCACAAAGAGCTGATCAGACCGTCTGAACTGGTGGGTGCATTCAGTGTATGTGTGTAGCGCCCACACAGGGCATAACAAATGCAAGGATTGTTCCTCATCTGAATTAAATGGAGGGAAGAAGGCTTGAAGGTGAACCACCTGCGCTCTGAAGCGCGTGGTTAGAACCTTAGGCACATTTTCCTAAGGTTAGGCCTTTTCTGGGTTTGACAATGACATTTGAAAGATCGGGACCAAACTCCAGAATTGAATTGTCTATTGATAGTGCATGTTTATGTGGCACATGCGAGTGTCTTGTGCATTTGCAATGAGCGCTATATTCTTTTTTGCATTTATTGCATTTTTTTTATTGCATTCATTTGAATGTGAGACACAGAAACAACATTTTGATCAATATTGTGAACAGCAATATTCCTTTTCTGACAAACAGCAGTGGGGAGATGGAGAACAGTGTTGTGTGTCTCCAATCGAGCCTTCTGTAGAGCAGATCCGGAGGGATCAGCAAGCTCTGCATTCTGCTTCAAAGGGCTGTGCCTGCCAGGATTGTTTTTGCTGTGTGCGGGGGTTTCCCCGGCTTGCATGGCCTCCCCGGTGGCACTGAGGTAGCAGGCATGGGGCTCTTAGCTGGGTGCTGGATCGACATAAATTGTCTCATAGCCTGTGAGTGTTGCTGAGCCGCAATGTAACGCTCGGGAAAGTTAACCACATGGCCGCCGAAGAGGCCAGCTGCAGACACTGGAGCATCCAACAGAGTGGCTTTTTTCCTTGTCACGCATTTCCGTGAGGGTCAGACTGATGTGTAGATCCAGAACTACCAGGTTACTCATTGACTTGCTAATTGCCTGTGCAGTGACTTTCGTGGAACGCAGCGCTAAGTCTGTCACAGTGCAAAACTTTTTGAATGTCTCTGGATTATAGCCTTGCTCGCCAATTTGGTTGAGGATAGGCCATCGCGTGGAGTGCTGAACCAGCTTGGCCCACCGTTGAGTATGCTCTTCCAGCCAGTGCGGACATCAGTTGGCACGGCTTGGAAGGATGAATGTGGAGTGATTTCCACGCCCTGCTACTTTCCTTCCAGAGGTGTTCTGCTACCACCTCCTCCACAGGGGTAGTTGGGCATAAACTTTTTCTTCCCTGTGATCCACATTTGAGAGGATGAAATCGCTGCTCTATATATGCTATATACTATATATGCATGCAAAATATCACAATTGCTAATAAGGATACACAACTCCTGCCAAAGCGCTGCGGGGAATAAGGAAGCTGAAATGGCCCATATGCGTTAGCAGAACACAATGTTAAATTTACTAAGTCGTAAGGGAACCATGGTTTTTCTATAGTAATATTGTGGTAACCATGACTGTAATAATAAGGACCGTTGTCACCATGGTTTTCTTAGTTGAAATCATCGTTTGGTTTTAAGTAGTAATAATGTAGCCATATAGTAAACATGGTTTTACTATAGCAGGGGGTCGGCAACCTTTTTGATATGGAGTGCCATTTTTTATTTTATTTATTTTCCTTGTCAGTGACTGTGCAAACCCAACTCAAAGTCACGCAGAGGGGTATTTACTAGCACAGAAGCAACAGCGAGAGAGGAGCAGGCTATTTTATTTTTTATTTTATTTATAAGTTATTTGCACCTGCATTCCAATCTTCATGTAATCCTTCCTCATGATCCGCATGTTTTCATCAGCTGAATGGGAGGCTAATGTGTGCCATAGGTTGCCGACCTCTGTACTATAATAATATTGTAGTAGCCATGACTGAAGAGATTATGACTGCAGTCACCACAAGTTTTGATACAATTAACCATTGTTTTACAACAGTAATACTGTAGTTTCCATATAGTAACCTTGATTTTAATATAGTATTGTAACAATGTTAATTTTATTGTTACTATGATTTTACTACATACTACAATATTTAAACTATGGTTACTGTAGTGAAGGCAAATCTCTTTAAGTATCTGTAACCAAATAGAATATTTTTACTTTGGATTTGGCAATAATTTTTTTTTTCCCTGAACACAACAAATACCGAACTGTACCGAAACCGTGATACAAACCGAACAGTGAGAAATTTGAACTGTTACACTCCTACTGAATTGATCAAACTTTTTGGTGATAGGAAAGATTACAACACATCGGTAGTTATCTAGATATTTTAAAATATCTGTGTACAGGAGCATAATCAGCCAAAAACAAATTATACAACATGCCATTTAAACCCACTGCAGTCTTTATCAGTTTGATTTGTCAAAACTGTTTTACATCCCTGGAAAAGTCCTTCAAGGACCGCCACTGATCACTTTGCTAGTCACGACAATTGAGTTTGGAAAACCACTTTCATTCACAAACAAACAAACCGAACTCAGTCAAATGTACTCGGGCTAAGAAAAGCTCTAGTGTAAAGTACCCTGAAAGTGATCTTATCCTTGCAGGTGGAGATTGTGCCAATTTGCTTAAGAATATGGGTCCTTTGCCAGTGGACATGGCCAGAATGTACTTTGCAGAGACTGTTCTTGCTCTAGAATATCTTCATAATTATGGCATAGTCCACAGAGATCTCAAACCCGACAAGTAAGAGCTGCTTGATTACAAAATCTAATCCTGCAGTTGTAATGCATGACTACACATCCTGCAGATATTGCATTCATGGTGATTGTTTCCTGTTTTCAGCTTGCTCATTACATCTATGGGACACATTAAACTGACTGACTTTGGTTTGTCAAAAATTGGTTTAATGAACATGACTACAAACCTGTATGAGGAACACATGGAGAAAGACACAAGAGAGTTCATTGATAAACAGGTTAGTCTACCTTTATATGCCTGACACACCACAAAGTATGTAATAGGTTCCATTTTGTATTTTTTTCACCTTCATGTCACTCCAACCCTGTATTTTTTTTCTGTCTTCCATGAAACACAAAGGAAATGTTAGGTGGAATGTATGAACAGCTCTTTCCCATACAATAATGGCAAACTCTTAAAAAGGAGAAAAAAAGCACCATATACGTTCATACACACTCATATGAGCATAGCCATTGTTCATGTGACATAAAAGAACCAATGATGTTTGGCATGACAAACATGATGGAAAGACCCAATCTTCAAATGCCAAGTTTACATTTTGGTCTATTACTCACAGTGTTATGGTACAACTTCAGAAGATTTGGAATATAGTGCGTGAGTTCTATGAACTACTTTTATGATAGTTTTATGGTGCTTTTTTGGTCCTTTGGGAGCTTGACATTCAACATCCCCTTTTGAGAAAGAACCGTTCAGACATTCTGCCCAACATGAAACACAAATACAATAAAATGTGGTTGGAATGACATAAAAGTGAGTAATTTTTACATTTTACATTGTCCCTTTGTTGTTTTTCAAGGTCTGTGGTACTCCAGAATACATTGCGCCAGAGGTGATCCTGAGGCAAAGTTATGGTAAACCTGTGGACTGGTGGGCTATGGGCATTATCCTGTATGAGTTCTTGGTTGGCTGTGTCCCTTTCTTTGGAGACACACCAGAAGAGCTCTTTGGCCAGGTGGTCAGTGGTAAGAATTATAACAGAATGCTCTTATATATAGAGTTACTTACCTTGTTTATACTGTATATTGTGTTCATGTGTGTCCCTCTTATGTCATAGATGAAATAGAGTGGCCAGAGGGTGATGATGCATTGCCTGCTGATTCTCAAGACCTTATCACAAAACTGTTGAGACAAAGTCCCTTGGAGCGCTTGGGAACTGGCAAGTGTTTTTATAGAGTTTAGCCTTAATAAATGGCTGTTTATTAACGTGATAAACATCCAAAATTAAGGAATAATGTCAACCGATAACTTTAGCAAAATAAACATTGACAGTATGAAGTTTACGGTTACTTTACCATGCTAATCAACAGGTTTTTATTAGAGATAAATATTTTACTGCTTATTACACGTCCACTAACCAAATAATAAGGCCAGAATGGACATGACATATTGATTTGAATTTAAGTTATTTTATTATGTGTGAAGAAAGAGACCTGCAGTAATATGAGAGACTAGCACAGTTGTGTAGGGAATTGGTTGCCTGGGACAACTGTCAGTTATACAGATTAGCTGTCATGATATAAAAGTATTTGACTGCTGAATGCTGCGATTGACCAGTATCTCAGAGAACTGTATTAGAATTATTTTATCTTTAATATAGTCAGACGATTGATTGTGATGTAATATACAGGTGGAGTGGCTGAAGTCAAATATCACATCTTTTTCCATGGTCTGGACTGGAGTGGACTGCTGAGACACAAAGCAGAGTTCATTCCACAGCTTGAAACTGAAGATGACACAAGCTACTTTGACAGTAGGTGGCTCCTTTGTTTCTTGTTATACCTTTTTTTCTGAATCAGTAATATCCTGTAGAGGTAACTGAACTGTCTATTAATCTGCTGTCCAGCACGTTCTGACCGCTACCACCACTCCGAGGAAGACGATGAGACAAACGATGATGAATCTTATCAGGAGATCAAATTCTCGTCCTGCTCGCATCGCTTCAGCAAGGTAAAATAGCTGAATGTGCATGACATTATCTTATAGTGATGCCTGTCTGTTGGTTAAAATTATAAACTAGCATTTTCCATTTTGTTATCAAGCAGAGGTCAAGTTAGGACTTGTTTTGTCATGTGAATCAGGTGTACAGTAGCTCGGAGCAGCTGGCTTCTCCCTCCAACTTGAGCCTGTCCTCCTCAGAGAGGAGCTGTAGTGAAGAGAAGGATGACAGATGGGATGGTCATTCAATACTTTCTCCAGGAGACACCCCTAGACAGCTGCCAAGTAGTGACGTGAAGCAAGATTCCCACAGGGGCAGGTGAGCAAAAGGGATTATGTTCAGAATGACTATTTCTGCAGTATATAGTATACATAGTATGTATACTAGGCATATTAAGCACATTTTCTTTATGCATAAAGTACACAGATTGCATACTACAACAGAGCAAACTGCATGGAATCTGTATCCCACAGGGAAATGCGCTCGACCTTCCATTTTCAGTGTGATTGATTACAACATGCATTTTTACCATCTGTTTTTGTCTCATTTAATCAGGTTACCAGAAGTTAAAGGGTTTAGTACAAGTTAATCCCAATCCCAACAGCATTTGTGGCATAATGTTGATTACCACAAAATTAGTTTAGACATGTCCTTTTCTTTAGAAAATAAAAAATCTGAGTTACAGTGAGGCACTTACAATGGAAGTGAATGGGGCCAATCCATAAAAGTTCAAATACTCACTACTTGAAAAGTATAGCCACAAGACATAAACAATATGCATGTTGTTGACATGATTTTAGTGTGATGAATTTGCTACTATCCTTTTCTGTGTGGAGTTATTTAGAATTTTACTACTTTGTTGCCATGACGATATAATGTCAACTAACCCTAAAACGACGATTTAAACAACTTTACAGCTCAAACAAAACATGCTTTTTAAGCTTTACATTTCTGCCTTTAAACCCTCCAAAAATTGCCACAAATGCTGTCGATTGAGCTTAACTTGTATTAAACCATAATATTAATTAAAGACACAAAATTACAATAAAAATGAAATATGACCATTATCATTTCTAAGTTGATAACTGGACTTATATGCAAAACGATAAAGTAGTGTGACAACAACGTAGCATTCAACTGTTAAAAGCATTATAAAATGATGTTTTTACAAGCAATAAGGATGTGTCTATCATTCATAATTTTAACTTGAGTGAAGATATTTTTCACAAGTTATTTTTGAAATGCTGTTTGTTTGATTATAGTTGAAGTTTGTTCTTATCTCTTCTCACTCAGCCCAAGTCCAAGGCCAAGAGCATCATCCACAAGTCCTTTCATTCTAAACAGCACTCAGAGCCTTGAGGCAATGCCACATTTTGCCTTTCCTGAGGATGAAGGTTAGAATTTTTTAGTACAGGTTTTAATCTAGTTTTTGGTGAAATTAAAGGTGCTGTATGCGATTTGTAACGTTTGCGTTTGTGTCATCTTGGACCTACAGTGACAACTAGTGTCGTGGATGCAGTATCATTTAAAATCAATAGTTTTGCCATTGTATAAATTAACTATTCACAGTCAGCCATTATTAATTTAATCCAAGAGTGGGTGTCCAATATCAAGGTTGTTACTGAGATTAAGTGAGTAATATCTTGCTGATCATGTGACACTAGAGGTCTGCAACCTGACCTGGGCCCAATGGGACACGAGAACCTGATGAGTTTCAGACTGGGTTCGGGTTATTTTTTCAAGTAGGACTTAGAGTTGGGGTTTGTAACTAATGAAAAAATAAACAGGCCTACCAAAGTTGTTTCGCACACGCGCTCTTACACACAGACACGCACGAATGGACGAGTTCACATCAAACTTGTTTTTGCACTCATATGTTCTGTTTCCCCATTGTTTTCCCCAAGAAACCTTGACAAGATTCAACTCTCTGAACAATTTCAGGCTGTATAGAGGGGACTGTTGTATTGTTTCATTATTCCAGATTGTTCTGCACCAAGCAAAGATCCAGCGAATAAAGGACTGCTGTGCCTTCTTAAAACTGTATATGATTACGATTTCAATACTGTTACGAACGTTGCCTATATGCTTACATAAAATACATCCTATTGCAACGGTACTTGCTAGGAGAAGAAATGATAAAGATAGTGAATGATTTCGGGATCGTTTAGGCCACACGGTCTCCGGTACTGGTCAGGTTCGGGTTTAATTTTAATGCCTGTGCAGACCTCAACCTCACACACGTGCTCTTGACGTGCACATCCACTGTTGTTTTTCCACATTCGTCTCCTATTGTTTAGCAGTGATTTCATCTTCTTCTAGTGCTTCTTCGTAAAAGCAATGGCTTAACTAAATAATTCCGGGCACAGAGTTCAAAGACTCGCAGTTAGAAAAATCGGGCTTGATCACCCTGCTGATGATGAAATTGGCATCACATGTCCAATACGTGTATGCTTGGCGTTGGCGTCTGACTGAAGTATACTTTGGGCTTTAGCCTTTCTAGAACTTCCACGAGACTAAGCTGTTGAATTAGACACAGCCCTTCTTTTCAAAACACCCCCCTCCAAAAATAGCACTGATGTCGTGGTGGTTAAACATGACAGTAGCAAAATGGCACCCTCCGCTGACATCTGTTATGAATCTAAAGTTGACATTAAACCTGAATGATCTGCTTCAACTACTACACGATGAGAATGTGCAAAATGATTGACAGGCAGAATGAAAATCAAAGTCTTCTGATTGGCTGATCAGAGAATGTGTCCATGGCCCACATCACATTTTTGTTTGCTCTTTACACATTTTAGTGCTGTCACCGGTGAGATATCTCAGGGCACTTATTTCAGTTATATCTTTCAGGGGGAAGGAAAATATTCTCCATACCATTCTGTAATAAAATCACTTCTAGCACCTTTAAAGGCCAGCAAGTTAATTGGCAAGCCTGAAAATGTTTTTGCATATTTGTATTTTTTAGAAGGACTTGTCTCAAATCTCCGGCGAATTCGTCTGCGCAGCAACTCTACTGGAACAAAGCCTGCTAGTCGCAGGAACCACAAGGGCCCACGTAGACTTGGACTCCAACAGGAGACCCCCGAGAAGCCAAGATCCCCTTTTACATGCAAAGTCCCAAAATCTGCGTCTGCATCTGGCCTGTCTCTCATTGTCACAGCAGGTACTGCGAGCTCCACTAAGATGTTTCATGCAGACTATGTACCATCATGTTGAAAGATCATGTGATTTAAAACTAGAAGATGGTTTCAAGAGAACAATGAACTGTTGAGAGGAACCGAAGTGAAAGAAGATTAAATTAATTGATAAAACAACATTTGTTGGTATCAGATTTTTGGGCGTTATTAATAGGTCAGTGCTATAGATACTGTAAGGTCACTATTTCCTTTATTTTTATACAGATGACATCCCTGGTGGGATCCAGACAAGCCCCATGTCCTCACACTCCCTCTCATCCTACCCTTCATCTCGGGACTCTTCCCCCAACCGAGACCTCTCTCTCAGTGTCAGAAGCCTTCGTCCTCCTGTAGTCATCCACAGCTCTGGGAGGAAGTACGGCTTTGCAATCCGTGCTATTCGGGTCTACATGGGGGACACGGATGTCTACACGGTGCACCACATTGTCTGGGTAAGTATTATTAGATGTAATGTGAATTACAGTCCATCTTATTACATTGTTAATTTGTTATGAAATGGATAATTCTGATTGAATGAGCTCTCACATTCTATATTAATGTACAGAATTGCTACCATTAGAAAAATGAACTAGATTACTTGGCAGAAGAATTACTTAAGCCGATAATTATAAATAATGAATGTAACTATTGAACACTGGTGTCTTTCAACATAGTGCTGTTACCACCGTTTCATAAAAGCAATATGCCACTTGAGTCTGAGTGTCTAAATCCCCTAACCTGAGACAAAATTACTGTAATGTACAGTCTCTCCTGGATTATTGCTTAGTTAAACATATTTAGTGACATGAAAATAAGAGTCCAGTATATAAAAAAAGTGATATGTGACAAGTGTTAATCTTGTCGAATAGCATTTAATAAAAAAATATTAGTAGTGTTACTGTTTGACACGTTTTTGTCATTTTGCACATGATCATCAACTAAAATGATATGCCATTTTAGTTCAGAGTAAAACTGACTAAAATTAATAAATATGATATGATGAAATATTGACTAAATTTTGTGGACATCAATACATGACGTGTTGATGTGTTATTTATCTAGAGCGTTGAAGATGGCAGCCCTGCTCACGAGGCTGGACTGAGGGCTGGTGACCTAATAACTCATGTGAACGGAGAGTCTATTCAGGGGCTGGTGCATACTGATGTTGTGGAGCTTCTGCTAAAAGTGAGATTCTTAATTGAATCTGGAATTCTCAGTGAAAAATATCAATTTTAAAAGAATGATAGGGCTACATGCTTGACTTTTTTTCTTTGTAGAGCGGGAGTAAAGTGATCCTGCAGACAACTCCACTTGAGAATACCTCCATTAAAACTGGGCCTGCAAGAAAAACTAGTTGCAAGGGGAAGATGGCACGACGCAGCAAAAGATGCAAAAAGAAAGAGGGTCAAGACAGGTTGAAAGGATGTTTTTGTAGTATCTTCTTGACACTGCTTCTTGTCTACCACCCACTGAGAGTGAAAATCTAACCCAACCCCAACCTTTTTGTGTCATTATTTTTCTAGCAAACGCCATAGCCTTTTAAAGAAGCTGCCCAAACATAATCCAGGGATACAGAATAGTCGCAGTTTCTCTGCAGGTTTCCAGCACTCACCTAACGACAGCCTGTCAGATTCCCCAACACCAAGCCTGTCTCCTGGACCCAACACTCCATGCAGAAGCCCAGCTCCAGATCTGTCATGTGGTATGCCTCCGTTTTCTCTTCTAATATCTCTTCTAATATTAGATGCAGTCTTTAGGTGATAAAGTTTATCAATGATTACTTTATATCTCAAATTATTATGAGAATGAGATTTTATTATTAGATTTTGGAAGTGTATTGGAGGAGCAATCCAGGACAATATTGTAGATATTTTTTTGTTTGAATTCATGGACAGTATCCCTTAAACATATTAATCTACTGAGACATTAAGTGTTAAACAAGGTACCCACAGTCATTAAAAACTTGGAAATATAGTTTTAAAGGGATATTTCACCCAAAAATACAAATGCTTAGGTGAAAGTAAATGTCATAATGTCTCTTCAAACCCATATGTCTGACTTTTTTCCATGAAACAAAAAGTGGATTTTTTTAAAAGGTTTCATAGGATGTAAGTGAAAAGTGACTCATGCTCAAAATGAAAAGAAAAAAGTACCATAAAAGTAATCCTGCATTATATTCCAAGTCTTCTGAAGCAATACGATCACTTTGTGTGATGATCAGAACAAAATGTAAATCTTTATTTACTCCTAACAAATCGTTGCTAAGCGGTTGCTAACATGCTGGAGTACCTGGATCTTATGTTGGCCGTCTTACAACGTGTCAGCCGGAACCCAGAGCAAACACCTCCAGCAGGCAGCACTTCCGAGAGCTGACCTATGGAGAATTCGGCCACCCATTTGCTTTCGCCCAGCAGCTCCGGGTTGCCTGCCGGAGGTGGTTGCTTGGAGGACCACGATGCCGGGGGAATTATCAACTTGGTGGTGCTGTAACAAAGTTACAAAGTCCACGTAACTTTGGTGATGGTGGTCCACTTGGACAGGAAGGAGCTCAGCCCGGTGGTGAATTTAAAAATCACCAATCGAGTCACCCCGGTCGCGTGTGGAGACAACTTCTAATGTCCCAAATTGCAAACGTTGCCAGGTTGGAAGGAGAATTCATTGTGTTTTCGCCTCTTCCCAGACGTATGAATCTTATACAGCGTCACGGCTCTTTCTATTCAACACTGGATTCAACAAAGGTATATTGGCAGATTCCTTTGACTCCATGTCCTGAGAATAAACTGCCTTTTCCACTCCGTTTGGCTTACACCAGTTCGTTACTCTTCTGTTCGGTTTGTTTGGGGCCTCTGCAACGTTTCAGCGGCTCATGGACAAAGTCCACTGCCCACACGCTGTGTATGCTTCTGCCTTCCTAGATAATATTGTCATCTATAGCAATAATTGCCGGTGGAACATCCAGCATCTGAGGGTTGTCCTTAGATCACTGAGGTGGGTGGGGCTCACGTCAAATCCAAAGAAGTGTGCAATTGGGCGGGTGGAAGTACGGTATCTGGGCTTCCACTTGGGTCACGGACAAACTGCGTCCCCAAATTGAGGACCCCTTAAACTACTAATCTATCTGTACATATCTGAATATTTTTTTAATAAATAAACAAACTACAATCAATGGTTCTAATATATTTCAATAGTTTTTTCTTCAATTACATCATTCGCAATGCCTCATGGGATTTCAGTCTGTGCCCTCATAAAAGACGGTAAGTACACGGTGTTGTACCGTAGCTGGTTGATTTGGTTAATGGCTTACAACTCTTTTATTAACGGTCTGTGTGAAATATTTATTGGAAAAATACTTCTGGAACCCAGACGCCTGAATGAGTGGGCAGGCGGGATTGTATCACTTTAGAACACTATTGATTACTTTTACAAAATGCACAGCATTTGTACAAAATAAGAATAGATAAAAGAAAAAAAAATATTCAGTGATCAAAAAAGTCTGGAAAAGTCATGGAAATTCTTTGGTCAAAAGGAATAAAGTTCAAAAGGACCAAATTCATTGGTCAACAAATAAAGTAGGGCTTCAGCATTCATGTTTTAGAATTGTATGTAATTGGTATTTCTTTTACTCTATTTACAGATTCTAACTCACCACAGAGTTCCTCACCATGCTCAAGCTCTCCAAATTCACCAATCCCTCAAAGTCGACCAAGTTCTCTTCACGTTTTGGGATCTAAGATTGGCCTTCGCTATAATAAAGCTGGCCGATGCAAGTCTACCAATAGTATTCCTCCCTCTCCTCTTGCCTGCAATCCGTCCTCACAACCTCTGTCTCCACAGTGTTCTCCATCTTCCCTCTCAGGGATGGCTAAAAGCCTCCACTCATTTCATAATAAGATGATGTCACCACCAACCATTGTTAGACAAACAGTGTGTCCCCGCAGTGCAGAATCACCACGCTCACCATTGCTGAATAGAATTCAGTCGTCTGAAAAGCTCTCTGGTGGCCAGCATGGAGACAAAAAGGCCTTCTCTACTCGAAGGCACACTGTGGAGGTTCCCCAGGATGAGGCCGAAGGGCTCGAGTCACAAACTAGTGACATTGCCTCAGGCTTTGTTTGTGTCGGTGACCATGCTAGACAAGGGTTGTATCTGGCTGGTCAGAGAGTGAGGGACTCTGAGAGAACAAAGGATGTGGTGGTTATGAGAAAACTAAACTTGTCTGAGAGACGAGATTCATTTAAAAAGCAGGAAGCAGTTCAGGAGGTCAGCTTTGATGACTCCGATGACAAAGACGTCACAATGTCAACACCAGTGCCATCTCATCCTCTGTTTAAAGCAGCATGGATAATGGCAACACAGGCTAAGGGAAGCTCTGAGACTCCAAAGAGCAAGACAAATGAGCTTGAATCCAAGATAAAGGAGAAGAGGGAACAAGGGGATGGATGTTAGCCTTCGATAAGTCCAGAAAACTGTGAGACTCAGATGTAAGAGTGATTCCATTATAACCTAAAACGTAATCAGAAAAAATTCAGGGGTAGGACATATGTCTTTGTCTAGCATCCCTAGAAGTTACCCACTACCAAACTTTTTTTTTTTTTTTTCAAGAAAATGTCCTTGTGGACTTTCTTGTCATTTAAGAATTAGTTTTATCAGGTAGCACAAAGAACTTTTGTAGATTTTTGAAAGAAGTTTATTTATTACATTGAAAGTTGTGTTTTATATGAGACGGGAATAGAATGGTCATACAAAAGGATCTTTTTTTCTAATTTTCCTATCCTTTCGATAAATATTGGTTAGTGTCTTATGACTCAATCAATAATGTTTAATTGGTCAACTAGTTATGACATTTTAACACATGCTTTTTGCATTTTATCATTGCTGTTTTGTCAGATTGAATGTACAAGAAATGAATCTTGTATTCTGTTGTTCTCAATACCCAAATAATGATTTGAACAAAGCCATTGGGTCAGTTTTGTCTTTTTAGTGTATCAAGTTTACCTGAACAAAGAACAAAATGGCTTACTAAAATGAATTTGGTTGTAAATTTGTATTTATTATGTTTTGAAACCGTTATACGTTGTTGCAGTGTTGTACAACTGAATTCATTTTAACTGTGTAACCTTGAACATGCTTTCACAAATGGTGGTTTTCTGTCTTTCAGTGTTTGGTGAATTCAAGAGAAAATACATTTTTACTACAGCTGCATGGCTGTGTTTCAGTGACTACTATATAAAAATACCATACTTCGCACGATAACCTTCTGCGACAGTTGCTTGTTTGGTTATACAGAAGTCACAGAAATGACTCGATTATGTGTAACATGAGCTTTCTGTGTAATCACTTGCTTTTTTCTTATTCATTAATCAAAACTAAAAAGACCAAATGAAGTTCAGATATTTATGAATTTTAACTTGCACTCCCAGTCTGACTCATCTTTTCTTATGTACTAATTTTCTTCCTCAGTAAGGTACTGTTGTTTTTTAGTTATATAGTTATAGCCTATATCTGCGTAGTTGTTAATCCAAAAGCATCTTTGCAATTATGTTTTATTTTACACAGCCCGATTTAAGGGACTCGGAATGATCCAAGACTCGCAACTATATCCACTCACCCTCAACTGTGCTTGTAAAGATTGGATTTAACAGTGAATAAATGTATATAATGGCTAATATTAATATTGCCTGTGGTTTTTGTTGCCTTTTCCTTTAGGAACTGCACGTTTTTCATAATAAAGTGCTGTTATAGCTTAGTTTTGTGTGGAAAATTATGAGTGATGTGTGTTATATCTACTGCATGCAACCAGTGCCTTTTTCACAGATAATTTTACCGGCGAAAGGTTTTTTACTCATAAATTCCCTTTCGATGCTGAATGACTGGAAGCTATCTAGGTCACACACAAGACTGCCACTCTTGAAAGCCACTCCAACAAGGCAGTTGTCCATGGAGATAAAAAAACACCTTGGATGTTTGTAAATATATGTAGCAAAAATATTTATATTTACTTTACTTTCCAGTAAACCACCTAGAGCATTTGAACGACCAGTGCCCACGCCAGCGGCTAGAGACACACCATCAACCAACAGTGCCCACAACAGCGGTCAGCAACCACCAGTGCACACGGTTGGGAGGGTTACTTCTGAAATGTATTCCACAATAGATTACAGAATACATGCTGTAAAATTTCATTTGTAATGTATTCCGTGAGCAGGGATGGATTCTGACTTGCAAAGGCCCCGTGCCAATTATCTCCAAGGGTCCCCCACCAAAAGTTGTTTAGCAGGGGGGTTTGTTTTCATTGTTGATGGGTTTTCGAGCAGGGGGAAATCGGAAAAATGGATCATGCAACCTTAAAGCCCAGGGCCCCCCTGGGTAGTCAAGGGCCCCCCTGGGTAGTCAAGGGCCCCTGGGCACTGGCCCCATTGGCCCGGTCGGTAATCCATCCCTGTCCGTTAGATTACTCAAGGTCAGTAACGTATTCTAAATACTTTGGATTACTTCTTCAGCACTGGTAGATTTTTTTTCACTTGTTTTGACAATAAAATCTAAGACAAAATACACATGTTAAGAATACATTCTCTGAAAAACTGCATAAGAAATTATCGTATGCGGTGTTGTTTCTAAAACAAGATAAATCAAATTGATCTTGTTTTAAGGATTTTTAGATATTTTTACTGGAAAACAATACAAAAATTATCATCCAGAATATGATTTTTGACCTAATATCAAAGGTCTTACTAGAAAAAAGAAATTTGAATTTTCTTGATGATAAAATGTGATCATGCCAGATTTCTAGCATGTTGACAATAGCATTTATCTTAGCATAAAGCAAACAATTTACACAAGGTTTATTTCTATTTCTTCTGCTCCAAACTTACTTCTCTGTCTGCTCGTATAAGCATAACACACCATAAGAAAGTGTTTCAAATGGACTTTGGATTGCATAATTTATATTAAAAAAATTTATCTGTATGAAAGAACTAAATATTAAATGAAACCAATGACAATAAAATGCAAAGTAATCTCTTCAGTAGTCAAAATACTAATTTGAATTACCAATTACCAATTATTTCAATTGTAACTGTAGTGGAATACAGTTAGGCGGTCAGAGACACACCATCAACCACCAGTGCAACAATACCCCTGCCGGCGGTCAGAGACACACCATCAACCACCAGTGCAACAGTGCCAACGCCAGAGGTCAGAGACACCATCAACCACCAGTGCAGCAGTGTCCAGTATTTTATAATATTATAGTTTTTAAAACAGTATTTTCACTGTTTACATGTGTAAAACTATTCTTTTTTAAAAAAGGCATGTGTTCATTGTATAAATTTACTAGTGAAATCAGACATTACATGTGACATTATCAGACCTTTCAAATATCAGGACCCTTAGCATTATTATACATTATATTCAGCATTACAAACAGTTTAATAAAGTACAATAATCTGTAAATCCTGAGCAAATTCCCTTTCTCCATTGCCATCGGTTTGATTGACGCGGATGCGCACCCTTGCTCGTTAAGAGTTTAACAGAGACTCGCTTGAAAGAACGTTAGTTACACATGTAACTGTGGTTCTGTGAATTCCAGATGACCGCCAGAGGCAGTGTAAACACTACTGGATTATCTCAGTGCCAGCCAGATATGTTGAGAGAATATACCATCAAAGTCACGTAGTGACTCTGTAGCGTCTCTACTTTCTTCGAAGGCTGAGGAAAGCACATCTCCCACCCACCATCCTCACAACATTCTATAGTGGGACTATTGAAACATCCTGAGCAGCTGCATCACTGCCTGGTTTGGGCTTGTACCGGTTCGGACCGCAAAGCCCTGCAGAGGATAGTGAGAACAGCTGAGAAGATCATTGGGGTCTCTCTTCCCTCCATCAAAGACATTTACATAAAACACTGTATCCGCAAAGCAACCAGCATTGTGGAGGACCCTGCACACCCCTCACACAAACTCTTTACCCTCCTGCCGTCTGGCAAGAGGTACCGAAGCATTCGGGCCCTCATGGCCAGACTGTGTAACAGCTTCTTCCCCCAAGCCATCAGACTCCTCAATACTCAGAGACTGGTTTGACACACACACACACACACGTGTCCTGAGTTGCACTTTAATAACTGCCACTTTATAACTGGCTGCTACCTCAATAACTGCTATGTGCATAGAACACTATATCATAGTATGTTATGTTTACATTTGGCATTTAGTAACTGTCATCTTTTTTTGCACTACTGTGTACTGGTCGGCGCTGCACTGTCTATCACTGTGCCTATTGTCCTGTTCATTGTTAGAAATGTATTGTACTGTCCCGTACTTTTGCACACGTTTTTGCACGTGCACTTTATATAGGTATTTTATATAGGTATTTTATTTAGTCTGTGTAGTCTCATGTGGTTCTGTGTTTGTCCTATGTTATTTTATGTAGCACCATGGTCCTGGAGGAATGTTGTCTCGTTTCACTGTGTACTGTACTAACTGTATATGGTTGAAACGACAATAAAAACCACTTGACTTGACGTATGCTGAGCCCTGGGGGTTATAAACCACTGTCGCTCAGTACGCCTTTCTCGCGCATTCCGAGTGACCAAGAACTCTGGCGGTCATCCGGAATTCACAGAACCACAGTTACATGTGTAATTAACGTTCTGTTTCATTCTTACTGACTGCCAGAGGCACTACATAGTCATGAGGAATGCCGCTCCCTGAAGAACTGCAGAACTCACGGCATGATGAGCAGCAATGTTGACCTTATAAAACCTTGCAGATGTCCGCCAACGAAACTCCTCTAAAAACAGCAAGTTTGCCCCCAGGACGATGGTTTCCTTGCTGCCTTGTAAGCCAGTGTAATAGTTTCCACTATCCAGTTTGACAACTTCTGCTTCGACACTGGAGCACATTTCTTCACACCACCATACCAGACAAATAACTCGTCTGACAGTCTAAATTGAGCAGTAGTGTCCACATAACACTTCAAGGTGCACAAACAGGACACAAAAGTTGAGCACCTGAGCCAGACCCTGAAGAAGTCTGAAAAGAAGCCAGTTCAATGTGCTGGTTTATGAACTGAGGAAGAAGGACTTTTGGAAGAAAAGAAGGATTGGGTCGTAGGACCACCCAGTCATCCGGCAACCAACGCAAGCACAATTTGCAACAGACAGCACGTGCAACTCACTGACTCGTTTCGCAGAAGCAATAGCCAACAAAAAGGCAGTCTTCAAGGTTAACCATTTCAAGCCAATGCTTTGCAAGGGCTCAAACTGGGATGAGCAAATCCCACACGGGAAACTGAGGATTCGAGCAGGCTTCAGACGATGTTCACCCTTCAGAAAACTGCAGACAAGACTGTGAGATCCAAGAGAAGATCCACCAATTGGAACATGATATGCAGAAATCGCAGTGACATACACTTTTCAACGTGGAAGCCGCTTGCCCTCCTCCAGTAAATGTTGAAGAAAGCTTAAGATACTCGGAATGTCACACATTTCAGGATCAAACCCCTGCTTCTCAAAAAAACTCCAATGGGCAGCATAAATATGTCGTGTGGAAGAAGCATTGGAGATTGTATGAATAACCACAGGATTACAATGTTCCAGAGAAGGATTTACTCCAATGGCCCGACCCAAATCTGCAGGCGAGCTGGATCCAGTTGCCAGACGCTGGACTCCAGCTGGGAGAGGAGATCCTTCCTGGGGGGAAGCTTCCATGGATTGCCTGACAGAAGTCTTAGCAACAAAGGAAACCATGGTCTGGCTGGCCATCGTGGTGCCACGAGTAGCACTCTGTGCTTGCACAGGGAGATCCTGTGTAACGCCTCACATAACAGAGGGATAGGTAGGAACGCATATAGTAGGCATTTCGGCCATTCGTGAGACAGTGCATCCTGACCCAAGGGGCTGGACACTTCTGTCCTTGTGAACCATAGACAACAGTGAGTGGTCATCTCCGAAGCAAAAAGAGCCACCTCTGCTCTTCCAAATTGTAGCCAGATCTCCTGCACAACATCTGGATGAAATCTCCATTCTCCGGGATGTACTCGATCCCCGGAAAGAGCATTTGCTGTCTGGTTGCATGCTCCTGAAATATGAGCTGGCCTCAGTGAAGCAAGTCGCAGCTGGCACCATGTCAGGATCTCGTGAGTAAGCTGTAGAGACCTGCGGGATTTTGTGCCGCACTGATGGTTCAGATAGAACACTGTTGAGGTAATGTCGGACCAAACGAGAATATGGCGGCCTGCCAGGACTGGCATGAAATACTTTAAAGCCATGAACACTGCACGTAGTTCCAGCAGGTTGATATGTTCTGTGGCCTGGGTCGGTGTCCAGCGGCCGCAAATACCCCTCTGGTTCCATGTTGCCCTCCACCCTGTGAGGGAAGCATCACCAACTCCCATTGAGAGGGAACACTACCCACGGACACTCCTGTTTTCAACAACTCTACCTGCTTCCACCACCTCAACGCACGTATGCAACGGTGATAAATTACAATCAGTCGATTGTGATGTCTGGTGGGATCTAGTTGTAAACTGTTGTTCCATAACTGAAGTGGTCTGAGGTGGAGTAAACCCAGGGGAATCACCACTGTAGCAGCAGTTATCATCCCTATTAGTTGTAGGACTACCTGGTATTGCAAAGACACACCCGGGTGAAAGTGAGCCAAGAGTTGTAGAATGTTCATCACACGTTCCTGAGACAGGGAGGCAGACATTAGGCGGGAATTCAGGGTTATTTCTATGAACGTAGTGGTCTGTGTTGGACTCATTCACAGAAAAACCCAACTTCTGCACATGTCTCAAAAGTAGTCTGGAGTCTTGCACAGTTGTTTTGTGGGGGCACAAAGAAGCCAGTCATCCAGGTAAGGCATAAAACGCATACCTCTCATCCAAAGAGGAGACAGAGCTGTGCTCACACGCCTTGTGAAGACACGAGGAGCAAGGGAAAGACCGAAAGGTAGAACCTTGAACTGGTAGGCTTGATACAGGAAACTGAAACGCAGAAACTTTCTATGATGAACAGCAATTGGGATGTGAAAGTATGCATCTTTCATGTCAAGCATCTTTCAGGTCGACACTTACAAACCAATCATCTGCTGCCACAGACCGAAGAACATTGGCTGTGTGCAGCATTTGAAAAAGAAGGACCTTCAGGAACAAATTCAGATGCCTCAAATTGAGAATTGGGCGGAAACCACCGTCCTTCATCGGATCAAGGAATTATGTTGAATAGTCTCCTTGAACGAGGGGATGAACTTTTTCTATGGCTCCCTTCTGTAACAGTGAATGAATTTCCAGAGAGGGCCATTGAACAAACTGCATCTTTGACAACCGTAGGAACAATTCTTTAAAATCTGGGAGGCTGGTGTCAAAACTGTAGAGTATATCCCCTGCTCAGAGTCGTCAAAACCCAAGGGTCTGCTATGTTGGTCCTCCAGTACGCTATCTGTTCTATTGAAAAACGATCGACCGCCGGCCTGAGTGTCTCAGGCTTTGTGTGCGACTCTTATTGGTCGCGGGCGGGGGGGGGGGGGGGGGCACTGATGGGGTCCTCCTGGCAAATGTCAGTAACACAAGGCCTTTGAGAGGGCTGTGACTGAGGTGTAGCGTACTGGTGGAAATATTGCTACGGTGTGGCATAGTGATGTGGCCCTCCTCTTAGATTGGAGGGGAGTCCCGTCTGCTGCAGGTGCCCTGCGCTTCTGAGTGCGAGAAGGGGCTATGTCCAACTTCCCAATTTTCACCGTTGAATTGGGGTCTAACTCAGCAAGACGGAGCTGCTGTTCTGACCTAGGTAAAAAAACTGCAGTGCAGACATGGGTCCATGAGATCCTCTCTCAGATGTTGAACACCCAAACACGACAGGCCGTCGTCGTCCGGGAGGAGATTATTAGGGCACAGCTTACAAGTCAGTGGGAAACCAGTGGCAATCAAGCTGTGAGCCATAGTTACTTGCTAATAACACCTTCGAATAGAACCATAAAGTTGAAGTCAAGGAAAATAATAATTATATGATTCCTCCGGGTAAACAGACAGGTAATGTCAACAAATTTCTCACGAAAAAGAGAAATATATATCTATAATGGGCGATGGATTGTACCGCATAAGTTTGAAGAAAAAAGTTCAGAACAACTGAATGGATGACGATAATGTCAACGGGAGACCGTTAACTTACAGCGCGGAAAACACCAGCCACCGGATATCACAGAGTGTTGCCGACGAAAATTAATGAAACTCACCAAAACGCAGCTAAAACACTTCAAATCCGTTGAAGTTGCATAGATGCGTGCTAAAAGCTTGTGAGGACGATATCTCGCTGCTTTTGTAAACTGCACTTGGCAGCGCAATATATCACTTAAACAAAACAACCTATCTCAACCAGGCGAGAAAGTGAGGCAGAGTACTGAGCGACTGCGGTTTATAACCCCCAGGGCTCAGCATACGTCACTACGTGACTTTGTTGGTATATTCTCTCAACATATCTGGCTGGCGCTGCGATAATCCAGTATTGTTTACACTGCCTCTGGCGGTCAGTAGGAATGAAACAGAACCATCAGTTTTGCGAAATACACGGCTGATTTTTAATTCATAACATATTTACATTATAAAACATAGACAATAGCTCTAAAATGTAGGTGATGCACTTGAGAGAAACAACTCTTCAGCACATCAAACAGCACAAGCACTCTGTAAATGCACCTGACGCAGCAGCCGCTCCACATTAAACTGTACGCTTACTATGATCTTCTTTGAAATGTTTATAAAGTGCTCTCGTGCGCTGGACAACTTGGGTCGTGTTTTTCCGTTACAACTTGTCTCTCGATTGTCGATGATTTCCATTATCGATTTTATCTATTAGTTGTTGCAGCCTAATTAAAACCAAAAAAAAATATTATTCTTTACTCTTCTCTAATGAAGGAGCTACCAATTATTAAAGACCTCAAAACAGTTGTGAAATGGCTACATGGGAATAAAAAACAGTTCAGGGTCACAGGTGAAGAGCCTCATTTCTACAGTTGGAAGAAAAGGACAAGCAAGGGCCATCCACAATCTTTTTGAAGAACCAGAACTTTCCAGAGAGATCTTCACATTTCATTTTCTTTTTAGGGATGACATGGAGATTTGTGTTTGATAACATGCTAATAATTTGTTTTAGTATTTCTGTTAAAATGTTGTTTAGATTATTTAGTTATATTTTATAAATATTAACATTTCCTATTAGTTTTCTAATTGTTCTATGTACATTTTTGTCAGGCTTTGAAATTGAATGTTTATTTTGATATGATTAAATATATATGACATTAAATGCCCATGTTTTGTTCCTTTACGTAAACATGAAGGAACTCATATTATCACATATAAAATAGACAAATGGGTAACCCAAAATAAGGTTCCATTTGTTAACAGTAGGTTACTAAATTAACATAACAATGAGGAACATTTTAGCAGTTGTTAATCATGTATAATATACATTTTAATATTTACTAATATGTTTTTTTTTTATTAAAAGGTGTATATGTTAACATTAGTTCATTGCGCTGAACTAACAAAGAACAATTGTGTTTATCTATTACTATTCCCAAGATTAATAAAGAATGTTAAAAATATAGTTAATTATTCGTTCATTATAACTAGGCTACTGCATTAACCAATGTTAAAAAAAATGGAACCTTGTTGAAAAGTGTTCCCATTAAATGTTTAAGATAGTCATCAAATGGAAATCGATGTGAAAACAGCACGTTTTAAATCCATTTGTTTGCATTATTAGAAGAAGTTACGCTGCAAAACTGTGGGTGGCGCAAGCATCGGTCCGGAAACTGCTGTGGCTCCATTAGCTCCGGCCTGAGACCTCTGTCCTGATACGGCTGTGACGTATGGCGCTGGGGTTCTGCAGATAGATATAGCTCAGTTCTCACGCAGTTCTTCTGCCCGCTTCGTGCTGTTTATGCAGGAAAATGGCAGTTCAGCAAGCTTAAAAAAATAGTACGGAATGAAAAGGAAAAAGAAAACAATACTCAACTCTAAAGAGGGAGTTGTATTTGGGAGTTAAAAAAAAGTACGTCCAGCCGACTGTTAAGAGTGCACATTTCATTCGAAAGCCCGAAAGAAAACCGTCTTTGCCTTTGCGTCGACTTGCCACGGGTAAGTTTTCCCAAGTTGTGAACATTACGTTACTGTACTAAACTGGATGGCTAGCAAGCAGTCTCCAAACGTACGAAAATGGCGGAAAAGACAATAGCAACATACAATTTGTGGACATGTTTGCTTCTAATCACAAGTCAAGGTTTTATTTATATGCAAGATCCGTCTCCAGATTTACTGGTCGTAAGAAATGTGCAAACTGATATGCGTTGTTTTGCATGATGCACGAGCCTTTTCGCCTGTTATGATTAATGCAGCAGATTCACAGAACTCCGCGCGTGACAATGCCTGAGCCCTGCACAGCTTTTGCGTTCGGCCAGGATAAATGTGTTCCGTTCCATTGAGCGAATTCTTTAAATCCAATTTAAACGGGTTTTAATTGGAAGCATCCGTTCGCCGGCCACTGTTTATTTTTGCTGTTCTGAGTTAAAGTACCTAAAGTCAGTTTAACTTTCAAAACGTTTACAATATACGTCACTTCAAAACAATTAGAAGTAATAAAACTTATAGTTTCGACCCCGAATTCTGATTGGACCAGCCGCTTTCTAAGCCGTTGTAAAATTACTATAAGCACACTTGGAATAGCAGATATTAAAGGTGCTGTATGCGATTTTTTTTTTATTGAAGGGAATGCAGAAAAGTTCATTTTCTCTGAAAGATATCACTGAAATAAGTGTTCTGAGATATCTCACCGGTCTCTGTAAACCGCAAACTGTCGTTGATCAGCCAATCAGAAGACTTTGATTTGCATTCAGCTTGTCAATCATTTTGCGCGTTCTCATAGTGTTGTGAAGCATAACATTCAGTTTAATGTTATATTCAGATTCGTAACAGTTGCAGGCTAGGGCACTATAGAGCGCAATAAGCTGGTTCCGGAAGTAAAAAATCAAATTCATTTATCCCATAGACTATTTGATTTTTAAGGCTAACATAAAACTTTAAAGATTGTTGATATATGTGCTTCCGTTGAAGCCATCCGTCAGCATTATTTCAACTCGCATTGTTTAAAAATTGTGTTTGATAGCGTAATTCATGGTAAAAAACTACATTACCCATGGTTCAGCAGAGAAAAATCCACCAATCAGAGAACGGGGCTAACGAAACCCCGCAAAACTTCCCACTGAGCAACCACATGCTCCCATGACTCACTGTGAATGACATAACCGAGTCAGTCTCCCTTCACCCACTACGTGTACTGTATATTTGTACATATTAGAAGATCTTGCAATAAACTTAAAATATATTGGTTCTATACTTCTAATCAACAAACAAAAAATCAACAGTTTTATGTATTCCCGATGTTTTTTATTCAATGACATCATTCACATTTCTACATAGTATTGTAGGCTACTTTGTGCCCTCATGAAAGATGAAAAGTACACAGCCTTGTACCTTTTGTCTTTGTCCAATTTTCAAATATTTATTTTTTTGTTTTTATTAGGGCTGCAACTAACGATTATTTTGATAATCAATTAGTCTAACAATTATTTGAACGATTATTTGACTATTCAGTCGATTATTGCACCGATTAATCATTAGCTCTTAACCGACTATTTAGCTTGTGCCCAAACTTAAAAGGTTGTATTAAACATGCTTAGTTACTAACCATAAAGATGACAAAATCATCTTTTAAAAATACCTCTAAATGACATTCGCTGAATTACAAGGAATTGTTTTCATTTTTTTTAAGTTTAATTCAGTATAAAAATTCACTGCAAAAAATCCTATTGTAATCTAGAGTTTTTTGTCTTGTTTTCTATTTAAAATATATAAAAATCCTATATATGTCTTACTTGAGAAGCAACATATTAGATATTTAGACTTACTTTCAGAGAATGTATCTTGTAGTGTATTTTGTAAATAAGTGTATTTTTTCACTTGTTCATATTTCTGCCAGTGCAGTAAATAAAAAAAAAATAGATACGTATGCAAGATATATTCTCTAAAAGCAAGTCTATATATCAGATATGATGCTTCTCGGGTAAATGTATCTTGTTTAAAGTAGGCTTTTTTTTGTTGTTGATATTTTAAATATTAAATATTGTGTTCAACATTCTCCAATAACAATATTTTCTTCTGCAGTATAGTTCCTAATGTAAAATGTATGTTGTTTAAAGAAGTTTAAGATATTTTTGGAAAACAAGCCAAAAAAAATTGCAGTGTATGATGGGCTAAGACTACACTCTTTCACTTTTGTTCACCTCGATCTATCTTTAACTCACAAAAATAAACTCTTCTTAATAGAGCTGCGTATCGCTGATTTTCTTCACAATAACAAACACATAGACACATGACACATAGGCTACAGTATATTATGATTCAATATGTCGCAAGCCATCAAGTTATAATCTAACTGCAACAAACGCACAAGAGGGACGAGCATCCCCGTGCCTGAGTGTGCCTCAGCCTGGTGCAGTTACAACCCCCCCCCCCCCCCCCCCCCCCACCCCCAAATAGGAATTTGTATATGACCCTTTTCCTTATTATTTTAACTTAAATAAAAGATGCATTAAAGATATAATGCCAGGTTATTTGCTTTTTAGATGCTCTGACCTGCAGGTTTTGCTTATTTGAAACGCCAGATTCAGCTCTGCTTTATTTCACGATGACGGTGCTTCTGTATTTCCTTATTTTGGAAATGTTTATAATGTTTATAACACCTGAAGCTGTTTGAAAAGCTTTCATCATATTGCTGTTGCTGCACAGTAAGCCACTCTGGTATATGCGTTACTGTGATTTTTAGAATGGGTCTATAGAACGCCCAATACACATGTTAAAATCACTTTAATGCACGGACTAGAGTGGCTAATTGCTCTAGTATAGACAGACACTTTGCATAACATCACCGATTACATCTCACACAGAAGTGGTGGCAAAAACCATGTGCAAACAGTTTTTTTTTACAGGATTCCTTTGATGAAAAATGATTTTGAGGGCTCTCATAGATGGCTGTTTCAAGCCATCAACAGAGCTGACTGGAGTGAGGAGATCATTTCAATGTACAGCTTTGCAGCGAACATTATAACATGATTGTTATTAACTCATATCATTATAATAATTGTAAAGCTAAGAATATTTCGATTTTTGTGTCGTACTTTATTTTAATCGTTTAATCAAATCTAACACAAAAGTTTTCTGGCTTTCTGCCACCACACTCCGTGCATGTGCTGAAATTATTTTAAACAATGTGATGGATCTCACAGTCAGCAATGTCAGTTTTTTGTGATCTAAATTTTTCAGTTAAATCTTGCATTGACAACACTATAAAATGTGTAAGAAAAGTGCTTTACTTTTACTTTGACTTTTACTGCTTTCTATTTTTTGTTAAAATGTTAAGTTTTGAGCCATTTTATGCATCCAGAGGGCATTTTCTGTATGCGGTTTCTTCAGTCTGGCACGGTCAAAACTTTAATAGGACATATTGTTTAAACATTGTCTGTCAGCAAACTCATTGGCAATAGTCAAAGGACTTTGCCCAATTAAAAGATAGAAAAAAATAAATGCATAAGCTTTCTGTACCCAGGCAGGCTCATCGTATTCCTTATCAACACACAAATTGCATTTACTGTACTAATTTCGTAAATCTTAGACTGCTCCTGTGGATAGATTAAGGTCCTACCTCGGTAGCCTCAGGCAGCATGACTGAGAATCTTGATCCTGTTTCCTTTGTTGAACTTTGAAATAAAGTCTTCTGATCTTCCTTGCATAAATGTGCTTTCAGAAATGTTTTTTCTTAATAATGTTTTATATAGTCCTGGTTAGACTATGCTTTTTGATTTTTGTATACATCTTGCCCATCATTCCAGTGCATTGATGTTTATTCTAAGATCTTGTGCCTTATACAAATAATTAGTATTATATAGAATGTTTCATTCTCCTCCTATGCAAAAATATTAGTAGAAAAGATATCCATTCAAGTAAAATAGTTTAGTATAAGGGTTTGAATTTTAATCCCTGCCTAGATACATTTTCTAATATTAGAACGTTTTCTTGATTTGCCCCAGCTTCTCTGGTGATTCCGGAGCACATGGCTATTTGCTGCCCAATAGGAATCCAGGATTACCTTTTCTCTTCTGTAGCAACAGTGAGTTTCCTGGCTTGATTCATTAATTATTTTGTGAGCTGCCTCGGTCAGTGTGTTTAGCAAACTGAGTAAAGGGGAGAAAAGGATGCGTCGAGAGCATTTGAATTCGTCAGCCGCTGTCCTGCAGCTAAAGCCATGTGCATGACTTCAATGATTAAGGTGTTTCAGCCCAGAAGTTTTAATTTTAGCACTCAGACTTCTAGACCTTTTCTTTTTCCCTGAATGAACTACATCATAAACTGGTGTACTTCAGTTGTAATGATGAAAAGGCGGAAAGGGGATGACGTGTTTTCATTTTTGAGGGGGCGTTTTAGTGGTGTGAGGATTGCGGGCTGTGGTTGGGCATGTCTGTGCCACGTGTCTGTGCTAGCATCTCTCTTCTCCACACAGAGGATGTCGGACTGAGACCCTAGTGCGCCTGGCCAGTTGAAAAGTGGGGTAAGTGTTGCCTGGTGATTCCTGCCTCGTGTTGGCAAACTCTTTGACATTGTTTATTTGATCATAACCTTTCCACAACCTCGCAAATATGGCACTTTCTTGACGTTTTTGGTACACAAGCTCAAGTCCCTGGTTCGAAGGTGCGCATGCGCATAGAAGAAAATATACGTTTGGCTGTTCTGTAAAATAAGATGGTAAATGTGCATCCATTTCAAATGTGCCTAAACAAATTCAACTACGCTCTTTCTCTGGCACATGGATTCTTGGAAAAGTATGGATTTCATGTTGCAAGATTTTGCAACTCGTGACATGCACTCATTCGGCAATCCTATTTCTCTAAACACCACCCTTCAACTAAGAAGATCTTTAGTGAATATTAGGTTGACAGTTAACTTTTTTTTTTGTTTTGTTAGTTACTGCGATTTATATAGGATATTCACATTTGTAGCTTTCATATTTTAAGGTTAGCACAGTAGCTTGTTTGTTGGTTTAGTTTGCATTAAAATGATGGTGATCATAGATTAATTTGGTCATATCTGCTCTTATAATGACTAGCTGTGCCCATTGTATGATGCATACTCTCTGAGCACTATTAGGAACACCTCTACACCTGCTTATTCATGCGATTTATATAAACATTCAATCGTGTGGTATCAGTGCAGTGCATAAAATCAAGCAGATACAGGTCAGAAGCTTCAGTGAATGTTCACATCAACCATCAGAATGGGGATGTGTTCTCAGTGATTTTGACCATGCGATGATTGTTAGTGCCAGATGGGCTGGATTGAGTATTTTTGTAACTGCCGATCTCCTGGGCTTTTTATGTACAACAGTCCCTAAAGTTTACTCTGATTGGTGCCAAAAAAAAAAAAAAACATCCATTGAGCGGCAGTTCTGCGGACAGAAATGCCTTGTTGATGAGAGAATTTAATGGAGATTAGCCAGACTGGTTCAAGCTGACAGAAAGTCTACGGTAACTCCAATAAACACTCAAGCAGAAATGAGCAGAATAGCATCTCAGATTGCACAACATGTCGAACCTGAGGCAGATGGGCTACAACAGCAGAAAACCATGTCGGAAACTTTATTAGGACCATAGTGCTCCTAATAAAGTGCTCAGTGAGCATATGAGTGATGTGTGTTATAATTTAGGACACTAGGTTGTAGGGTTGTCACAATATCATAATCATATTTTACGATACTATACCAATTAAAGTATCATGATACCAATTAGTATTAGTACAATGCCAGATGATAGTGTGTTAATTCTTAACACTGTTTGTCATAGTGATTCTTAGAAACTAGCCATTCCACTTATTGCTCCAGGAGTGGTGAAAATAACTTGTGTGTTTGAAGCAGGGCAAAACCACACATTGAAAAATAGCAATACCATTTAAGGGGCAAATTCTAAATAGAATTTTGCGCAATTAAAGGGCACTGCCTGAAGGGGATGCCACTCGAAAAGACTACATTTTTAATGTTATTGCCTTCATAGTTCAAATTGAAGATTCAAATGAAGTTTTAGCAAAAATATTATTTACTACCATGCATACAACATAACTTGCAGTACTACTGTTTAAAAACACTGTGGCACTGTCAGTATTTTGAAGCTTTAGTATCGTGATTTAGTAACGTAGCACCGGTATACCGTGCAACCCTACTAGGTTGTGTTGTAGCTTTTGTGGTTATGTTTTGGTACAGTATATGTGAGTATATTTTGCTCTCTCTTTTTTTTTTTTACTTCAGTCATCACGTTACACTGGGAGGATCACATCCTGAGAGGGAATTTTGAGCAACCTGCTAACAGACGACACCAGCTAATTTGTCAGAAGAAATCTTAATCTTATTTAAACTCGAGACTTTTTGTCTGTGCCTGCATGAGCATGTTGTCGTCTCATTACCTCTGTTCTATCATTTGGTTGAACCGCGGGTTCAAGTGGAGAAAAGTGCCCTGTTCTGCCAACACTGGCCAGGTCTAGCTGCAACGCTGCTTCCCACTGTGCAGGCCCACTCTGTTGGACATGCTTATATGCTCAAGTAAATAGTCCTTAGCTTTTAACAAAACGTCCCATAATACGCCTGCCAAGTTTCATACCCAGTCCTATTCTCTTCTGCCTGAGTTTGATTTTCATTTCATAAGTTCAAAATGGCTGCCGATGGATTCCAGTACAGATCTCTGTATGCCTATCGTAAAGACTGGGAGGACGATATTGACCTTGAACCTGGTGATATTCTGACTGTCAACAAAGCATTTCTACTGTCACTGGGTCTCAAAGAGGGAGATGAGCAGCAACCAGAGTGCATTGGCTGGATCTTGGGTTTTAACAAGCGAACCAATCAGAGGGGAGACTTTCCAGGGACGTACGTGCAGTATGTTGGACCTGTAAAAATGTCAGTGCTGTCCTGCCAGCCTCGTTCTCGGAGACCACTTCCTGCTGTTCCAACTCCTGAGCCAGCAGCCTCAGCACAGGGTAAGACTCCAAAAATCTATACTTTTTTAAAAAAAAAAAATTATGTAATTTACAAAAGTAATAATTTTTTCTAATGTAGACTTTTTTTTTTTTTGTACTTTTTTTTTATTTTTTTTAATTTTTTTTAAATGGTCATAACCAAATAAAAAATATGCATTCACTGGGTTTTTTTGTAAGCTTTGCTCTGTTGACCACTCACTGATCTTCTTAATCTATGCTAACAAACTGTGATAAACCCATTTTATTTTTGGAACAAATCTGGTTGTGCATGTTAAATCAGATCTCTCACAATAATTATTTTTTTATCCTGCGTTAATAGAAAAGAGAGAATTTTGCATCAGCAGCAGGCTTCTTCTGTAGCAGAGCCCCTGCTAGTCCAGCATTGAATCGTCAAAGATTTCACTTGAATTAGAGTTTTGATGTGTAAATCAAACATATGTTGACATTTCCAAACATAAGCTGCATTTTTCACTGCTCCCTATTTGTCTCCAAGGTAATTTAGCACACCCTATGCAGATCGTACATTATATCCTTAGATATCTTGTGCCTCTTTCCCCAAACTGCTTCTGCTCCTGTATTCTTCTGGCATTCTCCCAAAGCTCTCTCTTCTCCTTCTCCACTCTTTATACCCTCAGGAATCAGTAAATTATAGTATGTTTGGAGGCTTGGCAGTTCACCAGGCCAATCTGGAGAATGGAATTTTGTGTCAGGTAGGGCTTTTAGCTTCAACTGCACATTCCCACTTCATCAGGTGATTTTTGCTTCAATGTCTCCTTTGTGTCCAATTTTAGGACAGTTCAAACTCTCCACCAATGCAGTGCACACTAAAAATAAGTTGTCATAGTTAATCTATGATGATCACTGACAAAATAAGGCCGCAAGAGAATAAATTCAATGACTTGGCATGCTGAATAACGGGAACAGATACATGCAACTCTAGTTGCTTCGACTTAATAATACGTAGTGCTGCTGTAATGCAGTCTTCATGAATGCACCATGTTGCTTTTAGCATAGTTTTTAAAGTTGACTAACTTGCACATCTCTGTTTGTCTTTTTGTGTAGAGGTAGGGAATTGACCTACATGCACATTTTCCTTCTGCTTCAAATGGATTTGCATGAGAATGGAACTTTGAAATAAGGCGAGCATAGAATTTATGCTCTGTTATTACACATCTTGAAATGTCAAGTCAGATTAGTTAACCTTATAAGTCCTATGTTTTGACATTCCTCATTTTTATTAATTTGTAAATAAGAAAAGGTATTATGGGTTCTTATTAATAATTTGTTTGTTAGAGGAATATTATGACTTTAATACAAGTTAAGCTCTATCAATCATAATTTTTTTTTTCACAAAAATTAATTTTGATGTGCCCTTTTTCTTAAAAAGCTAGTTTCTGGGTTACAGTGAGGCACTTACAATGGAAGTGAATGGGGCCAATCCACAAACAAAATACCAACAAGACATTCAAAAATGTGCGTTACTATAATTTACTATTTAAAAAGTTTTATATCCAATTTTACAATTATGTTGCCATGACGATGTAATGCCGTAAAAACAATAATTTTAAACACCTTTACAGCTCAAAGTTTAGCACAAGTTTTAACAAAAGAATTAAGGTAAGTGCTTTAGTAAAATAAGCATCACATTTCTGCCTTTAAACCCTCCAAAATTACCCCCTTTCTAAGTGCCTCACTGTAATCTTTCTTTCTTTTTTTTTTTCTTTTTTTTTTGGGGTGGGATGATGACATTTTTTCGTGATTATGTCACGATTGAGCTTAACTTGTAGTCAATGCGGTATAGTCCTTTAAAAAAAGTCTATCGTTTAGGCGATCTACTATTATTCAAATATTTTTATTGATTTTCTTATTATGCAACATACATTACAACACAGAGACATTTACAATATTAATTCAAACACACAAACATAGGGGGAGGTTAAGTATCTAAATTAGCTGTAGCAGCAGATGGAAATTCAGATTCGACATAAGATAGAAAAGGTTGCCGGACTCTATAAAACTTTCCAGAGGAGCCCCGTATTGTATGTTTAAGATGTTCAAGCTTGAGATACGTATCACCTCTATCACCCAGCATTTATGAGATGTTGGCATTGCCTTTTCCCAACTGAGAAGAATCAGATGTCTAACCAATAATGTGGAAAAAGGTTCAGCGCAAGCTGCGTTTATTCTGGCACTATGCAGAAGATGGAAGTCAGAGGATTGGCATCGAGATCTATATTGCATATAAGTGAGAACATTCTAAAAACATCTGACCAGAATTGTGTTAGTCTGGGGCACCTCCAGGACATGTGACTCAAGTCTGCTGGTTCTAGACCACATCTGGGGCAATATAGGATATATTTTAGCCAACTTGCTCCTAAAGAGATGGAGCCTGTGGAGCACCTTAAATTGCAGATGCCCATGTCTAATACATACTTAAGATGAGTGCACCAAATTAATTGCCCATTGCCAAGCTGTATCCCATATTTCTATTCCCAGTTCCTCCTTCCATTGCCTCCTTATGCTATCCAGAGATGGGGAAGCAGTTCTTTGAATGTTCTCCTAAAGGTTGGACACCGTACCTCTAGGAGAAGGGTCCTTATTTAATAACTCATCTAACCAGCCACCCTCTGGTTGGTTCAAGGAAGGAGATAAATGTTTTTTAACGAAACTCCAGACCTGTAAATACCTAAAGAAATTGGACTGAGGGATCCCAAAGCCTGTTCTTAGTTACTGGAATTTAATAAATAAATTATTCTTGAAAAGGTCCTTAACACATTTGACTCCATTTTTAGACCAGAGTTGACATGCTGAATCTATAAGGGAGTGGGGAAACGAGGGATTCAAAACCTGTTTACTATTAAAGTGAAGTCTGAATTGCGACCGTATCCTAAGTGATCCACGAACGACTGGGTTGTTTGTAGAATAGCGACTGCTTAAGGGTAATGGGGCACAACGTAATGATACTGGATAACACGCGTGCTTCTCCATGAGTAGCCAAGTAGCTTCCTCACTTAACATATCAGAGAACCAAAATGCTAGCTTGTCGAGGTTAGATGCCCAGTAGTAATAAAGAAAGTTCGGCATTGCCAGTCCTTTATCCTCCTCCCTTTTCAGAAATTCCTTTCTTATTTTTATTCCAAATAAAGGTTGAAATACAACTGCTCAAATCCTTGAAAAATTATTTGGGAATGAAGACTGGCACTGCCTAAAAATAGGAACCTTGGTAAGATTGTAATTTTAATGGAATTGATCCTCCCGGCCAAGGATAAATGAAGGGTTGACCACTGTACCATGTCTCGCTAGGCCTTCTCAAATGCTATTTTGAAATAGATCCTTATATCTGTGTGTGACGCTCATCCCTAAGTAGAGAAATTTATCAAGACTTACTGAGAAAGTAAAAGATTGAAATGACATTTGGTATGCTCTTTCATTAATAGGGAAAAGAAGGCTCTTGGAAAATTTTATTTTGTTCCCCAACACACTCCCAAAATCAGAAATAATTTTTAGGGCAATCGGTATAGAGAGATTTGGATTGGGCAAGAAGAGAAGGAGATCGTCCACATGTAGCAAAAGCTTATGCACGTGTCCCTCCCTATGTATTCCAGTTAAGCCAGCCGTATTCCTTAACATAATTGCAATTCGATAGCAGCATTAAAAAGCAGTCCCCTTATAAAGCGGGTAGCATTTGGATATTATGATATTTGTTCAAATGAATGCTTGAGGTATACTGTATAGAATTTTGATCCATGAACAGAATGTAGGGCCAAAGCCAAACTTTTTAAGTGTTGCAAGTAAATTGACATTTTCAATTCTATCAAATGCTTTATGGGCATCTAAGGATATTAGGATCTCTGGATTAGTATTATCCTAAGGTGAATAAATCACATTGAATAAGCGACGGAGATTATTCGATAACTATCTGCCTGCAATAAAGCCAGTCTGATCGAGGTGAATTACCTTACTCAAGACTGGCTCTATTCTGGTTGCCAGCACCTTGGCCGGGATCTTATAGTCAAAGCAGATTAGACTGATCGGGTGATGGGGATTCACATTTAAGTGGGTCTTTGTCCTTTTTAAGAAGGACTGATATGATAGACTGTGTCATTGTTTGGGGGGGGGGGGGGGGGGGGTGCTTTGAAACAGAGACCACTTTAAATACTTTACATAATAGAGACACTAGTTTGATAGAAAACTTCTTATAAAATTCGGCTGGGTAGCCGTCCGGATCTGGTGCTTTTTCAGATTTTCTTCAGAAGGCAGTGTTGAGTGTGACTGATTAATTACATTGATTTTAACAATTATTTCTGTAATCCGCTTCAATTTCTTTTTATTTTATTTATAATTCGATGAATTTAACAAAATCCTCATTTGCCAGAAGCCTTAAATTTAAGCACCACGTACGCTGGGGGAATCTGTTACATGGGAAGCAAAGCTTTAATAATACTGGACTATGGTCCGATATGACTATGTTGTCATACTCCACTTGTCTCATTAGGGGGAGTAATTTCTTATCCAATAAAAAAGAAGATCAATCCTGGAATATGTTCTATGTACCGGTGAGTAAAATTAAATCTGTTTGGATAATGGGTACTTAAATATCCAGAGAACGCTTATACCATATGCCTGTAAAAAGGAGTTGATACACTGTGCTGATTTACTTGTTGGAACAATTGTAGAGCTAGAGCGATCCAGAGTTGGATGTAAAATGCAATTTAGATCCCCTCCTAAGATTAAGTTATATGTGTCAAGATTGGGTAGAAGTGAAAAGACATCGCTGAAGAACTGTACATTATCCCAGTTGAGTGCATACACGTTGGCCAGGACCACAGGCGTGTTAAAAGTGTACCCTGAATTGTTTTGTATTGACCGTGTTTATCCTTCACAGTGGCCTCCTCGACAAACTGTACATTCCTATATATGAGAACGGCTACTCCCCTACGTTTACCATTAATGTAAGAATGGGATATATGTGGAAAGCCTCCTCTAAGAAGTTTGGGATGGTCCTTGTTTAACAAATGAGTCTCTTGTAAATACACTATGTCAGTCTTCAAGGGGTATAAATACCTGACTGTGTTTCACTGCGTGATTTAGCCCCTGCACATTCCAACCGACCAGCCTAGTGTCCACTCCACCCATGTACTCGGAGCCATTGCAAAAGCTTCTCAGAAACGTCACCAGTGGCCGCATTTGGCACATTGTCAACAGCTTTTAGAGGGTCATGAAACCACAGCATCGTATATTGCTTGTCCCACTGCTTCTGGCAGCCAAAAAATGGCAAAGAGTGAAGAAAAAAAATGCCCACAGATAACATACAAGGCTGTATTATTTTCCAGTGCTCTCTACTCCTAATTAGCTTACTGTGTGAGCCCTCACTTAAAACAGAACAATAAAAGTCTCTTACAGTTATTGAACTTCCAAGCTACACTAAATAGTGGAGGAAAAAAAAACATATCTAACTGCTTGTTATTGAACACTCTAAACCATTCATCAGAAAATAGCAACATTGAACATAAATTGCAGGATGTTCAGACTAATAACACAAGTTTGGATATAGCATCATGTATTAAGGTTATCCCTTTCGGTTCAATATTGGGTATTGAACGTAACAGAAGTAATTGAGCCACCTCATTCAGTCTTTATTAACCGGTTGGCTGCTGATTGACTGCTCATCTTGTCCTTCTGCTGGACATACTCTTTAAACCAAATCTTTAGCTCACCTTGAGCCGCAGTTTGTCAATAAAGTTTAAGCACACCACCGTTAGTGGCATCCCTTAGTCGTCGGCTGCATACCAAAGAGTAGGCTGGGCAGTAAGACACAGTGGAGGCTAAGCATGCATATGAAGTTGACGATAACATTAACTGTTGTCCGGCCAAACGCCAGCCACCAGTATGTGTGTGGCCGTCACTTGTCATTACAGGTCAGGTTCATCAGAATAAAGTCTTTAGCTATAGCACCGGGTCCTTGAAGCTTACCCCCCAGTCTGACCTGTGTAGTAATCCTCAAGACTGCGGGGTACCTCAGGCCGAAGCGAACACCCTCACAGATTCGAAGAATGCTCCTCAACTCATTTAAAGCTGTTTGCTGCCTGCTCACTGTCTGGGTGAAATCAGGGAGAATCCGGATCAGGTCACCGTACACTGTAGTGGCAGACTTAATTTCTATGGCTTTCTTCAAAATCTCCTTTTTTTGCAGACTCCAATCCGGTCAGCCTCATCTCTTCTGCTTCCATTTTGGTATTGGCATGCTCCACGGCATTACGCACCTCAGACCGGAGCTGGTCAACTTGACCCAATTCTTTACAATTTATGCTCTTCAGAATTGCTATTGAACTATTGATTTTTACTTTATAATTTGTTTTGATAAATGTTCGTTCTTCCATAATTTTGACATTTAAATAACATGTCTCTCCGAGTTGCCTGGGGAAGACAGTGATTGATAGTGTGAATAATACCCAATGACAATCATTCAGTGAAGTTAAGAATTTGCAATCATGTCAGTATTAAAATGCCTAGAGAGTTTCATAGATTGTGAGAAACTATTCCGTGCCAGTGAATGAATGTTGAAACCACTTCCAGAATTGCATTATTGATAAATTATATTGTTATATGGCTTCAGCTGTATGAGACATTCTAAACTCATGACTTTAATGGTTAGCTTCTTTTATCCATATTGGGTTTTAGATTAAATTGACACAAAAGACACTATATATTTAAATAGCTACTAATCAATTTATATACATTACTGTGCAAAGATTTTAGGCACTTGTGAAAAATGTTGCTTCAAAAAATAATGAAATAAATAGTTTTCATTTATCACTTAATGTCATACAAAGTCCAAAAAACATAAAAAAGGTGTGAAAGGTCTTTAAAAGGCAGCAATTGAAGAGTATGATATGTAGATGAAAGTTATGCATATTTTAATATTTGAAAGATAAAAGGCAGTAGTACAACTTTATTTTCTTTAAAGACTACTTAAAAATGACCTCAACACACTAATCCTTTTTAAACAGCTTTATAGGTATGACCACTAGCTCTCACCCTGCTCCTCGTGAAAGGCACTCGAATATCTAGATCCAGACATTTTTCCCTTCTGTGGTTGTCCGACCTCCCAAACTTCTAAACTTAGACACACTGCATGCTTGAGACTCACTCTTTAAAATGTACCTTGATTAAACAGGTAGAGGAAGAAGGTAGTCCACCTCAAATTTGTCAGATGTTTACTAACTAAACTTAACATCTGTTCTAAAGGTAGTGCTTCAATTCTTTCTTGAAGCTCATGGCTTGGATCAAGTACTTGATTTGTATCACTTTTCCCCCAGCAGGAATAACTGGCCAAAGATTTTTTGTGCTCTCTTATAGGATACTTGGGTGAAAAATATCAGTTATTTGATAAGACTAAGAACATTTTGTGGTGGTGGGCTATTTCAAAATATTGCCACATTTCACCTCACAATACTTTATTGATATTTAAATCACCAGAAGCTGTATTTTAGTTACTTTTTTCACATTAGTATTCTTGAGGAAAAAGAGATTGACCACTACTCAGGGCAAGTGTGTGAGAAGATAAAACATACCGCAGTAAAATGTATTTAGATTCAACCAAAATGTAAGTGTTTTTGAGTAATCATAAACATACTGGAACCAAGGTACACCATTCTAATAATTACTTTATTTTTTAACTTGATCATAGTCAATGCAAATGAAAAACACTCAACTTGGTTACACAATATAACACATATCACAGTCTAATGTGGACAGACAAATATAATTATTGTTATAAACTTTCCTCAAGTAAAATCATCTCAAATTAATGCAACAAGAAAACATAACCCGCAGTGTGGCCATGCAAGCGCATAAGTGCCATTCTTATACACTCACCTAAAGGATTATTAGGAACACCTGTTCAATTTCTCATTAATGCAATTATCTAATCAACCAATCACATGGCAGTTGCTTCAATGCATTTAGGGGTGTGGTCCTGGTCAAGACAATCTCCTGAACTCCAAACTGCATGTCAGAATGGGAAAGAAAGGTGATTTAAGCAATTTTGTGCGTGGCATGGTTGTTGGTGCCAGACGGGCCGGTCTGAGTATTTCACAATCTGCTCAGTTACTGGGATTTTCACGCACAACCATTTCTAGGGTTTACAAAGAATGGTGTGAAAAGGGAAAAACATCCAGTATGCGGCAGTCCTGTGGGCGAAAATGCCTTGTTGATGCTAGAGGTCAGAGGAGAATGGGCCGACTGATTCAAGCTGATAGAAGAGCAACTTTGACTGAAATAACCACTCGTTACAACCAAGGTATGCAGCAAAGCATTTGTGAAGCCACAACACGCACAACCTTGAGGCGGATGGGCTACAACAGCAGAAGACCCCACCGGGTACCACTCTTCTCCACTACAAATAGGAAAAAGAGGCTACAATTTGCAAGAACTCACCAAAATTGGACAGTTGAAGACTGGAAAAATGTTGCCTGGTCTGATGAGTCTCGATTTCTGTTGAGACATTCAGATGGTAGAGTCAGAATTTGGCGTAAACAGAATGAGAACATGGATCCATCATGCCTTGTTACCACTGTGCAGGTTGGTGGTGGTGGTGTAATGGTGTGGGGGATGTTTTCTTGGCACACTTTAGGCGCCTTAGTGCCAATTGGGCATCGTTTAAATGCCACGGCCTACCTGAGCATTGTTTCTGACCGTGTCCATCCCTTTATGGCCACCATGTACCCATCCTCTGATGGCTACTTCCAGCAGGATAATGCACCATATCACAAAGCTCGAATCATTTCAAATTGGTTTCTTGAACATGACAATGAGTTCACTGTACTAAAATGGCCCCCACAGTCACCAGATCTCAACCCAATAGAGCATCTTTGGGATGTGGTGGAACGGGAGCTTCGTGCCCTGGATGTGCATCCCACAAATCTCCATCAACTGCAAGATGCTATCCTATCAATATGGGCCAACATTTCTAAAGAATGCTTTCAGCACCTTGTTGAATCAATGCCACGTAGAATTAAGGCAGTTCTGAAGGCGAAAGGGGGTCAAACACAGTATTAGTATGTTGTTCCTAATAATCCTTTAGGTGAGTGTAGGCTTTTGAATAGTGTGTGTGTGTGCACTCAAGTGTGGCTGGGGACGATGAAATAGGGAAACCCCATTATTGCAACGCAAAGCCACAGCAGGCTGTGATGGAAAGTTAAAATGGCTAGTTCTCCCAAAAATAAAAATGTTCTAATCATTCACTCACCCTCATGCCATTCTTCAGCAGAACACAAATGGAGATTTTATTTGAAGAATATTTCAGCTGTGTAGGACCATACAACGCAAGTGGATGTGATCAGAAATTTAAAGCTCCAAAAAGGACAGGACAGACAATCGTAGTAAAAGTAATCCTGTGGTTACATTTCTTCTAGAGAGATATGATTACTTTGGGTGAGAAACAGATTAATATTTAAGTCCTTTTCACTATAAACTTGTAAACAAATTTAGCTGCACTTCCGGTTGTATCGTGTCACTTCTCATGTGAACATGCCAACAGTCTCACGTCACGTGAGAGTCCCCTTGTGGATGTGCATTAGAGAGCAACTGTTTAGCTTTAGAAGACGTTTAGCTTTTGGAGTCGTATGGATAACTTTTAATAAAATTGTCTGTGGTTTTTGGAGCTTTAAATTGCTGATCATCATTCACTTGCGTTGTATCGACCCTCAGAGCTGAGATATTCTTTGAAAAATCTTTTTGTGTTCTGCTAAAAAAACAAAAAGTCATACACATATGGGATGGCATGAGGGTGAGTAAATGATGAGAGAATACAAATTTTGGGGTGGACTATCCCTTTAAGGAAATGAACACTGCAGCACATGTGGGACATCTGAAAATAAAGCAAAGAAAGAATAAAAAAAACAAACAAATAAACTTCCTTGGATGCCATGTTTTTTCTTTAAACCAGTGTTGCAGGGAAATTAAGTTTCTGTAGAGAAAGTGGCTTACTGACCAAGCCGCATGTATACGGGGGTAAAGAGTGTGCTGCTTGCACAATGCATTTAAATGTGAATAAGACTTTCTTGTCTTAAGCAGCTTTCTCACAATAAACACTTTTTGGTATCCATGTAAGCAGAATGACTCAGCCACACGTGCATGTGGAGTGCCTCACACGTGGATATTTGCACACTGAGATGATCCATGACACAATGTCACAATGATTTATTTTGCCATACTGCCCAGCCCTAAGCTCTACGACGAAGTAACGCAAGAAGTTTGGCACGTGCTGCGCTGAGCGCCAAGGTCAAAATAAGATGAATGAGAAAAAAGCGAGGAAAAAGACACATTATGTCACAAAGTTGAATCATAATACAGTACATAGGGGTGCAATGTATACCTGTGCACACCATATATTGTAATACCAACATTTTAAAAAGGGTATGATATCATCTAGCAAATTTTAGTAATGTACTACAGTATGGTGCTATTAGCAAAATTTTACAGAACTTGAAATTAATGAAAATTTGACACTAAATCAAATTCAAATTTGAATATGGCCAAATGTGATCATAAAACCATGAAAGGACGGGATTTAATTAAACGCTATTTATATAGTCAGCATGCACTGCGCGCTTTAAAATAAACGAGGGGTGCTACTCTCACACACACACAGAGCATGCGATGCTGATGATGCAGTGTGGTCAGTATATTAGCTGCAGTGAACACTCACACAAATTACTCCAGTGTAGCTCTGAGATTTTAGCTTGCAAGTATTTCAGCATTTCATTTGGAATAGGTAGCTTATTAAAAACTACTGTAAAAAACACACAAGAAGAACTCAAAGGTCTGCCAAAAGGTCTGTACTGGTAATCATAAGGTCACTGGTTCGATCCCCACAGCCACCACCATTGTGTCCTTGAGCAAGGCACTTAACTCCAGGTTGCTCCGGGGGAATTGTCCCTGTAATAAGTGCACTGTAAGTCGCTTTGGATAAAAGCGTCTGCCAAAAGCAGAAATGTAAAATGTAAATGTAAAATAAAAGCTCTTGTTAACTAGATGCATGAAATTGAAGACATTAAAATATAGTATATATCTTATACTGTATAGAAAAATTTAGTATTTAAAGTAGTTGCAATAATTCTACTAATAACAATAATTTAACATAAATTATTGTATATTTATTATTATTAATATATGTAAGCAATATCACAAAAGCAACACTGTACTGAATATCAGCATGCTGTGAATCAACCATAGCAGTCTGGTGACAAGTAATTCTTTCATAAATGTATTAATTTATACTCTGCTTTACTAATTAAGCTCTGTTGTGCAGCACACAATGATAAAATGACAATAAAATATGGAAACATGGAATCCAAAAAAAGTTAATAAAACGGAAATGAGAATTTGTAACTGCAAGATATAGTGCAGTTCTTTTAATCGCACCATTTCTGTGCAATTTCATTAGTAATCTGAGGCGTTTATTTGTTGCCTAAATATCGATTTAGTATTGATGCTGAGGTACCAGGGCTGATATCGTACCGAAGCCAAAATTTTGATATCGGAGCAACACTACAATGCATTAAACATAAAGAATCACAATATTACTGTACTGTGACAATATAATATTGTATTGGCAGGTCCCTGCTTATTTTCACTCCTAATATTTATCATTACTAACATAGCCATTGCTTTTTTGACTGTATTTTAAAATGGCTATATGGTGTTTTCCATTTTCCAAGTGCATCTTATTCACAAAGTTAGAGATACATTTAGTGTGATTTAATCTAAATCCACCAACACTATCCTCACAGAAATACTGTAGATGGCCTGGCCTGTCAGGCCTGAAGCTGTAGCATACAAAAAAGAATCTGGTTGTTTCACAGCCTGTGGCAAAAGTTTTCCCTCTTTTTTTTTCCCTCTTTCTTTTTCTGGCCTCCGTTTAACTGCATGTTGAAGTTAACCATGGCTTGGCATTTCTACAGTCTCCTCCTATTCCTCCTCCCCTGTTTCACAGTCTCTTCTAATACTGTCTCAAGGCAGCTATAAACTATCCACTCGCAACAATTCACAAAAAGAGAAGGCCCCTTGAAATTTCCCCCGGTTCTTTACCCTGAACTTTCTTTCACAGAATTAGTAAAGGGCTAGTTAGGCCTTCAATCTGAGCCTGTATTAGAGTCTCAATCTTTCCCATGGTGCTTTGGCCTGTGTTAAAAAACTGGACATGTTGTTACTTAAACTGCACAGCAGGCTTTATATGTACATTTTACATTTGATTATGGCAGAAAAAAAAGATCTGAAAAGGCAGGAGACTTGTTTTATCTTTTGATCGTATGTTGATTTTTATGATTTACATTTATGCATTTTATACAATTTAATCCAAAGCGCATTCAAGGGTATACGTTTCATCAGTAAGCGTGTTTCCTGGCAATCGAACCCATGGTCTTGTTTTTTTAGGGCCATGCTGTTCTAGTTAATGTACAGTAACTCAACTTATTATTTAATGTCCATCTTTAATGGTACTCTTCAAAATGCTTCATCTATTGAAATTAAAATTTAATTTCTTCTGTTTAATCTCTTAATGTATCAGAATGCAGTTTTCTGTTGCAGTCTGTCAGACTGTACTCTGTAGCAATCCTGTCAGGCCTGAAGCTGATTATGCTCACCAGTAAGACAAAAGAAAGTTGAGCTATTTAAGACTACTACTTCTTTAAGAAGTCTTTTATAGTTGCAGCTTTTGTGTTGTGGTGTTTCTTAATACCGTTAGCACTGCATTACGGTTAAAACATGTAGAGAGGTTTAGATCTCCATTTAAAGGAAACTGGGATAGCCATGAATGAGGTGCTCAGAATACTGAATAATACAAGGCAATGTGGGTGAAAGTTGTCTTACATAATCATATTCAGTGAGTACAAAGACATCATTTTCATTAGTAGAGCATGGCTGAATCAATGTTAATGAGCACATCAGAGTGCAAGTGAGGCAAATACACACATGCATGTAAAACTGCAAAGTGACGTATTTGGATTTTTGGTGAATTTTAAAAATGCTGATGTTTAAATACTTTTTTCTATCCCAGCTTATTATGGTGAGACAACTACACACTGCTGCTTTATCCAGTAAATACTTTATATTAAAATGTTGCTCTTTTAGCATCTTGACCGGCCTGACACATCAACATTGGCTCAACCCATGGTGTGACTTGAGTGTCTCCCTACACTCTTAAACTACTTGGATATTCAAATAAAAAGCAATGAACAAATATGTAACTATAGAAATGTGTTGATTACAAATATAAAAATTTACATTTTTGAATATATTGGAATATATATATATATATATATATATATATATAGGAATATTTAAAAAAAAAAAGCATTAAATATATTGTTTCTATACTTTATAATCAGCTACTTTAAAATAATAATTGGATTTTTTTCCATTGTTTTTATTTGCTTATATCATTTGCAATGCTTCGTTAGGTTGTAGGTCATGTTTTCTTGTTTTCTTTCGTCAAGTACACATTACCTATACCTGTACTTTGGACTTTCTGTCCAATTTTAAATACTTGTCAGCTTCAAAGTTCAAATCAAAGTTTGTATTGTTGTGATTCACCTTGAAGCTGGTTGGTTTGGTTCATGGCTTTAGAACTCTTATATGAAGGATTTTATAAAATCCCTATTGAAAAAAGAATGGGAAAAATACTTCAGAAACCAAGAGTGGCTGAAAAATTGGGTTGTCACCATTGCTCTCTTCCATTTGGCGGTGCAAAAATCTTTATTAAAATGATAACCACCAAATCAATAGTTGTTTGCTCTCATTTACCAACCATATCTACAATTCTTTTCCGTAATCTGTCGTGGTATTTTTTTTCAACATCTAAAAGCTCCTGTGACTTATAGTCCAAAACTACTTGTTTACATAATTTAGGATATACATAATTCATGTTGGGTGATCAAACACTGCGCATCAAAACACAAATGCTTACAAACAGATGAAAACATCAGTCACAGCATTTTAAAGTAGCCTGCTCAGAGTATTTTATGCAACCAGTTTCAATATTCTGTCCATCATAACATTATTGTTCTAACCAACTCGGTCTGGACCACGGTCAAACGCAACTCCTTGTCATTACATGCCTGCAAAATGATGTTTCATCACACTCGTAGTAACAACCGGATGATTATAGCAGAGATTGTTGCAAATATCAGAAAAATCCACATATTGACAGTCGCTAACTTTAATGAATGAATATGCGATATAGCTTAGTTTTTCCCCTCAACAATGCAATTTTGATTAGGTGCGACTTTATTTCCAGAAAATACGCAATGTGGATATGATAAAATTTGCCTTGACAATGTACTTTTGAAGAAGTGACAGCCTGAATACTGTAGAATAAAACAAGCTGTTGCTATAATCATATGATTAGCCGTTGCAGTTGTTTTTCCCAGGGCATATTCAGTTGTAGGCCAGCCAAAATGCAGGCTACCAAGACAACTATAATTGGGTAATGATTAGTTGGTTCTTTCTCCAAAAACCAACAATGACTTCAGGGCCACAGCTGTTTTTCCTAAAAGCAGTATTTTGCGCAAAAACCCCTGCTGCGTTTTCATGAGTGTTTGTGCCAGTGTGTTTGAACACTGTCTTCTGCACATCAACAGCAATTTAGTATGTTTGTTAGAAACATACTTTTTTATTCATTTTTGATCAATAACCACAGCAGTGCTCCCTGTAGTGCAAGCAGCCATTTTGTAAGTATGTTAATGTACGTTTTTATCACCCACCACCAGTCGGATACAATATGGGCAGTTTTATTAGTTGCCAGTCACTGTTACAGGGAGCCTGTAAAATGCTTTAGATACTAACGTGATTCTAAAGATGGCAACAACAACAAAAAATGATACACTATCAAGGCCAGGAACAGTGTGAATGCAAAGGAAATTGTTCTTTTTTTGGACCTGAGTTATTTTTTATATTTGAAATGGAAAAATAAAAACAGCTGGCAAAATGTTTAATTTACAAATAAATTGGGCATATATCAGCCACTGTGGGCAAAGAAAAAAAAAGGGAAACATCTAAAAGACAGTTTTAAATGCATTGGCAATGACAAGATCCATAGATTATCCAGAAGTAAATCTGCACAAAAAATAAATCTTAAATGGACTTTTTTTTTCTCTGCAAAGATATAACATGGATTAAGTATACAACATGGATTTATGTCAGGGGCAGTGGTGAATGTGTGCAATGTGGAAAAGTCAGGGGTGGAAGAGGCAGGCTTTCTGTCCGTATGAGGGTAAAGCAAGCAAAGTTCCATGTTTAACGTTCAGTGGAAAAGTGGAATTTGCTGACATGGCACTTCGCCTGAACTCCAAAATTAATAATCAGATGTGGTTTAGCCTTGCACTGCCAGGAGGCGAAGGCAGCCAAGCTATGGCCTCTTTGTGGTGGGCCTGAAAAGGAGGGTCTGGCACACGGCCAGTGGGGTTTTGCTTGTTCAGGATTTTTGATTAAATCGTTTATTGTGCTCTGCTCACGCAACGAGCCAAGGCAGCGCTCACTCCAGCAGGGCTGGAACAAGACACAGGGAAATGGAGGGTTTTTTTCCCTCCACTTAAATGCTTTTAAATGATAAAGATATTTTTCCTTTGTTTTCCTAATTTTAGCTCTGTCCATTTAGTATTTTTAATTACTATTACATTTCTATTTTATTATTTAATGTCTTGGTAATGTTAGTTATTTGTCCCAGTCATTAATCTGTGTTCTTAAGCAATTTTAGGATTCCAGAGACAAAATCAGAAACTTTTGAATGTAAGAGAGCTATGTTTTTTGTTTTTTCAAACAAAGAACAAGCAAGGAAGTAGAATAAAACACTTATGCATCCCAAAGCCATCACTCTCCTAAGACACAAGAGAAATGTGAGACGTGGCCTGCAATGAGTTCAGCGCTGGCTCAAATGTCTGAGGTGCAAACCCCCCCCCCAGATTTTATAGTAGAGCCTTGTCATTAAATCACGTCAACAGCCTCCTCCACTAGACAGTTGCTGCTTTAGTATTCCACGAAGGACGGCACATTTAGCTCTATATTTAAAAAGGTAACTGGCAAGTCAAAGTCAAATTTAAAACTTTGGCCTTGGGACAGTGAGTCACAACAGTAGGTAGGGAAGGCAGCAATCTTGCAAACCACTTCCAAATTCCAAATGCAAAATATGAGTGACAAGTAAAAGTTTCTGTGTGTTAAAACTTTTTGCTTTAACATATACATTTTTGTTTTTATTATGTAGCATCCAAAAATGGGATGTGTAAAAGGGCCATTTTTATTTAAAAAAATTTCAACAAATGATCAGTGAAAAGGAGTTTTCCCCCTTTTTTGGCCTGATATTTGATGTTTTAAACTAGCTACTTTGGATACTAAAATATCTAACATATATAATAGTTATCACAACAAAAACATGGGATTTGTGCCTCTAATGCCTTAAACTGCCATAGGATACAAGCATTTTCCCAATTCATGGAATGTGCCGTTTCTAGCTATAAGCAGTCACTTAAGGCCCCGAACCACCAGGAGGCCTCTCAAATCAAGGTTGTTGTTGTTTTTTTTTATTTTTTTTATGTATTTAGAAAATATATAATATTTTTAATGTATTGGTATTCATAGTAATTTGTTGTTAATTTATTGTAATATTTTGTGTGTGTGTGTGTTTAATGATTATATCCTAATTTCAAGTTCCATCCATCCATCCATCGACAACCGCTTATCCTGTACAGGGTCGCGGGGGGCTGGAGCCTATCCCAGCTAACTTTGGGCGAAAGGCAGGGTACACCCTGGACAGGTCGCCAGCCCATCGCAGGGCCACACATAGACAAACCACCACTCACATTCACACCTAGGGCAATTTTTTGGAGACATCAATTAACCTAGCCTGCATGTCTTTGGATGGTGGGAGGAAGCCGGAGCACCCGGAGAGAACCCACGCAGACACGGGGAGAACATGCAAACTCCACACAGAAAGGCCGGGGCACTAATTTCAAGTTAAAATATTCAAATTTGTTGAAGACTGTATTGTGGTGACATTTTTGGATGGGCCTGGATCCGGGAAGGAGGGTGGAGGGTGCTCCAAATAGGAATTCACTTAGGGCCCTCAAATGCTCAAAAATGGCCCAGACTCTCACTTCATATAGAAAAGAGTAAATGTGTAATAAAAAAATATGTCAAGTTTGTTAATATATTATACTATAAAATGTTCAATGATTGGTCATTTTTGAAGTTTATTAAATAATAATTTGTTAAAATATACTTTTCAGCCATTCTAGCATATAAGTCGGTTACATATACAGTAAGTTTGATGGAAATTCTCTATTTTTTTCAGCTGTTCCAGTCCTGGACTGGACCAAACAGTTCACACACCCAGAAGCTGCTCCCCCTAATCTTGTTAAGTTGGTTGAAGCAATTGAGCGGACAGGTAATACCTTTCTGTCATTGATTGTCATGTTTAGGGCTTTATTGTTTGTGGGTTGTTAATTTAATACCCTGACACACAAATCCAGTGTAAGCAGCAAGAATCCTGGCAGAGACCCTCTTCTAAAAAGAAAGAATAAAATCAGCTAAACATTGATATCTTTATTTAGTAGACTATCTCCACATTAAAAATAATATTGAAAGATATTTTCTTATAACACCATATGGCAGTTATTAACATCCAGATTTCCTCTTTCGCTGTGTGCCGCCCCTCTCTTTTATCTCTGAGTGAGAGACGGAGTGACGCTCAGACTGTCTGGCTTGACTCAAGCCGTCTTCTCACTTCACACACTTAAAGAAAGCGCATGGACTCAGCAGGCATACACTGCTAGAGCTGTTTTCTCACTTCTGCCGATAACCTGACTGGATATATTTATATCTCTGGACTTTTACATTTAATGTTTAGATGTGACTGCGCCGTTAATCCAAGCCAGCATGAAAGGTCTATTTTTGAGAGATGAGTAACGTCTCAATTTTTTTGCTAGGTCTGGACTGTAGGACACTGTACAGGACATCCACTGCTTCAGCCTCTGACAGTCAAAGACAGAGCCTTGATGGTAAGTTAAATTGTAATATTTTGATTGCTTTAGCAATTTTATTTTATTTTTTGCATTTTAGTCTTGGCAGGCTGCAAGCTTTTTTCTTCCTCTCATGTTAGTTTAGACATTTGTGAATTAGTAATGTGTAAATTGCTTAAATATTTATTATCTCTGTTTAACCAGGTTTCTCATTACTAGCATGTATTTTACAATGAGAGCATGGCATGCATCTAAAATACAGTTATGAATGGCTAACGGTACAGCACATGCAGTTCAATGGGTTAGAGAGTTAACTTGTGAAAATGCATCCAATTTACATTTTTTCCTTTAGAAATTATATTATCTACATAGCAATTTGAGTGAAAAGTTTTATTGAAACATTAACATGAATTTCTTAGTATTTGATATATCACCCTTTTGTTTAATGACAGCATGCTCTCAAGCTGGCATGAACTCCACAAGTTTGTGTAAAACCTGATGATTGTTATTCCTGCATGATCTGAGAATGTGCCAATGAGTTTATTATAAGCTTCATTAGAAGCAATGACATTTGACCTTTTGTACAATGAAGATAGTTACCTAGAAATAGTGCAGTATCATAAATATTTTTTATTCGTTTACCTCAATGCTTTTTTGTTATCCTTTTTTCAAAATCCTAATGACATTTGAACCCCACTGAAACCATAACAAAGTGTTACAACCAGGAAGGGTATGACAAAGTGCAAGAAATGCTAATATGGTTTATATAAAGTTACCCTGAGATGTACTGTTTGGTTACAACATATATTAACGTATTTATGTAATTACGTGATTGTACCATTTGATTTACAGCATCTATCTAAAGTTTTTCCCACTGCAACCAAGTCACTTTCAGGGATGTACTGGAACAGATCAAATCTTGTGCTTTTATCATATTGAGAGGGAGAGGCAATCCCTGTATGACTTGGTCATGATGTGACCGGTGATTTGTCCCTGTGCAGAGCTGCAGGAGCTGGACATAGGACAGTGGGACATTCGTGCGCTGTCGGAGGCTCTCATTCAGTACCTGCAGGAACTTCCTTCCCCAATCATCCCTCCTTCTGTTTATACAGACCTTCATGCAGCAGTGCAACTAGAATCGGGTATGTGCCACTTTTCACTCATCCGTGCAGGCCTGCCAATGAAAGAGCACCGTCTATAGAAAGTAACAGAATTACATGAAATATATAATCATATACCTCAGATGTGTTGTTGGGCAAGAAAAGGTTAAATGTCCCCCCCTTGTCTTTGGTTGAGCATCTGTTATACGCCTGTTGTGATATCTTTCATAAATAAGGGTTGGAATCAACAGGGCCAACTGGATATGATATTATACTGATACTGTATTGTGATTCTTTGTTTATTATGATTCAAAACTGTAAAAATCTTTAACTCTCTTGTTTGTTACTCATCATCAGTGGTCATCATGCTAAACTTCCTACTTAGTGTGGTGTAAAGGCATGCCAATTTCTGGGAAAAAAAGAAAAGATCCAGTACATTCATCATTTTAAGGAAACTCTTGTAGTCTTGCTATACAGAGAATCTGTACAGACATCCTTACAAATGAAACAAGACTTAACATCATGTTAAAGGGATAGTTCACTCTAAAATAAAAATTCTCTCATCATTTACTAACCCTCATGCCATCCCAAATGTGTATGACTTTCTTCAGTTGAACATTTGAAGATTTTAGCAGAATATCTCAGCTCTGTAGGTCCATAAAATGCAAGTGGATGCAAAAAGGACAGACAATCGTAATAGAAGAAATCCATACGACTACAGTGATTAAATGAATGTCTTCTAAAGCGATACAATTGCTTTGAGTTGGAAACAGATCAATAATTAAATCCTTTTCACTATAATTATTTTAGGGATGCAACTAATGATTATTTTGATGATCGATTAATAATATTAATAATTTTCAATTATTTATTTGATTAATCAATTATTTGGATAAATGCCTAAATTTTATTTCCTGTATTTTGTAAAAAATATGATTTTTTTTAAAAACAGAAATGATTAAAGGCATAAGGATTGGGTCTGATTTACTATATACTGAATCATGAAAAGTTATTACTTTCAGGACATATGCAAAACAGTTCCTTTACTTGTAAAACTTAACAAAAAGTACTTTTCATTAAAGAGTAAAAATATCCATCAGGGATGGAGTGGGACAAAAAAATGCCCAGCAGTGGGCAGTGGTGACACCAGAATAGAAATATTAATAATTCTGCCCAGCTGAAATATACATAATTATGTTAGATACATATTCTTGTGCACTCTCACTGATTACATACATTTTAAGTGTTTTAAATGAATATTGTAGGTTTTAAAATCGTATTGTTACTGACTACATGTTTCTAAACTTTTCTTTTAAAAAATATATGTATGCTTATTCAGTAAAATAATGTTTGCCATGGTTTAAGCATGAAATCAGACATTACATTTGGCATTATCAGGAAGACTATCAAATATCAGGACCCTTTGCATTATTATACATTATATTCAGCATTACAAACAGTTTAATAAAGTACAATCATCAGATTCACTCTCACGCTGAAAATAGCATCTTTGCATATTGTAATACATGCACTGACAGGATGAGGAGAAACCATCTGAAACACTTAAAAAAACAGCACGATTGGACCTCTGAGACATCAGTCTGATATCCATGATATCTATTTATCTCCATGATTGATTTTGTTGAAACTGAAAGCGTGGTGTGATGTTGCATGAGTTCAATCAAAAGGATTGCACTCCCTTTCTCCATTGCCATCATTTTGATTGACGCGGATGCGCACGCTCGTTTGCTCAGTGAGGTTTAATGGTTTAAATGCGTGGAAATACGCTCCTGATTTTGAATTCATTACATGTATGCATTATAAAACATAGAAAATATTCGTAAATTGAAAGTTGTGCACTGGAGAGAAACAACAAAGTGCATCAAACGTAGAGCTCCTTGCATCAAACAGCACAATCACTCTGTTAATGCACCTGACACAGCAACCGCTCCATATTAAACTTACGCTTACTATGATGAAGTGTTTATAAAGTACTATCGTGCTCTGGACAACTTGGGTCGTGTTTTTCCACTTCAACTTGTCTCCAATTTTTTACAAATTATCAAAGTGACTTCACTGAAGGAGCTTTTCCGTGCTTGCCGCAAATATCCAACTAATCGCTAATGAAATTAGTTGTCGATGATTTCCATTGTCGATAAATAATCGCAGCCCTAAATTGTTTACTTAATGGTCACTCTCCATAAATGATGAGAGAATTTTATTTTTGGGTGAATTAACCCTTTAAGGTCGATCTGAGCCTACTTAAAATTTTGTGTAAAGACACAACGCCTCATTATCTTTATTTAAAACATGAATCTCAATCATTATTTATATGATAACCTAATACTGCAGTCTGTGTTCTTTCCCAAAAATATGAATGTGACAATAGTGCTCTGAATATTGATAGTTTTATGAGGTAAAAATATAAAATCCCTATTGATTAACAGATGTTCCTTTGATGAGGAGACGAGAGCAGCTGTTGCAGGCACTGGAGAACCCTGCAGTTCCACTACAAAACCTTTTGACGCTGCAGTATTTGCTCAGACACCTGGAGAAGGTCTGCCAGTACACAGAGCAGAACGGTCTGGACATTCACACTCTGGGCCAAATCTTTGGCCCTCTGCTGATCAGTGGCCCTGTGAGCGGGTGAGTGTGGCGTTTTGATTCTTGTATTCTCCTACTGGCTTGATTCAAATTTTGTAGGAATATATTGCTGAATCTTAGCACACCCATAAACCATCTTTATTTCTATGCGTTTAAATTTACAGGTCAAAGGAAGATGAGGGTTTTCGTGCAGTTACAGTTGAGAAACTTCTTTTGGAAAGAATTTGGGAACAAGAGCCAACTCCTCCCGGTGAGTCACCTCAATATACAGCATTTTATTTCAAATTGTCTTTGTAAACCTAGGTGCATATTTTAAATGTTTATTTGCAAAGCTTTCGGCTTGCCAGCTATGCTTCATTTATAAGTACAGTGGGGAGAACAAGTATTTGATACACTGCTGATTTTGCAGGTTTTCCTACTTACAAAGCATGTAGAGGTCTGTAATTTTTATCATAGGTACATTTCAACTGCGAGAGATGGAATCTAAAACAAAAATCCAGAAAATCACATTGTATGATTTTTAAATAATTTGCATTTTATTGCATGACATAAGTATTTGATGCATCAGAAAAACAGAACTTAATATTTGGTACAGAAACCTTTGTTTGCAATTACAGAGATCATACGTTTCCTGTAGTTCTTGACCAGGTTTGCACACACTGCAGCAGGGATTTTGGCCCACTCCTCCTTACAGACCTTCTCCAGATCCCTCAGGTTTTGGGGCTGTCGCTGGGCAATACGGACTTTCAGCTCCCTCCAAAGATTTTCTATTGGGTTCAGTTCTGGAGACTGGCAAGGCCACTCCAGGACCTTGAGATGCTTCTTACGGAGTCACTCCTGGCTGTGTGTTTCGGGTCGTTGTCATGCTGGAAGACTCAGCCACGACCCATCTTCAGTGCTCTTACTGAGGGAAGGAGGTTGTTGGCCAAGATCTCGCGATACATGGCCCCATCCATCCTCCCCTCAATACGATGCAGTCGTCCTGTCCCCTTTGCAGAAAAGCATCCCCAAAGAATGATGTTTCCACCTCAATGCTTCACGGTTGAGATGGTGTTCTTGGGGTTGTACTCATCCTTCTTCTTCCTCCAAACACGGCGAGTGGAGTTTAGACCAAAAAGCTCTATTTTTGTCTCATCAGACCACATGACCTTCTCCCATTCCTCCTCTGGATCACCCAGATGGTCATTGACAAACTTCAGACGGGCCTGGACATGCGCTGGCTTGAGCAGGGGGACCTTGCGTGCGCTGCAGGATTTTAATCCATGACGGCGTAGTGTGTTACTAATGGTTTTCTTTGAGACTGTGGTCCCAGCTCTCTTCAGGTCATTGACCAGGTCCTGCCGTGTAGTTCTGGGTTGATCCCTCACCTTCCTCATGATCATTGATGCCCCACGAGGTGAGATCTTGCATGGAGCCCCAGACCGAGGGAGATTGACCGTCATCTTGAACTTCTTCCATTTTCTAATAATTGCGCCAACAGTTGTTGCCTTCTCACCAAGCTGCTTCTGTTTGCAAGTCTGTTTGATTGAGTGTGTGGACAGGTGTCTTTTATACAGATAACGAGTTCAAACAAGTGCAGTTAATACAGGTAATGAGTGGAGAACAGGAGGGCTTCTTAAAGAAAAACTAACAGGTCTGTGAGAGCCGGATTTCTTACTGGTTGGTAGGTGATCAAATACTTATGTCATGCAATAAAATGCAAATTATTTAAAAATCATACAATGTGATTTTCTGGATTTTTGTTTTAGATTCCGTCTCTCACAGTTGAAGTGTACCTATGATAAAAATTACAGACCTCTACATGCGTTGTAAGTAGGAAAACCTGCAAAATCAGCAGTGTATCAAATACTTGTTCTCCCCACTGTATATTTGCAATAAATGCATGTCCCATTTGTTTATACACACTGAGAAATGTCAAAATTGTTGTTGAAAAACCTGGGATATTCCTTTTAAATTAAATTTATCATAACAGCTTAGTTAGAGTTTGAGCTAGTGCTCTTGCTGAGTGTTTTAATGTAAATTAAAGTAAAAATGAGCTGTGGATAAAAAAAAGAATGATATGGAAATCGTAAAGCCAGTTCAGTGTTAGTTTACTAAACTTTTGAGTAAGTTTGCTTTTATTCTTTGTATATCTGCATGATGATATGAGCTTAACCCACTATGTAGTATAGAAATAAATACTATTAGAGATAGGGTTGGGTATTGATCTATCAATGACGCATTCAGGAACTTTGTTTAAATAAGCCATTCATCCCTAAAGCTGGGATCATTCAGAAGGCTGTGCAGAGATGCAGTTTTTCCACAACTAGGAATACAAAAAAGGCTGGGAACCTTAACTGACATCATTTTTTTGAATTTCTGTTGGTTACAACCAATATACAGTAACAATAATACCACCTTCAGAGTTGAAGTACCTCAGCCACTCTATCAGTTCACTGTGACAATGACACATGTCGTGGAGGCAGGCTATTCAAATGACACTGCACTGTGACGTCACAATGTAGCCAATTTCAAAAGTCATTATTTCAGAGTAGAAACAAATGCTCTTTTTAGATTAGAGAGGAGTTTTGAAACTTAAAGTATGTTTTATAGTGCACTGGCCTTTTATTTGTCCTTCCTCGTGACATGACCCCTTTAATATGAAATACATTTTCTGTCCTCTGATTAGTGTTGTCAAAAATACCAGTACTCCGGTACCAAGTTGGTACTCAAACAATAGCATTTTTACGATACCAGAATTTCTGAAGGTACCGGAGTACCGAGTACCGGGTCTATACGGTTCCCAATCAGAGTCGGGAACTTTCGAATGCTCACAACAAGCAAAAGATGACGACAAGCAAAGTAGCTGCTGCTACGGAGTCTCAACTGTATCTTGTCGAAAAGAAAAGTGGAAAAAGCCAGGTTTGGAAATTCTTTGGATTTGAGGCTGATGAAAAGGGAAACATCATAGATCAGCAAAAACCTATTTGTAAACGCTGCTTTCACAATTTTCTGACGAAAGAAGGAAACACATCAAACCTAATAAAGCACCTGAAAGACAGACACACGGATTAATTCAAGAAAACAAAGCAGGTGAGTTTAAAAGCATATTATCATTTGCATTAGGGCTGAAACGTTTAGTCGACATTATCGACAACGTCGAAAATAAAAAAATTGTTGAACAATTTTCGTTGTCTAATAGTCGTTTGCTCTCATTTAATGTAACATGAAATCACATTCAACTGTAATGATGAAACGCGAGAGCAGCACTACAGTTCACCTGACGGAGGAGAGGAAGAATTACACAGATCAGTCCAGATGCACTCTAAACTTTCACAGCTTCATCTTATGTAGATCCCAAAGTATTAGGGAATTATACAAAAAAAAATAATAATTCAGAAGCAGTCTCGTTGTGGAATAAGTGGAGCCGGAGCTCTTTAAAGGAAACATGCGTTACATCTTAAATGCAGTTATATTTAATGCGTTATAGCTTTATTAAAGTTCAAATAATAAAGAAGCAGCTCATGTAATAACTATAAACTCAGAAACTGGCATTTCTCTGTGTGGTCGGTGAATCTTCTATGAGTTGCGCGATTGTCCCGATCTAAGGGGAAGAGATTGAAACTGCACCCGGCAGAGAGAGACTCTACCTCGGGGACACTCATCCCTCGAGCGCAGACGCTTAATGCAGCTAGATTAGAACGCGATTGCTCGCGATTTATTAAATCAAAATATATGTCACTGTGCATTTCTTATCGTGAAGAAAATTGCCAATATGCAGCTTTATTAATATGAGAGCACTTTGCATTTTAGTTTGGAAATTGTTTTTATTCATTCTATTGTATGCTTGTTTATTTAGTTTTTTTTTTAGTACTTGGTAAAAACTTAAAGTAAAAGTTGCAAAAGTTGAAGCAAATCTTATATGTGTTCAAAAATACTTTAAGCATACATTGTACAGTTTTGTTATAATTCAAAAATAATTTATTTAATGGTATATTATTGTTCTTAGTTCTGCTGTTAATGTTTTGTTAACTTTGTTAATAATAGAGTGTTGTTCAGTAACCTGTTTTTGTGTTTTGCTTTGGTACCGAAAGTGGTATTGAGTACCGTGAAATACTGGTATTGGTACCGACTACTGAAATTTTGGTACCGTGACAACACTACTTCTGATACTGTTAATACAGGAGATCTTCTAACCTTCTAGGTATAATTACAATATATTATTTTACAAATTATACTTTTATCAGTTTTTCATTATTATTGGACACATTTTAGCTTTTGAAAAATGTTCTAATTGTGTATTTCATCAATAAATGGAATTTATAAATTCATCTTAAAATTGCATATATTATATTGCTTATTATATTGTTTACATGCATAATTTGTACTTTTTGACAAGTATTTAAGTTGATATGTAGAATATGTGTAAAATCGAATGGTCTCTTTAAGACTACCGGCATAAGCCAGTGAACGCAACTTGAGAGCATACGTTTCTTTAGCGCATATGTGCTATGTGTGATTTAGAATTTATTTTTTTTTATTTATTTTTTATTTTTTAATCAACAACTGGCTGTAAAGAACAAAAATGGTATTAAAAGAGAAGTTATTTCGTGACAAATGGATTACGACTTTGGACACACAGAATGAGTTAAGCCAAACTTTTACTCTCAACAGTGAAAATATCTCGCTGCTGAACTTCTTCACCACTGTACTACTCAATCAGTGATGAGTGAAATCTGAACAATCATCAGCCAGAGGGTAATCACAGATAGTTTGTCACATAGAGCAAAATTTGGTTGCATATCCAAGTGATTTCCTCTCATTGGAGGGAGTTGCTCATAGAGTAACGGATTGATCTTGGGATTTAAGAATCAAAATGATATCTTTTAATCAAAGATTACGATGTATCTGAAAATCATTACTTTTACCCAGTCCTAATTAGAGAAGTGGTAATTGAAAGGTCACAACTCACAACCTCTCAAGGGGCAATCCCTGAGCTATCACTTGTGCCCTTTAGCAAAGCAGGTTTCTCCAAGTAGATTGCTACTGCTTTTTTTTTATGGTGTGGTTCTATGGGGGTGTCATATGAATGGCATGGCAACAAATTCCATCGGATCCGTTCATATTGTGATTAATAACAATTCTGTTTATTTTAATCATTTGTTCAGCTCTCCCTCCTAAACCATCCAAAACCAAAGCCATGGCCTCATCTGTAACCAATGGAAACTACAGCTTACTGAGTGAAGCGGAATGGTACTGGGGAGACATTTCCAGGTAAATCATTGCCATGAAAATCATCAAAAAAAATTAAGTGGTGGAACTCCATCTAATGTCATTTGCTTGATTTTATGTTTTAGAGAGGAGGTGAATGAGAAAATGAGAGACACTCCTGATGGTACGTTCTTGGTGCGTGATGCGTCAAGCAAAGTGCAGGGAGAGTATACTTTGACCCTCAGGTGAGCGACCCCTTTGGTAAAATTGTTTTGTGTGATAGACTATGTGTCCGAAAGCATGTGTATACCCAAACACCACACCCATATGTGCTTGAATATTTCATTTCAAATCCATTTGCATAATTGGGGAGTTGGTTCTCCCTAACATATTTCACTCTTCTGGGAAACCTGGAACATTGCTGCAGAGAATTTCTCCCTTTCAGACACAAGAGCATCAGTAAAGTCAGGCAGTGATGTTGGGTGATGGGGTCTGGCTTGCAGTCAGCTTTCCAATTCATCCCAAAAGTTTTCAATGGGGTTTAGGTCTGGACTTGGTGCAGCTCAGTAAACCATTTCTTTATGGATCTTGTTTTGTGTTCAGGGGCATTGTCATGATAGATCAGAAAAGCACCGTTCCTATACTATTGCAACAATGTTGGAAGCACACAATTCTCTAGAATATCATTGAATGGCATAGCACATGATTTGTCTTCACTTGAATAAAAGGGTCTAGTCAAACCCGTTCCAAATACTTTTGGCCATGTAGTGTGTCTATAAGAGATACATATTTTGCGTAGGAGTATTAGAGCGTGTTTTGTTTTGCATATTTACCAAGAGGAAATTAAACAGGGGACACAACACCATCAAAGCCTTTGCATTGTTTATTCCAGGAAAGGAGGAAATAACAAACTGATCAAGATTTTTCACCGCGGGGGAAAGTATGGCTTCTCAGAACCTCTGACTTTCCTCTCTGTGGTGGAGCTCATCAACCACTACCGGCATGAGTCTCTGGCCCAGTACAATGCCAAGCTGGACTCACGCCTGCTCTTTCCCGTGTCTAAATATCAGCAGGTGTGATGCCTACACACTTTACAGAAAATGGCAAAGCTGATGTTTACTTTTCCACAGTCTTCATGTTAATGGAATTCTATGTATCAATATCTCCACCTATTGTGCAAGGCTTTTGAAAGCATCTCCCTGTGCTGTGCAGGATCAGGTGGTGAAAGAGGACAGTATTGAGGCAGTAGGTGAACAGCTGAAGGTTTATCATGAGCAGTATCAGGAGAAGAATCGTGAATATGACGTACTGTATGAAGAATACACACGCACATCACAAGTAAGCCACATTTTATCTCTAGCTTTTTCAAATGTGTGATGAGGAGGAGGGCGTGGCCGGGCCACGCCCGGCACTGAGTTGCCCAGTCAGCAGGAACGGAATAAAGGAGGAGCTGGGGATGCCAGAGAGACAGACGCATGCGACCGCTCTGTGTGTTATGTTTCAGTTTTATGTTGGTGTCTTATTAAAATTTGTTGAATATGGATTCAGCTCCAGCTCCCTCCTTTCCCGAACCTTGGTACGTTGGTGCCTAAACCCCAGAAAGGAGGAAGAGCACACTGTCCGGGAGAACTTGCCGCTGCCGTCCGCCGGGGGATGTAGGAGCCGCTGCCGGCTACCTGGGTGCAGATGAGCGGCTAAGGACTGGGTGGCAGCATGCCTGCGGGAGCCGAAAAGAGCCTTTTTTCTCTCTCTCTCTCTGGCGTCCCCGGACCCTCCTTTAACCCTCTCCCGCTGATTGGGCAACTCGGCGGTGGGCATGCATCCTCTCGGCCAGGCCATGACCTCCTCCTCATCACAAAATGCATTGGGATTTAATTAAGTCACTAATGAAGAAGGTGTATACAATCTCTCTCAGGAGCTGCAGATGAAACGAACAGCCATAGAGGCCTTTAATGAGACCATAAAGATCTTTGAGGAGCAGTGTGAGACTCAGGAGCGCCTCAGTAGAGAGAGCATTGAGAAGTTTCGCAAAGAAGGCAATGACAAGGAGATTGAGAGGTAGTCTGGTTTTGAATCCTCAGTGACCCAAGCATTGATATTGATGATGTATTATCTTCCCCCCCTTTAAAATATTTACACTTGGTCACTTCATGCATTTTTACTTATCGGATTCTTATCCGATTGAATAAGCTCATTCCATTTACATTTGGCCATATCAGTGTGTCTCCACCACAGTTCACTTCTGTGATTATGCTAATGTTGGGCAGCGAATTTAAAATATGTGATGTATTATTTGATTCCAAATGACTTTGCCACGCGTGTGGGTATCTGTGTGTGCACATTGTGTATTTTCCACTCGGGACTTGAACAGCCAGATGCATTTAAACTTGACCGAGTTTGGAATGGAATGCTTCTTTATATCCATCTCGATTCCTTTTAGGGGGCATTTACACTTGGTCTTTTCATGATCTGATATCTGTCTGATCAGTAAAAATGCATGAAGTGACCAAGTGTAAACAATCCCCTGACAAACGCAGCACTGGCCCTATTGGGCAAGTGGCAGGTCCATCAACTGGCTCAAAACTCTCTCACTTGCCATCTCACAAAATCTCTCAAAAACTCTCACTCATTGCTGAGCCTTGACATGTCAAATACTTGCTTGGACGATTGTTAAAACAGCAATTTACCTAAATAGATTTACCTAAAACAGTCAGCATTAGTGTCAGTATGCAGTGACTGTTGAGTGATTGGAATGCTGGGAGATACAAATTATTAATATACACCTGCTAAATTTATTGTGCTATGGCAAAGTGAGAACTGTTGTATAACCTCTGGTTTTGTCCCATTTTTAGTGAAAATATGTATAATTTAATTGCTATAAACGTGTTGCCATTTTGCCATAGTAGGTCTCCGAGGATTAAATACACATCCACTTTATCATACTTATTGTATGTGTCCAATGATTCTCTGATCAGAATTAGAATTGTATTTATGTTTAATTTAGTGTGTGTGTGATATATATATATATATATATATTAGGGCTGTTAATCGATTACAATTTTTAATCTAATTAATTACATGGTGTCCCGATTAATTAATCGCATGTACAAATATTTGCTGAGAAAGCCCCTCATATAACAATAACTCAATATATGATTATACATATTTATATCAATATAGAATTCATTCATTCATTCATTCATCTTCAACCGCTTATCCTGTACAGGGTCACGGGGGGCTGGAGCCTATCCCAGCTAACATTGGGCGAAAGGCGGGGTACACCCTGGACAGGTCGCCAGTCCATCGCAGGGCCACACATATACAGACACACACTCATACTCACATCCACACCTAGGGCAATTTTTGGAGACACCAATTAACCTAGCCTGCATGTCTTTGGATGGTGGGAGGAAGCCGGAGCACCCGGAGAGAACCCACGCAGACACGGGGAGAACATGCAAACTCCACACAGAAAGGCCAGGGCAACCGGGGTTTGAACCCATGACCTTCTTGCTGTGAGGCGACAGTGCTAACCACTGCACCACCGTGCCGCCCCAATATAGAATTATAATATTAATATTTAAATATTGAGCAGCAATCCATTTCACAAGTGAATTTGTCAATCAGTTGGAGATTTGTTATGAGGGCTTGTTTAAGGGTCCGTCAATTTACACCTGCGTCAGACATGCTTGTGTAGCGTCTCTGGTGCGTTGTGTCATAAACATAAAATGTTTAGGTCACTTTGTCAAGTTAAATATAGTTGAATACTCAATCTTTAAACACATCTTAAAATCCCTTAGTTCGGATTTGCACTCCATTAAGTGTTTAAAGTGTTCTGCCTACTGAAGTGTCTATCTTCACTGTATTCACTGTGCATTGCTCATACAGATGAAATTTCACTTACTGCCCTCTGGAGTAAACAGGTGGTACTACATGCTTGCATTTCTCAGGAATCTTCCTTATTATGGTCCGGTGTGTGTGTGTATATATGTGTGTATAAATATTCATATATATAAAATATTCAGATAATTAAAATGCTAACATTCCTGTAGCAGAAGAGTTACTCATTGATAAGGCCATACAAAAAGCGGCTTTAGAATACAATGTTTTGTTTACTACCATATTATTGATCATAAGTCAATCATTGACATACAGTTCACAACAATCCATTTCACGAGTGAATTTGTCAATCAGTTGGAGATTTATTATGTACCTACGTCAGACTTCTCGGGTGTGTTGCGTCATAAACATAAAATGTTTAGGTCAGTTTGTCAAGTTAAATATAGTTTAATACTCAATCTTTAAACATATCTTGAGATCCCTTAGATCGCATTTGCGCTCCTTCGAGTGTTTTGAACGCAAGAACGTAACGCATGTTATGCATGTATGTTACTCATGTATATTCTGTATGTTTTCTTCACTGTATATAATTATACACTGTGTATAAATTCACGCAAGTGAATTTGTCAATCAGTTGGAGATTTATTATGAGGGCTTGTTTAAGGACCTGTCAATTTCAACAAGCGTCAGACATGCTTGTGTAGCATCTCGGGTGCGTTGCGTCATAAACATAAAATGTTTAGGTCACTGTGTCAAGTTAAATATAGTTTAATACTTGGAACACATCTTGAGATCCCTTAGTTTGAATTTGCGCAACATCAAGTGTTTTGAACGCAAGAACGTAACACATGTCTGTTTTGTGCTGTCTGGTTGTTTTGTTCACTGTATAAACTGCGCATTGCCACAGAGCTGAAATTTGAATTACTGCCCTTTGGAGTAAACAGGTGGTACAACAAGTTTGCATTTTTCAGGAATCTTCCTTATTACAATCCGGGGGCATTGTGATTAATTGCGTACATTTTTTTAATGCGTTATTTTTTATAAACTTAATCGCACTGAATTAACGCGTTAAAACGACAGCCCTAATATATATATTACACACACACTGCCACAACATTAATACCACCTGCCTTTTATTGTGTAGGTCCTCCTCGTTATGCCAAAACAGTGCCAACCCGCATCTCAGAATATCATTCTAGATGCTATGCTCACCACAATTAGAGAGAGCAGTTATCTGAGTTACCGTAGACTTTGTCAGTTCAATCCTGTCTGGCCATTTTCCATTGACCTCTCTCATCAACAAGGCGTTTCCATCCACAGAACTAACACTGACTGGATATTTTTTGTTTTTGACACCATTTAGAGTAAATTCTAGACACTGTTGTGTGTGAAAATCCCAGGAGATCAGCAGTTAAAGAAATATTCAAATCAGCCCATCTGACACCTACAAACATCCATATGACTATCTAATCAGCCAATCGTGTGGCAACAGTGCATAAAATCATGCAGATGCAGGTCAGGAGCTTCAGTTAATGTTCACATCAACCATCAGAACAGGGAAAACATTTTTTTTTCACACTTGGAATTCAGAATGATTGTTGGTGCCAGATGGGCTGGTTTGAGTATTTCTGTAATTGCTGATCTCCTGGGATTTTCACACACAACAGTCTCTAGAATTTACACAGAACTATCAGTTCTGTGGACGGAAATGCCTTGTTGATGAGAGTGGTCAACAGTGAATGGACAGATTGGTTCAAACTGACAAAGTCTACAGAACCTCAGATAACTGCTCTGTACAATTGTTGTACACTTTTTGTTGCTGCACTTTTGGCGGCACGTGTGACCTACACAATATTTGGCAAGTGGTTTTAATGTTGTGGCTGGTCTGTGTGTTTTTGTGTGTATAATATATATATATATATATATATATATATATATATATATATATATATATATATATATATATATATATATATATATATATAGGATCACTACTTTATTTTATGAATGTGAAATATCAGAATAATAGTAGAGAGAATTATATATTATACATTCCCTTTGTTAGTATTTGGTATCATTGCCTTTAAATTGTTTAACTTGGGCCAAATGTTTTGAGCAGCCTTCCATAAGCTTCTCACAATAAGTTCCTGGAATTTTGGCCCATTCCTCCAGACAGAACTGGTTTAACTGTGTCAGGTTTGTAGGCCTCATTACTCACACATGTTTTTTCAGTTCTGCCCACAAATGTTCTATAGGATTGAGGTCAGTGCTTTGTGATGACCACTCCAATACCTTGACTTTATTGTCCTTAAGCCATTTTGCCACAACTTTGGAGGTGTGCTTGGGATCATTGTCCATTTGCGACTGAGCTTTAACTTCCTGGCTGATGTCTTGAGATGTTGCTTCAATATATCTACATAATATACCATCCTCATGATGCCATCTATTTTGTGAAGTGCACCAGTCCCTCCTGCAGCAAAGCACACCCACAGCATTATGCTGCCACTCCCATGATTCACAGTTGGGAAGATGTTTTTTAGCTTACAAGCCTCACCCTTTTTCCTTCAAACATATCAATGGTCATTATGGACATTTTGTTTCGTCAGCCCTTTTTTTTGAAGACATTACTCCAAAAAATTTGATTGTTGTCCCCATTTGCACTTGCAAACTGTAGTCTGGCTTTTTTATGGTGGTTATGGAGCAGAGCCTTTCAGGTTATGTCAATATAAACTTCAGGTTATGTCAATAAAAAACGTCCTCTCCATTTCAACTGCTTTTATTTTCAGCAAATGTAACGTGTAAATATTTGTATGAACATAAAAAGATTCAACAACTAAGACATAGACTGAACAAGTTTCTCAGACATTTGACTAACAGAAATGGAATAATGTGTTCCTGAACGGGGGGGGGGGGGGGGGGGGCGTCAAAATCAAAAGTAACAGTCAGTATCTGGTGTGGCCACCAGCTGCATTAAGTACTGCAGTGCATCTCCTCCTTATGGACTGCACCAGATTTGCGAGTTCTTGTTGTGAGATGTTACCCCACTCTTTCACCAAGGCACTTCCAAGTTCACAGACATTTCTGGGGGGAATGGCCCTAGCCCTCACCCTTGATCCAACAGGTCCCAGGCGTGCTCAATGGGATTGAGATCTGGGCTCTTCGCTGGCCATGACCGAACACTGACATTCCTGTCTTGCAGGAAATCATGCACAGAACGAGCAGTATGGCTGGTGGCATTGTCATGCTGGAGGGTCATGTCAGGATGAGTCTGAAGAAAGAGTACCACATGAGTGATGTGGAATTCATGTGGAATTCATGAGGGATGTCTTCCCTGTAACGCACAGCATTGAGATTGCCTGCAATGACAACAAGCTCAGTCCGATGATGCTATGACATACTGCCCCAGACCATGACTGAACCTCCACCTCCAAATCGATCCCGTGCTAGAGCACAGGCCTCAATGTAACGCTCATTCCTTCGACGATAAACATGAGTCCGACCACCCTGCTTGGTGAGACAAAACTGCGACTTGTCAGTGAAGAGGACTTTTTACCAGTCCTGTCTGGTTCAGCGAAGATGGGTGTGTGCCCATAGGCGACGTTGTTTCCGGTGATGTCATGAATTGTACTTGCGCACTATTGTTTGTACAAATAAACATGGTATCTTCAGGTGTTTGGCTGATATCTTTTGATTTTCCCGTGATGTCAAGCAAAGAGGCACTGAGTTAGAACATAGGCCTTAAAATGCATTTACAAGTACACCTACAATTCAGTACACCTCCTATCAGAAGCTAATTGACTAAAGGGTTGATATCATTTTATGGAATTTTCAAAGCTGCTTAAAGGCAGAGTTAACTTAGTGTTTGTAAACTTCTGAACCATTGGAATTGTGATTATAGTCTATTAAAAACTAAACAATCTGTCTGTAAACAATTATTGGAAAAATGACTTTAAAAAAACTATCAAAAAAATGATAGTTTACTAATATTAAATATGTTAAAAAATTTGTTTTAATGTCTTCAACCTAAGTGCATGTAAAAATTTGTGTGTGTGTGTGTGTAACGGGAAAAAATTATCTGTCTGTTCAGAATTCAGAGCAATTCTGAGAAGCTGAAATCCAGAGTGACAGAGATTCATGACAGCAAGAGGAAGTTGGAGCTAGACTTGAAGCAGCAAGCCACAAACAATCGAGAGATAGACAAGAGGATGAACAGCTTGAAACCAGACCTCATACAACTGAGGAAGATCAGGGACCAATACCTTGTGTAAGAACAAGATACATGTGGTGTATTAACAACATTTATTCACAGACTATCACTGCTGATAAAAATGTCATTCCATTTTTACAGATGGCTGACTCAGAAAGGCACCAGGCAAAGAAGGATCAACGAATGGCTTGGTATAAGGAACGAATCAGAGGAGTAAGTTCCATTCACCCTGTAGCTACTAATGTGGACAAGAAGCTGGAAAGTTACCTTAAATGTTTTATTTCACATGAAATAAATGAAACCCTATAGTTTTTAATCATGGTAAAATTAATCGGATGTAGTAACAACAAAGTTATTATTCCACTTATGACCTTTCAGCTTCTATTCTCTGTTTGATGATGATGATGATCAAGCGCATCACGACGATTGCTCTTGGTATGTTGGGGACATTAAGCGCACACAGGCAGAGGATCTCCTGAGAGGCAAACGAGATGGCACCTTCCTCATCAGAGAGAGTCAGACCCAGAAGGGCTCCTTTGCATGCTCTGTTGTGTGAGTTACTGAAACACTGTCACATTCACCATCACAACCTTCAACATCATATTTGTCTGCTGCCTACACATCCTTTACACAGGGTTTCCACAGTCATGGTTAACCTTGAAATATCAGTGAATTTTAAAACTGAGATTTCTAGGCCTGAAAAAGATAGTTTTGCTTTGCTATAAATGTTTTCATTTGGGTACATATTTCTCTTTGTACAGAGTAAAACTTGTCCTCAAGCCAGCATGATAACATCAGTCTGTCCATTAACAGGGCTCCCGTGGATCCTTAAAAAGTTATAAATTCAGCTTTCCAAAATGTAAGGTCATAAAAAGTCTTAATTATCATTTAAAGAGGTCATAAATTTGCGGGCAGAAAGACAAGAATCGTGATATGATCTAATGGAATTATCAAACTTCAAAAGAATACGGTCACTTTTGTATTTTCTCCAAGCACACTAGGGCTTGTGAGTGTTTTCAGTTGTTGCAGAGCAGTTTGCAATCGTTAGGCCATGTCAGAAATGTATGGCAAACGATCGCTAATGATCAACTGTTAAAGATGATAATATAGTATTAAGGAAATATGACAGTGTTTACTTTTAATTGTTTATATTGTAGAGCAGCTTGAAGTAAGTGAAGCACAACATTTCTAAATAAGAGTCATTATAGTCATTTTAGTCTTTAAAGTTAAAAGCTCCGCTCTATGAATCAAATCTTTTTCTTGTTTTTTCCTGATTATTGGTATTTTGGATGCACCATTAACAGCATCTGGAATTTAATTCAATATGGACTCTTGTAGCCACTGTCTGGCCCTCAACATCATTGTAAGGAAGGACTAAGAACATTTAAAGGTGCTATATGTAAGATTGACAACAAGCGTTTAAAATGAGCATGGGCTTACAAAATCAGCTAAATCCAATATTGGTCGATCTCTAATTTGTACTTATATAATGGTACATAAACCAATTTTAATGTATATGTGGAAAGCATGTCTTGAGTATTTCAAACTTGCATAAAGCCTACCCTGTTTTACTGATAAGCAATGTTAAAGTCATGTTGAATGTGTGCACCTGCCTGTTTAAGTAAGAGTCTGTGATGCTTGATTTGTTTTGAAATTGTGTGGGTTTGTTATGGTATAGGGTTACAGTATTAATTTTATTTGTTCAGGTCTTGAAAAAGGTCTTAAAAAGTCTTAAATTTGATTTTTTTTTTTTTTAAAAACTGTGCAGCAACCCTGGGTAAGGGTCTTTTTGGAGATTTGTACACTGATAAGTACAGTTTTTGTAATGCATTAATTCAGTTGGTAACTGACATACAATTTTGTATGTTGTTGTAAACTGTACTTAAGAGTACGAGCCAAGACATTATAACCTTAACTGAACAAGTGCTTTGAAATTTGCAGACAAATATAAAATATTCCATATTGATAATTTATTAATCATTTAGCACTGTAAATTTTGTTGTAATTGGTAAAAACATTAAATTGATCAAATAGCCATGTGTCATATGTCGTTGGAAAGCTCTCAAAGAGTAAAATACATCCGGTCTATTTATTTACTCGCAGATAAAATATAGTGCGTAATGGCTTAGTACATGTCTTTTGACATACATGTTACATGTAAACATGTTTGCTTATAAGCCACGTTTAATCTGATAACTTTATGAAAAATACAGAACATATCACATACCATTACTTAGAGGAGGTGATTCCCATAAAAATTTGATTACCCAAACACAACATAATCCAATGCATGGATCATTAGATAATCCACATGAAGCACAATGTGCACACATTAGTCAGACAATGCGCTATCTGGCTAAAAACACGTTAACTTTCCATGGTCAGATGATTGACTGAATGATGAACAATTATTGTTTTATTTGTTTGGAGAAATTTTTTTGACACTATAATAAATAATATTTGTAATGCTATAACATTTGATTGCTATGTCATATCAACACAAAATTTTACTCCATTACAGTTGAACTGATTGGGAACAAATCTACCATATTTACACTCTGAGGTATATAATGTCAAATCAGAAAACTAAGAAAAACTTAAATATATATATCTTTTTTTAATATTGATTTCTTTTTTTTTCTGCAGTTTCAAATGTTGAGAGTTTCTTAATCTTTAAAAATTTGAAAAGTTTTCTTTAAAATTATACCAAACAATTGACCCTCTTTGGTTTTTTGTAGAGTTATACTGTAAGCCTCTAGTTTGGGGCATGGCACTGAAACAGAAAATATTTAAAAACACCTTCAGAGCTTAAAGGGTTAAAACCATTTACAAGAAATCCTTATTCAGTAATCATAAACAACTGCAAAGGTCATAGAAAAGTCCTGGAAATTGTAGTATCCCTGTCTACGTCTTCCTCCTCACATAACACTCCCTTGCCTTTTTATTTTGTCTTTATTTTCAATAGTGTGGATGGAGAGATCAAGCATTGTGTCATTTACAAAACGGCCACAGGTTTTGGATTTGCTGAGCCTTACAACCTTTACGGTTCCTTGACAGACTTGGTCCTGCACTACAAACACACCTCCCTGGTCCAGCACAACGACTCACTGAATGTAACTCTGGCTCACCCGGTCCTCGCACAGCACCCTAGATGAGCACCATGACACGAGAAGGCTGAGGAGATGCATATAAAGCATGACTAAGCACATTATACAGAGCAACATATACTAACACATAAATGTTATGTTTATTGTAGGAAACAGATATAGCACAGTATATTATCTCAAGTAAATGTATGGCTTTTTTGTAAGCCCATAGTTTTCCGTATCAGTCAAATGCAGATGCGGTAATTATGGTAAGATCACAGCTTCAGCGCTCTGTATAAGTTGTTCAAAAAACAAAAAAGGTGTCTCAAAGACATTGCATACATTGCAGTGGTTAGGGCCCACAGATCTAGTCTCTTAGAGAGGAAAGTGTCCAATGATTCCAAGAAAGCTTGAACTAGAGCTGGAGTTCTAATATGACGAGGGAACTTCAGGAATGAAATGAAGAACGAACTGAAAGTTGCAGCTGTTATAAATCAATCTTTTAGCCATTTTGTCACTGCTGTGGGTTATCATCCTATGTGTATTATTTTTGGTAGTTTGCTTCTGCCAATTGAATGAATGGATTTTTATGTCAGTTGTCCTATAGAAGATGTGAAACAAATACGTGAATCTCTCTCTCTCTCTCTCTCTCTCTCTCTCTCTATATATATATATATATCAGAAATGGTGGATGGACACTTCAGTCCTGTTTTCTTCAAATCTGCCTCTTTCTTAAAAGCTAGTTATCATTGTCACAGCAAATAGTCGTTAACATTTTTTTATTTTAAATACCACAGACCTGGAGTCTGAGATCATAAAGACCCCCATGACATCCCTTGACAATTTTCTTTCCTGTGTTGATATTTCCTATATTTTTTTAAACAGGAAATTAGGGCGGTACATATTGAAGGCCTTGTCCCTTTTAGTTTTTTTATTAGCCAATAGACTTAATGCAATAATTCAGCCAAATATGAATATTCTCTCATCATTTACTCACCCTCATTACATCCCAGATGTGTGTGACTTACTTTCTTCTGCTGAACACAGATCTTTGGAAGAATATTTTAGCTTTATAGGTCCTCACAATGCAAGTGAATGGGTACCAAAACGTTGAAGCTCCAAAAAGCTCAAAGGCAGCATAAAAGTATTCCAGAAGACTCCATTGTTATAATCTATACCTTCAGAAGAAATTTGATAGGTGTGGGTGAGAAACAGATCAATATTGAAGTCTTTTGTTTGTTTGTTTTTTTTTACTTTAAATCTCCTTCCTGCCCAGTGGTGGTGATATGCATGAAGAATTTGAATCACCAAAAACAAAAAATGAAAGTGGAGATTCAGAGTAAAAAAGGACATGAATATTTCTCCTGAAGATAATATTTCCACTGAATTTGTATGGATTAGTTTTATGCTGGCTTTATATGCTTTTTGTCCTTAAAAGTTTTGGTCCCTTCACTTGAGCTAAGAAATTCTTCTAAAAAATATTAATTTGTGTTCTGCAGAAGAAAGAAAGTCATACACATCTGGGATCGCATGAGTGAGTAAATGATGAGATAATTTTCATTTTTGGTTGAACTATCGCTTTAAGTTTTCATCACAGCCTTGAACCATGATTTGATACTTGCTAATCAGATGCACGTGGCATTGAGGGAGGGACATTCTCATTCTAGAGATCAAAACTTCAATATTGATTTCATGGGACCTTTAATGATTTCTGTGAACTGGTATTGTAGCAGATGTTGGTGCTTCCTGATGCTTTTTTTTTATTTGTTTTGTTTACTTTTGTAATGTGAGTGATGCATAGCTATATACAAAATCTTTAATCTTCAGAACAGAGACAGTGTGATGCAGGCAATAGTGATCCCAAAGCAAAGACACGCACAGTAACTTACTCTAAGCTCCACTCGCATAAAAGGATTTTGTGGGAAAATGCCAGTTATATATAAAATGCAGAACAGACCGCTTCACTTCTATTGATTTTATTAATCAGGTAATCACACAGGTTTGAATTGGTATTCCAAGCAAGTTAAACATTTTATGGAACGATCTCTAAGCACAATTAAATGTTTTTTTATAATTTTTTTTTTTTAATCAAAAACAGAGGAACCTCTTAGTAAACCATTTGAAATTGGAAGTATCGAGTTCGAGAAGAACACCGTGAAATTTAACTGTATGATCGATGTAAGGACCCCTTATTTGTAATGTTAAACATTGGCATTTAAGCTTTTTAATGAGGTTTGGTCTTCAACAACTGATATGGACTTTTGAGGATGTCAGTTCTTTAAAAAAAGCTTTTTAATCACAAGAGTAATTTTGTCCATTTTAAATCACTTTACAAAGTAAGTTAGTTGTTATTCTGATTGTATTTTAACCAATATAAATAGGCTGGCTGGCTAGCTTGCAAAGGCTGATGCAGTGTATTAGTCAAATTGATTTAAGGCAAGTTGAAATTAAGATTTTGTTACAACCTTGTGAAAATGACTCCGAAAAACTGGTCTGAATTTAGTGTATTGATTGTTAGCTCTTTACATCCTCCTTTGAGATGGATGATGCATTTTTATGAATCTGCCACTTTCAAAAATGGGTCAATCATTTAATGTTTCACAAGTGTGTCTGTCGCTATAATCTTTGGTTTGATGTTGTTCTATCTATAAGATAAAGTTGTTTTGCAGAGATGGTATGGTGCACGGAGACACTAGTTATGATTCCTTGAATGTTCTGACTGACTGATGTGGGTCATTACAAGCACAGAGAATGAGCCAGAGTTCTGGATGTGAAGAGTTTGTGTGTGAGATAAAGCAATGGATTGGAATCCTCTAAATGCACTATACGAGCACATGTTATGATGTGTTGTTGGTGACAATTAATGAAGCTTGACAGCCTTTATAAGCAGAATAGAACAGAATAGTTTAGGTAATTTTAGTTACAGGCCTGAAATGAACAATGTTAGTGTCATAATGTGTTATGGTAGTGCCGAATATGGTCTGTTCTTTTTTTCTCTAACTACTTTTTTAAAAGAGGCTATAATTGTATGTCAATGTTTTATGTTTCTCATTGTAAGTTATGACCTTACAGAATCAAAGATAAGCTAGCTTGAATATCTCTCTTCCATTCAGTGCAGTTACAAATGTTTACAGTATCTAATTAACCAAATAGAAGATGTATTGCCAGACCTACTCTGTCTGAATCTGAACAGACAGGGCTTATTGTCCTTTTTTTGTGTGCCTCTGTTGTTTTAAACTTGAAGATTTTGTTTTCTGTCTCTTTCAATCTGTGCTCCCTCATCTCAGAATGTCTTTTCTTCTGAAAGGAAAAAGGAAGTTTTACACAGTCTTTTACATTGACTTTAAAATGCATTTGTTAAATGTGACCCAGAGCAAGTTTTCAGACAGTTAATTCATTTATCCCATATTTTCCATAGTAGACATACTCTGCTTATACGTTATGTCGAGTAACAAGAATACAGAAGGAAATAAAATGGATAGACTGGTTTCTGTCTAACTTCCCTCTGTACTATCAGAAATGGTTAGAATAAGCATTTGGTTACATTTGACTCCTTTTTTCACCCTTTTTACTTAAACTGATGGCCAGATATTAATAGCTGCGTATTTTCACTTTGTTATAAACTGCAGAGTGTCATATCCATCTATAGATACAGCGTGATCTATATGCCTCTAGTAATTTTTAAGACATTCAATATAATTTATTTGATATTCTGTTGAGTAAAATTTTACCCTAGCTCTGTTTTCACATGGCCATACAAAATTATACCTGAATGCCCTTTTTCAATTGTGCATGAAGTAACCTGTTGAAGCTAATCCCCACCAAAGTGCCATAGGACACAGAGGAGAGGGAGCGCTGTTGTTTTGTTTTTTTGCCCAGTACTATTTTACTGGACGTGTGTGTGCGCACAGTATTTATGTTGATACTTCTACTTCCTTCTTTCTTTTCTCACCAGTCTGTTTTTGAGTACAGATTTTTCAGTGTACAGTTTGAATCATTGTTGTTTGTCTCTACAACAGGTACACAATCATTATGGATGTACGGCTCTTTAATAGGTAGATGAAATTATTTTTAAGACAATAAAAAGATATTGAGTCTATTGCACCCTCTTGTCTTTTGTCTTCAGTTTGGTCTTGTGATGCATGAGCTGTCTATGATCAACTATTGCAGTAGGGTGAGTCATGCTGAAACAACAGAAAGACTGCAGCCCAAATTAAGTACAGTATGTTGCGTTGTGTCTTTATAAAGACAAGTATGCTTTGGCATGTGCCATTTACCACGGAGTGGGAAAACAGGTGCAAATATACATATACTGGTCAAAATCTGGATGATCTACAGAACTCTTTTGTATTGATTTACATAAGAATACTGTTTAGATGTTTGCTGGCTCAAGTGTCAGATGATTTATGATAAAGGTGTGAAAATGTCATGTGACAATTTCATGTTCTGTCTGGTCAAAAATTAAAAGAACAGAAATCTTGAAATTCTGGTAAGGTGGTGTAAACCCGTGTGTGGTTTGGGGACAAAAGCGAGCTAAATCTGACAAAATCCATAAATTGATGTTTTAAAGAAATGCAAAAGGTTTTATGTTATGGTTAGTCTATAGCAAATATAATCATCTTTATATGAAAGTAATATAAGTCTACAATATGTCCTTATTTATTTTACAAACCTGTGATAGATAAAACCCCCTCTGCATTTACTGTGAACTGTTGATATTGCCTAGATGCTTTGAGAATCGACTCCAAATCTCGGAATCGATTCCATTTGTGGAACCGACTCCTCTCAGGGCGTGATTTGTTCGGACTGTGTTTACGTACACGACCACTAAACTACTACACTAACTATACTAACTACTGAAGCCTTGACATCACTAATTCAAATGACAGATTATATAACTGCGGCAAAACAGCTGCTGTCACCCCCAGTTTTTGGTTGCAAGAAAACAGAACCTAAAGAGAACGCCAACCTTCTCTCTAATTTATCCTATCAGATTGAAGCATCGCTCATAGGGATGTGCATATAGGCTAGGCACATCTTAATTTTTTTAGAATATACCTAAATTAATAGCTAATTAAATTGTCATTCATAGCATCATAAATAGAGAACGGTTTATCTTGCGTTTGTATGAGATTTCACTTCACCTCACGTTTTTAGGGAATCGAAAAATAATCTAGACAATGAGTCTAGAATCGAGTCGATTCCCAGATTTCTGGAATCGAACAGCCCTAGTGTTGACTGGGTTTCCGAGTTTTGCCAGATTTTAATGACGTCATGTGACCTACGCCAATCACAATGTTGCAACTTCAAATCCGTAGGAGGAAGAAAGTTTAAGATGTAGGACGCACTCATTTCCATTCGTAGTTAAGGGCAAGCAGTTCGCCAGAAATCATGTTCGGTTTCAAGGTTTTTGCGATGTTCTTCGCCTTAAGTTACGTTGCTGAATCAAGCGCACGGAAGATTTGAATTCTGTAAATATCCACCTTCAAAATGGTGCGACACTGAGGAGATTGCGGCTGAGTGTGGGGTAAGTAGTTATTATCAAGTCAAAACTTGCTCTTTGACACAGGAATAAATCAGTTCTCGTGATGGAAAGGTTTTGTTTTTCATAATTTTGTCAGTACTTTTACTGTCGCCTGACAGGGAAACTGTATTTGAAGGTAAACATGATACATCTATGCAAATTCCCTTGCATTGCAACTGTGACTTGAGGAAATCCTTTGTTCAAAACTCCAAATGCCAACTTGGGCATCAGAATGCAGAAGTGGTTACTGTAATGAAGTTCCCCATTATTCTTTTTCAGGTGCTGGAGCAATGCGTGAAGTTCAATGTGACAAAGCCCAACGCTGATCCGGTGAATGTGAGCCTGTACTATGAATCACTGTGCCCTGGATGCAGACAATTTCTAGTTACACAGCTCGTTCCAACTTTAATTATGTTGCAAGGCATCATGAACATTGAGCTGGTTCCATATGGAAATGCACAGGTAAAATAATGGCTCACATTCTTGTTTGTTAAATTAATGTCAAAATGCTTTTGCTCATCGTGCGTGTTTCTGTTGTAGGAGAAAATAGAAAAGGGCAAGTTTACCTTTACATGTCAGCATGGAGAAGGTGAATGTCTGGGTAACATGATTGAAGTAAGTTTTTGCCATTTATTTCACTGCTCGACCATTTAAAAAGCAGAATTGAAAGGATCTTGAATAGAGGCGATAAAGGTTAAAGCTTGCGCTAATATTTGTTATCTTTCCAATCAGACCTGTTTGCTGAATAAATTAGGCATTCATGCTATTCCAGTAATTTTCTGCATGGAGTCAGGAACAGATGTGCTGAAAGCAGCCCAGCCTGTGAGTGGTCATCTCCATTTACATTCTTTTACTCTTTTAATTTTTCTCATCTCATAAATGACAAATTGACAGATGTGAATCCTAGTGCAATGCTAATCTTTTTCCTTTTACCTCAGTGTCTTGGAATCTATGAGCCTGATATAACATGGGACTCAATCATGGATTGTGTGAAGGGAGATCTGGGCAATAAGTTAATGCATGAAAATGCAATGAAAACAGATGCACTGAAACCCTCTCATCAGTATGTTCCTTGGATAACCATTAATGGGGTACGGAAGCTTATTTACCCTTTACAAGTAAAATGCTTTTATTAGTGTTTTCTAGTAATTATATGGCTCAATATTGTTCTTGCAGGAACACTCTGAAGATCTACAAGATAAAGCAATGGATTCTCTCTTCAGTCTTGTGTGCAGCTTGTATAAGGTTTGTTACAATTAAACATGGGATGTTTAAAGGAATGGTTTGCCCAAAAATGAAAATTCTCTCATATACTCACACGCATGTCATCCCAGATGACTATCTTTCTTTTGCAGAACACAAACACATTTTTAAAAGAATATATCAGCTCCCATATAATGCAATTGAATGGTGATCAGGCCTTTTAAGATCCAAAAAGCAGATAAAGTCAGCATAAAAGTAATCCATATGACTTCAGTGGTTTAATCCATGTCTTCTACAGCGATCCAGTTGGTTTTGGGTAAGAACAGACCAAAATATAACTCCTTTTTCACTGTTCATCTTGACAGTAGACCTTGGCGATCATGATTTCAAGCTAGATAACACTTCCTACAGCACCATCTAGCACTCTGATCATGCGTCAAGCACTATGAAGTGTTATTGAGTTTGAAATCATGATCGTGCCTAGAGACTGCAATGCAAAGGTGTACAGTGAAAAAGGAGTTATATTTTGGTCTGTTCTCACCCAAAACCAACTGGATCACTTCATCAGACATTAAGTCAACCACTGTAGTCATATGGATTGTTTATGCTGACTTGATCTCCTTTTTGAAGCTCCAAAGGCCTGATCATCATTTATTTGCATTGTATGGACATACAGAGCTTAGACATTCTTTTAAAAATCTTCATTTGTGTTCAGCAGAAGAAAGTCATACACATCTTAGATGCCGTTTTGGGTGAGCTATCAATTTAAAGTTACTTCCAATGACTGATATCATTTATTTTCAATGTTTTATCATATCATATCATTGTGGATTTGACTATCACATGTGTTCTTTGTATTTATATTGCAGGGTGAAAAAACAGCAGCTTGTACTCTTGGGCTGAAAAGGAAAACCAGCAGTTACTGCCTGAGCTAATCAGTCCTTAAATCTACACTACTCGTGTCAGGAATTGAGTGAATGTATGAAACGCATTTGATGTGAAACATTCTGAAATGTTCTGTTTTTTTCTTTTCTTTTCTTTCTGTGTGTGTGGGCTATATGAATACACAAGTAGAATACAGTCAAATAGACATAACACAATTTTGTATGTGTGAACTCTTATGATGTAATTTTATACCTTTTCTATTATGGACAAAATTCAATAAAAATGTAAGAATTTGTACTTAATTACAGTTGTTTGTATGTTAATGATCTTTGGAAATGGCGATTTGATAAACAAACTTTAGTCAAAAGAAACCATTCCTCATTGTTTTGAAATTCTTACTTGTCTACATTTTGACCTATAATTAACTAATAGGGTCTAAACCCTGATAGCATACGTACATCACCCAGATATCTATTTGAAGTGTGTGTTTATCAAAGATATGACAATAAGTATGTCTCGGATGTCAATAAGACGTTTATGATTTAGAATGTTTGTTAATGGAATCTTTTAAAGATTTTTAGCAGATGTTAATTCAGGGTTGCCAACTTTGGAGACCAGGCTGGAGTGAGATTTTGATGCCAGGGCTGCATTAATGAACCGGCAAATTGGTGTTGAAGCCCAGGGGGCCCTGTAATGTGTCCCTGGACATATAGCATGCATACTTGATACTAGTAGGCTATCTTTAAGTCCACCAAATTAAGACCTCATCCAACCCTATAAGGCAAAACATTTTTTTTAAATGTTTGGCTCACTCACGTCAATTAAAATTTTAAACAATTAAAAAACACATACACTACCAGGGTTTTTCTTGGGTCCAAAAATGTTCTTCAGTGGTGGCTGAGGTACTGTAACGATCCACACCGTCTTTGGTTTGTGTACCTTTTATTTTAAGTTTTGGCACCTTTTATGTTCCGTATTGCCTTTTGTTTTATGCACTCTTATTTTGAAGTCTTGTCATGTCCTGTTTTCCCTCCTTGTCTATGTGTCTGGTTTTCATTGGTTTATTGTTTGATTACTTTATTATCAGTTCTAGTTTTGTTATTGGTTTAAGTTAATTGCCTCATTATCTTGTTTTGAGTTCTGTTTGCCCATTGGCTTTAGTTTCCCTTTGGTTTTGTATTTAGGCCCTCATGTTCACCTTGTCCTTTTTTTGGTCATTGTTTAATGTTTGGTGTTTCATGTTCAGTCCATGGTTGTTCCCGAATCCTACCTTAGTCCGTGTTCCTGCCTATGCCCTCCTTGGAAAACTCCCCGTGTTATTATCTAGTGTTAATGTCTTTATTTTTCCCCTCGTGGACATTTCATTTGTTCCTGTGTTCCTACTTCCCTTTACTTAGTGACTTTGAATAAAGCTGCACCTGGATCCTTACTCCCTCGTCTGCCCACTTCATTACAGAACGACCAAAAAGTCCAAGAGCCAGCGCCTGTAGCCTCGAGCGTCCGAGAGCCAGCGCCTGTAGCCTCGAGCGTCCGAGAGCCAGCGCCTGTAGCCTCGAGCGTCCGAGAGCCAGCGCCTGTAGCCTCGAGCGTCCGAGAGCCAGCGCCTGTAGCCTCGAGCGTCCGAGAGCCAGCGCCTGTAGCCTCGAGCGTCCGAGAGCCAGCGCCTGTAGCCTCGAGCGTCCGAGAGCCAGCGCCTGTAGCCTCGAGCGTCCGAGAGCCAGCCCCCCCCGAGCCTCCCAGGCCTCTGTCCCCCGAGCCTCCCAGGCCTCTGTCCCCCGAGCCTCCCAGGCCTCCGCCTCTGAAGACTGCCTCGGCTCTGCCTGCGCCTGCTCCGCCCCCTGACCCTTCCACGGCTCTGCCTGCTCCGCCTTCTACGGCTCTGCCCCAGAGGGCCTTCATGGTTCCACCCTCCACGGTTCTGCCTGCGCCTCCAGAGCCTTCCAAGCCTCCAGAGCCTTCCAAGCCTCCGGAACCTTCAAAACCTCCAGAGCCTTCCAAGCCTCCTTGGTCGCCGCCTACCATGGCACCGCCCCTGGAATCCTCCTCGACTCCTCCCAGGCCTTCTGACCCTGTCTTGTGGCCTCCTCTCAGGCCTTCTGACCCTGTCCCGTGGCCTCCTCTCAGGCCTTCTGACCCTGTCCCGTGGCCTCCTCTCAGGCCTTCTGACCCTGTCCCGTGGCCTTCCTCTAGGCCTCCTGGCCCAGTCCTGTGGCCCTCTCCTTGGCCTCCTGACCCTGGCCCAGTCCTGTGGCCCTCTCCTTGGCCTCCTGACCCTGGCCCAGTCCTGTGGCCCTCTCCTTGGCCTCCTGACCCTGTCCCAGCCCTGTGGCCATCCCCTAGACCCCCTGACCCGGTCCTATGGCCGCCTCCCTGGCCACCTGACCCGGTCCCTGCCCTATGGCCATCTCCCTGGCCTTCTGACCCAGTCCCTGCCCTATGGATGCCTCCCTGGCCCCCTGACCTATTCTCAACCCCGCAGTTGCCTCCCAGTCTTCCAGACCCGGTCCCCTCCAAGTCGTCCCCTCGGTCCCCTGGGCATCTGCCTGGCCTCCTTGGTCTCCTGGCCACCCACCTGTTCTGTCATTGGTCTCTCTGTCCTAGTCTTGTCCCTCTGTGCCCCTCGTGTCCCCTTGATCTGCCTGTTCGTCCCTGTTTTCCGTTGTCGTTTTGCCCCTCCTTTGGTTAGGAGCGTCTGGGAGCCGCTCCTTAAAGGGGGGGCTCTGTAACGATCCACACCGTCTTTGGTTTGTGTACCTTTTATTTTAAGTTTTGGCACCTTTTATGTTCCGTATTGCCCTTTGTTTAAGCACTCTTATTTTGAAGTCTTGTCATGTCCTGTTTTCCCTCCTTGTCTATGTGTCTGGTTTTCATTGGTTTATTGTTTGATTACTTTATTATCAGTTCTAGTTTTGTTATTGGTTTAAGTTAATTGCCTCATTATCTTGTTTTGAGTTCTGTTTGCCCATTGGCTTTAGTTTCCCTTTGGTTTTTTTATTTAGGCCCTCATGTTCCCCTTTCCTTTTTTTGGTCGTTGTTTAATGTTTGGTGTTTCATGTTCAGTCCATGGTTGTTCCCGAATCCTACCTTAGTCCGTGTTCCTGCCTATGCCCTCCTTGGAAAACTCCCCGTGTTATTATCTAGTGTCAATGTCTTTATTTTTCCCCTCGTGGACGTTTCATTTGTTCCTGTGTTCCTACTTCCCTTTACTAAGTGACTTTGAATAAAGCTGCACCTGGATCCTTACTCCCTCGTCTGCCCACTTCATTACAGGTACCAAGCTCACCCACAAGCTAAATTTTGGTTGGCCACATAATTGCAATTAATTACTATATAACAATGTTTTAATTGGAAATCTGGAACTTTTTGAATTTTACAATTGTTCTACTTCAAAATGCTATGGAAAATCAAACTAAATTATTTTAAATAAGACCATATTTTGATAGGATTAGTTGTAATATTCTGATGGTATCCCTACAGTATGAGTGGGCCACTTTTCTGAGCTGGGACGGTGCTTTCAGTAAAATGGTCGTCCTTTTCAAATATGTTTTCCTTTTATCAGACTCTTAATAATTTATAGTAAGTCATATCTTGAAAAATCTAGAGGTAAACAGGGCCAGTTTGTTAGAAAAGGAGGAAAACCTTTTTCTTCCACACAGTGGTGTCTTGGCGGTGCTGGGGCTTGAACCCCCAACCTTCTGGTCAGTAATCCAGAGCCTTAACCGCTGAGCCACCACTGCCCTTCAGTAAGGGGGATGACGTGCATTTTAAAAAGCCTTATCATTTATGTTGATGTATGTTATTGTCTCTTTACCTTATCGATGCTCTATACGATATTGTGGCTGTCTATCAGTTTGACAGGTTTTACTTCTTCCCCGGAGATTTAAATAAGCTTATTCTCTGTTGAATTCATATTAAGTGCATTAGTTTTGTGGTGTCCGCGTGTCGAGATATCAAATGTTAGTCTAATTAACAGTGTTATTTAGTATGTGATGCTTTCCAGATAAAATATCTAAAACAGACATCTCTGAGACGTACATGTGCTGTCTGGGAAATGTCCACAATAGCCTTGTTGTGCTTAGAAATTGACAATACTTTTGGTTTCAAACAAATCATGTATTGCTAAAATAAAAATAATAAACCCAAGATGAAGACATAGTGGACACTATGCAAAACTGAGCGAGGAGATTGATAAGGGTCACGCTGATGTAGCTGCGCCCTGCGCAAGTTGACGCATTCTTGAGGTTTGTGATCGCAACTCCATTACCCATGTGACTCGTGGCCGGCGTTCTTGCACTGGGTGGAGAATATATGAATATTCATGTGTTTCCTGTCCGTGTTAAAGCGAAACTGCATATTAGTGCCTGCTTCTGCGATCACAGGAAAGGAAATAACGTTTCAAGGTCGAAAGAATTTTAGACTATTAATGTTAGTCTGTGCACAGCAATTTATAGATTTTGTCGTACAGCCATTGGGGATACCGCTCCAAGTAAATAAATAAACCAACAGCCATTAAGCATCTGTGGTTGCATAATAAAGTCTCCGCTGTGGTTACTCTGTGTCATTCCTTAATCTCTTGATTATTTGGGGACAAGTTCAAACAGACTTTGATGTATGTATTATCACAGATGGAAAAAAAGAATATCATGAGAGCACCCCCCCCCTTACCATAACATAAACATTGCATTTTAAATGACAAATGGCTAAAATAATATTAAAAGGCCATATATTAATTTACTGTAAATGTCAAAAATAACGTTACTCGTGGTAGTTGCCTTGTGCTGATGAGAATAAAGAGAGCAACTGATTCGGTGGTCAAATTTATTATTCACAATTGTTTATATTGAAAGACATGACAATAAACAAAACATTAAGATGTCTTATTGTGATTTACAGGTGTTTTATTTATTTTTTAAATTTTGTTACTATTTTCGCAAGAAAGTGGTCAATTTTCAAAACTAAATATTAATCTCACAACTAATCATCAAAAATGATTCCCCAAACATTTCAGCATATTTTTTAATTATTTTAGTACAATACATAAAATCACAAAGTAACCTTTTCACTACACACGCATTCTCTTTCAGTTTAATACATAGTCTATCATTTAATCCAAAGGATCTTAATGGTTAATCATTGAATCATTTGGTATTTCTATAGATTTTCAACTGGTCTGTTTATTGTGTGTTGGTAAGTACGGAAGCCCTGAACCACAAGGTGGGGGAAAACAGTGAAAAAAAATTGTGTCTCAGTTCCTTCCTGAGCCTTCGTATATATGCATTAAAAGCATAAGATTACATGTTTACTGAAAGTGGCAACTGGTGGCCAAGGTTGGTATCGCATAATTTGTTTTTTAATACTCTGTTGAATTCATATTAAGTGCATTAGTTTTGTTGTGTCGAGATATTTAGTCTAATTAACAGTGTTATTTAGTGGGTGATGCTGTCTGAGATAGTGGCAACTGATGGCCAAGGTTGGTAACGCATGCATTTTTTTTTTTTTTTGAAGAGAGAGAGAGAGGAAAAAAAAATTTGAAAAGGAAAAAAAAAAATTTAAGAGAGAAAAAAAAAATAAGAGAGGATCAGGGAGGGAAGTAACTGAGACACATTTTTTTTTTCACACATTTTTTTTTCCACCTTGTGGTTCAGGGCTTACGGACATAGTGGTCCAAAAATTATGAGATGGGGCTCCGTAAGGGCTTCCGTTGGAGTGTGAAGCATTTATAAGAAGGAGAAATCCAAATAAATCTCAGGACCATCCCCAGTTTCTGAATTGCAAATGTGTAAATCTTGTCTTGATTCAGACTGCTCATTTAATAAGCTATTTAAAGCTGATTGAGAGTCTGAACAAAGAACAGCCCTCATTGACTGAACTTCCTCCACCCATTGCATAGCTAATAAAATTAATTCTGTTGTAAAAATGTATACATAATAAATTGTCCTTTATGTATGCTGACTTTGAACCTCTCTCTCTCTATATATATCTATCTATATATATATATATACTGCTGCAGCTGTTTTTCCTGATGTTGGATCAGGGATGTAGTGCAGGGTATAGATATACGGCGTAAATCCACTTCTAAATCCCCTCTGATGCGCATCATTCAGTAGTGTCCTGCATTAGCCAAAAACATGATAGTCCAGCACGAGTAGCTAATCCAATTGCACTGTTTCCTATTAATTGACTACTCTAATTTGCCCTGCCACGGTCTCATAATGAACCGAAAACATTTGTACACCTCTCATCGAAAGTATTTTTGCACTTCTCAGTCTCATAATAACATCAAATAAAAGGCTGTGTTTTGCGCTCTCTCTCGCGCGCGCCTGTCAGTTCCTCACCGTTGCTGTAAACTCACGCACTCGCAGATGCACTGTAGTATTCCATCCGATATGTGGTTGAGGACGACGACAAATATTTGAGGTAAGTAACATTAATTCAGCCCTCTACATTGCGAGTAAATTACTCACCGTGCAACCAAAAAACGTCTGTTATTAGCCACTGGCAACAAGTAAAATGAGGCATAATAAAATTATGCCGCACTTTCAATAATTAAATAAACATTTCACTCGCCAGTGATAGAGTTGTGTAGTTCCGAACAACGAGTCCCTTTTACTGAATACAAACAGTTGAAGCTGGATTCAGCCTCGTCTTTCCCAGCATGCTGTCTGATGAGCGCGGGAAAAAGCGCTTGTCTCATTCAGTTGTGAAGATGAATCACTTCTCAAGCGTTCTGATGTGCACGCCGTCTACAGAGACTTTCGACAAACTCCCGTGAAAAATATACAAGATATAAACGTATTAATTTTTTGAACGCAAAGGACTCCAGTTTCATTTAACGGCCATGTAATGCAAATGGGATTAATTCACGCAGTGCAGCAGTGAAACAGAGGTGATGTGCTCTATTTCTGTGGAGATGATCAAATGCAAGAAACACAATCTCAAAGTCTTCCTTCATGAGAAATAAGGGCTTGTGAGTTGAGAGCCTTAAATAATGTGTGAAAGTGAAGAATTTGAGGCAGAAATATTTTACTATTGCACGATACAATATAATGTAATAGCTATAAAGGTTGTCTCGGTCATAGTGAGTTTATATGGTAATTAATCTTCATACTCATGAAACACCTAAAAACAGGAAATTAAACAAGCTAAAATGTGATATAAATTATAAAGCAAAAAAAAATTAAAGATACAATTACTATATTGTGTGAATATATATGAAGAAGTCCCCTGTCTCAGTTTGCTTTATATATTTTTTTTAGTTATTGTGCTTACATGAGGTCAAACGTAAAAACAAAAATGTACTATCCAATGACGATTTTTTTTCTCCAACATGATCGTAGAGCGTTGTTAACTAACATTAAATGTATCCACTGTATTTATACACTACTCGACACACCATTTTTCATCATCAGTGTACAAGAGCAAACAGATAATATTACTGCCGAAGTTAGCATCATGATGATTAACATAAATTAACGTTAGCGTTACTAGTTTAATTGGCATTACGTTGCATACTCATTCACTAGTTAGCTATCGTTAGCAGTCTGAGGTAACGTTAAATGATAAAAAGCTGAAACGGACATCACTAGTTTGTACCCTTCTTTTTAGAATGGTTAGAGCATGAAATTGTTAAAGCTACAATAGGTAAAAAAAAAATTCTATATAAACACATTGTCTTGTAAATGATTCCCTGTGAGAGATTAGTTAGCACCACAGACTCTAGCTCTGAGTGAAAAATGTGGGTCGGGTAGTATCAATCCAGCAAATTTTAGCCATTCGCTTTTGGCGAGGCAGGCCTTGGCTCTGTCAATTAAACCCTGGCTGGGAGTGAAGAGCATCATGTAGGGAAGAATTGGGGGCGCTGTTTCTCAATTCAATTTATTTCAGAGTTGCCTGCTGCAGTTTTAAGAGCACAAAACTGTTTACAAGAGCACAACACTAGCCTCTTTATTTAGCTCCCAGAGAGCACCAGATGGAAGTATTTAACTTTAAAATGTACAACATTTTAGTACTGGGGAGCATGTCCCCAAACCCCCCTAGAGGGTTGGAGGTCCCTATTGTTGTAAAAATACTGTAAATTACGTGTGTGTGTATATATATATATGTATGTGTGTGTGTGTATGTATATATATATATATATATATATATATATATATATCAATCAGCTGTCCATCATGTCCAGAAAGACATCAGGACGAGTCACAGGATTCTTTTTTCCCGCTACTTAGCCTCTCAGCGGCTATAGGTTGTGACTATATTTAGTCAACAACTGCCATTGGATTGTGGAAAGGATCTTTGCTCTTGCACACCTCATGTGGATTGCGGACACGCTCCGTGAAGGGGAACGACGGACACAACGTACACACATTTGGCAGAAGAGGTATGTCGGTGGTTTAAGATTTTTTTTGGGCTACATCGCTGCTGTCTGTTTATTGAAGATTTTGTTATTGCCGTGTCCTGAAATAATCAAAATGTGTCAATGAAATAATTTATGAATTGTAATGATAATGCTTCGCAAGTATGTTCAATGTTAAAAAACATTGAAATTGTTGATGGATGATGCATCTTTGCTACCTCTGCCTTCAGAGGAACAAGATAAACAAAATGAGTGGTTCAATTCAATTTCAAAACATCAAAAAGGGTTTATGGAAGATGTTGAACGATGGACAACTGAAACTGGGAAATCATCTAACAGGACACAAATTTGTGTCTCTGATATTGCATCTGCTGAAGCTGTGTCTACAACACAATACTCAGTTCAAAAAATGGACATCAACGGGTTGATAAGGATTCTGGAGATTTAGCAAAAGCTCTACCAGAATAAATTCTCTTGGATCTCGATCCAGTCACTCTTCTATTGCTTCTACTCATTTTAAGGCTGAGGCTGAAATGGCAGGTTTATTAGCCTTTTAGAAAATGCTATCAAGGAAACATGCATTAGAGGAAGAAGAGGAATGTTTATGGAGAAAGAGGGAACATATGGAGCTGGACATTAAATTAGCAGAGTCAATGGCTAGATTGACGGTGTATCGAGAAGTGAGATTTAAATCACATGCATCTGCAAATGGAGCTAGAACTAAAGATCTAAATTCTGATGTGGAATAATTTGTTCCTTCAGCTAGCGTGCGTGCAAGCAGTGTTACAAACTTTACCTGCATTTTACATATTACAGGCCGAGAGAACACAATGTATTTCAAATCATTCTCAATCTCAGTCAGTATCACAACAACAGTCAACAAGATCTAAAACAAAACCTTTACCGTTTTCATTACCAAGCATACTATCATTGGTTTACCATGATATTGTTAATGCTCATGAATCAGGCTTTCAAAATAGCTTGGACTAAATATATATTCTTCAGCTCATCGATAAGCAAAATTAGATTTCTTCTTTTTTGGTTCATCAACATAATCTGTCTTCACTTCCACCCAGAGAAGTTCCATGGTTTCATACGCTCATTTGAAGAGGTGGTGGAAAAGAAAGCAGTCCACTCTGGAGATTGTTTGCATTTTCTAGAGCAATACACCAGAGGACAACCTAAAGAACTTGTTAGATGTCAGCATATGACTCCTTCACAAGGATACCTCCGGGCTAAGTTTCTGTAAAATCTAAAAAAGGAAGTGATGTAGTGATGACATGCTTTCTTGGATACTGGGAGTTCTGCTTCTTTCTGTACGGAAAGTCTGATGAACAAGCTCAATATTTCTGGTAGGAAATTTAATATTCTTCTCAGAACTATGAATCTAGATAAATCAGTTGTCAGCTATGTACTGAAAGATTGGTAAGTTTCTGGGTTAAATCAGGAACATTACTGTGCATTACCAGAGGTGTACATGCCTGTTACAAAAGCTAACATCAAGCTAACATCACCTCACAGAAGGATCTTGATTGTTGGCTTCATTTAAATCATATTTGCTTACCCTCAATTGATGCTGGTATTGAACTTTTGATTGGAGCTAATGTGCCAGAAGCACTGGAACCATGGCAAATTATACATAGCCAGGAAAATGGCCCCTATGCTGTAAAAAACAGGTTTGGGTGGGCAGTTAATTGACCACTTTAAGGCTAGAACATAAATGGAAATGCTGATGACCAATGTCGTGTGACCGTAAATAGGATTGGAGTGATGAAATTGGATGAGTTATGGAAGCAGCAGTTTAAGGCTGAGAGTGTATTGGAAGAACAAGTCTAAGGAATGTCTAAGGAAGACCATCAGTTTATGGACTTTGTGACACAATCAGCAGATGAAGAAAGATTTAAAAGAAATTCCTAGTTTCATGCAGATTATACCACTTTCATGGCCGATGTAATCTCTAAAGGTTATGCAGAATGGGTGCCCATGACGTCTGTGGTATATACATCAGGGGGTATATCAACCCAAAAAATTAGAGTGGTATTTGACTGTGGAGCTTCGCATCAGAGTACCTCATTGAACAGCAAGCTTCTGCAAGGTCCAGATTTAACTAGTCCTCTTGTAAGTTTCCTTGTATGATTTAGGCTTGAAACTGTTGCCATCATGACTGACACTGAATCCATGTTCCATCAAGACAAGGTACATCCAGAAGTCTGTGACTTGCTGAGATTCCTTTGGTGGCCAGAGGGTAACAGTAACAGTAATTTGCAGGAGTATAGAATGGTGGTTCATCTGTTTGGAGCAACAATATCTACAATTGCTCCAGTATTGCCCTTAGAAAATGTGCAGAAGACCATAAGGATCTGTTCGACTCTAAGATGGCGGATGTTGTATTCAATAACTTTTATGTGGATGACTGTCTTGCTTCGGTACCTACAGATTCAGATGCTGTACAATTGTACAAGAAACTCACTAGCATGTGTGCCAAAGGTGGATTGCACTTAACAAAATGGATAAGTAGTAGCTGTGTTGTATTGAGTGCCATACATGAGCAGGACAGAGAGAAGAAGGTAAAGGATCTGGACTATGTCGCTTTGCCATTGGAAATAGCTTTGGGAGTGCAATGGTGTGCAGAATCTGATGTCTTTCGGTTCAAACTAGTGAAGGATAGACCTTTTACCAGGAGGGGAATTCTTTCTGTTGTTAGTTCCATCTATGATTCTGTAGGGTTCCTGTCACATGTAATTCTATCTGCTAAGAGGATACTGCAAGATCTGTGCAGGGAAGGAATTGGATGGGACAACATTATTCTTCAGGTGTATGTTCAATGCTGGGCAAATTGGCTGGAGGATCTTCATGGCTTGTAAAATTTTGAAGTCAGAAGATGCTTGAAGCCAGAAGGTTTTGGAGAAGTAATCTGCTCAAATGCATCACTTTTCAGATGCCAGTGAACAGGGTTATGGTGTTGTATCCTATCTGCTACTTCAAATGTCCAACAGCTTGCATATTCCTCCCTTTTAGTGAGTGAGGCAAGAGTAGTACCATTAAGATCTATTACCATCCCCCGTCTGGAACTTACAGCAGCCACAGTTGCTGGTCGTATGGATAAGCTACGGAGTAAAGAACTTAAGATGCACTTTCAGCCATCAGTTTTTTGGTCAGATAGTACTTCAGTACTTAAATACATTTGAAATGAGACCTCTAGATTTAAGTGCTTTGTGGAAAGCGAGTGTGAAGTTCTGAAGGTTTCTGATGTGTCACAATGGAGGTATGTGAATTCCTCAAGCAATTCAGCAGATCTATCATAGAGGATTAAAGTTGGATTCATTCTTGAAGAACCAGATGTGAATTTCTGGTCCACGAGTACCTGCTTGACCCAGCCAATTAACAGGATTTGTCGTCTTCTTGAAGCTGAGGAATCTAAAGACTGACTATGACTGTGACTTAAGAGAGCCCTCAATTGACTTTTGATGTATTGACATAGACCTGATTTATATGATTAACTTGAACTACTTACAGATGTTACGTCCAGAGACTGTGTTTCTTCCTCTGTTTTCCCTTTGGCTCCTCCTACTAAATCTATCTGGCAGGTAGCTGATTGTCTTCAGCTGTGCAGAGAAGTAACTGTCAGAGGATGAGAAATGATCCCACAAGAGCTTTCTCCAGAGCATTGTCTTTGTCCTGCCTAGCTTGTTTCAGCAGTTTATAGTCTTGTTGTGAATGTAATAACGGTTTAAATTCTATCCACTGGTATTGTATCACTATCCTTATTTTGATTGTTGTGAGTATCTCTACATTTATCCTTGCAGTTTAAGTGTAGAGATTACAATTAATATATATCCTTATTAAGTTTGTCTTTCCTTTTTGTTACTGCTGGTATTGTTAAAATTAAGTTTACCACCTATGTTATTGAATGTTTATTTGGAAGCTGTAGGGAGGTGAGTGCCATTTTTGATGAACTCCATTTTCTCCTGTTTCGGGCCAGGAAGGGAGCTAGAGTATAATTGTGTTATTTATTTTTCTTTGTAGTTTAATAAGAGGTTTATTTCTTCAGTTAGGATTGCTTGTTTGTTATTTTGGCCTTGCCAAATAGTCTTTAAAGACTTTAGTGTAAACCTTTGAATGAAATCTTCAGTTTATTGTCAATTTCAAGCATTGTATAGCCTTTATTCCTAAAAACAATGATTGACTGATGAGTTTCTAGATAAAGCAGTTTCTTTTTGCCATTTTTAACCTAATATTGACCTTAAGACATGCCTGTCTATTGCATACTGTGGCAACTCAAGAACAAACACAAAGACAATGTTAAGCTTCATTTAACGGAACAAATAGCTTTCAACTGTGTTTGATATAATGGCAAGTGATTTTTCTAATACCAAATTTGGCATGATTACTCAAGGATAAGATGTTGGAGTGATGTCTGCTGGAAATGGTGCCTGTTTAAATTTGATCAAAAATGGCTTTTTTCAAATAGTGATGGTGCTGTTTTTTGCATCAGTAATGTCCTGACTATAATTTGTGATCAGTTGAATGCCACATTGGTGAATTTAAAGTAACGATGTCCTTCTGAAACAGCTAAATCTGTATATTATTCCAAACTTTTGGCCGCCAGTGTATGTAAGCTTCTGACATCAAGTGTGTGTGTGTGTGTGTGTGTGTGTATGTGTATGTGTATATATATATATATATATATATATATACGTATGAATGACCTTTGATGCTTTATTTGATCATGCTGTATGTTAGATAAATATGCTAAGCATAATGGATTTTGCCAATTTGGTTAGATAATGCAAGTGTAACGCCCTATATTACAGTAGAGTAACTCCTTTTATTCAGCACCAAAGGTCATTTGAAACATGTATCTTGCATAGTTTAATTAACTGATTGTTTAAAGTAATCAATCAAACTTTTGTGTTTTCATGATTACAACAAATGTGCTCACATGTTATAGTGTCTTGTGTTTTGAAACAATGATTATGTGGAAATAAAACATAACTGTGCTGAAAGCATGAGATCAGGTTTTAAAAGACTGGCTAGCCATGTGATCAAGAAGTGTGATCAATTTGTAGTTTTGTATTAAAAGTTTTGAAAATGTACCACTTGCTTCTGAAAGTAGTACCAAAGCAATGGCAATAAATAAATAAAAAATAAGAAAAAATGCATCAAATCCTGTTTAAGTTATTTACCAAATGAGCAAGAGATTGAATGGCACAAAATAAATTTTATTATGCCACCACAGATACATTTATGAGAAATTGTCCAACAACAGCATTTTAAAGCTTCACAAGGGAAAACAGAAGAATATAACAAAAATACTTAAAGGTGCACTCAGGGACTCATACCCCTGAGAAGGCCGGGAGCTGATTTGGTTGGAGAAATGCAGGAAATTCAGCAAGAAATGTTGAACATGTCAGCAATGCTGACGAAGGTCGTTGCTGACTTGAAAGATCTTGCTGTAATACATCGATCGATCACTGCCATGGAGACGAATTTCTCTGAGTTGGTTACAAGAGTGGGGGATATCATGAAACGGATCAATTATCTGGAGTCATCGGCAAGGGAATTAGCTGCTAATCCGCTAGTGACCAAGGTGGATTTGGAGCGTATCTGGGAGAAATTGGAGGACATGGAGAGTCGTAGTTGGTGGAATAACATCCAAATCGTTGGAATTCCTGAAGCTGAAGAGGGTCAGGATATGGTGAAATTCCTGGACGGGCACTTTCCGATTCTGCTTGACATAACAGGCCATAAGATGGAAATCGAGCAAGCTTACAATGTTCTGGCTCGGCGATTGCTGAGATCAATCTTGCCCACATTTCTGAGATCATCCTATAAAGCGATTGTGTTGCGCGAGGCAAGGAGTAATAGAAGTTTTTTTTAAAAACCACAGCATTTTCTTGTGCCCAGACTTTGCGAATTCAACAAGAGAGAAACGTGATCGATTCAAGGAATGCAAGAAACTCTTACATCAATGGAAAGTCGCTTTTGCACTGATGTTTCCAGTCAAATTGAGAATAGATGCTAAGGATGACCGTAAAACGTTTACATGTTTCCAGCAAGCAATGTCCTTCATAAAGCCAGTGGAGTAAGTTATTTTGTGGTACTCATGTTGCAGCCAAATGGACCGACTCACTGAACATTCACTCGATTGTTTGAGGAACTGAGTACCTTCTTTGTTTCTTTTTGTGCTGGATCCACGTAGCGGCTAGAGATTTTTTTGTGGAGTAACACTCCTTTGGGACTGTTTTGTGGATAAATCTGCACATTCTTTGTGCTTGTGCCTCCTATTGGCTGGTGTTTGTTTTGTGGAGTATTTCTTGCAAGACATTGGAGTGATTAGGTCATTTGTTGCATTCATGTAGCAGCCAAATGGGCTGGCTCACTGAATATTCGTTTGACTGTCCGAGGAAACTAAGAACTGTTGTTTATTTTGTGAAATAACACTCCTTCAGGAAAGTTATGTGGAAGAATCTACATGTTCTTTGTGTTTATTCCACCTATTGGCTGGAGTTTGTTTTATAGATTACCTTTTGTTATGTACCTCTGTCTCACAAAATATGTATAGAAACACCGGACTTGGCAAAGTTGTCGGGGGTGGGCTCTCGTAGGCGTGCATAGACTTTTTTCTCCCCTTTTCCTCCCCAATTTGGAATGCCCAATTCCCAATGCGCTCTTGGTCCTCATGGTGGCGATGACCTCCGCATCTGAGATCGTCAATCTGTGCATCTTATCACATGGCTTGTTGAGCATGTTACCATGGATACATAGCACGTGTGGAGGCTTCACGCTATTCTCTGCTCTTTCCATGCACAACTCGCCACACGCCCCACCGAGAGCAAACCACATTATAGTGACCACTAGGAGGTTACCCAATGTGACTCTACCCTCCCTAGCAACTTTGCCAATTTGGTTGCTTAGGAGACCTGGCTGAAGTCACTCAGCATGCCCTGGATTCGAACTCGCGACTCGCCATCCAGGCCCCCATGCATGGACTGTTTGAGTTTACAGGGATGAACGCCAGTTGGCACTGTTGTGCGTGGGGTTAATGTGCACATTTTTTTTTTTTTTTTTTTCTGTTTGTTTGGATCTGGGGGAAGTTCGGGGCTTGATGTTGCACTAATGTTGGAATGTGGTCTTTTTAATTTTGTTTTTGACACACAATCTATTTTTTCCTCATATGTTAAAATGCCAAATGATAATATGAGTGGATTGTCTCTCTCCACATGGAATGTGAATGGGTTGGGGCACCCCATAAAAAGAAGGAAGGTCTTTCTCTTCTGAAGTGTAACAATTATGATATAGTGTAACTTCAAGCAACACATCTTTCCCCACAGGAAGCTGAAAAATTTGGGAAGATATGGGGTGGACATGTTTTCTTTAGTGCTAGAGCAGGGGAATCATTTCTCTGATAAGTAAGCATCTACAATTCAAATGTCTCAAAAATATTAAAGATAAATTAGGAAGAGTAATTATTGTTTAGCAGAAATTCAGGGTCAAAGTCTTATTTTGGCTAATATTTACACACCTAACATTTATGATCAGGGCTTTTTTTTATAGATGTTGAAGGGATGTTGCAAGCTGCTGGCACACCTCCTGATATAATATCGGGAGGAGACTTTAAACTTTTGATGGACTCAGTCTTGATCAAAGTGAAGCAAAATTGTGCAAGCCCCCTAGGATGTGTAAAAATCTTGGTCTCACAGATATTTAGAGACTTTTGAACCCATCTGGTAAGGACTATACATTTTTTTCCTTAGTCCATAAGAATTATTCTAGAATAGATTTCATTTCATATTGTTGATTGCTCAATTGGAAAAATGTTGTTTCAAATAATGCCCTGGTGAGTTTGGAGGTGTTGCCACATATGGAGAAAAGGAAATCATTGCCGTTTGTATACCTTTTGCAAAATCCTGAGTTCCAACAAATGTTAAAGGCTGAAATCAGTGTTTATATGGAATCCAACTGGTCCTCAGTATCCTCTGTGGGTGTGGATTGAGAGGAACTTAAGGCAGTTCTAAGGGGCCGGATCATACAGTATGCCTAATTTTCAAAAAATCCAATGCACAAGAACTCGTGGAGTTGGAAGGGAATATAAAAAGTGGCGAGGCAGAGCTGAAGTGTTGAATGTCTTCTGATGGCCTCAGAGAATTGACCCGATTGAAAGGCAGATATAATACTATTTTGTCTCAGAAGGTGGAGTTTTGGCTATTCAGGGCAGACTGTCATACTTTGAGTCGGGGGACAATGCTGGAAAATGTCTGGCTAGGTATATAAAACAGAGAGAGACTTTTTCTACCATTCCCTCAGTGAAATCTGCTGGTGGTGAAATATTTACCTCAGCCATTGATATAAATAATGCTTTTAAAGAATTCTATCTTGATCTCTATGTTCCATGTTTTTGTCTACTGATGAGGATATTAGAAACTTTGTGGAACCATTAGAACTCCCTAAACTGATGGCTGAGCAAAACAAATCTCTTGATTCTGAGATAAACTTGGAGGAGCTTGGTGAGGTAAGTAAGGCCTTGCCAGCAGGCAAGGCTCTGGGGCCAGATGGCTTTGCCACTGAGTTTTTTAGATCTTATGCTACAGAATTGGCTCCACTTTTGCTAGAAGTTTTAATGGAATCATTCAAAAATGTAAAGCTTCCTCCAACCATGACGCAAGCCCGGATCAGTCTGATTCTTAAAAAGGACAAAGATCCAAGTGAGTGTAAGAGTTACTGTCCAATTTCCCTGATCCAGCTAGACGTTAAAATATTGTCCAAAATTTTGTCTAACCGATTAAGTAAAGTAATGACATCTCTTATACATATTGATCAGGTGGGGTTTATTCAGGGCCGCAGCTCCTCTGATAACATTAGGCGTTTCATCGATATCATGTGGTCAGTGATAAAATGATCAGACTCTGGTCGCTGCCATCTCACTTGATGCAAAAAGACATTTGATATAGTAGAATGGGATTATCTTTTTAAGATTTTGGAAAAGTACAGGTTTGGTAATACTTTCATTGGTTGGATTAAGTTACTTTATAGAGAACCGGTAGCAGCAGCGCAAACAAATGTATACATTTCAGATTATTTTACTCTGGATAGGGGCTCCCGGTAGGGTTGCCCTCTTTCCCCATTATTGCTCTGTCTTGACCTTGAACCATTAGCAGCTACAGTAAGAAAGGTGGATGATTCCAGGGGTAGTGGTGGCACATAAACTTGCTTTACACAGATGATATTTTATTATTCATCTCCAACCCCACTAGATCTATGCCTTGCCTTCATAGAATTAATTCTCTAAATTCTCGGGATACAGAATTAATTGGTCTAAATCTGAAGTTTTGTCTCTGATAGCGTACTACCCGGTAAGGTGGGCACCTTCCAGTGGCCCAAAAAGGACATTAAGTATTTGGGTATTTCCTCTTGGTATGGACAAAAGTGTCCAGAGTGTTTAATTCAGATTTTTTTTTTTAAATGTTACCTCGAGCATATGGCTGAACCCAAAATTATGTATTAATAATTCCCCTTCCTGCTGGTCAGCGAAGCTTTTCTAACCCTAAGATGGATGCATAAGTTGCTGTTTTTCTTCTCGATAGGTGGGTAACATAAATGTTGCAAAATTTTGTGGGTTTAATTGCCTTGCTCCCTTAAGGGACTTTACAATGAAATCAGGCTTGCCTATAGAGGCAGCGGCTTCCTGTGCGTGATATGAAGATATAGTTGCCACAGACACTTTGAGCATTGATGCGGTGAGTCCTGCTACTAATCAGTGAACACCTTCCATTTTAGAGCATAGAGGCGTCTCGTGTACAGTGCTCTGGCCTGTAAAATGGTGTTCATGACTGAACACGTCAGTTCTGGTGCATGTTGTGCACCCCATTCAGGGGCCACACATGAAGGTTTTACAGCTGGGGCTGGGGATGCCAGATTGTGCTTTGCACCTGAGAGAGGATATCCTTCCTCAGCTGTATTTCCCAATCCGAGCTGTACAGCACATCCATCATTTCCGGAAACCATAGCTGGTTGGGCCATTTCAGCACAACTAATAGAACCGTTTCCTTGTCCTCTCTGACTTTGCATTTGGAAGAGTGAATCAAGGATATTGGGGGAAATGCATATTTGCATTATGCCGGCCAATTGCATCTGTTCCCAGCAGGGCTTGGGACTTTGAGAACTAGAGGGGACAGTGGGCATTCTCCACTGAGACAAATAGATTGATTTCCGCTTTGCCGAATATTTCTCAAATCCTCAATACAGTTTTCCATTCACCCGGCATCACTCCTTGTCGTGACAGTAGGTCCGTGCCGTAATTCAGGTGGCCTGGGACATATGTCGCTCTCAGAGAGAGGAGATGATGCTCGCTCCATAGGAGGAGGCAACACGTCAGTCTCAATAGTCGCAGCAAATTAATTCCACCTTGGTGGTTTATATATGCCACAACTGTCTTGTTGTCTGAGTGAACCAGGACATTACAGCTTACTATTTCTGACTGAAAAGTCTTTAAGGCTAGAAATACAGCCGATAACTCAGTTGATATGCCATGCCCTCCTCGCAGCTGTCAAAAGTTGGGCGTCCATTGCACACCGCCCCCCAACCTGTGTTGGAAGCACGCATGGTCATCACTTTCTGCCTGACAACTTGGGACTTCGAGTACCAGAGGGGATAGTGGGTATTCTCCACTGAGGCGACTAGATTGATTTCTGCTTTGCAGAATATTTCCCAAATCCTCAATACAGTTTGAGGATGAAGTCTATTGAATTCCACCATGGCAGTTTATATATGCCACAACTGTCATGTTGTCAGAGTGAACCAAGACATGACAGTGTGCTATTTCTGACTGAAAAGCCTTTATGTAAAAGATACAGCAAATAGCTCTAGGTGCCGCGTGACAACTTGCCGCAGAACGACACCTCACTGGTAAAATGCAGGAGCTGTACATGTTGCAAAAGGAGCTATACAGCAGCGGGATATAGTGATGCACATGTGCCTTTGGTGCAAAGCACATCGTGGCACACTGAAGAGGTCTCATGTGTAAGAGACCTAATGGAATGATGGCAGATGCCACCGCCATAAATCCCAATGCTTTCTGAAATGGCTTCAGTGGAAGTGTTCTCCTCAGTTTGAACTGAGACAGACAGTGTAGAATGGCTGAAACAGTAAGTCTCTGTGCTGTCATAAAAAAGTCTCTGTTTGTACGAGTAACAGCAAATTGTCCAGGTACTTCAAGATGCATATGCCACTCAGTTTCAGAGGGGCGAGAACCACATCGATGCACTTTGTGAATGTGCAAGGAGCCAGAGACAGTGGGAGGGCAGGACTTTGAATTGATATGCTGTTCCTACGCAAATCAAACAATATTCCCTTCTCTGCAAACAGTAGTGGGGAGATGGGAAACAGTGTTTTGTGTCTCCAATAAAGCATTTTTTAGATCAGACCCAGAGGGAACCGCAGGCTCTGCTTCCCGCTTCAAAGGGTTGTACCCATCAGGAGCGCCTTTGCTGCACGTTCTGATACACAGGTGACGGTGAGGCAGCAGGCATGGGGTTTTTAGTTGGCCCCTGGCTCAAAACAGATCGAGGGCGAACCGGCTGTGATATACTCCGTTTGGGCATAAAGTGTCTCATAGCCTGTGACTGCTGCTGAGTCACGACGTAATGCTCAGCGAACTTATTCATAGAGCCGTCAAAGAAACCGGCTGTAGACAATGGACCATCCAACAGAGTGTTTTTTTTCTTAACACTCATTTCTGTGAGGGTCAGACATATATGTCGATCCAGAACAGCCAGGTTGCCCGTGGACTTGCCAACGGCCTTCACAGTAACTTTCGTGCATGCAGCACTGTAGCGGTATGGAGCTCTTTGAATCCGTAGCCGTGCTCGTCCATTTGCCTGAGGAGCTTGGCTTGATGTACCTGGAGCACCACAATTGCGTGGAGTGCTGATCCAGCTTGTCCTGCCGCTGAGTAAGCTTTTTCCACCAGTGCGGACGTTTGTCCACACGGTTTGGAAAGATGTATGGGGCGTGTTTTCTACGGCATGTTACTCGCTGAGCAGAGGTGTGCAGCTACCGCATCCTCCTCAGGGGGTAATTGGGCATAACTGTTTTCTTCTCCATGATCCACATTAAAGAGGATGGCACCACTGCACGAACATGCTGAGGAAGGTGCACACCTGAACTTCAGGGAAGAATGGGGCAGATTTGTGGGACGCTGACGTTTGACGGCATCCGGACTGCAGGAACCTTTCATAGAGGCGAGACTGTTCAGGTTCCTCTGGGGGAGACCACTCAAGGTGAAGGTCTTCAACTGCCCTTGGAAGGATGCAGAGCATCTCCCTATAAGTGGCCCATGCACGTTCCTCTCCCTCACTGGGGGAGGGGCGGCAACATCATCCACTAACCACTCGCCTGATGCAGCGAGACACATGACATTGTCATTATCATCCCCAGTGTCAGAACCACTGCACGAGACGTGGTCGCCCACTCTTTCAGACGTTCGGAGATCCTCTCGCACATAGTGTATTGAAAACATGCGCTTTGGAGAGATTGAGGTGCTCGTTGGGCATGCCCCCATGAGGTCCACCTCAAAGTCATCCTGCTTGACCTCGTGGCCCCACCGTGCCTCCTCGAGTGAATCCTTGGGTATCACAGAAGAGGACCCGCCTCAGGGCGCGTGAGGCTGAATAGTCCCTCAGAAAGAGGGTGATTCATGAGCAAAGCATCTTGAGACTCATGCCCTTGCAATGAGGGCAGTCTGTCTCCATGAGAGCGGGCTCTGCGTGGGCTTGGCCCAGACAGTATATGGAGATCCCATGCTGATCTGATGGCAGGATGTGCCTCTTGCACAAAGAACAATTACAGAACGGCATCTTTAAAAAAGACTTGTTTCATTGTTTAAAACAATGTTATTTATTAAAGAATATTTATTATTAGTATTATTAGAATCCATATGCCATGTGTGGAATACATTAAACTTATACGCGTCCTGTCATGAAAATTACACGAGATGAAATCTGACGGTGATGTGCCCCCTACAGGTTGTATGTTTGCAGTTGGATGCTCTATGGGGCCCTTTTATGCATTATTGGTACCAGTTCTTTGTTGTTAATGGCGTTAATAGTGCCTGTAAGAAAGTGCTTACTGATCAGATGATCGCATCTCTAACACTAGGGGCCTGGTATTTTCTTGGTAAGCTGCTGCTTATTTCAACTGTTACAAATCTCAGTTTTCTTAATAAAACAAATGAATGAATTGTACTGAAGCAAGACATGTTAAACCTTAAACGCATGGGAATTTCACCAAACAATCGTACATATTTGGGTCTTTAGAGACCCGGCACACAAAAAATGTGAAAAATGCTCAGTGAGTAAAGACGCTGACTTCATCCCTGGAGTTCACGAGTTCAAATCCCAGGACGTGCTGAGTGGCTCCAGCCAGGTCTCCTAAGCAACCAAATTGGCCTGGTTGCTAGAGAGTGTACAATCAGATGGGGTAACTACCTCGTGGTCACTATTATGTGGTTCACTCTCAGTAGGGTGCGTGGGGAGTTGTACGTTGATGCTGCAGGTGAAGCCTCCATACGTGCTATGTCTACGCTGTAACATGCTCAACGAGCCATGTGATAAAATGGGTTGACGGTGTCAGACACAAAGGCAACTTAAATTCGTCCTCCGCTACCAAGATTGAGGTGAGTCACTACACCACCACAAGGACTTTGAATGCATTGGGAATTGGGCATCCAATTTGGGCATTCCAATTTGGGAAGAAAAAGGGTTGGAAAATAAAATAAAAATAATATTATAAAAAATAAATAACATGTATAATATGTGTTTACAAGTATATGAATACTGATAATTTACCATTGTAGATAATTCATTATTACACAAAAAAATCAGTGTCATATAGTATTTATGTGTATGAATAGTACTGATTTCTCTTGTAATAGATAGAAAAAGATATCCTGGGATAACAAACATATGTATATAAGAAATAACCATAAAAATAGAATTTAATGGAAGTGCAAAAATAAAATAAAATTATTTAATGACCCTATACACTTTAAGGTACTTAAACCATTATAAAAAAGTTTTTATTATGATTATTATTATTTATTATTTTATTGATGAATACTAAAGTGGTGTGGGCACAACTCCAAAAAATGGATGAGGCACAGGGTCACTAAAGACCTGAGGTATGCGTTTAAAGGTTAAAACAGAGAATGTCTAATATAAAGTCTTGATATGACTGTTTTTGTGTCTGAAAATAAAGGTATGGGCAAAATAGAGTAATTACAATAATTCTGGGAGTTTTACAAGGTAGGTTGCGCTGAGCAACATGAGCAACTGGAAATGACTTAGAATCATAGCTGAGAGTTTGTAATACAAGTTTGCAAAACATAATTTTTTTTTTAGGCAGATTGGTGTGTTTGGCCGGCGGCTCAAATTATGAACTTCTACTTCTTGCCTCCCTTCTACAAAAGGACGCAATAGAGCCTGTCCTTCCAGCCGAGGTGAAGGATGGGTTTTACAGCCCCTACTTCATCGTACCCAAAAAAAAAAAAGGCAGCGGGTTGCGGCCAATCCTAGACCTGCGAGTTCTCAACCGTATTCTGCACACACTCCCATCGAGATGCTCACGTAGAAATGCATTTTAGCGTGCGTCCGGCATCAGGATTGGTTTGCGGAGTTGGACCTGGAGGACGCGTACTTCCATGTCTTGATTCTGACATAGAGCCTTTCTCCGGTTTGACTTCGAGGGTCAGACATATCAGTACAAAGTCCCCCCTTCGGCCTGTCCTTGTCCCCTCGTGCCTTTACGAAAGTCACAGAGGCAGCCCTTGCCCCACTAAGGGAAGTGGGCGTCCGCATCCTCAACTATCTCGACGACTGGCTAATCCTAGCTCACTCTAGGGACATGTTGTGTGCACAAAGGGACCTGGTGCTTCGGGTCAACTGAGAAAAGAGCAAGCTTGCCCCAGTTCAGAGCATCTCTTTTCTCGGGATGGAGTAGACTCGGCCTCAATGATGACGTGCCTCACCAACGAGTGCGCACAGTCAGTGCTGGACTGTCTGCATGCGTTCAGACAGAACACGTTGTTCCCACTGAAATCCTTTTAGAGGCTCCTGAGCATCCTTAGAGACGGTCACACCACTTGGGTTGATGCATATAAGACCACTTCAGCACTGGCTACAGGCCCGAGTCGAGAGACGTGCATGGCGCAACGGCACACACCGTGTCCTCGCCATGCAGGCTTGTTGCCGTCTATTCAGCCCCTGGTCAGACCTAGCTTTCCTACGGGCAGGAGCTCCCCTTGGCCAGGTCCCCAGGCACGTCATGGTTACAGTGTGGCTGGGGCACCATGTGCAAAGGGGACTCAGTCGCCGGCCCTTGGCCTGGCCCGTGACTGCGTTGGCACGTCAACTGCCTCAAGTTGATGGCAGTTCTACTTTCCCTGAGGAGGCTATTGCTGTTGATCCGGGGCAAGTATGTGTTGATCCGGTCAGACAACACAGCGACAATTGTGTACATCAGCCGCCAAGGTGACCTACACTCTCATTGAATGTCACAACCCGTCGTTTCCTCCTTTGGAGTCCGCAGTGGCTCAAGTCGCTGCGAGCACCCACATCCCGGGCCACCTCAACAGCACAGCGGACGCGCTGTCGATTCAAGTTAAGCTCAAGAGAGAGTGGAGACTCCACCCTCAGGTGGTCCAGCTGGTGGTCCATATATATATGACCCTAATATACAATATTTCATATTTTTGTAGGCTAATAATATTAACATTTATTACAAATATATACACCATTTCTAGCAAAATACCATAGTTACTACTACAATTAATGTTACTATTAACGGTCAGGTATATTTCAATAAGAGTGCTGATTTGTGGAATGAAAAGCCTGTAATTACCGTTGTGAATTGAACAATGTTTTCCTGTTTACCTTGTCACTGTAGTTTAATATAACAGGCTGTTTAATCTTCAACTAGCTTCAGCACAGAGCCTTTAAGTGTCAAATTCAAAGGGGTCTCACGCGACTCGCACTGTGTTAACCTCGGGACAGCACACATGCGCAGAGCAGGTTCATCAGATTAGTGAGACCGGTCCCGCTTTTACTCTGCTCTGCCTTGCAAAATGCGCTGTGCAACTTCAGTGCTATTTCATCTCACTCTTGTAGTATTTGCGAACACTATAGAATCCAGCCAACCCGCTAAACTAAATTATACATGCATACAGATACTCAAAGGAGTTTTCAACTGCTTTTTTTATTATTCAGTTGTATACAGCATCAACATTTATTTCTGAATATGAAAAAAATTGTGACCTCATAGCTGGCTATGGCCAAGCTGCCTGGTATTCCATACAAATGACTCACCATGAGTGCTAACCAAGGTGCTGTACAACGGTCATAAAATAACACATCCTCCTACACTAAAAACCATTAATGAAATAACATTTAAAATAAATTAAATACAAATATATATAAAAAAAGAAAATATCAACATAATACAAAGCGTCACCGTTGTGTAGAACACAACTCGCGTGTATCTTGTGTGCATATGTTAAAAGGATTTGCATTTTTGTTATGTCTCCGTGCAGCATGTTGATTGATGCACACAATCATATGTTTTCCTCTAGAGTTTGGGATTTGCGATTATTGCAGTTTTACATTTTACTTGCAAGCTTTGGTACTGTGCTCACCCTACCGTAATTCGCTTAAGCGCTGTGTTTCTGCGCTTGCATATTTTTGTCCATGATTTGACGTCATAATTGCTTGCTTGAAACATGGATGAAAGCGAAATGCACTTGATATTAAAAAGAGTTATTAAGAGTGAAATAAACCACGAAATATAGCATTTTTTTTTGCATCTTTTGTTGAATTATGAATCAAGAATAGACTGTACCATAGACTACATATTAATACTAAGCTAAACATGTCATTTAATAGAGAAAGGACATTTGAACTGTCATTTATTCTTTTTTTTTTTATTTAAACACAAAGCTGTAGAAATACATTGTAAAAGTATTTTTCTTCAGTATGAAATGTAAAATTAGTGTAGTGTTCAAAACTATTTTTAAACAAAACTTTCAATAGTGTAATTTATGCATGTACATACATACATACATACACTACCATTAAGCAATTGTCAACCCAAATAATCTTTTGTGCACAAAGGGTTCTTTGGAGCTGAGTTAAGAACCCTATTGTAAAGGGGTTCGGATGACTGACGAGGAGGGAGGACACAGAGGCAGGGGCGTAACTCAAAAGGTAAAGCCTTTAATTAATATTTGGGAGAAAAGGTGAACATAAACTCTTTCATAGAGGCAATCTTGTTAGGGCTCTCTCTCATAGCCAACACTGGACTGGCATTCTCACTGACTGGCGGTGCTGTGGCTCTTTTATGCCGCTCTCCCTGTGCTCACTGAAATTAGAGAGAGGTGTTAGACATAATTTAGCTCAGGTGCAAGCGCCCTTACCGCTTTCCCTCTCCGGACGGGCGCTTGACCACGCCCCCGCTGCCACATACCCCCACCGCCCGACTCAGGCCGGGGCGCCATCTGGCCTGCCTACCACTCCCCCCCCATTTCTGGAAAGGAAGACGGCGACAGCCATCTGCACCCCCGGTCTGTGGACCACCTCGAACTTAAAAGGCTGGAGAGCCAGATACCAACGGGTGATCCGGGCGTTAGTATCCTTCATGCGGTAGAGCCACTGCAGTGGGGCGTTATCCGAGCAGAGAGTGAAGGCCCGCCCCAGCAGGTAGTAGCGGAGCATGAGGACCACCCACTTGATGGCCAGACACTCTTTCTCCACGGTGCTGTACTTCGTTTCCCTTAAGGAGAGCTTCCTGCTGATGTACAGCACCGGGCGCTCCTCCACCACCTGCGAAAGTACAGCCCTCTGTCTGAAGCGTCCGTCTGTAGTAAGAAAGGGAGAGAGAAGTTAGGTGTATATAAAAGCGGCTCTCCACAGAGTGCGGCTTTAACCCGTGTGAACGCCTGTTGGCACTGCTCTGACTACTGGACCGGATCTGGAGCCCCCTTTTTAGTGAGGTCAGTCAGTGGGCTGGTGACGTCCGAATAATTAGGTACAAACCTTCTGTAGTAGCCAGCCAGCCCCAGGAACTGCCTCACCCCCTTTTTGGTCTTGGGCCTAGGGCAAGTCACAATCGCCGCAGTCTTATCAATTTGGGGACGCACCTGGCCATGACCCAAGTGGAACCCCAGATACCGCACCTCCACACGCCCAATCGCGCACTTCTTGGGGTTTGTCGTGAGCCCCGCCCACCGCAGCGACTTCAGGACTGCCCTCAGATGTTGTACATGCCGCAACCTCTGATCGTTGGCACGGGGAGAGGTGGTCTCCGCAGATGACCGGGGCATTGAGATCGAGTTTTGGATTCACCTCCGGTCCGAGCCCTGCCCTCTCTGGAACCACCGTAGCCAATGACACAGGGACCGCCTCCCTCCATAATTTAAGGAGGTTGAGGTGGTAAATTTGACGCGCGTCCCCCCTATCGGTTCGCTTAACCTCATTATCGAGATCCCCCTCTCGTCGTGTGACCTCAAAGGGTCCTTGCCACTTGGCGAGTAATTTGGAGCTCGATGTGGGAACCAATACAAGAACTTTATCTCCCGGTGCAAATTCGCTTAGCTGCGCTCCCCTGTCGTACAGCCGGCGTTGACGTTCTTGGGCCCGGAGCAAATTCTCCTGTGTTAGTTTCCCCAAAGTGTGGAGTTTTGCTCTGAGGTCAAGGACGTATTGAATTTCATTCTTGCTACTCGAAGGTCCTTCCTCCCAGCCTTCTCGTATGACATCTAAGATGCTGCGCGGGTGTTGCCCATACAGCAGCTCAAATGGAGAGAAGCCGGTAGAGGCTTGCGGGACCTCTCGCACTGCAAACAACAGGGGATCGAGCCATCTGTCCCAGTTTTTAGCATCCTCGTGTACGAACTTACGAATCATGTTCTTGAGGGTTTTGTTAAAACGTTCCACTAGGCCATCCGTCTGCGGATGGTACACGCTAGTGCGAATCGATTTAATGCCCAACAGATCGTAAAGTTCGCGAAGTGTGCGTGACATAAACGTTGTGCCTTGATCGGTGAGGATTTTTTTTGGAATCCCCACCCGGGAGATTATATTGAAGAGTGCCGCAGCAACATTACGTGCTGAGATGTTGCTTAGAGGCACTGCTTCCGGATATGGGGTTGCGTAATCCACTAGGACTAACACAAAGCGATGTCCGCATGCTGTCCGCTCTAATGGCCCGACGAGGTCCATTCCAATTCTTTCGAAGGGAACCTCGATCAACGGAAGAGGGCGCAATGGTGCTTTTGGGGTGGCCGGTGGGTTTACCAGCTGGCATTCGTGGCATGCCGCACACCACCTGCGGACGTCACCGCTAATGCCCGGCCAATAAAAACGGGCTATTAGACGGAGAAGTGTTTTTCTTTCTCCTAGATGACCCGCCATGGGATTATAATGAGCCGCCTGGAATAACATTTCCCGGCGGCTCCGTGGAATCAAAAGCTGTGCAATATTCTCTTTAGTCTGAGTGTCCTGTGTCACTCTATACAGTCGGTCCTTTATAATCGCAAAATAGGGGTATGCGAGAGCGACGCCTGGCTGAAGACACTGTCCATCGATCGTTTTCACCTGATCGAAGGCATGCTTAAGGGTTTCGTCCCGCGACTGCTCCAAAGGGAAATCCTCGTCAGGGAATTCCCTGCGAAGAGGAGGGGCGGAAGCCTCGCCCCTTCCCTCGTCATCCCGATTTGGAGCAGCCGAGGACGGCCCCGGCTCCGCCTCCCCTGCCAAAGCATCGGTATCCAGCAATGCTTGGTGTGTTCCCCCCTGGATTCTTACTGGAATCTGGTACGCTCCATCCCGATCGGGGGCAGCATGCGGGAGATCGGAAACCCGAACCACCGTCCCCACCTCCATCATCGGACACTGTTCACGGAAGTGGCTCGGGTCACCGCACCTCTAACAGGCCGGCCCAGGCGTGACACCCATACCTGCTTCGGCGGACGCTCCCGCTTGAGGGGGAGAGCGGCTGTAGGTTGTGGAGGAGGGACGGGATGACACTGTCGACTGGGGTGTTGGTCTCCACCAGGCTCCTCGCCTGCGTGGGGCAGGAACGGGACCTGGAGAGAGGATGAGCGAGAGGAGTGGGGGAGAGCAGAAGTAAACACCGGGGGAGGGGGAAGAGATGGAGAGAGGGCTCGTCCGCCATTGGGATCGCCGCGATATGGTCCTCCGCCAGCTGGACGGCAGCTTCTCCGGGACAAGCGTTGGATGAACTGCTCCAGCACCACCTGATTGACAAGACCCTCGACGTCACGGTCCCCCGCTAACAGCCACCTCCGGCAGGCATCACGGAGCCGCTGGGCAAAAGCAAACGGGCGGTCTGACTTTTCTAGCTTCATGCCCCGGGAGCGCTGTCGATTTTCCTCGGGGCTCCGACCAACCCGTTGCAAGATGGCTTTCTTCAGATTGGCGTAGGCCAGGAGGCTTGTTGCCGGCAGTTGTTGCGCCGCGAGTTGGCTTCCCCGGACAGGAGAGGAATGAGGCGGGCTGCCCATTGGTCTTGCGACCAGCCCCAGATTTCCGCCGTTCTTTCAAATAAATCTAAAAAGGCTTCTGCATCGTCGGCCATCCCCATCTTCTGTAACGTGGGCGGCGGCAGCATGGCACGGGCGTCCGGGGTCGTGGCTGTGGCTGGTGGGGCCTCCTGGCTGAGCAGGCTCCGGATGACGTGGCGATCCTCTTCTTGAGCCCGCATGATCTCGAAGAACTGCCGATTTTGGTTCTGCCTGAGCTCAAGCAGGGACTGTTGGTGGCTCTGGTGGAGGGTAGCGGGGGACTGGAGGACTTCGGCCAGCTGGGAGGACTCTACGGGGTGACCCTTCTCCATCGTTGGAATTCCCGGGTTTTGGCACCAGTGTAAAGGGGTTCGGATGACTGACGAGGAGGGAGGACACAGAGGCAGGGGCGTAACTCAAAAGGTAAAGCCTTTAATATCTGGGAGAAAAGGTGAACATAAACTCTTTCATAGAGGCAATCTTGTTAGGGCTCTCTCTCATAGCCAACACTGGAGTGGCATTCTCACTGACTGTTGGTGCTGTGGCTCTTTTATGCCGCTCTCCCCGTGCTCACTGAAATTAGAGAGAGGTGTTAGACATAATTTAGCTCAGGTGCAAGCGCCCTTACCGCTTTCCCTCTCCGGACGGGCGCTTGACCACGCCCCCGCTGCCACACCTATAGGGTTCTATATAGAACCCCAAATAACCTTTTTTCAAGAGTTTTAGAATAATAGATAAATTTATATTAGGACTCTTTTGGTGGCAATGCTAGCATTCACCTCATTTTCAAATGTTTGAACAAAATATCCAAATCTTTTATTTGACAACTATTCTCTCATCTTTACTCTTCACACACTCGTACTTTTGTCCAATGTTTGATCTACAGCAAAGTGCCCAAATTCTCTTTTGCTGTTGTTTCTTCTCACGTTTTGAGGTTCAACCTGCTATATCATGTACCTTATGAGTGAGTACCCTGTTTACCACCTACCTTTTTACATATTTTCACAGCCGCATAAGCCTTTTTTAGTCTGATGTGTGAATGTACATGACACTTTAACATTTATCTTTTCAAAGTTGTTTATAAAGTGCCTTTACATACAAATTATTTAGTGTATTTTTTTGATGACAAAAGAACTGTTGCCTATCAGCTGGCTAGTCATTTTGATCTGAACATTGTCCTTATTGTACTATGATATGTAAGACAATACAAATTTTTTGATGTATGACGAATATCTGCATAATTTAGCATAATTTGATAATTTGATAAAATACTATCAGTATTTGTATGTATTATAACATGAACTTTAAGGTTGAATCCAAATAAAAAGGATTACACTTTCTCCTTTATTAAGGTATCCATCTTTCACTGTGTGGTTGACAGTCCTTGATGGCATGTGAGCATCTATGCAGTCAGGCAAACCTGCTGAGTGAGAGTCAGTGTTGTGTGTAATGCATTACTATGTAATTAATTACTGTAAATTACTTTTTCATTGGAAAATGTAAAGTAAGGATACTCTTAATTTTTCAGTAATTTAAATACAGTTACTTCTGATGTAGTTGAATTAAATACAGTATAGACTAAATAACAATTCTATATAAAACAATATTGATTTTAAAATCGAAATTTAATGTCTTATGTTAAAATATATGTTTTCTAATTTAACACTGCCTCCTTAAATTCTTTGTCCAGTTAATGAAAAATGTATTTGATTTATTTGAAAGAATTAAAAGAACAGCTTCATGTTTATCCTTGTATTTTTCATCGGGTCGAGGTTAACAAGGGTTTGTATTTGGGGAAGAAAGAAACAGGCTTTCTGAGAATTATGGCAGGACGGTGTACTGCAGGAAAAGGAAGGATTAAACAAGCCATATCTCTGTCAGAATAATGTCTACAAAAGATGAAGCAATTCAAAGCAAGAGACTTTATTTAACCTACAGTGTCAGAAACTTGAAAGTGTTTTAAACAGTTACATGATAATAACAGCAGATCTGTCTGGCCCGAGAACTTCTTCACTGATTGCTTAAATGTATATGTGACAGAGCGGAGGGCGGGGCCGGGTCGTGATACACCTGGTGCCTTATCAGGTTATTTAAGCCTCCGAGAGGGATAAAGGCGTTGCGATGAAAGAGTGATCGTTTACGGTTGGCTGACCGTCATGTGTGTTTGTGTTTTTTTGTTCAGTTTTATATTAAAATTATAATTATATTGTTGAGCCGGTTCTTGCCTCCTCCTTTCCATTAATCTCTTTACAATGAAACCAAAGACACAAACACACATGATGGTCAGCTGACCATAAACGATCTCTCTCATCGTACCACCTTACGCAGTCGGCCTTTATCCCTCTCTGAGGCTTAATTAGCCTATGCCTGGCCCGGCCCCGCCCTCTGCCCTGTCACATTATATCTTCAAGGGCTTTTCTGTTTCTTAGAGATATTTCACCCTTAAATGAAAATTCTCAAATAATTTGCTCACCCTTGCATTGTAGGTCCTTACAATGCAAGTGAATGTTTATCAGGCCTTTGAAGCTTCAAAAATGACACAAAGGCAGCATAAACTTAATCCATCAGACTCCAGTAGATAAATCAATGTATTCAGATGTGATCCAGTTAGGTTTGGTTGAGAACAGACTAAAGACAGTTTCATGTCTATCCTTGTATTTTTCATCTGGTCAAGTTTGATAAGAGTTTAATAAAATAATTAGTATTAAGTAATGCAATTAATTTCAGACAAAGTACTTAATACAGTAATTTAAATACACTGTAAAATAGTGTAATTAGTAGTTAGTAATTAATTACTTTTTTAGAGTAACTTTCCCAACACTTGTGAGAGTGACAGAACTCCCTATTTGTCTTTATAGGGACTTCCAACCTATTAAAACACTGGTGTTCTGACAGCAAGTTCTCAAAAACCATTTGCTTTGGACTCGCCAGAGGCTCCGAAAACAACCATCTTGAAAATGACCAGACTGTGCTGCTTTCTTGGAATGGTGATGCACATAAAATTTGTATTTGTGAAATGACGTTTCTTTTTTTTTTTGGCACTTCAAGTTTCTACTTTTTGGGTGAATACAGCTATACATTATAATTTTTTTTCAGTGTCTGTTTTCAGAGCTTCATACCATTTCAACAATATGAAAAGATTTTCATCATTGAAGTCATTCTGGACATAAGAGGTAGGTTGAATCATTTCATCGGTGTTCATGTAGGTTGAATCAGTTCATCAGTGTTCATGTAGGTTGAATCAGTTCATCAGTGTTCATGTAGGTTGAATCAGTTTATCAGTGTTTGTGTAGGTTGAATCAGTTCATCAGTGTTCGTGTAGGTTGAATCAGCTCATCAGTGATCATGTAGGTTGAATCAGTTCATCAGTGTTCATGTAGGTTGAATCAGTTCATCAGTGTCCATGTAGGTTGAATCAGATCATTACTGATCCTGTAGGTTGTATATTAGTTCATCACTGATCCTGTAGGTTGTATATTAGTTAATTTCTGCTCATATACTGTAGTAACTGTCTCAAAATGTGTTGTTGTCTTCTCTGGATTGATTCTTTATAGACATCTGTATATAGATTCACTGTGACTTTAGATTATGACCAGTTTTTAAAAAAGACACTGTGAACCAGGGCCTGCAAGGATCCAAGTCGTCCATGCCCAGTCACTGTACAGTTAAGAGGACATTTTCAGGAATCCTTCAGCTTCCCCGCCTGTCCTGCCGATACTCCGCCCAAGGAGATGCAGAGAACTTTGTCAATAGTCTCTTTAAAGGGGCCATAACATGAGGAATCAAATGTTCCTTGATCTTTTGACATATAAGAGGCCATTGTACTATAAAAACTTACTGTAAGTTTCAGAACTCAAAACTTCCTCAATTCAAAAAGAGCATTTGCTGAAACCGAGCTGCCAAAATGATTCGTTCTCTACTTCCTCCACATTGTGATGTCACACTGTTGTAGAAATTGGCATCTGACCACCTCCACAACAACACATCATTGCCTTCTTTACCTTTAATCACATCTGTAGCCAGGGTTGGGGAGTAACGGAATACATGTAAAGGGATTAATTATTTAAAATACAAAATATAAGTAACTGGATTCCACTAATTTATATCATTGGTAATTAGAATACAGATACATTCAAAAAGTATTTTGATAACTGAAGAGATTACTTTGCATTTTATAGTCATTTTTTTCATTTAATATTTAGTCCTTTCAGATGGAAAACGTTTATACATATAAATTATGCAATCCAAAGTGCATTTGAACAGCGGTGAAACACTTTCTTTTGATGTGTCACATTCATACGAGCAGACAGAGAAGTCAATTTGAAGTAATTTTGGAGCAGAAGAAATAGAAAGAGACCTTGTGTAAATTGTCAGCTTTATGCTAAGCTAAAAGGCTATTTCTAGCCATTTTACATGCACATGTTAAAAGGCATGAATTGCTCGATCATAATTTTTCATCAAGAAAATTACATCATCATTTCTTTGTCTAGTAAGACCTTTGATACTACGTGAAAAATCATATTCTTTATAATAATTTTTGTATTGTTTTACTGTAAAAATATATAAAAATCCTTAAAACAAGATCAATTTGATCTTGTTTTAGAAACAACACTGCATAACATATTTTGTTTTTTCAGAGAATGTAACTTTTATTTAAATGTGTTTGTCTTAATGTACTGGCAGAGTTTTTATTGTCAAAACAAGTGAAAAAAATCTACCAGTGCTGAAGAAGTAATCCAAAATATTTAGAATACGTTACTGACTTTGAGTAATCTAACGGAATACATTACAAATTACATTTTACAGCAAGTATTCTCTAATCTGTAGTGGAATACATTTAAAAAGTAACCCTCCCAATCCTGTCTAGCCCCTCCAGTAGCAGTGAGATGGCAAATAGAGAGTGCAGATCAGTCAAGAGCAGATAGCCAATCAGAACAGTGGGTGTTTACTGTAAAGCCTTAAAGGAGAAGCAGCACCAAAATGAGTGCTTCTGGCAGAGGGCCAGAATGAGGGTAGAAAATGTTCTTTTTCAAAAAAAAATTTTTTGTGCAAAAAAAAAACTTGAACCTTAAGGAACATATTTGAATAATAAAAATGTCATGACTCCTTTAATCTAAAACACTAGTACTTTTACAAGTTTAAACACAAAGATGTAAGACATAGGCTCATTAGTCATCTAATAATTATTTTCTGTGTGGTACTGTATTTAGTGTGTGTTATTGAGTCACACACATTGTCAGGTTCTCAATTATGTATAGTGAATATGTGCTTTGTTCAATTTGTGCAGAATGAGAAATATCATGTTTTTTATCTTCCATTCTTATCAAGTACGTGCAAGGGTTAAAATGGATTTAGTTGATAAAGTAATATCACATGGCCTTTCATCGTAATTCATGTAGCATACCTGTTATCAAAATAGGGGCATATTAAAAATCAGCAACTGTATCCAGTTAGAAGACTTTGTATTTCAAAGTTTTGTACGTTGTTTCACAAAGTGCAATGCCACTAGCCACTGAACCTTCCTTTTCAAAATATCATAATTGATATTAACTCATTATTGTTGCATAACCAACAAGTACATCAGTTTTTGATAAAGCCAGTTAATTAAAATGTTCATCTACGTGAATATACAGTATGAGAAAACTCCAGAAGAGGGAGCCATTACTCCCTCCCTTAAGGCAAGAAAAAAAAACATCTGCCAATGAATTCATAGGAATCCAGATAAACCAGAAACAAAGTAAATGTGTCATTCACATTTTATAATTTTTTATTAGTTACAAAATCACTGTTCAGGTTAAGATATACTTTAATGTCTGCTAATATAATTAAGATATTTGTCATGAACAACTAGCATATTGTTTATGGTTTATCATTTGCTCTTGATAAATGTGTAGCAACAGACTATATATCTAATTTCTCATGACTGTCCAAAAAATGAATAAATAAATAAATACCAAGGGTTAAAACTTGATCTATATTCTTTTAAATATTTGTGCATTGTTTTTTTTGTTTTTTTTTACAAAACTCATCCGGCAGTCAAAAGATCATAAGTGACCTTTTCCCCTCAGATAATCAAAGCCTATGGGGCCCATGATAGAGGGCCATCGTGACACCAACCATGCTTTCTGTTTGAGTTTATCTGACTTTTATTTTTATAGTCAGAGCTTTCATGTGACTTCTCCTTGTAAACCTAGAGCATGTGAAAGGCATACGCATTTCTTGGAGGAAATCTGAACACCGTAATGGGCTCTATCTGCATTGCACTATTGTGTGAGGAGCGTTCCTTTTTATAATTTTAGGGAACTGGAACTGAAGTCATTATAGAACAGTAAACATTGAACTGGCACACTAATAGTCCTATGCTTAATGTTGAGGCGGAGCTACTTAGTCAGCTATGTCATGGAGCCCTCTCATTGTAAATCACACTGCCATATTTAGTCTGTTGGAGGGAAGGCTTCCAAGTTATGTAAACAAAGCAAGTTCACGAGGAGAGATGTTCCAGTGCTATGATGGCTAGGTCCATTAATTTGCCTGTGATCTCTGAAGCAAGGCTGGGTTTCTCAGATCTAGTGAAGGGTAAGAGATGCAGACCCACGCTCTGTGGTTAGCAAGTTGAGAAAGCAGTGTGACTGACGACCAATGCCACAACCAGACTCTTGTTTTGTCAAATGCAGGCAGTTGTGAAAAGACAAACAGGAACTTTGCTGTCATGAGCGACATGATGGTCTCAGAGAGTTCTGAAGAGGAGAGACCTCAGAGGCCTTCTTATCTCAAGCTGATGCCAAAGGGAATCTCTCCCTCAGGCTCACCCAAAATGTCTCCTCGTGATTCTCCTCGGAGTTCTCCCCGCAATTCCCCGTTGCTTTTCCGGAGGCTGATGATGAACCGTAGTATTGCTTTGCAAAGGCGCTTTACTCTGGCTCACACTCCCAGGTAGGGTCTGAATCATTGATACTTGCAGTATGAAACCTGGTAAACTGTCTTTGTGTGGTTTAGTGCATAGATTAATCCTTACATTGCCATGTTTTGATCATCCTGGGAGGCATAATTTCCAAAACCGACACAACTTCAAATGAGTCTTATGGCTCAGGCATTTATAACAAGATATCACAAGGCCAATTTTTTAGGTTGCTTAAGACATTTGCCCTCCTATCCAGTGTTGGAATCAATGGTAACACTTCAAGCTACAATATAATCATTACCATCAAGGAGAAGGTTTGTCTGCTGTGCATAAAAAAATGTCTTTGTTTTAAAGGATCTCTTGACCTGAGGTAATTATTGTCAGCATGTCTCAACAATGATCAAATGAATGCATTCAAATGCTTTTTTGCACATAGTTATACTGGTTCCGTCTTTTATACCCTGAAAAGTAGAACCTGTATGTTATGGAGTCTTTCCTTTTGACTTCCAGAAAGAACAAGCTTTGTTCTACATTTTAATCAGTTTCCTTTTACTAGATATAAATGCAAGTTTACTGTTAGTCTGCACAGGCTGCTTTGCTAGTAGCAAAAATAGCAGTTATTTTCAAATTGTCTTATTAAAATTATTTGATTGTTATGTCCTCAGACTTTATAGACATGTTGTTGTAGCCAGCATTTGTGTAAAGTGATAGTTATAGACTGTCAAAGTGGTTTACAAGTTCTGCAGTTTGTATCCTGGACTTTTTTGGGCTTTCCATTTTACTTCTTTTTTTATTTTTTATTTTTTAACTAACCTCTTAGTAGTACACAAACGGAATTCAAAGATTGTTTTTGGAAAATAGTATAGTCTTTGTTAATACTAAAGCTTGTAAAGCATTTAGAGGTAACTTTTGTGGTTTACTGCTTGTCACTTTGATCACTTGGCTAAATTAGAAATGGAATCAAAATCACATATCAAATGTGGGTTTCGCCATCAAGACATTCAAAATTAATTCTATATGTAAACACAGAATGTTTAGTAATTTTACCAATCCAAAAAGCATCAGCCAGAATTAGTGAAGTGATGGAAACAGATCTTAAAGCTGATGTAAATTTTTCAGTGTTAAAATACATTATTCTATCCCAGCATAATATACAGAGACAACTACAGTATAAGTAAGCCTTTCATAGGTTAATTTTTCTCGAAAACTGTAAACAATGTGTCTCTGGATAGCTATAAAAATTCCTTTGTTTTGAGCTACCCGCTTAGACATGTCCCAACAACATTACTTAACCAATGGCATGATTTGGAGGTGGGGCTATCTGACTGTTTGAACAACTGCAGACGAGGGGCATATTCAGAAATCTGTTTAGAATTTTTAATTTTTTTTATTTTGCAATTTCATTTGGTGCTACTAGTGTTGCAGAAATTACACAATTAATTAGCTTTAACATAAAATAAGTTTTTGATGTCCAATGACATCTGAACACATGCGAGTGTTGAATTTGACTACAAAACTATGGTATTAAGAATTCATCTTAATTAATGCCACACAGTTCTTAATTCTAAGTAGCAGACATTTCAGTGAAATGTGAATGTCCTCTTGATCACTGCACTCAAAAAATGATGTCTCTCATTATGCAAAGAATGCATTACATTGTAATTAATGTGGCATTTGAAGTTTGACTAAAATATAAACTTCAAAAATCAGCATAAATGCTTAAAACTGCCCTTTTGAAAGCCAGTGCCAAAATGTTTCTACAGCGCCTGACGTAGACGCCATGATAAAGCTTTTTTTGTTTCTGTGTCTGTTAAATTTCCATTAAGATTTGAGGAAGTCAGAGTCTGACACAACACTTTAAACATCCCCAGCCATACACGCACATGCACAATATATGTTGAGAAATAATCTGCAGACCTCAGAGGACGTGTTAAACATAACTTTAAACTTTTATTGACCGATTACAATTAGAGAAGTATTTTGCCAAGAGGTGACCAATGAACTCCAAAGTTGTTTATCAGAGAATAAATCTGCAAGTGAACTGTTTTAGCTGAAATGTTTAACATAGGTCAGAATGTTCATGTCAGCTAGTTTGTGTGATTTAAGTGGAAAGAGTCAACCTGGTCTGTTTCAGAGCTATCCATCTGATGGAAATTTAAGCAGGACTGTTCTCCTGGCTCTGTAAATAGTGGAAGTCCACACAGGTCAAATTAGACTTTTATAATGCTGAGAGAAAAAAATCTATGTCAAGTATGGCAAGGATTTTGGAGAAGAAAGAAACAGGCTTTCTGAGAATTATGGCAGGACGGTGTACTGCAGGAAAAGGAAAGATTAAACAAGCCATATCTCTGTCAGAATAATGTCCACAAAAGATGAAGCAATTCAAAGCAAGAGACTTTATTTAACCTACAGTGTCAGAAACTTGAAAGTGTTTTAAACAAAATTTTACATGATAACTTCTTCACTGATTGCTTAAATGTATATCTTCAAGGGCTTTTCTGGTTCTTAAAGAGATTGTTCAGCTTAAAATGACAATTCTCAAATAATTTGCTCACCCTTGCATTGTAGGTCCTTACAATGCTAGTGAATGTTTATCAGGCCTTTGAAGCTCCAAAAATGACACAAAGGCAGCATAAACTTAATCCATCAGACTCCAGTAGTTAAATCAATGTATTCAGATGTGATCCAGTTGGGTTTGGTTGAGAACAGACTAAAATATAACTCCTTTTTCACTGTACATCTTGACAGCAGTCAAATCCAAATCAAATCACTTTATTGTCACACTACTGTGTACACGAGTGCAACAGTAGGTGAAAGTCTTGTGTGCAGTTCCGAGCAACATTGCAGTAATGACAGTGACGAGACATAAACCACTTTACAATAACAACATATTTACACAACACAATTTACATAACAAATGTACACATACTTACACAACAATTTACATATCAAATGTACACAATACACACAATGTAGAATACACATACACTAGATAAGGGTATAAATATATATATATACACCAACTGAATTGGGAGCGAGAATATATTTGACAGAATGAAGATTAATAAAGTGCAGTGCTGATTGTAGATCGTGAGAGATCATGTGTTCAAAAGTCTTATTGCTTGTGGGAAGAAGCTGTCATGTAGTCGGGTGGTGCGGGTCCTGATGCTGCGATACCGCCTGCCTGATGGTAGCAGTGAGAGCAGCCCATGACTCGGGTGGCTGGAGTCTTTGATAATCCTCCGAGCTTTATTCACACACCGTCTTTTATATATATCCTGGAGGGAGGGAAGCTCAGTCTCTTTGTCGTTCATGATTTCAAGCTCGATTACACTTCTAATATGGCATCTAGCACTTTGCGCATGTGTCAAGCACTAGGAAGTGTACTCGTGCTTGAAATCATGATTGTGCCTAAAAACTGCAATGGCAAGACATACAGTGAAAAAGTAGTTATATTTTGGTCTGTTCTCCCAAAATCAACTGGAAGACGTTGGCTAAATTTCAACAGCCTGCTTGCGTCTGGCTCAGCAGCCACGTAACATGGGTTAGTGCATGGTGTTTTGAAGTGGGACCCCTTGTTTCACTACAATCGATGCACCGAGTGAGTGTCAGAAGGGGAATGTCATGGTTACTGTTGTAACCTCCGTTCCCTGATGGAAGGAACAAGATGTTGTGTTCCCCTTGCTACGTCACTATCCCTGCCACTGTAATGCGCCGTAACCTTTATTCTCGGTTCCTCAGTGAAAACCTGTCTGACATTCGCTCGCCCGCTCCCCTTTATGTATGTCCTGGGGCGGGCATGCAAATTATGTCTGCCAACTTGACATTGGCCTTTTCTCAAGTTCAGAGGTACGCGAGGCTCTCAGAAGAGACCCCTTGTGTCACTACAATCGACACAACATCTCGTTCCTTCCATCGGGGAACGGAGGTTACAAAAGTAAACATGATGTTTTTTTGGAATATACTGGTTGCTCTTTCTGTTTTGATTCATTAAAAATAATTGGTTCATAAGATTCATTTGTGTGTGAATCGGAATACACGTGCTGGATGTTGTTGTGTTTCGCTCATGGGAACAAACTCATTTAATGGGGCATATGGTCTTTTTATATCCCCAACATTCAATTCAGACTGCAAACAAACATTCACAACTCGAGATAATATGTAGATGTGGGAGCACCACTGCTGGAAAACGGTGCATGGAACTGCCGTTTTACATGAAGCTGAGAATTAAGTGCAGCCTTTTCATTTTTGCAATGTTTTCGAACCTGTGCTTAAGTGGAACATAATCCATCTGCAGCACTGGTGCAGGCACACTTTGATCAGAGTTGATAACTTTGCAATATCATAACCGCAATATTCTGTTTACATGAGCTACATTTTAATCGCAGTATTGCCTTAATCGCATTACGATGAGTCACACTTGTATTGAATTGACCTACAGAGCTGAAATAGTCTTCTAAAAATTTTCGTTTGTGTTCACCAGAAGAAAGTTATACACATCTTAGATGTCATGAGCATGAGTAAATGATGAGTGAATTTTCAATTTTGGGTGAACTATCCCTTTAATTAAGTAAGCCCACCAGAGATTTATCCATCAATATTGATTGAGCTGATTCTGTAATACACTGGACTTAAAAAGTCAACATACTGCTTCTGAGTTTAAGTGATTGTTTTCATTTGTTATCAATTAAGTACCCCCATGTTATTCTTAAAACCTGTACATTTTTATTTGTGTGGAACACAAAATAAAATGTTTGGCAGAATGTTAGCCTTTTTTTCTATGCATTTTTTAAAAAGTGAATGGTGACTGGGGCTAATATTCTGCCTTTTGTGTTCCACAGAAGACATAGAGTCATACAGGTCTAGAACAACATGAAGGGGAGTTAAGTGAAGTAACACAATCTAATATGTAGGTTTTGTAGAGAAGAAATAATACTTAGTTAACAAAGGAACATTTCCCCTTCTGTCACTCACTTGTTGTTGTGTCGATGTAGTGACACTACATCGACACAACAACAAGTGACGATGTAGTGACACTAGGGGTCAAACTCAAGAGCCAGAGACACCTCTTTGAGAAAAGGCCAATGAGAATTGGTGAGTAGAATTTGCATGCCACTCCCCCTGACATATGGGTATAAAAGGGAGGCTGGTATATGGATTCATTCAGAGATTTTTTCTTCGGAGCCAAATGGTTGTATTTCAGCGAGCTGAATACTACTAGGAATACATTCACCTCTTCAGAAGCGTATGCTGTTGGATATACGGCGCATTCCAGCTGGTTTCTCTCCCTCTGCACGCCAGTGCAGACTACTCCCCTGGGCGCTTCGACAGCACTAAAAGAGTGTACTTTCTCTAAAAGTGAAATATTTCCTGTATTAGAGCAAGCATATTGACATTGAATGGCTTTTAAAGACACGTCTTTTTAAAGATGCCTTTCCGTCTTTGTGCAGTTCCTGTGTGCAGTCGTTACCTCCTGGTCCTGGACAGAACCTCGCCTGAGTTGGCACATCAACTGCCTCGAGTTGCTGGCACTATTGCTCGCCCTGCGGAGGCTATTGCTGTTGATCCAGGGCAAGCACGTGTTGGTTCGGACAGACAACACAACGACAGAGGCTCGAGTTTCATTCCGCAACTCGCCCGTCACTTCCTCCTCTGGACCTCCTCTGGAGGTTGCTGCGGGCCACTCATATACCTGGCAACCTCAAAATCACAGCAGATGCTCTGTTGCGGTAGGTGAATCTCAAGGTAGAGTGGAGACTCCACCCCCAGGTGGTCCAGCTGATATGGAGTCGATTCGGCAAGGCACAGGTAGACCTATTCGCCTCCTGGGAATCCTCCCATTGCCCGCTCTAGTATACCTTGACGGGAGCTCCCCTCGGTACAGACGTGCTGACACACAGCTGGCCCCGGGGGCTGCACAAATACGCGTTTCCCCCAGTGAGCCTACTTGCACAGGTTCTGTGCAATGTCAGGGAGGACAAGGAACACGTCACCCTCGTGGTGCCATATTGGCTCACCCAGACTTGGTTCTCGAACCTCATGCTCCTCGTGACAGCACCTCCCTGGCAGATTCCTCTGAGGACAGACCTTCTTTCTCAGAGATTGGGCACCATCCGGAACCAACGCCTAGACCTCTGGAAGCTCCATGTCTGGTCCCTGGATGGGACTCTATCACCCGCAGTGGTTTGCACGATCACTCAGGCCAGGGCTTCTTCTACAAGGTAGAGTATTGGAGTGGTGGCTGTCCCCCTTTACTCTCAAGGTCTTGTAGCTGCTATAGCAACACACCACAATGCTGTTGAAGGTAAGTCTCTTGGTCAGCATGACCTGTTCATTAGGTTCCCAAAAGGTGCCAGGAGGTTGAACCCTCCTAGACCACGCCTCTTACCTCATGGGACCTCTCCGTGGTCCTTCTAGGTCTACGGAGGGCTCCGCTCTAACCCTTAGAGTCAGTCGAGCTAAAGGCCATCTCAAAGAACGCCCTCCTGACCGTGCTCACATCCATCAGAGGGTTGAGGACCTGCAAGGGTTCTTTGTCAGCGAACGTGCTTGGAGTTTGGTCTGGAAGACTCTCACGTAGATCCGGAGACCCCGACCAGAATATATGCCCAAAGTTTCCACAACCACTTTTAGGGATCAGGTGGTAAGACTGCAAGCGAAGCTGCCCCGGAGGAGGCAAACCCAGCTTTATCATTGCAGTCTCCGATGTGTGCTTCGTGCATCTATTTGGAATGCATGCAGAGCTTTAGACACTCTGAGCAGCTCTTTATCTGCTTCGGTGGACAGCGAAAAGGGAATGCTGTATTCAAACAGAGTATTGGCCACTGGATCTTGGATGCCATCTTGGATTGCTTTGGCCTACCAGACCCAGTCCGTGCCCTCCCCCTTGTGGGTTCGAGCACACTCTACAAGGATTGTGACATCCTTGTGGGCACTGGCCAATGGCTCCTCTCTAGCAGACATTTGTAGAGCAGCAGGCTGGGCAAACACCCAATACCTTGCGAGATCTTACAATCTCCGGGTTTAGCCGGTTTTGTTCCATGTTCTTTCAGGTACGAACAGTTAAGTTTCATTACGCGGGGCAGCTGGCCGGGTGTACACTTGTGTATAGTGCCTTTCCCATCCACGAAGGTAAAGCCGTGCGCTCTTCTCTCCCATGCGTGTTCCCGATCTGTGAACCCTGGATGTCCCATGCAGTCCGAGTGCATCTTTTCCTATGCTCACAGCAGCTTGCTTACACCTGCATCGGCAGTTCACGTAACACAGTTCAGCTATTGTGCCGTTTCGTATAAGGGACCGCTAGTGTCACTACATCGACATAACGTTGAGTGAGTGACAGAAGGGGAACGTCTCGGTTACTGTCATAACCTCCATTCACTGATGGAGGAAATGAGACATTGTGTCCCTCTTGCCACAGGCTGAACTACACTGCTGTAATGGCCGGGACATTGTCTCGGCTCCTCAGTGCAAAATCCTGAATGAATCCGTATTCCAGCCTCCCTTTTATACCTGTATGTCGGGGGGGAGTGGCATGCAAATTCTACTCGCCAGTTCTCATTGGCCTTTTCTCAAAGATCAGAAGGTGTCTCGGGCTCTCGAGCTTGACCCCTAGTGTCACTACATCGACACAATATCTTGTTCCCTCCATCAGGGAATGGAGGTTACGACAGTAACCAAGATGTTTTTCAACATCAAGATTTTAGGTTTAAATTTATCCATTTGTTTAAGGGAAATTTTATGTTTTAGAAGCTGTGACTTGTCACCATTTAACCATTCCAGTAGTGCTGCAGTGTGACAACTGAATTTATAAAAGTATATTCCATAAATGTTCCATTTAGTTTTTCAATTAATATGAGGTCATGAAAACCTTATGCACGATAAGTACAAAACAATCAGAAAAATGCAATTTAAAACAGTCTTAGGTGCGGTTTAGAATTAGCATCCATGCAAAGGAGTACAGCTTGAGTACAGTGACCAAAATAAAGGATTGTATTGTATTGTATTGTATTGTATTGTATTGTATTAACTTATTTTAGGTTTATTCATGCAGAAAAATGTCTTATGTGGAGTTGTCACACCGCAGGACTAGAAGTAATTCCACATAAATATTAGACATTTTATAAATAACAGGAGGTAATTCTCCCTCTTTCTAACTTTGAAGCTTGGAAATATCTTGTTTATTTCCTCTTGGTTTCCTTATTAGCAAAAGTTTTAATCAGATCGCCCAATTAGAAATGTATTTTGAGAGTCACTCCACAGGGCATAATAATTGATGACAAAATAATATTCTAGGCTAATAGATTACATTTTTAATAGATTTATTTTATTTTATTTTTTTATAGAAATATGTCAATTCTGACCAGTAATTTTTTAAAATAGACCCCAATTATAGAATGGCAAAATATTTGAATTGAAGGCCTATTTCTATCTACACTGAATAGCCAAAACATTATATCCAATCACAGGTGAAGCTAATAGCATTGATCATCTCCTAACAAGGTCACATGTCAAGGTCTGGGTAGAAGCGAACAATCAGTTCTTATAGTCAACGTGTTGAATGCAGTAGAAATTCGCAGGCATAAAGACCTGAGCAACTTTGAAAAGTGCTAAATTGTTATGGCCAGACAAATGGGTCAGAGCATCTCTGAAACAGCAAGGCATGCTGCGTGCTCCAGGTCAGCAGTGGTGAATACCTATCGACAGTGGGCTGAGGAGGGACAAACCACAAACCCGCGACAGGGTGTTTAGCGCCCAAGGCTCATCAATGCGCGAGGGCAACCAAGGCTATCCCGTCTGGTCTGAACCGACAGAAGGCCTACTGTTGCTCAAGTCACAGAAAATTTTAATGATGGTTATGGGAGGAATGTGTCACAACACACAGTGCATCGCACCCTGCTGCTTATTTGGCAGTGTAGCCACAGACCTGTCAGAGTGCCCATGATGACCCCTGTCCACTGTTGAAAGCACCTACAATGGGCATGCGAGCACCGGAACTGGACCTTGCAGTGGAAGAAGGTCGTCTGGTCCGATGAGTCATGTTTTCTTTTACATCATATGGACGGCCGTGTGCGTGCGTACCGTTTACCTGGGGAAGTGATGGCACCAGGATGCACTGTGGAAGACGACAAGCCAGTGGAGGGCTGTGATGCTATGGGCAATGTTCTGCTGGGAAACCCTGGGTCTGACTATTCATGTGGACATCAATTTGACACTTTCCACCTACCTAAACATCGTTGCAGACCAGATACACTGGTTCTGCAACTGGTTCATGGCAATGGTATTCTCTGATTGGAAATGCCCTCTTGCACACATGGTTAAGGAATGGTGTTGACTTGGCCTCCAAATTCCCCAGATCTCAAGTGAAAGGATACATTTGAAGGAACTGCTGCTAATGTCTTGATGTCTGCGCTGTTTTGGTGGACACCAACACCAACAGCATATTAAGATATCAACTGCCCGGTGTAGATTGAAGTATAGTGGGTTCTACTCTGTACTATACGAAACAAGGAAAACTTTATTTTGTGTCCACCAGAGGGTAGAGATGAGTGGCTTTTACTTATCTTCCCCTCAACTGACATTGTGGTGGTTATTTGGTATTAGTGACTCATAAGGTTTTAAAAGCCTAGACAAAAATAATAATAATAATAATAATCTTATTTTATTAATACAGTCCATCCAAGCCTCTAAATATCCCATTTAAGGGTGTGTTTCTTTTTAAACAAGAAACATTATTTTTTAAATAAACAAAAATAATGGCAAAGATACTTGTCTAAAAGACATTATTCAATTGAAATTGAGTTTAGAATGATTAGCCACCGTGTTCATGCTACCTCTATATTCCTCCTTCTATATATTGGATTCAGCAACACACAGTGTCATTATTTAGCTGACGCATGGCTAAGTTAGTGTCACATTTGGAAACAGGCCAGTGAAATATAGGCTGCTGGTTATTATTCTTAAAACTCTCTTTTTGGCACCCAATCTATTGCAAATTGACCTCTGAAAAATACTCTATACACATGCAACAGTGCCGCAGAGTATCCATCCACCCTCCATTTCTTTCCCTCTTTCTCTCTCTCTCTCTCTCTCTCTCTCTCTCTCAACACCCCCCCCCCCCCCAAACTCTATCAAAGGCTGGTAGTTTTAGGACAGAGTTTAGTTTCAGGGCTTCGGATTCAGAGAATGGCACCAGAAGGCTGGATAGGACAGCACACTCTGTGGAGCATCTGATGGAATTATTATGAGCCACTCTTCTCTGTTTTGGAGCTTTTTTCACCAGGTTTTCAGACTTTTATTCAAAGACATGATCAACTAATTTAATATCAGTGAAAAAAAAAGCTGAAATATAGGAACATCTTTTTTTTTAATTGGGGCCCCGGTTGTTTTCTTTTAAGCTCTGAATGTGTTCAGAAGTAATATTAAAAGATTATATTAAAAGGATCATCCTTATTATCCTAACTTTGTGGGATGCAACCAGGCAAAATAAGGATTTTCTACAGACTTGCAACTCGGATTTGTTATATGGGACTAAGTTGGCCCTATATTCTAGTGATGATATGATATGATGGTATAGTTTAGATGTTGTCTTTACAGAGCTTGAACCTTTAGTGAAACAGCTGTTCAATCAAACTTAACTGGACTGAACTGGCATCTGCTTTACATTTAAATAAACAAGAGAAACTTAATTTTTTTCAATAAAGTTGCTTTAAGATTATCACACCAGTATGTTTCTCAGCAGATGGAGACACTTGACACAGAGTGGACATGATATAAAGACCTTGGCATAATGTTGATCTGGTACAAGGTGTTGCATTTCGTTTTGTTGCATCCTTGCTGTCTAAAGCTGGAAACAATTCTCGTGTTTTAACTCTAATATTCGAAAATAGATGTAATCCTCTCTCACAATGAACAAAGATATCCGCTTTCCCAGGAAGACGATGCAGATCAACTACTCAACACGGCGGCACTCATGTATTGGGTATGTATTTCTGCTTTTTGACACAGTGATAACTAAATTTTTATTAAAACACTGCAACACTAAATGCCTGCATCACCAATATTTTCATAACAAATAATTTATCTTAAAATGATGCATGTTAAACATTTCTGTAACACATTTAATTTAATAGCTGTAAAAAGTCAAATAATTTATACAAACAAATCTAAATATTGCAAATTTACTGGTGAACAGTTAACTGTTTCCTATTTAATACATGGTGGTCTAATGCTATAGTTGGGTGCTTTAAAGACTCAATGTTAAATAACCGTTAATCGATTAAGTGGAAAAGTGTGAATATTGGTAAATATTTTGGTCAAACTGGTTATTGGTCAATCTCTATTTGGTGGAACAGTAAGTGTTCTGAACAAAGAAATGGGTTTTATTCCAAATCTTTGTACAATTACACCATGCTTGTTATTGTCCCTGGTTGCAAATTACATTTTTGTTGTAAATGTGAGTTGATGAATGCTGGGACATTCTGAAATAATGAGAGAACAAGATTTATTTTCCATAGGAATGGACTGTTTCCCAATGCTCAGCACTGACAGGTTTTTTTCCCCTGTCTGTGGGAAAGACTTGCCTTCATGAAGCAAACCAGTGCTCCCATTTCCATTTGAGTTTTGAAATTGCTTACATTAGCCAGGACACCATCATGAGTGCACATTCTTGATTAGTGAAGAGAGCTGCTTTGAAATTACTTAGATTTCCCTCTTCTCTGTATCTGAGAGTTCTGAACTTGCTATTATAAATAGTATCACAGAGTGTTAAATTTGGCAGAGAGCACAGCTAACTGTTATTTTTTGTGTTGTGTAGCTGCTCTATCTGAGGTCTGAAAAGCCTCAGGCCACTAGAGATAAAAAATCGATGGCTCAGCCAGTGTCTGTTGATGTTCGCCTGTGGGGGGGTGTTGAGGATCAGCCAGGCAGAGTCACGATGGTCAGACACATCGCAACCTTACGCACATAGAGCCACTCGGCAACCTCTGCAACCTCTACAGTCCTACAGATTTTGATTATCTAATGTGAATTACCATATGTGTGAATTACTACAAAATGGTAAAATTCAAGTACACATACATTTTGATAAATGTTGCGATCAAAAGTTTGTTTTTTAGTCCTTTAATTTGATTAGACTAGCAGTGTTCCAGGAGTGCTGATATTTCTAATACCAGCACTGGGCTGCTTCACTGTGTCATAAATGGTGTTCTATATCCTTCTTCAGCTTCTTTTGGAACTGTTTTCATTGGCGGAGCAAAGATAACAACAGGGCATGTAACAGAGTACAGCTGTGTTGATATCCAGTAAAAGGCACTCTTTTGATATTTAGAGGTTGTCCGAAAGAGGATTTTGCTGATACAGATAACTAGGGTGCTGAGAAAGGCCACTAACGGATTAATTGGCTAATAGTTTTTAAAATCGATGTAAAGAATGTCAAAATATCGTATTCTTTCCTTATTATGTCGGGCACATAAAAAGAGTCCAAAATGAATAAAATCCCAGATGCAGTTTATTGTTCAACCAAAATACCAATAATAACCAGAAAAAATTAAGATTTGGTGCATAAAGCAGGACTTAAGGGTGCTTCACTGCCAGTTTAGATCGAAACGGAGCACGGTTTGCATGAAAAATTGGTAATGTGAAAGTTGTCACGTGGAACTGTAGCGTGATTCGCCTGAATGTGAAAGTGACACTCATTCAGGAAGTAAAGTAACCTGCGCATGCGTATTTCCATTCCTAAAAGTCCCAAAAAATGTAAAGACACCACAATGACATACAAGTACAAAGTAGTATGTTTAATGCAATAATATATATAAAAATGACATACAAGTGCAATCAACACTATAAATACTGTCTGTCTCTCTAAATATATATATATATATATATATATATATATATATATATATATATATATATATATATATATATATATATATATATATATATGTGTGTGTGTGTGTGTGTGTGTGTGTGTGTGTGTGTGTGTGTGTGTGGTATTATAGGTTATAAATATAGGGTATAATAGGAGATGAGAGTGGCGATAACTTCGCTTTGGACACGAGCGTGAGTAAGCGTGCAGTGTAAACAAAGGTCTCCTCAAAAAACGTCGTTTGCGAGCAGCAGCAGCATCATCTGATGAGTTACGCCATGAAGCATACATATACGAAGTTGTTGTTCACTCTGCTGTACATAATGGCACCTTAAAAGAAAAAGGTTTGATGAGTCGCGTTGTGTTCTCCATTTGTTCATCCGTTTGTGATGACGTAAGATGAACGCAAATGGACCGGGTTTCGATAGAATCAAGTGAGTGTGAAACCAGACCAACGCTGCGGGGCACCGGGAACAATCGCACTCGGTATCGGACCGCAGAAAACATGCCCAGTGTGAACACCCCCCTAAGATTTACATACAACATACATAAATCACCATGAGGTGTCAGTGATTGATTTTATTTCACCTCATCATGCAAAATAAGGATTCGTGGGTTCAATCAAGAGCCTTTAAATAACTTGTAAAATTGAAGAATTTAGGACAGGTATATTCGACTTTTGCATATAATGCAATATTATTGTTTATATATAAAACAATTTTCATGTCAGTCATTTGCAAGAGGAAATCAAATATCCCTATTTGATTATATCATTCCCAGTTAAATATGAATAAATTACTTCAGATGCTTGAAGCACACACACACACACCCTAAGAAGTATGACATTTTGTATGACAATTAATTGGAAAAGCCCTAAAACAGACAATTAATCGTCATAATTGTTTTTGACAAATAATTGTCAACCAAATTTGTATAATCTAGAGAGGAATTAAATAAAAATAAAAACTATGGGCAACTATCAGCATAGATTTTTGCATATAACCGATAGTTCCAAAAAGCAACTATCGGCCTGATTAAACTGTAATAACAAAATATCGGTCTACCTCTAATTGAATTGGTTAATGATAGGACATGCATTTGTTATTTTTTTGTCCCTGGAGAATATCTTTTGCAGAGATATTGCAATCTGATACTTATTTATAATAGTTTCCCTCAGTGGAATTTAATTTGATCATTTGAATCCCACATGTTGTATTACAACTGCAATTATTCTGGTTCATTTGCCAGAAATAAGCCAGGATTGATGATGGCAATTGAGACACCAGGGGGCACAGCCACTGTATGCAGTGATTTTATTGCCAAATCAGTGCTGTATTTATCTCTTAAAGAGTAGATCCATTTGAGCCTCATCACTGCACCTCTTCAATCTATGACTCTAAAGGACCTGTCACAACTCTGCACAGCATTTCACAGTGTTACACTGTTCACAAGAGAAGCTTTTCACTCTCACAGACAAAACTCTTACTCTCCTCGTGACTCGGACAAAGCTGTGACTTGTTGCCTTGCAGTGTTTCTCCACAATAGCCATCTAGAGCAGACCAAGCAGTGTTTTAGTATACCAGCATAAACTTACTCATTTTTTTGCCTTTGTCTGTACCACCTGTATGCAATATTAGAAAGGGGCTTAACCCTGAGTTAGAGCTTTTTCTACATCAGTGGTCCTCAACTGCTGGGTCACCAGCACTGCATTAAGTATACTGTTGAGACTCAGAGCTTGAATGTTTTTGCCGTCCGACCAAATATTAAAATGCAACTGACCGTATAATCGTTCATAGTTTGGATAGCAAATTGAATAGGCTTATCTTCTATAAAAAGGAATTCGAAAATTCTTCCGGTATTGTGGTGTAAATCTGTCTTTCACCTGTCACTTGGCAGAAGCTAGCCAAATTTGGCAGGTGCCATCATGGATAGGTTGTGTGACATGCCCTCATTATTAAAACTATGAACAAAACAATGCAAGGTAAAAAAAAAAGAAAGAAAAGAAATATACGACTCAAGCTACATTAAGTATGGTTCACTTGCAGTGAGGATAAATATGTTTTCTGCAGACCAAATAGTGTTTTGTGCTCAGAGCATAAAACCATTCAAATGTAATATGTAACATTTAGAAATGTAACTTTTCTTATGCTGTGTGAATAATGTTGCATATTGTTGAACCTTGATGATAGCGGTTCATGATAAAGTTAATAAGTTTTAAAGTTTGATCATTATATGAAGGCCTATCAGTTAATAATCTGGCATGTCTTATTTTCATGTTTTAATTATCATGTGTTTCAAATATTGTTTCTTTCTGTACATAGTTGGGCTATGAGGAAAGAGGAAGGCTGAGAATCTATACCTGTACATCTACTCAAAAGTATCTAGTATAGCTGCTGTAGTACCAGTATTTCAGAGATGTTTACCATACGCATAAACATAGAAATCTTCTTGCTATCTTGAGCTGACCATTCAAAAAACCATTCAAATGTAATATGTAACATTTACAAACGTAACTTTTCTTATGCTGTGTGAATAATGTTGCATATTGTTGAACCTTGATAGCAGTTCATGATAAAGTTAATACGTTTTAAAGTGGTCATTTTTGTATGACAACATACATTGTGTGACAATGTTGGTACTGTATTGGATCACCACTTAAAGGGATAGTTCATCCAAAAATTTAAATTCTCTTCATTCGCCCTCATGCCATCCCAGATGTGTATGACTTTTTGTTCTGCTGAACACAAAGATTTTTAGAAGAATATTTCAGCTCTGTAGGTCCATACAATTCAAGTAAATTATGGTTTGATCAGTGTATGTCGTTAGAGAAAGTCAAATGAGGCGAACCAATCACAGGACAACAGTGTCAGTATCCAGTGTACCCAAAAATAAAAGCTCTGAGGCCAGATTAGTCAATACGAACTGATGTTGTGACTGGAGTCGCTGTGTGCATCGGTGATCTGCTCCATATTTTCAGCGTGACTGCTTCCCCCAATGACTCCACCGCTCATTGATCTCTCAGACTCTCTTAATGATAACGGGAACTCTGCCAACCCCTATGTCCTCTTCATTATTATCCAACAGACCAATAGAAGTGTCAAAGGCGTTTCCCTTTGTGGAGATTTGCAAGTGCACTTAGACTGTAAGCTGGCGACACCTGCTGGTTAAATAACTTTATTGCAAATTGACATGGTTAATAAACCAGAGCACATTTCTGACCTGTATGTTTAATGGTGGAATGTCCTACATCATATTATGTTATTTGAAGTATTATTTTGATTATTATGTTAGGTGAACCTCGAATTTGGCAAGAATTATCCGAAATATGCAGTTTAGACTGTGTGGTCTTCAAGGTTGTTTATGTACAGGTCTCACTAGTAGGGGGTACAATTTGCATCATGTGAATACGTCAGATTGTGAATGAATGACTCTACTGGTTCATTCACACAAAACCACTACATATTAAACATGCAGTCTAGACTGGCTATAAACTCTTTTGTAATTCAAATTATAAACCGAGCTGTTAGCTCTTCACATAATACCTCTTGTCCTATGGCCCCACTGACAGCATTGTTAAACTAGCTGAAGGGCTCAGCTCATTATTGTGCATATTTCCAGGAAACCAAATCTGTAAATGAAGCTACATGTTTCATGTTAATGGTTTTGCACATGATACATGTTCCTGCTTTTATCCATATTCTGCTTTTTAAAAGCAACATTTGATTTTCCTAATAATAGAAAAGGTATACAAATTAAAAATATGTCTAAAAGAATGATCACATACAGTCATATATAGTCAAATACAGTATATGCACATGTAGTTCAGCATTTAAGAACTTAGCAAGTGAGTGCTCTTCTAGAGGCCAAAGTTCAGTCTCACTCACTGTTAGTTAATAAATGCAATAAATATAGTCATTAATTATTTTACTTATTTATTATGTTTTGATATATTTTATTTACTTAGTCATGCTCACTGTTAGTTGATACATTTAATAAATAATTAGTAATTATTTGAATTATTATTCTTAATATTTATTTTATTTTCTTCCATTTTATCATTATATGAAGGCCTATCTGTTAATAATCAGTCATGTCTTATATTCATGTTTTAATTATCATGCGTTTCAGGCATGATAGTTGGGCTATGAGGAAAGAGGAAGGCTGAGAATCTATACCTGTACATCTACTCCAAAGTATCTAGTATAGCTGCTGTAGTACCAGTATTTCAGAGATGTTTAACTTACGCATAAACATAGAAATCTTCTTGCTATCTTGAGCTGATAGGTTTCCAGGACACAAACGTAAGGTCTGTACACTTTGAATACACTGTAACCCTTGGTAATAATAATAATAATAATAATAATAATAAAACAACCACAAGGTGGATAGCAGAGAAATTTTTACTGTTGCAGAGCCAGGAATACTCCTTTAGACATTTCATCTTCACCTCAGAACTGTCATTCCACATATGGTAATGTCCTTGAATATCATAGTTTAATAGCAGATTCCAAATAGCCAAAAATTTACGAAAGTCTTTAAAGCATGACATAATCTTAAATGATCCATGGATCTCTGTTAGTTTTCATCTTTGAGCACTAAAAAGTGCATGCTCAAATTCTTATATATTTGTAACACAATTTGCCCAGTTTATATCTATAGACTCCAAACTGTACAACACAATAGTAAAACCTTTCCAACTTTTTGCTTAAGAATTTGATCAGCTAATTGCCTATCATTGTTTCTTTGATCAGTATGGTGACGTTTTAAAGTATTATGATTGAGACATGTAGATAGTCTAAACATTGTACTCCAATAGGATGTTTGTTTTAGCCAAAGATCTTTATCAACCCTCATGCTGTCCAGATCATTAACTTTATTCTGGCAGTCTCTGCTAAAACAAGTGATATACGCTTTTAGAATGGAAACACTTTTCAGAGCATGTCTTTTGGACATTTTCTTTTGTTCACATAATATATGTTTTTAAAAGCATTTTGGGAAAGGAAGAAAGAGAGAAACACTTTTGACTCTATCAAAGCCCAATCAATTTTTGGATTGTGTTCATGTCTCTCTGTTACCAAAGGCCAGTAGTACATGTAAACAACCTTATTTGATTCTGAGGTGTCTGGGCATTTTATGTGGCTGGTCTCAAGTAAGTAGTTATAGTCTGTTGAGATCACACACTAAACTTGTAATCCATAAAGAGTGAATATGAAGATTAAGGACTTAAATATTGGCTCAGGAAGTTCTGTGCATGTCTGTTTTGTTTCTTGGCAGTGAAACGAGGTGCAAATGTTTTCTGTTGTTATCTTGGATTTACTGGAGATCCTCTCTTGAGGGGAATTTTCTTTTTCATCACTTTCTTTAAAATTGCTCTTGACCCAAAGGTTTTGTTCTACATTTTTGTGTGAAAGCAAGTGGGTTTTTTGAAGTCATCCTAATATTCAGAACAGATTTACAACTGTGGATGATCTATAGCTCTCCAGACTGTTGTCATTATCTTGATGCAAAGCAGATCCATGAGCACCTGTATTTAGGAATTTTCCATACAAAAAATAAAACAATTCTGAAAATCCCCCAAATAAAAATTAATTCATTATTTACTCATGTGGACATTATACTCTCACATTGTTCCAAACCAATATTACTTTCTCTCTTCTGTGAAACACGAAAGGAGATATTTTAAAGAATGTCACAACTGCTGGTTTCCATACCAGAGCAGTTGATAGTGAGTCACTTTAAATCTTAAAAAAAAAAAAAAAAAAAAACCTAAAAGTGTAATAAAAGTAGTTCATGTGACATTGACATGTTGGCATATTAGATCGATGCACTGTTTACATGAGTTTACAAAGATTGATGATCTTCTGAAGGCATACAATCACTTTGCATGATGAACAGACTGTTATCCACTATCAAATCAAATAATTGTAAACTCATGTAAACATTGCATACTGCTTATCCAATATGGCAGCACATCAAGCATGAGTCGTGTGGACTACTTTAAAGGTATAGTTCACACCTAAATGAAAATTCTCTCATCATTTACTCACCCTCATGCCATTCCAGATGTCTTGCTTTCTTCTGCTGAACACAAATGAAAATGTGTAGAAAAATATCTCAGCTCATAGGTTCTCACAATGCAAGTGAATGTTTGTCAGAACTTTGAAGGTCCAAAAAGCAGATAAAAGCAACGTAAAAGTAATCCACACATCTCTAGTGGTTTAATCCCTGTCTTCAGAAGCTTTATAAGTGTGGGTGAGGAACAGTTCAATATTTAAATCCTTTTTTACTATAATTTCTCCTCCCTGCCCAGTAGGTGGTGACAAAATATGCACAAAGAATGTGAATCGCCAAAAACAAAAGAAGATGACCTAAAAAAGGACTGTAATATTGATCTGTTTCTCACCTACACTTATCATTTTGCTTCTGAAGATTTGGATTTAAACACCGGAATCGTATGGATTACTTTTATGCTGCCTTTATATGCTTTTTGGGCCTTCATAGTTCTGTCCATCAGTCACTTACATTACATGTATGGACCTACAGAGCTTAGACATTCTTTTAAAAGTCTTTTAAAAGTCCTTTTTGTTCAAAAGGAGAAAGAATGTCATCTGGGATGGTGTGAGTAAATTATGAGAGAATTTCTAGAACTATGGGGAGAACTATCCCTTCAATGACACTTATTTTTTTTAGATTTAAAGTGAGTCAATATCAACTGCTATTGTAAGCAAATCTGTGATAGTAATATTCTTTAAAATATTAAAGTAAGTATAAAGTAAATAAAGTAAGTCCGTAGGGTTTGACAAAACATACATTTTTGGGCAAACTATTCATTTACACCTTTGCTTCTGATCTAGGTTCTAAACAAAACTACAGAATATATATATATATATATATATATATATATATATATATATATATATATATAATTTTTATTTATTTTTTTCAATGCATTTTCATTATATCTGGAATTTATTTCACAGCACTGTGATTTTATCAGCTCTAGACACAGAAGGAAGGGGTTAATGTCTGAGCTTCTTCAACGAGGCAGGAACTATATTTTTCTTGGTCCCGCCCTCTTTCTAGAGCATGATCTTCCAGTAAGACGAGCTCAAGTCGTCTTGCAGCATGTAGGTTAAAGTGTATAGCTTAAATACAGCACATCTCCTCTAGTCCATGAGTCCAGCCACCACACAGAATCAGAGTAAGGCAGAAGACTAAGATACCTTCACTCAGTGGACAAGCTTAATGGTGTCTACATAGAAAGTACGGTAGAGGAGGAGATCCAGGTGTAAATGTTACACGAGCATCTTTTAAAGTTGCTGTCTGAGTCACACATGCTTTCAGAGTCAAGCATGTGTTTTCACAAGGATCATCACTCAAGCTCACATTTCCATTCACACCCGAAGGTGTCACTCAAGAGGTGAGAGTGGACAGCTTGAAGAGAACAGTGGATATCATGCTTTGCTTTTTCTAGTTTTCCTCCAGTTTTTCCACCTTGATGTAATAACAACAAGAGGCAATGAGGACCAATTTTGATCCACGAGCAATGTTTACCTAAAAAAAAGTTTAAAGATACTGGAAATTTTAGTGGTTGTTCAAGTATTGCTGAAAGTTCTCTGGATGATCACTGGATGAGCGTGCTGGCAAAATGAGTGTGCAGGCAAACTGTGGATTCTCCTTCTCAGCTGATCGGTCATTTAAGCCGCGGAACTGGAATTTGTATGGATCACCACGTGCTGTCAACAGACCCATCGACATTGTACAAAAACGCAGGCGGTAATTAGATTTGATGATTTCTATACTGTATGCATTTCTAGCACTACTGAAAAATATTTATTAAAAGCACTTGCATCTAAGGCTGTTGGAAATCAGAATTAGGTATGATTGTATTATGCAACTGTAATGCACTGATATCCTGTTGCTTTTTTGGTTGAACCTTTTTTTAGAGATGGAGATAAATTATTATAAATAAATTATGTGATGTGATTTAGCAGTGTAATCTCCCACTGTGTCCAGGGAATATCCATTTGATATCCAGCCCGTTCCAGACAACATCTAGTAGTTCTTTACTGCCCAATGGAAGTAAAGAACTATTATAAGTGAGCCCCTATTTTGCAGTGGTTTTACAGTACTCTTTACATAATCAGTGATTTTGCATTTAATGTATCACAATCTGGAAATCGGTTCATCTGCAACTGTTCCACCAAATCCCAAACATTTCTGCTAATTGTTTCACTGACAACCACACGCCTATAATAGCTATTATTGGCTTGAACTTAGGATGACTACTTGATAAAGGTAAAACTGCACCCATGCTACATATATTTTTCCATCCTTTGAGTTTCTTCATATGAACACATACCATTTTAAAATTACAGATACCACTAACCATACAGATGTTTATATAATAATGCACAGATAAAAATGTCAGAATGACTTCCATGTACAGAAGAGAGAAGCTATGTAAGGAAAAATATAATTTATTTTATTCAATATTCTACAGTATGTAACAGAACCAGTCAGTGCATCCAGAAAGTATTCACAGCGCTTCACTTTTTCCACATTTTGTTGTTACAGCCTTATTCCAAAATGGATTTGTAAAGCAGGCGAGAAACCGTCATATAAAATAATAGGTTTAATGGAAAACTCAAAAGACAAACACATAAGACGATGGACATGTCCGTGAACGATCTCTCTCTCCCGCATCGCCGTCCGCGAGTGGCCTTTATCCCTCTTGACGGCTTAATTAGCCTAATACGGGACCGGGCGTGCGTAATCACACCCCGGTCCCGCCCTCCACCATGCCACTTTCCTCCCCCGTTCTTTCAGGCTGGGGACCCCCGGCCTGACGTACATCCCCTGGGCGGGTCATCCCCATCAACCTGGACGAGGGAGGAGGCAAGGGGAGGGAAACAACAACAATTAAAAATGGGGGGGAGGTCATTCCTGCACTGGGCAGTACCTCCCCTCCCACAAACACCATAATTTAAAAAAGAGGGAAAAGGCCAACGCAGAACGGCAGCGAGAGAGAGAGGAGAGAGAGATTAAAAACAAAAAAAAAAAACTTATTCGCCGGTTCTCTGATACACCGTAGCTCGTTCCTCAGCCACTTCTCCACCCTCTACAGGACGACAGCCGCGCCTCTCCGGGCAGATCGGAGGCAGTCCTCAGCCCCTGGCGGACGGAACGCCCCGCCGCGTTCCCGGGGAGTCGAAGGGGCCTCCCCCCGCCCCTGGCAGCGGTTCTCCCCCTCCAGGCGGTCGGCGGCGAGCCCTCCCCCCGCACCCGGTCGGCGGTCTCCAACCCCGTCGCGTTCCAGCGGCTAGAAGGGGACTCCCCCGCCCCTGGCAGCGGCCCTAACCGCTCCAGGCAGTCGGCCAGGAGCCCCCTCCTCCCCTCGCGGTCGGCGGCCGTTCCTCCGCTTCCAGGCGGCTGGGCTCCTCCGTCCCCCGGCAGATGGCCGCGGCTGCTCCGCTGGGCAGTGGCGAGAACTCCGCTACTGCGCATCCCTCTTCCTTCCCGGGCTTCGACACCAATAAAAGCAGATCAAGTTCATGGGCAAGGAAGAGGCGAGGAACCGACTTGACATATAAAATAATAGGTTTAATGGAAAACTCAAAAGACAAACACATAAGACAACGGACATGTCCGTGAACGATCTCTCTCTCCCGCATCGCTGTCCGCGAGTGGCCTTTATCCCTCTTGACGGCTTAATTAGCCTAATACGGGACCGGGTATGCATAATCACGCCCCAGTCCCGCCCTCCACCGTGCCACAGGATTATAGTCATTATTTTCCTCAAAATTCCACAAGCAACACCCCATACTGACAACTTTGAAATCTTTGCAAATGTATTAAAATTAAAAAACGAAAAGAAAAAAAAAATCACTTGTACATAAGTATTCACAGCCTTTGCCATGACACTGGAAATTGAGCTCAGGCACATCCTGTTTCCACTGATCATCATTGAGATGTTTCTACAACTTGATTGGAGTCCACCTGTGGTAAATTCAGTTGATTGGACATGATTTGGAAAGGCACACACCTGTCTATATAAGGTCCCACAGAATGCAGCAATGTACAGAGACATCCTTGATGAAAACCTGCTCCAGAGCACTCTGGACCTCAGACTGGGGCGAAGATTCATCTTCAAACAGGACAATGACCCTAAGCACACAGCCAAGATAACAAAGGTGTGGCTACGGGACAACTCTGTGAATGTCCTTGAGTGGCCCAGCCAGAGCCCAGAATTGAACCCGATTGAACTCTGGAGAGAATGGCTGTGCACCGATGCTCCCCATCCAACCTGATGGAGCTTGAGAGGTCCTGCAAAGAAGAATGGGAGATACTGCCCAAAAATAGGTGTGCCAAGCTTGTAGCATCATACTCAAAAAGACTTGAGGCTGTAATTGGTGCCAAAGGTGCTTCAACAAAGTATTGAGCAAAGGCTGAGTTTTTTTCTCGTTTTTTTTTTTTTTTTTTTAATTATAAATTTGCAAAGATTTCAAACAAACTTCTTTCACGTTGTCATTATGGGGTATTGTTGTAGAATTTTGAGGAAAATAGTGAATTTAATCTATTTTGGAATAAGGGTGTAACATAAAATGTGGAAAAAGTGAAGCGCTGTGAATACTTTCCGGATGCACTGTATATAATCAGTATTCTCTCAAATTGTTGGGGTTAAATGTCACAGAATTGAAAGAGATGACAGACAGTGATCTTCTGACAAAACTTTGCTCAACTGAATACCAATTTTATATATATATATATATATATATATATATATATATATATATATTAATCATTTTCAGATAGACCTCAAATTGAAAAAAATAAGTGTAATATTGCTGTGACTGTTTGGCAAGAGCATTTTCATAAGAGCACTTTTGCAAAGTTTGTATGTACTTTTACACTTATCTGCCACAATATTAATACCACCTGCCTAATATTGTGTAAGTCCCCCTCGTGCCACCAAAAGAGCACCAACCCGCATCTCAGAATAGCATTCTGACATGCTATTCCTCTCACCACAATTGTAAAGAGCGGTTATCTGAGTTACCTAGACTTTGTCAGTTTGAACAGTTCTGGCCATTCTCTGCTGACCTCTCTGATCTACTGGGATTTTTACACACAACAGTCTCTAAAGTTTACTCCGAATGCCAAAAACTAAAAAACCAGTGAGTGGCAGTTCTGCTGATGGAAATGCCTTGTTGATGAGAGAGGTCAACAGAGAATGGCCAGACTGGTTCGATCTGACTAAGTCTACGGTAACTCCGATAACCACTCTGTACAATTGTGGTGAGAAGAGTATCATCTTAGAATCCTATTCGGGATGGCACTGTTTTGGTGGCACGAGGGGGAACTACACAATATTAGGCAGGTGGTTTTAATGTTGTGGCTGATCAGTATATATATTGGACATAAGTTTTTCATTGCCATCTACAAAAAATATATATAATTTGTATTTCTTAGAGACGCCATGCCATGTGCTTGTAGAGTATTAATTTTATTTGGGAAGTGTTGGATTTATGAAATACTGAGGAAATAGTTTAGTCTCAGAGGGGTTTTTCATTTAAAGAGAACCATGAAGTTTCTGTCCTCCCACAGTATCAGTAAGACTTGCTCAGACCAAGCCAGAGACAGTTTACTCCTTTTGGACACACACACACACACACTTTTCCCTCTTGCACAGGCATCAATGTCAATGTTGACGGGCGGATTACAGATAAAAACATGGGTGGTTTCTTTCCATTTCATTCTGCCATTTATCTTCTCAGGCCTTATCTGTGTTTATCAGAACTTTGGGGAGTTAGAAACTTGGATGAAAAATAAAATTGAGGTTATTTTAAAGGAAACTTGAGTAAGAGGGTGCATATTACTTAAGTTATGTATATCATACCATAAAAAGACAAATGTTGAAATCGATTCAGATGTTGATAATGCAACCTTGGTTAATCTGCAGTCCTTAAACTACAAGATACTTTATTTATGGAATAATGCACTAAATATCATAGAATAATGCTTTACTGAGGAGACGTGGCAAATACTGCTTTAAATTAACACCGAACTCATGAAAAGCTATTTTGAATACATGTGACATCAGTTTTCTGTTTATTATTTTATTTTCCTCAATGTTGACTGTTTACAATGCTGTTTATAAAACTGAAGTCATTAGAACATTGAAGTTCAATTAAAACCAAAATTCCTCGAAACATGTGAATTTAGCACAAAGGAAAGCATGTGCTCAGGCATTTGTCTCTGTCAGGCTCATAATTCCTTCTTGTGTAAATGTTGAGGATCTGTAAACCATTTGTCAACTGTTCAACATATTTTTTTAAGCCTCGTGTCCAGAAATATTATTAATGGGACTAAAAGGATTACAGTCGCTTGAGGTTGGGAGCGCCACATCTTCTGCTGTTAAACGTTGGGAACATTGAGTTCCGTTGAACATTCAAGCAACACAGAAAGGTTAAGGCAGCACTATTAAATGCAACAGTCTAGTTGGAGCACCTTAGGACTATTATTTAAGTTCTTGGCCTTGAATGGCTGAATTGAGTTAAATGATAGATTTTTGTTCTGTAATGAATATGTTGAACTGTGCTCATGTTTTCTTAAGCTTTATTAGATATGTGTACTGTAAAACATTCTTTAAAAATGTCCATTATTCTCCCTCTTGGCCAATATCTTGGCGGTTTTAGATTGCAGTCATCTGAACATCTGCAGCTCATTCTTCTCTCATTTTTTTCAACGTGAAATTTCTTTCACCCCCAATACCTATAAACTACACTCCGTAGTGCTTCAAACTAGCATGTAGTTAGCATGCAAACATTCACTTTCAATAGTAAGTACATAAAGAAATAAAATAGATTTATTACCATGTTACACTGACATGTCTAATTTAGTTGGTTTTACCCAATTTCTCTGAATCACATGGTAATGTTTTTAGTGTTCAATCCTTGTAAGAGTGCATCAGATCTCTTTCTCCAAAGCATTACTGTTCCTTTATTAGCTTTCCCAGATTTCACTGCTGAAATCTCTTTAGATTATTTCCATACTTTACTCTGGTGTCTTCTTGTTTTCCTGTAGATACAGTAGGATTTACAGATCCTGTAGGATAACAGACTGAGTGAGCCCTGTATGTGCCCTTGGAGAGACCCTCTGCTGTGTTCACAGAACTGTTCTGTCACAGCCCCTGCATGTTTGTAGTGGTGTTCTGACAAGAACATACAGCATTTATTTTCCTCTCCGTATTTGATTTAAAAGATATTACTCATCATTTATATAAAAAATACCAGAAAAGAAAATAATTGTATGTGAGTGTAACAACTGATCCCCTTTTTGGGCAAAATTATATGAGAGTAATTTTAATGGGATTTTTAATCTGTGTTTTTAGAACAGGGCTGGATAACCCCCCATAGGGTGTGTTTACACTGATTTTAATAAGGGTGGTTTTCTCTCTATAGTTCCACATCTTTGTCTACTGATGACGATATTAGAAACTTTGTGGAACCATTAGCTCTCCCTAAACTGACAATGGAGCAAAAATTTCTCTTGATTCTGAGATAACAGTTTGGTGAGGTAATTAAGGCCTTGCCTACTGGCAAGGCTCTGACTCTGAATTTATTAGATCTTATGCTACAGAACTGGTTCCACATTTGTTAGAAGTTTATACGGAATCATTAAAGAATGGAAAGCTTCCACCAACCATAACACAAGCCCGAAATCATTCTGATTCTTAAAAAGGACAAAGATCCAAGCGAATGTAGGAGTTACCGTCCTATTTCTCTGATCCAGCTAAATGTTGAAATATTGTCAAATAATCTGGCTAGCAGATTAAGTAAAGTTATGACATCTCATATATATATATATATATCAGGTGTGGTTTATTCAAGGCCACAGCACTTCTGATAACATTAGGCTTTTCATTAATATCATGTGGTCAGTGGCTAATGATCAGACTTCCATCTCACTTTATGCCGAAAAGTCATTTTATGTGGCAGAATGGGATTATCTTTTTAAGATTTTGTAAATATATGGGTTTGGGAATACTTTTATTTGATGGATTAAGTTACTTTATAGACACCTGGTAGCAGCGGTACAAACAAATTAATTAATTTCAGATTGTATTACTCTGGATAGGGGCACCTGGCAGGGTTGCCCTTTTTCCCCATTATTGTTCTTAGCAGCCACGATAAGAAAGGAAGATAATTTTCCAGGGATGGTGGCAGGAGGTATGGCGCATAATGATATTTTATTATTCATCTCTGACCCCACTAGATCTATGCTTTGCCTCCACAGAATTATTAATTCCTTTTCTAAGTTCTCAGGGTACAGAGTCAGCCTGGCATCTTCCAGTGGCCCAAACAGGGCATTAAATATTTGGGCATTTTATTCCCAACAAATTTGTGTGACTTAGAGTTAATTTTGACCCCTTTATACAAAGGTTTTTGAGTTATGTGGGCAGGTGGGCTTCATTACATTTATCTATAATTGGGAAGGTTAATGTTATTAAAATGTATTGTATTCCAAAATTCAACTACCTGCTACAATCTCTCCCTATATATGTCCCCCTCTCTTATTTCAAGCAAATTGATAGCATAGCAAAGTCCTTCATTTGGAATGGTAAATGTCCCAGATTACATTTAAATAAGTTACATAGGCTGATTGACAAAGGTGGGCTAGGCCTACCCAATATTTTGTTTATTATTATGCATTCGGTCTCAGACATTTAGCTCATTGGCCACTTCCACCTGAGAAAGCCCCTCCCTGGTTTTGTATCGCCTTGTTGTACCAAAACAAAGAGGCACCAAAACACTTTTCCGGACTTTCAGCTTTATCATACCACGTTGGTGGAATGACCTCCCCAACTCAATCCGTGAAGCTGACTCACTCTCTATATTCAAAAAACGGCTAAAAACACATCTTTTCCAAGAGTATTTAACCAGCCGCTAAAAAAAATAAAAAATAAAAAATTGTGATGATACTGAAACTTTGTAGTATGACACTTTTCGTACCACTGTCTCCTTAAGATGATTCGCTTATGTTCTTCCTCTTTTGTAAGTCACTTTGGATAAAAGCGTCTGCCAAATTAATAAATGTAAATGTAAATGTATTGAACAGGACGTCAGAGTTCAGAACGACCCAGCCCTTAATTCCTGTCAAATGAACTTGTAATAACAGTTTTCAGATTTTTTTTTTGATTGAACATTTTTTTTCACTTGCGAAAGTGGAAGCTGTGTGGTTTATTATTCTGTAATAGTAACTTGTATTGCAGTCACTTCCAGTTTGCACCACTTCAATTTCAAATGTATGTGGAAATATCAGTGTAATGTGCCTGCCTATGACTTAATTCAACCTCCACTCAAGCTTTAATATGTCAGTCTAAATCAGAGACAAACCAAGCTTATTTTTAATCTTGACCATAAATGTTCAGTGGAAAGCTGAGATCACAGCACTGCCCACCCCCCCCCCCCTCTCTCTCTCTCTCTCTCTCTCTCTCTCTCTCTCTGTGCACCCTATTGTGCCTGAGAAATCTTTATAAAATCTGCAGCTCTTACCGTTTGAATGTGCTCCACATTTTATGTGTACAATTAGGAGAAGGCAGCATGCACATAAACGGTGATTAAACAATCAAGGACACATCCTCTGACTGCATTGTCTATGCAAGATTATGTGACCTGCTGGTTGAACTGCTAATTAGCAGCCTCATCAGATCGGTAATGTCTCCTGTAGTGCTTATGTGAGACTTCTAACTCAAAATTAAACATCAATAGGGTCTTCTTAAAACTCAAACTGTATCCCTCTAAAAAATTGTTGTTCTGTATATGTTAACATTAGTTAATACAAGCGTTAACATGAACTCATGAACGTTTCTTTATCAAATCAAATCAAATCACTTTATTGTCACACTACTGTGTACACGAGTGCAACAGTAGGTGAAAGTCTTGTGTGCAGTTCCGAGCAACATTGCAGTAATGACAGTGACGAGACATAAACCACTTTACAATAAACAACATATTTACACAACACAATTTACATAACAAATGTACACATACTTACACAACAATTTACATATCAAATGTACACAATACACACAATGTAGAATACACATACACTAGATAAGGGTATAAATATATATATATATACACTAATTGAATTGGGGAGAATATATTTGACAGAATGAAGATTAATAAAGTGCAGTGCTGATTGTAGATCGTGAGAGATCATGTGTTCAAAAGTCTTATTGCTTGGGGGAAGAAGCTGTCATGTAGTCGGGTGGTGCGGGTCCTGATGCTGCGATACCGCCTGCCTGATGGAAGCAGTGAGAGCAGCCCATGACTCGGGTGGCTGGAGTCTTTGATAATCCTCCGAGCTTTATTCACACACCGTCTGTTATATATATCCTGGAGGGAGGGAAGCTCACCTCCGATGATGTTTCTGGCAGTTCGCACCACCCTTTGCAGGTCTTTGCGGTTGTGGGCGGTGCTATCGCCGTACCAGGCGGTGATGCAGCCAGTCAGGATGCTCTCTACAGTACTGGTGTAGAACCGTGTGAGGATGTGGTCGTTCATTCCAAACTTCCTCAGCCGTCTCAGGAAGAAGAGGCGCTGGTGAGCCTTCTTCACAACGGCCTCAGTGTGGACGGACCATGTGAGTTCCTCAGTAATGTGGACACCGAGGAACTTGAAGCTGCTGACTCTCTCCACCGGTGCTCCATTAATGGTGATGGGGCTGTGTTCTCTGTCTTTCTTCCTGAAGTCCACCACAAGCTCCTTGGTTTTACTGACGTTGAGGAAGAGGTTGTGCTCCTGACACCAGCGTGTCAGAGTGTGCACCTCCTCTCTGTAGGCTGTTTCATCATTGTCAGTGATCAGACCTACCACCGTCGTATTGTCAGCAAACTTAATGATGGCATTGGAGCTATGTGTCGCCACACAGTCATGTGTGTAAAGGGAATACAGGAGTGGGCTGAGAACACAGCCCTGCGGGGCTCCAGTGTTGAGGGTTAGTGATGAGGAGATGTTGCTGCCCATTCTAACCACCTGACGTCTGCCTGACAGGAAATCCAGGATCCAGCTGCACAGCGAGCTGTTTAAGCCCAGAGCCCGGAGTTTCACATCAAGCTTGGAGGGCACTATGGTGTTGAATGCTGAGCTGTAGTCTACAAACAGCATTCTCACAAAATGAACAATTATCTTGGTTATTGTGAATTTCCACATATGTTGATGCATTTTAATATTAGAATTGTATGTTAACATGATTTAATTAACTTGAATGAACTAAAATGAACAATTGTATACCTTTTTATAAATTACCGTTAATCGAGATTTACTGTATAAATGCTGTGAAATATATTGTTCATTGTTATACCTAATGCATTAACGAATGGCTACATAGGCCTACAACTTTATTGTAAAGTGTTAGCCTACCTCTCAAACAAATGCATGGTTTAAGTTATACTTAACTGTGCTTTTAATTTATGTCACTCAAATTTTGGACTTGTGAAAAATTGGTGTTGTGCAACAGTAGCAGTTTTATTGCAAGGCACCAGCTGTCTTCCAAATCCTCTGTGGTATGTTCATAAACTGCATGTCCAGGCCCTAGGTTGTTCATTGACGTCATGTAAAGCTGTGACTCTATTAAATGTCTTTTTTTTTCTTGTTGATTAGAAACAATGGGTAGAGAACAGGACAAACAGCTTGCTGGCTGTGTCCCAGTGGACTGGTTATTCAACTATGAAACTCAATGATCATGTGAGCCTTGGATTCATCTGAACCCCTGGCTCCACCTCTCCTCTTGCTTTCTTTACATTCTGTAAAACCCTGCATGAAAACCATTTTAACAAACATGCTTCAGCGTGGGCTCTGCATGCTTCTTTATGCAAGGTGTTTTGCAGAATGTTTGAGTGTAGATTAGTGATTGTGAATTAGGCTTATGTGAAGATTCTTTGTTTACTATCAGTTATTCTCATGTTGGACCTGCGCTAGACAGGCTGGTGCAGCCCTGTAATGTGCCCAGGTTAGGACTGACGCAGCAACAGTGTCTCGTGTGGCATGCTTGGTATCAAGTGTTTATAAACTGACAGTGAACATGTAGCATACTATATGACTGCAGAGGGTTTAGAAACAACTCTCTTTTACTTCTCCAAGTGAAGGTGCTCTTTGTAGTGTCTAATAGATTCTGCCGGAGGCTGATGCATGTTGGTTTACACTTAGAATCAATTTCAGTCTATTCGATATCATACATTGGAAGAAGTAGTACTTCTTGTTTATAGCTTTTTACTTTCATAATATTAAAGTGTTTCTCTACTTTTGTACTGTGTATAGTGTAAAATTGCACAAAAAGTTGAGTTGGTTATATTCCCCCTGTGTCTTAATGGTATAGTTCACCCAAAAATGAAAATTCACTCATCATTTACTCACCCTCATGCCATCCCAGATGTGTGACATTTTTCTTCTGCTGAACACAAACAAAGATTTTTGAAGAATATTTCAGCTCTGAAGGTCCTCACAATGCAAGTACCACATGAAAGGGTACCACAATTTTGAAGCTCCAACATGCACATAAATGCAGCATAAAAGCAATCCACATGACTCTAGTGGTTAAATCCATATCTTCAGAAGTGATATGATAGTGTGGATGAGAAACAGATCAATATTTAAGTCAGTTTTTACCATAATTTCTCCTCCCTGGACAATAGGTGGTGATATGCACAAAAATGAAAATAGCCAAAAACAAAAGAAGGATGTGAAAGGGAAAAATATGTAAATATATATCTGTTTCTCACAAGACATGGATTTGACCACTGGAGTCTTATGGATTACTTTTATGCTGCCTTTATGTCCTTTTGGAGCTTGAACATTTTGGCCCTCATTCACTTGCAGTGTGAGAACCTACATAACTGAATTATTCTTCTAAAAATCGTTGTGTGTGTTCAACAAAAGCAGAAAGTCATACACATCTGGGATGGCATGAGGGTGAGTAATTGATGAGAGAATTGTAATATTTGGGTGAACTATCAATTTAAGTATCAATTACCTATACTGTATTTGTGCTATAGGCTATACTGTCATCCTGTTTTGAAAAAGGCCAGCTTCACACATCCCAATTCTATCATGAGCCACAGGAGGCATACTATTCCTTGTAAAAGAAACATTTTTTTTCCACAACACTGCAAACACAAGACCTTAGTTACTGTGGTTCATTTCACTTCATATTTACTAGATGTCTGGACACTTGGGTGGGATTAAGCACTATTTAATTATGCAGAAAATAGTCAACAGTGCAAAAACAGCTAACCCTACACATGATAATACATTGTAAAAAGCTAAATTCCCAGTGGCCCGTCCTACTGGCCATATAGGCGGTAGTGATGTCCAGTTCGTAAATGAGTTGAACATTGATAGACAAGTTACTCTATCTTAACCTGTCTCTCGGATGTGCCTGACACTCCGAATAGAAATTAGCCGATAACCGGCACTAATATGATCCTAGAACTGGTGATATCTGCTTTTCCCAACTCTTCTTTGCAATGAACCACTCCAACTAGTTCACAAATCGGACAACTCTCTAGTTGCAACAGTTCTCGAGTCAACTGTACAATGAGTTGCTCATAAGTGTTCTCGAGTCAACAGTACACTGAACTGAGAATCACATCTTTCGGAGGTGTCCGACATACTGAGAACCTATGAGCTGCTGACATTGAGCATGCGTGTGATTAAGGGGCTAAATGTCTGTTACAGGTGTATTTTCCTGAACAACAGAAAGTGTAACAATCAAAAAATACTGGAAATATGTTAATGACTTGATTGTATTTTATCAGCGAATGAAGATGATCCAGTCAGTTCTCGAGTCAACAGTACACTGATCCCGGGACAGCAGCTCTCATGTCAACAGTGCATTGAGTTGCTCGCAGCAGTCCTCGAATCAACAGCACACTGATCCTGGAACAGCAGCTCTCGTGTCAACAGTACACTGATCCCGGGACAGCAACTTTCGAGTCAACAGTACACTGATCCCGGGACAGCAGCTCTCGAGTCAACAGTACACTGATCCCGGGACTGCAGCTCTCGAGTCAACAGTACACTGATCCTGGGACAGCAGCTCTCGAGTCAACAGTACACTGATCCCGGAACAACAGTTCTCGAGTCAGCAGTACATTGATTCCGGGATAGCAGCTGTCGCGTCAACAGTACACTAATTCGCTCACAGTAGTTTGCAAGTCAACAGTACACTGATCCAAGGACAGCAGCTGTCATGTCAACAGTACATTGAGTTGCTCGCAGCAGTCCTCGAATCAATAGAACACTGATCCTGGAACAGCAGCTCTCGTGTCAACAATACACTGATCCCGGGACAGCAACTCTCGAGTCAACAGTACATTGATCCCGGGACAGCAGCTCTCGAGTCAACAGTACACTGATACCGGGACAGCAGCTCTCGAGTCAACAGTACACTGATCCTGAAACAGCAGCTCTTGAGTCAGCAGTACACTGAGTCGCTCACAGTAGTTTGCGAGTCAACAGTACACTGATCCGAGGACAGTAGCTCTCGCATCAACAGTACATTGAGCCGATCACAGCAGTTTGAGAGTCACCAGTACACTGATCCCGGGACAGCAGCTCTCGAGTCAACAGTATACTTTCCCGGGACAGCAGCTCTTGAGTCAACAGTATACTGATCCCGTGACAGCAGCTCTTGAGTCAACAGTACACTGATCCTGGGACAGCAGCTCTTGAGTCAACAGTACACTGATCCTAGGACAGCAGCTCTTGAGTCAGCAGTACACTGATTCCGGGACAGCAGCTCTTGAGTCAGCAGTACACTGATTCCAGGATAGCAGCTCTTGAGTCAGCAGTACACTGATTCCGGGACAGCAGCTCTTGAGTCAGCAGTACACTGATTCCGGGACAGCAGCTCTTGAGTCAACAGTACACTGATCCTAGGACAGCAGCTCTTGAGTCAGCAGTACACTGATTCCGGGACAGCAGCTCTTGAGTCAGCAGTACACTGATTCCAGGATAGCAGCTGTTGCATCAACAGTACATTCAGTCACTCACAGCAGTTTGCGAGTCAACAGTACACTGATTTGAGGACAGCAGCTTTCGCATCAACAGTACATTGAGTCGATCACAGCAGTTTGAGTATCACAAGTACACTGAACTGAGAATCACCTCTTTCGGACATAATAATGAGATGCTGATCAGTGAGCTTGTTATGGGCTGGATCATGGTTTCTATAAAAAGGGTGAGTTGATTAAGACTAGTGTAATTACTTTATATGCTTTAGACCTGTGTAGAACATCCACGTTTGTATATCAGTGTCAGTAATGTGTATTAGCATTCTGAATAGTGACGTCATTACGCGATTACGTAAATGAACAGGTGAAAAAATTACAAATAACTGCAAGTTACAACAAATACAATAACAGCAGTGTAAATAAAATTTCCAAACAGTAAAGCTATGAGCAGTCTTTGAGGCTTACTTTGTTTAAAGGATAGCTGAAACAGCACTTGTCAAAGCAAAGAGCTTTTCACTTTTTCTCAAGAATAATCTGGGGAAGGAATTAAAACACTGCAGAAATAAAGATGCATCAAACTCACATAGAGGGAAAATATGAGCAATTAATCTGCAAAATATCTGCAAATATCTACATTTTAAGAGGTATGTTTTTTTTTAACATTTATTTATATATGTACATATTCTGGCCAACTTTGTTTTTATTGATTTAAAAAAAACATATTTACACATACTGTATTTTAAGTGTGTAACTGACATAAATACTTAAGCATTGTCACCAGTGTCCTGCTGTGTGACACTTTCTTCAACTAACTATTTTAAACAACATTTTATGATCTTGTATAGCTTAATATACATATAATTATGTCATAATTATTTGTTGTTTCCACAACCTTATATTAACTAAGACAATATTATATTTGCACTTCTAGAAAAAAGTTGAAAGGTGATTAAGATCTTTAAAAACTTTGAAAAAATGCTGACTTGTCACAGCACATCTGTAGTTGGGAAAACAATTTTCAGACATGTTATTTGTCTAAGCTTTAAAGCATCCACATCAAATTTACAGTGGTTTTACATGTTTTAAAGTTATGACAATTTGAAATTGAGCTGGAAAATGAAATGAGCCGGTGTGTTATGGTGAGGTGTGTTGCGGGCCGGGTTTGGTGGACCGCTCTGGGCAAAGAAAGTCCAGGTCCACTTTTTAGTCCTAGTCCGCCCCTGACTTAAAGAGCTATCTATCTGATATAACACTTAAAAGTAGTTTTATTTGTGGAACCTAATGTATTCAGGGTTATTCAGTGATGTTAAATAATATTTCTGTCTTGAATAAAACATAAAGCACATTTTTAGGTTAACATTTATTTTTTATTTTTTTCAGTTCACAGGGAAGTATTCAGAATAAAACTTGTTTGGCACACTTTTCATACTTTGTTGAATATCTCTGGTGGGACAAATGTTAAGATACCCCAAGTAGGTTCAAGTGAAATTTCTTAGACAAAAAATCAAAAAACACATTCATTGTCACCAAATGTTTATTAATTTAGTTAATTAATGGTTAAAATTATGTTATGCATTTGTGCCAACCAACCCCATATTGCTTCCAACAGAACAACAAATGTTTGTCTTCTATCATTAATATGAGTAATGATTATGTAATGAATATGATGTTTAATATAATATGATTATGATTAATATATACAAATGTACAATTTAGAAATAAAATGTTTTTCTTAAACTTGCGTAAATATATAAATCTTTACTTAAAATTTATATATACTGTAAATGTAATACATTTTCAATCACATAAAAGAAAGGGACTAATGGTATCATTGACTTGGCTTGAACCGTGTGTATGTGTTATAGGCGTTATAATATGATATTATTTTATGTTTTCTATGCGTGTATTTATTGGTATCAGTTGGTACAGTATGAAGGTTATGGATTATTATCTATTGTTTTTTTTATACCCATGCCAAAATGAATGTGCCAACCAACCATACTCATACTGATAAATTATATTAGCCAGCTAGCATAGCTTATCACAGGCTCACACATCTTATAAAAAAAATATAGCTGATACCCAACACTATTGACTAAAACTATTACATTTAAACAATTTTTATTGATATATTTCTATAACATTTTTAGCAGATGAGTTTTACTTTTGTTTTGAAAATCAATTTAACCTGTTGATACGCAATCCCCCCCGCACACGGTAGTGACGTCACTCTGCTTACATTTCATATATAATTTACCATCTATAAATGTAATTAATGTTAGCAAATTTAATCTTTTTAAAGGTCTAAGGGTTCAACATTGATATCCGGTCTCTGTTTCATGATAGCAATGCTCCATAAACAGCAATTTAGTTATTTGTGCCAGCAGTACAAATGAAAACATGCAATAGCAAAATGGGACTTCGTACCTTTGTTATGAAAAAGCAATCGCCATATGTATCCAGTTTGCCACACTTTGGTCAATTGTCCATGACAAGCATTCATTGAAAAACATCCATTAGCACCTTTTGTCCATAAAAGTGATAAATCTGAGAAATATTGATATATTCTCCATTATTTACATGAGATCTCGCCTGAAAGAATTACCCTTCGTCGTTCTTCAACAAACTACGCAATCTGAGCAGCAATAATGTTGTATATTATCTTGTAAATTAGAGTCTCATAAACAAAACAAGCCTGTCTCGAAAGTCTATTTTTAAAAATGTGGCATAGTTTTATTCATAATAGCCAAGCAGTGCAGTCAGATTTTGTGTCGTCTTGAAAGGTGTAGCTTTCAAAAAAAAAGAGAGAGGACCTTTCCCACTCTCACCTGGGTGATGTGCTAAGAGATACGGATGTTCCTTCAAGATGTGGGTGGGGTGGTCATTTCTCATTCATCAAATTCAAATGCGTTGTGCATCATTTCAGTACTGTTCAATGCACTCAATATCCATAACTCACCTCTCTATGAACTCTGATCACAAATTTAAAGGCTGAAATTAGAAATATAGCGGTGATATATAATGCACTGAAACAACTTCTCTTTTTCCCCGTTTTTGTTTATTTATATATTTTTTAATAAAAAAACTGCTGCAATGAACAATGAAATACCCACATTCCCTTTGATTGAATTTGAGGATGACTTTAAACGGCAACATGGAAATGTGTGAGTGGATAGATGTGTTGGGATAAAAATAGCGCAGCAGAATTCTCCATTAATATTCATCAATGGGGGGGAAGAATCTTTGGCTACCTTAGGCTACCTTAGGCTTCGGCTCTAAATATAGCACTTCTGCTCAGATCATTACACATAGACAGACTATTAATAGAAGCACTGCAGACGTGTCTCTCTCTCTCTCTCTCTCTCTCTCTGAGAACTGCATTGATTATGTAATACAGTGTGAGATTAGTCTTGCAACATCTGTGCAAGATGTGGACGAGAACATGCAGTGATGCATACTGTACTTCATTCAGCTCTGGTCTTCATAAGGTCTGCTGGAAGAGCATTCCAGCTCATAGAGGCTAAATGAAGTTTCAACAAAGATATACTGTTTTCAGAGTGAGCAGAGTGGGAAATGGTGAAAAAGACAACTTCAAGTGCATAGAGCAAATGTCATAGAGCTTTCAAAGTACCTTTTAGAAATACTTCAAAGGATAGTTCACCCAAAAGTATAAATTATCATAATTTACTCTCCCTCATTCCATCCCAGATGTGTATAACTTTCTTTATTCTGTAGAATACTGCAGAAAGTGTATGATCACAAAAGTCATAAAAAGACATTTAAGACTCCAGTGGTTTAAACCATGTCTTCTGAAGCGATATGATAGGTGTGGGTGATAAACAGATCAATATTTAAGTCCTTTTCTTTTTACTATAAATCTCTACTTTCACTTTGACATTCTTCTTTTTGTTTTTGGTCATTCATATTCTTCATTGCTAACTGCCACCTACTGGTGGGGGCTGATCAGTGGAGATTTATAGGGAAAAAAGGACTTAAGATTCTCACCCGCACCTATCATATTGCTTTAGAAGACATGGTTTAAACCACTGGAGTCATATGGATTACTTTTATGCTTTTGGGGTTCTGGCAAACATTCACTTTTATTGTATGGACCTACAGAGCTTAAATACATTTGAAAAATCTTTGTTTATGTTCTGCAGAAGAAAGAAAGTCATACACATCTGGGATGACATGAGGGTGAGTAAATGATTAGAGAATTTTCTTTTTTGGGAGAACTATACCATTAATATAGATTGCACTTTATAACAACACTGTTGAATTTTGTTGTGCATTTAATTGTAATTGGTCAGATTTTAATGAATCCCATTATTATGTGTTGAACCACAACAATGGAGCCCAGAAATAATTCTTCAAAGTGTAATTTATTTCTATGCATGTAATTGACTATTGCTTCTATGTTATCAATCCATGCAATCAATTTCCCATTGTGCCAAATATAGAAAAGATTAATCTTTTGTTCATTGCTGGGCTTTGTTATTTCACTCCTTGTCACTAACCCAATAACACACTGAAGATGATATACAATCTACAATGGATACAACAGGGAATAGAAATAGAAATAGTCTGGGCATTTAGAGTGTGTGTTATAAATGTGTGTCTGTATTCGCAGAGCTCTGGGGGACACTACTTTAAATGTTATTTAACTGGGGCCGGATTCACAAAAGATCTTTATAGGAATAGTGCAGCCAAAAATGTAAATTCTCACATCATTTACCATTCTGCCATCCAATATATATATATTACTTTTAATCTTCTGCTGAACACAAACAAAGATTTTTAGAACAATTTCTCAGCTCTTTTGGTACATACAATGGATGTGAATGTTAACCAAAACTTTGAAGCTCCAAAAGGCACATAAAGGCAGCATAAAAGTAATTCATAAGACTCCAGTTGTTTAATCCATGTCTCTTGAAGTGATCCAATGAGTTTTGGGTAAGAACAGACTCAAAATATATTGGCATTGCAGTCTTTAGATCATGATTTCAAGCTCGATTACACTTCCTAGAGGATTACACTATAGGTGTAATCGAACTTGAAATCGCCAAGACGTTTAAACATTTAATTAAGTTTAATAGTAAAAAATTTGTTACTGTTTTGTCTTTTCACCAAAAACAGATTGGATCACTAGAGTAGACATTAATTAAACCACTGGAGTCTTTTAATCACTGTTTTACATTTATGCTGCCTTTGTGTGCTTTTTTACACTTTAACATTTTGGTTACCATTCACTTGTATTGTATGGACCTACAGAGCTGAGATATTCTTCTAAAAATCTTCATTTGTGTTCTGCAGAAGAAGAAAATTGCGTACACATTTGGGATGACATGAGGGTGAGAAAATGATGAGATAATTTTCATTTTTGGGTGAACTATCCATTTAAGAATGAAAATTCTTCTTAACATCTAGGTTACGTATGTAACCTCCGTTCCCTGATGGAGGGAACGAGACATCGTGTCGAAGAAGCGACACTAGGGGTCTCTCTTGAGTGCCGAAAGATACCTCTGATCTATGAAAAAAGGCCAATGAGAGTTGGCGAACAGTATTTGCATACTCCGCCTCCGGATACGGATATAAAGGCGAGAGAAATACGCTCGTTCATTCAGGATTTTTCTGAGGAGCCGGGAGTGTACCGGGCACCTCAGCGGCTCGGCTCAGCGACATGGCCGGGAAGACACGACGTCTCGTTCCCTCCATCAGGGAACGGATGTTACATACGTAACCTAGACGTTCCCCGTCTGTCGCTCACTTCGACGTCGTGTCGAAGAAGCGACACTAGGGGTCCACTTCAAAACTCGCCATGCGCTGAGCCGTGTACGTGTACTGCTTACACAGAAGCGGACAGGTATTTCTACGTGCACAGCGACCAACTGTGTTCAGACTGCACGTACTCTTCCCTAATGCCCCGAAAGAGTCGTCAGAATCCTTTTGGTCACCCTAGGGGGGAACAAGGTGACGCTCCCAACTAGGGAACGGGCCAAGCCTGGCTGGGCCTCTTTTCTCTCTATGTTTTCTCGGCATAGAGCAAGAGCAGCCGGGGCCCTTACCGCATCGAGGGAAGGGGGTCTTACCCGAATTCCTATTCTTTCAGGGGGAAAAGACCCTGCGGAGGCCACACCCACCCAGCAGGGGAGGTAAAGGTGGCAAAATACATCACATGGCCACTTTGGGCATGTGGGAGGAAATGGCGCGGTGGTAGATCCAACCTCGAGGAGGGGGGATTTGCTACAAAACGGCGACCGGAGGGCAGCGAAGGACTGCCTAAGGGAGACGCGGGTCAGCTTGCAAGGTGACCGTACCGCGGAAATACACACAGGAGGAGTCCCGTAGGAGGCCTGATCTGTGGAGCACCTATTCCAGTAGGGGTAGCCGGAGGTACCCGTAGTGGACTGGGCCGGCAAGTTCCTCCGCTGAACTGTTGCGGGCCCGAGAGGGCTAGGGAGGAATCAACCAGGGACCTAAGCCCTCTGGGAAAGAAGCGCACTGTTCTGCCTTGGAGAGGGAAACGGCGCTGGAAACAAGCGATTCACCCGGTCAGATCGTCGGCGTGTACCGAGTTCTACGGGCTCGGACCTGAGAGAACATGGGATGAGACTGACTCAACCCTGAGATTGTAAAACCTCGTAAAGGTGTTAGGTGTTGCCCAGCCCGCAGCTCTACAGATGTCTGCTAGCGAGGTGCCTCTAGCCAGTGCCCATGAGGATGGGTACTCCTGGTAGAGTGGGCTCGAACCCGCAAAGGGGGTGGCACGGCCTGGGTGTGATAGGCCAACTGAATGGCCTCCACCACCCAGTGAGACAGCCTCTGTTTGGAAACAGCGTTCCCTTTCTGCTGTCCTCCAAAGCAGACAAAGAGCTGCTCAGAGCGCCTAAAGCTCTGGGTGCGCTCCAGGTAGGTGCGCAAGGCACGTACCAGACACAGCAGTGAGAGGGCTGGGTCTGCCTCCTCCCGGGGCAGCGCTTGTAGGTTCACTACCTGATCTCTGAAGGGCGTGGTAGGAACCTTGGGCACATAGCCCGGTCGAGGTCTTAGGATCACATGAGTGTCTGCCGGACCGAACTCCAGGCAAGTGTCGTTGGTAGAGAACGCTTGCAGGTCCCCGACCCTCTTAATGGAGGCGAGCGCGATCAGCAGGGCCGTCTTTAAAGAGAGAGCCCTGAGTCCAGCTGATCCTAGCGGCTCGAAAGGGGATCTCTGAAGACCGGCGAGGACCACCAAGAGATCCCAGGAGGGAAACAGGTTTGGCCGGGAGGGATTTAACCTCCGGGCACCTCTTAGGAACCTGACGATTAAGTCGTGCTTACCCAGGGACTTTCCGTCCACTGGGTCGTGGTGAGCTGCGATAGCGGCAACATACACCTTCAAGGTGGATGGGGACAGCCTCCCCTCCAACCTCTCCTGTAGGAACAGGAGCACAGACCTAACTGCACACCTCTGTGGGTCTTCTGCCCGGGAAGAACACCAATTCACGAACAGACGCCATTTCAGGGCGTAGAGTTGCCTGGTAGAAGGGGGGGCGGCAAATTAAATTGTTTAACAACAAAAGATTCTCCTCCCGGCCCTCCACCGGGGGACGGAGCGGTCTTACCACCTCCGGAGCTAACGTCTGTGTCACTGGGTCGTCCGGGGGGCGTCTGCTTCCTGCGGTGTGCTCGACGCTGGGGCTGAGAGCTGGGCCCGGGTTGAGGCGGAGCAGGTTTCTTAGCCGCAGGGGGACACCCTCGGCAAGCAGACAGGGCAGTGGCCTTGGCGGCAGGTTTGCGGCGAGGCAGGATATGTGAGATGGCCTCCGTCTGCTTCTTCACCGTGGAGAACTGCTGGGCGAAGTCCTCGACGGTGTCGCCGAAGAGGCCAAGCTGGGAGACAGGGGCGTCGAGGAAGCGAACTTTGTCGGCCTCGCGCATCTCGACCAGGTTGAGCCAAAGATGACGTTCCTGGACCACAAGGGTGGCCATCGCCTGTCCGAGTGCCTGCGCGGTGACCTTTGTGGCTCTGAGGGCGAGGTCGGTCGCTGAGCGCAGTTCCTGCAGCACATCGGGGTCAGGGCTACCCTCGTGCAGATCTCTGAGCGCCTTGGCCTGGTGGACTTGCAGGAGGGCCATGGCGTGCAAGGCGGAGGCGGCCTGTCCCGCGGCGCTGTAGGCTTTGTGGTTGAACGAGGATGCAGTCCTACAGGCCTTGGAAGGGGGTACAGGGCGCCCGCACCAGGTGGTAGGGTCACTGGGACAGAGATGGAGCGCAACCGCCCTATCCACCTGGGGAATCGCCGTGTACCCGTGGGCCTCTCCGCCGTCGAGGGTAGCAAGAGCGGACGAGCAGGGCTTTTGACGGACGGAGAGCGGGGCTCTCCATGACAACGTCAGCTCGTCATGCACCTCTGGGAAAAACGGGACCAGGGGGGGGGCGTGGCTGTGAGCGGCGCCCAGACCCCAGGAACCAATCGTCCAACCGTGACGGGTGTGGGGAGGGTGGAGGTTTCCAGTCCAACCCCACCCCGACGGCGGCCCGGGCAAGCATGTTGGACATCTGCGCATCCGCCTCAACCTGGGCGTGCTGGCCCGAAGGCGGCAGCCCAGGGGAGGAGTCAGCGTCAGACACCGCGCTCTCCGATGGAGCGGCGAGCTCATCAGCTTCGAGCTCTAGAGGATAGGCAAACCGGCCCGGAGGCGAGTCGCCGTTACCTCGAGACTGGACGGAGGTCAGAAGCGTGTCGGGGGGCGGGTAGTCATAGGGGGCGTACCCGGCGGAGCTGCACCCGCTGCCCTCCCCAAATCGCCTCCAGCGCCAACCGCATCGTCCTCAATCCCGTGGGAAGGAGCGATACAGGGGGCGGCAGGAGTGGCGTGCTTTCTGTTGAAAGCGAGCCGCGACCGCAACGCTGCCACGGTCATATTCTCGCAATGAGAACATGAACCGTCCACAAACGCTGCCTCGGTGTGATCGGCACCCAGGCACACGAGACAGCGCCTGTGGCCGTCAGAAGCGGAGAGCACTCTACCGCATCCAGGAACTACACAGGGTTTGAATGGCATCTTTATAAAGACGCTCCCTGAAAAGGGCGTTCAACACCACTGTGTATTGCTCTTTTAGAGAAATAAACTCTTTATTAGAAAATTGCTCTTAATAAACTCTTTTAAACACTGCGCTGTCGAAGCGCTCAGGGGCAAACTGCACGCCAGCAGAGAAGAGAGAAGCCGCTGAAGGTGCGCCGTAAATCCAACAGCAGCAGTTGGTAAGTTGTGTGTAGCACAGCAGACAGCATTCACACGACCATCGGCTCCGAAGAAAATTACTGAATGAACGAGCGTATTTCTCTCGCCTTTATATCCGTATCCGGAGGCGGAGTATGCAAATACTGTTCGCCAACTCTCATTGGCCTTTTTTCATAGATCAGAGGTATCTTTCGGCGCTAAAGAGAGACCCCTAGTGTCGCTTCTTCGACACGACGTCGAAGTGAGCGACAGACGGGGAACGACTATTTTCTTCTTATTTTCTTAAGAAAAAAGTTTAATATTTTGTATACTGAAAATAGGTCTTACTGGCTGAGATACCTCATAGCTAGTTTAATTCATTCTAAGAACTTAATTACTTAAAAAAAAAAAAAAAAGAAGCTGTTCTGTGCTTATAAGTTGCTAGTTATGGACTGCAATGGTTTCTGATTCATCAAGCATGTAAAATCACATTCTTGTGTTTTTTTTTCTCCCCAATTGGGAATGCACAATTCCCAATGTGGTGTTGTGTAAACCATTTCTATTTCATTTGAAGATATTTTTTTACTATGTAAAAACTTGATCGAATTGCTTTGTGAAAATGGGATGATCTGCGCATGTTCAGTGCTTACAAAGTAATGGCATCATGACGTTTCAAACACAACGACACACTTTCATCACAGTGGGCATATTTGTGACCATCAGCTTTTAAAAGAAGCAACAGCGGTGAATGGAGAAACACCTGTGAAATGATGTCAATAAAAGCATCCAAAGGTTGCTTTTGATCCATGCCAAGTGCCAGGAAAAGTGTGTATATATCTGAAGACAGTGGAAATGTTGCCAGATTTGACTTTTACAGACATTTAAGTATATTTTATTCACGATTCATCTCGGTCAGTCTGACATGTGACCGGCGAGCACACACACCCAGCGGTATATCATCATAAGCATCTCTCATTCAGCCGATATGTTTTTTGTTGTTTTCTGGTCTGATTCGGTCACTATATTAATAAACGTCTGTGATGATCCTGTCTATATGAAAGTAAGATCTGCTTTTAGCTCATAAAGAGAACACAGAAAGCAACCAAGGCTAACAAACAAATGATTAATTATTACTATTGTGTTTGATTTATGTTGTCATGCACGTTGTCTGTTTTGTTGCATAGTTATTGCTGTTAATTTAAAAATATCTAGCATTTTCCATATAAATTGCTGTGTAAATATGACTAGTTTTACATTGTAATCTGGTGGCATGAATAAATTAAATTCAATATATACTTTATAGTGAAGTTATAGTGCTTTTTATGTGCCCAATTTTTTGGTGGACAAATTTGAAGAAAAGGGGATAAAAATAATACAATAAAAACAATGAGTAGATGGTATATTTGAAGATTCTGGGTTATTAGGAGCTGCTTACAAGCGCTCTGCAATTGGACATTTGAGGTAGCTAGTGCAACATTGAACAGCTCGAGTAAATTTAGCAGAAGAGCCAACAGGCTCAATGCTCCAAGGACACACTTTATATATACTGTAGTTATCATTACAAGATATATTTAACCTGTGGATTATAGATGTACCAGAAACACTCTATGGTTTAACTCACTTTTATGAAAGTTTTTCGAAATATAGCACCCTAATATCATGTAAAGCGAAGGAATTCTTAAAAAAAAAAAACTCATTTACTTTCTGAGTTTCAAACAATTGAGGTTCAATATAATGTAAATTTACAGTATATTGGTTAAATGAGCACATCCAAAACGCATATGAGAGACTGAGTGAGATCTTGCACATGTAAAATACAGTGGAGTTACATAAATTTTCCCTTTAGTGAGCTGCCGGCCCCGCCTACACATGGCACCCCTGTGCGTTGCATACCTTGCATATATAGTTTTTGGGCATCTGCTGTGCAAATTCACATTTAAATAAACTTTATTCAAGGGCAAAATTGATTTTAATTTGTTCAAAATGAATTCATCTTTGCAAGAAGATACATTGCGTTACAAAACTGAGTTCATGCACATGCAAAAGACCTTTTTGAGTGCTCGAAATTTCATGTGCAGAACATATTTATGCTCTTGAAATCTAAATTTGCACGCTCAAAATATCATTTTGCGCACAGAATTGTGGCACAAATATAACTCAATAGAGGTATGACAGTGTGTAATTTATGTTATTGAACAAAACAAGAAAGTATCTTCAAATAATCTTAACCAAAGATGTTATTTTACATAAATCAAAAACTGGTATTATAAAAACTAATTTGAAACTCCTGATGGAACCCATGGCTCAAAAATTCTGTTATTGGGTTTAAGCCTACAACCTGAACATCTTTGTTGTGTTAACCCTTTCATTCTTTCTGTGTTTTCACAGTTTTGATGTCGAGAATGGGCTGTCTGTGGGCCGCAGTCCTCTGGAATCGCAGGCCAGTCCAGGCTCTGGCCTTGTGCGGCATGCCAATTTCCCTCACAGTCAGCGGCGGGAGTCCTTCCTGTATCGCTCTGATTCTGACTTTGACCTCTCACCCAAGGCCATGTCCCGAAACTCATCTACGGCCAGCGAGCTGTGAATATTGCACCTTCCATTCTTAACCCCCTAATATGTCTTAAAAAATTTCAGGATACCTAACCCCAAACTGTGATGCAATAAGGTCTCAATAAATTAACCACTCTACAGCAGGGGTCTTCAACCATTTACAGGTCTAAATTGAGGTTGAGGTTCCTTTAGCTTCTTAACTTTAGCTTTGATTGGAGTTAACTTAATATTATATTTTTGTTTAACACAGTTTTTTTCACCAAAAATGGTTTGATATATATATAAAAAGACCCCTACTCTACATATTAGATGCATTTGGCTACAGCTGGCCTTGTTTATAACTTTACAACATTTTTGTTTTTTGCCACTCTCAACCAACAAAAAATGTCTCTTGTTTAAAGTGCCTGTGCATGCTGTTTCATACACTAAAAACTGCACTTGTGAGATTCTGTACTTTAGCACAGTGTTTTGTAGCTTGAAGAGTTTTCTTAATTGGGACTGTAAATGCTTGTCTCATAACAGATGTGGCTCTCTCCAGTTGGTTGATTATGTCTGGAAAATAGTTCCCACAAGACACACCATTTTAATAGCAAATTACATTAAATCAAATTTCTCTGTCATTTTGGAAAATCCAAAACTCCTTATTATTACCACATCCAGCTGTTCTTTCCATCTGTGCTCACTTGCATGTCAGATTTGGTTTGCCAGGATTACACATAGTCAGAAAAAGGGGGCCATATTCTTTTTTTTCTGATGTTCATTTTTCCAGTCTATGTCAAAGCTAGTTTCCCACCTCTGAACACCTAAGTTTGTGATTAATTGATTGAAGGTCACCAACTCTTACTTGTGTTTTTAAAGGGAAGATAATTTGAAGCACTGGGAGGTCAACTGGCTCACTCGGTGAGAAGAGAAAACATTGACTTACTCTTGAAAGGGCTCTCCCGCATTAATCTAGCCTGGGTTCCCTCCCCTAGTGTCCTGACCAGTCTAACCTCAGAAGTTACCCTGTTTACTCTCCATAGCCATGAGTGATTTGCATGTGATGGTGTGTTAGGGTTGCTCAGGCCCACCAAATTGGCTTTGGAATATATGAATAAAGGCTCATTTCCCAGCGTGTTCCCTAGTTCAACTTCTCTCCTTCTGCTCCTTAAATACATGTGCATGACACACCTTATCCAACCACGCAGAGCCCATTTATTTTCTTATTACATTTTCCCCAAGCTTTCAATGTCCGATTTCCAATATCCCATTAGAGTTTAAGGCAAACTACAAAAAGAGCCTGAGGTGCCTTCTTTTCGCTGAGTATTCCCATGTACAGCTGTATTTCTTTTTTTCCACCCAAACTGCATGTTAATCAAAAGCGTATTATCGCCTGCTTGCTCTGTTGAATGATGATGTGCTTTAGCCTGAAGCTGACCACATCCTTAATTCTCTGCAGTAAAACAAATAGCAAGAATTTGTTTAAATGTTTAATTCTGTCATCATTTACCCACCATAATATTTTGCCAATCAGTGTTGGGTAAGTTTCTTAAAATAACTAATCGACTACAAATAACTAATTCTCTAAAATGCAATCATATTACTTTAATGAAGTTTTTGGTTCAAAATTTCTATATTGTCAAATTTAAAATGTCTATATTTCTTCCTCATACATTGTTGCACACCCTAAATCTTAGTGATGGGTCATTCGCGAACGAGTCGGCTCTAAGAGCCGGCTCTTGTAGGTGAACGATGGGAGCCAGCTCGCATTTCAGAACCGGATCTATTAGTAAAAATATTTTAAAAAATAAGACATGAATAATCAAAAGATTTAAATGAATAAAATTAACTAATTCAAAGAACGAAAAATAAATAAAATAATAAAGGACTAAATTTTCAAGTGCACACACCTTCTTTGTGACTGTCCTGTTCACCTATTGCTCCTATCAATCAGACACGCAGTGTCAGCCAATGAACCAAAGATGCGAGAGGGAGGGTGGAGCCAACTTATTATGTTGTTCAGATTGTATTCGTTTTGAATTGTTACATTTATATGCACTTTGTTTATATACATTAAAATGTTATACTTTAAATGCACATGTGAAATAGCATTTTTGCATTTATTTCAATTTGTGGGATGTTGTAGTTTTGCAAATTGTAAATTATTTTTCTTTTATATGGTGCAATATTCTATTCTCAGTAATGCCGCTCCCTACACGTATACTACGCAGTCTGCGTAGGGCGCCAGCTCCCTAGGGGGGCACCATCTTACCCTAGGAGGGCACCAGAAATTCCACCGGCTGCCCTTACTCGCATGTTATACGTTATTCAAGGACCCGAAAGCAGTTGCGGTACACAGACGATTGCTTCACGCCCATATCAAGCGATTAGAATTGTATTAACACAAATTATAGTCAAACTATCGCAAACTGTTTGACTTGAAAAAATACAAAAATTAATTTTTAAAAAGCCGTTTTTGGTGAGCTGAGCCGACTCACTGAAAAGAGCCAGAATGCCCATCACTGTCACAAAGCTGTCACAGAAACGCTAACATATGTAATATGAATTCATATTTGAAATGTATTACACATATTACATAAGCGCAATAATGAACTTAAAAGTAAATTCTTTAATTCAAAGTCAGTAGCTGTGATCTGATTACAATCATTTCAAATGTAATGCTTTTTTGACTAAAAAGTAATTAAATTACAGTAATTACTTGGTAATCGGATACACCCAACACTGGTAACAATCCATATATCAGTCGCACTTTATTTTAACGTATACTTCAGGATATTTACAGTGTACTCACTCAATAAAGTACTGAGTAATATTAGGTAACTACATGCTGTGTAATATGGGACTGCATTATTATCCTGCAACACCTCGACTGACCTGGGACTTATGTAAGATCCTATTTTTTGGACTTCAATTCAGCCTTCAATACCATCATGCCAGATCTTTTCTCAACCAAACTGACCCAGCTCTCTGTGCCCACCCCAATCTGTTGATGGATCACCAGCTTTCTGACAGATATAGCAGCTTGTGAGACTGGGGAAATCACATCCGGGACCCTCACTATTAGCACTGGTGCTCCTCATGGATGCGTTTTCTCTCCACTGCTCTTCTCCCTGTACACGAATGACTGCACTGCAAAAGACCCCACTGTCAAGGCATACAGATGGGAGGTTGATCAACTAGCTGTCTGGTGCAGTCACAACAACCTTGAGCTGAAAACACTCAAAACAGTTGAGATGATAGTGGACATCAGGAGAAATGGGACACCTGAAGTGGGACACCTACATAGACTCCATTGTGAAGAAGGCTCTGCAGAGGTTGTACTTCCTTCGCCAGCTAAGGATGTTCAATCTGCCACTGGAGCTGCTGACACAGTTCTACTCGGCTGTCATTGACTCTGTCCTTTGTAAATTTATGACTGTCTGGTTTGGTTCAGCCACCAAATCAGACAGAAGGAAACCACAACAGACAGTCAGAACTGCTGAGAGGATTATCGGTGCCCACCTGCCCACCCTCCAAGACTCGTATGTCTCCAGAGTGAGGAAATGTGTAGGTAGAATAACTCTGGACCCCACAAACAGTGCCCACTCCCTCTTTGAACTGTTGCCCTCTGGCTGATGCTACAGAGCACTGAGCGCCAGGACATCCAGGCAAAAGAACAGTTTTTACCCAGGCTATTTTCAACATGAACAATTACACTGCCTCAGGACTCCCCCATTGTGCAATAATGTAAATAAATATCTCATGTACATATTTAATTCACATATTTAATTCAATAACTATACATACCCCTACCTTGCACATACATTACCACTTGCACATGTACATACGCAATTCTGTTATATGTCCTATTATTTGTATGTCTTTTGTTCGTGAGAACACTTGGCAATAAAGCTCATTCTGATTCTGATACATGTACTTAATATGGGTTAGAGTTAGGTTTAGTACCTTGTAATTACTACAGTTGTTGTAATTATATAGTATGTACATGTAGAACAGTAATGTAAAATAAAGTGCTACCCAGATGTGTCTTTTTTCCGTGGAATACCAAGAGAGATATTGGTCAAATTTTAGCCTCAGACACCATTCACATGCATTGTATGGAAAATAAAACACATTAAAAGTGAATGTGAACGATGACAGAATTTTCATTTTTGATCGCCCTTTAACCCTTAAGTCATTTTTTTTTTTTTTTTTTTTTCTGGCACTCAAGTTATTTTCTGTGCTTTCTATACTGTTAAGAGATTAAGGAACTGGATTTCAAATATGTAATTATAGTGTTTGATGATCTCTGATTCATGTATTTTTCTCTTACAGACATGGAGAAGACATGATAGTTACACCATTTGCACAGGTTAGTGTAAGAATGTATCATGAAAATATGTATGCTTGCATATTTGATCTGACATTAATGGGCAATAATAGAGTTGTCATTTAACTGTGCATTATTTAGTGGTTCCTAATGAACATGGTCATTTGTCTCTACACCCCTGCAATTCCAAAGACAGATTAATCTAAATATTTAGAACTGTCTTTTCTCTAAAAATGGTGTGTGCTGCCTTTGGCCTTGGTGGGAACAGCCCTTCCGCTCTATGCAGCTTGCATTATGTGAGATTTGCGTCACCACTGTACTCGGTTTACAAAACAGGCTAGGAATCCAATACCACATTTGTCAATGACAGATGTGAAATCTGCATGGCTTTGGAAATCAGATACCCTTCATGTCCTTTTGAAACTCTAAAAGAGCTGCAGAATTTCAAACAATCCAGACGTTTTAGGCAAATCTTGGATTTTCAAGTTCCCCTTTCTGTTTAGCAATTGTTCTCTCTGAATTATGAAGTTGTAATAAGCTTTCTAATACTTAAAAAAATGTAATAAAAAAGAATGAATGTCAATGACCAGCAATTATGTTCTTCTTGTAGGTCCTTGCCAGCTTGAGGACAGTGCGGGGCAACTTTGCCATTTTGACCAATCAGCAGGACCGTGTGCTGAGCAAGTAAGCCCTTTCACAGCCCCAGTAAACTGTGTAATGCCTGGCCAAATGAACTTTAAATAATTTTTTATCTGCACTGACACAAATCTCTACAGGAGGTCCTCTGGAAACAACCCACCATCCATGTGCAAGACAAGCCTACCAGGTTAGAGAATATACTCTCATTGATAAGCAAAATGTGAATCCATCCAAGCAGTTAAAGGTGAAGTGTGCAATTTTTAGGAGGTTAAAATACTCTCCCCTATACAAGCTCAGTATGCAGAGACAACTATACACTGATGAGCCAAAACATTATGACCACTCACAGGTGAAGTGAATAACGTTGGTCATCTCCTAACAAGGCCACATGTCAGTTCTCGTAGTCAACGTGTTGAATGCTGGAGAAATGGGCAGGACTAAAGACCTGAGTGACTTTGACAAGGGGTAAATTGTTATGGCCAGAAGAATGGGTCAGAGCATCTCTGAAACGCAAGGCTCGTGGGGTGCTCCAGGTCAGCAGCGATGAGTACCTACCAACAGTGTTTCGAGGAAGGACAAAACGGTGACAGGGTGTTGGCTGCCCAAGGTTCATCGATGCACAAGGGCAACGAAGGCTATCCCGTCTGGACCGAACCGACAGAAAGCCTACTGTGGCACAAAAAATGTTAATGATGGTTACAGGAGGAATGTGTGCTGTGAATGGGGCTGGATAGCCTCAGAGTGCCCATGATGACCACTGTCCACCGCCGAAAGACTGTTCAGTCAGCATCGTGGTGCTAACTTCCGGTAGTGTGAACGTGACATGTTTGTCTGCCGCTGCTCTCCAGGTTCTTTTGAATGTTTTTAATGCTTTTGTTTTAGTGGCCTTTTGTATGAGTGACCTCTGGAAATCGAGTTTTATACTTCTCTTTTATGGACAATCTTATGGACTAGTGACTTTTTAGTTTGTTTGAAATCTACGCAACACCTCATGTCTGGCTGGATTACTTCAAGGAAATGCACTCACCGATGGTCTTCGCCGGGACTGCTATGTGCAGTCTCAAATAGGCTGCTTGATTCCCTGTCCATCGTTGATGTCCAGTGGGGGTGGAGTGCACTTGTTGGTGGATGCATTGAGGATGTTCTGCCTTCTGTTGCCCATCTTGACCTACTGGAGTTTACTGTTTGTCCTCGCCAGTTTTAGCGGAGAGCTCCTTGCTTGTTTGCATGTCCATGCAACCATTTTCTTCTGATATGGTTTTATTCTACTCATCTCTGTATTTACGGTGTTTGAATTCCTCGGACCACCTGTCAGACGGCGTATACAATTATTGCACTGCACTTGGAATTGCACGTTGCCGGTATGTACATCGAGGGTCGAAATCCCTGCAGATTACCGGTTGGTTCCCCTGACAACCACCACATGCCGACCATCTGGTCTTCATGCTGGTGCCCTCCAACTGGTGAAAGTTATATGAAGTGGGGTGTCAATTTTTGATAATCTCAGCTTGCTGAAACGCACATCTTTTATTTCACCGCAAAACACAAATGTCATCACTATTAAGATGGCCCTCATTAATGCACATTCAATACTGAACAAGTCTTTTATTCTGAATAACTTTTTTATATCACGATCATTGGACATTTTATTCATCACTGAGACCTGTCTAAATCCTGGTGAACAAATGGCCCTGGGGGATCTAACACTGCCAGGATGCCAGGACTTTTTTAATTCCCCACGGAACCAGGATGAGGAGGTGGCTTTGCCACTGTTTTAAAAACTCTTTTAAATGCAGAATGCTGCCTATGGAAATGTATTCCAGTTTTGAGGTCTAATTGTTGAAGACTGACATCTTGGGTCCTGCTTTCTGTGCATTTATTTACAGACCTCCCAGATTTAATAAGGACTTGGTTTCTCGTGGTGACAGACTCCTGATTCTTGGGGATTTTAATATACATGTATGCTAATATACAAGTCACTGGTCCTACTCACAATGTGGGTCATACATTAGATCTGGTCAAATGGCCCAGGCCAAACTGTCCCAGGCCATCAGAGAGGCAAAGCGTGAACACGCCCAGAGAATCCACAGTCACTTCCAGGACAGCGGTGACACGCTGCGCATGTGGCAGGGCTTCCAGGCCATCATCAACTACAGGACAACATCAGTTGCCTGTGACAAAGGTGCCTCCCTTCCAGATGCGCTGAACGACTTCTACGCTAGGTTTGAAGCACAGAACGATGTGGTGGCGAGGAAGACCACCCCTCCTCCCAACAACAAGGTGCTCTGTCTTACCACAGCTGAGGTGAGGAAAACTCTACGTAAGTCAACCCACTGAAGGCTGCTGGACCAGGCAACATTCCTGGCAGAGTGCTCAGAGGATGTGCAGACCAGCTGGCAGATGTTCTTACCAACATCTTCAACATCTCTCTGAGCAGCGCCGGTGTTCCAATGTGCTTCAAGGCCACCACCATCGTCCCCATGCCAAAGAAGTCTTCAGTGTCCCGCCTCAATGACTACCATCCCGTCGCCAGCTGCCCTCCTCACTAGACCCACTGCAGTTTGCGTATCGTCCAAACCGTTCAACAGACGACGCTATTGCCGTCACCCTCCATCTGGCCCTCACCCACCTAGATAAAAAGGACTCATACGTTCGAATGCTGTTCATAGACTTCAGCTCAGCATTCAACACAAAGGATACTGGACTACAGCACTCAACACTGGATACCTCCCTCTGCAACTGGATCCTGGATTTCCTGACTGGGAGACCTCAGTCAGTCCGGATCAGGAACAGCATCTCCACCACCACCACACTGAGCACTGGGTTCATTAAGTTCATCAAGTTCGCCGATGACACGACCGTGGTGGGTCTCATTAGCAAGAACGACGAGTCAGCATACAGAGAGGAGGTGCAGTTGCTAACGGACTGGTGTAGAGTTAACAACCTGTCTCTGAATGTGGACAAAACAAAAGAGATGTTTGTTGACTTTAGGAGAGCACAGAGTGACCGCTCTCTGCTGAACATCGACGGCTCCTCTGTGGAGATTGTCAAGAGCACCAAATTCCTTGGTGTTCACCTGGCTGAGAACCTCACCTGGTCCCTCAACACCAGCTCTATTACCAAGAAAGCCTAGCAGCGTCTGCATCCAGCGTCCAGCATAACTGCCTGGTTTGGGACTTGTACCGTTTCGGACCACAAAGCCCTGCAGAGGATAGTGAGGACAGCTGAGAAGATCATCGGGGTCTCTCTTCCCTCCATCAAAGACATTTACAAAAAACACTGCATCCGCAAAGCAACCAGCATTGTGGATGACCCCTCACACAAACTCTTCACCCTCCTGCTGTCTGGCAAAAGGTAGCGAAGCATTCGGGCCCTCACAACCAGACTGTGTAACAGCTTCTTCCCCCAAGCCATCAGACTCCTCAATACTCAGAGACTGGACTTACACACACACGTATCCTGAGTTGCACTTTAATTATTGTCACTTTATACCTGACTGCTACCTCAATAACTGCTATGTGCATAAAACACTGTCTCATGGTATGTTATGTTTACATTTGATATTTTTAGAAACGGTCATCTTTTTGCACTACTGTGCATTGGTCGTCGCTGCACTGTCTCTCACTGTGCCCATTGTCCTGTTCATTTTTAGTAATTTAATGTACTTTCCCGTACTTTTTGCACACGTTTGCACGTGCACTTTATATAGATATTTTATTTAGTCTGTGTAGTCTCGTGTGGTTCTGTGTTTGTCCTATGTTGTTTTATGTAGCACGTAGTCTCGTTTCACTGTGTACTGTACTAACTGTATATGATTGAATGACAATAAAAACCACTTGACTTGACTGGTGTTGTCATATGGTCTTTCTGTGTCCAACTTAGAGGTCTTCAATAATATTTGAGTCTGTCTCTGCTTGTCCTCTCCCTATTTTTTCTCAGCCCTTACACCACTCCTGGTCCATTCGCAGCCTTTGTGAAATGACATCACCTGCACTCTCAGACAAGAGTGCAGAAAAGCTGAGCACAAGTGGAAACGAGACAAGCTTCAGGTCTCTTATGATATTTTAAAGGAGTGTTGATGTAAAGGAGGCTAAAGCCAAGTTTTTCTCTACATTAATCTCTGATAATGCAAGTTGACCAAAGGTTTTGTTCAAAACAATTGATTCTGTTTTAAGCAAAACTAAATATGCTTTTCTGGACACCACCCAAGGGAAATGTGAAACATTTTTAAAATTCTTTACTTACAGAATTGAGCAATTTAATGGTGCGATTGTACCTTCACAATTCCCTGACTAGCAGATGTAGTCTCCAAATGAAATGTTCCAGTTACAAGCTGGATATTCTTTCTCCAAGTCTTCTTAAAGAAGTTTTCATGACAATCAGTTCCAGTGTGACAGATATAATTAACAGCTCATGCAATTCTACAGTACATCTTTTGTTAAAACAAATTTTTTTTGGATCTGGCAATACACAACAATTACAGACCAATCTCCAAACTGGCTTTTATTTCCAAGATTTTGGAAAGAGTTGTTTATTCGCAGCTCTACTCCTATCTAAATACATTTAACATTTCAGATACATTTCAGTCTGGTTTCAGACACTTGCACAGCACTGAATCTACATTGTTGAAGGTCACTAATGATATTTTACTCTCCATGGATTCAGGTTCACCTGCTGTCTTAGTTGTATTAGATCTCAGTGCCGTGTTCAACACAATTGACCATAATATTCTCCTCAATTGTCTAGAATGTATGGTTGGCATCCAGAGGATGACAGTCTAGGGGTTTTTCTCTAATCTAAAAGAAAGGACATTCTCTGTGAATTTAGGTAATTTTTCATCTGCTTCAGCTCAATTACAGTGTGGTGTACCTCAAGGGTCAATCTTTGGACCCTTGTTATTTTCACTGTATATGCTTCCTCTGAGCTCTATTTTAATAAGTACAGCATATCTTCTCTGTTCCAACACTTCCATCACTGTTATGCTGACGGTTCCCAATAATATTTCCCAGATATATCAGTGACCTTCTACACCTTTACTCCCCAACCAGAGTGCTCAGATCTTCTGATCAATTTCTATTGAAGGATTCTTGTTGCCTCTATAGATCTAATGGTGACCGTGACTTTTCTGTGATAGGTCCTAATCTATGGAATATTCTCCCTTTCAATGTGAGGTCAGCTTCATCATTAGCCATTTTTACATATTCTTTAAAAACATATTTTTATTCTGTGACTATTGAATAGGTTGAAATGGATTAAAACATTATTGTATTTAAATGTTATTAATTATTTTATTGTGTTTTATATTTAACTTTAAATCAATCTGTTTTTACATATTTTGTTTGTTTGATCTGTAAAGCAATTTGGATCAACTTCTGTTGTTTTTAAATGTGCAATAAAGGTTGACTTGACTATAAATAAAGGTTGAAAGCACCTACAGTGGGTACTGGACCTTGGAGCAGTTGAAGAAGGTCGATGGTCCGAGGAGTCTTTTTTCTTATATGATACTCTATAAATCTGAGATGTGAAGTCTCAAAGCATATTTGTTTAACTTTTTGTGTCTTGTCCATTTCCTTTTACATCACATGCACTGTGGGAAGATGACAAGCCGATGAGGGAGCGTGATTTTCTGGGCAATGGTCAACTGGGAAACCCTGGGTCCGGCCATTCATACGAACATTAATTTGACATGTGCCACCTACCAGTACCGCCGCTCCCTATAAGCAGACTACGCAGTCTGCGTAGAGCACCAACTCCATAGGGGGGTACCATCTTACCCTAGGAGGGCAACAGAAAGTCCACCGGCTGTCCTTTCTCGCACGTTATATCTTATTCAAGGACCCGAAAGCAGTTGTGGAACACAGATGATCGCTTCGCGCTCATATCATGCAAACCCCCCCACCCCGTCCACCTGGAACTCTGCTTAGGGCATCAGTTTGGCCAGTGGCGGCCCTGCCACCTACCTAAACATTGTTGCAGACCAGGTACACCCCTTCATGGCAATGGTATTTTCTGATGGCTGTGGCCTCATTCAGCAGGAAAATGCACCCTGCCACACTACACACATTGTATGGGAATGGTTTGAGGAACATGACGAAGAGTTCAAGGTGTTGTCCTGGCCTCTAAATTCCCCAGATCTCTATCTGATTGAGCATCTGTGGGATGTATTGGACCAACAAGTCCGACCCCTCGCAACTTACAGGACTTGAAGGATCTGCTGCTAATGGCTTGGAGCCAGACACCACAGCACACCTTCAGGGGACTTGTAGGGTCCATGCCTCTGCGGGTCAGGGATGTTTTAATGCACATGGAGGACCAACAGCATATTAGACAGGTGGTAATAATGTTTTGGATCATCAGTGTATGTAATCCATTCATAGGTTGATTTTCCTCAAAAAGTATAAATGGCTCTGTGGTGCTTTCAAAACATTGCTTTGTTTGTTGCAGCCAGCCCAACACAGCATCATTGGTTCCTAAGGCAAGAGTTTGGGTTATTGCCCTGCCCTGAGATCTGCTTAACTGACCAATGGCAGACAAAGTGTTTGGGAATTACATACTTCACTTTTAAAAGTTCATTCTGTAGTACAGATTTTGAAGAATAATGGATTGCATTAATCACAGCAGTCTTAATCATGAATATAGTAATTAGCAGGTGTGCTTGCTGCGTTTTGCAGAGGACCCATTTCAGAAGTTGCCGGTGGAGACACTGGACGAGTTGGACTGGTGTCTCGAGCAGCTAGAGACTCTGAAGACACGCCACTCTGTCAGCGAGATGGCATCCAACAAGGTAGACCTTGAATAAATAAATAAATTCATTAGGATTTAATACTGACAGGCTTGAGTCAGAGCCCCTCCCCCAGGTGAAGCCTTCAAGTTTAGCTTTAAAAAAAAAGAAAGAAGCAAAACACAGCAGGATTCCAACAGGGAGACAAAAGGCTGTTATGTTTTAATGGATGTTAAAGGAGGAGATGCTTCAAAATGCTGAATAAACTGCTTTTATGAGAACACAGATAATTTTTTCAATAAATTGACTGCCTGCATGCTAATCTTCAAAATGTTTTCTATTATGTAATCCTCTTGGAGTGAACTATGTGTGGCATTTATAATTAATATACACTGTATATACTGTATGCTTTTTTCCAATGTTACAGGCACAAGTTTGCCATCTCCTCCTATAAAAATAAAAACTTTGATTGTCATCCAGGGACGTTTTATAAAATGTTGCCTTGGCAGAATCAAGTGTTAATAACTATCTAACACAATGCATAAACACCTGCTGATAATACCACCCTAATACTCAACATGCCTTTGTATATTACACATGCAGTTGGCCATGCATCAGATTTCTATTTTGAAGACGAATGGGATGCATGCTTGTTCTGAAGCGCCCCCTCCCCCAAATGTATTGTGTGCTGAAAAATGTGAATGAGAGTGGTGTCATGTATGAATCTGCCCTCCACTACTGCTGGGGATTTCACAGCCTGTGATGTGATTAGCCCACCCACCAAGCAGCCACGTGCACCATTAATACATACTCGCACACTCATGCACACATATGATCACATGATCTCACTAACATCACTAATTGCTACCCATTCAGAGCTCAGCCTGCACCAGCTGGGGTGAATAAAATATAAAATGGGATCGCCCTACAAAAACACTGAGCATGCAAAAACCTTTCCCAATATCCCACCACCCAAGGACTGGCATTAAAACAAAGTGCTGTACTTTCATTGATGTTCACATTGATTTAATACTCTTGGTTCTTGGAATTTACAGTGCCACGTTTTCATATAATATACAGAGGTTCAAATGCTTCTACTTTGCTTTTTTCCATTGCAAATTACATTGTCAGCATAATACAAGTGAAGTCTCACACTTTTAGACCCCACTGTATATTTGACCAACAAGATTAATATAAAACAATCAATTCTGTTGATTCTCAAGATGCCTCACATCTGCTTGTAAACATGCCATTATGTCCCTGCTGTGTGTTAGAGGGAGCATCTTTTTATTTCACTCACTCATTACAATGGAAAACACATCCACACACTTGCACAGCAAGCATTATGCCACTCCTGAATTGTTTCATCTTCAAAGCAAGTGCACATGGTGCAACCCCAGCCCCCTGTATCTACTCCTTCCTGCCCCTGCATGTACTGTGGAGCTGGGAGCCAATCCGATGCTTAACCTTGACCCAGCTTCTAATGCAGACCTCCTCCGATTGGCTGGTCAGTGCATCTATTGTGTGGCACTGCCAGGAGGGAGAGGGGCTGCTGGGAGGAGCCTGTTCTCTGTTTTTACACATGAATCATGCAGAGTAGGAAAGCAGAGTAGGAAAGCAGAGCATGCGGCAGCAATGCAGACTCACTCCAGCCAGCAGCACACACTCTCAGCCCTCCAAAGGTGCTGCCGCTCCATCAGCCCATGGACGCTGGAGCTGCCGGTGCTGGCCTGGTGCTGAGCTCTGCAGTGCCTGGGCTTGTACTGCTGCTGCTGCAACATGCTGTGTGGACTGTTAGATTGCTGTGGAACCGGGAAGCTCAAGTGATCTGGACCAGAGCACTGAACGTGTTTGTGGCATTTGTCGGCTGGAGGGAACTTCTGTTGCAGTGGCAGTTTTGTTCAAGCTGCTCAATGTTCAATGTTTTGTTCAATGCAGTGTATATAAGTAAGTTTGTTTTTGTTTTGTTTTTTTGGGGGGGGTGACCTGATGTTTGTTTGTTTGTTTTTGTTTTTTAATTATAATAGTGCAAACCATTTTCTTTTAATGATAGGGATATGGTGTGGGATATGTATTAGCTGTAAACTATATAAGTCTATGGTATGTCCACATGCATGTGTATGATGCTCCAAGAGTACTACAGTGTGTTTTGCTATCTCAAGTCTTTAATTCTTAAACCTTGCGTATGATTACATAATAACAGATGAAAGGCATTCCTCCTCTCTGGCCCAGCCCCTAATCTTGGATGTCTGTAGTAGCTCTGACTAAAGATCTGCTACCACATTCTGAATGCAGTATGAGCTTAATTCAGATCTGAGCCTGTCTCAGTACTACTTTCTGTTTGTACTCAAGTCATGTGATTTTTTTTTTACCCCTTGACTCTTTTTAATTAAATGTGCTGGTCAATGGTCGCTGTTGTGGGTCTTTTTACAACAAAAATGTATTTAATTCAAAAGATGGACAAAACAGTGAATGCATTTGTCTGGTCATTGTGATCATTGCGAATGATGTATTAATTAAAATATGATACTCTATGAAACTGAGATGTTAAGTCTCAAAGCGTATTTGTATGTCTTTTTGTGTCTTGTCCTAAAGTTCAAAAGAATGCTGAATCGAGAGCTAACACAGCTGTCAGAAACAAGCAAGTCAGGAAATCAAGTCTCAGAGTTCATCTCCAGCACTTTTTTAGGTAAAAATCATAACATACATTTAAATATAAAATATGCATTCTATATCTATATCATCTAAATCATGTACATTACTGAACAAAAGTCTTAGGCACATTCACATTTAACAAAACAGTCTTAAGATGGTTATTTTAAATCTTCAGTTTCAATTCACAGTATCAATAGGAAACTATAAATGTTAGACTCCCAAACATTCCTTTTGCAAATAGGACTTTCAATTTCAGACTTTGTATGAAATTAATTGATAAATTAAAATTATTTATCACATTATTTTTGAAGACATCCTCACTATGCAACATTTTTCACAAGTGCCTAAAACTTTTGCACAGTTCTGTATGTCTTGTGGCCATAAGTATTTGGCACTTAACTAACACTTAAAATTTACAAACACATAGCATTATATCAAATAACTGGGGGTTTGAATTTTTTATTTTTTTTAACTTTTAACCATTTAGTCTCAAAGTGATTTTTAGTGGCTGTACTGTATAAGGTACAGAAGTATTTTCTTCACAAGTTCACACAGGTGACCTGGCAGAGTAACCACAGGTATAGTCCATTACATTAACTCTGGACATATTCCACTAATTTTGACCACCAGAAAGTGTCCAAAATCCTTTTGTCTTAATTTTGTGAAATGAGTTTAAAATCATTTCAAATTGAACAAACTTTTTTGAGAAATGCTTTGCTTGTATTGTGCTCTTATGCTACTGTTCTTTACAATAAATGCCACTAATTTTATTGTTTTGTTTCCTTAACATAATGCCATTGAAATAGAAGTTTGAAACAAGTGTCCAAATACTTTTTGGGTCCACTGTATATCTATATCGCTCTATAATTTATCTCTTCAACATTCTTAATTTTGTGAGTTTGGTGTGTCATTGCACCTTATCATTTGAATCTGTGTTGCAGAGAAGCAGCATGATATGGAGATCATGTCCCCACCTACCAAGGAGAAGGATAAGAAGAAGCGGCCAATGTGTCAGATCAGTGGGGTGAAGAAACCCACACACAGCTCCAGTGTTGCAGCTTCTAGCATCCCGCGCTTTGGTGTCAGCACTGACCAGGAAGATCTGCTAGCCAAGGTGAGCTCTCACACCCAGTAAAACAAATTAAAGCCACCATGGTGAATGGGGACTTTGTCTGGCAGGAATGTAGTCCTGCAGTATTGATAATGAAGACATGAGTGAATAAGTGATTTTAATAGCATCCCACTCCCATTTTCAGGAAATGGAGGAGTTTGACAGATGGGGTGTGGATATTTTCAAGATATCAGAGTATTCTCGCAACCGACCATTAACAGTAGCAATGTACACAATCTTCCAGGTACGTAATGTAGAATGTTTAGAGTGCAAAAGAAAGCTCTTCTCTTCTAATGTCGCGGTCACACCATTAGACTTCTAATTGAAAAAAGAACTTGTAATCCAAGTTTTAATCCCCATCTTGAATTTGTAATCCACAGGAAAGAGACCTGCTGAAATCCTTTAAAATTCCCATCGACACATTCATTACCTACATGATGGCATTGGAGGAGAACTACCACTCCGATGTTGCGTACCATAATAACTTGCATGCAGCTGACGTGGTTCAGTCCACCCATGTCCTTCTGTCCACCCCTGCCCTGGAGGTTTGTTTCAACGAACACCCTTTTCATTGTCTGCTTATTGGTCCCTGAAGCAAGATATTAAATATGTGCAATTCTGTTTTTCTAGGCTGTATTCACTGACCTTGAGATCTTGGCTGCAATGTTTGCCAGTGCAATACATGATGTGGACCACCCTGGAGTGTCCAATCAGTTCCTCATCAACACATGTCAGTGGCCGCAATGGAGCAAAAATAAATTGTCATTGTGCTTGGAACATTGGGTTGTTGACTAAGAATATAATCATTTCTTTAGACTCAGAGTTGGCTCTCATGTACAACGATTCCTCTGTTCTGGAAAACCACCACCTGGCTGTTGGCTTCAAACTACTGCAGGAAGAAAACTGTGACATTTTCCAGAACTTGACCAAGAAACAGAGACAGTCACTACGCAAAATGGTCATTGACATGGTGAGGAAATGGAGACAGTAATGAAAGTGTGTGTGCTGCATTCTTCCATTAAGAGGAAATCTAATGAGGTCCAAGCCTGAGAAATACATCCACGAGTGGTTTTATCTACAGTATTTGTTGTGTGTTTTACTCTTTACAGGTCCTAGCCACAGATATGTCAAAACATATGAACCTGTTAGCAGATCTCAAAACCATGGTAGAGACCAAGAAGGTGACAAGTCTGGGTGTGTTACTGTTGGACAACTATTCTGATCGCATACAGGTTAGTAAACTTTTAACTTCTGTGGGGGGGAAAATGTTTTTTTTTTTTCTAAAGTATAATATGAAACTGTATAACTACACAAAATTAGGTAGATAGAGTATATACAAGTGGATACATTCACATATACTGTATTATACATTGTCTGGCCAAAAAATAAATAAAAAATGAAGTTGCCATTTGGATTCAAATAAGCAGATATTTAAGAGCCTATGATTGGATCATTATTGCAGTGATTAATATGTTTCAGCTGGCAACAAATCTTTTAACCATAACTGATGCAATGTGTAGATTCTCATTTCTTAAACAACCATGTTGGAAGACGTAAGATGTTACTGTGTTTCAGAAGGGGCAAATTTTTGGCCTACATCAAGCTAAGAAAACAACTAAGGAGATTGATGAAATCACTGGAATTGGGTTAATATTTGTCCAATGCGTTATTAAAACCTGGAAGGATAGTGGTGATCCGTCAGCTTCAGGTCTTGAATGATCATGATCAAAGATCACTAAAACACTTGGTGAAGTCAAATTGTGAAAAATCGACACTAGAACTCATGGCTACACGTACAATGTGACGAAACAGCTGTGTGGCCACAATAAAGTCAATTGTTAGTGATACGAAAAAACTATTAAATTTGCTAGGGAGCATAAAGATTGGACTGTGGAGCAATGGAAAAGGCCATGTGGTCTGATGAGTCCAGATTTACCCTATTCAGAAGCGATGGGCGCATCAGGGTAAGAAGGGAAGCGCATGAAGCGATGCACCCGTCATGCATAGTGCCCACCGTACAAGCCTCTGGTGGAAGTGTTATGGTCTGTGGTTGCTTCAATTGGTCAAGTCTAGGCTCAGCAATGTTATGCACGTCATACTCAAAGCTAAAACCGGTCCAACGAAATATTCGAGTTTGTAACTTTTTTTTTTTGCTAGGCAATGTATGTTTTATCAATTTTAGCTTTAAAAATGGATTTTGAATGTCAAATATTTAGGTTCTTCAGAACATGGTGCATTGTGCTGACCTGAGCAACCCAACAAAGCCCCTGGAGCTCTACCGACAGTGGACAGATCGCATCATGGTGGAGTTTTTTACTCAGGGGGACCGAGAGAGAGACAAGGGCATGGAGATCAGCCCCATGTGTGACAAACACAATGCTTCCATTGAGAAATCACAGGCAAGAGGGAAAAATTTGGAGATACCATAAGTAGTCTTTGAAGACATTATTTTTGTCATTATTTCTTTTTAGAGAATGAAGATACTATCACTTATAGTATGGAGATATTTTGTTAGGTAGTAGTTACAATTTTGGTAACAATTTACAATAAGGTTCTATTCGTTAACATTATTTAATGCATTAGGTATCATGAACTAACAATGAACAATATATTTACTACAACATTTATGAATATTTTCATTGTTAGTTCATAGTACATTAACTAATGATAACATCTACAACTTTTGATTTAAAAAAATGTATTAACTATATATTAATAGTAAGCAAGATTACTCAGTGTTGTATAAGAATTGTTAATTGTTAGTTCATGTTAAATAATGTTGTTAACTAATGTTTAAAAATGGAACCTTATTGTGAATTGAATAGTTGTGTTTTTTTTTACAATATGAAGATTTTTGATTAAAATGTATATGAATGTATAAGGAAAAGACTATATTTTAGATACTGAGACTGATCACCATTTCTATTAAGTTATTCACCATTTTTTAAGCATTTGGTTCGGTTTAAAATTGTTTTAGATAGCATGTCACATTGCATGATATGTCAACTTCCCAAAAGTAAACTCATGTCAGATAACCTGAAAAAAAATTCTTAACATCTAAATTAACTGGCTTTATTAAAGGGTTAGTTCACCCAAATTTTTAGAAGAATATTTCAGCTCTGTAGTTCCATACAGTGCAAGTGAATGGTGTCTAGAACTTTGAAGGTCCAAAAAGCACATAAAGGCAACATAAAAGTAATCCAAATCTTCAGAAGCGATATGATAGGTGTGAATATTGAAGTTATTTTTTACTATACATTATCCTCCCTGCCCAGTAGTTGGCAATATCCCTGGAGAATGTGAACTGCCATAAATAAAAGATGAATGTGAAAGTGAAAGTAGAGATTTATACTAAAAAGGACTTCAACATTGAACTGTTTCTCATCCACACCTATTTTATCACCTCTGAAGATACGGATTTAACCGCTGGAGTTATATGGATTACTTACCTTCAAAGTTATGGCCACCATTTAATTGCATTGTATAGATCAGAGCTGAGATATTATTCTAATAATACAGCTGATGAAAGAAAGTCATACACATCTGGGATGGTATGAGGGTGAGAAAATTATGAGAGAATATTTACAAGTTACCACTTTTTTCAGTGTATATTATGTCAGCTCCCTATTTACTGGTCATGTCTCATCCATCAGGTGGGCTTCATTGATTACATAGTGCACCCACTATGGGAGACCTGGGCGGATCTGGTTCATCCTGATGCTCAGGATATTCTTGACACATTGGAGGACAATCGTGAGTGGTACCAGAGCATGATCCCTCACAGTCCTACCGCCACCCCAGAAGAGAAGAGCAGTGTAGCCGGACTGGGAGCAGTGGGCATTGCCTCTGCAGGGGAGAAATTTCAGTTTGAACTCACCTTGGAGGAGGAAGGGGAGTCTGATGTTGAGAGTCCAGAGGATGAAGAGTTTAGTGCCACAGCACAGGATTCCTCCAGGACAGATGCATCTTTAGCTCCCCACACACAGCACTCTAACCTGACTGCTCGGTTCCCTAGCTGCAGGACATTGTCCTTTGAGATGAGCGAGCTACCGGACAGTGAAGATGAAGACAGAGAATTTGACCAAGAAGGGAAAAGTGTGACGTGTCTGAGACTTGGAACATAACACCAGTGCACTTTGTTAGCTTTGCTTTTATTACATTTTTTCACAACTCTTCCTGACCCACCTCCCTGTCCCTCTCCATCCCATTCTTAGCTTCCTAGGACAGAGGCAACGCAGAGCAGGAGAGCAACAGACGGAGGGGTAGGAAAGCTTTTACAGGACATGTTTTTATGCAGTAGTCACCTTGCACTGGAAAGAGCTCTTACTCAGTCAGTAAAAACATCAAGTTTTCTTAGAACATGTTTTTGAAATTCTCAGCCTGGTGACTTCGGGATGCTGTCTGACTATACTGTATAATACAGTCTAAACCGCTTTATAAAACTCCCTGTGTTATGGACTGAGAGGAAATATACTTACTATACGTTTCTTCCTGTGACATCTGAGGTTTAAATTAATGAACGAGGTGGAATTTTGAGAGTTTATTCCTGTTGTCCAAACATATTGATTTATAAACAGGACACTTGTATGTTTTTATGTGAGAAGGATATGTGCACTAAAATGTTTTTAATAGATACACTGTTGACTTAAAGCTGGTCTACATACCTGAACAAAAACGAACTAACCTTAACAGAATAGCTCAGGATACAAATAAATGATTGCTTTCATGTAACAAAGACATTGAGGGTACCTACACAGTGACCGCAGTCTTCCTGTGATTCCTATGAAACCTTTAAACTGAAGTCAAGCCAAGAGGGTGATCTTTTTATTTATTGTAATGTGGCGCCACCTAGTGCTTTATAGTGGAACTACTTCCACATTTATACCATCTGAAAACTGTGGCTCTGTATTATGTAAGATAGCACTTTAGAAACATTGTTGTCATTGCCAAACATCGCTCTATCATTAAGGGCTGGAGAACTTATTAATTCAGTGTGGAGGACTGGAATTCACCATGGTCTGCAGGTTAACCTGAGTGTGTACATGCCCTGTACCATTTGCTGTTTTGTCTATTTAAGACTGGGCTTTGAAACCCACGTAAGCTATCTAGAAAGTGATCAGTGTCCTTAAACCACATGTGTACTTTCTCTCTGTTTCTGTGCTGGTCACACTGAAAATACGAGACACTGGTTTGTATTAACATCTTTTCAAAGGTATGATATCTATAAAAATGAACAGTTTTGTTATAAAACGAGAGCTGTGCCACTGCAAGATGCACAGTTCATGCCTAACTTAGTGTTTAACACATAAAGCCAAAGTTTGTTTCTGTGCCAGACCTTATTTGTTGTTTCATATTTGGCGATTGATCAATGCTCTGCTCTTCCCGGGACAAAGCCAATGACAGTATAAGTGCCAAGCAAGCATAATCCATGCTCTACTGTAATTTCCATTTTGCCACTGGCGAATTTCCATCAATTACATCTACTACTGTCAGTAGCAATTTGATCATTTTGTTCTTTCTTTCTTTCTTTCTTTCTTTCTTTCTTTCTTTCTGCCTTTCTGTCTTCACAAATTCTCTTTTTGTCAAGATGAAACACTTAAGATTGTTCATGATTAATAACAGAGAGTCAAAACTCTCTCTGACTATTGTAAGTCACAGATATTTGTGTGTCCTTTATATCATGGTAGATCTTTATATTTCTCTTAAATATAAATGGATTACAGTAAATGGGGCTTTTAAATACGGCCTTTATTTTTATCTTAATGTCAGTTTGTGCTTGTTAGAGCAAAGTCTTGTGTGTTAAAAGAAATACCAGGTGGCTATGAAAGGTTTTTTACTAATTCACGTGGCACACCTCCGTTTTGGTCTTTTTCTGTGCAGATCTGACTTACCCAACAATATTTTTACCACTACAACGCTGTTACTAATGTTCCTGTGATTGTTTTCCTGTTCCCAATGCCAATAAAGGAAAAATATGCATATACTGGACACTTTTAATGATGATTTCAAAAGCAATGTCTCAATTTATAGGGCAAGATAAAGTTGGAAAATTGTATCTTAAAAGGATATCTCCCGCAAAAATGAAATTTCTCTCATAATTTACTCACCCTCATACCATCCCAGATGTATAAGACTGTCTTCCTTCTGCAGAACTTAAATATTTTTAGAAGAATATTTCGGCTCTGTTGGTCCACACAGTGCAAGTGAATGGTGACCAGACCTTTGAAGCTCCATAAAGTACATAAAAGCAGCATTAAAGTAATCCATATGACTCCAGTAGTTAAATCCATATCTTCAGAAGTGATATGATAGGTGTGGGTGAGAAACAGATCCATATTTAAGTCCTTTTTTACTTTAAATTTCCACTTTCACATTCTGAAGATTTATAGTAAAAAAAAAAATAAAGGATTTAAATATTGATCTGCTTCTCACCCAAAGTGATTGCATTGCTTCAGAAGACATGGATTAAACTACTGGAGTATTGATTACTTGTATGCTCCCTTTATTTGCTTTTTGGAGCATAACATTTTTGGTACCCATTCACTCCAAAAAAAAACATGAGTTGTGGAAAATTTGATATGATCTAGGAGCTTTATACAGCTTTATACTGTGCATGCCATGGAAAAGATGGTAAATTCTATCCCTCGCAGCCTAATTTCCATTCCCTTCAAAAAATAAAAATAAAATATGGCACTACTTCGAGCAAGGTCTTTGGAGTCACATCATTTTTTATTTGGCAATTATTACAAATTGAATATGCTAAACATCACTATCTATCCACTAAAAATATGCTGATGTAAGTGAGAGCGCTTGAGACCAGAAAACCAAACAGGCTTATCCTCCTCCAGGAAAAAGGTGGCCACAACAACCATAGACATATAAATACGTTTATGGCCACAATGTCTAGTTACAGGTCCTCGAATTTGATTGGAGGAGTAGCATGCACTGGGACACTTCACTATTTGTTTCACTCTGTAATAGTGGGGGCTTGTGGGGATAGTTAGTTACTCCAAATAGGCGTGGTTACTCCAAAAGTGGCGGGGTTACTCCAAAATTCAATCATTTAGTCAAGTGATTAGTTAGAAAACAAAAGAGTGGTTCACCACTTGGCAATAAAAGTAAACAAGAAAGGGTCTTCAAAAATCCTGATTCGTTTACAACGAAACACCTCTAGTTCAAATCAGAGCAGTGCTGTGCGAGCTGAGATGTGATGTTTTGACTTCTTTGGGAACTTATGCCGGTGGAGAAGAAATGCACGAACAAACTGATCATTTTTTTATGAATTTATTTAATATTATTTAACTATAAAATCAATATAACACTATTTGTGATTTATATATCCTGAATTTCGTCCAGAAGGCCATTTAAGGTTATCCTACCAATCCATTCAGTGAGGTGACTGAAGGAGCGTGTTCTTGTCTCCTCCATATGTCAGTCATTGTTAGCCACGCCTTCACCCGACTCCAGCCGAGTGACGACAGCACGAACGCAGGTGCACAGGCTGAGAACTGCATCCGAACCACACCAAATAAATCTCCTCTTACGGTAAGATGGGTTTCTTCTGGCAACATCTTATCGTTTCATCTTGCGATTATTTTGAAATGATCATTAGTCGCATGCCAGGAGAGCAATGGTTTTAATTTAAAACAAGAAGAGTAACCTTCATTTGACATAGCTAACTGTGATCACTCATAAACAGGCTGGATAATCCATTACTGTGCATGCAAAAAAATACAAATAAACAAAGCAACTGGCTTTTGACACTCGGCGCACTGTCGCTGGCATTTATGATAATGTGTGTGTTTTAATCGACGCGATACCTTAGAGTCTGACCGAATGGAAATCATCCCGTGTGTTAAGCGGATAGATGCTAACCAGAGCTCTACAGACTTAACCAATATCAGCCATACATTAACCTAGCAATCCCATTCTCACAGCAGACCATTTCGTTTACAACGTTTCGATTATATAAAAAGCGTTTGTTTCAGTGTGAAAATGGTATCACTTCACATATTTAACTGTTTCTTGCTTTAATATTACTTTGAACTCCTCGCAGTATGCTTGATTTAAGCCTATATGTGTCTCTGACATGAGCTACTCAGGTGGACTAAATGGCTTAACTTATGAAAGAATGTATGAAGGCAGGCCATTTAGGTATGAATTAAGTGTCAGAGGCTGCTTTGTCAGTATATGATAAAAGGAAGCCCCGTAGTGTTCCATTCTAAAATAGCGATGAAGGAGTAATTTCCTTGTGTTCAGTTCCTGACAGCCAATTAAGGACAGGGTTTAGTCCACACAAAACCTTTAAAATCCCTGCCCACCCTAACTGCCTTGAGGAATCCAGAAGGATACAGGGATTTTGCAGGTTACACCCTCTATTCAATTTGTATTTGTAATGTAATTCAATGGCTGTTTATTTTTGCACTTTGGCAGAAACAGTCTTTGACACCATTGTACATTTAAATGTGGAATTGTATAGGAATAACCAACCTTGTGGTTGTGTCATTTGTCCTAACTAACTGTCTTTCATATAGAATGTTTGTTTCTGTTTATTAAAAAATACAATTAAAATAAAAAATTCATCCTGGCAGTTATTTGTGACGGGATGTTCCCACATTTCAGTTATGCTTGGAGCTAGAGGATAAGACTGTAAATGTGGTTGTTAATGGTCTCTATGCTCTGTACAATATACTGCTCTTACAATTGTCTGGTTTTGGTCATTGACAACACAAATTTACCATATAGTGTTAAACATCCAGAAACAATGCAATTACATGTGAAGTCAACATGAAAACAAAACTGACCATGTTTACTTTTATTAACCTCCTTAGACCCGAGCGTGACTGCTGTGTGCATTTTCCATTTCCCTTTTTGATTAGTAGCTAGTAGCACCTAAAAGCCTAAACATAAAATTCCTAAAATAATGATGGCAACATGCAGTATGTGGACAGTGGGACAAAGTTGTGAAATTTCAAATGATACCAAGTCAGATTCTGGTCAAAATACACCTTATTTTCATCCTAGCTCGATATAAAGCCTCTAAAAGCAAAAATGTTCAGCTTTTGGATGAACCCATTGATTCTCAATGTGATAATGCACAGTACATATAGGATTTCTAAGGAGAAAATGTGCTACACATTAGTGTACATTAGGTTTAGCAGCGTGCTGTTTCGCGATAAATCACTCATTTTTGAAAAATGGCACATCGAATGAAACTAGAGACTCTAATCTTTTGACTCAAACAGGTTTCAATGTAAAAACTTAATTAGGTTTCTTATCAGATGTAGTTATGTTGGTGTTTCTCCCAAAGACAAACTCCGTTGTGATCAGCACCATGTTGTTTTTGTCATATGAAATCATGCTAGGAAAGTTTAATCCTTTACTGCTAGCACAGAGTTTCCTGAACTGAAACCAGTTGGTTTGAATTAATTGAAATGATCCGTTGCGTATAGCAAAGCCAAAAAATATGTATGCAAGGTCGCACAAGATTAAACGCACTTCTGGAGCCTATGTAAACGTTGTGCACATACCAAACAGGCATTGAACATAATGGAAATGATAAAAAATGCTGTAAATATGTGCTAACTGTCTACACACTCCTGAAGGTGCTTACGAAGTCTTTTAGAAAAAAATGTACACAAAGTTTTATACATAAGGTCTGGTCTTATTTTGCATGTGTCAGTGCATGTTATTGGTAAGAAAATGTTTTTCTTGTTAGCTTGCTCCACCTCTGAAATGGCTCTTACTCTTCAAACCCCTTACATCTAAACATCTAATATTATCGCCTCATTCAATATCCTGTTTTACTCATAAATATGGCATATTACAGAAGTAAAATGGGTTGCAAATGTTGTGTCATGTTGACTTAAACACTTACTAACATGTATGCTTTCTGTAAATAGAAATTCAATTGCAATTCTTATTGTCACTTTCTTTGGACAACTGAGTCTGTTACATTTTTGCAGATGGCCTCAGCCAATGATGCTCGCTATGGACAAAAAGAGTCTGCAGATCAGAATTTTGATTACATGTTCAAGATCCTGATTATTGGTAACAGCAGTGTCGGAAAAACCAGCTTCCTGTTCCGCTATGCTGATGACTCGTTCACACCTGCTTTTGTCAGCACTGTGGGCATAGACTTCAAAGTGAAGACCATCTATAGGAATGACAAGAGGATAAAGCTCCAAATATGGGTGAGGAATTAATCAAAAGATTTCATATCATGTTTTTCTTTCAGCAAGAGTCCTATATTTTGTGTTTGAGCAACATATCATTGATTTTAGTGAATGAGTATTTGAAAAGAGACTTTAAACTGAAGTTTTATTCTTTGGTCCTGTGAAAATGAAATCGAACAAACCCAATGGAATGTTTGAGGAACATCAATCAAGCTGTCAAAATTAATGCATTTAAAAATGAAAAAAAATAAATAAATACATTCTTAATCGCGATTGAATGTATTTACCAAATTTCACGTTAGATTATGGCATTTTATTTAGCTCCGTGTGAGTTCTTAACACTGGTTGTAGTAGGGTGGAACCTTTATGAAGTGCCTGCAAAACAAACCTAGATGGGACTTCACATCCTTTGTAAGTCAGAATTTTTCTACAGAAGCACATCAAATCTACTATCACCTACAAGCCAAACAAACCACTGTGCAGCTTGTTTGAGTATCTGTGGAGGGTCTGTCAGCACTCCACTCAAAGTTCATAAAATAATTTCATATACTCTGTTGCCACAGAGCTTTCAAATCATGAGCTAATGGTTCGGAAAAAGTATCATTACATGGGAAGTGCCAGCACTAAAAGCAGAACAAGATGTTGGTCGTTATCGGAATGGCATACTACTCATACATACTATTTCTGTTATATACTGCCTGGCCAAAAAAAAGTTGCATGCTCTAATATTTCATTGGAGCACATTTAGCATTGATTATGGTGCGCATTCGTCGTGGCGAATGATGGGAGAGTTAAACTAAAGACTTTCAATGAGGTTAACATCAGGATTCTTTGGTGGCCAATTCATATGTGAAAAAAATTTGAGCCTGATGAATCTTGGCATCGTCATCCTGGAATATGCCTGTGCCGTCAGGGAAGAAAAAAATCCATTGATGGGATAACCTGACCTTTCAGTACATTCAGGTAGTCAGCTGACTTCATTTTTCTGCTGCATAACGTTGCTGAGCCTAGACTTGACCAATTGAAGCAACCACAAGACCATAACACTTCCACCAGAGGCTTGTACGGTGGGCACTATGCATGACGGGTACATCGCTTCATGCGCTTCCCTTCATACCCTGATGCGCCCATCATTTCTGAATTGGGTAAATCTGGATTTATCAGACCACATGACCTTTTTCCATTGCTCCACAGTCCAATCTTTATGCTCCTAAGCAAATATAAGTATTTTTTTCCGATTATGCCAAACAAGTGACTTTCTTGTGGCCACAGAAATGTTTAGACCAAATCCTGTAGGTTCTCTTCACATTGTGCGTGTGGAAATGCTCTTACTTTCATTTGTTACACACACCTGGCTCTAGGTGGGGCAACATGGAAAAAGAGGCAATACTCAAGAAATACATTTATTTAGAGGAAAAATATAAATGTTCTCGAAGTATCCAAAATAAAAGTCAAACAAGCCTCCAAAAGTGCTGGAAGCAAGGGAAGAGATCTCTCACTAAAAGGAACTCTTTTATCCTCTTGTCCGTGTGCTGAGCAATCAAGGAAAGGACCCACACCTGCTGCCACTCTGCGAGGGATAAATGAAACACAGAGTAAACAGCAGACAGGCCCATCACACACTATTAAGCATAGCCATGAGTTCTACTGTCGTTGTTTTTTTTTACGATGTAACTTCAAGAGTTTTAGTGATCTCCGATCACGATAATTCAAGATTTTTTCCAACCACGTGTCTTTCCCTAAGCTGACGGTTCACCACTATCCTTCCAGGTTATAATAATGCATTGGACAAATATTAACCCAATTCCAGTGTTTTCTTAGCTTGATGCAATAATTTGCCCCTTCTGAAACACAGTAACATATTTTCCATGACCACTGGATACGTCTTCCGACATGGTTGTTTAAGAAATGAGAATCTACACTATATCAGTTATGGTTAAAAGATTTGTTGCCAGCTGAAACATAATAATGATCCAATCATAGGCTCTTAAATATCTGCTTATTTAAATCCAAATGGCAACTTTTTTTGTGCATTTCTTTCTTTATACTGTGGAAGGTTGTTTTGGAAAATGTTTAGCATTATTGTTACATTTTGTTTTGTTTACCTTCCTACGAAGGAAGTAAATCAATTGTTATAAGAAAAGGAGTATATGAAGAGTCAAATTTCAGCACTTTTAAAATCTGTGATTATTTGTGAGTTAATCAGTACTGACAGTACTAATAATAACATATTTGCTTCTTGCTTCAGAAATAATATTGCTTCTTATTTCTTTCTGTATTTCAGGACACTGCTGGGCAGGAGAGGTACAGGACCATCACCACAGCATACTATCGTGGAGCTATGGGCTTCATTCTTATGTATGACATCACCAATGAGGATTCCTTTAATGCTGTTCAGGACTGGTACGATAGCATTTTTAAAAATAGATTGGTACTAACGTTTGTATGCACCTTATTATAATGACTGAATTGTCACAGTGTAGCCTAGTTTCTATAATGCCAAATGCTCCTTACATTTTATTATGTTATTGATCTTAATTACCCCTCACTGTTTGTAGGTCCACGCAAATTAAGACATATTCGTGGGATAATGCTCAAGTGCTGCTGGTGGGAAATAAGTGTGACATGGAAGATGAGAGGGTTGTTGCTTCAGAAAGAGGAAGACAGTTGTCCGAACAGCTAGGTGAGCATGAGTATTTTACATAGCATGCTTTTACACTTTTGTGTCCTACCATTCATTCTTACAATCCACTAGAGCTGCATGATTATTTCACTCAATATTGGAATCGTGATTATTAATTTCAATCAATTGAATTTACATTAAAATACTTATTTTGTCCAAAATTATGTATCAATATGTCCCCTTTCTTTTGGTCAGAGTGGATTGTGAGGGGGGGTTGCTACACTCTGTGAGCTCTAGAGTAGAGTGTTGAGATCTTTTGAGAATTTGGGTCATCATTTTGGGATTTCCAGATCTCGGTTCTTTACGTATTTAAAGCTCCGCAACCTGCTCTGTATTGTTTTGGGGAGTAGCATACACCCCCCCTAAAGCGGCAGATACTCTGGGAAAGGTAATTACTGCTTTTGGAAAAGGTCATGAGGCATCAGTGCATTACTCCCTGCTAATTCAGTGTCTGGGGACAGAGCTTTAACTTCTTATAAGAGATTATGGGAAAAAGATTTGAACTTAGTATTGGAGGAAGGAGTATGTACTAAGATAAAAAAAATGTCAAGTCTTCATCTAGAAATGCAAGGGTTTGCCTTATGCAATTCAAGATTTTACATCTATTTTATTTGACCCCCTCTAGATTATATAGGCTTGGTCTTAAAGACACCCACCTGCTGGCGATGCCAATCAGAAGTTGGAGACACAACCCATGTCTTTTGGGGGTGTGTTAAGATCCAAGATTTTTGGATAAAGGTTCAGAATTATTTGTGTGACGATTTGGAGGTTTTTAGTAAGTTAAATGTTGATTTGGTGTGTATATGTTGTGTTTTTCTCTGTTGTGTTATTTTCTTTGAAATAAAAAATATTAATTACAAAAAATGAAAAATATTAATTTGTATTGGGAAACTGCATGTCATACAGTATTTTTATATAGGCTGTACATATATAAAAAAAATTAAAAAGCTGAGAACTGTTTCTAAATTACTTATGTTCTGCTTTATATCAGTAAAGCAAGACATTGCCTAAATTGACAACTGCACATTGACCCTCAAATTTCAAAACCCTCATGAAATGATATACAGAAAGAGATTAATGCGACAATACTCGCACCCTTCCACCCTGTTGTAATCAAAAAAAGGAACTTTACACAGTTTTATGCTACTTTTTGAACCTTATACTCACTGGCTATTCTCAAGTTTTCAGGATGTTTTCCTTTAGCCCTTTAATTAATTTGAATATAATAGTGCCTTTTATTAAAATTTGGTCTCTCTTGACTGTCACAGGCTTTGAGTATTTTGAGGCCAGTGCCAAGGACAACATCAATGTGAAGCAGACGTTTGAGCGACTGGTGGACATCATCTGTGAGAGGATGTCCGAGGGCCTGGAGTCTGGCGATCCTTCGGTCACTGGAAACAAACAGTGTCCTCAGCTCACGGAGCAGCCGCAGCGCTCCCACAAGGACTGTGCTTGCTAAGGATTGCTCTTACCACCTTTACCAACATTTCTCTGGAGACTGAACAATGGACCACTCTATAAAGGAAGGCTTTGGTAGGAATCGACCTCATAGAATAGGTTATGTGATGTTGCTCAGAGCCTGTCCTAAGCACATTTTTTTTTGTTTTGTTTGTCTTGTATTAGTATTGCAACCAGTGCTACTTTTATCTCTTACTGATTTGGCAGCATATTTAGAGCAGGCTAAAAGGCTTAAAGGGATAGCTCACCCAAATATTTGAATTCTCTCATTATTTACTCACCCTCATGCCATCCCAGATATGTATGACTTTCTTCTGCTGAACACAAGTGAAGGTTTTTAGAAGAATATCTCAACTCTGTACTGGGTCCATACAAGTCAACAATGTCCAAAACTTTTAAGCTGCCTTTGTGTTTTTTGAGATTCATAGTAATCCATAAGACTCCAGGTGTGGGTGAGAAACCAATTAATATTTAAGTTATTTTTTATTATAAATGATCCTCCCTGCCCAATAGGATTGAGCACGAAGAATGTGAATCACCAAAAACAAAAGAAAGCGCTTAGGAGAGCTGTTTGAATGTGGAGATTTACAGTAAAAAAGACTTGAATATCGATACACCCACAACTATCATATTATTCCTGATGACACAGATTTAACCACTGGAGTTTTAAGGATTCATTTTATGCTGTCTTTATGTGCTTTCTGGAGCTTCAAAGTTTTGGACTCTGTTGACTTGCATTGAGTGGACCAACTGAAATATTCTTCTAAAAATCTTCATTTGTGAGTTGAGCCGGAAAAAAAAAGTCATACACAAATTGGCTGGCATTAGTGTGAGTAAATGGTGAGAGAATTTTCATTTTGGGGTGAACTATCCCTTTAAATGCCATAATTGGACAGAAGTATATTTTGGATAATGCATGAATATTGGGTAATTTACTTGTTATTGTTGCACTGTATCTTCTAAAATAATCTCTAAAAGTTGTTAAACATTCAGAAGCATTTTGTATGTAGATTTTGAGTTTGATAGAGACCAAATTTACACGAACATCCTCATTGCCAAGAGATATTTTATTCTTGTCTAAATCAATATATAAATGCTATCATCATAAATCGTCTCTCTTATTGGTGTTCAAGGATAGAAATCTTAAGTCTGAAATTCAAAAGTAAAAACTGATTGCAGAATAATAAATATTTTCCCTTTTACTTTCAATCAACAGCAGGTGTATTTTGTAAAACATATGAGATAAGGAAAGTAAAAGTATATGTTATATGTGGTAAAAGATGTAATTAAGAAGAATTTATATATGTGTGGTTAATTGCTTATCGTTTTTGAAATATGAAGGAATTTATGAAATTAAGTGGTATTTCAGGATTTCAGTGCTACTTGATTGATGCTTTGTCTGCTGTTACTCTACTGGTGGACTCAAACTCCTCTGATTTTACTGTTAAGAAAATGTGCGAAATGTGTGCTTGTCTGTGTGCATGTTCGTATGTCATTCTAGTATCGTTTTTTTTGTTTTTGTTTTACAAGGATAGATGATGATTGCTGTTATTCTCCAGGTTGAAAACATAATCAAAGCTTTAATGAAGAGAAACTTGATCAAAGAGTAGCAGCAGGGGGTTTGGGAAAGATTTTAATTAACAAAGACTGATATTAAAATTGTAATATTAAAACAAATTCATTGTTATTCTTATTTTTTTATTTAGGTGCTCATTTTGGTTTAGGAAAGCTTTTACACTACAAATACTAAAGGCTGGATATGCACCACTGGTGGATCACTTGTATCCATTCAATTAAATCACTAGAGTATTGAATCGAGTTAGTGCACACAATAATATTACTGTATGTTAATGCTTTATTTATTACTTATTTATTTACATGCATTTTTTAATCGGTGTATTGTGTTTTGTATTAAAGCAATTGAGGACCGTTTTTGAGTGTCAACTACTGCAGTACTTCAACCTTAGGTGATTCTTGTAGAATAAGTCAGGACCCCTTAAATGTGTCACTTTTTTTAACCAGTAACGCAAAGGGGGACAAATTTGAATTGTCTGTAGAAATAGCACGTACTAGATTCCCTTATGCAATTCAGAAACTTTGCTATACCAAATAGTCACTGGATATGCAGGGACACTTTGTGTTTTGCAGATGTATAATTGATGAGTTCATGAAATGTATACCTTTAATCTACAGCCTGTTTACAATCCATCTTAAACATATAACAGCAAACTCATTGGAATATACTTTTTATACAGAGAAATCAACATGTTAGTGAGCTTTATCTATAGAGAAGTCACTGTTCAAATTTGAAGCCATAAAACTAAGCTTGGTTTTAAGAGTCTTTTTGTAGTGGGTCTGGCAGTCTGGCGAGTTGTTAATTAGTTTTTTGGTACACACTGGAGTGTGTACAATCAAATTTCCACACATTGCCCTTTGACATTGTCCCATCTCTCACGAAAACAAAAATGATGAATATGTTTTAAGTAATATACATGTAATGCTTTTTAACACCCTGAAATAGAATGGTTAGACTAAACCACTGTATTAGCAACTGACTGTAATCTATAAACAGGACACTCAATGTTATGAGTTTTATTCAGAAATGGCCACATGCCATGGACTAATTAAAAGCTTTGTTTGAAATATCTTGTGTTGTTCGATTATTTAATATTTGGATTTGCCTCTCATTGGGATAAGGCTTCTATTGCTCTATGAAGCAACTAAGAATACCCTAATAAAGACTCTGTGTCTTCAGACTATTTACTGATGAATGACAAGTGCACAGATGCTTAATAAAGGGTGTCTGGGGAAATTAGATCAACCACAGTTAAAATGAAGAAATTGCTTACTTTCAAAGCATTGTCTCACAATCAAAACTTTTTCTCATGTAGATCAAAGAGCCATTCAGATTTAATGGATGGACGTTTTACAGTCGAGAGCAGCCTGTTATAACGCAGTTATAAATATATTACAAGTGAGGATTTTATAGGAATGACTGCATTTGTGCCTTGTGTTCAGATGTTTATGGATAATACAGCTGATGGAGAGGCTGATGTCTATTTTGTTTGTCATGAACAGACAATGGTGTCCTCCCTAGTGTACTACATACCGGGTGAGTTTTGGCCTTATCATGACTTCGCCTGTGTATTCTCTTTCACCACAACATTTTCTTTGGATCTTTTGCTCTGCAACACAAATTTCTTGGGGACTGTATGTCTTCAAACTGTACGGATGGGGTTTCTTCTGTTGCCGAGCATGGATTTGATCAAGAACATGAGGCACATTGGAACAAGAACAGTTGTACACCCTTAATCCAACAGGAGAGCTTTGTTACAGACAGGAGCTGAATGAACAAATAAGAGGAGTAATTCATCTGCAGCCTAGAGACACCTTTCTGAACTTTAATGAGTTAAGTGAAAGTTTCACATGCCAGTGGCTGGAGAAGTCCAGGTGGTCCACAGTCTTGTAAGAAGACCTACTGCACAATGAGGTTAGCTCATCTCATATCTGACAGCTGAACATGTTGATGGGTCGATGAAATCTAAATATATTTGCTTATGGGAGGATTGTTTCTGTGCAAAGAATCCAGTTAAAGCCAAGTAAAAACTGATCAATCACATACAGGTGAAAAGACTTTTCAGTGTTCCTATGGATGTGGAAAGGAGTTTACCTGGACAGAAAACACTTCATGATCATCATAATATCGAGCACAAAATTTTTTTCTTTACAAAAATTACAAATATTATATATACATATATATATATAGATAGATAGATAGATAGATATATATATCAGGGCTGTTGATTTAACACATTAATTCAGTGCGATTAATCTGATTAAAAATAACGCATTAAAAAAATTAATGCCATTAATCGCAATGCCCCTGGAATGTAATATGGAAGATTCCTGAGAAATGCAAGCTTGTAGTACCACCTGTTTACTCCAGAGGGCAGTAAGTGAAATTTCAGCTGCGTGGTAATGCGCAGATTATACAGTGATGAAAAACACCCTTGAGCAGCAGAACAACACAAACTTGCTCAAAACACTTGATGGAGCGCAAATCTGAATAAGGGATATCAAGATGCATTCTAAGTATTAAACTATATTTAACTTGACACAGTGTCCTAAAAAATTTATATTTATGATGCAACGCATCCAAGACGCTACACAAGCATGTCTAGCGCAGGTGTAAATTGACGGGTCCTTAAACAAGTCCTCATAATAAATCTCCAACTGATTGACAAATTCACTTGTGTAATGGATTGTTGTGAACTGTGTGCCAATGATTGATTTATGATCAATAATATGGTAGTAAACAATACATTGTATTCTAAAGCCACTTTTTGTATTGTCTTATTAATGATTAACTTATTGACTCTTCTGCCACAAGAATGTAATGCATTTTAATTATCTGAATATTTTTTTATTTTATATATATAATTTTTAAATATTTAAAGATAACTATGTATCATTATTTCATCATTATATATTGAATTATATTTATACGAGGGGCTTTCTCGGCAAATATTTGTATATGCGATTTAATTGCGATTAATTAATTGGACACCATGTAATTAATCGATTGACAGCCCTAATATATATATATATATATCCATCCATCCATCCATCATCAACCGCTTATCCTGTGTACAGGGTCGCGGGGGGCTGGAGCCTATCCCAGCTAACATTGGGCAAAAGGCGGGGTACACCCTGGACAGGTCGCCAGTTCATCGCAGGGCCACACATAGACAGACACACACTCACACTCACATCCACACCTAGGGCAATTTTTTGGAGACACCAATTAACCTAGCCTTGCATGTCTTTGGATGGTGGGAGGAAGCCGGAGCACCCGGAGAGAACCCACGCAGACACGGGGAGAACATGCAAACTCCACACAGAAAGGCCGGGGCTAATATATATATATATATATATATATATATATATATATATATATATATATATATGTGTGTGTGTGTGTGTGTGTGTGTGTGTGTGTGTGTGTGTGTCGATTCTTTTGAAAATGTATATTCTTTTGCGTACATGCATTTTATATAAATTTATTTTTAACAGATCTTTGTGTTACAGGTGAATAACCTTTCAGAAATCCTTTTAAATCTTGTGAGAGATGATTTGCGATCAGCAGTGATACAGACGTTCGTGTTTTTACACCTGGCAAACAATATATTTGCATAGGCTGCAATAAAATCATACACTCACGCAAGCTCCCTCAAAAAACACTCAAAGGTAAATTATAATTTAAACACAAAATTATATTCAGACGTTCTACTTGTTCCTTATGTGACGGCCCACTCCAATTACATTTGATATTTATAGTGTTTTAGTTTTTGCTTTCTGCTTAAATTAATAGTTTTTCATCTTCTGTGCCTTTATTGTCTTCTTTGCTTCATCTTCTATCTATCTTCATCTTTTTGTCACTCAATGTTTGTGAATGTCACAACAAATGAGAAGAGACCAAACAACCAGAGCTGTTCAAATGTAAAGTTTGATGTTAATGTGCCTCAGTGAAGGACCACTTTGGAATAAACTGTGTGTTCTCTTCACTCAGACAGAATAAATCCTTCATGCATTGATCGGATGTCTCCAAGCAGTAATTGTGTTTATTAGAACAGTCTGACCGCCACTAATCTGAGCTAATCTCTTTGTGTGTACAACTTTTGCCTGTAAAAGATTGTCTGCCAATAGAGCCATTCTGCAGCTGTAGAAAGTTAAAATGTAATTTAAATCAAATCCAATTTGAATTTAAATTTGAATTCTTATCCTTCTGGGTAAATAACACAGTTCAGAACTCTGTGATTTTTTTCTTTGAGGAATTACTTTGGCATAGCCCATATGTTTACTAACCAACTTGCTTTTTTGTTATGGTATGAATTTTGTAGCAAATGTTAAAATGTTCTTGGCTGTTTCTTTGTTGCCTATTTCATAATAACACAACTTGGATGGGTGTGTAGACAGGTGACTATTAGTAGAGCTACTGTACATAGTCATCCAGAGCCCATAAAGGCCCTATGGGTCATGCAAGTTATTTTTAAATCAGTTAACAAAGGATGCTTATGTGCATCTGCCATTGAAAGAACTTCATGCTACACTATAAATAATGTTTTTCCAGAGTGTTCCCCAGTGTTTGCACATCTGAAGGTTTTCCCACTGGACCAAACTATCAAGCTTATACCTGTCAATCAATGTGGAGCTGTCAGTCAATAACGGCATTTCTCATTTCCAGCCATAATTATCATTATTAATAACATGCTCAAATCATAGTCTGTATCATCAGTGCAGAAGTTGGTGTATTCCTAAAATGTTTCGCTGTCCTTTTCTGCATATCGCGGCGCTGTTTTATGGTCCATTCTGCATAACGCGGCAGCTCCTTTAAGCTAATTGTGGCCCATTCGGCACGTTTCGCGACCGTCCCACCTGCCCGCTCATTTCTCCCAATGGCCAGTTTTCCACTGATCGGCTTCAAAGTGCATTGGCTCACCGGGAAAATGCCTGGTAAGCCAGATTACCAGTCCATCCCTGCCCACACCTATTATATCACTTCTGAAGATATGGATTTAACTACTGGAATCTTATGGATTATGTGCTTTTTGGAGCAACAAAATGTTGGCACCCATTCACTTACATTGTACAAACCAACAGAGCTGAAAAATTTCTTCTACAAATCTTAATTTGTGTTCTGCAGAAGAAAGGAAGTCATACATATCTGGGATGGCGTGAGGGTGAGTAAATTATGAGAGAATGTTCATTTTTGGATGAACAGTCATAATTTAATATTCTGTCATCATTTCCCAACCCTCAAGTTGTTCCAAACCCATGTGACCTTCTGTATTCAGTGGAACTTAAAACATGTTAGACAGAATGACAGTCCATTCTCACTCCATTCACTTTCAAAACTTAGAGGAGAAACAAAATTGAAAGTAAATGGTGACTCGGGCAAACATTCTGTCTAATATCTCCTTATTGTGTTGCATGGAAGAAAGAAAGTCATACGAGTTTGGAACAACATGATGGTAAATGATGTCAGAATTTCCATTAATAATAATAATAATAATAATTCTGTAATACATGTTAAATGTATATTAACATCTGTTATGTAATTTGTGAATGAAACGAGTTACTCACTACTCGAATACTCTTTTAATTGGATACTTTCTTACTCTTACTCAAGTAATTATTTATGTTAGTACTTTTACTTCCACTTGAGTATTTTTTTAAGTAATTGTACTTTTATTTGAGTACAGTTTTTGGCTACTCTACCCACCTCTGCGTCTAACTATTAAGAATCCTCCAAAAATTGGACACTGGTGAAACATCTATAATATAATGAAGGTTTTGCAATTTATTTGTTGCTTGTAAAACAATTTTTTTCAGAATACATGGGAATACAATACTATTTTTAAATGGCCATCAGTAGAGAAATATGTTTATGCTTTTTGTCTGTTTAAGGGGCCATTCACCCCCAGAAACATTTACAATCATCTGCACTATTTTTAATTGTTTTCTTTGTAAACATTCGCTAGATAGACGCTATATTATAGCTCCACAGAGACACATTGTTTCGAGAAAGTTAACCTATGAATGGCTTACTTAGGCTATGTCCACACTAGTATATTTTTGTTTGAAAACGCATATTTTCTCTACATTTTGTATTCCATCCACACTGAGAGTGCCTTTTTGACAGTGAAAACTGAGCATTTAGAAAATGCTCTCCCAAGTGGATACATTTGAAAACGATGTCTTCACATTGTAGTGTAGACAGGAAAAAAGGATATCTGAAAATGATGTATTTGTTGTCATATGATGCAGTCATTGATCCATTCAGAACAATCAAGATGGCGGACCATGATGTAGCAGCGTTGTTGTGTCTATTATTCACATTGATAGTGTTGTTAAAGATAAATGTTACTATGTACAACCTTCACAATGCATTCCTTCAAAGGCGATGGGAAGTTTCCTCAGAACTGTTTTCCGACAATGGAACACAAGGACAATTGCGTTTCAATCCAGATATGGAATGGTAATTTTTCACATGTGCAGTAAGATGATTTAAGTGTTTTTTATATGTTTCAGTTTGGACAAGCAACTTTTGCTTGAAAACAGCAGTGTGGACAGAGAGCATTTCGAAAACGCAGTTTTCAGATGTATCCGGATTAATGTAGATGTAGCCTTAGAGTTGTTGCTGCATATTAATCTGAGATTGTAGAAAGTATTTTAACACTGAAAAAGTTTTAAGCATGTTTTGTTTATAGGAAAATCTGAATGTTAGACTGTCATTGGTTATATCTTATTTCTATTAATAATGTAGGCTACCATATGAAGACAGTAACAATCTTTAAATAAAAAACCTTGAAAACATATGATAATAAAGTTTTATTCCTCTCACATGCTGTAAAGAGCATTACAACATTACGTCAGCCTGCTGTCAAAGATGCTTCTTTGTGATGGTAGACCTGACAGCATGATAATGATCAAACGATATAATTAACCTGTGCAGAAGTAATTGAAACACTGTTTTAAGCCTCAGGCCCTCTCCTCCATATGTACACACGTTTTAGACATCCATTAGTGAGCTTGATTTGGTTACTGTGTTAGTATCATGCAAGGCTGCTGCACTTTCCTTATAGTGACTAATTTGTCTACGTGACAAAGAGGACTGGCCTGGACTGAGCAGGTGGATTCTTCATTTCTGAGTGCAGGCCTAGATCAGAACCTCAGACGCATATAATATTTCTTGTAATACGTTACACTTCCCTGAATCTGCTCAACCATATATTAACAGTGAACTTACTCATTTTACCTAATTAAACATTTTAGCTACACAAATAAATGAACTGTTCCTTTTTTGAAAATATATTTAAAATCATGTACTCTCACTTGAACCCTTTAATCAGCATTACTCAAGCATAGTCTGTGTTTGATGAATTGTAAGGTAGGCTATTCCAAATTAACTAATTTTGTCAAGTGAAGTGAACTTCAACAGATATCCCCATGCTCAGTGAGTAGGGACCCTGTGGATTGAAATGCACCTATTGTCTCAGTAAGTCCCCTATTATTGGATACATATGCTCAGAGAATAAATTAATCATGGCAGACTGTGAATATTTTTGTAGTTTTTTTTAAATGGCATACATTGGTAACCAAGAACTATTATTGGTGCATGATGCTGCATCCATGGCACCAGGTGTCAGCAGAAGCCTAAGGTGACTGCCATGTCAGCCAATGCAACATAAGCAAAACATAGTGCACCTTTAATGTTAGAAATATGACTCAAAATAACTACATAAATAACCAAAACAAATCAATTATTTGCAGCTCTTCTAGATTGAACCCATGGTCACTTCTTAAATGATGCATTTGGTTCAAGTGCAAGTTTCTTTTTTACAGCAGAACTGGTCTAGGTCAACATTAAATAAATATAACAACAAACAAGATGTTGTAACTCTCTAGAGTAAAACATTGGTCAATTCATTGTGCTTCCATTCCAAGTCCCCCAAACAATTCTGGATGTCTGACCCTTGGGCTTTGGGGCTTTTTTATTTTCTTGGATTCAGAATAATTAACAATGACAGGGCTTTGTGAGACTTAAGACAAAATATGTTCTTGTTCTAAAATAAACTTTGCTGGGGATTCCATTCTTTGAGTTTTGACACAGACATTAAAGATGGTTTAAAAAGAAATGTGAAATCTTCAACCTTATAACTGACCACTGTATTACAAAAAAATTACCTTTAATTCTCACTGCTCTTTATAGGCTAATGAAGATGAAGTATGTTTCTTCCCTGATGGTTTTCTTCAAAGCTACAAACACAAATTGGTTGGTAGAAATACATTCAAAATGAAAGTAGAATGTTATACAAAGAGTCCTCATTGAAGAAAACCCAGTTAGCTCAGTCCCTCTCATTTGCTTTTCAAAGTGCTCTTTGAGGTCTGTACATGACATCTGTCTTTTAACCAGCACACCTTTCTGATTCAGTTTAGTGCAAATGCATAGCAAAGTCTGGCAAGTAGCATGAAAAAGAAAGGAGCTTTGATTGTGGCCCTGCTATGCTTATTTACATTTACACATTTGGCAGATTTTTTGTTATACATTTTCTCAGTATATGTGTTCTGAGGGAATTTAGACATGATCTTAGTGTTACTAGCACTATGTTATATCAGTTCAGCTACAAGAACAGTTTTTCAGTTCTTCAGATATACCCATAGTAGAGAAAATGACACATCTTATTAACCTCAGTTGTTTCTACAATATACAAATGAGATTAGATGCAGAGGAAATAATCTTCTGCATCTCAGTTTTTTGACCTGAGAAAAATACCCTCACATCTCGTCTCAGCATTTCAGACTGTCTCAAACTGTGCTCAGATTTGCTAGAATGCCAAAGAGTACAGATTTCAACTCAAATACATCTCTATACATTTACTGTGTATCAACAATTGTCGCATTTGTGTCTGTTTATTTTTAATAAGCAGTGTTGGGTGTAATCCAATTACAAATCATTAACTGTAATCAAATGCATTTTAGTAAAAAGTAGTGTAATGCATTACATTTTAAATAATTATAATCAGATTACAGTTACTGAAATTTAATTAAAGTGATTACTTTTAAGTACAGTACTTAAGTTACACATATTTCTAAAATAATATTATGTATAATGCCTAAAAATATGAATTCATATATTCATTCACTACCGGTCAAAAGTTTTGAAACATTTGACTAAAATTTTTCTCATGATCTTAAAAATCTTTTGATATGAAGGCGAATGCTTAAATGTTTGAAATTAGTTGTGTAGACAAAAATATAATTGTGCCACCATTTTAATTTATTTCATTATAAAACTAAAATGTAATTTAAAAAAATTTAAATTGATGACTTGGACCAAATAATAAAGAAAAGCAGTCAATAAGTGCCCAACATACAGCAGATAGGGACTCCTTCAATACTGTTTAAAAAGTATCCCATGGTGATACATCAATAAGTTGGTTGAGAAAATTTCAAGAGTATTTGTCTGCAAACTCTAGGCGAAGGGCGACTCTTTTGAAGGTGCTAAAATATAACACAGTTTTGATTTATTTTGGATTTTGTTCAGTTACAACGTAATTCCATAGTTCCATTTATGTTATTCCATAGTTTTGATGACTTTACTCTTATTCTAAAATGTAAAAAAAATATATAATAAAGAATGAGTGTGTTTCAAAACTTTTGACCTGTAGTGTATGTATGTCTGTTTATGTCTCACTGTTTGTGTGTAACAGCTAAAGGGTTTGCAACACTGAACATGAGGAAATGTACGCATTATTTTGAATTTGTTGAGCAGAAAAACAAAAACCTTTCTATGAAAGGTGTCTATGTTTTAGAAAGTAACTTAAAAGTAACTAGTAATGTGATTGCTTTATATGAAGTACTCTGATTACAATGTTAGATACATAATGAGTAATGTGTAGTAGATAATTTATTTTAAGCAATTTAACCAACACTAGATATTTTAGAAAAAACCTCTGATACTTACAGTAAATGTTTTTCCTGAGCTATAAAAAATATTTTGGCAAAAAATTTTGTCTTGTTGCAAATATCATCATAATGACTCAAACAACTAATATAATGTATCTTGTTAGCATTTCATGGATAAAATGAAAATAAATTATTTTCATTCTTGTATTCTTGTTATACTCTCTTATTATAAGTTATTCTTGTAATGCTGTCTCATGTCCTCATTGAGAAAGGGAGAGTGAGTGATTGGGGAAGATAAGAGTATTCTGGGCATCACTGACTGTGAGAAGAGAGCTCTGCTCTTCATCAGAATTCCTCAGTAGGTGTCGAGTTTATGCCTGATAGTGAAGAGCATTCAACCATATCAAACTCTTGTACTCATTAATACAAAGGTTGCAGGCTGCTTGAGGGGAATGCTTGAGAACTTTAGCAGTAGCTGTATATAGCAGTTAGCCAAAATAATAACGAGATAATACAGCAGCCGGCCAAGTACTGCATAAGACCAGGGGTGAGGAACCTTTTTCCTATCAAGGGCCATTAGAGTGTTTCCCAACCACTGTACCGCGGCACAATAGTGTGCCGAGAAAGATTGTCATGTGTGCCTTGGAAAATTATCAAATTAAATAAATAAATGCATTAAAAAATATATATAATTTCAGGGATCCACACTCCTCACTTTTCGGAGATATTCGCTGTTTTGAAACCATAATCGGTCACTTTTGTGATTGTGAAGAGCGATTATTAATGTGCAAAAGTGACTGATATTTATAGGCGTGACTCGCGTCAGCGCTGCAGAATACATTGAAGTCTATGAAGTGATGTCACTTCATACACCAAAGTGTTTGTCACACCCACATTTTTGCTTCAAGAAATATATATATATATATATATATATATATATATATATATATATATATATATATTTTAAAACTGTCCAAATTTGTGAAGAGACATTGAATGTCTCATCATTTCTTTTAATTAAATATGACCTTATCGTTTACGAATACCACAGTTATTGAACTAATTTAAATTCACCAAGAAAATGCTTATTACTTTCTGCTATCAAAGCAACTGCAAGTTTTTTTTCTCTCTTCCAAATACATGTTTTTAATGTTTATTGTGCACACCTCCCGCTTTTTTATGTGGCAAACTCGTAAAATCCCCCCTCTGTGACACCTTCTGCAACTCTTGTCATGTAGAGGGCAATGCAGCGCTTGACAATGACAAAAGGACATTATTGAAACTCAAAATGTCTATTATTGTGGTCTTTACTGATAAAAGTCATGCTCAGCAGTTTATATAGGCTACTGTAGGACAATTATACTGTAGATCTGCTTTGTGTTTATAATTCTTCTACTGACGTCATATAAAGAAGACGGTATGGATGTTATTGAAACTCACTATTATTAGACTATTGTTGTTGTCTTTTTGGATGAAAAATAACTGCTCTGACTGTAGGAAGACTATAGATCTGCTTTGATCTTTTAATGCTTAAACACTATAAAGTCTCTTGGTAGATTTCGGTCATGAATTACTCAAAATAATGGTGAGGTGGTGGTGTAGTGGCTAGAGCACAGGGCTGCTAATCAGAAGGTCGCTGGTTTGAACCCCACGGCCACCACCATTGTGTCCTTGAGCAAGGCACTTAACTCCAGGTTGCTCCGGGGGGATTGTCCCTGTAATAAGTGCACTTTAAGTTGCTTTGGATAAAAAGTGTCTGCCAAATGCATAAATGTAAATGTAAAATGATTCACTGACTCACTCATAGCACATAAGACGCTCATTTGTTGCCACCTAGTGACATTTCCTGAAGGGGCCACTGAACTAATCAGTTAATAAAATTGAACTAAGCAAGCCTCACCAAAATACTCTTTATTTTGCAGCTAATTCTGCACAATTGTAAACTTGAATAAACTTGAATCAGTAAAGTAGCTGGAATTGGTGCTTTTAGCTTATTCTTTTAAAAAAATATCCCCAGAAAACATTTTCGTGGACGAGTGATTGTCTTAACTTTTTCGCCCCTCATGAGTTTGCATCCTTGTAATTTGTTGTGGCATTGCAAGAACAAATCTACAAATTAGAAAAGAAGCAAATCTGTTGTTTTCATTACCCATTTAGCGCTCTTGCCACCTGTGACCACCTGTGACCTCACACAGCGTAGCCTACTTATGTGACTTGGTGACAGAAAACATGGACAAGTTCTTGAAAAGGAAAAATATTGACGATGGTTAGCCTCTGTGAGATAGTGGTGTGCCGTATAATTCTTTTGTCATAAAAAGTGTGCTGTGGTAGAAAAAAGGTTGGGAAACACTGCATTAGGGTATTTACAATTTATTTACGGGCCATACAATTGCTTGCAATTCCTTATTGTGGGTTAAAAGTAACGTACAGGTGCATTGTGTCCTTAACACCAAGAAAAAAAATTTAAGAGGACTTTCCATTATACAATATTTTCAGTTATTATTACAGCTGCAAGCAGTCATCACGGGGCCAAGGACCTGTGTGGCAAACACTGCACAACCCAAAGATCTCACAGCACAAGCACAGATCATGTCACCCCAGTACAGATTTGAACCCACAATTTTCCATTCTAGAGTTCAGTGTGCTATCCACTACAATACACAGATTTACCAGTCAACAAAGGGACATACCAAACTCAGTTGAATTACTGCCAAGCACTTTTCAATAAAGGGGAAAATAAGAATTTGGTTGGGGAAAAGCCAATTCAAAAGGGTGGATTGCTGATATGGCTGATATCAAATACATCAGAAAGAAAGAACAAACAGGTCATGAGGCATTTAGCAATTACTCAAAGTTTTTCCAGTCCTCCCAAGCTATGATCATATAGCCTGAAGACAGAAACCCCAAATCCAAGCTATCATAGCATGATTACCATGCTAAATAGATATTTTTTTGAACTACATGTGATGCTGTCCCCAAACTTCTCAATCCTTTCAAAAGATATCACTACTATATATAAGAAAAACAACATTAAGATAAAGATGAACCAAAAGTGTACCTTGAAACAGAAATTATCTGTGATAAGCCCTGCAAATATTCAGTAAACAATACAAAGATCTCCAGTACAATATAATATCAACTCTAACACTGGTCCACCAGGGAATCAAACCCACAAACTTTCAAATTAGTCAAAATCGGTGCTTTAACACACTGATCCACTCAGTTGCCATGCCTTTTGAGTGACAAAGAGCCTTCCTGAGGTTGGAGTCAGCACACAAATCTGGGTTATATTTTGAACTATAGGTGGCACAATCTCCAAACTGCTCAATGATGTCGATGATGCATACCAACTTCCTCTGAAAACCAACAATGTATTTAAAAGATATATCAATATGGTGAAGAGGCAGTATGGTTGAGATGGGGAAAAACTGGTACAGTTGAAATCCATATGATCCAAAAAATCCACAGACACCAACCTCATCACTTTAGGACATATGGTTCAAAAGTTACGGAATTATTTTTATTTTTTTCCATTTTTTTACTTGTAGGATTGCTGTCTCAATCTATGCACGCACCCTCATGCATTTTCACTGCATGAATTGTCATGGTGGGGATTCAAACCCACAAATTTTGAAACTATAAACCTGTGCTTTAACACATAGAGCCACTCAGTTGCCTTGTCAGATTGATGGCAAATGGACATACCAATATTAGAGTCAGCACACAAGTGTGGATTTTCCTTTGAACTATAGTTGGTGCTGTCTCAATACTGCTCAGGTATCCTCAGTACATGATGTTTATGATGCATAAAACATTTTCTTTTAAATCTGACAACGCTTTTAAAAGATATAACACTTAACAATAAAATTACATGTGGCAGAGGGAGAGTATAGCTGACATGAGAAAAATTGGTATAGTTAAAATCTGCATGACATAAGGAATCCACAAACACCAACCCGTGATTTTAGGACATAAGACAAAAAATATTTTGCTTATAGGACAAAAGGTTTATAGGACAAACGGTCCATTTTGGACTGGTGGTGGCACTATGCAGGTCCCAAATTTGCTATGGGGACTATTCATGACCACCCCTCAGTGTGCCAATTTTCATAATTTTCCTGCAAATGGTTCTACAGGCTGCCATAGACTCTCATTGGGGAGGAATAATAATAATAATAATAATAAATATAGCTGCAAGCATGAGGCCAAACACCAGCATGACAATTACTGCACAACCCAAAATATCACAGAGAAACCACAGATCACATTGCCACAGGGCACATCAATATATTATTCCAAGGTTGTCCAGTTGCCAGATCAACCTTGGAATAATATATTGATGTGATTTTTCATATAACGAGGTTTGGTCCATACAAATTAAGTGAGTTTCCCGGGAGAAATAACAAAAAGGGAGGGTGATGGGAGATCGGTGTGAAATACGGGAGACTCCCGGGTATGCAGCAGAGGGAAAATTTTACAATTCAGAGAATGATTCATGTTAAATATCCAGACAAATATTGATCAAAGTAACATCCCGGCAGTGAGGAAAAGAAAGGAAAATAATTTATACTCCGGTGGCCAAAAGTTTGGAATAATGTACAGATTTTGCTCTAATGGAAAGAAATTGGTACTTTTATTCACCAAAGTGGCATTCAACTGATCAAAATGTACAGTCAGGACATTAATAATGTGAAATGTACAATTACAATGTTAAAAACATTTCAGAGCTTCTTAAACTACTTTAAAGAGTTCTCTTCAAAAAAAATAATTCACGGGCAATAGTGACAGCTACAGCCATCACTCCAACACCTTACCCTTGAGTAATCATGCTAAATTGCTCATTAGGAACCAGAAAATCACTTGCCATTATATCAAACACAGTTAAAAGCTATTTGGTTCTTTAAATGAAGCCTAACATTGTCTTTGTGTTTGTTTTTGAGTTGCCACAGATTGCAATAGACTAGCATGTCTTAAGGTCAAAGGTCAAAATGGCAAAAAAGAGACAGCTTTCTCAAGAAACTCATCAGTCAATCATTGTTTTAAGGAATGAAGGCTATACAATGCTTGAAATTGCCAAAAAACCTTTCATACAAAGGTGTACCCTACAGACTTCAAAGAGAAATGACAACTGGCTCTAACAAGGATAGAAAGAGATGTCCAGATGTACATCTAAACAAGAGGATAAGTACATCAGAGTCTCTAGTTTGAGAAATAGATGCCTCACATGTCCTCCGCTGACAGCTTCGTTGAATTCTACCCGCTCAACACCAGTTTCATGTACAACAGTAAAGAGAAGACTCAGGGGTGCAGGCCTTATGGGAAGAATTGTAAAGTAAAAGCCACTTTTGAAACAGAAAATCAAAATGAAAAGGATAGAGTTGGCAAAGAAACAGACATTGGACAACTGATAACTGGAAAAGAGTGTTATGGTTTTTAACCCCATTAAGCTTTTGTGGGATCAGCTAGACTGTAAGGTGCATGAGAAGTGCCCAACAAGACAGTCACGTCTATGGCAAGTGCTACAGGAAGCGTGGGGTGAAATGTCACCTGAGTATCTGGACAAACTGACAGCTAGAATGCCAATGTAAAGCACTCTTCTACATACAGTACCTGAAAGGCTCATCTAACAAACTATTTAGAAACCACTCCTTGCTGAGGATATAGCTTCCAATAATCTTCATGGGGAAGAGAACAAGATTGAAGAAGGGACCTGTGGCAGTGTCTTATATAGGGAGGTGGGACTCCCTTATCACAGTTGTGATTGATCTGTCAGTTGACAGACGTGGTGTCATTGCTTCCAGTGTTGGATGCACCTGAGGCAAATACACATAGTGAGATACAGAATGAATGAATGTTAGAAAGAGAACCATATCTACAGAAACAATATGATGTAGACATAAACAATATTGTGTGGGTGAGAAACAGATCGATATTTAAGTCCTTTTTTACTGTAAATATCCACTGTCACTTTCACATCTGAAAGTGAAAGTGGAGATTTATAATATAGTATTTATATTTTTGTATAGTGGCATTTGGGTGAGTAAATTATGAGATCATTTTTATTTTGGGGTGAACTATCCCTTTAATGTGCACAAAAATCACAAGTAGTCATGCCAGTACAACATTGTTTTACTCAGTGATTACTTTTTAATTTGCAGTCAGAAGCTCAGTAACAAAGTGTTATGTTTACTTAAGGTAATATGCCAAGTCAATAGATTGTTTAACACCTGTTAGCATTAGACAATAAACACTACTTTAACATTATATCCAAGACAAGTTGCTCTTTAACATTTACCCAAACAAACAGATTGAACAAATATCCTAAATAATGGCTGAGGGGTAACTGCAGACATCGGCATCCACACTGCTCCCCGAAGGCAACATTAACTTTTAAGCCCATGAGAGTATTGAATTAGCTTCCTATTGAGGGCACAACAAGAAATCCAGTTACCATAAAACACATTCATTGTCTCGGAGTAATCGTCTTGTGTTAATGAAAACCCTTTTTTAGGTCAAAATCCATATTCTGTGCCATATACTGTGTTATGAACCATTCTCAATGATATACTGTCTCTTATTTACTATTCACCTGACTTTCATCATCAGAAGTGGCTTTAGTTCCTTCTAGCATTATTACTTTCCTAATACATACATTAGAGCAGTGTTTCCCAACTTTTTTTGTCTTATCACAGCTCCATCAGAAAGTTACCCTTCATTGACTCCAAACTTGAAATGTGTTCCTTTTAACTTATTGTATACTAAATGTAATTTATCATTATTATTAATATTATTTTATTGGTCATTATTAAAATGATTCACTTAAAAAAAAAAAAAAAAAAAAACTATTGACACTATGGTTGAAAAAACACTCTCTTCTCTCCCTTCAATGAGACACGTGAGCTTGTAGAAAAGCCCATCAACGTATGTACATTTATCGCAAGCTTCTAAGTTTTAATGTAAATAATACTTTTATCAAAATGTTTTATTCCTGTTTTATTGAATCTGTCCTTACGTTTTCTTTTGTCAGCTGGTACGGGTCACTTATCCTTAAAAATAGAAATTGATATAAGGTTATTGATAAAGTGTGCAGCAAAAATGCAGGCATGACCTTGAATGTCTTAACTCATATGTACAAAGTCACGGATTTAAAGAAGGCCCAGTTAATTTTGGCTGACCCTAGCCACCCCCTGTCCAAGGAGTTGAAGTTGTTTCCATCTGGCCGCAGATCAACGGCGTAGATTTGGCTTGAATATTGGAGGGGTTGCAGCGTGATGCATCATGTTTCCATTGATCATTGTATAAATATTGGGGAGGAGGAGGGGGGGGGGGGGGGGTGTACTTGCTTGTTTTGATTATTGGGGGGGTTACCCAGAGGTGGGTAGTAATGTGTTACATTTACTCCGGTACATTTACTCTGTTACATTTACTTGAATAACTTTTGGGGGAAATTTTACTTTTAGAGTAGGTTAAAAAGTGGGTAATTTTTACTCTCACTCAAGTAAATTTCTAATTATTTTTTTTACTTTTAATTCTTTACAATGTTTGGCATTACTGTCGTTACATTACTGGGTTTAATTTGAATTAATGTTTAATTTATTGAGAGATTATTGAATGGCACTCTTAGGAGAGCGGACAGCTGAGTGTGCTGAGCCAATATCACAGACTGTCACTCAATCAATGCAACAGCATCAAACTCTTCAAAGTGAAACACTTTCTTCGCTCAGTAAAAAAAAGAGTAGTCTCGTCATGCAATGCCTTAATTTAACACCATGACGAGCTGATATTTCAAGATTAAAGGCACAGCTCCAACTTCAGGCAGCACACTGAGGTAAATTCTGGCTCTAATTCTAACACGGGTTTTTCTGTGTAATAAGATGGTAATTTTCAGGGTGATAAAGTAACTGGGCTCTTATGACATCAGTTTTTAAGTGTACATTTTGAAATTAGTCCAGCAATATATCAGTGCGCTTTGTCCCGCATGTCATAAGAAGTATTTATGCATTTACTCCGTGCCCTTGAGGGGGTACTGGAAACTATCGCAGCAACTTTTGGCAAATTAACTATATAAATCGTCTAGGTTACGTATGTAACCTCCGTTCCCTGATGGAGGGAACGAGACATTGTGTCGAAGAAGCAACACTAGGGATCTCTCTTGAGCGTCGAACATGCCCCTGATCTATGAAAAAAGGCCAATAAGAAGTTGGCAGACAGTATTTGCATACCCCACCCCCAGACATACGGGTGTCAAAGTGGGGAAATACGTCGAGTTCATTCAGGATTTTTCTGAGGAGACGTAAATGGTCCGACCACAACAGTGGCTCGGCTCAGCGACGTGGCCAGGAGGACACAAAGTCTCGTTCCCTCCATCAGGGAATGGAGGTTACATACGTAACCTAGACATTCCCCTTCTGTCACTCACTTTGACGTTGTGTCGAAGAAGCGACACTAGGGGTCCAATTTCAACACATTCTCACACCCAGCTCGTCACATATTGACGCTTTTGACAGGACCCCTTGGCGTCACATTTTAACGCCCTGGGTATACCTTTGGCATCATTTTTCGACGCGTTGGGTAGTCTTAACCAAAACGGCATTCAAAGGTGAGTTTAACAACGCTCCACGGCATGTGCAAGTAAGCATTTTAAGCGTTTTCTTAGAGAGCATGCTGGATAACGTATTTTTATCGGAGGTTTGTTGATGTTAATAAATATATATAATATGCTACGATTGTGTTCAATTAATCAAAATTTTTTATATTTTTATTTTTAAAATTTTGTTCAATTAATCAAAGTTTTTTATATTTTTATTTTTAAAATTTTGTTCAATTAATCAAAGTTTTTTTTTACTTTTATTTTTAAAATCCTCTATAGAAATCTATTGGACTACCCAACGCGTCGAAAAATGACGCCAAAGGTATACCCAGGGCGTTAAAAATTGACGCCAAGGGGTCCTGTCAAAAGTGTCAATATGTGACGAGTTGGGTGTGAGAATGTGTTGCCAATTTAAATCACACCATGCGCTGAGCCGTGTACGTGTACTGCTGACACAGGAGCAGGCAGGTAATTTACCTGCACAAGCGACCAGCTGTGTCAGACTGCGCATACCCTTCCCCAATGCCCCAAAAAAGTCGTCGGAATCCTTCTGGTTACCCTAGACAGGGGAACAAGGCGACGCTTGCCAACCTGGGAACGGGCCAAGCCTGGCTGAGCCTCTTTTCTATCTATGTTTCTAGAGCAAGAACGGCCGGGGCACTTACACGCATCGAGGGAGGGGGTCTTACCCAGCTTCCTATTCTTTCAGTGGGAAAAGACCCTGCGGAGGCCACACCTGCCCGAAAGGGGGAGGTAAAGGTGGCGAATACGTCACATGGGTTTTTAGGCCACATATGGAATGTGGCGCAGTGGTAGATCCAGCCTCAATGAGGGGGGAGTTGCTACAACATAGCGACCAGAGGGCAGCTGGGACTGCCTAAGGGAAACACGGGTCCACTTTGTAAGGGGACCGTACCATGGAAAATACAAACAAGGGGGAGTCCATGTAGGAGTCCTGACCTGTGGGGCACCTATTCCAGTACAGGGTAGATTGAGTACCCGCAGTGGACTGGGTCGGCGAGTTCCTCCGCTGAACTGCGGACCCAAAGGGCTAGGGAGGAATCCTCCCGGGACCCAGGTGTGTGGGATCTCCTGGGAGAGAAAGCGGACAGTTTTACCTTGGCCGTGGGAAAGGGCGCCAGGTGCAAGCGATTCACCCGGCCAGTCTGTCAGCGTGTTACCGAGTTCTACCAGCTTGGACCTGAGAAAACACAGGATGATACTGACTTAACCCTGAGATTGTAAGATCTCGCAAAGGTACGCAAAGCAAGTACCGGACACAGCAACGAAGGGGCTGGTCTGCCTCCTCCTGGGGCAGCATTTGCACGTTCACTTCCTTGTCTCTGAAGGGCGTGGTAGGAACCTTAGGTACGGTGCAGGGAGGGGCTGTCGCGAGGAGTATGAGGTCCGAGAACCAGGCCCGGGTGGGCCAATAGGGAGCCACTAGGGTGACTTGTTCCTCGTCCTCCCTGACCTTGCACAGCAGCTGTGCAAGAAGGCTCACTGGGGGAAATGCTTACTTGTGCAGCCCCGCAGGCCAATTGTGTACCAGTGCGTCTGCCCTGAGGGGAGCCTCTGATCGGCATTCCAAAGTGGGAAGTGGGAGGTCTCTCGGGAGGCAAACAGGTCTACCTGGGCCTTGCCGAACCGTTCCCAAATCAGCTGGACCGACTGGGGGTGAAGCCCATTGAGGTTGCCAGGGATGTGAGTGGCATGCAGCGACTTGAGTCGAGCTGGTTCCAAAGGAGGAGACGACGGGCAAGTCGTGACATGTGGCGGGAGTGTACGTCGCCTTGGCGATTTATATACGCTACCGTGGTGGTGCTGTCTGACCTGGTCAGGACATGTTTGTCTCGAACTAACGGGAGAAACTTCCGCAGGGCAAAGAAAACTGTCAGCAACTCCAGACAGTTAATGTGCCAGCGCAGTGGGGCCCCTTTCCAACGGTCTGCCATTGTGTGCCCGTTGCCCATGGTGCCCCAACCCAATCTGGAGGCATCGGTCGTGAACAAGATGCGTCGGGACACCTGCTGCAAGGGTACTCCTGCCCGTAAAAAGCAGAGGTTTGTCCAGGGTTTGAATGTTTGGATGCTGGCGGGGGTGACCATCACAAGGTGCATGCCACGGTGCCATGCTCGTCTCGGGACTCGAGTCTGAAGCCAGTGCTGAAGCGGTCTCATATGCATAAACCCCAGTGGCGGACCGCGTCAGAGGATGCCATATGCCCCAGGAGCCTCTGAAAAAGTTTTAAGGGGACCGCTGTGCCCGGCCTGAAGGTGGCAAGGCATTCCAGCACCGACTCATTGGTGAGATGTGCTGACATTGAGACTGAGTCTAACTCCCATGCCGAGAAAAGAGATGCTCTGGATCGGGGTGAGCTTGCTCTTTTCCCAGTTGACCTGAAGCCCCAAACGGCTGAGGTACCTGAGCACCTGGTCTCTGTGAGTGCATAGTAACTCTCGGGAGTGGGCCAAGGTAAGCCAGTCGTTGAGGTAATTGAGTATGCGAATGCCGGCTGGTGCTGAGAAAAGACTCAAAGCACTTACCTTGCTCCACACACCCGGCAGGGGGCAGGTTAGTGACTGAGAAGGAGGTCCAGTGGAGGCGTCCTCTAGACTCATCAGGACCAGCCGGCCGGGCAACAGTCGTGGGGCTGAAGGCAGGGGGCCCACGTCCAGCATGCTGGAACTGTTGAGATCTGGCGGCAGAGTGCCGTGAGAACGGCATTTGTGGGCCAGGTGACCCAGAGACAAACGAAATAGCTCTTTTACTGAGAATGTGGGTACCAATGAAATACATTTTAAAAAAAGCTTCTTCACCGCGGAGAACTGCTGGGCGAACTCCTCGACGGTGTCGCTGAAGAGGCCGAACAGGGAGACAAGGGCATTGAGAAAGTGAACCTTGTTGGTCTCACACATCTCGACCAAGTTCAGCCACAGATGACGTTCCTGGACCATGAGTGTGGCAATCGCCTGCCCGAGTAACTGCGCTGTGACCTTCGTGGCTCTGAGGGCAAGGTCGGTCACTGAGCGCAGTTCCTGTAACACATCGGGATCAGGGCTACCCCCGTGAAGATCTTTAAGCACCTTGGCCTGGTGGACCTGCAGGAGGGCCATGGCATGCAAGGTGGAAGCGGCATGTCCGGCGGCGCTGTAGGCTTTGGCAGTAAATGACAATGTTGTCCTACAGGCCTTAGAAAGGAGCACAGGGCGACCCCGCCAGGTGGAGCATAACAGCCCTATCCACCTGGGGAATCACCGTATATCCATGGGCCACTCCGCCGTCAAGTGTAGCAAAAGCGGATGAGCGAGTGGCTTTGTGATGAGTGGAGAGGGGTGCTCTCTACGAAGACGTCAGCTCATCGTGCACTTCCGGGAAAAACAGGACAGGGGGGGTGAGGCTGTGAGCGGCTCACAGACCCCAGGAACCAGTCATCCAACTGCGATGGCTGTGAGGAGGACGGAAGGTTCCAGTCCAGCCCCACGCTGGCGGCGGCCTGGGAAAGCATGTCGGTCATCTGCGCATCAGCCTCAGCCTGGGCGTGCACACAATTCTTGGGCCTTATTTGTTATTCTTTTTAAATAATAAATTAATACAATAAATCTTCATTCTGTTTGTCATTTTTAATATTTACTGTGTGTTAATATAAAGAGTAAACACATTTGATCAAATAAAGCGTACATTTTAAAATGTATCTGTATGTTTTGTCTCTCTATATGTTGTTATTTTAATCAAATAATGATGTGTCAAAAATGTATATAATACATTCAACATGAAATAAAACATTTTGTGAAGGAAGCAGCAAATGTTACGAACGCCAGTGAAGGCGCACCCACAGCCGATCACTGGAGATCCAGCTCACCTGAATTCTAACCTGCATTGATTGCCCAACAGCTGTTTCTCATCACTTTCCCTCTATTTAAGCCTCGCTTTCCCGTGCCTCCACTGCGAAGTCTTGTTTGCCCCGGCTGCATCACTGAGCGCTTTCTAAACACTAAATCCTGATCCTTGTGAAACCAACCTTGCCCGAACTAGACCACTCTTCAGTCCGCCGCCTGTCCCAACTAAACGCCTGCCTGACCACGAACTTTGTTGCCTGCTACACTCCAGTCTGCTGCCACCTGACCAAGCCCGTCCCTGACCTGATTCTAGTCTTTCAATAAAAGACTGCATATGGATCCAAATCTGTCTGAGTCTTCGTTACAGCAAACTCTTAGCTTGGACGTTTTTCCCGTGGTGGATTGTGGAAATTAATCGTCATCGAGTAATGTACGCTTGAAATTAGAGTGCATGGTGGGTAAGAATGAGTGAACAAAAGTAGGGAATGAGTGACTCACTCAGAATTCAGACACTCCTACAAAATAGCGAAAACTCAAAATAGTGCACTATATAGTGGATAGGGGGCATTTTCAGACACAGTGAGTGTTCCACGACCGGAGTTGGTGCCCTACGTAGGCTGCGTTCTCTGCATTTAGAGAACGGCAATACTGTTTTTGGGTACTCTTCCCACCTCTGGGGTTACCTTACTTTTAGCTATAACATCTAAGTTTGACTGACTGTTTAAGGAAAGAGATGAAAGACCAGCAGCTGAATTCTGCAATGATGCACCAGATGGAATTGTCCATGGGAGCTCAGAGTAAAACATTCACAATGTTCCCAAAAGAATATTAGGAGTCACTCGGCAAATAAGGCTTATGTCATTTTAAAAGAGACTATTTGAAAAATGCCCATGGCTTTATTTGTGCTTTGGGACAATATGTTCAAACAATTGTGAAAACCACAAAAAAAAAAAAAAAATACATTGAAATTGAATTTATTTCAGAGCAAATGGTACCTTATTTGATTCTATAAAGTATATGATATCAATGAATCTGTCTAAGCCTCTCTTGCGTAGTCTCCCTCAACATAATGTCCAGAATGTTTTCCCTACTGCTTTATGAAAGTGCCTGAATGTAATATTATTCAGCTACTGACCACATAGAGAAAAGTGTGAGTGTGCCATATTATTATATAAGCAGGCCATTTGTTTGTCTCATACAATTCTGTTCACAGTTTTAATAGCTTGCCCTGATGATATGCATTAATAATAACCATCAAACTGAATTATATAAATGTTCCTGCTGTCAAGCTACCAGCCTGATTTGCACCATTTTTTGTTATCTGCTCAAAGCTTGCATACTCATTGAATGTGATTTATGCTAATAAGCAGAAGCAACTCTGCTTTTTGTCTAATATACTTTGACGGAGCAATCCGCTGAATGAACATTGATGAATGTGTGGTGAAAAAAGAACAGAACATTACAAATTTCATTTTCAAGAGAAAAAGGTAACCAGATAAATGATGGGAAAATATGTATGTGCATTCAAAGGTCTCTCTTAGTCTATCTCTTAACTCTCTCTCTCTCTCTCTCTTGCTCTAATGGATGTATCCGGCACCCGCATTACAGCCCCCATTGTGGGTCCCTGGCGTAGTTGTAGGACTATGAGAAAAGTATAAGAGGGGTTGTGGATATGCACTGGGCACTCTTTCATAACTGGGAGTCAAGACGAACCCCTGAACGCCATACTTTGGACTTTGGAATTGAGTGTGTCTGGGTATGACCATCACTTGAGGTAAAAACAAAAAGCTTAAATTTCATGCATCTCATAGAAAAGACATTTCATTCAGAATATAAGACAAATAATACAAGACAACTAACTATAATCAAATTAGATGATCAAGCTTGTGAATTTGCTTCAAAAATAAATTTTTACTTTACACTTTTACTAAACTCTGTATTGTTTATTTATTGATTAATTCAATTATTTTTTAGGTATTTGCTATAGGCGTCTCTACTGTTTGTAAGTGTTTGTGTTGTCTTTGTGTTTACCTGGCCATGTGCAGTGTCTCTCCAGGCACTAACTCACCATTGATGAATATCACACGATCTTTCATGTGTGCAGCTCAGCATGTTAATGTTCTCTGTCATGAAAAGCACAAGGCTATACTATTATGACTATAATGAACTTTATAATACTATTGTGACTTCTTTATTCTGAGTGCATATACTTTCCTCATCTTGCAAGTGATATCAATCATTTTTAGGGAGTACAGAAACTTTTTTGGACCATCAAAATAAGAATAAACAAACACATATCCCTTATCAGTATGACAAATTACAATATTCTGATCCACCATCATTTCCTGAGCAACTACGGATGTCTGATAAGCATATTAAAATAGGATTATTTGATTGAGTGATATTTAAAAGACATGAACCTTGGTATGCAATGTTGACTGTTATTGGTTCTTGATTCCTTCAGCCAGTGATAATTTTGTTTGTTTTTGTGAATTTCTGAGAATTTCTGCATCTGCTTGCAAAATATGTGGCTTGTCTAATCATGAAAGCAATGAAGAAACAGCTATAGCATAACCATTTTAAATGCTAATACCTTTTGATAAATATATCAGAAATGAATTAAAATGTCTAAGCAAATGTTTGTTGGAAGAAGAGATAAAGCTAAAAAAATAAATACATACTGCAAAAAACTATTTTCTTACTGAGTATTTTTGTCTTATTTTCCAGTAAAAAATATCTTAACATCATTAAAACAAGAATAATTTACTTGAAAAAGCAGAATGAATGACATATGGCATAAGTCTTGTTTTTCTGAAAAATCTAACAAATTGTATTGTTTTTTTATGCTTAAAACAAGAAAAAAATCTATGCTAATGGTGTAATAAAAATAAATGTATTCCCATTTGAATCAAGTTAAAAAAAAATTATATATATATATATATATATATATATATATATATATATATATATATATATATATATATATATACCACATTGGCCATTTTTTTGTTGTTGTTATAAGCATAAACATTACACATTTTTGGTACCAGTCATTTTGGTTCTCAAGTAAATTTATCTTGTCTTAAGATAAATATACTCAATAAGGAAATCCAGTGGAACACTCTCCTTTGCTCTGATGGTGAGAATTCAGCCTTCATAAGAGAAGACCAGCTAGAAACACATGTTTGACCTTTAGGAGAGGTCAGAGGTTCACTCAAGAAAGGCAGCCTGCTCTGTTTCCATTATGGTTTAGTTGTGGGAGAGTGGTTATAAGAGGGTGACCAGCCTTCATTTCTCAGAGTTGTACACAAATCATTAGCCTTTTTTTCTGGACTTCATGTGTACTGGAGCTTTTTGCTGAGTTGATAAACAAGATAATGTTAAACAGTTGATCAAATAAAACTGTATGGAGCTGGTGATGAAAATTAAAATGCAATTTAATCGCTCTTATAAGCAATCCACGATCAGCAAGGCCAACAAAAATAATATAAGCATGGGGACATCTGGTGTATATTGTAAGTATTACACTTCCAATTGATAATCCTAAAGTTATTGAAATTAATGCATTACACTTTTACTGTAAATGTATCTAACCATCTCAATAAACTCTGTGTTTTTTAGGGCTTCCTTAGTGAAGCAGCTTATTAGGATGTGAAAGTGAGGCCCTGTTTGACAAATCTACGAAATGGAAAACTTTACAACCGACCCTCCCTTGGGACTCAATCTCACATGTAACATGACTGGGAACCACAAATTCATCTTCACATTAATCCCAGTGGTTTACAGTTGCAACTTTATTATTGGAATTGTAGGCAACAGCTTGGTGGTGGCTGTCATCTACTTCTGTTTGAAGCTGAAGACCGTTGCCAACATTTTTGTTTTGAACTTAGCTGTTTCAGACCTGACTTTCCTCCTCACCCTGCCCATTTGGGCCATATACACTGCAACAGGCTACCAGTGGCCCTTTGGAAGCTTCCTATGCAAAGCTATTGCCAGTATGGCCCTCCTTAATCTATATACTAGCATTTTCCTCCTAACTGCTCTCAGCATTGACCGCTATATGGCCATTGTTCACCCAGTCCAGTCCCGACAGTGCCGGACGATGGTCTATGCCCGTGTGACATGTGTCGCAGTTTGGATAGTGGCTTTGTTTCTGAGTCTGCCCACTGGTTATATCCGGAGGACCCACTTGATCCAGCATATCAATATAACTGTATGTGGCCTCCTGGACAAAGAAGAACATCGCAATCTGCTGGTTGCTCTCAGTCTGATGAAAAGTGCGCTTGGGTTCCTTCTGCCTTTCACCATCATCCTCACATGCTACTGTCTGATTGGTCGAGCTCTGCTCAAAGCACAGGACATTCAGAGGAATTCAAAGTCAAACGGGGACGAGGTGTTGAACATGCTGGCAGCAGCTGTCCTGGCGTTTTTCCTGTGCTGGACACCTCATCAGATCTTCAGCTTCATTGACACGCTTTTTCTGCTTAAAGTGATCACAAACTGTAATGTCATTGAGATCATTGACACTGGAATGCCTTTCACCATTTGTATCGCCTATTTCAACAGCTGTATGAACCCAATCCTGTATGGTTTTGTTGGGAAGAACTTCCGCAAGAGTTTGCTGCAGTTGCTGAGATGCTCTTCAACGTCTGTTGCCTCTCATCCCACCCTGAGTACCAAGATGAGCTCTCTCTCTTATCAAGCCTCAGAGTCATTCCACCTCTCCATTAAAACATCCTCAATATCTCAAGCCACATGATCAAAGCACAAAACAGGCAGGAAATAACGGAATCCCATTGAATCATTCTATAAACTGTTTCTCAGTGACTCTTGTTACTAAACGTATCAATAACCATTGATACTGGTGACTTGATATTGGAATGAGAACAAAATATTATGATTCATTTTTCTGTCTCTTTCAAGTTACTGTGTGAAGCGTTCAGCATAAATGCACATAAAACATTTAATTATTTTATTAAGTCTAATTAGATTGTATCCAGCTTAAGATAAATATTACAGTGCAGTACAGCTTTTGTGTTAGTCAACAAAAATATTACCACCTTCACCGCAATGGTGACCAAAGCATAGTTAAAGCGATAGACCACCCAAAAATTTTAATTCTCAGATAATTTACTCACCCTCGTGCCATCCCAGATGTGTGACTTTCTTTCATCTGCTGAACACAAAGATTTTTAGAAGATTTTCAGCTCTGAAGGTCTATACAATGCAATTGAATGGTGGACAGAACTTTGAAGGTCCAAAAATCACATAAAAGCAACATAAAAGAAGTTCATAAGACTCCAGTGATTCAATCCATCTCTTCAGAAGTGATATGATATATATGTAGGTGAGAAACAGATCTATATTTAAGCCCTTTTTTGTTATAAATTCTCCTTCTTGCCCAGTAGGTGGCAAAATGCACAATGAATGTGAATCGCCAAAACTAAAAGCAGAAAAATGTGGAGGTGAAAATGGAGATTAATATGGATAACTTTTATGCTGCCTTTATGTGATTTTTGGACCTTCAGAGTTCTGGCCTCTATTCACTTGCATCGTATGGACCCACTGAGCTGAGATATTATTCTAAAAATCTTTGTTTGTGTTCAGCAAAAGAAAGAAAGTCATACATATCTGGGATGGCATGAGGGTGAGTAAATGATAAATTTCATATTTGGGTGAACTATCACTTTAAGCCAATTTGTATAGTGATTTTCACAAAACATAATATTTCAAAGGAGCTAAGGTAACTAAGCTGTTAGTATAAATTGTTATTTGTGCATTTTAAATAGTAGCTTTCTTTTTTCACTAAACTTCATTCTGTTTTGCACAATATAAAGCAAACTTTACTCTGTATTTAATCCCAAACAGGTGATCCATTGAAATCCCTATTGTGTTTTGTAGTTGCATTAATAAGGCTGATATATGGGGTCTAATAAACAAAGTAGTTCTCACTTCTACTTTGCCAACATGGTCAGCAATGTTGATTTTTTTGTAGTCTTGATACATATTATGCTTAAACGGCTTTCTTTTATTTGACCACTCTGACATTCAGTAGCCTACTACAATGAGGACTGGTTGGCCTGCTATGGGTGGTAAACTTTGCCCTTATAGCACGCATACTGTACATCACCCAGACGTGTATTTGATGTGTGCAATTACGTCTAGAAGACATATATTTTTGATTGTTTGTTCATCTGCAATACGTCTATAAGACGTTTCACCTGGATATCAATAAGACATTCAACAAATTCCTTTGAGACGTTTATGATTTAGAATGTTTCTTTTTAAGATATTTAGCAGATGTTAATTAGATTGTGATACTTTCCAGATTATAAGATCTAAAACAGACATCTCTGAGATGTATGTTTCCTATATGGGTGTTTATTAGGCCTACTGTATGCCTTGATTTTATTTAATGTTATATGGAATCATTTTGCTGTATATACTTAAGTGTAAAAATGTGTACCTCTAAGTGCTGTCTTGTAATGGGGAATAATTTGTATTATTATTAATATTAAATTAAATTCGTATTGCCAGCCTTAATTTTTTATTATTTTACATATTTGACACATGAATAGCCTAACTTATTTGGACTACAGAGGAATTTAAATGAAAAAAAATTAAGAGCAAAGTGAAGGCAGAAATATAAATGACTTATTTGTGCAGTTTTTAGAAATGTTTACAATAAGTTACTGTAATACAACTACTGAAACGGACTTTGCTATTAAAAAGGTACAATTTTCAGATGTTTTAAACACTCATTTACATAGCAATTGGTGATCATCCTAATGAAAATTATTTTATTAGATTAAATAATTAAAGAAATAATGAAATTACTCCAGAATAACTAACCCTTAAATGCATGGGCATTTCACCAAACACTCTTACATATTCTAGTCTTTAGAGACCCGGCACTTGGATCTACAAAATGCTGCTCAGCAGTTAAGGCTCTGGGTTTCTGACCAGAAGGTTTGGAGTTCAAGCCTCAGTACCACCAAGATGCCACTGTTGGGCCCTTGAGCAAGACCCTTGACACTATCTGCTCCAGGGGTGCCGTATCATGGCTGACCGTGCGCTCTGACCCCAGCTTAGCTGAGATATGTGAAAAAAATAATTTCACTGTATATGTGCAAATATATAATGTGTGACAAAAATAAAGGCTTCTTCTTCTAAAGAGTGTAATATTTGTAAAATATGGTGAAGACATTATAGAAAATAATAGTGTGGCAGGGCGGAGGGCGGAGTGATTGAGGCTGACAAAGCCTGAGAGCGATAAAGGTAACTGGAGCATCAGAGAGAGAGAGTTACGGGCAGCTGTCCGACACCTGTGTCTCTCTCTCCCCTCTGATGCTCCTCTGAAGTCTCCTTCTGCCATCACTATAATGAGAGATAGGTGACGAGCCTTACCGCTCCCCCGCAGATCGACACATGACCACGCCCCCATGACACAAATAGAATATAAAATAATTCTATACATTTTAATGTTTTATTTTACTTATGTCAAAGATATAATGCATAAAATCAGGACAAATCTAGAACAGGATTCATTAGTTTCACACTGAAATTTCATGAGGTGCAACTGATGGTCAAACACATATAACACAAACCTACACATAAGTATTTTCTCAGGCACTTATTGAGTCTAAATAGATGAACAACTCACATAATTTAAGTAGTACACCCAAATGACGATAGTCATATCATATTGTTCATGTGTTGTACTTGCTATAGTTTATTTCCATGTTTGTCTTCATCAAATAACAATGTCAAATGTCAATCAAGTCAATCACTGAAATATCAGAACAGTTTGAGTAAGAAATATCTTGTATAATATGTGTGTGTATGCATATGGGATACTGATAATTCACCATTGTTGCACAGAAAATCAACTTGATATAGCATTTATTTTTATGAATATAGTTATCATATTATGAAAATAATCATACGAAATAACCATACAAATATAATTTATGGAAGCGAAGAAAAAACAACAGCTGAAACTTACATGTCTAGGGTCTCTAATGACCTATACACTTTTGGTACTTTATAATATTAAATTATTAAAAAATATTTTATAAATGTATTTTTATACAAAATTATTCCAACAAATTATATATACAGTATATATCAGGGATTGAAAACAAAATGTTTTTGGGTTCGGTTCGTTCTGAGCAAGAACTGTATTTTTTCGTTCTGGTTCAGAAGTTCTGCAGCCTCCTTTCCAAATGGTAACCAGTAAGAACAAAATAAAAGAACGGTTAATAATGTTCTTTTTTAAATTACGGTACTCTGCGCCATCGGGTGGGCGAAATACCAATTGCAATGTTACCAGATCCCTTCACCAAAATAAGCAAAAATAAGCAAATTTGTGTACCCTGTTTGGAGTATTTATCGGTATAGAAATAATAACAAACAGTTTTTTTTTTTTTTTTTTTGCATTTATTTATTTATTGCAATTTTGGCCTTTTTTTTGTTACAATATTTACAAAAGAAAGAAATGAGGTACAGGGGGTGGAATGAGGTCCCGGGTCACTACAAACCCGAAGTATGTGTTTAAAGGTTAATTGAATAATAAAATAAAAGTACAAACACTCACTATACTGCAAGGGTTATTGCAACGATCCAGAAAATAACTTTTTATAACTGCATATCAACACGAATTGAAGGCTTTTATCACTTTAAATTACATATTTACATTTAGTTTACTTTATTAGGTTATAATTGAAAATATGAGACGCAGTGACTCAATGTTTTCAAGTGAAACGCTCTCATGAAGTCAACTTGGGTGGGCGTGTCTGTTGTCAGAGGTCATGTGACAATCTGAATAATTTCTCTATAAAGTCCTCTGTCAGTAGGAGTACTGGCTTTCTCCCAGCGTTTTCAATAGAAGCGTAATAACTGGCTCGGTCTGGCTGTGTTACTTGAATCATGGCAGGTAGGCAACGATATGGACCGCCATATACCGCGTATGCATATCAGACGAAGGAAAACAGTTGCATTTGCGTAAGCAGCCGTGGATTTACACGATAAAGCAAAGGATTAGCCTCGCAAGGCGCACGACACGCTGGATATTATTGATGACGATTTCTATGTTGTGTCGCCTGCGCCGTCCCGTTATATTGACGATATATACGGTGCCGAGTAGTGTCTGTGTTGCGTAAGGGCCTGTTCACCCCTCATACACAGTATTGCGAGCAGCTGTTTGGTACGCAATCATGTCACCGTGCATTCATTTGCACGTATGCAGGAAGAGCTGCAGTGAGTTCGTCACTTCGGTCCTTTTGGCGTTCAGTGCGAATTTGGCGAATCTAGAAAGTGTGCGATTACTTTACTAGGACCTTGTTAGCGCTTTTGAACTTTTTTTTTATTATTAACTAGCATACGTACGTCACTTGTGTTTTTAAACTAACACAAACATTAACAAAAACGTGATTCGTTTGCAAAGATTGCTCTTTTTAGTTTACCTCGTCATATTTGTTTAAAAAAAAAAAAGAGAAGGTAACCTTTCCCCCTTCTTGTTTATTTGTTTGTGTGTGTCACCCCAAGTTTTTAAAATTACGTTTTCCCATTCGAGGCTTACAGTGGGTTGTATTAATTCATTAGTAAATTAATTGGTGAGCGTATGAAAGTTTTTTTTCATTAGCAATACAGACATCACCAAATAAGTGTTTGAATAATAAAATGCATGATTAAAGAAACAAAACCAACGTCACCGAATGACTAACCAAATAAATGTACAATTATTTTGATAATTGCATTTTATTTAGGAAAAGTTCAAGTTACCTAGTTAATAATAATGGATGCTTCTCGCACTCAAACAATAGACAGGTGCAAATATTCTGTTTAAATGATGATTTGTATTTATTTTTTTACTTCCTACAGACCAGGCTTATGTCACACTTGCTACAACTGACAGCTATGCTAAGGGAGCAATGGTACTTGGCATGTCCTTGAGGAACCACAACACATCCAGAAAACTTGTGGCCCTGATTGGCTCCCATGTCTCAGAACCCTGCAGGTAGATTGTTTGATGTTTTGTGGCACGGTGCAAGTAAATCGTTGGGTTAAATTGTATAGCAATTTACATTTTCTATGGCCATTTGTTTTTGTCCATGCTGTCAGTCTCACTTTGGGTTCTTTTTGGTGCATTGCAGAGCAGTGCTTCATAAAATCTATGATGAGGTCAGGCTGGTGGACGTGCTGGACAGTGGGGACACTGCACACTTGGCCATGATGAAGAGACCCGACCTGGGTGTCACTTTCACCAAGCTCCACTGCTGGACCCTTACAGAGTACTCTAAATGCGTGTTTATGGATGCAGATACTTTAGTGAGTACTGTCTCTAAGTACTGGTCTGATATATATGATCTCTATGGGGTTTGTCAATGGTGTTTACCTCTGGTCCCCAGGTTTTGTATAATATAGATGAATTGTTTGAGAAAGAGGAGTTCTCTGCTGCACCAGATCCCGGCTGGCCTGATTGCTTCAATTCTGGTGTATTTGTGTTTCGGCCCTCCAATGAGACGTATGGGAAGCTTCTCACCACCTGCTCAGAGGATGGCAGCTTTGATGGTGAGTGACAGTCTTTTGTCTTAGTATTACATTTGTTAAAAGTGCAATGGTTGATATTTGAATATCTCTATTCTTGTGAACTGTAACCGCATTTAAAGGTATAGTTCACCTCAAAATCCTCATTTATCTCTTATTCTTCTGTGGAACATGAAGTTTTGAAAAATGTAGATGCTGCTCTATGGAAAATCATTGGGTACCAAAGGCTTGTGTATAAGTTTTTACAAGTTCCAGAATGGTTGAGTGCTCAGAATTTAAAAAACTATTTATTTTTGTTCCAAATTTGGAATTCCCAATACGCTCTTAGTCCTCGTGGTGGCGTAGTGACTCGCCTCAATCCAGGTGGCGGAGGACGAATCGCTGTTATCTTATGTGGCTTGTTTAGTGCGTTACCACGGAGGCATGGGGCGTGTGCAGGCTTCACTCTATTCTCTCTGGCACCCAAGCACAACTCTCCACACGTACCACCGAGAGAGGGAGAACCACATTATAGTGACCACGAGGAGGTTACCCCATGTGACTCTACCCTCCCTAGCAACTGGACCAATTTGGTTTGGAGACTGGCCTGGAGTCACTCAGCATGCCCTGGATTCTAACTCACGACTCCAGGGGTGGTAGTCTGTGTCAAACCTCACTGAGGTACCCAGGCCCCCCAAAATATTCTCTTTTGATCGAGTGAATACAAACTCTTTTTGGTAGTCAACAAAAGGCTTATTTGTTGACTATACAGTGCAGTGTTTCCCACAGGATTTTGTGAAACTGGGGGGTGGACCTCCGACCAGGGGCGTGGGGGGGCATGCTCCCCCGGAAGAAAATGTTGTACATTTTAAAGTTAAATACTTCCATCTGGTCCATTTTGACCGCAAAATTAAGGCTAGTGTTGTGCTCTTGTAAACAGTTTTGTGCTCTTAAAGCTGCAGCAGGCAACTTTGTAATACATTGAATTGAGAAACAGCGCCCCCAATTCTTCCCCATATACATGATGTTCTTCACTCCCAGCCAGGGTTTAATTGACAGCTGTTCACAAACAGAGCCAAGGCCTGCCTTTCATTGAGTCTGTGGTGCCAACTCATTTCTCACAGGGCCTCATTTAACTTAGACACCATGTTTATATAGAAAACTATTTTTTCAATTAATAAATACTACCTATTGTAGCTTTAACAATTTCATGCTCTAACCATTCTAAAAAGAAGGGTACAAACTAGTGATGTCAGTTTTTAATCTTTTAACGTTACTTCAGACTGCTAACGATAGCTAGCTAGTGAAGCCGTAAGCAGTGTAACATTATGCCAATTAACCTAGTAATGCTAACTTTAATTTACGTTAATCATGATGATTTTTTTTTTTGTTACCCAGCCAATCTTTGTAGCTATTATATTACATTGTATTATATTAATTATATTATGCAATATTAAAATATTTCTGCCTTAAATTCTTCACTTTCTCACATTATTTTAAGGCACTCTGATTAACTCACAAGCCCTTATTTCTCATGAAGACTTTGAGATTCTATTTCTTGGATGTTATCATCTCCACAGAAATGGAGCAGGGCATCTCCTCTGTCTCACTGCCTGTTATTAACACTGGATGAATAAACCCACAATGACCACGTATATTTGACATTACATGGCTGTTAAGTGAAACTGGAGTGCTTTGTGTTCACAAAATTAAGTTTATACCTTGATTATAATTTTGCCCATGTCTCAGTAGACGCTTGTGGAGTGGTTCATCTTTACATGATGTCTGTGGCGCGGTTCCCTGAGATGAGACGCAAGTGTTTTTCCTGTGCGCATGAAACATCATGCAGGGAAAGATGAGGCTGAATCCAGCTTCTTAATCAACTATTTATTTAGTAAAAGGGCAAGGTCGCTTCGACACTACACAGCTCTATCACTGGCGAGTGAAATGTTAATATTTACTTCTCTCACACTTTTTTTTTTTTTTTTTTTTCTGTAGCACAACTGGTATAAGATTGAAACCCTAAATGGTGAAAATAGCACAAACTTGCTAGAGCTAAAGATGGCCATGACTAAGTTCTTTATCAGATGTGTAGACTGAATACAAGGCAGCTATTTTTTTTTTTTTTTGGTGCAACTGTCTGAGGGAGTTATTCCTAGGCTCTGTGTGGGATGAAGTAAATAAAGGCCTCTATTGAGAAACTCCAGCCAGACCCTTATGAATTTCACTGAATTACAAAGTTATTGCTGCTTTCCCAACTCATTATTTATACTTCCGTCACTTGCAAGTGTGCAATGTATTAATGCCTTAACATTCCTGTACTTTATTTTAAAAAAGGAATCCTCCATTGTTTGCTTTTATTCAGAGACCTAATCTTGAACAAAGAATTCTGACCCAAAAGTTATCAGTACTCCTCTGTTCTGAAGGTCTTTTTCTGTTCCACCTCAGTGTAAAGACACCTATTGCCTCATCTTTATCTTTCTATTTATATATGGCATAACGGTCCAAGGGTATTGACTTCTGGTGTAATTGATTGGTCCCATGTCATCATGCCATACAGCCCATGGTCTATCTCTGAACATTGTACATGTCTGAGTTCTGGTTTAACATGCTAGAGTGAAGCTTTAAAGGAAAATACTGGGTTTAATGAAAGTTATGCCCAATCAACAGCCTTTGCAGCATTTCATTTACCACAAAGTCATTTCGACTTGGCCCTCCTAATTATCTCCTTCCAAAAAATCTGGGTTGAAGCTAGGAAGGGTTTAAAGGCAGAAATGTGAAGCTTATAACTTTTATGAAAGCACTTGCATTAATTCTTCTGTTGAAATTTGTCTTGAGCTGTAAAGTTGTTTTAAATCATCGTTTTTAGCATTTTAGGGTTCACAGCATTATGTCATCATGGCAAAGTTGTAAAATTGGATAGAACTAAACAGAAAAGGGTTGGTAAGCTATTTTTATCATGTTAAAATAATTTTTACAGTACGTCTTGTGGCTGTACTTTTGAAACTTCCCTTTTGAAAATAATCATGTTCACTGATTATCTGAGGTCAGGGCCGTAGCAAGAAATTCTGGGCCCCTCTTGTATTAAAATCAGTTTAAAATTAGTTGTGGGACCCTACAATCTTTACCACCTTTCATCCCATTAGCTACGGCCCTGTCTGAGGTCAGATGTACTTTTCTCTGCTCACATGTTTTCTTAACCTTGGTGACTAAAGACTTGGATGTAAATTTTACATCCAGATGTGTTACAAAAGTCAATAATGCCTAAATCAAGTTAATTGGTGAACTGCTTGGCCAATTTTTATAAAAAAAAATTTTATCACTTCGCTTTGTGTGCTCAAAGCTGTCATCCATAAATACCACTCACCAAAGTGAGTCAATCAACTGTTTGCTTCCTGATAAATGACTGATTTCTTTTTGAGGAAGATTAGAACATTCTCTCTACATACTTTTCATAGCGAGCACCTTAAACCTGGTTCTTGTATGCTCAAACACCTTGCATGTGCCATTTTTGTCATGTTTTTCATTATATTAATTTTTTTTTTTTGTCTGCTTCTACTTTGCTCCAAAAGGTGGGGATCAGGGAGTTCTCAACAGCTTCTTCAGTGATTGGGCAACAGCAGACATTTCGAAACATCTTCCTTTCATTTACAATCTCAGCAGCATTGCCATCTACACCTATCTCCCAGCATTCAAACAGTAAGTGTACATGCAAATAAATGTTGTCCTGATCATCCTTTATTTATAAAAAAAAAGTTTAGTCATGCTGTGACACTGTGAATGGCGATTAAAACGGCACGTGCTTGGTTTTGCACATCAGCATCCACCAAATAAATGCTGGCCTCTGAAAATAGTGGGCTATTTTAGGGTCTTTACACCAGCTAAATGTCACTTTGAACCATTTGTTACATGATCTCTTTTCTGCTAGCAACCGCAGTACTGTACTCTGGTCAGTCAAGCTCCTATAAGGATCTAATTTATAATGACGAATTTATTTCATAATGTGCCTGTATGCCTTACACTGGCAAATATCTTGTTGAACATACCTGCAGCTAATCGGCTTTGTTAAAGCTTCACTACGTAACAATTTGCAGAATGCATAAAGTCCATCGTGTTTCGACACTACTGCTCTAGTGGATGCATCTCATGATTTGAGGTTACCTGGACATCGCCTGTGTGTGATCATGACTGGAAGATATTCAGAGCTGGAGATATGTGCAATTTTCATATTTATATAATTGTTATACAATTAAACATTTTAAATAAAATTACGTGCTTTGATTAAACAACGCCTGTAATTTACGTATTTCGAATGAATTATACACTTTTCTGACAATACACGTGCTTTTACATAGAGAACAGGGGACTGTTACAAGTATATTTTAATGATTATTCAAGTGTTTTATTGATGACTAATGATTGTTTTATCAATTTAAGGGGTGAAACTCATGATACTGTGGATTCGTGTTCAATGTAATATTTTGTTATTTTTACATTATTAATCTTGTCAACGAAATCGCTGAAACTTTGTTGACGAAAGTTTGATTTCGTCAACTGTAACGTAAAATGAGACATCATGAAGATATTAAATGATTTTATTAAAGCATAATGTTGAAAATGACAAATTATACTGCAAGATATTAACAGTGCAAGATATAAACAGAAGGAACATCTTGATGATTTGTAAATGGAAGATATTAGATATAGGTTTAATCCAGTGTGTTGGACATTTCTCCACTTGAGTTGAACTTGCTAACACCGGCAAAATGAACTGCTTTAAAATGGGGTAAATACTTCAAACATATCCTATTTTTTTCACGAGATTCATCAATCTATCCACAATATTTATGGAACAACTTGCATCTGCACAACGAAACGAATGAACATGTGAACTAAATGACGCACCAGTCAGAATAATCGTAATTTACATTGTGTAACTTGCGTTGTGAATACACAGTTTCCATAACAAGCTACACACAATGTAATATCCTTTCAGGGAAAATTAAGTCTCTAAAGCTTGAATTCCGAGTACAGTAGGCTAACTTTGTTTATTCATTATTATTTCAGGACTTCATGTTTTTCACAAAGACAGTAGGCCCATGTACATTTTATTCTGTATGTTTGATACATGTTTACATTAGAAAATGTTAAAAAAAATTTCCCTATATATTTGAATTATTGATTCAAGTTTGGTACGTTACAGTTGGAGGTGTTTGTTTTTTGCATGTCATCTAGTAAAATATCATTTTTGTTGACATTGTCATTTTGGAAAATTTATTAAAATGAATGAATATAGCATTATGAAATATTGACATCTTTGAAGGGCATTTTTGTCAAAAGACTAAAACTAACTAAAGTGAAACTGGCAGTTGTTATAGCAACTGTAGGCCTAATAACACTGTAAACTAAGAACAGAAAATGAACAATAATGGGGATAAAATACACTATTAAACATGAAAATATGTACAAGCCCATTTCAGAAGTCATTAGTAAACATGCAAAGTAACTTCCCCTGACAACGGATTGTGATCGGTGAACACTAGTAATGTTCGATTCATAAAAGCATTACCCCTACCAGACAACATACTTAATCCAATTCCAAGCATAATAGCAGGTAAACAACTTTGCCAAATGGATAACTGATAAACATCCATCCTGACTGCAGCGATGCCACCCTGAACTGTGTGACTGACTGACCGAACTGAACCGGGTCCTCAGCCGGAACATGTGACAGCCGGCACTTCTTTCCTTTGCATCATGACGTCATGTCCGTAAAAGAAACCACATAAGCCAGTGATTTTGCATCAAATCAGACCCGACCGCTCAAAATACAAATTATTTTTTAGGCTTACCTAAATGAATCTGGTTAAGGAAAGGACATTGTTTTGAACACTGATTATGTACTTTATCATTAATGGCAATTTTTTTTTTTTTTTTTAACCAAACATTCTTGAATAGTGCAGCTTTAAAATTGGGAGTTTCGTGTGTACTTTGGAATAATTCTTTACATTGATTAGGGCTGGGCGACACATCGAATACCCACGGTATCCACCTTATTTTTCAGCAAGTTAGAGCGCTGCCATTATCAACCATGAATTTCTCCATGTCTTTCCTGTCAGACTATACAGTATAAAAGTCAGACTAAATTTTGATTGTGCTGCTTTTAATACTATTAGACAAAGGTTTTACACAGAAACAAGCTTGACATATTTTTTTTAAATATTTATCACCTAAAAATATCTTGGAGATTCTGTCTAATATATTCTGGCTGTATAATTAATCAAAATAACATCAAAATGGAGACGTGATTATTTAACTGGCAAAGGCTGCGATTTAAAGACCGATAAACATGGTCTGTGTGTGCTTCAGAATGAACTAGGGCTGTTGTGTTTTTAGTGCAGTTCACATCCTTTGTGAAGTACTGCAGGTTCAAGCATTCGCGTAATTCCAAACATTAGTAACTGCTATATAGTTATTATATAAATGCGGAACAGTAGAGTTTGACAAGATGCAAAACTCGTAACTGTCAAACATTGCACAAAAGCTCCTGGTGAAAAATAAATAAACACAACTGCGCTTGCAGTGTCACAATTAAAACCCCATTTTAGGGTGAAATTAAATGGGACAGATATATTTTGTGTGTGTGTGTGTATATAATAAACTTGACAGTCAGTTTGCAGAAAAAAAATCAAGATATAAATTCTGAAGCCAGTTTGCCTATACCGGACTTTGATATGTAATTAGCAGGTCTTCTCAACATTTCCAGTTGAATCTGAGTAATTTGAGTGGGAGCCATCTGATCATTCTTTTTGCTCCTAGATATGGCCATGCTGCCAAGGTAGTTCATTTCCTTGGCAAAGTCAAACCCTGGGATTATAGTTATGACACCACTTGCAAAACCGTAAAAGGACAGTCCCAGGATGCTTCTGACATGCACCCCAACTACTTGCTTCAATGGTGGGAGCTTTTCTCTTCTTCAGTACTCCCCCTCATGAAAGAAGAGTATGGTGATCAGCCCTTCAATTCCGGATGCATGGAGGTAAGCAGAGGTTTCGCAGAATTGGATGAAGTTAATATTATTAGCTGTAAATTCTAAAAACCCTTGGTAAAAGGTATCACTGTAATCTGACATACAATTGAGTAAAATGGAGCGTAGGACTTGTCATTTGGGAATGGATTCTGTTGTAAACAAAAAAGTGGGAATTCCATTTCAAAATGTAGCAAGGTGTTTGGAGGGGAGGGGTTGAAAGGGTAAGGGGAATTTTTGACATCAGTGGAAAAAGAATTTCAGAGGCAGAGGAAGTTATTACACTTTGATAAAAGATGAGGACTAACACTGTTATTCAGAATAACATGCTCTTAATCATGCACAAGCAGGAGTTTCAATTCTTTTGAAATGATCAGTTCTGCAAATCAGATGCAGCACATCTATATGGGCATGCAATCTGCCCATAATTGTAGTGCCAAAGTTAATTTTAGGATTAGTGTGCACCAGGCAGTGTGCCAGATTGCAAATTCAAGACACACGTGCCATCAAATTTGAAGAGCCAGACAAATGGTTTGTTAAACAAAAGATAAGGGTAGGTGAGGTGACATTGTATGTTTTGTATGATGACAAATTGTAAGTAAAAAAAAGCCTTGGCTCTTGACACTTTGTTTAAATTTTAAGCATTTTGTTTTTAAGTAATGTGGAAACATGTAAATGGCATGAAGATCATTCGGTTTCTCTCCCTCTAAAACACAACGTTAATAAAATAACGTTTGATTTAGAATATGATCTACATCAAGTCAATATTTTAAGGATGTTGTGCTTTTAAGAATACGAGAATCAACATTATGTTCTAAGGGTGCTGCCTTGTGGTGGAATAATGAAAGGACAACATGTATTGTGTCAGCGTGCGTGTTTGTTGAACAAATTGAATTATGTGAGGGGGGAAGTGAGATCTGCCCCATCTATAACTGGTCATGACCCGCTACTGCTTCTAGTTTAAAAAAAAAAAGTATTGGTATCCCGGAAACCTAGAACTATTGTGCTTGACTGGCTTGTGTCTTGGCTCCTATTGTTGTGTGACTATTTGTGTAAAAAGGACACTGTCCTAAAGCATTTTTATTTATAAGTTTAGATAAATGGTTAGGTTGTCAAATTTGGATTATTTTACAAAACTTAAGTGCTTTTTTTTTTTTTTTTTTTTAAACTCTTTAGGACTCATTCATGAAATTCTAGCAGAACATAAGCATTTAAAGAGTTTTTACTTTTGCTTAAATGCAACAATTTACGCAGATTGTTTTCCAAACACTTCTCACATTAATTCTGCACGTGTTCCATGAATGTGTCCCTTTTGTGTTTTACATGTTACATGCAACCTACAGAGAAGCAGTTTACAAATGTTTAGTTGATGCAAGCATGATTTCAGAAAGGGATTTGCACCTTTACATGTAGAAACAGTAATTTAAATCTTTCTACATAGGTGTAGATTATAGCTACATTGGTACTCCACATTCATGATAACATTTTTCATTTAATGTAACCTACAGTATTTTGTGTGTGACTGCCTTTCTTCCCCCCCCAGAGTCCTATTCATGATGTTGCTAAGAAACCCCACCATCCCCCTCCACCTCTCCACCTGTCATCACAGGAGCGGAAACAGAAGTGGGAACAGGGCCAAGCTGACTACATGGGACAGGACTCCTTTGAAAACATAGAGAAAAAGCTTGATTCCTTCCTAAAGTGAGAGCTGCCTTGGAATGCATCAGATATAGTTTTGTACTGGGGTATGTATAGGGCATGAAATAAGGCACTTAAAGGGATAGTTCACCCAAACTATGTTGTTCCAAACCCCTATTACTTCCTTGCATGGAATACAGAAGCAGTATGTTGGTCTCAGTCACCATTCACTGTCATTGCATGGTTTTTGTTTTTCATACAATGGAAGTGAATGGAGACTGATGCTAACATTCTGCCTAACATCTTTTGTGTTCCATGGAAGAAAGTCATATGGGTTTGGAACAAAAGTTAGTGAATTTATTTTGGGTGACCTAACCTTTTATATACTTAACGTTCTCTTTTTATACCAGTTCAAATAGTCTATGCAGCTCGACCATTCAACATCTTTCACACACAGCGATTGCAACAGTTACTTGAATTACACAATAAAGCTTTTGTGTTTCTTCCACTTGCCATATTTCCTGAGGTGATGACGCCATGAAGGCAATTTGTCATTGAACAAGACACCACCGTTTACTGTTTTTATTTATTTTTTATTTAAAATACTGTAAATGTTATGGTCCTAGAAATTTCAGACTTTCTCTTTAATTGGCATTTTTATATGTTGACGAGATCAAGAACATTAGAAAACCTCATACAGCAAAAATGCTACACCAAAACAATGTATTTTTGCATCTTAAGTATACTGCAGCCACTCCACATTGAATATTAATCCTCTAATGGACATCTTATGTTTACAAGACCCCACGTATGCCGCTCTTTCCCATTAATGGCTCTGATACACATCAGTAACTCTTATTGTGTGAACCAAGGTCACTCCACTCTGTTGTTTACTGGCCAGTCACTCCCAGTACAAAGGTTAAGGCTACACTTGGTTTCAACTTGTACTACAGTTAGTGTAACTACTACTAATGTCTCTAACTTCACTGTAACCCACCCCCTCAACCTGCAACATCTGAAATAAAGAATTGTGAATTCAGATTTATTGTGGTGCTTAAGTTTATTTTGGTCACAAAAACAATGCTTCAAAGGGGGAAAACTACTGGATGTTGAGTATTAAACAGACATGTAGACGTGTGCATGAAGAAATAACCGTACTTGAATGAATGGGGGGGGGGGAAAAGTGCAGCGTTCAACAAGGCAAACTGAAATTTTAAACCAACTGGCAGCAGTTGAGTTAGAATTCTCACAACCTGGTAACTAAATCTCCATGAGGGCTCTGATATCATCTATGTGCGCCTGTTTCCGGTCCTGTGGGTTTTTTGCTCCAAAAGCCTTTTCCACAAGCTCCTGCTTTTTCTTCTGCATCTTCACCATGTTCTCCTCCACAGAGTCTTTCACAATAAACTATAACACATTCAAATGGAGGAAAGCAATCTCTGATTACTACATCAAAATCGTGTCACAATTCCTTCAGGAAGTCACCAAATTCAACTGATGTTGAAGTGAGGATGGGGAATTAATTTCTGAAAGGGGAAATAAGATTGTTTGCCAACTTAAATTTTACAACAATCTCACAGGGGCTACTTTTCTTAAGCTACATAGCAGGGCTTGACAAAGCACTGTCGTGTGCTTGTCCTTTGGGAAAGTAAATTGGTCATTCACTTGAGTTAAAATGTTACTTGTCCAGAGAGAGAAAAGGAAATTTTTCAATTGTGGTACATATACAATTTATTCAAACAGTCATTTGTTTACCAGGAAAATGTGTGATATTCATGTACCGACTTTTATATTGTTCTTGGCAAATACCTTCAATACTTAACATGAAGTTAAAAGAATAGTTTAGGTCTTTTAATCATATTACCAGTACTCCAGTTCAGCATTTATTACCAATTTATTTTAATGTTGATTTTATTACACAGTTTGGCACTAGATTTAGCAGACTATTTAAGACCTTATGAAACAGTTGGACCTCTTAAATTTGTTGTGAGCCGTTGGCTGATCCAGATACAAAACTAAAGGTGATTGAGCATTTGCAGTGAAGGCCCCATGATTATAGAACAGCCTGCCCTGGGATATTAGATCTGCTAAATCTGTATCTGTTTTCACTTTTACATGGTGTTTGTACATAAATGTGAGTCAGCAGTGTGTACACAACCCCACCCAACAATGTTCTGTTCAAGTCAACTATTTCTATTAATCAAAAAGAATTAACATTTCTATTAATCAAAAAGTGTCAAAATTAATGGTTTTCTTTTCTGCTCTAACGTGACATCACTATTGAGCAGGCCTCGCCCACGACTGGTGACTGACTCAACCCTATTATCATAGATCTTCCCCTGAGTGATCTCCACACAGTCTGCCATTTATTTCCATACTGGAGCAGATACAGTGAGAAGAATGTCTCGGCATCATGTTGTCTGTAAAAGTGAACACAAGAGTCTTCAGTGGCTCTGATGCCGGGAGTACATGAAGACGCAGTGGACAAGTTTTGTTTTTAAAGGAAATGTGCCCCAAATCATTGTTTGTGCAAATCATTTTACACCGGACTGCGTGTCAATCAACTCAAGCATGGATCAGTATCAACAGTTCATGTTCCAGCTTTATATTTACATTATGCTTTTGGCAGACGCTTTTATCCAAAGCAACTTAGTGCACTTATTACAGGGAAAATCCCCTCGGAGCAACCTGGAGATAAGTGCCTTGCTCAAGGACACAATGGTGGTGGCTGTGGGGATCGAACCAGCAAACTTCTAATTACCAGTTATGTGCTTTAGCCCACTACGCCACCATATATATGTATATGTGTGTGTATATGTGTGCGTAAGTATCGCACTTAATATTTTGTGAATGTTTGCGAATCACTTTTCCGAATGTGCTTGTTAGCTGATTCCATGGCTAATGTAGCTAAAGTTACCATTGTCTCTGATTGCATTCATGGAGACGAGAGTTATGTCAGGGCAGGGAGCAGTAGCTCATTTGCATTTAAAGAGACACCCGAAAATGGCGAGTTTTTGATTCCACCCAAAAAGAGGAATTTACAACATGGTATAATAAATGATCCGTGGGGTATTTTGAGCTGAAACTTCAGACACATTCTGGGGACACCTGAGTCTTGCATTACATCTTGTAAAAAGGGGCATAATAGGCCTAACTAATTTGTACAGACTTGCTTTTACTACTATGAGTTCTTAATTTGTTTTACTGAGTGTTTTGATTTTATGCTTTGTGAAGCTCTTTGAACAAAATTTTAAAAGGTGATACAAAAAAGTTAATATATTTATATTATGTAAATTGATACATAGGCCTACTTATTAAAATGGACTGATTCACAAGAGTTTCTCTTCACCCAGCAGTAGTTCTGGTAGCTTTAAACAAAGCATTTTTGCCATTTCTGCCTTCCTTGTCAAAGGTGCTGTAATATGAGCCGCATAATGTAATGTAGCAAAACTAGACTGATTCAATGTCACATGCTTGATCTATATAGTCTGCTTTGTTGTTTATAAACAGGAGTGATAGTTAAACCATGTCACTCACTTGCAGAGACAGGGTATAACATTTGCATGTAAAATTTAAATGTTCTAAATAAGTTCAGCAAATATATGACGGCGCACTGCTCGCTCGCAATAAACTCGGTAGACACCGCAAAATGCTGCGAGACCGATACATTGAGTGCGTGCGTGTATATATATATATATATATATATATTTTTTTATATTATGTACATTGTTTTGCACTGTTTTAAATGTATGCAGCTCAGCTGTAAATGCTCTTGCAACACGAATGAAAAAATATTTGTCATGCTAATAAAGGACCTTATAAATGAAACTGAAACGGAGAGTGTCTCAGTAGCGCTGATTCTATTATTACGATAGAGACAAAATTATTGATTTAATGTGTACATCTGTGGTTTCATTTACAAATTCTCAACTACTACACATTAACATATAATACATTTGTGTGAGAATTCCCCGGTTATGAAAATGGAACTTGTGGAGTAATTAAAAATGTGCGCAATACCCGCACCAAATTTCATGCCCTGTAAAGTTAGTGTAAACATTTCTGTAGTACCAAATAGAATTGCTATAATAGTAGCTCTTTTCAAACAGATCTCCCCAAACACTGCCCCCATCTACCATTGGTCAGAGAAATGGCAGTTCCACAAATTCATACCAATGGTAGAGCCAGTGTTACTGTGTTGGGCTGGTTGTGATGCTCAAACACAGCAATGTTTTGATAGCGCCATAGTGTTCACAATTTTTTCTACCTTGCATTTTGGTTTTTTTTGCATATTAAGTTGGGATAAGAAGCATTTTAACATCCCAAAACAATTACAATATAAGTAAGATTTGTTGTCATGAGCTAATGAGGAAGTCATAAAGATAATATTTTGTTACATTTGTCACCATTGTCTGTTACCACTTTGAAAAATTACGTGATAATAGCTGTGGGATCAGCTGCTAACATACCGCTGTGAGGCTACCATGACATAAATCAAAGACTTTACCTTAGTGATCACTACATCTCTGCTCTGGCCTAACCTATGACATCTGTCAACACACTGATCTTCTGCTGCTGGATTCCAGGCCTGAAAAATAAAAAACGATAAAAACAGAATCAACAAATGTGTTCTGTGTATGAGGCCATGTCTAGTGCAACAGAGAATTAATTTCTCATTACATTTATGCATTCAGAATTAAACAATGAGAATACTGCCATCCAGTGGCTGACATGAAGTAAATCCTGGGACATTTCACTCACTGGATCCATCAGAAAGACATGAGAAGCAGCAGTCAAATTAAGCCCCACCCCTCCAGCTTTGAGTGACAGTAACATGAGAGTGGGGCTTCCCGGAGAGGAGTCCTGCAGGTCCTGAATGGCCTGTGCCCTGTTCTTCTGATTCATGGAGCCATCCAGGCGTGTGAAAGAGAACCCATATTCCCTGCACACACCACCAGTGTCAGCACTCAAAACAACTTATGGATGCTGCTTTAAGTATTTAGCGCATTCTGTAATTTATAGTAGCCACAGGGCTGATAACGTTACCTCAATGGAACCTCTAAAAGATTTAGAAACTTGGTGAACTGAGAGACCACAAGACTTTTTACAGTGGGATCTTCATTCCGCAGCTTCAACAGGTTGCTCATCAAAGCGTCCACCTGCATAAAAGAAAAAATATTACAAGAAACCTAAAAACCACAGGTATTAAGACAGAACTACTACAACTCTCAGCTCCAGACAGCACATCTATGGACCATCTGATGCATAAAAGGCACAAAAAGGGGAAGCGCTTTCTCAAGGCATGTACCATTTTGGTTGGCTGCCTTAAAGGGATAGTTCACACAAAAATGAAAATTCTCTCATTTGCTCACACTCATGCCATCCCAGATATACACCGATCAGCCACAACATTAAAACCACCTGCTAATATAGTGTAGGTCCCCCTCGTGCCACCAAAACACATGCAACCTGCATCTCAGAATAGCATTCTGAGATTATATTCTTCTCAGCACAATTGTACTGAGCGGTTGTCTGAGTTACCATAGACTTTGTAATTTCGAACCAGTCTAGCCATTCTTTGTTGACCTCTCTCATCAACAAGGCTTTCCATCCGCAGAATTGCCACTCACTGTATGTTTTTTGTTTTTGCCAAAATTCGTAGTAAACTCTAGAGACTGATGTGCCTGAAAATCCCAGGAGATCAGCAATTACAGAAGTACTCAAACCAACCCATCTGGCACCAACAATCATGCCACAGTCGAAATAACCGAGATTTTTCCCCATTCTGATGGTTGATGTGAACATTAACTGAAGCTCCTGACCCATATCTGTATGATTTTATGCACTGGTGCCACATAATTACCAAATAATCGCATGGATTTATGGCCTCCTCCAGAAAATGGCAAATGCTAGGCTGTTTTAATGCCATTCTTAATTGATAAATTTTACACTGCAGGGACGAGAGATAGGCACAACGCAGGCTGCTTTTGCCAGTGTAAGGACATAACCCACTGTATTCGCATGTTAGAATTTTGCATTCATTAGGATGCTGTCACGTGGTACACTTGTGGTATCAACTTAAGGAGTTGCTAATGCTTCGTGTTAATATTTTCACTGGACATTGTGTTTGACTTTTTTTCAATTTGTCAGACAATGGGATGTTTTAATAGTCAAAAACTGGTAATTACCAGCTAATGAAACCCCTGCTTCTATCATCTTTGCACCCTGGAGAAACAAAATTCCCAAAAGATACATAAGAGGAAAAAGTTACTTTGGAACTTGATCGCCACTTCTCTGCATTGGTTGTTCCAGTATCCACCTCTTCTCCAGGATACTCCACCAGCTCTTTGGTCTTGATCTGAGCTCGACACAGGGGACATCTAGCCTGCTCCTATGAAACAGGAACAAACAGTATCCAGGTATGACTGATCAATAAGGGAGTCTTCAGGATTCCTCTTCAGAGGTATTGAAGTAATGCTGACCTTTTCTGAGTGGATGATCTCACAGATGCAGTGTCTGCAGAAGACGTGTGCACAGTACGTGATGACAGGCCGACGTAGGGAGTCTAGACAGACAGCACACTCCTCGTCTGAGCCGGAGTTCAGCACCAGGGTGATCTTATTGATGAGACGCTCCCGCAGCTCAGTGGGGGTCACAGATTCACCTAACGCAGATCCAAAAGACAGGGTCATCACAACATATTGACAGAGCAAAACTGATTATGGCTGGTAATTGGAAGGTTGCTGATTACATTAAAATATAATACATTACAAATATATACTGTGTGTTAAATTAGGCTTAGAAACCTACAGTGTTGTAAATAAACAGTGTTGCTTTATATATTAAATGCACAGTGTCTTATCGATACCTGCTCCTGTATATTTCCCCACAAGACTAGGGTGACAGCAGTACTGTCTCAGACGGACCAAGATGGCCAACACATCAGCATAGTTTGTCATGACAGTCCCCTCTTGGAAATAGCTGTGAAAATAAACGTTTCCATTTAGTGATTTTTAAAACCTTAATGTAATGGTGATCAGTAGCAGTTCACACCATACCTACCTGCCGATGATGTTCCTCCCCTCCCTCTTGACCTGGTCATACTCTTCCCTCTCCTCCTCAGAGAGGGTCACATGCTGAACAAACACTCTTCTCTCAGGTAACTGCACCAGAGTGAGGCCACTCACTTTACTTGTCTTAGTGCGTCTGAGGGTGATCCCCTTTACCAGCACCTGCAAATTCCTGATAACGCATAATGCAAGATATGTTATGGATATGTTTCCACTTATGTACAAAGGAGAGAGGAAATTATGGGGAAAGGAGGGGGGAATGGGATTAGAAATAGTTGCAAACTGGATTCAAACTTGTGTAGCCCCTATGGACACCATATGTGATTGAGCGCAAACCGCTAAGCCACGGCTCTAACATGCAAGATTATACATTTCACAAAACAAGTCAATGTAATTTTGCATTGGAAAACTTATCTGATTTAATATTATGTGGATTGTTATTACATACTTCAGTCCAACTCTGTCACCCATGTTAACAGGTCTCTGAATAATTCTGTTCCACCACTCTTTCACATCAAAAGGCTTCAGCTTCAAGAAAGACAGCAGCATATAAAGATCCTTCAGAGAGTTTTGAATAGGCGTCCCTGAAAGTGAAAAGATAATGATTAAATTGCTATACAGACTATATAGACACAAATATGTATCCTTCATTTTGATATCAAAGGTTCCTATGCTTTTTAACCAATACATCTCCATGACCTTTCCAGTAGTTTCTGATTACTGGAAAAGGTATTTTATTAATAGAGAATGGGAGAGATTTCCATTTGTATGTCAGGTATTGTAAAAATTGTATTATTATACTCAGTAAGACCCTTAAAGGACATACTGATCTTGTCATGCTAGCTTGCAAGCAGTTAAAAAGTGCAATATATAGCTGGTGAAATATTTTAGAGCAATTTAACTAGAAAAAAATAAACTCACTTTAAAAGAGACAAGAGTAATCAGATAACTTCTCAAACAAACTCACCAGACAGGATCCACCTGCGCTCTGACTTGAGCTCCAGTACAGCTTTGCTCTGAAGAGCACTGGGGTTTCTGATGATGTGACCCTCATCCAGCACCACTCTCAGCCAGTTTACTTTGTGCAGAGGACTGCTGGCCTTGTTCTGCGTTGATGAAAAATTACTTAAGAGTACGAAAGCTTCTGTATCACACCATTTATCCAGTGCTTTATGCTATGTGAATGTGTGATTCAAAAATTCATAGGACATAGGTTCAGCGTCATGTGATCATAAACACCTCACAGCAAATCCACTCACCCCATAATCTGACGAGAGAACATTGTATGTTGTAAGAACCACATCTTGTCCAGACAGAAGGCTGACCGAGCGCTTGCGCTCGGATCCATAGTACAGGTAAACATTCAATGTGAAATCAGCTCGGATATGTTGCTCAAACTGGTCCTAAAACAGTTATTAAATAAATTCACATACAAACAAGAGGAATGTGATTTAAAGGGATAGTTCACCCAAAAATAACAATTATCGTATCATTTACTCACCCTCATGCCATTCCAGATTTGTATGACTATCTTCTGCTGAACACAAATGGTTTTAGATGAATATCTTAGTCTGTAGGTCCATACAATGCAAGTGAATGGTGTCCAGACATTTCAAGCTCCACAAATCACATAAAGGCAACATAAAAGTAATCCATATGACCTTGGTGGTTAAATCCATATTTTCAGAAGTGATATGATAGGTGTGGGATTATTGTGGATTCATTTTATGTGGCCTTTATGTGATTTTTGGAACTTCAAAGGTCTGGTCACCATTCACTTGCATCGTATGGACCTACAGAGCAGTGATATCCTTCTAAAAATCTTTGTTTGTGTTCAGCAGAAAATGTCATACACATCTGGGATTGCATGAGAATGATTTAATGAGAGAATTTACATTTTTGGGTGAACTTTCTCATTAAGCCCGAAGTATACTTCCATTTTTACGTGAACGCTCAGCTTCAGAGTACAGTCGAACAAGAGCCTGTAAAAGTGGAATCCATATAGCTGCACATGTAAACACAGGCCACGCATGCACACTAGACTGCTATGAGACACCAAACTTTCTCTTCAGGAGTTAAGTCCCATAAAGTTGTCTTTATATACCTTCAGACTCAAGTTATACAAATTCAGGTATGTCCAATCCTCATTGGACACGCGCTCATGACTTGCACATCCACTGTTGTTGTTTTTACCTTCATCTCCTAATGTTTAGCACTGATTACATCTTCTAGCAATTCTTTGTGACAGCAACAGCTCAAATGTGAGTGTTGCCACCTTGTGGACCCACAAATTACTCCACATTCCTCTGGGCGCATACGCATTCTGTGCATTCAAAGACACGCAGTTAGAAAAATCGGGCTGCACACATTCAGTGCTCGAGCACTTTGCTAATGACTAGATTTGCATCACGTGTCCTGACCAAAGTATACTTTGGGCTTAAATGAACATAAGATCTTTGAGCACATTTTACATTACACTCACCAGCCAGGTGCTAAGGACAGACAGAGGACAAACAATTAAAGTGGCTCTGGCACCTGAGCCCCCAATGCCTCCAGAGGGACCCTTATTAGTACCTATAACCCATACAAAGCAGATTCTGTCCTGTAAAACTCACTCATATGGTAAGGAACAGACAAATGGCAGTTAATGTTGCACTCACCAGAACTCTTCTTTGGAGGCTTGACTTGTGTGGAACTGCAGTCCAGAGCAGCAGCAAAGTCCAGATCATCCACTAGAACCACTTCTATATATAGAAAAAGCAGAAAACAGAAAGCTGTGACTGTGACAATCCTGTGTATTGAACAATGAGAAAAGACTGCCTTTCAATTTACAGACAAGAGGAGACTGTACCTTTCTTTGTGTTGGCTGACTTTTTAGCAGTTTTTCTTGTGGATTTTGCTGGAAAAAGTACAAAAATGTTTGACAAACAATCAACAGTTATCAAAACTTAAAGGGTTAGTTCAATAAACATGAAAATTCTCTCATTATTTAATCACCCTCCTTCCATCCCAAATGTGTATGACTTTGTTTCTTCTGCTGAACACAAGATTTTTAGAAGAATATATCAGCTCTGTAGGTCCATATAATGCAAGTGAATGGGTATAACATGAGGCTCCAAAAAGCACATAAATGTAGCATAAAATTAATTCACACAACTCTGGTGGTTTAATCCAAGTGATTTGTCGGGTGTGGGTGAGAAACAGATAAAATATTTAGTCCTTTTTTAATATAAATTCTCCTCCCTGCCCAGAAGGTGATGAATGAATGTGAATTGCCAAACAATTAAAAAAATGTTAAAGTGAAAGTGGAGACTGATAGTAAAAAAGGACCTAAATATTGAACTGCTTCTGAAGATATAGATTTAACCACTGTAGTCTTTAGGATTACTTTTATGCTGCATGTATATGCTTTTAGGAGATTCAAATTTCTGGCCACCCTTCAATTGCATTGTATGGACCTACAGAGCTGAGATTCCTTCTAAAATCTTTGTTGGTGTTCAGAAAGCAGAAGAAAGAAAGTCACACGTCTATAATAATATGACGGTGAGTAAATGAAGAGAACTATTCCTTTAACAAAGAAACTATGGATGCATAATTAATATATCAATTAATATATTAATATATATAATGAAATTATTGGTATCAGCTATCAGTCTTGTTTTTAAAATGGTCAGTATTGGTCTGATTAGGCCAATATTGCAAGCAGATCATTTTAAACTGTTATCCTTTTCTACTTTACATTAACAAGTTTTAATGATTAAACAAATATGTAAAAATGGCAATCATATCCGTCAATGGTCATAACATTAACTATCGATATGGGCCATAATTTTGATATTGCAGCATATCTGAGAGAAACCAACCTTTCTTCTGTGGTGTAGACTTTTCAGCATCTTCCCCGTTGGTGTCAGCAGTGCCACTGTCAACGTGCAATCTTTTCAGTTGGGATGACCCCTCCGATTCCTTACATTCTTCAAGAACACAGATTATATAACAAAATATGTTAGTAGTCTACAACAAATTTAACTTGAGTACAAAAAGGTTTTTTTTCAGACACCTCTAATCAAATCAGAATGGTAAAAGAGGTTTATAAATTTACTGCACTGTGACATTTTTACCTTTTGAGGCCAACGATTTCTGGGAAGTAGAAAGCTTAGAAGATCCTTCCTAAAAAAATATTATAATAATAATTCAAGGTCTGTTCATTTTTTTAAATTCTGGTTCCAGTATTCATTCCTTCAGAGTAACTTGTTTTCTGTTGTAGAAATATTTTTATCTGCCTCTTACTCACACATTTTTCCAGTGGCAGAGGTTTCCCATTTTGGAAATTAGAGACTATCAAGGCAATGGTGGTGAGGGTTTTGCCCTAAAACAAATAATGACAGCTCTTGTAAGCACCGGTATGGTTTATTGATCAATAAATGAACATCATTTGGTTTAAGATTCAATCACCAGCCCCATGTCATCAGCCAAAATCCCTCCAAGCACTTTCTCTGGCCTTTCCTTAACAGCGAAGTTAGTGAGAATGTTAAAGTAAAGGCCACCCTTCTGCTCCCAGAAAGGGGGCAGGTCATTGCTGTTTTCACGGGAAGTCATCCATGAGAGCGCCTGCTTTTGATGGGGGAGCAAGGGAGTGCACACTGCCTATAAGGACACATTAACAGAGACATCTTCATGACTGATTTGCTTTTATATGATGGATGAGATTGAAAGTACAAAAAAGAAAGGCTGTGGGATGTTTTCTTTCTGCTTGTTCTCTTACCCCTGCTGGCTCCATCTCTCTTGTTTTGTCCTCCATTAAATCATCAAAGAGCTTGTCAAAGGCATTTTTCAGCTGAAATGGTGTAACAAAGTAAAGTTTACATTGCATTTATGCAGAAACTAGCAGTCAACCGCAATGGCCGGTGACAATACAGTTAACTAGAGAGCGGGGTGGCTGATATTAAGATGGTATATGTGTGATAAAGGCTAATACAGTTAAATTGGATAGCAATTGAGATGTACATATATACATTATTTGTATTTTCTTTTTTTTTTACTAAATATCTACTTGGATTATACTTCAAATGTTTGTAAACAGAAATTTTCCATTGACTAGTCTGTTGGTAGAATTTGGAAAGGATACAAGGGAGAGCTAACGCTTCTGTTAAAGGAATATTACAGGTTCGATACAAGTTAAGCTCAATCATAATGACATAATGTTGATTACCATGTAAATAATTGACTCGTCCCTCCTTTTCCTTAAAATAGCAAAAATCAAAGTTACAGTAAGGCACTTACAATGTGAATGGGATTTAAAGGCAGACAAATTAAGCTTATAATTTTATACAAGCACTTGCATAAATTGTTCTGTTAAAACTCATGTATTATTTGAGCTGTAAAGTTGTTTAAACCATAATTTTTAAAGCCCTTTCAGGGCTTGTTGACATTACATCATCATGTTATTACACTAAAATCATGTTACCATGCATATTGTTTATGTCTTGTAGCTATACTTTCGAAACACTGAGTATTTTAATGTTTACGGTTTGGCCCCACTCACTTGATGGGTAAGTCAAAATGTATTTTTGTTGTGATCAATATTATGCCACAAATGCTGTCGATTGAGCCTAACTTCTACTGAACCCTGAATATTAATTGGCCAAGTGCGGATGGTTATCGGAAGATGCTGATAATCTCAAAGTAGCCAATCATCAGCCAAAACTGTATATTAGCCTGTTGGTCTATCACTACCATAAAGAACTAGATTATGACATACAAAAATAAATCAGAAAGAAAAAGTAACCAATTTTGTCATCTAATAACCAATGTCTGTCATGTGCAATTTACCTCTTCAACAGTCAAAGGAATTGCGGTAATTTTGGAGGAGAATCCTAGCAATCCTAATGGATCTCTACCTGAAGAAGTATGTGACGTGCCTCCTTAAAGAATAAACTAATGTCAGTTATATAACTTAGACCATTATGTTTACCAAAGAACATCACATAGTGACAAGCAAATAAGTGAACCTTTGAAATCAGTGCCAAGTCTGAAACCATGGCATCTCATATGATTGTGCACAGCTTCTCTGTTCTCTTCATTGCCCCAGAACGTGAGATTCACCGGCATTGTGAATTTATTTTTATCCCCATATGGCACAACCCTATTAAGAAATCAAGAGCATGAAACAAGCAGATAAATCTGACCAGGTGGTTATACTTTCTACATCAAATGAAAATTTTTATTGTCATACAGTTCAACAAATTGAAATAAAAACCTGTTGTACCATATTAGAAAAAAACAGCTTCAAAAATACTTTTAGCTATTTTACCCTTCCATCCTTGCCAAGTTGTTGTCCATAATATAGGCCATTGCAGCAGCCAGTTCTCTTTTGATGTGCCCCACCTGTCTCCCATAAACATTGGCAACCATCACTGCATTTCGGTCATAGGGATTCTGAGGTTCTCTCACCAATGACACCATCTCTCCTCTATTGACCTATGGAAGTTATATCACAATCAAACAATATTCTTATTAACATTTAAACCACTAAAAGGAGTTGCAAAGTCCATCCAATAACCTGATATTTCCAAAGATAGTTTGATTATTGGCATTGGCTTAGACCAGGGGTTCTAAATTGATTCAATACACTTGACTTGAACTTCCACTTCCAGTGTGATAAATTAAGTGGTCATTACAGCCATGAATGGGAAAAATCTCTTTTCACCCTCATTATTTCATCGAAACACTAAAAATTAAGACATTGTTTTTTTAAATATTGAAAACATTGCAAAATAACCTTTTTTTTTCTCCCCAATTTGGAATCCACAATTCCCAATGTGCTCTGAGTTTTCGTCGTGGCGTAGTGACTTGCCTCAATCCAGGTGGTGGATGACGAATCTCAGTTGCCTCCGTGTCTGAGACCGGCAATCTTATCACATTGTAGCGACCACAAGGTGGTTACCCCATGTGACTCTACCCTCCCTAGCAACCGGTGTGGAAATCAGCGTCTTTACGCACTGAGCTATACAGGCCCCCGTAAATTAACCATTATTATTTCCAAAAAGCTAACTGGATGCTAACTTTGTAACATGATGAGGTCACGTGACAACAAAAAAATCATACTACTGTCTATTGCAAACTCATTCTCAAAAGTCAGGATACTCACCACTCCAGAGTAGTACCGCAGGCCAACAACTGTTCCTTGAATAGTTCCAATCTGAACACTCTCATCTGTCTCCAGGTCCTGCCCTGCATCCTCTGTTAAATTTGCAATTTCTTGGGATATAGTCTCTGTTCGACCCACATTCAAGAAATCTATGAAAGCTGATGATGAATGGTATGCATTAGAATAACAATAATGAAATGCATTGGGAGTATATTATAGGTGCAATTCTTTTAGTTCAGATTCATAATAATATTTAACAAATTTTTTAAAGCCATAATATTTTCCACCATATCTTGGCGAGGCGCTGGTCGAGGGGCTGCAAGGATGCACAGGAGAACGGAGACTGAAGTTTGATGATGACTGCATGTCTGCGAACACACCTCGAAAAAAACTTTGTGAAATGTAATTGTAAACATATAGTCAACATGCCATTCAAATGTTTATGCATATTGCAGGGGCTCGAGTTATCATATACATGCAAAAGTTTTAAGCAATAGGAACAAATGATTTAATGGCGTTGGTATTGTGAGCTGCTTAATTCGACTAGTTAAACCATCATCGTTTAACACGTCAAGTTTTAACAAGCGAACATGTTTCATGGATTAATTTAAAGCCAGCAGGCCTATTACAGCCACACTCACCTTCTGTTTAAAGACTTAAGTACGACAAAGTTTGCAGTGTGCTACATGTGCAATGGGTATTGAAGAGATATAGGGGATAGTTGTAGTTAAGAAAATGTATTTTCATCGACGGCTGACAGAAAGTCGAGGCGCGTATTTCCTCGTGCAGACTGTAGCGCGATGACGTAGTGGATGTTTTGTTTTAATGCGCATGCGTATTCACATTTGAATGTTTTGTTTCGTTACTGTAGCGTACTTAACGGTCATTAATACAGCATATATTCATATAACACATACACACACACACACACACACACACACACACAGAGAGACACTTATATATTATGGCTGCACAATTAATAAAAAATAAAATCGCGGTATGAATAATTGTGCAATTATTGAACCGCAAATGGCTATGCCGATTAAATTAAAATGAATAGATAAATCAAGCTGTTCGCTTCAAAGTATACTCACGCTGCTCTGTCCAGTCTGTATTGTGTATAAGCATTATTACAGTGTATTCAGAGCGGTTATGTGCTCCACAAATCATGCTTAGAATAACAGATGCCTCATTCGGTTCCATGTGCTGAACGCCCCATTTTTAAATATACATATTTTAAAAAATAATAATTTAATATACATATTTATATCAATATATAATTATACATAGTTATCTTTAAATATTTATATATATATGTACACTATATATATATATAAATGTTCAGATAATTAAAATGCTTTACATTCTTTACATTGTAGCAGAAGAGTTAATCATTGACAAAACAAAAAGCGGCTTTAGAATACAATGTATTGTTTACTACCATATTATTGATCATAAGTCAAATATTTGCATACAGTTCACAGCACAAGTGAATTTGTCAATCAGTTGGAGATTTATTATGAGGGCTTGTTTAAGGGTGTGTTGCATCATAAACATAAAATATTTAGGTCACTGTGTCAAATTAAATATAGTTTAATACTCAATCTTTAAACACATCTTGTATGCATTTGCACTGCAAGTGTTTTGAACGCAAGAACGTAACGCATGTTTGTGTTGTTCTGCCTACTGATGTGTTTTCTTCACTTTATAAACTGCGCGTTGCTCATACAACCGAAATTTCAATTACTGCCCTCTGGAGTAAACAGGTGGTACTACAAGCTTTAATTTCTCAGGAATCTTCCCTATTATGGTCCGTGGGCGTACGATTAATTGCGTTAATTTTTTTAACGCGTTATTTTTTGTCAAATTAATCGCACTAGTATATTGAATATATTATAACTCAATTACATATATATATATATATATATATATATATATATATATATATATATATATATATATATATATATATATATATATATATGTATGGCCTATATATATAAATGACTAATACTATTTTTGAATTTCATACTATTGATATATATTCAAAAGAAAAGGCATACTGTACAAATGCAGTAGCCTATTTGTAAATGAAAGCACATGATTGCTCGTATGTACAGTATAATACTTTATTCACTTATTTCCTATCTGAGAGTGAAACAAAAAATTAATGGTGAAAATAAACAACATTCACAGTAAGCAAATTAAATTATTACAAATTAGCTGAGAAAGAACGTGGATTTTGAGAATAAAAATCTGGAGGAAATGTAAAGTTCTGGGTTAAGATCAGAGGACTAGGCAGGGATGTATCAGTCATTTTAAAATGCGTGTGTTTTACAACACTTACGTTGCAGTATTAATATATTTCAGTATATATTAATATATAAGTATTAGTATTATATGCATATTATTTACTTATAATATTTGCAGTATATAAAGATTTATGATTTGCAAAATAATTGCAAAATTAGCTGCAAAAATAAGGGGCATCTTGTGGAGCACTCGCTTTTGTTTTACACATGACAATAAAAGACTGAGCACAAGCTGGTCCTGAATAAATTATTTAATCAATAACAATAATGACAATTGTCCATGTGCACAATTTATGATTTAAATGTATCCAAGTGGCTTGAGTGTTTTGACTACATTCACCAAAGTTTGTTCAGATCCATTTAATGATTCAGTGACCATATCTAGTGATGCCAGAAGGTGGTAACAAATAAGTGTCTTGTGTGAAATGAGTCACTAAATTAACGTTTAAAATACAATTTTAATCCTTTAACATTTGTATGTCTACAGACCTATAAAGAGACTTTAGATGATTTAAATATTATAAGAACAAAGCAAATCTATAATTTCCCTACAGTTTGTGAGCTGCTGAGCATGACTGATCAAAAGACAACAATAATATTAATATATAATTATTTAATTTAAGTGTTTGAATGATGTCTGTATGTTTTTTATGTAAAAAGCATGTCTACATCTATTCACTTCAATAAGTGTTCTAAGAACACAGCAGAACTATCTTTTTTCCTAGTTTATCGACTGCACACCAACACAGAGGTAAAAAACAGGAGCTGATATTAAAAATAGTTTTACATATTTAACAGATCTAGTAATCTGCTTAAATTGGCAAAAAGAACTGATCAAACTATAAACCTCACAAACATAACGTAAAAAGCATAACTGACTAATGCACTGATATAAACTTCACTTACATTGTGTGCTTAAAAGGATTGTCCCTTGTATTTTTTCTTCAGTGCATTTCACATAATGCCAATAAGTAACTCTCTTTTGTGTGTTCTTCATCTCTAGATTATTAATTTAGATCAACATCAATGCCGATAAAAAACAAGGATAAGTATTTGGAAGCAACTTTGTAGAAATGTATAGAGCAGCGTTGATTAAACTGTCTGACTGACGGCCTATTACGTAAGGTTTTTTCAGCTCATGAAACTCACCAGTGATTGGCTGGATTATTGCTCAATCAGCCCAAAGTAACAAAACGCAAAGAATACTTTATACAAATACATTTGGATTTGGTATGGGTTTAGCTTGAAAATCACCTTTTTAAAGAGTGCGGGGGACGTACCCCCCCACGTCCCCTGCGGCTGCTACATCCTTGACTAAAGGAATAGAATTGTAGGCTAAATCTCTGTAAAAATCTACAGAACATTGGAAAGAAATCAATCACTGTTTAAAAATGTTGTCACTGAAAAAGAACAACGTTGCATATACAGTCATTAAATCAAATTTAAAAATACAATTGTATCAAATAAAAAATATATTCACTTGTTTTAACATATCTGGAGTTCAAAGGTACAGCTTCTCCTTGATTAAAACTGTATCGTCAGCTTTATAGATGTACAAAAGATAGCTTATCATCCTATTGTGTATATTGGAGTTTGTATATATATTAGCTGTAAATCATGCATATATGCATGCAAGCACATATTTATAAAAATAACACTATTACATTTATTTGTAAATACACTAACATTAACATAATGCAACATTTATTCAATTGAGTCTTCAGGACACCTTCATAAATTCCAGTCAAATTAAGTTCATACTTGTGACATGTTGCTGATAAATGACTGGGTTCAATTTTTAAAGTCTGTTGTTCCTTCACTGGTTCAGGATAATGCTTTTATCAGGTAGAGTTTATCTCCCTGTTCACTGGTAAATATGGGGGCCTTTTTGTAATGTTCCACCAAATCCTCCAAAGAGCTGAAATTGCGCTGACCGATGCAGTAGAATCCATCTTTTAGCTGCACCTTGAAATGCTTGTTCTTGTACAGTGCCTTCAGAGAGATGGCGAAGTTGTTTGGCTGTAGAGAAAAATGAACATTTTTGTTCACAACAAAGCACAAAGCTTTCATAAAGAATTATGCAAAATTCCTTCAAACCATAACAACAGTGAATTAAAGACTGTTTACAGATACAGTTTACAGTTAATGAATGCAGATAAACAGACTGGCAATTGATCTCTAATTTGAGAGTGTGTATGCTCATGTGGGCACTGACGAGTCTCTGTAAACATTAACATTTTTGCATAAAATTTATTTGAAATGGTATACACAGGGTTCACAAATTCATGGAAAACCTGGAAAGAAAGCCTGGATTATAGACTTTAAAAAGTGTTACACTGCAATTGTTATCTTGATCTAACCCTTTAAATTAGTTTTGTTGGTGTAACCTAATTTAGTCAGATTCATTCATACATGTTAAATAATTGTTCAGTTAATGTAGATTTTGCCACATGAAGCACAATTTCAGATTAACATTTTAATGTATAGGCCAAAAATAAAAATACAAAAAAATCAATAAAAATCAATCATGAAAAAGCAATGGAAATGTATGTGGTCAGTATAATTTTTCTAGATATGATATTAGATATTTCATTAGCATATTTCATTGTGAGTGCAATTAAAATGAAATTATATTAAAAAAAAATATTGTAGAGTAAACCAAACACCTTTTAAAGTTTCCCTCCAATGTAAACAATGAAATGTTTAAGATGTAGTGTGTAATTTTTTTTTATGTCAAAATACATCCTACTATCCCAGTTTATTGTTCATTGACATCAAAAGTAGAAACACTGAGCCTCCCAGGCACAATCAAAACAATGATGTTTATATTTTGAGCAGCATGATCAGCTACACCCATCCTTTTCTAGCTCAACCTATAGCGTGAGTTTGGGGCATGGTTACTTGTAGTAAGCTGTTCAGCTGGGAGGATAGGAACATCCATGTTAGGTGTGTAAAGAGGAAAAGAAATTTAGCTTCGCCTACAGAAGTTAATTCTAAAATTCGAGATTTGCTAAAAGACAGATTGAAATAGTAAAACCAGATCGAACACTGGCGCATTATTTTCAAGGTGGACGCCAAACTTGCGGATTTGCTTCAAACAAGTAAGTTGCACTCAAGGTTTTGCCACACAATTTAACTCGTAACTGTCGAGCTCCAGATTCATAAGATACTCGGAGTATAAATTTTTACGCTCACTAGTTACCAGAAGAATCCCCTTCACACACATCTGCCGTTCAATCCGGCAACTTTATCAGATGACTCAATTCCTTTGCCACGCTTTCTGTCCGGTGTGTGTATGTTATAGTGGTCTTCTACATTACAACATTAAATGTTTATCACTTTTTATTTAGTTTGGCCTATTTGTTCATAGGGATTCAGAGTGTGCGAAAGGACATGATGAGTCTAAGGTGTGTTGGCAAATGTTGTTTGAAAACATCTTTTATTTTTGTAATTCAATTTGGTGCCACTAATAGCACAGAAATGACTTACTTCATCTTTAACTTAGCAATTAATATGCATTTTAAAAGGAACATAGCTGTTTGTTCTCTATTTTCATTAAGTGTTATGCCAGATTTACCATAGACTCGCTGTCTCTAATGAAGAAGTCCCCATCAACACCTCTCTGGTTCAAAACCACCTCCGCCTGATGTCGTGTCACTTTGCCATAGTACCACATTCTTCCTCCAAACTTTCCATTCATAGAAGGCCTAATGCTGTCATAATCTGGATTAGGTGGTCCTGAATTCTCCAGTCCTTTATGAGATTCATCTACAACTGTGACATAGTTCTTGGGCACTAGTCCCACTTGACCGTTTCCCTTTCTACACTTCCACCATTCTGGATCATTTTCGGGTTTCTCCAACACATCCATGGGTTCATCCTTGTTGAAATTCAGCTCCTTGTCATTGCCGGAGCTGAAATTATAAAGTGCTTGTACAGTCTGCACAACCTGAATGCAATTGTTATTGTGCCCAATGAGGGACAGTTTATCTTTAAGAGAGCTCACAGAATCTCCCCTGATTGTCCTGTCTATATCCTCTGTGACATAATTGGAAGGGAACCATCCAGAAAGACCGTTATAAGTTCCTTGCCACCAGCCGTCGCTACACTTCTTCATGACGGTAACAATTGTGCCTTTTACCAAAGACAGTTCATCCTCCCGTTCTGCGGTGTAGTTGAACTTGACCAGTGCAGATAAGTTGAGATCATATAGTCGCTCATTATTGTCAGCATGTTTGTCTGCACTGGAGGGCATCTCTCTCATGCAGCTTTTCTGCTTTACTTTCCCAAACACTGCAATTACATAAAGTGGATTTATATACTGTTAATGTGTGGAAAGTTTACTGTTTATATTGTAATACATGCTTACAACAGTATCTACAGTATATGAACCACTGCAAGCTGACAGAATTTACCTTTGGGAAATGTTGCATATGAGTCTGGCTACACTAGACTGTATAAGTTTCTGATACCACAATAATATGAACCAAGGCTCAAAGCCTGATGTATTTTTTTTTTTTTTATATCACTTCAAATTCATCCTGAAGCCTATTCTCATAAATGTAACAAGAATGCACTTTTTTGTGTCTTGTTTGTGTTAAACAAGCCCAAAAACAGAGGTGGAAAGTAGTGAATTACAACTAATCTCATTACAATACTTGAGTAAATTGTTCAAATTTTTCTACTTTTTTAAGAATACATAAATAAATAAATAAATAAATAATAGTACTTTTACTTTGGTTAATTAAATATTATGTACCAACTTCACAACAGTTATTTTTCACCAGAATTAAAAAAGTAAAAAAAAATTGGGGGATTTCTTGTTTACTTGCTACTTGTGACAGGGTGGGGCTGGGTTGTGATTATGCACACCTGATCCCTTATCGGCCTAATTGAGCCTCGGAGAGGGATAAAGGCCGATTGCGGACGGTGGTGCGGGAGAGAGATCATTTACGGACATGTCCGTCGTGTGTGTGTGTGTGTGTGTGTGTGTGTGTGTGTGTGTGTGTGTGTGTGTGTGTGTGTGTGTGTGTGTGTGTCCATCATTAAACTATTATTTACATTGTCAAGCCGGTTCTCGCCGCCTCCTTTCCATTGAACTGCGTTACACTACTATACTGTTGAAGTCAGACGTTTACATACACATAGGTTGAAGTCATTAAAACTAATATTTTAACCACTCCACAGATTTCATATTAGCAAACTATAGTTTTGGCAAGTCATTTAGGACATCAACTTTGTGCATGATAATTTTTTTAAAAATTGTTTAGAGACAGATTGTTTCACTTTTAATTGACTAGAACACAATTCAAGTGGGTCATAAGTTTACATACACTAAGTTAACTGAGCCTTTAAGCAGCTTGGAAAATTCCAGAAAATGATGCTAAGCCTTTAGGCAATTACCCAATTAGCTTCTTATAGGCTAGTTGGCTAATTGGAGTCAATTGGAGGTGTACCTGTTGATGTATTTTAAGGCCTACCTTCAAACTCAGTGCCTCTTTGCTTGATATTATGGGGGAAAAAAAAGAAATCAGCCAAGACCTCAGAAAAAAAAAAAAAACTGTGGACCTCCACAAGTCTGGTTCATCCTTGGGAGCAATTTCCAAAGACCTAAAGGTCCCAAATTCATCTGTATGAATTATATATCCACAGTATAATGAGTCCTATATCGACATATCCTGACAAGCTGCTCAGCAATGAAGAAGCCACTGCTCCAAAAGCACCATAAAAAAAAGCCAGACTACAGTTTGCAAGTGCACATGGGACAAATATCTTATTTTTTTTGAGAAATGTCCTCTGGTCTGATGAAACAAAAATGTAACTGTTTGGCCATAATGACCATTGGAGGAAAAAGGGTGAGGCTTGCAAGCCAAAGAACACCATCCCAACCGTGAAGCAGGGGGGTGGCAGCATCATGTTGTGGAGGTGCCTTGCTCAGGAGAGACTGTTGCACTTCACAAAATATCATGAGGACGGGCAATTATGTGGATACATTGAAACAACATCTCAAGACATCAGCCAGGAAGTTATAGATTGGCCACAAATAGGTCTTCCAAATGGGTAATGACCCCAAGCATACTGTGGCAGGGTGGAGGGTGGGGCCGGGTTGTGATTATACACAACCCTTTTTTCCCTCTCCGAGGCTTAATTAGCCTGATAAGGGACCGGGTGTGTATAATCACAACCCGGCCCCGCCCTCCGCCCTGCCACATTTACCTACAAAGTTGTGGAAAAATGGCTTAAGTACAACAAAGTCAAGGTAGTGGAGTGTCCATCACAAAGCCCTGACTTCAATCAATAGAAAATTTGTGTGCAGAACTGAAAAATTGTGTGTGAGCAAGGAGGCCTACAAACCTGATACAATTACACCAGTTCTGTCTGGAGGAATGGGACAAACTTCCAGCAACTTATTGTGAGAAGCTTGTGGAAGGCTACCCAAAAAGTTTGATCCAAGTTAAACAATGTAAAGGCAATACTACCAAATATTAACAAAGTGTATGTAAACTTCTGACCCACTGGGAATGTGATGAAAGAAATAAAAGCTGAAATAAATAATTCTCTCTACTAATATTCTTACATTTCACATTCTTAAAATGAAGTAGTGATCCTAACTAACCTAAGACAGGGAACGTTTTCTACGATTACATGTCAGGAATTATGAAAAAATTTGTTTAAATGTATTTGGCGAAGGTGTATGTAAACTTCAACTGTATGTCTAAGACAAATTGTATCGGAAATTAACGGGGACTCGAAATTGACAAAAACATCCCTGAAATTAAAATTATGGGGCAAAAGAATGCCAAGGCAACGAGTTCCCATGTTTTATTTATAATAGGGGATGGATGCTATATAAAGATGGTATGAGAAATCACAAATCATAATGTAACCAAATGCTACAATTTACTTAATAATAATAATATCTCAATATGTTAAATAACCATAATGTTCATTAAGACTTTATTACTACAACTGTAATACAAAAATACATACACAGAATAACCACATTTAATGTTTGAATCAATCTCTCACTAAACACTGTGTGAAATGTTTATTTATGCCTTATTTTATTCAGTTGGCATGCAGGAGTTGATAACAGTTTGATTAATAATCTCATTCCATATCTGGATAATCGCTGCAATATCATAGATGGTAAATTTCCATCAATGGGGGGGGGGGGGGGCACTTACCTTGCTCCAAGGCACCCGGCAATGGGTGGGTTAGAGACTGAGGAAGACGGAGCAGTCACAGGTCCAGAGGCAAGGAAGCTGCATCCGGGGAGCCAGGATTGTAGAGTTTTGGGTCCGGGGTGCCATGACAACGGCACGGATAAGCTGGAAGACCCAGGGAGTGAGGAAATCGCTCTTTTATTGAGAATGTGGGTACCGCAGCCCAAAGGCTGTCCAGCAAATGAAAATAATGTAAACAAGGATTCTTCTCCTGGCCCTCCACCGGGGGATGGAGTGGTCTTGGTACCAGCTCCAGAGCCATGGCATGCAGGGTAGAGGTGGCCTGTCCAGTGGCACTGTAGCCTTTCGAGGTCAGCGATGACATCATCCTACAGGCTCTGTAGGGGAGTACCGGGCGGTCCCACCAGGTGGCAGCGTTCTCGGAACACAGGTGGATCGCAACTGCCCTGTCCACCTGGAGGACCTCCGTGTACCCATGGGCCACCCCGCATCCAGGGTAGTGAGAGCGAACAAGCGGAGGGGTCGGTTCCAAACAGTAAACGGTGCCATCCCTGACCGCATCAGCTCGTTATGCATTTTCGTGAATAATAGTACTGGGGGGGTGGGTGTGGTTGGGAGCGGTGCCCAGAGCTGAGGTACCAGTCGTCGAGCTGCGAAAACTGTGGAGAGGACGGAGGGTTCCAGTTCAAGCCCATGCTCACGGCAGCCCTGGCAAGCATATCAGCCAGCTGCGCATTAGCCTCAGACTGGGCGGGCTGGCCCGAAGGCAGCAGCCCAGACGAGTCCTCTGCGTCAGATGCCTGGATGCTCTCCGATGCAGCAGTGATGTCATCATCCAATTCCGGGGGTTCAAGGGAGAATTCTGGTTGGCCGTGAGGTGAGCCGCACTCATCCCAAGCTCGGACGGAAACGAGCAAGCGTGTCGGGGGGTGGGTTGTTCGAGGGGATTTAACCGGCAAAACCGAGCCCGTCGTCATCACCAAATCACCTTCATTGCCAGCCGGGACGTCCTCAATCCCTTGGAAAGAAGGAGAGACGCGGGGGTGGCTGAAGTGGCATTCACGTTGAGGAAGGAGAGCCGCGACCGCAACACTGCCATGATCATGTTCTCGCAGTGAGTGCATGATCCATCCACAGACACGCCTCAGTGTGATCGCTGCCCAGGCACACGAGGCAGCGTCTGTGGCCATCGGTCTTTGAGAGATATCTACCGCATCCAGGAACTACACAGAGGCGGAAGGGTATCTTGAAAAAGACGCGTCCTGAAAAGGATGTTAAACGCCTGTCTGTGTGTTGCTCTTTTATGAGTGAAAACTCAAACTCTTTTAGAGAAAACATACTCTTTTAGGCAGTGAAAGTACTGTCGAAGCGGCCAGGGGCGTGGACTGCACAGCATGCAGAGAGAGAACCCAGCTGGAAACGCGCCGTAAGATCCAACAGCAGTGCTTTTTGCAAGTAGAGGTGGAACAGTGGTGAACTCAGCTTGCTGTTGAACAACCACTCGGCTCGACTGACAGGCGCACGCCCGCTTCCCTTTATACCCATATGTCCGGGGGCGGGACATACAAATTCTGTCTGCCAATTTCTCATTGGCCTTTTCTCAAGTTCAGAGGTATGCGAGGCTCCCAAGGAAGACCCCTTGTGTCATTTCATTCGACACAACGTCGAGTGAGTGACAGAAGGGGAACTACAAATCATTACAGGCCAATTATAATTTTCTATCTTCATGACTTGAGCATTGCTAACTACGTAAGTCTTGATAAACTGAAATACGGGTTTAATATCTCCCATACTGTAAATAATTTTATTTTGCTACTTAAGTCAGTGAAAGAAAGTGAAGAAGAAAAAAAGAATACTGATTGAGAAAGAAAACATCAGTTTTGATGTTAAGAATATACAGTTCAGGGCCCGAATCCACTGAATGAGTCTGTGTGAGATATTTACACAGATACTTAAATACACACCCAGTGCTGTCAATATCTGGCCTTCATTACCAAATAATCTGGACTACAGTATAATAAAGAATAAAAAAGTTGGAATTATACAAAAGCATTTTTAAAAAAATATGCAGTAATAAAGCATCGCTAGAACCTCTAATTTGTAGCTCTAGTTGTAATTGTATCTACATAACATGTACTTTGGTATGCGTTTAACCAAAATAATTCTATTACACAGAGTTGAATTAATCAAAATTAATTCCCCCTGTATGCACAAAAAGATTAAAATCTGGAGGAAAACTTGTAGATTATATGTATGTATAAAATATATATTTTTATATGCAGATGCAAGTAAATGTTCTTTTATGTATATAATATGAAATCTCTGTGGACATAATTTAAACACACTGGAGCTACCTATATTGGTATACTGTGCTGATATAACTGATCAGTCCTTCCAATAATTTATTTTGGAAACTTTGGTAAAATTGTTTATGGTATAGACAAAATACCCTTATCACAACTTTTCTTTACAACTAATTACAGCTAAATTGTAACTAAAATTTACAATTTAGAACCGAAATAGTGGTAAATTTGTACTAGCCACAACTGTTTGTCAAAAAATGAAATTGAACAAAATGATTCTGAAAGCTACATACACTGATTGAAAGAGACCCCATAATAATTTATAACTCATTTATGGTTGGGAAGGGTAGGACACTTTTATGTCTCTATTTTGCCTTGGCCAAATTTGTTCCCACCACTTTTTGAAATGGTAAATGGTCTGCACTTATATAGCACCTTTTTTTACCATTTACCAAAGAGCTTTACACTGTGTCCCATTCTCACACACACACACACACACACCAACGACGGCAGAGCTGCCATGCAAGGTGCTAGCCTGCCATTGGGAGCAACTTAGGGTTCAATGTCTTGCCCAAGGACACTTCAGCTTGTGGAATCAAACCGCCAACCCTGCAATTAGTGGCCAACCCACTCTACCACCTGAGCCACAGCCGCTCCTGAAATATCTTTCATCAAGTAAGCATCTAATTCAGAAGAAACATTGCCAGTTCTTTAGCAGGAGTTTCCATTTCATCCGTGTGGGTTATAATGAGTGAAAAAAATGTTGTAATGTACCTCACTGTGAAACAACCAGTTTTGCATATACACTATATTGTATGTTTACAATATGTATTTTTATGTACTGTCTGTAATTTACTGTAATTCGAAGAATTATAGCTTCCTGAAGCATCAACATTTAATTTTCAAACATTGCCCTGAATAGCCAGACTGTCATGAAATCTTAGAGTGGACTTCAACCCAAGGGCTAAACAGAGATAAAATGAATATAGAAATTGCACACTAAAAACATTTTGTCGGGTGACCTAAAATTTAGCTTTTTTCAATTCAAAAATGTTATTTAATCTGTCTAAATTAATCTTACACATTAGCAGGTTACACCACCAAAAGTTATTTTTAGAGTAGAAATAGGTCACTAATTTCAGTGCAACAAGTGATTAAATGAGTGATTAAATAATTTGCAATGAGTTTAAAATTTGTCTGCATAAGTCTTACAAAGATGGTTTCACATGTGGCTTATTTCCAATTTTACAATCTTTCCATGAAACGAATCAGAACATTACAGATAGACCTAATTTTGTTGGCATCTGTCCTCAATATTGAAAAAGTTCTCTAGCTCAGCCCAGATTTTAAAAAACTGAGTTTGACTATCAGTGTAATGTGACCTCTAGCAAGCTGCTTCCTCATATCCATGACAGGAACCGAGCAAACACAGCCAAATCACCCTTCCTTTGTTTCTGTTTGGCTGAGCTTACTCCACCAAATAACTGTCAGCAAATGTATTACTGTTATTTCTACACACAATGCAACACATGCATCCACACAAATAAAAACCTGTGATAAACTTGAGCATGTGTTTCTCAACTCTCAGCTATTCTGTCCTTTTCTTTCTCATTTTTACCGAAAATATATTTTGTTTTGTGACAAATTTTCTGCAATTTTCTGAATGCAGAATCACACAGATAAAACTTTAATATAGAACATGACATTTTCCCATTGTGCTGGAATTGGTCACACCCCCATTTGGAATACAATAGCCTCTCTGAACTACCATGGCATTCTAATGCACACAGAGAGAAATAAATAAATAAATAGAGAGCAAGAAAGAGAAAAGAGTTGGCAGGAGGCCAAAGCAGCAAGCAATTTCCCCTTCTCCTGTAAACTGAATTTTCAAGTCTGTGTATTGAAAAGGGAGCAAACAAAACCAGTGCAACAAAGGCAAATGCAAATAAAGAGGCTCATTTGCTGAAGAGTACTTTGGAACTCTTTTTGAGGTACTATTTGTCCTCCAAGTTCTGCTGCTTCACTATGCCAAATCACGACACCCCACTGTCTTGACCACTGTAATGTGGGGGGATAAATTCAAAGCTCTCAATTATTCATTCACATCAGTCTGATTTCATGTGATAGAAATCTGTGTTGAATTAGAGAGCTTCCGCCTGCCTGCAGAGAGCAGCTGAAGTTGACAGTATAGTGGTGATTGGGGGGCTTAAATAGGTTTCTGCTTTGATTTTTTTTAAAGGCTGTACAAGTTACCCTGAAGGGGTAGATGCTATTTCCTCCCTCTCTTACGGCAAATTTAGAGAAATAAGAAAGTACTTGAAGTACCCGAGTACAGACATGATGTCCTTTAACATGCATGTCCATTATGTATATTTGATATTCTATTAGTAATTCATCCAGATTAGAAACCCAGGGATAGTTGTGTGTAGTGAAGCCATTATCTATATTTGTGTCTGTATCCGTTCTTTTGACAAAATTATCTGTATTTGCCTCTGTATTCGGATAGAACCGGGTGTGGCGGGGCTTAAACCAGAAGTGTGTCAAAACTAAATGAAATGCCGAATTTTAAACGTAACTCTTACATTTATAGTTCTATTAATAAAATATGCCTTGTATATGCCTTTTCATAATAATAGCCTAATCATAATAATAATAATACAAAAATAATATGTTGTGGTTTCTCCTGGTATTTCTGATATCAATATCTGCATGAAACAGAATTGTCTGTGCATGTATAACAAAATTATTCTGAATGCAAGAGATGTCAAGCAAAATGTGAAATGTCTATTTTGTTGAAGAAGAAGAAGAAGAAGAAGAAGAAGAAGAAGAAGAAGAAGAAGAAGGAGTGTTAAATTTATACCAGAGGTAGCAATTTTGAAGAAGAAGAAAAAATTATAATGCATGTCTTGTTTCTTCATTTTACATAAGGAGAAATATTCCTAATAGATGAATAATTTGTTGAGTATTTATATAATTTAAATTTAGGTTAATTTCCATAATCGCTGATGTGAATATAAATGTGCTCAATGCAACACACTCGTCAGTCGAAAACGTCAGGATTCGTCCAACTTTTCTAAATTTGGCTAATTCGTATGATATCGTGGGACTGTACTCGTTTGAATCCCCACGACAACTATAGCCAATGATGTCGCTGGACATTGTTTCCATCTAATACACGATAATTACTTGATTCTGTCACACACAACAGCTTCCTATCTTGTGCACACACTCTAACCCTACTGATTTTGGTTAAGTTTAGATTAGGGGTTTGGGTAAGAGCATAATATTAATAAGTATGTCCTTAACGCCTCATGTGTGAAACTCATGCTTACTTCCGCATTACACATCTGGGAATTTGCATGTGAAGAAGTCGTACGAGCTTATGCAAACAACATTGTGCAAGGTGAGACCATACGAAATAGCCACCTTGTAAATTATGTATGAATTTTCATGAGATCAGGTTGGTTCAACTTTAAAAGACGAATAGACGAGCTCCAATGTGAAATCATCGCTTCAGGTCAGGAATTTAACATCGGGCTCAGGTTTAGGCTATAAATGAATACATGAGAATCACATGTGAATCGTGTAATACATTAACAGACATTTCAAGAAGTGCAATGTATGATGTTGTATCTTAATTAATGTTACACTTGACAAGCTTCAGACTCAAACAATTAACGGAGAAACAAACAGAGTTGAGACTGCACCTATTCGATCTGAAATCAAAACGTGCATATTTTCTGTATTCATAATGTTTACAATTTAGAAATATTGGCTGCACAGATTCATACTTTTTGTAATTTTGCATATGTTTATTTAAAATATCACTTTATCTTTGTGCTTCTTGGATAATGAGTCATATGGATATTTTTTATATTATTCAGATGAATCCATTATTCGTTTTGAAGACATAATCCGTACCTTTCCGAATAAGATATTTGGCTTCGGGCACATCCCTACCCAGAGACATACAGTACAAAGCACATGAAAAGACATGAACATTTCTTAAACATGTCATTAAGCAATACATTCTTGCATTTTTCTCTTTCCTAAATAAACAGCTGGAGATTCCATTGGGTTTCATGGTCTTTAAATTATGAATAATACAGACACTGTAAAGTAAGGACTGATAGGATGAGAACTCTAGCTTCTCCATAATACTGTGCTCTTACAGTAAGTATTCAAACTTCACACTGGAAAAAATACAACGATACAAGCATACAGGGCAATGACAATAACTTTATTAATCAAATGTGTGATCTTTTGTCATTCAGTGGATTAGAAAATATATAAATACTCACGAAAGAAGTGTTTAAATAGGTTTGCCATATCCATTCCCAGTTCTGTGAGCAGCCCCTTCTGTCTGCAATTCTCTTTCTAACAGAGCTTCAATTCAGTGAGAACTTCCTGACAGTCCAGTTATTGACAGGGCAAATATCCACCCCACCCACATGACTGTCCTCAGCCAATGTCTGTAAAGGGGTCTTTTCTGTGGACTCTCTAACAGCAGGCAGGGCCCCATAGGGCCTTTTGTGGAAATGTATCAAGCACTTTACTCTATGGCAACCATGTCTATTACTATTTGCATGTATGCATATTGAAGGTGATATATATTTGGTAACACTTCACAATAAGTTTCCATTCATTAACATTAGTTAATGCATTGCGTATTATGAACAAAATATTTTTTACAGCATCTATTTAGTTTTGTTAATGCTAGTTAATAAAAATACAATTGTTCATTGTTAGTTCATATTAGCCCATAGTGCCCATATACAACTTTTGATTTTAAAAATGTATTACAATATGTTGAAATTAACATTAACCAAGATTAATAAATGCTGTAAAAGTACACACAATTTTTTTTGCTTGTTGAATTTACTGAATTAAAACTAAAGCAACACAATTCTATAACATTTTGTCACAACTAGATTTAATTGAGTATCCAATAAATTTTTATAAATGGAAGTTTACTTAATCCATTAGGTCTACATGAATACTTTTTGTGGTGTGAATGTAGCATTAATCAAACTGGGCAGGGGATTTCCATTTCCCAGCATGCATTGCATGGAAGATATTAGTGTAAAATGTCCACTTTTAAGGCCTCTTCATACTTCCTATGAAATCCAAGAACAAATGGGTGTGGCATCATTTAGAACTAAATTTGGCCAAAAAGAAAGTAGTTTTGCATTCGTTTCGGTGGTTCGTAACAGCACGCCTGGGCGAAGTATTAGGAAAACGTCTTACTGGCTGCTAAAGATCTTACTGTTATTGGTCATCGGTAGGTGTGACTTGGAGCTCCACATACTTTAAGGCCAACAGCTAACTCCCTTTCAGTCAGTTAAGATCAGTCAATATGAATACACCGAGCTAGAGCAAATTTACCTTAATCTGTAGGATTATTTGCATAGAGACATTTTCATGGCATGCATTCTGTTTAATTAGACTATAAAAGGAATCAAATCTACTCAAATTTTCTGAAGCATGTCTGTGACTAATGGGACTATTCTGCAATTGCCTAAAGTATTGTATTGCTCTACAATGGTAGATACTTTTATATCAGGCATTAAAAAACTGAATAAAGGCTGAGCTTATAAATGTATTTTACCATACTTCCCTGTTAATTTATTATTCAATTTAACAATCTCTACATCAGAGGTCTGTTTTAATAAAAAAAATTATTAAATTTATAGAACTTTTAATGTTTGTCGCAAAGTGGGCCATCCCATACTTTTTCATATTTTTTTTCTAAAACATTACACGTTTAATGCTAAAAGGGTCATGATGCGGGTCTCCTCGATGCATGACTATGGTAAATTATTACTGCAAGAGTTAGATTAACATACAGGTGCGAAGGGCCTTCAATATTTCTAAATTGCACAAATAAAAAATACATATACATAATATTAATATCTGGCTTGCTTTTGCTCACATGTAAATGATGCCGAGATCTACTTTTATATTTAATTTAATCACTGAGAAGGTTTACCTGCAAAGTAGCACCAAATATTTTGTAAATATTACTTGTAAAAAACAATATTACTTGTAAAAAAGGGGGGCTGGCAAGCAAAACTGCTAAAAACATATATATTTGCCCCTTGAAGGTCTCTGCGTTGTTCTGTCTTTTCTGAGCACTGAAGTAAAGCAATTATTGTTAATAATTTGCACTTTACAAATTCATCCCGTTATTAATTTTATCTGACTCCAATTTTATATTAATCTGACTCCATTTTTAAGTTGACCTCTAATTTAGAATTAAAGCTCTAAATACTTTCTGATCATTCTTTTATTTTAATCATTTAAGTTATTGATTACTCTGAATCCTCTTCTATTCATTTACCTTTTGATCAGTTTCTAATGAGATTCAAACTGATAGTCTTTAAGTGGCTTCCTCCTACATTAAAGCTTCAGTTATGATATAAATAATTCCTAAAATGGTATTCTCCTGCTCGGTTCCTCCAGAGCAGTTTCTCCTATTTTAAAGAACCAGTACTGATATAAATGATTTCAGAGGAATACAGAATAAATCAAAAAGTAACAATTTATTTGCCAGGTAAGTTTTAAAACACAAGATAAAGAAACAAGTCAAAAGAACATACCTGACAATTTAGAACTACATGTAATTGCAAAGCATGGGAAATCTGAATGCAGATTTCTGTTATTAAAGTTACACACAAGGTATGCGGGATCGTCTGACTACAGAGAACCAAATATTGCACTACAGATCATTAAGTTTGTTAAAAGTGGAAAGCGGAAGACAGAAAAAGAACACGTGCGTGCATGGTTGCCAGATTGCACAAAATAAACATTAGGCGGAATATTTCCAATTTCATTCATTCATTCATTCATTCATCTTCAACCGCTTATCCTGTACAGGGTCACGGGGGGCTGGAGCCTATCCCAGCTAACATTGGGCGAAAGGCGGGGTACACCCTGGACAGGTCGCCAGTCCATCGCAGGGCCACACATATACAGACACACACTCATACTCACATCCACACCTAGGGCAATTTTTTTTTTTTGGAGACACCAATTAACCTAGCCTGCATGTCTTTGGATGGTGGGAGGAAGCCGGAGCACCCGGAGAGAACCCACGCAGACACGGGGAGAACATGCAAACTCCACACAGAAAGGCCGGGGCAACCGGGGTTTGAACCCATGACCTTCTTGCTGTGAGGCGACAGTGCTAACCACTGCACCACCGTGCCGCATATTTCCAATTTGCACAAGTATAAATCTCAAACTGGGGTGTTGCATCTCTTATCTGGCAACCCTGATAATGTTAAACGCTTGTTGAGACGCGTTAGGTCCCAATGCAAGTTAACTGAAATATCCAATGAAAAAAACAAAAAACGCTTTTACGATAAAGTCGCAGGGCACATTAAACCACGTGGAGGGCCTGATCCAGCCTAGGCCATAGTTGCCCATGTCCGAGTTAGAGTGAGATCATGTCTTCAGATTACCTTTGTAAATATAAGTACATCTGGAACTTCATGATGAAAAATAATGCTTTTTAATTTAACTTTATTATGTGTCAATTTCATTATTGAGTGGAGTATGGCAATGTGCACTCACTGGGAACTTTATTAGGTTATCCAATCAGCCAATCGTGTGGTAGCAGTGCAATGCATAAAATCATGCAGAAATGGATCAGGAGCTTCAGTTAATGTTCACATCAACCATCAGAATGGGGAAAATGGGATCCCAGAGAATGGCCAGACTGGTTCAAGCTGACAGAAAGACTATGGGAACTTAGATTACCACTCTGAACAATTGTAGTGAGCAGAATAATATCTCAGAATGCACAACATGTCGAACCTTCACCTTGAGGCGGATGTGCTTTTACAGCAGAAGACCAATGAAGTTCTAAGTTAGTGTACCTTTGTGCTGAATTTCATTAAATCAGTGATCATGTTGAAATAAAATTTAGAACTAGTCAGTGCCAATGATGATTCTTTTTTAAGTTCAAAGATATTATGGATCCTTTAAATATTTAGCAGTTTGTCTGATGAACTGATGTTTTAACGCCATGTGTTTTTAGAAATGCCAAAATCAAGCAACTCAGTGACCAAACTCTTTGGAGTTAACAGTCCATCTGTGAGTGATATTGTGAGCAGAAGTCCACTGAGCAACAGACCACATCTGCAACTTATGATGCTTCTGAGCAATCACTTTTGCACAGACCCAAACGTTGCCGATTTATGATCACACTCATATTTTAGTGAGCCAGCAGACTGCCATTCTTTAAAGCAGCTGTAACAACATTGATTTTTCATAGATACAGACTTGTTGATTTCTCTAGGTAGGCAATAAATGATTGCACATGATGTTATGGAATTAAATTTAGGTCTGTATTGATGATAACATAAAACCACAAACTTTAGGTGCATGACTTATTTGAATGAGTAAGCAAAGTGGACCCTCACGTTTGCACACTGAGATGACTTCATACGTCTACGGATCCTCACTTCTTGGTAAAAACAAAATAAGTTTATAAAATTTGAATTTAGCTACATTTGATTAATTGCTTGAAAGCATCTTGAAATTATTATTTTTTATATATATAATTTTATTTTTACATTTTATTTTTAACGTATTCCCCTTTTTATAATAAATTAAAATAAGAATTTAATACAATTGTACCTAATTGTACCTGTAGTAGTTCGGTCCATTCCTGCCACCTTGTGGAGAATTCATATAGAATTCTAAATAACAACAGGGACAAACATTGATTCTCATGAAAATGCACTCAGAGCTCAATACATGCTTTTATTCATGAGAAAACAAATCATTGTAAATATTTCAGTTTGAAACAGCATTTTCTTTGCTGTTATTTTTATTTCAGAAATAAACAGACACAAAACAATTACTGCAAGTTACTGCATTTCAATTTCTGGAGTCAAATATTGTAATATGATGATCAAGCCAATTGCATGGAATAATTAATGTTTTTAACCCAGCCACGTTGCCTCCTTTATTATGTTGCATACGTTGTTGTCAAGTAATTAGTCTTTGCTCTCCAGCCTTTATGAACTTGACTTAAGTATGTGAATTCTATCTTCTTGCCCAAACATAATATGTCAAATTTTACAATATTTTATAATGCAGTGTTACATTTTTGCTGTAAAATGCTGTTAAATTAATATCTTATGGTCATGACTCCTGGAGTCTGGAAATCATGACATCATAAGACATCAGAATTGTGCCAGAACACAATTTAACTGAATGATTCGATAAGCTCAATCAAATCAGGCTGTGCCATAGCATTCCACTTTTCAGGGTCATGTATCCACTGAAGACCAAAAGGGGGCAGTCTTGACCATATCAAAATAGAAAATAAAACAACTATGATGCAGATTTTCGAAAATGAACCAATGCTCCAATTGCGGCACCCCTGCTTACACATTTATTATTATTATTATTATTATTCTCTCTTTGTACATCATAGGCGTTTTATTTCATGTTAGGATGAATTGTAGGCTAATCAGATTTGATTTGATGTACTGTACTGTCTTATGTAACATGACATAAAACACGTTAAAACAGAACAATTTCCTGAAAATTGTCAAAAAGAATTAATAACCTCTTTTTAAGTCACACAACAGAGCAATGAAATACAACTTCACAAATAGCACTTCAACAATGACAAACTTTACATAGATCTTTTTCTGAGACATTCACAATAATCTCAATCACAGGTGGGTAGCAGCAATTCAAGGCCTTGGAAAATAACAAATAAATTAAAAACATTAATCAACAAAGAATCACTTTATAGGTGAGTCAAGGATTTCTTCATACTCTTGTCTTTTGCTCTTCCCCACCCAGTAAAGCTTTACAGCTGTCAGCACAACAACACTGATGATGATGATGAGCCCCCCGATGATGTCATAGACGGAGGGAACCATATGTAGCACAATAAGCTGCAGAAGCATTGCAACAACAATCTCCACATGCTGAACAGTGCTAACAAGTGCAGGATGGAACTTATTGAGGGCATAGTAGACCCCCAGGAACGCCACAGTAGAGCAGATGCAGATGCCGATAAGGTAGCCCCAGGTCTCTCCATCCAGTGGAATGATGGGCTCCTGCAGGATGAACATAGTGGACACCCCCCACACTGTTCCTGTCCAGCCAAAGGTGAAAAGTGCCATCCACATACTCACCTTCTCTTTGATTGCTCGGTATATGATCATAGACAGGGCAGCCATCAAGCCCGCCATAACTGTCATAGTGTAGCCAAAAGCCTCTTTCCAGAAGCCCAGAGACCTGTGCTCACCTACAATGTTGGGGATCATGACCAAGCAAAGACCAAAGACGCTACTGACCACTGTCACCACATCTGTCAGGCCCAGTCGCTCGTCAATAAGTAAAAATGCCAATATAGCGCTGAAAACCGTTGTGGTGGCTCTCCACATGATGGTGCCATTGCTGGGTGGCACAATGGTAAAGGAGGTATATGCACATGTGATGGAGATGACATTGCACACGCCGTAGAAGAAAAGTTGCAGTCTGTAGCCTTTGGGTCCAAAGGGCGACTCCTGGTAGTAAAACACCACCGTGATTGACAACACCTGGATGACAGAGCGGATAAAGAGAAGCTCTAGCGATGGGACCCTAGAGCGGTCAGAAGCCAGACGTGTGATTAGAGCCACACAGCCATGGGCAAGAGCCGCCCCGAATAGAGCGCCCCATGTCTTACGAGAGGCAAATACAGAGGCCTCCCCAAAGCTCTGCAGCTGACCTCCGACACCTTTATCCTTTTTATCCCCAGGTGTTTTGGACCGACTGTCCAAAAAAGTCCTGCCTGACTTACTGTCAGTGAGATGCTTCCTGTCTGAGGTCTCCTCAACAAATGAGCTGAAGTCTTCAAAGGAAGGAGCATCATCATAGCCTTCATCTCCAGGCTGGGGAAAGTGAGTGGAGTATTTCACCATGACAGTGTTGGGATGGATTTTGACTCTCTTTTTAGAGCCGAGCAAATGCTTTGTTGGTGACTCGTCCATTTTCTTACAGAACCAGATGTCAAATAGTTCCTGGATATGAAGGAAATGAGTTGCATACAGATAAATCAGAGATATTTCATGACTCAAACTGAGCAGTTGTATGTATTCCATATCACAACAACAATGTTTTTAAATGAATGGAAATTTCAAAGAGACTTTCTGGTAACACTTTACTATAAGGTTCTGTTTGTTAACATTAGTTAACAACATTAGTTAACACAAACTAACAATACGTTTACAGCATTTATTCATCATGGTTAATGTTAATTTCAACATCTAGTAATACATTTTTAAAATCAAAGGTTTTATACTGTATGTTAATATTAGTTAATGCACTATGAACTAACAATGAACAATTGTAATTTTTTATTAACATTAACAAAGATGAATTAATGCTGTAAAAAATATATAGTTCATTGTTATGTCATGATACCTAATGTGTTAAAGGGATAGTTCACCCAAAAATTCTAATTCTCTCATCATTCCCTCAGATGGCAGATGTGTGACTTTCTGTCTTCTGCTCAACACAAACTAAGATTTTTAGAAGAACATAGCTCTATTGGTCCTCATAATGCAAGTGAATGGGTACCAAAATTTTGAAGCTATGTAAAGCAGGGTGAAAGTAATTCATAAGAATCCAGTGGTTAAATCCATATCTCATATCTAAGTCCTTTTTTATTTAAAATTCTCCTCCCTGTCCAGTAGGTGGCAATTTGCACAAATAATGCAAATTTCCAAAAACAAAAGAAGAATGAAGAAGAAATTGAAAGTAAAAGTGGGGATTGATCGTAAAAAAGGACTTAAATTTTGATCTGTTTCTCTCCCAGACATATATCACTTCTGAAGACATGGATTTAACCACTGGAGTCTTATGGATAACTTTTATACTGCCTTTGTGTGATTTTTTATTTTTTATTTAATTATTTTTTTTAATTTTTTTTTACCTTCAAAAGTTTGGTCACTATTCACTTGCATTTGTGGACCTACAGAGCTGAAAAATATTCTAGAAAATCTTAATTTGTGTTCAGCAGAAGAAAGAAAGTCATACACATCTGGGATGGCATGAGGGGGAATAAATAATGAGAGAATTTTCATTTTTGGCTGAATTATCTTTTAACTAATGTTAACGAATGGAAATGTATTGTACAGTTTTACAGACTATTTTCAAGCAAAAAAATAAATAAAAAATGACACTAACATCCTTGTATAGGCCCACTGCTGGTATTTTTGGATCTGAATGGATAGGTTTATTTTTCACTTAAAATTATTGACTGAAATCTAGGCATACTATTTCTTAGATTATAACAGGCATTGCAAGCCTGTTACTGTATATACAATTTGGTTTTTCATTTAAATGTGTTACTTTTGGTGGAATACATTCATAAAGGGATAGTTCACCCAAAAATTATAATTCCTCCATTATCTACTCACCTTTATGTTGTTCCAAACCTATATTACTTTTTTCCTTCCATGGAAGACTAAAGGAGATGTTAGTCATAATGTTCAGTCTCAGTCATCTTTCACTTTCATTGTATGGAGAAAAGATGCAATGAAAGTGAATAGTGACTGAGGCTGTCAGCCCCTAACATTCTTCCTAAAATCAAATTTTCGTGTTCCATGGAAAAAATTAAGGCAAAAGGGTTTGGAACAACACAAGGGTGAGTAACTGATGGCAGAATTTTCGAATGAACTGCCCCTTTAATTGTACACATATACTTGGTGAAGAGCGTCATGTAGGAATTTGGTATTGGGGTCATCAGAAAGCTATACATTTATGTCCAATTAAAGAACTGTGGATGCAATGGTAAAGCTATATTGGGAACATGGTACATACAGTAAGTGTTACGCTTGATTCGACTATTCAGGAAATTGGCGCAAAAAGCAATGGATGATTTATCGTCTTTGGATGACATAGCCTATAGCATAGAGCAGGTGATCGGAACACATTTTACTCATGACACTCACTTTTATGAATGGAACGGACGCACGCTGTCAGTCACGAGTACTACACAGCCCGAAATACATACTCACACTGTTCCCTTTATTCATATCCCAAATGACATACATGATGGAAGGATAATACACCTTTAATATGATAAAATAATGCATAATATACGGATTTAATCAGATATGTATTTTTATTTGCGTAGAATCAGGTGCGTAATTACAATTGACTAGCCACATACACATTAACTCACCTGACTTCTCAGATAGTTCTTGCCATTGAAGATCCTAGAATTAATTTATTAAATCCTCAGATGATTGTTCTGTTTTTGAGGCAATACGTTGTCTTTCCATGTCCCTCTGTATTTGGAAACGTTTATAGGTTTGTCTCGAGGAAAATCAGGGAACCATCGCTACCTGTGAACTCACAGTATGTTCACAGTGGGGTTTTTTCTCAGAATGCTGAAAGGACGTCTGTACATGACTGTGAATTGAGTCTGAGATATCCGGCGAGCTGCACGCGTAGACTATGATGAGGAGAATGTGGAGAAACGTTGGCTCTGAGTGTGCGTCATTATTCAGCTGATGCGTGCCATTGACGCAGTACAACTTCACCTCTCAACCTCTGAATTAGCTTATGGCAAGTACACCATTAAAATATCTATAGAAATGTATATAGAACATTTTAAACATGTTATGTAATTTCAGTGTAAATTAAGTAGCCGAAAATTACACACAATTTCTCTTTTAGGGATACAAAATTAGCCTGGCTCATGTCCTGAGCCACTATCTGTCGTTTATCGGGTCCATAATCAAATTACTATTAAGCCACAACCTAATGATTTGTGCAGATGCAGACACTTATGAACTGTTAAATTAATAATATTCAACAATTAGTTCCAGTCCTTAAATCTAATTGGACGAGAGACATTCCAAGATTGCTGATGTCCAAGAACAGCAGCACTCAGACCCTTTACTGTTTATCACTCCACTTGTGTTCATGGTGTTCTAAACTAAAGTGTAAGAGAAGCGCAGATGTGTAAAAGAAATGGATGTGTCTATTTTGATTTAACCCTGTGACATTATCTTTATGCGCATTATGCACACTAATTCCTCGTGATGGCGTAGTGACACGCCTCAATCTGGGTGGCGGAGGACGAATCTCAGTTTCGTCCACATCCGCCTCCACTCATGTGGCTTGTTGTGCTCATTACCGCTGAGTCATAGCGTGTGTGGAGACTTTACGCTATTCTCCGTGGCATCCACACACCTCACCGAGAGCAAGAACCACATTATAGCGACAACGAGGAGATTACCCCATGTGACTCTACCCTCCTTAGCAACCGGGCCAATTTGGTTGCTTAGGAGACCTGGCTGGATTCACTCAGCATGCCCTGGATTTAAACTCACGACTCCAGGGGTGGTAGTCAGCGTCAATAATCGCTGAGTTACCCAGGCCCCTTAACCCTGTGACATTAAAGATTTTAGCCAGCAGGTGACAACAAAAGATTATTTTTGTGTGTAATGAGCGAGTTGAGCTGATGTTCATTTGAGTCAGCGTTACCAGTCAGTGAGCAGTTTCTTTGAAGTCATTGTCCATGCCTCACTCCATGATTGCTTGGACCACACTACAGCTAGGAAATACAGTTAAAGTAACATCTTTAGCATTAAGACTTATCAAAGCTGAGAGACACAACAGACTGAATAAGCAAATATACTCCTGACTGATACTATTGTATAGATGTAAACAAACATTCAACATGGTGGAACGGATTCTATAGTGAATGACCCTTGCACACCGCCACCGGCAACCAAGTATAATAGGGAGTAATATCCCCACTTTTACACAGAGAAAAAAGGATGTACTTGGATGTACATCTCCTATAACTTGTATGTTTTTGAATTGGTAACGGCGGCTTTGGTGCATCTTTTGAACAAGCAATGACAGATCTGGATCCCAGGCACGGCTCATCTATGCCAACATATAGGGCAGAGCCCTGCCTAAATATTCCTCCATTTGAAATCATAGATCCATATAATAAACTGCCAATAATGTAAATTGACAGTAATGTAAATTGACAAATTGTATGTTAATTTTTTTTTTTTATTATTTGCCCATAAATGTTCAAATAGCTGACAAATGTATTTAAAAGCAGGCCTAGTATAAGTTTGTATTCTGTTTTTAAGTCGTAATGTAGCTGAAAGCTCCGTCAGACATTGTTTAATATATATCAAGCATAAGGTGCTGAGAGCCTGCTGTCCTCCGAACTCCACAGCGCCCCTCAGTTTTTCCCATGTAAATCTGTGGTCAAACATGGTACTGCAATGAGCCCTCATTGAGACGCATTGTAACGTACTAACATAACGTAGCGCCAACTGCCAAACGACAGGGTAAACTTTAGTATTAAGCTGCGTAGACAATGCCAGCGACATCACGCGAGACAGCGACACCATCCCATTCATTTTCAATGAGAGCACAGCGACATCCGGCGACACAAGCTGTCGCGACAGTTGGCGACTAGATGTGGGCGTGTCCTGCGACGCGACAAATTTGAGACAAGTTCAACTTTTTTTAAAATGAAGAGCGATTTACAGAAGCGACAGCCAATAGGAGAGAAGACGGGAGAGCTCACGTGATCCTTCTCTCTCTCTCTCTCTCTCTCTCTCTCTCTCAGCTCCTTCAGTAACGGAAAGATGGATGAAAGGCTAATTCTTGCTGTTAGCAATTTTTCAGTGCTCTATAATATGTCTCTTCCCCCGTACAAGGACATTTTAAAGAAAAATACGGCATGGAAAGGTATCTGATTCCGAGATTGAATGGTTTTGTGGACTCGCGAACATGGCGAGGACTATCAATAAACGTTTGTGTAACAGCGTGCCATTTCGATTGCAAATTCATGAAAACTTGGCCATCAAATAACTTGGTCCTGATATGTCAGACATAAAAAATAGTTTGGCAAACAAAAGATAAGTGTTGGCGATAAGACGTTGTATGTTTTGTATGATGACATATTATTTGTCCAAAAGCATTTGCTCTTGAAACTTTCTATTTTAAATTTATAATTTAAAATATTATTATCATTATAAAACTTTATTTATTTACTTGTTTATTGAACTATTACACTCGCAATCATGCTGGCGCTATATAAGGATGGCTGTGATTACCTACGGCACTCTGACTGTGGCCACGTACCTGCAGCAGAATCACAGCCATCCTGATATAGGGCCATACAGCACTATTGCTTATGTGATATTGCTTTATTATTTCCCAGATGTATTATCACTTGATATACATTTATTCTGTAGCCTAATGTTTATTACTATATATACAAGTGGAATATGTTCATTAAATTTCAATCAAATGTAGATTTGTAGAGCAATGAATCCTAAATTATGCAATATTGTGAAACGTTGTTAAATTAATTGTGCCATAATAAATGTATTAAAACATTTATCTTTTCAGAGTTTTAATACATGCATTCCAAATGTGAACATATTTAACAGCGAAGAACTGCGTCATTCATAATTCATGATATGATATGAACCCTGTGACTTGTGTTGCCATAATGAGGGGAGATCTCTTTGGAAATTTACCTCCTATCAACTGGCTTATTATCTGACTGGCTTATTATTTTTGTCTATGAGACACATACACACAGTTATACTATCTGATTCTTCTTAAAATAAAAGGTTAATACAGGATTCATGTTAGGATTATTTCTTGCTGGATGGATTTTTGCTTTTCTTTGTAATATTGTTGTATAAAATCAGAGATAAATTATATTTCTTTGGAGAAAAATTGTTTTCTTGATGAAGCATCTGAAAAACAATATTTTCATGAGTGAGTATGTATTGATCTTCTGTTTTGAATTATATGCCAACAGCTTTGAATTTCTTATTAAGCAAAATGCACATGTTTTGGCACATGTGTGAGTAAGTACAATTGTCTACAATTTACACAATAACTAAATGCATATGGCTTGCTGATCAAAACTGATGAGGTGATTCTCAGTTAAATTGTCATACTTTTCACAACTTCTAAACATTCTTTCATCGTGTGAGCCATTACATGCAAAATTATCCATTCAATTATCAAAATCTGTCAGACAATGTATATTCCTATGCCATGGAATGTTTTTTTCTTTGTTGCAGGTTTTCTTTTTTTTTTTTTTGGATGTCATTTTCTGGCAATTTTCTGTTATATATGACTTTACATGTAAGAAATGTGTAAAAATGGATATGCAAATGTGAATTTTCTGTATTTTACATGTAACAAACTGCTACAAAAATTAATTTACTGTATACATACAAATGTGCATATCCTTTTTCAGTGTACAACGTATTGTATAGTATTGACTTTTCTCAGTAAAATTTTACCTAGTATTGAAATTGGTATCTAAAAAGCTCAGTGTGATACACAATATCATTCAGCTAAACAAAACTTAAATTCTTGTATTGTACAGTAAGAAATTTAGAACAAAAATGAAATGGGTATATAACAAACATTTCCAGGGTTGACTGCCATGGTGAAAAAACATCTAAACATTTTGACCAGTACAGCTCGCACAATGAAAAAAAAAAAAAGTTTCATTTTGGTGGCATTGAAGCACGAATTATGTGTTTTGGATGAGTTGCTACATTTTGCAGACAGAGTTGTGATGTCCCATAACAGTTGTGACAGTTAAACTTAACGTATGTAACCTCCGTTCCCTGATGGACGGAACAAGACGTTGTGTCAAAGAAGTGACACTATGGGTCTCTCTTGAGCGCCGAATATGCCTCTGATCTATGAAAAAAGGCCAATGAGAAGTTGGTAGACAGTATTTGCATACCTCGCCCCTGGACATATGGGTATAAAAGCGGGGGGAAAACGTAGAGTTCATTCAGGATTTTTCTGAGGAGCCGGAAATGGTCCGTCCACCACAGTGGCTCAGCTCAGCAACATGGCCGGGAGGACACAACGTCTCGTTCCCTCCATCAGGCAACGGAGGTTAGATACATAGCCTAGACGTTCTCCATCTGTCGATCACTTCAACGTTGTGTTGAAGAAGCGACACTAGGGGTCCAATTTAAATCACGCCATGCGCTGAGCCGTGTACGTGTTCTGCTGACACAGGAGCGGGCAGGTATTTTACGTGCAAAGGCAACCAGCTGTGTCAGACTGCACGTACCCTTCCCCAATGCCCCATAAAAGTCGTCGGAATCCTTCTGGTTACCCTAAACAGGGGAACAAGGTGACGCTTGCCAACCCGGGAATGGGCCGAGCCTAGCCGGGCCTCTTTTCTCTCTATGTTTCTCTGCATAGAGCAAAAAATGGCTGGGGCCCATACACGCATCGAGGGAAGGGGGTCTTACCCAGTTTCCTATTCTTTCAGGGGGAAAAGACCCTGCGGAGACCACACCTGCCCGGAAGGGGGGAGGTAAGAGTGGTGAATACATCACATGGGTTTTTACAACATGTGGAAGGTGGCGCAGTGGTAGATCCAGCCTCAAGGAGGGGGGAGTTGCTACAACACGGCGACCGGAGGGCAGCTGGGACTGCCTAAGGGAGACGCGGGTCCATTTGTAATGGGACTGTACCATGGAAAATACACACAGGTGGAGTCCACGCAGGAGTCCTAACCTGTGGAGCACCTATTCCAGTACAGGGTAGATTAAGTACCCGCAGTGGATCGGGTCAGCGAGTTCCTCCACTGAACTGCGGACCCAAAGGGCTAGGGAGGAGTCCTCCAGGGATCCGAATGAGTGGGATCTCCTGGGAGAAAAAGCGCAAAGTTTTACCTCAGCCGAGGGAAAGAGCGCTAGGTGCAAGCGATCCACCTGGTCAGTCCGTCAGCGTGTACAGCGCGTATTGGCCTATCACACGGCCTGGGTGTGATAGGCCAATGAAATGGCGTCCACCACACAGTGGGAAAGCATCTATTTGGAGACAGTGTTCCCTTTCCGCTGTCTGCCAAAGCAGACAAAGAGCTACTCAGAACGTCTATAGCTCTGCATGTGGTCCAAGTAAGTACGCAAAGCATGTACCGGTCACAGCAATGAAGGGGCTGGGTCTGCCTCCTCCCGGGGCAGCACTTGCAGGTTCACTACCTGGTCTCTAAAAGGCGTTGTAGGAACCTTGGGCTCATAGCCCGGTCACGGTCTTAGGATCACATATGTGTCTGCCGGACCGAACTCCAGGCAAGTGTCGCTAACAGAGAATGCTTGCAGGTCCCTAACCCTCTTGATGGAGGTGAGCGCGATCAGCAGGGCTGTCTTTAGAGAGAGGGCCCTGAGTCCAACTGATTCTAGCAGCTAGAAGGGGGGTCTCTGAAGGCCTGTGAGGACCACCGAGAGATCCCAGGAGGGGAACAGGCCTGGCCAGGAAGGATTTAACATCGGGGCGCCTCTTAGGAACCTGATGATTAAGTCGTGCTTACCCAAAGACTTTCCGTCTACTGCATCGTGGTGGGCCGTGATAGTAGCAACATACACCTTTAAGGTGGAAGGGGACAGCCTCCCCTCCAGCCTCTTCTGCAGAAATAAGAACACTGACCTAACTGCGCACCTCTGTGGGTCTTCAGCCTGGGAAGAGCACCAATTTGCGAACAAGCACCACTTCAGGGCATAAAGTTTCCTGGTAGAGGGGGCTCTGGCTTGATTGATCGTGTCTACGACGGCAGGTGGTAGACCAGCTAGATCTTCCGCATCCCGTCCAGAGGCCAGACGTGGAGGTTCCAGAGGTCTGGGTGCGGATGCCAGAGCGTGCCCCATCCCTGAGGAAGAAGGTCTTTCCTCAGGGGAATTCACCAGGGAGGGGCTGTTGCGAGGAATATGTGCGCAGCCCCGAGGGCCAGCTGTGTGCCAGTGCGTCTGCCCTGAAGGGAGCCTCTGTTCAGGCATACCAGAGCGGGCAGTGGGAGGTCTCTCCAGAGGCAAACAGGTCTACCTGGGGCTTGCTGAATCTTTCCCAAATCAGCTGGACCGACTGGGGATGAAGCTGCCACTCTTCACCGGGCAAGCGTTGTCATGACACCGCGTCCGCTACCACATCTGGGACTTGAGTTGCTGCTGGCTCCAAAGGAGGAGACTACGGGCGAGTCGTGATATGTGGCGGGAGCGTACGCCGCCTTGGCGATTTATGTACATTTCCGCGGTGGTGCTGTCTGACCTGACTAGGACATGTTTGTCTCGAAATAACGGGAGAAACTTCCACAGGGCAAAGAAAACAGTCAGCAACTCTAGGCAATTGATGTGGCAGCGCAGCGGGGCCCCTTTCCAACTACCCGCGGCTGCGTGGCTGTTGCACATGGCACCCCGACCCAATCTGGAGGCGTCAGTCGTGACCAGGACACGTCGGGACACTTGCTGCAAGGGTACTCCTGCCCGCAGAAAGCAGAGGTCTGTCCAGGGTTTGAATGTTTGTCAGCAGGCAGGGGTGACCATCACACGGTGCGTGCTGCGGCGCCATGCTCGTCTCGGAACACGAGTCTGAAGTCAGTGCTGAAGCTGTCTCATATGCATCAACCCCAGCGGCACGACGGATATGCCATATGCCCCAGGAGCCCATGAGTGAAGCTCCCTGAATAAACATGGCAATTTAATACATTCTATCAACGCTACTCATCGACAAAGTAATTTCAGCTTTCTCTCTGCTGACATGACTGACTGGGTTCATTTGTTTTTCTTGAGTCAGACAGGAAGCTTGATTAAATGATGTACTATATGCACCAGTGTTCTAATTCCATCGATTTCACAGATTGTTGGGGTGGATCAGAAAAATACCATCTTTGGCATTTTCTTTTATCTCTAGGATTAATATGGATACAGGGCATAGATTTTATATTAGCTGTGAGGATGCTTTGTCTCTGTCTAATAATCCTCAGACACCTCCGAGCTCCACTCAGTGCTGGTGTGGGGAATGATGGATGAAACTCATTGAGAGAGAACAAAGTCATGGCATTCATGTTATTATCTCTGAGTTAGAATGATCCATGTGTAAAATCAAATAATTTTGGTCATCTTTGTTTATTACAAAGTCATTATATTGTTTAATTTGTACTGCAGGTTGTTAATTTACAACAAGCCAAGATAAATGGGAATGTATTTGTTCCTCCACTTGAAATGCACTGTTTTCTTTCACTTCACTAGTGTAAATACAATCATTGACCATTTTTTTTTTTTACATTCATTAAAGTTTACATGTTTTATGGATGATCACACAGCATGCACATATTTACATTAACATAAATTCTATGTAAATATTTTATTTTGATATGTAGAGTACACAACATAGTTCTTAACATATATGGCAACCTTTAGGCTAACATCTTTTTAGGCTAATTTCTGTGAGCAGTATTTGTTTTGGATGACAGCATGTCTGAGTAAATGGACACGTCAGTGCACAGTGTCTTTAATTTTTATTGTTTCCTTAACAGCTTCTCGCAAGAGTAATAAAAAAAAAAAATTATATTAGGTTTCGGTATGGTATATGCAGGGTTGGGAGGGTTACTTTTTAAATTTATTCCACTACAGGTTACAGAATACAAGCTCAAGGTCAGTAATGTATTCTAAATACTTTGGATTACTTCTTCAGCACTGGTAGATTTTTTCACTTGTTTTGACTATAAAAATTCTGCCAGTACAGTATAAAAATACATTCTCTGAAAAACCTAAATATCTTATGCAGTGTTGTTTCTAATACAAGATAAATCAAATTGATCATGTTTTAAAGATTTTTAGATATGTTTACAGGAAAACAGTACAACAATTATCATCAAGAATATGATTTTTGCCCTAATATCAAAGGTCTTACTAGAAAAAAGAAATTATGATCCAACATGAAATTGCTTGATAAACATTATGATTGTGCCTGGTAACATGTAGTATTTCAGTTTAGCAAAAAGCTGACAATTTACACAAGGATTATTTATATTTCTTCTGCTCCAAATTTACTTCAAACTTACACATCATAAGAAAGTGTTTCACTGCTGTTCAAATGCACTTTGGATCACATCATTTAAATGTTTTCCATCTGAAAGGACTAAATAATAAATTAAACAAATGACAATAAAATGCAAAGTAATCTCTTCAGTAATCAAAATAGTGAATGTAACTGTATTCTAATTACAAATTATTTCAATTGTAATTGTAGTGGAATGCAGTTACTTTTATTTTGTATTTTAAATAAATAATCATTTTACATGTATCCCGTTACTCCCCAAACGTGAGTATATGTTGATATATAGGCCTCTGCTGGGATGAGAACTCTAATACATTTTCAAAACATCCCCATGAATAAAGCATGGAACTGTGAAGCCTAATGAATAATCTATCAGATGATTATAGATAGATTATTATAGACAGACAGGCAGGCAGATAGACAGACATACAGATATAATATAATATAATATAATATAATGTTCGGGCTATGATTGTTGCACTAATGTTGAAATGTGGTCTGTATAGTCTATATAGTCAAAATGTTAAATCTTAATATGAGTGGGTTATCTTTCTCCACGTGGAATGCGAATGGGTTGGGGCACCCCATAAAAAGAAGGAAGGTTATTTATTTTCTTAACCGTAAGAAATGTGATATAGTGTTTTTTCAACACATCTTTCCTCACAGGAAGCTGAAAAATTTGGGAATATATGGGGTGAGCATTATTCATTAGTGCTGGCTCAAATAAGAGCAGAGGAGTCATTACATTGATAAGTAAACATCTACAATTAAAATTTCTCAAACGGATTAAAGATAATTTAGGGAGAATCAATATTGTTTTAGCAGAAATTCATTTTTGGCTAATATTTACACACCTAACGTTGATGATAAGGGCTTTTATATCGATTTCAAAGGGATGTTATAAGCTGGCACCCCTCATGATATAATATTGTGAGAAAACTTTAATCTTCTGATGGATTCAGTCTTTGATCGTAGAGAAGCAAAAGTGTGTAAGCCCCCTAGAGCAATACTGACGATTCACAGGATGTGTAAAAATCTTGGTTGTGCATATATTTGGTGGCTTTTTAAACCATCTGGTAGGGACTATACATTTTTTCATCAGTCCATAAGATTTATTCTAGAATAGATTTTTGTATATATCTAAGTCCCTCATTTCATCTATTGCATTTTCTGCCTCCGAGTCTCCTATTTTACAGAATTTCCACAACAATATTAATTCTGCTGGATCACTTGCTTTCCTGTTTGAGAAAGTCAATATTTACCTGTGCATGAGTAGAGTGTTCAGGTGTGTTTAAAATATGAGATTTAGCATTTTCATTCTGAGTATCTCATATATAGAAAGTAGGGCTATCATTTATCGAGTGCATTTGTTTACCCAGTGAAAACAATCTGTAAGAGATAGCATTGTGTACACTGGTTCTTTTACATTAATACGTTTAACCATTTGCAATACCAAGTAAAAGCTCAAAAGATCTGTTTATTAAATATTGGTTCAACCTGATACCCATCATCCTTACACACTACGCCACTGCTATGAGAGTTGGGAAGAGCAGTTTTTTTCCAGACTTTTGGAGTGCAAATAGTCACGCTGTGTAGCAGTCACTCCGAATTTTATGATGTAACCACCACACATACATAGAGAAATATTTCATTGTGTAAAGATCAGCATGACAACAAATGGGATGATGGTCCGTTCACCAAGTGTAATTCATTTCCAAGGCTGCAGGCAGAATATAACTGTCTTGTTGAAAGAGGTGAAAAACAGTAGGCCAATGTCATCTCACTAGGGGAATTATACTGAATAGACTTTGTTATCATTTATAATTTTAGATTTCCTCAATTAAAATATCCTGATAATGTGAGGGTACACCTGAACATAAGAGGTCACCTAATGTTTATTAGTTCTAGTAAATGCTTTGGTACAACATCTTAATTGGCACAGTCAGTTCAAGCTAAATAATATGATATTCATACACAATCTCATCTTCTATCTGAGGTGAATGAACACGGATTCTGAAATAATGTGTCAGAACATGAAAACCCTGTGCTTTTATATACTTCACAGAATATATTTTATACAACCCTGTTCCCATCAAAGAAACCCTGTCATGCTAGATCCCCTTCTAATCTTGTCAAGAGCAAATAAATACAGAAATACAAAAATAGCTCTCTTAAGGTCATTAACATCATGCTGTTGTTTTTATTGCATACAGTATATTAACATTTTCTGCAGTGAGGAACACAAATTGAAAATTTTATGATCTAAAATTAATGCTTTTCTTTGCGTTCTGGGAGCCAAAACCTAGTCAATGGAAGAAACAACATTTCAGTTATGCTTTTACCCATCCAGCAAATAAATAAATACATTTTTCTCAAATTTGTGAGCGTTAGCAACTCTAAACAACTAAACAAACTAAACTATGGTGACCAGAACTCCAAAAGCTCCAAAAAGGCAATATGATAGTTTTGGGTGAGAAACAAATCAATATATAAGTTATTTTTAAATATAAATCTCCACTTTCACTTTCGCTTTCATACTCTTTAACATTTTGAAAGAGAATGTGGAGATTTTATCTGAATAACCAGAATATGGACATTAATTGGAAAATAATGTGCTTATAAGTTTGGTCTATAACCAGAAAACAAGTTTTTTAGTTTTGTCTGAAATAATTATTGACTGTTGCATTGACTACAACATTTACATTTTACATGTATTTATTTGGTAAGGAGACAGTAGTACAAAAAGTGCTGCATTACAAAGTTTCAATTGCATCAGAATTACTATAATTACTTAACAGATTTTGTTGTGTATTATAATGTGTAGTGTAAAGGCAAGGGGGCTGGAGTTTTGGGTTATGCACTGTTTATTAAACACGGCCTCAATAAAACTTAAAGAGACAGAAAATCAGGGCATCTTTTTCAATGCATATTCAAATGCTGTGGGCTTAGCTATCACAAACATTGAACCTTTAAGGATCTACGAGAGTCTCAGAAGACCATATTCTCACCTGCCCCTTGAGAAAATATCACACAAGTCTCAAGCAATTGAAATGGAAAGTGCTCCTTGATTACTTGCTTGCAGAAGGCTCAAGGATGATGGATGGAGCTTGTGGACACTGTTTGGCAGCTTAATAATCGGCCATCATGAATCTGAGTGTTCGTAGAGTGTTCTCAACCTCATCCATTTTTTATAGATGGAACAGAGTGCAGACACCAATGAAAGGGGAGTATAGAGGAAAAGCCAAAGTGCTACTGCTCCTGCTGCTTAGAGCAAGGTTACTGTGCTATAAAAATAGAGCAAAGCCTATAGCTGATGGACATGGCTGCTGTTAGATGTCCTTGCTTCAAAGATGTCTGCTGGACATTGTGTAATTAAGGCTGATGGAGTGACACTGTGTGTACAGCATCACACCGTATTGTTTTTGCAAGCACCAGCTTTTTGTTATAGTTCTCATAGTGATGATGGCCCTGTAGAGATTAACTGTAATCATGGTTGTGAATTTATGGTTGTGAATTCAGCTCAGCCAATAAATCCTTTGTGTTCAACAGTGTAAGACAATGCTTTGTATGGACAAATAATGTTGTAGTGTCATGTACTAATTTTATGAAAGGGCACCAGAGGCAGCCTTTGCTCATTTGGTGTCCTAGGCGGAAAAAAACATTACGTTTTTGGTAACTGGCAACTTATACCTTAACCTCTTCAACTCTGGGGCATTTTTGGGCTGCTGCCTGCAATATTTTACACTGAAATTTAAAAGCTCACCCTTTACACATACTATGGACTAATTTCCAAAAGTTGGTCTCATATTTCAGGAAATCCCACAAGTAAAAAGAAAATTCTCCAATCATTCATAAATGGTATGGTATATATTTATAATCTTGGTATATATTTATAATCTTATGATGAATAGAATTTAAAATCCTAAATACCAATCTGAAATGTAGGTGGTGCTCTAGCACATTTTAGACCTCGAAGATGTGTTCGTCCATAATCATTCAGTCGAATTTTAGTTCATGCATCACCCCAATTGTTACAACAAATATCTCAGCCTCCGAGTGGACTAGAAGATCAGAAAGCTGAGATCCTCCCCTTTGTGATGATGTATATCATTTTATCGCCAAATTTAAGTCAAATTCCATTCTCCAGTGTTTTCACTCGCATCGGCATATTCTTAGCGGTAATGTAATGTTTATGGTATAACATTTGTAAAAATGGTCAAAAAGCTTGTGGCTGTAGAGCTGATACTTTACAGAGTCGAGATTACTTTATTATACACAGTGCCTCACCTGAGTGTGTAGATGTCATGAAGCAGGTCCGAGGATAGTTACGTTGATATCATTGATTACTTTAGAGTTGTTATGACAACAGCAGCACAAATACATTTTTACTCGACAAAAACTTAAATGGTTGTTGTTCTCCATCTGGATCGTTCATTTTGATGTGCGTCTTAAGACCAGAAACACAAAAAAGACTGGGCGCCGCCCAATGATTGCTCAGGAAAATTGTGAATAGATGTTACCAACATTTCTAGACTAACATTTTATTTGTAAAGTAGTACACTTTAAAAAGTGGTATCCTGCAATTGATACCTTAAGCATTTTTTTAACTAGCTCCTTATTTTTGATGGTGTATGTTTTAAACTTTTCTGAAGGTTTGAATGGGCATGATGCTTCTGACTGTTGAAATATGAGAAAAGCAAAATATGTTTTAAACCTTATACTAGTCTGTGAACTATGAAAGGTTGAGAATTGGGTGGTATGGATAAACAAGCTGCTGTGAAATGATAGCCCATCATTCACAGTGTTAAGAGTGAAGGTTGCCCTTCAGTGGGAGATACTGCAACTTATAGGTCTTTCGGTCATGAGCTGTTCAAAGATAAAGCTTTAAAGATATATTGGAGACACTAGTGTTCTACCTTCATATCTTAACCTCCATCTCATTAAACATACAAATAAATGTGCCCGTTGACTGCTCTCTGATCATTCTACTTCACTGCAAATGTCCTAATCTGCCCTTTCGAAATGGCAGGGAGCATTCATGATAAATCATTAAAAAGAATAAAAAAATCGATATAGCAATCTGGTAGTTAGTCACAGATTACAAAAATCTGTTCTGAGGTCTAGGTGTAGAGGAAAGTGATTTGTGAAGTCCTTTTCGTGATTAAACTAGCATCATAATATACATGATGATCAACTTAAATGTTCTGTTGTTTAAAAGGATGTATCACCTAAAAATTTAAATGCTGGCATAATTTACTCACCCACATGTTGTTCCAAACCTGTATGACTTTCTTTCATGGAACAAAAGGAAATGCTAGGCAGACGGTTGATCTCAATTATCTTAATTCACTTCATTCATTCTCAATTCTGTCACCATTCACTTTTATTGCATAGAAAAAAAGCCAATGAAATTGACAGGTGTCTTTAATTTCATTTTGTGTTCCACTGAAGAAAGATGGCCATATGGGTTTGGAACAACATGAAGTTAAATGAATGATGACAATTTAAATTTTTGCATTAAGTATACCTTCAAAGTTAAATAATCTATTGACACTAAATGTATATCTTAGTTATCTGAGATCAACAGTGTGATTTGAAGCTTGTCATTGCTGTTCTACGTAAGTCTTGCTCTCTCCCACTCACTGTGTCCGAGAGGAAGGTAAGCAGATGATAAAGCCATCCTCAAAAATATTTGGCCTGGGTAATTACGTCTCTCATGTCAAGTTGCTATGGTGACAAAGACAAGAGATTTAATCAGTGCAAACATTCACTGTTGCTGCTGGGACTGGCTTTGCTTGAACTCACTGCCTCTTTAGATTGTTACTGAGGAAATATTAATAAAATAAAATAAGATCACTTTATTGCCACACAACCATATACACAAGTGCAAAGGTAGGTGAAAGTCTTGTGTGCAGTTCCGAGCAACATAGCAGTCATGACAGTGATGAGACATATACCAGTTACAATAAACAACATATTTACACAACACAATTGACATATCAAACATACACATAATTACACAACACAATAATAATATACAATGTACAGTAAAGGTCTAGGTTATGGATGTAACCGAGATGTTGTGTCGAAGAAGTGACACTAGGGGTCTTTCTTGACAGCCTTTTGCATCTCTGATCTATGAGAAAAGGCCAATGAGAAATTGGCAGACAGAATTTACATGTCCCGCCCCCGGACATACGGGTATAAAGGGAGGGAAATGCGTCTGTATCATTCAGGATTTTTCTGAGGAGCCGACAATGATGTTCGGCTGTAAAAGTGGCTCGGTTCAGCGACTTGGCCGGGAGGACCATCAGGGAATGGAGGTTACATCCGCTCACTTGGGGTCCAATTTAAATCACGCCATGCACTGAGCCGTGTACGTGTACTGCTGACACAGGAGTGGGCAGGTATTTTACGTGCCAAAGCGACCAGCTGTGCCAGGCTGCACGTACCCTTCCCCAATGCCCCATAAAATCGTCAAAGCCTTCTGGTTCTTTACCCCTGACGGGGGGAACAAGGCGACGTGCCAAGCATGGGAGCAGGCCGCACAAGCCGCGCCAGTTTCTAACTTTCTCGCATAGAGTTAAAGCGGCTGGGGCCATCTTAACGCTATCATATGCACTCGGGGAAGGCGATCTTTCCCAGTTTTCCTATTCTTTCAGGGGGGAAAGACCCTGCGGAGACCACACCTGCCCAGACTGGGGGAGGTAAAGAGTGGTGAAATACATCACATGGGCTTTTAGGTCACATGTGGAGAATGGCGCAGTGGTAGATCCTACCTCATTGGGAGGGAGCAGTTGCTACAAACATGGCGACCCGGGAGATGTGGGTCCACTCGCAAGGTGATCGTACCATGGAAAATCCGCACAGGGGGGAAAAAAAAACGTGGGAGCCCGTCCTGTGGAGCACCTATTCCAGTACAGGGTAAATTGAGTACCCGCATTGGTCTTGGTCGGCGAATTCCTCCGCTGAATTCACGGACCAGAGGGCTAGGGAGGAGTCATCCAGGGAGCCGAGTTCGTGGGATCACCTGGGGTAAAGGCGCACTGTATTACCTCAGTGGAGGGAAAGGGCGCTATGTGCAAGCGTTCCACCTGGTCAGTTTGTCAGCATGTACCGAGTACTACCGGCTCGGACCTGAGAAAACACGGGATGAAACCGACTCAACCCTGAGATTGTAAAATCTCACAAAGGTGTTGGATGCTGCCCAACCCGCTGCTCTGCATTTGTCTGCTAGGGACGTGCCCCTGAGGATGCAACAGTTCCTGTTAAGTGTGCTCGGTGATAGCGCGTCCGCTAGCATGTTGAGGTTGCCCGGGATGTGAGTGTCATGCAGCGACTTGAGACTTGAGCTGTGACATGTGACGGGAGCGTATGCCACCTTGGCGATTTATGTACGCTACCGTGGTGGTGCTGTCTGATCGAATCAAGACGTGTTTGCCCTGAATTAGCAAGAGAAACCTCTGCAGGGCAAAAAGTACAGCCAACAACTCTAGGCAGTTGATGTGCCAGTGCAGCGAGGCCCCTTTCCAACGGGGGTGACTCGCAGCTCGCTGAATACACAACCGATCGGCTCCGAAGAAAATTTCGGACATGCAAATTCTGTCTGCCTATTTCTCATTGGCCTTTTCTCATAGATCAGAGATGCAAAAGGCTCTCAAGAGAGACCCCTAGTGTCGCTTCTTTGACAACGTCGAAGTGAGAGACAGATGGGGAACAATACACACAATATAGAATACACATACAATAAAAAATTATGACAGTCCAGTGTGAGATAATAAGATTAATAAAGTGCAGTACTAACATCGGTTTAACTCTGTATAATCAGCATGCGTGAAATACTCCTTATAGTGTCACCCTAAGAAGGGGGCTTAATGGAAAGACTGTGATGGTGAATTACATTGATTGCTATTTGAACTCTGGATTACTAAGATGTAGCAGGTCCCAGTGGATGAGTCATCTGACACATCTGTAAAATTATCTTGATCAGCACTGCCGTAAACTGGTTGTGTCACAGAATAAGAGAGATCTCATACACATAACACTATGGAGCATGAGACCTTGTATACTGTACATAAAGGTCAGACATTTGTGTGTTTACTGACAGAAGCCATGTTTGCCCATCAGCTCTGTACCCATCAGTGACTCATACTTTCCACCCAGGTCTCTTCCATTTCCATCATTCTCATCTTGGGAGAAGAATGGGACATTGTGATTTTTTTCCTGCCCATAAATCTAGAGACAGTGCAATTGGGTTAGAGCCACTCGAATCCATCAGTGTACTGACAAAAGCCACTGCTGTGGAGTGATGCTAGCATACTGAGACAATGCTGGATCTTAGTTGATGGTAAAAAAAGAGTTGGGGGAGGGGACAGAAGTCCTTGAACAGTAAATACTGTACAAAGACAGAACATGGGAAAGAGGGGAGTGTTTATGGATATATGTGATGAAAAAGTGTACTCTCATTTGTGTTTTTGATAGAATTAAAAGTGAAGGGGAAGATTTTCAGTAAATAATGACATGTGTAATTTTTAGTTGTGGTCGACCGATATGTGGTTTTTAAAGGCCGATGCTGATATCCAGAGAGCATGGTGGCCAATACAATGCCAACATATCGCACAATTTAACATAGTAAATAACAAACATAAAATTACTAATATATATATATATATATATATATATATATATATATATATATATATATATATTTTATTTATTTATTTATCTTTTTTTTAAGCTACACTTTGTAACTTTTTTTATTACAAAATAACAAAATGTTATTAAGAGAGTCATTCATATGTCATTCGCCCCTGGCTGTTGACGTCATATCCGTACACAGAGAAAATAAGATCTGGCTACTGTAGCACGTGTATGGTATGAGAGTAGCTAAAGCAAGAAAAATTTACCATGGATCAAACATAACGGCAAACCTACAGGGAATCACTTTGTAAAAACCCCGAACAGAGCAGAATCTACAAGCAAAAAGAAAAGTGACAGAGATCGTAAAGAAACACAAATCAACATCAGCTTGGATTTTCAGTGGTGGCGACAAATCCGAGATCTGAAAGAATTTAAAAGCGACCCGGAGATGGCTTTTTTCTTATTCAACATGTAAGATATTTTGTTGATTTGGTTTATGTATAGTGGTGTAATCTGTGTGTGTGTGTGTGTGTGTGTGTGTGTGTGTGTGTGTAGTGAAATACAATAATTATACTGTAACCGGTGCAAAACATTTCAGTTGCAAGCACAAATGTATATTTTTCTTTATAACAGCAATAACTTATATTAATAAATCCTTTAGTCCTAGGCTTGCCAAGGACATGTGAGTCTTGAAATGAAGTTGACCACTAGTTGGTAACAATGACAATCTACAAATTAGTTACTGCTGCAGTCTATTTGCCAGAATATCCTGCAGTTATAAAAACTTTACACAGTTTGACCTAATCAAACTAGCAATCGTTATGACTAATGTTAAAGAACATTGCCTAACTTTTGTAACGTCATTAATTTCAAAACATCAATATATCCAATAAGTCAAACAACAGCATAAGACATGGCACTTACCTGCTCAAGTGACATGTTTTTGGATATCCATTTTTTCCATTTTGCCATTATTTATTTGTCCATTTGCTTGGATAAGATGTCCTGTATTCATGTGTACACTGGTGCCTCAAACCACATTCATCTGCGCAGAGGAGCAAAGCCAAAGCACAACCAAAATAATGTTGTTCCGCAAGATGCATTCAGTTTTATTTTCTAACCGCTAGAAAAGTTACATAGTGTAGCTTTAAGAAATATCACATGAGCAAGAGTGCGATATGGCCCTACATCAGCACTGCTCTGATTCGGCCGCAGGCACGAGTCCGCAGGGTAATCACAGCAGTGCTGATTTAGGGCCATATAGCACGATTGCAAGTGTGATATTGCTTATAAATAAAAAAAATATTATAATATAATTTATTTTATAATATATTTTTTATAATATAATATTATTTATTATATGCTGTGGTTTATGAGGACATTTCTAGTGTCCTTAATCACTTACTATACGATGTTTTATTGAAAATTTAAAAATACAGAACGTTTTTTGTGAGGGTTAGTTTACATAAGCTTTATAGATATTTGCCCTCAAGAAACAAATCAGTCAAATGGAAAATCTATCTATCTATCTATCTATCTATCTATCTATCTTTCTAGCTCCGATCCTGATGGTCATAGACACTGCCTCGTGTGTCTGGGCCATGGGCATTTGTAGATGGTTCTTGTTCTCACTGCAAGAACTTAACCATGGCAGCGTTGCAGTCACGGCTTTCCTTCCTAAAAGGAATGCCACTCCAGCCGCCCCAGCATCGCTCCTTCTTCCCACAGGATTGAGGATGACCCACCTGGCGATGGAGGTGATTTGGGGATGGCAGCGAGCTCGGTTTCGCTGGGTAGATCCCCAACCACCACCCACCCCCGGCACGCTTGCTGACTTCCGTCCAGGTTCGAGGTGAGAGCGGCTCGCCTCACGGCCAGTCTGAATATTCCCTCGGACCCGCTGAGCTGTATTATGAATTTGTCACTGCATTGGAGAGCATCCTGGTGTCTGACGCGGAAGACTCAACTGGACTGCCACCTTCGGGTCAGCACGCAAAGTCTGAGGCTGATGCCCAGATGGCCGACATGCTTGCCAGGGCTGCCGTGAGTGTGGGGTTGGACTGGAACCCTCCATCCTCCCCACAGCCCTCACGGCTGGACGATTGGTTCCTCGGGTTAGGGCGCCGCTCCGGGCAACGATGGTCACAGCGCGGACACTGTGGGCGGCACTCGGGCAGGCAATGGCCACCCTTGTGGTCCAGGAATGTTACCTGTGGCTGAACCTGGTCGAGATGCATTTGCTCCAGAGCTGGTAAACAGACCACTCCGTCCCCCGGTGGAGGGTGGGAGGAGAATCCTTATTTACAAACCTTATTTCCTTTGCCGCACCCCCTTCGGGCTGCGGTACCCACATTCTCAATAAAAGAGCGATTTCCTCATTCTTTGGGTCATCTGGCCCACAAATGCCATTCTCACGGCAACCCAGTGCCACACTCCGGCAGTCCCGGTACCCCAAACGCAGATCCCTCGCCTGCTGTCCCCCAGCCGGCCGGTTCTGATGAGTCTAGAGGATGCCTTCACGGGACCTCCTCCTCAGTCACTAACCTTCTCAGAAACAGATCTCATCGCGCATTTGTCCTCAGGACTGGTTTATGTCAATAGATGTGAAGGACAATTAATGTACCAATTGCACCATGTTTCAGGCAGCTTTTCATATTCGCATTCGTAGGAACTGCAAGTCCTTCATATCAGTCCCCACACATTCAAGAAATATATCGATGCAGTGCTCGCCCAATTGAAAATGAACGGGGTGCGTGTTTTGAATTACCTCAACGATTGGTTATTACTAGCCAATCAGAGGCACTACTGAGTGAATACAGAGACTTGCTGCTTTGCTATAAGGAAAATCTGGTCTAATGTCAACTGGGTGAAAAGAACGCTTTTCCCCAGCCATTAAATCTCCTTTTTAGGAGTTTGTCTCAATTCCGTGAGCATGCATTCGCGCCTCACAAATGAGTGTGTACAGACCATTCATTGGTGTCTGTCTCAGCACAGTTTACCTGCCCCAAGAGCATCGGCATTACCCTACACCAGTAATACTATCCACTGGGATTAATACAGCACAATTTTCCTGCCACAAGAGCAGCAGCATTATCCTAGACCAGTAATCCTGACCACTAATATTAATAATGCTCACAGCACAGTTTTCCTGCCCCAAGAGCAGCAGTATTACCCTATACCATTAATACTAACCACTGGGATTAATACAGCACAGTTTCCTGCCCCAAGAGCAGCAGCATTACCCTACACTAGTAATACTAACCACTGTGATTAATAATGCTCACAGCACAGTTTTCCTGCCCCAAGAGCAGCAGTATTAACCTATACCATTAATACTAACCACTGGGATTAATACAGCACAGTTTTCCTGCCCCAAGAGCAGCAGCATTACCCTATACCAGTAATACTATCCACTGGGATTAAAACAGCACAGTTTCCCTGCCCCAAGAGCAGCAGCAATTCCCTAGACCAGTAATACTAAACACTGGGATTATTACAGCACAGTTTGTCTGCCCCAAGAGCAGAGGCATTACCCTAGACCAGTAATCCTGACCACTAATATTAATAATGCTCACAGCACAGTTTTCCTGCCCCAAGAGCAGCAGCATAACCTTACACCAGTGTAAGGATATTTGGTATGCAACATTTAGAAGGGAACATTAAAGTGCCCTCATTCTCACACCATTCTCACATGGAGTCTGTTGACAATAACTTAAGAACCATTCATGCTTCTTTGCTATCGGATAACCCAAATTATTTAATTAATACACCAGCACTTTGAGCACAATATTGGAGATGTACTTGCGTGTCTTTGTGGTGTTTCTTTGCATTCTTTGTGTTGCTTGTTTCTTGGCGCTTGGTCGAAAGTCCGTTCTGTCGATGTTTTGGACCTCTGTAAGATCAAAGTTATTGTCTGTATGAATGATGAGGTTGGCTTTGAAGCGATGCCTTCTCATGGGTGTGTGAACCATAGAGAGTGAAGAGCTTTCTCGGGACGTTGAGTCCCGAGCTTCCTTGGGCCTCACATGGAATGGACCTGGCAGTCAGTGGAGCGACCAGACAAGCAAAGAGAAGAGAGGAAGAGAGGAAGAGAGAAGAGAGAATTGTCATATTGCCTGTTGTCTTTTGTTTTTGTACATTTATGTTGAAATTCTTGTTTAGTTCCTGTTTCCTGTTAGTTTTGTAGTCCTTTGAAGTTTTATTCCTTGATTGGTTCTGCCTGATTATTTCTCATTCCCTGATTGTTTCTCCAGGTGTTCCTCGTTCCCTTGTTTTTTACCTTGTGTATTTAAGCCCTTGGTTTCCCTGTTTCCTGTTTCAGTTCTTGCATGTATGAATGTTTTTTCTATGCGCTGTGCCAGGTTCCCTGTGTTTTGCTTTTCCTTTGCTCCGAGTTTACTTGTTTGTTTTTCAGTTTAATAAAGCTGCGTTTAGATCCTTATTCCTTGCCTGCCTCGTCACAGAAGAACTGACCCAAAAGATGGATCTAGCAGCGGTATTTATCCAGTTGAGCTGTGCGAACCTCCCTATCATTGAATACTCACATTTGTTCAGCACCATAGCCAGATGCACTGGTTTTGCTGATGGCCACTTAAAGTTCCTATACCAGATCGGCCTCCTTGCCAATGAATGGATGGAATTTCCGGAGACCGGGAACTACACATGGGAAGAGTACATCAATTTAATTTTAGAGATGTTCGCCTTTGAGAATCCTCTTAATGAACCAACACCCATGCCTGCCACGGCCAACAAGCTGGAAGTCTCGTCCATCCCAGAGCCAGCGTTGCCAACTTAGACCATCCAGGGAGGAAGAAAAGAAGAAAGGCTTCTATTCCCCAGGCTCTGCCCCCAGAGCCTTCCATGGCTCCGCCCCCCGAGCCTTCCACGGTTCCGCCTTCCACGGCTCCGTCTCCAGAGCCTTCCAAGGCTCCGCCTTCCTCGGCTCCGTCTCCTGAGCCTTCCATGGCTCTGTTCCCAGAGCCTTCCTCGTCTATGCCTTCCTCGGCTCCACCTTCCTTGGCTCCGCCTTCCACGGCTCCGTATTCCACAACTCCGCCCCCAGAGACTTCCACAGCTCCACCCCCAGAGCCTTCCACGGCTCCGCCTGCAGAGCCTTCCACAGCTCTGCCTTCCATGGCTCTGCCTTCCACGGCTCCACCCCCAGAGCCTTCCATGGCTCCACCCACTTCCCCAGTGACTATTCCTCCCGCGGCTCCTCCCGTTTCCTCAGAGACAATTCCTCACACGGCTCCGCCTGCTCCCCCTGAGACTATTTCTCATGCAGCTCCGCCCGCTTCCTGACCCAGTCCCTGTCCTGTGGCCACCTCCCAGACCTCCTGACCCAGTCCCTGTTCTGTGGCCACCTCCCAGGCCTCCTGACCCAGTCCCTGTCCTGTGGACGCCTCCCAGACCCCGTGACCCAGTCCCTGTCCTGTGGCTTCCTCCCAGGCCCTCTAACCCATTCCCTGTCTTACGGCCGCCTCCCAGGCCTCCTGACACAGTCCCTGTCCTACAGCCACCTCCCAGGCCTCCTGATCCCCTCCCTGTCCTACAGCCACCTCCCACTTCCTCAGAGACAATTCCTCACACGGCTCCGCCCGCTCCCCCAGAGACTATTTCTCATGTGGCTCCGCCCGCTTCCTGACCCAGTCCCTGTCCTTTGGCCACCTCCCAGGCCTCCTGACCCAGTCACTGTCCAGTGGCCGCCTCCCAGAACCCCTGACCCAGTCCCTGTCCTGTGGCTTCCTCCCAGGCCCTCTAACCCAGTCCCTGTCCTATGGCTTCCTCCCAGGCCCCCTGACACAGTCTCTGTCCTACGCCCGCCTCCCAGGCCTCCTGACACAGTCCCTGTCCTACGCCCGCCTTCCAGGCCTCCTGACACAGTCCCTGTCCTACAGCCACCTCCCAGGCCTCCTGATCCCCTCCCTTTCCTACAGCCACCTCCCAGGCCTCCTGACCCTGGCCGTCCACCTGATCTGCTCTGGTCGCCTTGTTCTCCTGGCCGTCCGTCTGATCAACTCTGGTCTCCTTGGTCTCCTGGCCACCCGTCTGGTCTGCTCTGGTCTCCTTGGTCTACAGGCCATCTCCTGGATCTGCCCTGGCCTCCTGGCCATCTCCTGGATCTGCTCTGGTCCCTTTGGTCTCCTGGCAACCTGCCTGTTCTGCTCCGGTCCCCTTGGTCTCCAGGCCACCTGTCTGATCTGTTCTGGTCCCCTTGGTCTCCAGGCCGCCTGTCTGATCTCTTCTGGTCCCCATGATCTCCTGGCCACCCGCCTGATCTGCTCTGGTCCCCTTGGTCTCCTGGCCGCCTGCCTGATCTGTTCCCTGACCTTGCCATGCTCCTCTGCTCTCCTTGCCCCTTGTGCCCCCTTGGACTGCCTGTTTGCCCCTTGTGCTCACCCAAGCCTCATGTTTTCCCCTTCACTCCATAGACGATTTGTATTTTGTTTTTGTGCTTTTTGGAGCGTCTGGAATCCACTTCTTAAAGCAGGGGCTATGTCATATTCCCTAGTGTCTTTTGTTTTTGTACTTTTATGTTGAAATTCTTGTTTAGTTCCTGTTTCCTATTAGTTTTGTATGATTGTTTCCCTAGGTGTTCCTCATTCACTTGATTGTTCCCTTGTGTATTTAAGCCCTTGGTTTCCCTGTTTCCTGTGTCAGTTCTTGCATGTATAAATGTTTTTGTCTATGCGCTATGCCAGATTCCCTGTGTTTTTCTTTTCCTTTTCTCCGAGTTTACTTGTTTGTTTTTCAGTTTAATAAAGCTGCGTTTAGATCCTTATTCCTTGCCTGCCTTGTCACAAGAAGAGAGTGTGTCCTTCCTGTTTTGAAACATTTTAACTGAAATTGGCCGCATCTTCAAAGGTGTCCTGCGCCAATCAGAAGTGACTTTTCAGAATCACATGGTCAACTGGGCTGTCTTTTCCGACAGTTGATTTATGGTCCTTTGTTTCAGAATCTTACAAATCTCCTGCTCAAAAATAGTGCATATTTAATCATGAACTTTTATATCTTGAGAACGGTACAAGAGATATTCGTTGTCAACAGCTTTCTCTGCATACGCCAGCGAATGCTTACTAAACTGACTAAACATTAAATTTTTTCATGGATATTATACGTGTAGTTAACAAAATATGAAAATCCCTGGTTACAAATCATACTCAAAAACACACTGTTTTCACGTGTGTCTCTTTATCCACTAGGATTAATACAGCACAGTTTTCCTGCCCCAAGAGCAGCAGCATTACCCTACACCAGTAATACTAACCACTGGGAGTAATACAGCACAGTTTTTCTGTCCCAAGAGCAGCAACATTACCATACACGAGAAAATACTAACCACTGGAAATAATAATGCTCACAGCACAGTTTTCCTCAAAGAAAACTTCAGCGTGTTCAACTTCGGAGTTCAACATGTTCTGTGGTGAGCAGAGCTGTTAAACCTAACTAAGCTAATGCTAACAGGCTATTTGCCTAACAATATTGTGCTCTTTGACTCAAGCAAGATAAAAAAGTTAAACCCAGATTACCAAATAAATGTTAAAAAAAATTCTAACCTTTGGAGAAAGTGTACTCACGTCTGAAATTCTTCCAACCAATGCAAACTCCCACTACTGACACTGCTGTGAATATTTTTTATATTCTTGGACTTTCCTCCTCAACGTTTTGATTGGTTATCTTTGTGAACCAATCACATTTCGTTCTGCCCTCAGAACATGTTTGGTATGTAAAACTCCCATCTGCTCTTTTTGGGCGGAATCAAAAACACACTTTTTTCATGTGTGTCTCTTTAAATGCAAATGAGCTGCTGGTCCCTGCCTGACAGCTCTGGTCTCCATGAATACAATCAGAGACATTAACTATTTTTCCATCCAAGGATTTTTTGCGAAAAACATTTTAACGCATCAAAATGTCTGTGCATAAAGATGTTTTAAATTAAGAATAAATACACAATACTTGGTGAAAAGTTTCAGCTTCTTTTTTTTTCTTTCTTTTTTTTTTTTTTTTTTTGGAACACTTACAGCCCAATTCTATTAAATTATTGTTTAGTTTTACATTTGAAAAAATGCCGGCAAAATACCATGTATTAAAAAAAGCTTTTAATTAAAAAAATTTATTACCAAATATTTTTTTTTTTTTAATAATTTAAGACCTTTTTTAGACCTTTTCTTTTCTCAAACTTTAATTAGCTTCACCCTGTTCTGTAGATGAAAAAAGTGAATGACGTTCTCAGAATGTTCTGCACTTTTTTCAAGACTATATACATCAGAACTACTTGTCCAATGCTGAGTTCACTTTCAGAAAACAAACTTTTGAACATTTTAAAATGTTTAAATATTTTAAATCTAACCCTCTTTACCTCAGATTGCATTTACTGCTTCTTCAGAATATATAAATTTGCATTTTGAAGCTAAAATAAATTTGAGATGATAATCAAGTTCAGTTGGTCGTTAAAAGTTGCTGGAGAAATATGCGGGACATAATGCAGTTGTGATGGCGATGCTTTTGATTAGATGATTGTTCAAAATATTGAATATCAGGAATGTATCGTAAACCCTGATATTACACCGCATAATTAGTTTTTTCATTAATAGCTGTGCACAAAGCATATACACATCGATGGATGGTCCTTATACTGAGACAGAAAGTTTCCCCCACTACTTGGTGCAGATTGCCAGCTTGAACAGGGCCATAATGATCCGATTTCGGGTTGGAACCTGTGGCAACCTGCGATAGGTGCAACATCAGGACCAATATTACAGTCCTATCAGAAGGGCAACTGTTCCCTTTTGATTGCAATTCCTCTTCTGCTGCTGCATTTATTTATGGAAATAAAATGATAGTAAACTAGTTAATTTTAATGAATTGCCTCAATAAACTCCCCATTTTACCAAAACTTCGGAGGAAAAAATTAGGGACATTTGGGAGGCAAATTAGCGATAAAAACACATTTCTGAATGGAAACGGCTTCAGGGCAGATTTATTTTGTGCTAAACCAAAACTTATGCAAGTGTTTTTTTTTAGGCATGACGTCATCACGCACACCCTTTTTATTTAGAAAAGGCCATTTGAATGGAAACGAGCAAAAGGTGGCAAATGTCGCAATTTTATTTTTTGCATTTTCACTTTGTCGATAACAAAAGAGCACGAAAGGTGGATGGAAACTTGGCTAATGATAACTTTAGCTGCATTAGCCTAGGAATCAGCTAACAAGCACATTCGGAAAGGCTATTTGCAAACATTCACAAAAAATAAAGTTACATCTTCAGGGTATAAAGCTGGAACACGAACAGTTGGTACTGATCCATGCTTGAGAATCACATTTTTTGAAAATACTGCTTTATATTGACACTCATTCACAAAGCAGGCTGGTGTAAAATGATTTGCACAAACATACCCAAATTTTTGTATGTTTTGGGGCACATTTCCTTCAAAAACAAAACTTGTCCACTGCGTCTTCAGTGGCTCTGATGCCAGGAGTACATGAAGACACTTATATTCACTTTTACAACCAACAACAGAACACTTATGATGCTTACGATGCTGAGACATTATTCTTCTCACTCTATCTGCTCCAGCATGGGGAAAAAAAGTGGATTGTGTGCAGTTCACTCAGGGGAGGATCTATGATAATAGGGTTGTGTCAGTCACCAGTTGTGGGCGAGGCCTGCTCAATCGTGACGTCATGTTAGAGCAGAAATGAAAACCATTAATTTTGACACTGTTTTTGATTAATAGAATTATAAGAAAGGGTGGAAGAAAGAGTGGGTGGATTTTTATCATTATAGGGTGGTTGTATACACACTGCTGACTCACATTTATGTACAGAATTTTGCATAATAGGTTCCCTTTAACATTTATGGTGTGGTTTATTTTACAATTTGCAAAGGATAAAAATAAACATTAACCCATTTCTGATATAAAATTCCTGTAAATATGAACCAGCATTTGGTTTGAATAAATCATCTATTTGCTGGGTTAAAATAAACAACCTAATTTGCTGGGTTAGTTTAGCCCTACGTGTGTTCTGCCCCATATTTAAACAGCAGTTGGGCTAACAATAACCCAATTTGGGTTATTTTTATCCCAGTGTTTTTTTAGAGTGTACCGACCCTATGCATCTTTAATAGTCACTTGTCATCAGAATAATGTTTAGGGGCTTTTATTTTGAAAAGTATAATTTTTCTTAAATATTATATTTATTATTTATTTAATTCCTCCCCAGAATGCATTAAGCATGTCCTTCACAAGAATGTGTGCCAGAGCATGTTTGTAAATTCTATCTATCTATCTATCTATCTATCTATCTATCTATCTATCTATCTATCTATCTATCTATCTATCTATCTATCTATCTATCTATCTCTCTCTCTGTCTGTCTGTCTATCTCTCTCTCTCTCAATTCAATTCAATTCAATTCAATTCAATTCAATGGGCTTTGTTGGCATGAAAGTTTCAAAAACAATGTTGCCAAAGCATCATATATAATAAATAAAATAAAAGCAAAATACATTTTGTCCAATAACTTGGACAGTATATAATATAATTATTAGTAATATATAAATAACAGCAATATATACATTATTATTATTATTATTTATTTGACCACATCACATTGTGTGTGTGTGTGTGTGTGTGTGTGTGTGTGTGTCCAGATCTTTCACTGTCCCTCAGGTTGTGTCATGTTGATACATATTGGGCAGCAAGATGTGCCCTGTCTCCTTCTCCAAGGAGTATTTGTAATTTTGAGAGGTCATTTAGGTCTTTAAAGTTCGAAGTTTCAGAGTTAAACTTGTTTAAGTAAACGTCTGTCTCGACCTCACCTGTCCAGCAGTGAGCACATATTCGGTTTTCTTTTGGTTACAATGATGTTTTGTGTCTTCCTGTTTCAATTGCCAATGTGTGGTCACTGAGCCTGTATTTGGTTAGGGTCTGTCTCTGTTTTCTATCTCTGACAGTAAAGAGATACATTTTGCCAACTCATACTCTCTGTTTAGGGCCAGATAACATTCTAATCGACTTTGGCTTTTAGTTTCTTCTTCCCAATGTTCCAGATAGGTTTCTTTGCATTGTGTTATAATTTGGTTTACTCTGATTGGTGTTTGGAGAACAGTGTTGATGTGAGATTGGTCAAAGTGTGTTTGAGGGGGGACGATTAGTCTCAGCACCATCTGATGTAGGGGACTCTTTTCTGGGCTCAGCTCTCAATTCAATTCAGTTCAAAAGTAGCTTTATTGGCATGACTGTAAACAATACAATATTGCCAAAGCAGAGGCTGTATAAAGACAGAACAACATCTTAAACTATAATTACATTTTGTTGAACAATTTAACAAATATAAAAATAAATAATACAAATAAATACAAAAACAAGATCAGAACTGCTGAAGACCACAGTGTAAACACAAATAACAAGAAAGAGCACTTAAAAAGTAAAAAAGAATAACTGAAGAGCACTGACACATAAATTAATATACACACATAAACTGAGGGTCACTGTGGTGCACATTGGGGTGACACACGGGGGTAAAACACATAACACAAATTCACCCACTGTCACTCAGGCTGAGACACGTTAAAACGTATCTTGCAGCCAGTGCTGCTGTGTGTCCCTCTCCAAGTATTCTTTTCATTTTTTCTTGTTCTGTCATGGTTATAAATTTGTCAATGCTGTTTGTTAATTTATCTATATAGATGTCCCTTGTACCTTGGGTAGTGAAGGAGATAGTGAACCTGTTTCAACCTCACCTGTCAAGCACACACCCTTTCTTCTCTGGGTAACCATGTCTGTGTCTGCCTCTCTCGATGGCGAGACTGTGCTCACTGAGCCTGTATTTGCTCAGGATCTGTCTCTGCTTTGTGTCTCTGACAGTCAGGAGATACTCTTCCTAGTCATACTTTGATTTTAGAGTCCGATTGGACTGTAATTTGCTTTTTAGTTTTTAGTTTCTTGATCCCAATGTTCCAGATAGGTGATTTGAGATTGTTTGATGATCTGATTTATTCTGATGTTTGGATGTAAAACAGTGCTGGTCTGAGGCTGATTAGTGTTAGTAGTGTTAACCGGGTTAGTGAGTCTCAGAACCAGCTGACTGAGGGGACATTTTTCAGGGTTCAGTTCTCGGGTTTGTAGTGCTTTAAAATGTAGTGACTCTGTGGGACTTGATTTCAAATGTATCCAAAAATGTAGAGATATTTTTTGTATGTAAATAATCAATGGGAATCATCCTAATTTCTCTCTCTCTCTCTCTCTCTCTCTCTCTCTCTCTCTCTCTCTATCTGTTTGTCTGTCTATCTATCTATCCTAGATTTCATATCTATCCAGATACATTGTTATTATTAAACACAGTATGAGAGGAATGGTCTGTTCCAATGTCCTGATGTTAATATTTTATATTTCATGTCACACGGTCATGCAATCATGCAGGTACACCAAAAGTTCAAAAATAATTACTTTGAAATTGTTTTTATATATTTACTTGTTTATTTTTGGAACCCTCATTAAATATTTTTTAAATATAAATAACTGTGCATGATGAACTAAATGGTGACTATATGAGACAAATAAGTGGTTTGGAGTATCAAAGTTACTGATAGCATAAGACCCCCCCCCACCCCCGTGTAAATTGTTTGTGAAATTCTTATGTAATTTTTACAAATATAAATTCAATGCAACAGTTTACATTAGTATGGATTTAGGAATGATTTAAACAGAAATTAATTCTGCTAATTTTTCATTACGTAATGTTATATTTTTTAACATATTGTTATGATGTTATATTATGCCTCATATTTGTGTAAGCAAATTGCACAGAAAGAGGAAATCAAGCTAATTATGCAGTGCACTTTACACAGGGTTGTTTTTTTTGTGATTCAGAATTCTCTCTTAATTTGAATGACTCATCACCCTTGCAACCAGATGAAAGTTCAGTGCTGACCACACCAGACCAGACCAGACCTCTGGGACATCATCTAAGTGCAAAGATCACCCACATTATGCTCTTGTGCAATTACACAAAGGTCACTTAAGATTTGGCGATTATGGGGCAGTGGTGGCTCAGCAGTTAAAGCTCTGGGTTACTGAACAGAAGGTCAGGGCTTCAAGCCCCAGCAAAGCCAAGATGTCACTGTTGGGCCCTTGAGCAAGACCCTTGACCCTATCTGCTCCAGGGGTATCATGGCTGACCTGCACTCTGACCACAGCTTACCTGGGATATGTGAAAAAAATAATTTCACTGTATATGTTCAAAATATATAATGTGTGACAAAAAGAATAGAGGCTTCTAGACAGAAATATTTAATATGCTGTATTTTCATGTGAAAGGCAAACAAGATTAAGTACAAATTAAAGAAAGTATTAAATTACTGCAATCAGAAAAAACTGGAGTAAAAAGATATAAAGATTGAATTTTCCCTTCCTTTGAAAACATCTATTGCCCTATCTTCAGTCACAAGACCTCAAAAAAAAAAGAAAAAAAGAAAAAAGGAAAACTAAGAAAAAGACTTTTGTTGCTCGTTCAATGTACTTTGTTAAAACAAACTAAGCAACGCAATTGTAGAATATTTTGTGACAACTTTATTTAATTGAGTGTAATTTCCATATTACTTAATCTGTTTGAGTTGGGGCTACATTAATACTTTTTGTGGTGTTACTGTAGTATTAATCAAACTGGGAATGGAATTTGCATTTCCCAGGATGCTTTGCATTAGACTCGACTGGGAGATTAAATGTTAAAATTAAGTGTCAATACCAGATGAATATAAAGAGGGATATTTGTTAGTGTTTGCTATTTTATGTTGAGATTCAGAAGAGTTTGTGTTATGTTGGAGTTTTGGGGGTTGCCATTACGGTGAAGAGTGGAGCTTGAGCATATGATAAGGACAGTTAAATTATACTTAAAAGTAATTGGTCACTCTCTTTATTGAGCAAATGCTGTTCTTACCATTGCATAGATACCAAACTGCGATCTGTACTTCCAACCAGAATTTAGCAATCTAATATTCACTTTCACTAGTTAATACATAAAGAACTAAAAGAGGTTAATTTGAGTTATATTGACCTGTCAAATTTTGTTGGGTTTACCCCATTCAACTAGATTATATTTACATAAAGTGTTTGTGTTTCATACACAAGACATCACTGTCCATGATTTAATCAAGTTCAGCCAAAGACCTTTTTTTTTTTGAGTGAGGGGGAAAATTATATGATCGGCATTCAAACCTAATTTAATGGAAGTATTTCATGTGTCCACGTGTTTAGCTTTTGAAATAGTAATCACAGAATAAACACATTTTTAATCAATAAATTGAATGATATTTCATTTTTGTATACTGTCTAACCCGCTAAATTCACCTCCAATCAGGAATCACTCGTCTTTAAAGGAAATACACGTCAGCACCAAATTTACGGTATTTTAGCGTCGAGACTGATGATTCGCTTGGCCTGGTTCTAGGGGTCTCTCTTCCTCGCCATGTCGCCCGCCGCGCCTCTGCAGTCATCGGCTGTGTCCGCCAGAGGGCGCTCGGGTTCCGATGTCAATGCGCGCCATTCGATTGTGGAAAATGCCACCAGATGGCGGTTTAGGATTGCTGCTCTTCTGAAAGGCGCGGTTCATTCTCCTGGTCCAATTTTCAATTAATAAATCCATACATCGGAAAACTTTTATCGAATTCCGAATCGCGGGAACGCCGACCTATACGGCCATGAGCATCCCAGGTGAGTTTCGTGCGTTTTTGTGGCGTTAGTGCTGTGTGAAGGGTAGCGGGTCTGGAGATTAAAGATGGAGGACAGCAGGGCTGGTGGGGGATGGGCGGCTTCTCCTCTCCTCTCCTCTCACACTGTATACATCTCCTCAGGCCAGATCCACACACCCGCAGCCGAGCTTTAGCGCCTGCGAGAGCACACATGGCTCGATTATAAACAAAAGGTGTTGATTTCTTATTACAATTTTTTTTAATGGGCATTATGTGTTTCTGCAGAGCTGCATCGGATTTGTCGCAGACCGTGAGCCGGACTCACTCATTATATAATAATAGGTTTAGTTTAGTCAAACACTGATTACTGTGGGCTTGTGTATATTATTGGTGGTTTTTGTGTATAAAGTTTTCTTTTCGTCACGACACGCATCCCGTTATTTTGACTGTCATTCTTGTCGTCCAAATCCAAAAAAATATTTCACACATAAACTCTTTTCTAGATTTCTAGACTCTAAATGAAAAATATGGAAATGCATTATATTAAATCATATAGGTAATTTCAGAGTAAGAGACCGAGACAAGTGTAGTAGTGTTCTTAGAATAGAGCAATAGGCTGAGCAGTGAATGTGTGAGAGATTTTAGCGGGTAAATGTGTTAGTAAGGGGGGGATGGGGTTGTGTTTTCACCTTTGTTTTCTTATGTAGTTTGTCAGACTGTAGGAAGATCACACAAGTAGTGAAACTTCACAGTCAGCTCAACAACACTTTACCTGTTTTGTTTCTCACTTTTGCTTTTGTGAAGTTATCCTCATATGTTAACTTAGCTTAAACTCCTGAGATTGTATATGTATTTTTATAATTTGTATGTTGTCAGCTGACATACAATACTGTATATGGGAGCATTTATTCTTAAATAAGGGGGGAAAAAATTCTGCTTTATATCAGTAGTGGACCAGTTTCTTATACCAAGTTCAACAGGTTTGCAGGTTTATTTGATAGCAAATCCCATTAGAAAGTTTTATCAGCTTTCTATAGTGCAATGGTAACTTTTAGTGCTCTGTGAGTGCAAGACAAGTTTATTTAAATAGCACATTTCATACGTAATGGCAGTTCAAAGTCCTTTAAATGATAAAGAAAATATAAGATACATAAAATAAATAACATATAAAACTATTTAAGAACAAGAAATAAAAATAAAAAGTAATACATTAAGTAAATTTAAAATGATTAAAATGAATAAAAAAAAGGAAAAGAATACAATAAATAAAACGATACAGTGTAATCCATAAGTACAGCACAGTGCTCAGCCAATACGTGCACCTCTAAACAGATGTGTTTACTGTTGGGGCACATCTGAGCTCTTCTAGAAGCTGGTTCCAGCTGCAGGTGGCAAAATGGCTAAATGCAGTCTCGCCTTGTTTTGAGTGAACCGTTGGTATTTCAAACTGACTTGAGGTTTAGGGTTATATTCTACAGTCATGTCTGCAATGTATTTATGTCCTAGGCCATTGAGTGATTTATAAACGAGCAATAGTACTTAAAAATCTATTCTAAATGTAACTGGAAGCCAGTGTTAAGACCTGAGGACTGGAATAATATGCTCCAATTTTTTTTGTTCTGTTGAAAAGCCTGGCAGCAGCATTTTGAATGAGCTGCTGCTCTCTTATGGTCTTTATGGGAATGCCAGTGAGGAGTCCTACAGTAGTCCACCATGCTGATGATAAATGTTGTCATGACTGGCTACAAAACATCTAATTCTCACTATATTTCTTAGATGATAGTAGGCTGTTTGGTTATTGCTTTGATATTTCTACTGAAACTAAGGCCTGACTCCAAAATTACCCCAATATTCTATACTTGATTTTTTTTGCCTTTAGGCCCTTGGAGTCAAGCTATGTGTTTACCTCTGGAATTTTGACTTTGTTGCTTAAAAACAATGACCTCTGTCTTGTTGCTTAACTGATGGAAGATTCGGCACATCCAACTGTTAATTTCGTCAATGCACAGGTACAGAGAGTGTCTATGGGGCTGTAGTCATTTTGCGACAGGGGTAGGTATATCTGGGTGTCTTCTGCATAGCTATGGTACACAATTTGATTCTTTTACATAATTTGGCCTACTGGGAGTATATAAATGTTGAACAGGATTGATGCAAGAATTGAGCGTTGAGGGACTTAACACTTCATGGATGTCCACTCAGATATATAGTTGTCTATGTTCACATAGTAACCCCTCTCTTCTAGATATGACCTGAACCAGCTGAGGACCATCCCAGAGAGCCCTACCCAGTTTTCCAGTCTGTCTACAAGAAAGCAAGAGTTTTCTGAACAAAATAGTTACAAACACGCATTGCCATTTAGCCAAAAACTAGAAGTGCTCTGAGTTCTTTAAAGATGTACTGCGGGGTTTAATACAAGTTAAGCTTATTCGACAGCATTTTTGACAATGTTGATCACCACAAAAATAATTTTTACTTGTCCTGCCTTTTCTTTTAAAATACTAATAAATCTTGGTTGCAGTGAGGCACTTATGATGAAAGTGAATGGGGCCAATCCGTAAACATTAAATTAGTGTTTTAAAAGGATTGACCTGTTTCATGTGATGTCACTGTATGACCATGCTGCCATGTATGTGACCAATGAGTGGATGTGGCAAAATTTGCTGAAATTTTGTTTCTATTTATAAATCCTGAAAAGGTGATACTGTTGTTTATTAACCAGAGCCAAAATGTCATTTTTCTTTCAATAAAGATTTATCTTTTAACTGACACTGATTTTTCTTCTTTTCCAAAGTCAAGCAGTGATGAAACAGTCTTTGCTCATTTGTTCAGACATGTTTGTTATCTATACACATGTCTACTATATTTATAACATAATCGAGTTGGATACAATTAAACTGGAAATGCACATTGGATGGTGCAGTTCATAATACCCAGACTGTATAAAAGGTGTGTCATAATTGTAACATATTGTAATAAATAAAAAGCGTTATAATGTGAATATATAGTACACATTTAATTTCTATATACTAATGTCAGTCAATAAACAACACACCATAAGATCATGAAGCACAGACTTTATTCACACCACCAGACTACATTGTAAAACACTAATATGCCTTGGTTGCTTTCTGTGTATTCAGGTCTGTAAGCAGGTCTTCCATTCATACAGATGGCATTGTCACATACTTTTTGTAATATTGTGACCAAATCAGAGCAGAAAACAACACAAACATTTTTAACTTCTTAATGAGAGGTATTTACAGTGATGTCACCTCCATTGTAAGTGCCTCACTGTAACCTTGATTTTATTTTTTTAATTTTTTTATATATATATAATTTTTTGTGGTAAACAATATTATGCCAGAAATGCTGTCGAATGAGCTCAAAAGTGCTGTAAGTGATTTTTTTTTTTAATGGGAAATTATACAAAACATTTCCCTACTCCCTTAAAGATATTAATGAAATAAGTGTCCTGAGATATCTCTGTGAACTCTGTAAACAAACAAAAACAACAATGTGTCCACAGACCACATGCCAATAGTTTTGCTTGTTCTCATTTGAAGCAGATCATTGAGGCTTTCATAATGTTTGTTAGATGATTGCGGTATTGTGCCACTGTTTTTGTCTCAAAATTACCATTGGATGGCAGGGTTTTTGAATGAGGGTGTGTGGCTAATTCAACGGCTCAAGTCACGTGAAAGCTTTAGAACACTAAAATCGCTTACAGCATCTTTAACTTGTATTGAATCTGGAATATTCCTTTAAATACAAAGTATTAAAATACATTTTAAAGCCTGAGGCTAATTTGACCTTCCAATAAGCCTAAAATTGTCTTAAAATACATAACTGTGAATGGATTATTATCATGTAGTTATTTAAAAAGTAATAATTTTGTATTTGTTTGTAAATTTTCTTTTTGTCAGCCAGAAAACCTTGGTTCAGTTTGTAATCAGTTAATTTTTGCAACATTGAAGTGCACAGAATTCTTCTCCTTTCATAATTCTGTACTATAGACTTTGTTTTTGCATTGAAATTATGTGAATGTTATGATTTCAGGCAGTATTGACTGGACTGTACTATTAAGATCTTGCAGCCAGGGCAGTTTCTTACCATTTTGGCACCCTAGGCAAGATCTCATCCTGTAGGTCTGTGGTCTGGTCTGCACTGGCCCCTCAGCTGCAGCTATGGGTAGAAACGGCCCTTCAGTCTTAAAGTCCCTCTGTAGTGCCTTGACGAGTGCAGTTTGAATTGTTTTTTTTTTTTTAACGTATTTCCTAATGAAACAGGAAGTGTGGGCAGGACATTTAGAAATAAAATAGCAATACTCTTTAGTTTACAGCCACACAGAAACACACACCCCTTTTTCACTCCAGCTGTAAATCCCAAGAAAGCTGGCAGTACATAAAATATAAAGAAACTCCCATTTCCTTATGTGTAGCTCAAGTATTGGCATGTCAAGTTCAGAAGTGATCATCCCTATGCCCTATTCTCTTCAAAGACAATTACCCTCCAATGTGAGAGCTTCAGGTGGCTTAAAGGTTATAACAGTTAGTCAGAGCTCACCTTTTAAGTGATTCTTATTGGAAAAATTCTGTTTGGAATGACACTACACTATGGATTGCGCTCCCTTTGAAGTACCCTGCAAAAGCATGATAAGCAGGACGCACTGCCAGACGCACAGTTATAAATGGAGCGTGTGTTCTCGTTGTAGAAAGCATTTGATTGGACAAGATTTCTCAACCTCTATGTGAGGTCATTGATGTTCCTGAGTCATTTTATCCAGAAGAGAGAGAGTTTTAAGTGATTTGGCTATATCTTCTGAATGAATTTTTGTCAATATTTAGAAGTACATTAGCATATAGATCACAGATATGGACTAAAAGCAGAAAAACTTTCATTTTGATTTCACAGGGTTTTTAAGTATCAGTATTGTAATATAATGATAGAATAATTGATGTGTTGCAGATATGTGATACTTGTTACTTTTTTTTTTACACTTGCCATGATGGGCAATCACAGTTATTTAATATTACTTGATGAGGATTTTAAAATACTTTTATGGAGACTGAGGCTTATTTCCATTAATCATTTTGAATCCTTGCAATTATCAGTTTTTATTAAAAATAACTGTCTTGTATAAAAGAGATATATAAGAGATATAAAACTTTCTGATGAAAGGAGGATTCGATTTTCTGAGCAGCCAAGCGGCCCCTGAAGGTAGAAATCTTTATGTCACATGAAATACAACAATAGACTTTGGTGTTGCTAGAGCAGCATTGCTTTTTATTCTTTTTTTTTTTTTTAACTATATAGGCATAATTTTAGTTTTTATGTAACACAGAAAGTATTCACAAAATAAAAAGATTTTCTTGTTTTAAGGGGGCCGTGAACCAAAGTGCAAGCATAGCACATCCTGTGGTTGTAGAAAATGCAGGCATTAAAAAATCTGAAAACAGACTCCTGTTCAGTGTATTCCACATTGAAAGGAGACTGTTTTATCTAGCCAACCATGTAATTGTTTGTCTACTTTGCATCATAGTTTCCTAGTAGTTTGAGAGTACCATATCCTCCCACTTTCAGTTACTTTCAGTCTCGAGTTGTAATGCTCTGTTCTAGATGTGTTTAATAGTGGCTCATCAAATACTTTAACAGCCACAACCTGTTCATTGTTACTCTGCACAAGAAGCTCATAATGACTTCTTCCTTCCTGTTAGTCCGGAAGGCATGTGTTTGCTTGTACATGTGTCTTTTAATGTTTGCAAATGTTCCTGTTCAAAATGGTCAGTTTGACGTCAACAGGGTTCGCTTTAGTGCCAAACATGAAGTAAAAATCAATCAGTTGAGATAAGGACGGATCCATTTGTTATTGTATATTATCAAGGGGTGGGCGATATGACCAAAATCTTCTATCATGATACAAGTAATTTCATATATAATGATAATGATATATACAACAATATATTAATTGTTTTCTGTACAACCAAAAAATCAGTTAACACAATAAATATATTGTAATGCCTATTTTTGGAACATCCAGTCAGTGAAATAAATACTTTTGAAATGAAAACTACTTCCTCTTATATCGTTTTCTCCTTATTTAGAACTTGACAAAGTTTAAAATAAAATAAACACTCGGTTTTAAATCAACCTTACCATAACAACTCAATTTCACTTTATGCCACGTTTCAGTCTGATATGTTGTTGACTAATATTATTATAAACTTTCCACAAGAAACTCAAGATTAATTTTCAAAGCAAAGTAACAAAGAAAATATTAAATATTTTATGTAAAAAAAAATATTTATAGACACTACTTGCAATATTCATAATATTCTTTAGCATGCTTCATTTTGAGGTGGTAAAACAGATTGATTGTATTACCACAAGTAATTATGATTGCGCTACACAGTTTGCAGATAGAATGTTTCTAATCTGTTTCAGCTTTTGTGAACCACAGATGTCGCACCTGTTTAACAACAAGCTCCCCTTCATTTTTTCTTTTCTATTGATCATATCAGCAATAATTCATCAAATGATGGATAAGTTGGCCTACAGATGTGCGGTGTAGTCAAGCGAACCTTGGCATGTTAAAGAGATGATTCAGGTATCTGGAACACAGTGATGCTTTCCCTGCAGAGTGTATCAGATCACGGTGGACTGCTGCATCCTCCACTATAGATTACTCTCAATCAGCCTGCAAAATCAGAATTTCAAAGAATCAGCAACAAGTTTGCGGCGTTGCCTGATCCGCATAATTCCTTTAGTGAATCTGGCACTAAACCAGTATGCGAAAATTATACCGGCCGCAACTCATTCCCTGTTCAAGCATGGTTTCAGTCTCATGTGAAGCACTGCCACTGATAGATACGCACATACTGCGCACGTGGATGTTTACATATCGCGATATACACAATATAGTAAAATCTCTATCGGTTGACACTTTATATCGTCGCAAAGATATATATCTCATACCGCCCACCTCTTTTATCAAGGGATGGGTCTAGATCTGTAGTGAAGCAAATGAAACTGGCATCAGTGCATGTTTTACCAATCTTGCCGCTCTAACCGTTGATATTTAACTGGATTTATCAGCCCTTTCCTTGTTTTAATCAGTTATTGCTCCTACTTGCTAACACATCTGCTTTTGAAGGGAACATGTTAGGCTTATAGTTGGAGATAATAAGGCAATAAAAAACATATATCATGTAAAAATGCTGAATTTTAGCACATTTGATTTAGATGCTGGCAATTTCCACAAGAATGGTCTGCAAGAATGAATCCCATTATGTCTATCTTGCTAAGTGATTGCTGTACGTCTCGGCCTTTTTATTCATGCAAAACCATAAACATTAAATAAGCCTAACATAATAGAGTTTGCTTTGAACATTTTGATGTCATCCACTCGGCACAGTACAGATTTTTTGCTGGCCAGAGTCTGTCTAATGACGAGTGAGCTTGTTGAAAGATTAAAACAAGAAAGAGGATCTTTTGCTTCAAGGCTTACTTGATCAGAGTTTGAATTTTTCAACGTCTTAGCACTCTTGGACATACTCAAAAGTAGATCATCGATTGTCTTGATCTACTCCACACAAGACAGAAATTTGCAAAATCAGAGATTGTGTCAGGTATGTAATGCTTTATGAATGCATATAACATTTTGGCATTAATTATAAATGTGACATTTGACAACATTCAATTTCCAGTGTGTTGAATAAACAGGAAACTTGATTAGGCTATATTTTAAAACATTTCTTTGTGACATATTATTTGATTGGACTATCATATATTAACACTAAATTTGATTAATTAACCATGCTGAGCTAGGTAATGGCAAGATAGGTTAAGGCACTATTCTTTGTGAAGCTGCATTGGAACAGTATGTATTGTGAAAAGTAGGGCTGCCACATTTACTTGATTTAGTTGTACTTTTTTACTTTATAAAAATATTCCTAGACTACAAAATTGCCTAATCGACAAATTGTAAATAAGTTGCAAGTGGACGAGGGTCCAAAAATGTAACGACAAGGTGTCAGGCTGTGCAAAAGCACTTAACTTTCGATTTTAAAACAATGCAGCTGTCTTTCGACTGAAAAAACTTAAAATCACTTCCGCAATGCAACAGCACTTGAAAACATGGTATCCAGTTTTCACAGACTCGCCGGACACGGCACAGTAAGTTCACTAGGTAGAGAGAGAAGTTGAGCCCTTCGAGCCCTTTGCTGAAGTCAGCAAAAAACATGTTTAAATGCACTCTAAACCTATTTATCTACACAACCATTTCCAATTAGATTTTTTTAATGATTAATTTTGTAATAGTTCGAAAAAGGGGGCGTATCGGCCATTGGGAGAATGGGCCGAGATAAGCTGAATTGGGCCGCCGTGTTATGCAGAACAGACCAAAAATGGCACCACGTTATGCTGAAGGGGGCAGCAATATACAGAAAAGGACATCGACCCCAACCCAGGCCGATTTCTCTTCCCATTCCGCCCCCGGTTCGCAATGCCCCTCTTCTGATAAATATATTGTAGTTTATGGTCATTATCAAAGGTAAAATTCTATGTGAGAATCTAGAAAACGTTATTTACTGAACAGAGCCTCAGCTCTGTATCCTGTCAGTCATAGCTCAACATGAGTGTTCTGTTAAAGCCACACGGATGCGCATCTCACGCCACGCAGACAAATAATTTATCAGGCTTGCTTTAGGGAGTAACTGCTAATCTCACTTGTGAAATTATTAACCGTGTTTTCTCAAGAAGGAACTTAATGTATAGATGCTTAAGGGCATTTTAAGCAGTATGTGAAAAGAAACAAGCATATCTGGAAAGTATCTAGCCAATCATTGCCTGAAACTGCTGCAGCTCAACACAGGAGAGTGACAAACATGCATCTCCCCATGACAAAATTACTATAAATATTATATTCCGTGTTGCATGATAGTGATAGTAAAAAAAAAAAAAAAAAAAAAGCTTTATATCTCTATAAAATAGTTACATTTATTTTTGTGGTAGATATTTTTTATGAAAAGATCAAATATTTTATTTCCATGTCCTGTTTTCCTATGTTAGTTTTAAACCGGAATGGGTAGATCACATTGAACTAGTTAATGAAAAAAGTACATGGTAAATGGTCTGCACTTATATAGCGCCTTTTTAACCTTTTCGGTATTCAAAGCGCTTTACACTGTTGACTCGTTCACCCATTCACACACACATTCATAGACCAATGGTGGCAGAGCTGCCATGCAAGGCGCTAGCCTGCCATCAGAAGCAACTTCAGTATCTTGCCCAAGGACACTTCGGCACTTTGAAGTCGTATGGGCCGGGATTCGAACCCTGCGATTAGTGGCCGACCCGCTCTATCAACTGAGCCACATCCGCCCCTACATCAACACCTAGGTCAGTGTTACTCGCTATTTTTTGTAAGTGGGCCACTTTGGGTTGAGACAATCATTTAGAGGGCCACACCAATAGTGTAGTCGAGGACATACGCAGGCATACGCCGTATGCCCACCTAAAATAAGTGATGATACATATGGTCACCAGAACAATGAATAGGCTTTTGACCTGGGACTTTATCAACCTAATAACATGAAGCATGTACTTTTTCTTCCAATATTATCAATTATCAGAGAAAATTTGAGTGCATGCAATTGATTTGTTTTGCATTTTTCTAATTAATTACTTATTTTTTTTTATAAAAAAGGTATACTAGGCTATTATATTAACATTTTGAGTAAAAAAAAAAAAAAAAAAACTGTTATGGGGTTGAAATTTTGTTAATTTTAAATTTAATTTAGTGTTTTAATCAGACTTTTAAACCAGACAATGCATGTTTGTTCACCATCATTGTGGTTTAAGTAGCATATATGCTGGGTTGGAAATCTCAAACATCAAGTATTTTCTTGTTTATATGAAGTGTGATTTGAAGGCAAAAAACAACAATGAAGGATGTCATCTCTCAATCGCGCAGTGTGACTGACAAATCGGACACGTTTACAATCGCTGGCTGAATTGATTAGCACCTTTGTATTGGCAGCTTGTGATGTGCAAATGATTTGCATGCCATAGGGTGCCGACCTCAGTGTACATACTCGTTGTTACATTGTACTTACATTCAAGTACCTGTATGTTGACCCTAAATCTAAACCTACCCCTACCCTTACTAGGGTTGCATGGTATACCGTTACTAACGAAATATTGCTATACCAAAAAAATTTAAAACAGTACGATATCATCTTCTTGTTAATTTCGGTATCATATTAAAGTATTCTGCCATTAGCAAAATGTAATGTGAGAGTTTTGAGATTATTTGGAAATAATAATTAAAAAGCCCTGTATGGCCAAGTGTGATCATTAAACAGCAAAAGAATGTCATTTAATTAAATAATATATAGTCACATGCACTGCGTGCCACAGTGTGAATAAGAGGCGCCTCTCTGCCCTGTCATCTCCTTCACACAAACACACACACACACACACACACAGTCACACACACAAACACAACGCAATACTAATGCTTGATTTTTATGCAGTGTGTCCAATAGTATCTATCTGCAGAGCCACAGATCAGTGTGTTGAGTGTATAAACTGCTGTGAACTGTATAATGAACACTTTCTCCATTGCAGCTCTGAGATTTCAGCTCGCATGTTGTGGGAAGCTTGATATAATGAACTCTTCACAAACAGGAAGAAATTCAAAGATATTTAAATAAAAAAGTCCAGCTGAAATGAGAGCTCTTCAACCGATTGCGTGAAATTGAAGTCATTACAACAGAAAAGTATTACTTCTGTATAAAAGTGTAATATTCAAAGCATATAGTATTAAATTGTTATATTATTATCTGTAAGCAATATCACAAAAGCAAGTGTACTGAATATCAGCATGCTGTGATTCAGCCATGGCAGACTTTTGCCTCAGGTAACCAGATTGTTTTCATTGATACTGTAAAGCTCTGTTTTGCATATTTTTCTTTTCTTTTTTATACCAAAAATAATATATTTAAGCAATATCACATGAGCAAGAGTGCAATATGGCCCTATATAAGCCCTGCTGTGATTCTGCCCCAGGCACGAAGCTTCAGTCTGAGTGCCGTAAGTAATTACAGCAGTGATGATGTAGGGCCATATAGCATGATTGCGAGTGTGATATTGCTTATATACAACAGTTCAATGAACAAGTACATTTAAAAAAAAAAAATAGGTAAAACCGAGTATGGTCATAAATACGCATTTGTGCATGGAACTACTTTCTTACATGACCGATCAGAATCTGTTGTTTCTGGTTCAAAACAAATGATGCGTCCAAGACTTCGTTAGCAATTCAAAAAGTTCACTTCAGAAATAGTGTGACGGCTTGTGCTGTTTCTAAAAAGTTATTGGATAAACAAGGATAGACTGTGTGTGTGTGTGTGTGTGTGTGTGTGTGTGTGTGTGTGTGTGTGTGTATGTGAGAGAGAGAGAGGGAGAGCTTGTGCAATCACCTGTTGTCAGCTTTAACAGTGGAAAATAGATGTCCAAGAGGGGGTATTCCTCTCTACTTTGTGGTAGCTGGTCCACAAGAGTTATTCACTATAGAAACAGCGATGTCCTCTGCCATTTTAAACCATATGTATCCAATGTGTAATCTCCGATAAAAGGTAAGCACTTGAGTTCTGTAATAAATCAGTCTGTTGTGTCTCTCAGAATGAGCCTTAATCCTGATGTTGTCCGTTTAAAGCTGTTTAAAGCTATTTCCTAGTTTTGGTAATGTATTAGTAATACCAGCCATCTCAGAGAGTGCAGCTCTATGTAAACAATGACTAACGGATTCACTTTATGTCACTAACTGGCTCATATTACACACAAAAATTATCTTTTGTCACCACCTGCTGGCTAACATATGTAATTTCACAAATAATGCCAGTAACTCCTAACAGATACACTTTAGAACAGAATGAACGCGAAGTGATACACACACACACACACACACACACACACACACACACACACACACAGTGAAGCGTCGGAGTGCTGATGGTGTCACACCATCAGTGCACATAGAACGTCTCTCATCCAGTCAGATTCGAGGACCGGAACTAACTGTGGTATATACAGTATCTCACAAAAGTGAGTACACCCCTCACATTTTTGTCAATATTCGATTATATCTTTTCATATGACAACACTGAAGAAATGACACTTTGCTACAATGTAAAGCAGTGAGCGTACAGCTTGTATAACAGTGTAAATTTGCCGTTCCCGCAAAATAACTCAACACACAACCTTTAATGTCTAAACTGCTGGCAACAAAAGTGAGTACAGCCTTAAGTGAAAATGTCCAAATTGGACCCAAAGTGTCAATATTTTATGTGGCCACCATTATTTTCCAGCACTGCTTTAACCCTCTTGGGCATGGAGTTCACCAGAGCTTCACAGGTTGCCACTGGACTCCTCTTCCACTCCTCCATGATGACATCATCTGGTGGATGTTAGAGACCTTGTACTCCTCCACCTTCCGTTTGAGGATGCCCCACAGATGCTCAATAGGTTTTAGGTCTCGAGACATGCTTGGCCAGTCCATCACCTTCACCCTCAGCTTCTTTAGCAAGGCAGTGGTCATCTTGGAGGTGTGTTTGTGGTCGTTATCATGCTGGAATACTGCCCTGTGGCCCAGTCTCCGAAGGGAGGGGATCATGCTCTGCTTCAGTATGTCACAGTACATGTTGGCATTCATGGTTCCGTCAATGAACTGTAGCTCCCCAGTGCTGGCAGCACTCATGCAGCCCCAGACCATGACACTCCCACCACCATGCTTGACTGTAGGCAAGACACACTTGTCTTTGTACTCCTCACCTGGTATCCGCCTCACACGCTTGACACCATCTGAACCAAATAAGTTTATCTTGGTCTCATCAGACCACAGGACATGGTTCCAGTAATCCATGTCCTTAGTCTGCTTGTCTTCAGCAAACTGTTTGCTGGCTTTCTTGTGCATCATCTTTAGAAGAGGCTTCCTTCTGGGAAGACAGCCATGCAGACCAATTTGATGCAGTGTGCGGCGAATGGTCTGAGCACTGAAAGGCTGACCCCCACCCCTTCAACCTCTGCAGCAATGCTGGCAGCACTCATACGTCTATTTCCCAAAGACAACCTCTGGATTTGACGCTGAGCACATGCACTCAACTTCTTTGGTCGATCAAGGCCTGTTCTGAGTGGAACCTGTCCTGTTAAACCGCTGTATGGTCTTGGCCACCATGCTGCAGCTCAGTGTCAGGGTCTTGGCAATCTTCTTATAGCCTAGGCCATCTTTATGTTGAGCAGCAATTCTTTTTTTCAGATCCTCAGAGTTCTTTGCCATGACGTGCCATGTTGAACTTCCAGTGACAGAGTGTGTTCACACCTGAGACCTTGTAACACTAACAAGTCACATGACACCAGGGAGGGAAAATGGCTAATTGGGCCCAATTTGGACATTTTCACTGAGGGTGTACTCACTTTTGTTGCCAGTGGTTTAGACATTAATGGCTGTGTGTTGAGTTATTTTGAGGGGACAGCAAATTTACACTGTTATACAAGCTGTACACTCACTTTTTTACATTGTAGCAAAGTGTCATTTCTTCAGTGTTGTCACATCAAAAGATATAATCAAATATTGACAAAAATGTGAGGGGTGTACTCACTTTTGTGAGATACTGTGTGTGTGTGTGTGTGTGTGTGTGTGTGTGTGTGTGTGTGTGTGTGTATATATATATAATATAATATAATTTTTGTTGCATACATATGCATATAAAACATACTGTACAGCTTTAATCAAATGAAAATATAGTACTTTTCAACAATATATGTGCAGTTCTTTTAGACAAGTATTGTTATTTTTTATTTGTTGTCTAAGTATCACGTTAGTATCGTTACCGAGGTACCAGGGCTGATACCAAAATTTTGGTGTTGGAGCAACACTAAAACGTACCCCAATTTCGTAAACATTATATGCAAATCTCATGAGGGTTTTGTAGAACAATACCTATGTATACAATAAGTACATTGCATGACATGTCTAATTTTCTGTGTAAGTACATAAAGAGACAACATGACAGAAGCTTTTTAAAGTACAGCTGTTTCTGTGAGCTGGCTCCATGCTGTTTCTTTCTCCACCCTCTCCTGCAGTCTCCATTTTGTGAGCGCCTACAGTGGAGCGGCCATGACTGCTGCTACTACAATGACACCGGCACAAAAGCCTTTCACATTAAACTGCAAGTGACCACTGCTCACTCTCTGCTTTGGGGATAAAACTGATAAAACATTGTTACTTAGAACAGTTTAGAATGATGTTTAAAAGGATTTAATGGTTAAGAGTATTGTCTGGATGTAGAATAAGCTTTTGGCTTACAAGACACAAATAAAAGCACATTGCTAGCCTGTTTGCCTGGAAAGGCGAGCTCCCAGTGGATCTGTCACATTAGTTATTACTGTAGTTTTTCACACACTGAGCATGAGCAGCTGGTGTGTGTGTGTGTATGTATGTAAGAGAAACACATAAATGGGATTTTTTTCTAGTACTAATGGATGGATATCTGACAGATATCTAACAATATACCTTACCTTGTCAGTGGTTGGTAAAATATTTTGTTTTTCATTTTTGTGAATTTTGTGTAAATATTATAATTTTACTTCAGCAATTTTGCATAAATATCAATTGATGCCATTAGTGTTTGGCGGTATGTCAGTATACGGTCTGGTGGTAGAAATTAGGGTTTGGTATTGACACAGTTTTTCTAATTTAATTTGATTCTGATTAACAAGCTCTCAATTCAGTCAACATTTAGAAAATAAATTCTCTCTCAGCTAATGTTGTTAATTGTACAGGGGACCTTCTAACATTTATTATCATTTTGGTCACAGTATAGTTTTTAAAAACTGTATAGGGGTACCCATTATGCCCACGTACCATTTAAAGGGTTATTTCACCCAAAAATGCTCACCCTCAAGCCATCCTAGTTGTTTATGCCTTTCTTCTTTCAGCCAAACACAATCAGAGTTATATTAAAAAATATCCTGGATCTTCCAAGCTTTATAATGGGTGTGAATGGTACCTTAGATTTTGAAGCCCAAAAAAGCACATCCATCCATCAAAAAAGTAATCCATACGGTCCAGGGGGTTAATAAAGGCCTTCTGAAGCGATGCGTTTTTGTAAAAAAATTATCCATATTTATAACTTTATATACTATAATCACTGGCTTCTGGTAATGGCCATCCGTGCATTCATGAGAGAGTCGAGTTTTGGCGTATGACATAGGTGTAGTGTAAGCTCCAGTGAGAAGTGATGAACGCATATGATAGAGGAAGCCAATAAGCACGCAGACGTCCGTTACCAGAAGCCAGTGATTATATTTTATGAAGTTATGGATATTTTTCTTACAAATACGCATTGCTTTGCATCAGAAGGCCTTTATTAACCCACTGGAGCTGTATTTATTACTTTTTAATGGATGAATGTGCTTTTCTGAAGGCTTCAGAATCGAAGGTACCATTCATTCCAATTATAAAGATTGCAAGAGCCAGGACATTTTTTAATATAACTGATTGTTTGCTGAATTGAACATTTTTGGGTGAACCCACTTTAAACTTTAAAGTAAAATAGAATAAAAAGAAATGCTAATGACTAGTCTAGTTGTAACTTGAGTCTTGTTTTTCAGACTTTTCACATATTTCATGAAATACATTTATTTAATATTTTTGAAATGGTAGAAATTGACACTCACCAACCACTTTATTTGGTTCACATGTACAACTAATTCATGCAATTTTTGAATCAGCCAATTGGGTGGTAGCAGTGCAGTGCAAAACGTCATGAAGATACTGGTCAGGAGCTTCAGTTAAATATAAAATATAAAAATATAAATATAATGAAAATATAAAATATAAATAACATTATTCCATGTATTCCATAAATAAATATGATGGCTTGAAATTGCATAGGCTCTATTATATTCCATGCTTTGTAACATGCTTATTTTCTACAGACATTGCCTTGAAAAAGACTTTGGTCAAACCAAACACTTACTCTCAATTCAAAGTAAAAGAATATTGCTATACTGAATGTCTTCGCCACTATACATATATTGGAATTAGCCTATATTGATCATCAACCACCCTGGTCTCTTGATATTGTTTCGGCATCAGCAATTGAAAAACCTATATCATTCAACCAGTATTTGGGACCATTCACAGTTCAGACCTCTTTTACAGTTAATGTTTGCTTAGTACCTTTTGCTAAACAAACCTTCCAAAATAAAACCAGGAAGTCAGCACAATGACTTACACTTAGCCACAGCTACACATGCCCCTGCTAATAAAGTCATTTCACACTAGAGTCTGTACCTTTGTATCAGGTTTGATGTGCATGTGCACTATATGTTGGCTACTTCATCTTTTACTGTTTTGTCAGTTGTGACCGAATCTGCTTTAGGAGAACTCATTGGAGACTGCAATGTTTTACTGGCTATGAGCTTTTCCTTACGCTGAGCTACTGATTCATGACATGACACCTTATTATGCCTTTCTGTATTTTTGTTTTAATGTTAAAATACCTACAGTTGTAGTCAGATGTTTACATACACTTCAGCCAAATACATTTAATCTCAGTTTTTCACAATTCCTTACATTTAATCTTAGAAAACATTCCCTGTCTTAGGTCAGTTAGGATCACTACTTTTATTTGAAGACTGTGAATTGTCAGAATAATAGTAGAGAGAATTATTTATTTCAGCTTTTATTTCTTTCATCACATTCCCAGTGGGTCAGAAGTTTACATATACTTAGTTAGTATTTGGTAGCATTGCCTTTTAATTGTTTAACTTGGGTCAAATATTTTGGATAGCCTTCCACAAGCTTCTAACAATAATTTGCTGGAATTTTGTCCCATTCCTCCAGACAGAACTGGTGTAACTGAGTCAGGTTTGTAGGCCTCCTTGCTCGCACACGCTTTTCAGTTCTGCCCAAAACTTTTCTATCGGATTGAGGTCAGGGCTTTGTGATGGCCACTTCAATGCATTGACTTTGTTGTCTTTAAGCCATCTTGCCACAACTTTGGAGGTATGCTTGGGGTCATTATCCATTTGGAAGGCCCATTTGTGACCAAGCTATAACTTCCTGGCTGATGTCTTGAGACGTTGCTGCAATATATCCAAATAATTTTTCTTCCTCATGATGCCATATATTTTGTGAAATGCACCAGTCCCTCCTGCTGCAAAGCACCCCCACAACATGATGCTGCCACCCCCATTCTTCATGGTTGGGATGGTGTTCTTTGGCTTGCAAGCCTCACCATTTTTCCTCCAAACATAATTATGGTCAATATGGCCAAACAGTTCAATATTGTTTCATTAGACCAGAGGATATTTCCCCAAAAAGTTAGATCTTTGTCCCCTTGTGCACTTGCAAACTGCAGTTATGGCAGTTTTGGAGCAGTGAGTTCTTCTTTGCTGAGCAGCCTTTCAGGTTATGTCGATATAGGACTCGTTTTACTGTGGGTATAGATACTTGTCTACTTGTTTTCTCCAGCATCTTCACAAGATCCTTTGCTGTTGTACTGGGATTGATTTGCACTTTTCGCACCAAACTACATTCATCTCTAGGAGACAGAATGCATGTCCTTCCTGAGCAGTATGATTGGCTGTGTGGTCCCATGGTGTTTACACTTGAGTACTATTGTTTGTACAGATGCCATCAGGCATTTAGAAATTGCTCCCAAGGATGAACCAAACTTGTGGAGGTCCACAATACTTTTCTGAGGTCTTGGCTGATTTATTTTGATTGTCCCTTGATGTCAAGCAAAGAGTTTGAAGGTAGGCCTTAAAATATATCCACAGGTACACCTCCAATTCAATACACATTCTATCAGAAGCTAATTGGCTAATTGTCTAATAGCTTGACAGAATTTTCTGGAACTTTCCAAGCTACTTAAAGGCACAGTTAACTTCTGACCCACTGGAATTGTGATATAGTCAGTTTAAATTTAAACAATGTGTCTGTAAACAATTGTTGGAACAAGTAGTCATGTTGTGCACAAAGTAGATGTCCTAAATTACTTGCCAAAACTATAGTTTGCTAATATTAAATATGTTGAGTGGTTAAATTAATTTTTATAACTTCATCCTAAGTGTATGTAAACTTCTGACTTCAACTATATGCAGTACCTCTAAAATACACTCACTAAGCACTTTATTGGGAACCCTATACTAACACTGGCTAGGGCCACCCTTTACTCTTAAAACAGCCTTAATTCTTTGTGGCATGGATTCCACAATATGTTGGAAACATTTTCTTTAATATTCTGGTCCATGTTGACATGGTTGCATCATGCAATTTCTGCAGATTTGCCAGCTGCACATTCATGCTGCAAATGTCCTGTTCTATCACATCCCAAAGGTGTTCTATTTTTGTGGTCCGGTGACTGGGAAGGCCACTGAAGAACAGTGAATTCATTGTCATATTCATGAAACAAGTTTGAGACAACTTTTGCTTTGTCACATGGTGCATTGTTTTGCTCAAATAGGCTGTGGCATTCAAGCAATGATTGATTGGTATTATCAGGCCGAATGTGTGCCAAGAAAACATTCCCCACGCATTTACACCACCACCAGCCTGGACTGTTGACACAAGGCAGGTTGGGTCTATGGATTCATGCTGTTGGCACCAAATTCTGACCATATCATTCTGACCTCAGCAGAAGTCGAGATTCATCAATTAGAAATGGATAGTTTGTCCAAAAATTCAAATTGTCATTATTTACCCATTCTCGTTTAACTCCAAAGCCATATGACTTTCTTTCGTGGAACACAAAAGGAGATATTCCGCATAACTTGACCCAAAAATCATAAAAGTAGTCCATGCGACTTGTGCAAGTCTTCTAAAGGCACACAATCAATTTGTATGATAAACAGACATGAAATTAAAGTTATTATTAACTCTCAAATAAAATAAAATAAAATAATTGTTAATGTATGCATGTATGGTGACATGTCAATGCACTGTAATTTATGTAGACCTTTCTAACTCAAAAATTGTTAGTGACTTGTATCTAAAATTTTCAGCTGGCTGAAAAAGAATATTCTGTTAATTGAATATTCTCTATTGCGGTAACAGTCTCTTAACATTGTCTCAATCAGAAATAACATGTTGAGTAGGGAAAAAAGTTTACCACGTCTTTTTGGTCCAATTACATATTTTGAATTTTGCAGTAGTATTTAAAATTTTTCACCCAATCATAAAAAAATTATATAATTTATATAAAAAAAAATATTTCTCACTGTCCCAATGGAAAAAATGTAATCCATGAAACACAAATTGTCTCTCTCTTTAACATGTGCTTTATTAACCTGCACAAAATAATAATGTTTAATAGATTACAGAAAGAGAAAAATCACTGGTTGCATGACCAAATAAACAAATAAACAAAAATGCATTTCAAGAAGGCTCATACAAGCCACTTAAATAAAACAGAGGTAGGTCCATCAAATTGCTCCATACATTTTAAACATATTAAACATTTAATAACACATTATCTGTCAAATATTTGCAGAACTGCTGGCAATGTAGCTTACCGAACAAATCCCCTCCAAAAAACAAACAAACAAAAAAAAATTTAGTGCATAAAGAAGGTCAAAAAGGATAATGAACACATTGGTAAATCTCCCAAGATACCCATAGCCATCTGCTACTCCAGGACAACTGCATCATTTGCTGCATTGGAGAATTATCTTTATGTTCACCACTTTGACAATTCTGGTTTTAAAAGGGTCAATAAAGACATACAGTAAAAAATTATAACATGTGACAGTGAAGTACAATCTTCTTAAAGTGTAAAAAACATAGCTTTTGTAAATGTCTGGTGGTAAAATAGACACAAGTTTGGTCTGTCATTTTCTTTGTGTTCATGGTTTCAGTTATGCAATCTTCAGGTGTGAGAGTCTTTCATCTAGACATACTGTATCTTTCATTCAGAGTAATTTAATGGAGATGGGAAAACCTGCCAATTAATACAAAATATGAATTTCAAAGTTCCCTCCAACACCACAATATTTTAAGCTATAATAAAGTGTACCAAAAGAGCCCACAAAAATATTACCACCATTTTTCTTGTAATATTGTTTTGACAGAGGGAAATTAATTGAAAAAATTTCAGGTTAATTTTTGTACACAAGATTAAAAAAATCATACTCCATGTGGGCAAAGTACCATTTAAATCTTCTATGTTAAATTGAGTGCTGTGATTAGGGGTTGAGTTAACTGAATTCTCTGTCATTTACAGATTTTTTAAAACATTGACAGATAATCCAAATTAAAAATTGTGTTTGAATTCAGCAGTTGATTGACAGGTAGAACTTTCACCTAAGAACTCCTTAGATTCACCACAAATTGTAATACAAATTGAAGAAACTACTGTATAGGCTACTTGTAGAAGACAATGGAATTAATCTGGAGATGAAAAGGCTACCATGAAACTATTGAGAGCATAAAAATCATCGTAATTCTGCAAAATATATTTTAAAATAGATGTACTGGGTGAGTATAAAATGTGTGGAGAACTAACCAATCGTCTAACCCAGTGGTTCCCAACCCTGTTCTTGGAGACCCCCCAACACTACACATTTTGGATATCCCTAATCAGACACACCTGATTCAACTCAAGAGTGGAGGAGAAAAAGCAACAAATAATTGAAATGTCAACAGAACACAATAAGTTTTGAAGGACAGTTTTGTTTTCATACACCTAAAGCATATGCTTTCATTCTGAAACCACTTTGAAGATATTAAGCAGAATACTTTTGGACTCTGACTCAACTCAGTGTCAATTGTTTAAAGACTCAGACTTGACTTGGACCTGACTAAAGTGGACTCGAACCCAACACTACTGCTCAGCAAAGAAGAATGCTCCAAAAACACCATACAGCCAGACTACAGTTTGCAAGTGCACATTTGAAAAAGAAAAAGAAAGTGTTTATGAACTGATAATCTGCCGTTTTACACGTGATTTGAGTGAAAGGGGTTTAAAGTAATTGTTTTTTAATAGTTTTTTGTGCCGCTGTGTTCATTCCACCAGGAAATTGCTGTGTAACATACATAAAATTATTATGCAAAAATATAGTTATTGTAACATGATTCTTTGACCAGGTTATGAATGCCACCTGTGGGAGAAATATGACAGTAAAAAGGCGACTTAACAAACCAATCAAATTTAACAACATCCTCTCTCACACAATCTCCTCTCTTGATTTCATACTAGCAAGTAAGTTACTTTTTACTATTTTGATACTCAAGTACAATTTAATGTGAATACTTTTTTACTTTCAAGTATGTTTTTGGCTATGATATTTGTATTTTTAATTGAGTAAAATTTTCACTCAGTATCCATACTTTCACTTAAATATAAGTTTCACTTATAGTATTAGAGTACTTTTTACACCCCTGGCATTTATGGTGAAAAGAAAATGTGAAGTGGTACAAGAAACCTGGAAGCTTATCAGGCTAGTATGTGTGTTAAATAAACCGCTGAACATGGGCAGAACACATTTTATGAAAAGCTAACTTTCACCACTTTAGGCTATGTACACTCAGAGTTTATACATGCATGACCCTTATGCTGTTAGTATTGGTTTCAATGTAAGCTCCGGTTGAGTGCAAATGTTTTTTACTGTTATTTTTACATTTAAGTCCCATTTACATAATTTAAATTCCAGTTGTTCATATTTTCATTTGATTTCCATATCTCATCTGCTTCTTTTTTTTTTTTTTTTTAGTTTTATAGCTTTCTCTATGTCTGTGCTTCAGTTTGTGATTCTCAGAATGTGTCTCCATTAAGCCATCGTCTGTCCTCTCTCCTTCCCCTCACCTGGCATTCCTTTCTCGCAGGGAATAGTCCTGTTTGTAATACGCTAGTTTGTAGCGTATGGCTCAGAGCTGCTTTCATGACAAAAACTTGTCTGTCTCAACTGAGCCCTTTTGTTAACACCTTGGCTGTTTATTTGCAGACTAAGAATTTAACTTCATGTTCCATATGTTCTGGAAGCTTTAGACTCTTTCCCGTGGACAAAACCACAACTGAGTATCCTGGAATATGTGATTCTAGGAGAGCAGATGGATTTACAGAATGCGGTGTACAAATCAACAGAGAATTCAAGCTGCTGTCTTATATTGTGATCTGGTTTCAGTAATATGCTTTGTCATGTAATGTACTTCTCCTTCTTGTAATGCAGAGAGTGTCCACTCATTCAAACAATCAGATAATGAGTTTGGATAAAAAGAGTGTTTTATGTAACTGCGTCTTGATACACACTGTCATTGTCTTGTTTTTCTCCCTCTTTAGAACAGATGGAAATGTTAGTATTCAAGAACATGCTTTAATAAGGCAGTGTTTGTATGTAATCATCTGCCTTTAATTTTCTTCATTTTGTCTGGTTATGATGATGTAACAAATTCCAATGCTACATGGTCAGGGTTTCTAATCTTTGAAAGTATACTCTTGTCCGCGAGTCCATACAGACGTGTTTGTTGCATACACACTACTGCTGCTTTGTGATACGCGTTAGTACAGTAAACTCCAGGTGACTGCACAGACGCATGATGCATACTGGTAGGCAAGGCTAAAAAACAAGGCTGTGCACGAGACATAGTGGCACACGGAAAACTGAACTATACTTTGGCTTTGAGTGTTGCGTCGCATCAGTTATTATTATAATCAATAATGCTGTCTACACTGGAAGTGTCCAAATGCAGTGTGTTGTGATACACCATCAATTTATGGATTCCCCTATTTATATCTTTCATCTGTAAGTAAATTTTTTATAGTTATTTGCAATAAATAACATTTAATACATTTTATCCGTTATTATGTAAATAAAATGTTACTTTAACATCAAAGCCAGCACATGATGTTTCTGTTCTATGACCTTCTAATTTAAACAGCTATAAAATGATTTTGCTATTAAAAAAAGCCCACTCAATGTAAACTTTATTCAAATGGAATTTCTTCGAAAATAAAGTTGCTTTTCTGTGTATTTTATCTTAATTTTTCTGTTGCTAAAGTGTAGCCTTGAGCTTACAGACGATTGGTCTGTGTTAATGAACATTCATACTCTAGATAACAAAATGCAGTTCAATGTGTCATTGATGCATTAAAGGTGCACTCAGCGATTCCTGAGAAACACTGTTGATATTCGAACTCAACTGCCACAACAAGAAAAGTCAACCTTTATTTACAGAGCACATTTAAAAACAAAAGAAGTTGATCTTTACAGATCAAACAAACAAAATGACAGAGCAATATAAAAACAGATTGATTTAGTTAAATATAAGTTAAATATAAAATATAATAAAATAAATAATTTAAAGTACAACATCATGTATTTATCCATTTCAAACTATTCAGTGATCTATTAAAAATCTATAGAATAATAATATGTTTTTAAAGAAGATTTTAAAATGACTAATGATGAAGCTGACTGGAAAGGGAGACAATTCCATAGATTTGGATCTATCACATAAAACACATCCTTAGATCTATAGTGGCAACAAGGAACCCTCAATAAAAGTTGATCAGAAGACCTGAACACTCTGCTGGGGGAGGAAGGGTGTAGAAGGTCACTGATATACTGTGGAACAAGACCAGATAGTGCCTTATAGACATAATTCAGAATTTTTAAATCAACCCTGAATTTCACTGGAAGCCAGTGTATAGATTCTAAAACCGGGGAAATGTGATCCCCCTTTCTCGACCCTATTAAAAGCCTAGCCGTCATGTTTTGAACTAGCTGTATGAGGGATAATACAGTTTGGGGTAGACCAATGTACAATGAGTTGCAATAGTCTAACCTTGATGTAATAAGTGAGCGGATCACAATTTCCAAGTCTTTATGGCAAAGAAAATGTTTTATTTTAGCGATAGATCTCAGGTGGAAAAAGCTACCCTTGACAACAGCACTGATCTGCTTATTGAAAAGTAACAAGGAGTCTAATATCACTCCAAGATTCCTCACATGATCTTGTACATTCGACAACAGAGGACCTAACTGAGCAACCAGGCCAGGTAAGAGGACATGGAGGAACCTAAATTCAGAATTTCGGTTTCGCTTTCATTTAGTTGCAAGAAATTGTTTGCCAGCCAATGTTTAATATCTTTGAAGCAATTTAGTGCATTCTCAGATGAACAATTCTTGTCTACACTCACAAATAGAATTGGGAATCATCAGCATAACAGTGGTAAGATATGCTGTACTTCTGAAAAATAGAGCCCAGAGGAAGCATATACTGTGAAAATAACAAGGGTCCTAAAATTGACCCTTGAGGGACAACACACTGTAATTAAGCCAACGTAGAAGAATAATTACCTGATTTTTCAGAGAATGCCCTTTCTTTTAGATAGGATGAAAACCACTGGAGGGTCATCCCCTGGATGCCAAACATACATTCTAGACGATTGAGGAGAATATTATGGTTGATAGTGTCGAATGCGGCACTGAGATCTAATAAAAATTAGATGAAAGATGAACCTGAATATTTGAAAATATTTGTGACCTTCAACAATGCAGATTCAGTGCTGTGCAGGTGTCTGAATCCAGACTGAAATATATCTAAAATGTTAAATAATAAACAACTCTCTCCAAAATCTTGTAAATAAAAGGCAGATTGGAGATCATTTAACTAAGAATGTAGAATTTCATGTTTAAAACTACTTTGACAACTCCATTTGCTAATGAGCTGTTAATTATAGCTGTCACTCTGGAACTGATAGTCCTGAAAACTTCTTTATGAAGGCTTGGAGAATATCCAGCTTGTAACTGGAACACTTCATCTTAGAGACTACATCTGCTAGCAGTGCTGACATAACTAGTTCAAAGTGAGGGGAAGGAATTAGTGGTTGATCAAATTGTGAAGGTACAATCGCACCTTTAATCTGCTCAGTTTTGTGAGTAAAGAGGTTTAAAAATGTTTCACAGTTCTCTTGGGTGGTGTACAGAAAAGCATTTTTAGTTGGGTTTAAAACAGAATCAGTTGTTATGAACAATACTTTTGGTTGATTTGCGTTATCAGAGATTAATGTAGAAAAAACTTGGCTTTCACTTCCTTTACAGCTCTCTGATAGTTTGTTAAACACTCCTTTAAAATATCATAAGAGAGCTTAAGCTTGTCTTGTTTCCACTTGCTTTTCTGTGCTCTTGTCTGAGAGTGCGGGTGATGTCATTTAACAAAGGCTGTGAAACACCCTTTACTCTTCTTGGTTTGAGGGGAGCGACATTATCAAGTTTTATTAAAAGCTTCAACCAATGATTCAGTGTCGAGTCCAGCTAAGACATCATCTGTGAAATGTGTTAGATAGAAATCTAAAAAAAAGATTGGCAGTAGACAAGTGAATGGACTGGGATTGACGTAAGGGCTGTGAAAAAGTAGGGAGAGGACACGATCAAACATTATTGAATAATGGTCAGAAATGCCAATATCTAAGACCTCTAAGTTGGACACATAAAGACAATACGTTAACACCAGATCTAATATATGACCATTATTGTGAGTAGGACCAGTAAGATGTACAAAATGTAAAGACTCAGTGAGGGAGATAAATTCATTTACCAGAGGTTTTGATGGACAGCATACATGGATATTAAAATCCCCAACAATCAGGAGTCTATCACCACGAGACACCAGACCAGAGAGAAAGTCAAAAAATTGTGGGACGATATCCTTATAAATCTGGGAGTTCTGTACACAAGTGCACAGAAAACAGGACCCAAGATGTCAATCTTTAATATTTGGACCTCAAAACTGGAATACATGTCCATAGGTAGTGTTCTGCCTTCAAAAGAGTTTCTAAAAACAGTGGCAATGTCACCTCCTCGTTCTGAAGTCCGTGGGGAATTTAAAAAGTCACAGACTGGCGGTGTTGGATCCCCCAGGACCATTAGCCAGGATTCAGCCAGGTCTCAGTGATGAATAAAAAGTCTAATGATCGTGATATAAAAAATTAATTCAGAATAAAATACTTGTTCAGTATTGAATGTGCATTAATGAGGGCCATCTTAATAGTGGTGACATCTGTGTTTTGCTGTGAAATAAAAGATGTGCATTTCAGCAAACTGAGATTATCGAAATTGACACCCTACTTTACATCCCTTGCACCAGTTGGAGGGCGATGGCTTGAAGACCAGATGGCCGGTATGTGGTGCTTGTCAGGTTAATCAGCCAGTAATCTCCAGAGATGATGGCATGACTCATGATGGACATACTGGAAGTGTAGCGCAATAGTTGTATACTCCGTCTGACAGGCGGTCCAAGGAATTCAAACACCGTAAATCCAGGGATGAGTAGAATAAAACCATATCAGAAGAAAGATGATTACATGGACTTGCAAACAAGCAGGGGGCTCCCTGCTAAAACTGACAAGGGCAAACAGTAAAACTCCAGTAGGCCAAGATGGGCAACAGAAGGCAGAACATCTTCAATGCATCCACTAACACAAGTCAAAGTCCACACGCTCCATCCTCACTGGATGTCGACGATGGACAGGGAATCATGCAGACTATTTAAGACTGCATGTAGCAGTCCTGGCGAAAACCATCGGTAAATGCAGCGGTTAATTTCCTTGAAGTAATCCAGTCAGATGTGAGGTGTAGCGTAGATTTGAAATAAACTAAAAAGTCAGTAATCCGTAAGATTGGCCATAAAAGAGAAGTATAAAAGTTGATTTCATATAAAAGGCCACTAAAACAAAAGCATCTAAAAATATTGAAAAGAACCCTGAGAGCAGCGGCAGACAAACACGCCAGTGTTCACTCTACTGGAAGTCATCGTGTACCGAAACTGTACCAAACCGTTTTGTGTGTACTGTCTGCCACCTGAACCGCATCAATGTACCCTGTATTTGATAGCTGTGCCGTGTCCTTGTCGCAACGCAACGTGGTGCAAACACACTCCTCGATTTAGTGCTCCTTTGGAAGCTCTGCCCCCACCAGCTCCTGACACTCACAACTCCTGCTACTAAATCTAACATCATAACAACAGCATATGTGGGTCCTGTGAAACATAGCAACATTTGTTACCCACCTATCGAGAAGAAAAACGGCAACTTCTGCATCCGTCTTCAAGCCTTTTATCTCTCTGAGGTCTCTTCACCACTGAAAAGCCTCACCAATGTTGATGTGGCTCCTAGACCTCGACTTATCATAAGACTTCTTTTTATGTTTATATTTGTCTAAGCTTTTTCACTTGATCTGTTTCTCAGCCATTTGTCCTCCTTGGAGTTTAGAACGTTTGTGTCAGCCAGATTTGCCATTGGTCTTCTAATTAATTTCCCTCTCGCTCTGCCCCCCACCCCCCATCCTGTGTACTCGCAAGAACCACCCGCTGTTGCCGATTGGCTGGAGTGGTGTTGTGTGGATTGGTCTCATCCACTTTGTTTTTGTCGAATTTACAGAGCCAGGGCTGTGTACAAATACAGATTTTTTTTTTCAGCCCACCCACAGAACGAACAGCTAGCAGACTGTGAGGAGATATTTGTAGAATTTGGCAAAAAAGTGTATTGGATTAGAATTACTGTGTGGACCTTTAAATGTAGACAATGTGAAAAAAGAAAAGACCAAATGTATAATCACACAGCTTTGAAAAGCATAATTTCTCCACATCTGCTTCTATAGCCTAGCATTTTCACCCTCTCTGTCACATTAAGAGGCGATCAGTTTACCAGTGCTCCATCTCTCTCCATTAATTTGCTCCCCTTGCCCTTGACCGAATAGAAAAGGCTGGCATCAGCTTATGTAATCACATTCTAGATTTTAAAATACATGCAAGCCTGCTTTTGAAACTTTTCTTCTTTGGTGAAAAATTACAGTAAAATTTGTAATTATAAGTAGTTTAGAGCACTGGCACAACAGTGTAACTTAAAAACACATTAGAGAAAAGCATACCTTGGTTCCAGTGTTGTTAATCATTATATATAAACTACAGGTCAACCTATAGTGTATTTTGCAGATACAGATATCTAAGCTGGTGGAAAAGGTAACTGATTAATCGGCCAATAGTTTTTCAAATCGATTTGAAAAAAAAAAAATTCTCCCAATTTGGAATGCCCAATTCCAACTACTTAGCAGGTCCTCGTGGTTACTCGCCTCAATCCAGGTGGCAGAGGACCGCTTCTGAGACAGTCAATCCATGCATCTTATCATGTGGCTCATTGTGCATGACACTGCAGAGAATCCGCATGTGGAGGCTCATGCTACTCTCCGTGATCCACCCACAGCTTACCACGTGCCCAATTGAGAGCGAAAACCACTAATCGTGACTATGAGGAGGTTACCCCATGCGACTCTACCCTCTCTAGCAACCGAGCCAATTTAGTTGCTTAGGAGACCTGGCTGGAGTCACTCAACACACATTGGATTCAAACTCGCGACTCCAGGGGTGGTAGTCTGTGTCAATACTTGCTGAGCTACTTAGGCCCCGATTCAATAAATTGAAAAAAACGAATTAGACAATGAGACAACAATGAATAAAATCCCAGATGCATGTTATTATGTTAATCATACATGACATATTTGATTCAAAATGGCAAGTTAAGAGGAAAGGTTTGTAGTTTCAGAAACATAGATAGAAAGAAGCCCAGCCAGGCTTGGCCCATTCCCAGGTTGGCAAGCGTCACCTTGTTCCCCTGCCTAGGGTAACCAGAAGGATTCCGACAACTTTTTGGGGGCATTGGGGAAGCGTGTACGTGCAGTCTGACACAGCTGGTCACCGCTGCACGTGAAATACCTGCCCGCCCCTGTGTCAGCAGACCACGTACACTGCTCAGCGCATGGCATGGTTTAAATTGGACCCCTAGTGTCGCTTCTTCGACACAACTTCGAAGTGAGCGACAGACGGGGAACGTCTAAGTTATGTATGTAACCTCCGTTACCTGATGGAGGGAACGAGACTTTGTGTCTTCTCGGCCACGTCGCTGAGCCGAGCCACTGTAGTGGCCGGACCATTTCCGGCTCCTCAGAAAAATCCTGAATGAACTCAACGTATGTCCGGGGGCGGGGTATGCAAATACTGTCTGCCAACTTCTCATTGGCCTTTTTTCATAGATCAGAGGCATATTCAGCGCTCAAGAGAGACCCCTATTGTCACTTCTTCGAAACAACGTCGAAGTGAGCGTCAGACGGGGAACTAGGGTTTTTAGCCATTTCGAGTGATGTTTCATTAAATAATAAGGGAAAATGATGAGATGTTGAAATAATCCACAAAGTGCGACATCAGCTTGGCTCTCACCTGTTCTAATTCACACAGACCCGCTCACTGTCACTTTGGGCTGCCTGAGTCTCTGTCAGAGATTCTCAGCCACAAGCAAATAAACCCTAATATTGGCGGTAATTCCATTAACTGCGCGATAATAATATTTAGATTTTCATGGTTTTTGGCCAATATTATATTGGCCGCCAAAATATTGTGCATCCCTAATTAATTGTCAAACAACGACCTACTATACAAATTTGGTTTTCTTAAATTCTTAAATAATTTTTTGTACCATGACTAGATGTAATGACAGTGTGTACAGTTTTGGCTTTTTCTATCTACCTTTTAAATCAGCTTCTCTTTGCATAGCGTAATCACATGACACAACAAATTACAAAAGTGATTCTTTTTATTTCATCTCTAGAGATCATTGTTAGACTGCAGAACTGAAGTATTCTAACCGGAAACTGAGGAATAACAATAACAATTTAAAAAAGTGAATCAAAATTATTATAATAAATATAATAAAATAAAATGTGCTGATAGCCGATGGTTACAAAAAGCAACTATTTGCGCCGATATATTGTTAAAACCAATATATCAGCCGGCTTATTAACTAATAAAAAACACTGTAATCATGAATTAATAGAACTGGTATATTGAGACAGTTACATTTTGATAAAATATATCAATACTTTGAAATAGAACAATACTTTTTTGTCCCCCACTTCTTGTGTGTGTGTGTACACTCACCTAAAGGATTATTAGGAACACCTGTTCAATTTGGCTGGTGGTGGTGGTGTAATGGTGTGGGGGATGTTTTCTTGGCACACTTTAGGCCCCTTAGTGCCAATTGGGCATCTTTTAAATGCCACGGCCTACCTGAGCATTGTTTCTGACCATGTCCATCCCTTTATGGCCACCATGTACCCATCCTCTGATGGCTACTTCCAGCAAGATAATGCACCATGTCACAAAGCTCGAATCATTTCAAATTAGTTTCTTGAACATGACAATGAGTTCACTGTACTAAAATGGCCCCCACAGTCACCAGATCTCAACCCAATAGAGCATCTTTAGGATGTGGTGGAACGGGAGCTTCGTGCCCTGGATGTGCATCCCACAAATCTCCATCAACTGCAAGATGCTATCCTATCAATATGGGCCAACATTTCTAAAGAATGCTTTCAGCACCTTGTTGAATCAATGCCACGTAGAATTAAGGCAGTTCTGAAGGCGAAAGGGGGTCAAACACAGTATTAGTATGGTGTTCCTAATAATCCTTTAGGTGAGTGTGTATATATATATATATGCAATGTGTGTGTATAGTGTTAGTGAGATTTAGATGTTAGGTTAAGCAAAATGACAGCAGTTCGTTTTATTCAAATAGTGCTGTAATTCAGTTTACCCACATTAACTAATGTTTGCCCTGCCGTTTATATATATATATATATATATATATATGGGTCATGTTAGGCCATTCAACTGTTTGCCTGCATAGCATTTAATTTAAGTTGACTATAACTGGATGTATTTACATTAACTTCATGTAATATTAAAGAAATTCATTCTATATTGAGCAGGAAGGTCAATATTTGTGAAATGTGACTATCTCGCACACTTGTGCTACTTGTCAAGATATATGGCCATTTGTGGCCAGTGGATTAATAGCTCCATTGTTTGTGTGTGTGTGTGTGTGTGTGTGTGAGAGAGAGAGAGAGAGAGAGAGAGAGAGAGAGAGAGAGATGGATAGAAGCACTTGCCAAGTATGTGAATGTGCTCCACGCATGCGTATGTTTCTTTCACTGTAAAGCACTTAACATGCATGTCATGTATTCCAGAAGGCATGTGTTACCATGGCAACCCTTGTAGGTCATAAGCTGCTGGTTTGATTTGATTGGCTGAATAAAGTGAGTGCACATGTGAGAGATCAGTCAGCGTGCAGGACTGTTTATCTACAGGATGTCCTTTATGGAATCTGGATTTCTCACTTCACCTATTTTATCTCAACAAGCACTAAAGAAAGTTTGGGCTTTCCTTGGTTGTCTCGTTTGGAAGGATGCGTCCTCCGTAGGTCGCATTTGTCGGCCGCTTACTTCATCGAGGCTGTCTCATTTCAGAAAAGCGAGTAGGACACTTTGAATAAGACCATCTTTCACAGGAATTCGGAGGATGCATAAGGTGTATCCTTTGTGGGCACTCTAAAACATGTCTAAAAACAATTATGCCAATTTTCCCATAAATATGATGTTCAAATGCAAGTAATGTTAATTCTTAAGTTAAAATACCTCAGTAGATGGGTGCAGAGTATATAATATGTAAAATGAGATTAATATATAAATAAAATAAAGTATTAGACTAAAAGTACACCTATAAAATCAATTTTCTTTTCTCTTTACATCATTATAACTCTCCTAAATTTGGCCTCATACACCCTTCCAAAGGGACTCTGTTCCCTTCTCACTCAAAGCGCTCACACTTTTTAAAGAGTGACGTGATGTCATAGCAACCATGTTATGTTCCGTTTCCGTTTGTCCTACAAAGACACTTGGTATACTGCAGCTTTCAAAGGATTTGTCCTACCTAGCACGCAGTCTTCGAAACGAGACACAACCCTTATTTAAATCTTATTTCAGTACAGAACTTTGTTTTAGTTGGTGTGTTTTTGTATAAACAAGGTTCCTGCGGATCCTTCAAATTTCTTCAAATGTCTTAAATTCAGTTTTCCAAAATGTAAGGTCATAAAAACTCTTAAATATCTTAATTGATACCACAAAAGTCTTAATTATCATTTAAAGAGGTTTAAGACCTCTTTGGCCCTGAACATCACAGGAAGGAAGTACATTTAATATAGTCTTCCAATTATAAAAATATTCTTTCTTTCAACACATTAGAATATCATCAAAATCCAATATTGGTCAACCTCTTATTTGTATTTATTTATATAACGGTACATAAACCAATTTTATACGGATCTCCTGATGCCAATACTGATATCGAGTCCGATACCGCGCTCATGTACTGATACTCGTAAAAATGCTCCGATAGCTAAAACCGATACCATCTCATGTACGAATGTCATAACATAAACATTCAGCCCACAAATTCAAATCACGTTATGTCCTGTGCTGCAAAAGCTCAGATTTAATTAGATTCATATATAGTGTGCATGTAATTCAAATGTGAGCGCTTGTGAATGTGTGGAGACAGTGTTGTGCTGACACCGGCTGCTCATACCTTTTATGGATCCTCCAAGGCTCATACAGGGAAAACACCATCATGAGCATTGCACGCTGTTTGTAGCCGATAACCTTAAACAGAGTGCAGATTCACATTGTAGTGTGAGGTAAATGCAGATTACATACTTATTTAATTAAATAGCACCCTTTTGTGGTTTAATAATCACTTTGAGTCACGTAGCGACCGGCTTTCCAGAGTGTGAAGCTGCCATTATAACATCAGAGCTCCTTGTTCTCCTAGAATTTTAATGTAATGTATATGTGGAAAACATGTCTTGAGTATTTCAAACTTGCATATACCATACCTTGTTTTACTGATAAGCAATGTTAAGGCCATGTTGAATGTGTGCCCCTGCCTGTTTAAGTAAGAGTCTGTGATACATTATTTATTTTGAGATTGTGTGGGTTTTTGTTGGTATAGGGATACGGTATTCATTTTATTTGTTCAGGTCTTGAAAAAGGAATTAAAATGTCTTAAATTTGATTTCCAAAACTCTGCAGCAACCCTGATAAAATCTCTATTCTTCTGATCCTTATATAGACTATGTCAATGTGTTACTTCGATTTTTCACCTCATCAAGATTGGTAGTATGGTGGGAAGTTTGACCAAACTCTGTAAAGGTCAAGCATTTTATGTGTTGCTAGTGGAATACCATAATATAAGATTTTTGCATAAAATTTAAAACATTATCTATATGAAGTAACCATGTGGTAATTTTAGGATATATCAGTGAATTAAATACTTTTCAAATGAATAGTTCTTCATCTTATTTCATTTTTTGAAATAAGTGATATCATCTTAAACACGACACAAACATTACTGACCATAAACAATATCACGACCGCTAGCTGTTAGCTACTAGCTCATTGTGCTGCATAAAGCAGTTGTTGCATGGTGATTTTACACATGTGTAACAGTTAAACTGACCTGGTTGTTTTAGAAGCAAGCTTTCCAGTAGCTGGTTAACTAAATAAAGTGAAGCTTTCAAGCAGAGTATAGAGTTAACGTAACAAAACTTACCATCCTCCATCGTGGACTTAAAAACGCTGTGTTGGCATTAGAATTAGAGTCCAGGGCACTCTCCCTCCCATTGCTCGCCGGTCTATTGCCATAGATAGCGTCCATCTGGTCGAACCACTTCCACTTTCTTCTGACAGCCCTAGGTGGTAGTGTTTAATAGCAAGTTGTTATGTTTGCACTAGTGTTGTCAAAAGTACCAGTACTTCAGTAACAATTCGGTACTAAAATAAAAAAGATGTAATGATACTAGTGATTCTACAGTATCGGTAGTACCGACCACCAACTTAATTCGGTACACAGACTCTGTCTTACTGACACACGACTGCTGTCAAATGCTTACACGCTTATTACTCCTTATACACTGAAATGAGCAACTAATCAAATTAAAATTGTGATGTGTGATTTATTAAACCACATAATGCTGCAATCTTAGTCTGTATGAGCTGCATGAGCTTTAAATGAATGTGTGAAGCAGACCGTCATACACTGACTCCACAGACTATGAGAATTATTTGCGTTGTATGAGAGATGACAGAGCAGAGCACTAATCCACTCTGAAGCATTATTTTTAAATAAGTTATATAATTAAATCACTGCATTTGCTCTTTAAGGATCACAGTGGAGTATGTAGCGAACTGTTTATCTGGAGAGGTTAAACTTCTGTCAAAAATACTCGTCAAAATAAAAGCATAATAAAAGTTAAACGTCTGAAATTGAAGAAATTGCAACAGAAGTATATTATAAATGTAATTCTCACTGTAGAAATAATAATAATAATGAATAATGATTGTAAAAAAATAATTAAAAAAAAGCAATATATCACAAGCGAGAGTGCTTTTGTACTGAATACAATTTTGTTTAAAAAATGGTATGGTATGTTGATAAGTAGTTGTTCTATGTTTTGCTTGTTACATTTTTGTTTTTACATTTTAAGGAAATGTTTTGATTAAATTAAACATAAAAACATGGAATTCTGGAAAAATTATAAAAATAAAAGGGAAAAATATTTGGGGAAACAATATAACAGATTTCAGTAGGGCCCTGATAAAAAATAAACAAGTGTTAGAAACACTTGAAGGAAACATGCATATCTTTTAACTTATTATTTACATTGAAATTTTACTTTAAATAGGCTAAATGAGTGTGTTCAATAGCACATTGTCATATTAGCACATTTTTTCTGTGGTATGGAAATTGTGGTACCGTGACAACACTAGTTTGCACTGAAAGGTCGACTTTTTTAAATCAATGACATTCTTGTAGCTATTATTTAGGTAATAGAAAAATAGTTGTAATACTAGTGGGTATGTTACGGTCATTTATGTATTACTGGCATATTTGTAACTCATATGCAAAGAACAATTTCCCTGAGTAGAGTTACTCTAGAGTAGTTCTTAGATTGTGCTGCTTTAAAGGGGCCCAGTTTCTTAAACAAAGGCTTTGCACACATTCAAAACTTGCTGTTTTTTGCACTGCTCATTGTGTCTTTTAAAGGCTCTCGTTAGTTTTTTGTGAGACAGTGCATTTGGTTATAGGCCATTATGGATTAAAATGTAGTCAATGTTCAAAAATATTGTCTCTTCTAAGCTTGGCAGAGGTCCTGGGTTGGCAGCCAGTGACTATATAGCAAAAAACAACACTAAAAAACACTGACATAAAATAATTGCATCCCTCTGCGAATGTTGAACAATTTCTGTTATCCTTCAAACCACAAGCATAATTAAATAAAAGCTGTTTGAGGAGTAATAAGCTATTAAAATTTCCCTGGAAAGACTTGCTCGGCTGTTCATGACTGTGCATAAAGGTCAAAAAAGCTTTGAGTGAGTTTTTATAACCAAGCTGATTTTAACACAAGTGTGTTTGGGTAGTTGACAACATAGACACAAGCTTTGGGTTGTGAATTCAGTTTTATATTGGGCCCTGCTTAAATAGTCCTATTAACAAAGGTCTGGAAAAATTAATTATTAGAGTTGTCAAAATTAGCACCTTAACGTATGCGATTAATTAAAAATGTTTAACAAATACATTTTTCTTTAACTCGATTAACACATAGGTACTGACAAATTATTCAGGTCCATTCTGAAAACTGACATATGGGATGTGTCCTATCCACAGTCATTTCACTGATGCACACACCAAAAATACACACACAACAACGATTTCGTGTCAGTGATCAAGTGATGGTGGAAAGACCTCTTACAAAACACAGAGATGGGATTTGTGACAAAAACCATAAGTTTTTGCTGCCTTTGTAAGGCGGAATTGTATTACCACATAAGCACGTCAAGTCTTATCTATCACTTAAAAGCCAAACATATGATTAATGGCACTGATGAGATATCACTGTTTAATGCCCACTGCAATGAACACTCAACATATGAGGACCAGTTCTTTCATTTAGTCAACTTCTCACTTAGACTTTGGAATCATTTAGGTCTAGTGGTACCTGAGTTGGTACTATTTTAGTGCATTTCTATCTTTATACGATAGAGGGCTTTGTTTTGTATTTCCTAAGAAGAAAATAAATACATTTTAACAGGAAAAGTGTGTATAGATAACATATTCAGTACTTTCAATATCTGCGATTAACTATGAAAATCATGTTATTAATTGTGAATAAATATCAACTGACAGCATTAATAATTATACATGAATTAGATAAATATTATTTAAAATTGTTTCAGAGTTTAAGTTTGGTATGCCACACTACAGGACACTGCTTGACATTTCATGTCAATAAGTATTTACATTAATGTTTATGACAAATATTTTCCTAGTAAAGCTTACAAGCAAAGTGCCTTTCAAGGCAAGTCTGTCCACTCAGCAGTCATCTTTGGAATTACCCGGGCAGCTATTTTCTATGAATGCAAGCGGCATAAATGTACAGCTTTAATATGAGTGTTCTTTCATGGGCTAAACAGTCTCTGTTACAAATCTGTTTAATTGAAGCTCAAACAAACAAAAAAAACAAAACCAACATGGTGCAGTAAGTTGAGATATAGTTTTAACTGTATTTTCAGGTTTATTAAGTAAAAAAGGGAGGGGAAGAATTGCTCAGGAGGTCTCTGGGAGCTGTGAAGCAGAGGTGATTATATTAGAGAAGACAGATCTCTTGTAGAAATAAAAAAGGCACTATTTTTGCTCACAGTAGCTCTCATTAATCATATATCCACATGACTGGAGAGAGATAGAGAGAAACTACCTTGGGTTACCTAGAAGCAAACAAATTTACCATGTAGACAGTGAGCAAACACCAGCCTGGCCATAGAGTTGGGCCACCGTAGGCAGACCAGTGGCTGTTCTAGACCATTATAACTGAGAGTGGGTATTTATGCATAAGGAACAGGTACAGGTCTTGTAAATGGTCACCATTTCTTAACATTTTTAACTTAGTTCATTTTAAATGTTCCTGCTGTGTAACAAATACATTTTTAAAGGTTCAAATAGTATTCCATGTAGTATTTTAATGACTAAAATAGTATACATGTAGTATTTTATTGACTAAAATTGTATTCCATGCAGTATTATAATTACTATGAGGTCATAAATGCTCCATGCATACTAAATACACAAAAATGTGAATAATTTGGTTGAAAGTGTTAAAATATGAAAAAGACAATTATGAAAAAAGAAAGAGACAATTACGTTCACAAAATAATCAAATATTTAAATATTTCAAAGTTTAATTTTCTTAGTTGAAGGATTTGTAGGATCCTGATGTCTGTAGCAGATGCCCTGAGGGACAAAGGAAGCAACCATAAATTAATCCCACCTAAGGATTATTGAGGTTAATATTGCGATATGCGATTGCGATATAATAAACGAATAGTATCATGAGTGAACTGGCTTGGTTATCAAGGAAAATGCACAAATAGATTACTGATAATGCTGAAATGTGTATTTTCAACTCAAACATACAAACTAGCAACAACAACAACTATAAATGCACAGTATTTTCAAATTAAAATATTTTTACAAAATTCAATAATATCTTTGCATTACTGCAAACTTGTTATTTTCTCAAAATTACACCTAAATAAAATAGAACAATAAATAAGAACATACAGATTTTCACGAATATAAGATTGTCCAAGCAAACAGGGACATTTAAGCAGGATGTAACATGTACTTTGTATAAACTCTTTTGAAAAGGAAACTGGATATAAAAGTGTGGGTTCACTCAATCAAACCACTAAAACTATGCTGTTGCTGTTGTTGTTGTCGTTGTTGTTGTTGTGTGTGTGTGTATATATATATATACACACACACACACATTTTATTGTTGTTGTAATTTTAATGTTAATTTTCACATAAGATTGATCTTATCATGATGATCTTATCAATGATGCAACACGTTGTGAGCTGCAGACAGCGGGGGTGAGAGACGAGCGTCTCCGTGTTAGAGGGCGCATCAGCTGGCGGAACTTTAAATCTCTTCAGGTCTCGACTCCCGCTCAGATTGGGTCTCTTCCGCAACTCTGGAAGCAGCTCTGACCGCACAGAGAATGACAGTTTTTGAGTTGTGCTTATTTACATGTCACGCTCCCGTATTATATTAACTTTAATTATTGATGAAATAAAGACATATCGCCAAGCTGTGATCTGTGTTTCTGTGTTATTTTTTCTGATCACCAGTTCAGTGTCGGTCTGCTCGGCATTCATCTTCACCTGATTTCCACGCTGAACACCGGAAACTCACATGACCACACATGCCACTCCCTAAACTGAGACTGACTGGTCATCTTTTTATTAGCTTTGTAGAAAATGGGCAAACAGCTCTCGGAGAGAATGGGCTTTCACGTCCACACATGCACTTATTTATTTAATAAAATCGCAGCATTTGCCGTCATATAATCGCACGGGCTGACATCGCGATTGCGATATGATTAATCTTGCAGCACTAATCCCACCCTTTATTCTGTTATCTTGTCTGTTGGTCATTAGTAGGCCCAAATAGAATCTGAATTTGTTTTTTCCTTTTTTTGCATTTTCTCATCTGATTTTGGGGAAAAATCTATGTAATTCTGTGGAATGGATTTAAACATGGTGAATGTGGTAAACAGAGATGAGAGTCCTACATGCCTAAAAGCATTATCGCATTAGTCAAAATATTTAAATAACGAACATGCAAGGGGCAGAGGGCAAATTTAAAACTTTGTGAATGATGCCTGTTCAAATTCAGCACAAATCGTAACCACTTGCACTGCCCACTGTGTCCTAACCAGAGGTGAAAATGTGATAAGCGATAAGCAGTATCTCTTGTTTGTCCAAACCAGCCATGAACACAATAATTGACAAGACATTTAGTTTCAATAAAGTGCAACAGTGCCCACCCACTTTGTCAGCCATCTTGGTTCCAGAAGTATTTTTCCCATTCATTTTTTCAATAGGGATTAAGCATTCATAAAATAATTTTAAACCTACCAAATCAACCACCTCTGTGATGAATCTGCATTATAAACATTAATTTGAAGCAAAAAGAATTGAAAGTCAGACAAAAAGACAAAGTTGTAAGACTGTGTACTTACCATCTTTAATGAGGAAAAGAACCACAATCCCATGAAGCATTGCAAATGATTGAATTAAATTGAATTAAAACAATGGCAAAATATAGAACAATTGATTTCAAGTTGTAAAGAATAAAAATAATATATTTAAATTCTATTGCAAAATATTCACTTATATGCAGAATCTCTTGTATACCAACATGATCTCATGAGATTTGGTATGTATGTTTGGTTCTAGCAAACTTACATTCTCTTGCGTTCGCATAGACACCGGAACGTACAATACTGACGTATTTACAGCATCTAATGTCATCATTTTACGTATTAATGCCTATAGAAACATACAAATGTTTACATGTACTGTTTGAACTGATTAATACTGAATTCATAGAATTAATCTGTTAATTACATTTAATTTATAATCAATGAGATTAGTTAAATGCCATCACGTTTAACGCAGTTGACATTATAATATGACATTTTAACAGTTTCATTCATTTCTGTGTGATTTCTGCTGCCCTATACAATGTTTTAAAGGATTATATCACTTTAACCAATGTAATATGTTCACATGAATAAAAACTCTTTTTGTTTGCATGGGACACAAAATGAGTTTTCACAATATGCCAAAAAACTAAATAAACCACAAAAAGCAATAATACAATTAATCGATAAATTTGTTAGCTATAATCCAAATCCGGCACGGTGGTGCAGCGGTTAGCACTGTCGCCTCACAGCAAGAAGGTTGTGGGTTCAAACCCACGTTTGAACCCACGCCGGTTGCCGGTTGCCCTGGCCTTTCTGTATGGAGTTTGCATGTTCTCCCCGTGTCTGCGTGGGTTCTCTCCGGGTGCTCCGGCTTCCTCCCACCATCCAAAGACATGCAGGCTAGGTTAATTGATGTCTCCAAAAAAAAAAAAAATTGCCGTGGATGTGAGTGTGAGTGGTTGTGTGTGGCCCTGCGATGGACTGGCGACCTGTCCAGGGTGTACCCTGCCTTTCGCCCAATGTTAGCTCCAGGCTCCTGCGACCCTGTACACAGGATAAGCGGTTAACGATGGATAATCCAAATCTTCAGATTGAAACCAGCCTGTCTGGCACCAGCAATTATCTAATCTAGCCAATCTAGCCAATTATCTAATCAGCCAATCGTGTGGCAGCATTGCAGTGCATAAAATCATGCAAATACCGGTCAGGAGCTTCAGTTAATGTTCACATTAAAAATTTCAGTGATTTCAATGTTCTCAGTGATTTGGAGCATGGAATAATTGTTGGTGCCAGACTGGCTGGTTTGAGTATTTCTGTAACTGCTGATCTCCTGGGATTTTCATGCACAACAGTCTCTAGAGTTTACTCAGAACGGTGCCAAAAACAAAAAACATCCAGTGAGTGTTAGTTCTGTGGACAGAAACACCTTGTTGATGAGAGAGGTCAGCAGAGAATGGCTAGACTGGTTTGAACTGACAAAGTCTACGGTAACTCCGATAACTGCTCTATGCAACTTTGGTGAGAAGAATAACATCTCAGAATGCTAATGAGATGCGGGTTGGCGCTGTTTTGGTGGCAAGCGGGGGACCTACACAATATTAGGCAGGTGGTTTTAATGTTGTGGCTGATAGGTGTATAATAATGAGATCAGGCTGTGTATACTTCCAAAACCAGACTATTGCTAGTGTCGGGTTTGCCCCGCCCTCTGTGAAAATGTATTGGTGCAAAATCCTATTGACTAGTTAAATAATCCAATTGACTAACTGTGATTGTGCCATGCCACCTACCATGTGCGCTTCAGTGTGGACAAACTGGTTGCATGGACTGGTTAGGACACCCCTTACAAAAATTGAGAGTTCTGGGAAACTTGCCGCAAATTCGCTACTCTTTATTTTCATAAGCAAATCAATTTGCTACAAACATTGTCACCAAAAGTTTGCTGCAGGTTCACCACTACCTGTGAAGAGCTGTGAACTTCTGGCAAACATCTGCGGTGGGTGAATTACAATGAGTGTATATAATGAGTGGGACATTTTTGGCAAGGTTGCAGCAAGTTTATCAGAACTCTAGATTTTTTGTAAGGTTCAGTACAGTTATGTGGTCATGTCCATGTGTGCAATGTTCTGTTACTGATTGTTACTATTGCTCAGTTGTTCCATTGCTGTGTTTTTTTTTTCTACTTACTTTTTGTTCTATTCCTGTTTCTCCTGCTCTGTTTTCTGTTTTTGTTTTGCAATTTGAAACAACCTTGTCATGCTAATAAAGCACTTTGAATTGAGAGAGAGAGAGAGAGAGAGAGAGAGAGAGAGAGAGAGATAGAGAGATTTTCAATGTGCCTCAGATTAAAACTGTTGAACACAGGGAGTAGATTGAAGGTTGTCTGTAACACCCACGCTCTTAATGTTTTTCACTTTTGGACTATTATGTTTTTTCTCTTTTCCCTTCAAGAAATCCTCATGGCATAGATATAATGATTTTTTTTTTAAACCCAGGCACTCTGACAGCTTCCCATTTTAAGATAGATTTTACAATATATATTTAATGTCCTGGGTGACGTTCATTGTATTCTGAGTGTGTCAGGCCGTGAATTCAGTTACAGCAAATCAATAAAACACAGGCACTTACTCACTGAATCACTTCCAGAAACAACACGATCACACTTTTGTACACCTTTATTTAGACATTTATCACTTAACCCTCCCACAGAGGATTGAAACATGACAGATTCACATGGCGTCTGGCTTACGCATGGCTCCTTTTTGTGTTCATTGAGCTAAGCAGAGGTTTTGATGAGCATTTGGGTTTAATGGATGGTGTTTTATGCTCGGCTTGTCAGTTGGTATTTCACCATGTCTGGACTGAGAGCGAGTAATGCAACATGCAAAGTTTTTGTGAACATGCAATATGAACAGCTTTGCTGATTATAACGAGTGTGTTCTAGTGTCAGAAGTAATTTTTTTATTTAAACGTAAGTGTGTAATTTCTGTGCCACTAGTGGCACCAAACGGAATTGCTTCCGGTCTGTTTTCCAACCGGTTTCCCGAGCACTACCAAATAGATGGTCCCATCCCAAATTTATGCTATTGGTTCAGACAATCAGTATGTTTACATTAGCAGTTATAATTGAGCTACAGCGGTTCTTAACATAGTCAAGCTACAGTCTTTATCTGTCTCTCCAAATATACATGACACAATTTGTAATCTGATATTTTAAGGAAGGCCGACAAATATGCTGGTTTAAATGCATGTCGTGTATCACCTCTGTCATGTGCACATGCATGTGCACAATGGAGAGTCTAGTTGTGGAATGATTAATGTGTATACATGCTTGACGAAGTCGAGCTACAATTGCATGATCTATTCTGTTTGCAAAAATCGGACTGGTACGATTTCAGTCCGACTAAAGCATTTACATTTAAAAAAATATAAATTATTGTTTTAGGTAGACTGCAATCTAAATTCTAAAGTGCATGTAAATGTACTGAATGTTGCTGTGATAAGCCCAGTTGGGCTGCTCAAACAAACAGAGCAATGTTTTGATAGCACCACAGCATTCACACATTTCAGACAAAACAACCTTAGAATGCTTTAGCCTACTTATAATTTTCTCTGCATATTAAGCTGGGATAGGAGAAAGTTTGATGTTGAGAAAATGACACACACTGGGCTTATTCATGAAACACAAACAGAACTAATTTCTTTGGCCTTGTTCAGACTGCCAATAAAAATCAGATTTTTTGCATATCCAGATTGTATGCAGATGAGTTTATGATAGTCTGGACAGCAAATGATTGATTCAAACCACATCGGAGGGTGGTTTAAAATGCGACTGAAATCAGATTTTTTCAGATGCGTCTCAGTCCGGACGCTCTAGCTGCTCAATTCGGATTTCAAATAGTCTTTTAACTCTAAACGCGTCACTCTTAAAACACACACGATGATGTCAAAAACGGTGACTGCTATATGGAACATCACAATATTGACCAGTCTCTTCTGTCGCACAAGAAAAACGCCACGACAGAGGAGACTGGTAAATATTGTGATGTTCCATGCAGCAGTCACCGATTTTTGACATCATCGTTGTGTGAGTTCTGCACCGCTACTAGAGAGGATGCTTATTTGGAGAGCGAGATGATGCACCTCCATTTTTCCTGCATCTGTTTTGAAAGCATTGTCACATGGGTACATCTATATTGTTACCAAAGCAAAAGTCTGTCTGAATGCGCAAATCTGATTTTATCACTTGCAATTAATAGTGCGGACAGTCTGCCTGAAAAGATCTGATTTGAGAAAAAATCCGATTTGCCTGCAGTCTGAACATAGACTCTGTAAATCGCTCATAAATCTATTCATACGTATATTATTATTTTCCTAAAAACGGTTTTACACACAATTGACCTAGAAATGTGTTTTCATGTATAAGGCCCATTACCTTTAATCAGCAATATACCTTCCCCTTTATGATATGTTTTTCTACTACTACTGAAGACTGCTACCTTTATGCTAAACCCATAACTAGAAAGGCATAATAGAATATTACAAAATATATCAAATATTAGGCAAGATAACAGAACTATAAACATAGGGCCATTTTTTTGCCCCTACATTTTAAATACGTGCAGTATTTTGGTAAATTTCTTCATTCTTACTTCAAACCTTGATTCATTTCTGATCCTGGTGTGTTCTAGTTTTGTCATGTTACTTGCAGTGTAGACGTGGTGTCAGTGAGGTGTAATCTGGCTGTGGCCGCTGTGAACATTATGCAGCAATGTGACAGCAGTGGGGGAGGGGAGATCATATTTAGAGGGCTGCCATGTGTGCATGTCGCACCAGAGGACGGGGTTAGAAGGTCATTATAGAAATGTAGAAACCAGAGAGTTGAAGGGGAAAAAGTACAAAATGTTTTCTAACAAATATTCTGTTTTGCTTTGATCTATGCTGTGTATTTCTTGTAAGCCTGATGGATAAATGCATATAATGCTAGAAAAACACTTTGGCTCTCTGCACCAAAGGCCCTGCATTGTAATGGTCGATTGGGCTGAGGTTTTGTCAGGGTTTGTGACACTGGTTCAGTTTAAAGGGATAGTTCACACAAAAAGGAAAAAATGTGTCATTATTTACTCACCCTCATGTCTTTTGAAGCCTGTATGACTTCATTGGAACTCAAAAGGTGTTATTTACACTCACAGAGTACTTTATTGTGCCCAACGTGGTATTCTGCTGTTCTAGACCATCTGTCCCAAGGTTCAACATGTTGTGCACTCTGAGATGCTATTCTGCTCATTACAATTGTACAGAGTGGTTATCTGAGTTACCATAGCCATTCTGTCAGCTCAAACCAGTCTGGCCATTCTCCGTTGACCTCCCTCATCAACAAGGTGTTTCTGATCAGCAGAACTGCTGCTCACTGGATGCTTTTTGTTTTTGGCACCATTCTGAGTAAATTCTAGATCAGTAGATCAGTAAATCCCAGTAGATCAGTTGTTACAAAAATACTCAAACCAGCCCGTCTGGCACCAACAATCATGTCACAGTTGAAATCACTGAGATCATATTTTTCCCCATTCTAATGGTTGATGTGAACAGTAACTGAACTCCTGACCCATACCTGCCATATGTCTAAGCTGCTCTTTTTTATACAGTAAATGGTAACCTCGAGTGTCAAGCAAGATTTTCAGTGAATAACTGTTCCTCATGCAAAGGTATTATATGTCTTCAGAAGACTTGGTTTATAATGCACGAGTTGAATTGACTAATTGGTATTGTGCATTTTTGTTCTATTTGGAGCTTGACATCCCCTGGTCCCCATCCACTTTCATTGAATGTAAAAGAGCAGCATGAAAAATTTTCAACACATTTTGTCTGAGACCGATAACCAATATTTAAAATAATAATAATAAAAAGTTTTAATTTGTCATTTTTAACCTAAAACTGCAAGCTATTTAATTAAAAGCGACTTATTTGAAAAATAGGTGTCATTTAAAAGCTTGGAAACTCTTAACTGCTGCTATTAAAGGAACAATATGATGTTGTCCTTACACTGTGTATGCTTCAAGTAATAAGAAAAAATTATTTCCCCCAAATAACAAACACACATGTTTTTGTCACGTATTCTTTAATTGCTTCATGAAACATACAAAATATGATCAGGATTAAAACCAGCCCCACAATGACATAAAAAGGTGCAGAGATGTTGAAATAATCCTCACAGAGTGACATGTGCTTGGTTTGCAACACTACCTGTCTCTGACGCTGTGCATGTGCACGAGTACTGTCACCTGAGGCTGCCCGATTCTCTGCCTGAAGTTGAGAAGTCCCAAGCAAGCAAAAATTCTCAGCCGCAAGCAAATATAAATAACAAATTATTGACATAAATATCGGTGGTTATTCCACTATAAAAACAATAATAATATTTCGATTTTTCAAGTTATCTGCCAATAATATATCATCCACCGATATATCGAGCATCACAAAGAGTGAGTGTAGTTCTTACACCTGTAAAGATGGAGACCTCCAAGACACCTACAGTATACAGCCATCTAGTGGCAGTCTATAGGACAATGTACATCTCAAGTTAAATCTATCACCACTGAAATATATCAAAGACACAAGTCCCCTCCTGTAGTACATGTTTCAAAAAGCAAAAAGTCTTCTGTCTTGTCTCATTAATTGATCTACATTGATCATATAGCACTGATTTGAGAGTGATGGTCTAGATAAATGAAGCAAAATGTAATACTTTTGATTTATGTCATTACTTTTTTGCAGACAATATGACATATTCAAACGTATTTCTCAAAGTACATATTTCTCTGTGGAAAAACTTAAAGGCTGGTTACCCTTTTGTATCTCTGTAACTAAGTTGTTTGAATGAAAGGTACAGAGATGCAATATGAAAGGAAGAGTGTGGACTGTGTGATTCAACTCTTGTGCATTTCCTCACCTAAGTATTAGTGGAGAAAGGACATTTTAATGAAAACTTTCTTAGCCTGCCCCCTACTGTTTCCCAAGAAGTGCTTTACATTCTCTTGAGTTTAGTATTCTGTTAGTGAGAGAAAAAAAAACCTCAAACAGTGTTTATTGACATTATAGTCTTTTACATTCAACAGAGCATTAATTACAATTTTTATAGGCCCTATAAATTATCCAAAAACATGTATTGTTATTCTAAGAATCATTAAAGGTCAAGTACTTTATGGATCATACTGCCCCTAGTGGTAATATTTAACTTTGGTCAGAACAATATGCACACACATCCAAACACAAAATATCATCTATTACTGTGTTACTGATTTTTTGAAATGCTTACTTGCCATTATGTTCTAGTAAATCATCAAACATTCACGTTCAGTCACATAGTGCTGTGTTACCAGTCATATAGACTTATACAAAATAATCAGATTATTAACTTTTGGCCAATCAGTGCCACAAATTAATTTGACATTTAACCTTTGCAAATCAATTGACCAAAATATCAGATTTAGAAATAGAAAGGTACTCTGTCAAAACCAGGGGAAAAACAGCCACTTGATTAAACAGAAAGTGACATGTAATCGATTCTATTTTAAAAATGTGTTATTAGGCTGAATAACTAATGCTGGCATGTGTGTGGAAGCTTTAGAACTCTTTCCTGTGATTATGGAGATTGACACCTCTGTTAATGATGTACTGCCGCAGTTCATCAAATGGCCAGTTGGTGTCTCTATTTAGCCTTTTTAACAATTTGTACACTTTCCAAAATGTCTCAGCCAGGCCTGCAAGGTTGCAAACCCCAAGGAACCTATCAGGTTCATGGCATTGACGTTAGTTGAAAATATGTTTATGGGGGGTGATACTCCACAATTAAAAATGAAAATATGAAAAAGAAATATGATTCATAACATGCAGATTATCACACATTTTAATAAGAAAATAATTCACAGCTTTGCATGAAGTCATAATTTATTAAATCAGTGCATTTGTTCTGGTCTATATAACCTTTTTATAAGTATTTAAGTGTTTTACAAAATGTGACAAATGACAAATAAAATTAGATGAGCATGTTACAACCTCACCCTTTCTCCCTGCTCCAGCAGAGCCCCATCCCAATTAAACTATTACTGTACCATTATTAATCAAACACAATTACTTCAGGAGTTACTATACACACCATATACATATACATACACAAACTTAGTCAATGTGACCGAGATTACAAATAGAACTCACAAAGAAAAATATATTTTAAATAAATATAAGTGTGCAGTATAAGTATACGTACATGTAACATAGGGTCAGCAGTACTAGACTGTACTCTCAACAACATCAATTTTTTCTAAATACGTCAGAAATGGTTGCCAAATAATCTAACATTTCTGAACACATCCTCCTTTTGAATAGCGAATTTTCTCCATTGTCAAATGATGTGCAAGATCTCAAATCCATAACTTGAAGTTTGGGTGGATTTTGTCTTTCAATTTAAGGAATATAAGTCGCCAAGTTAGAAGAGACACAAAGGCTAACATGTTTTTTGCTTGGTGACTAAAGTATGTATCTTTGGACTACTCCAAATATTGCAGTAATATCAGAAGGCTCTAAAGGTATTTCTAAAACATCTGAAAAGGCTTTAAATATTGATTGCCAGAGATTTTTTAATTTTGGACAAAACCAAAACATACAAAAGTGTGGCTGGTGCTTGCCTCCATCGTTTACGCATAGGATCGACACTAGGTGTAAACTTGGTGAGTTTAGTTTTAGACCAGTGAAGACAGTGTAAAACCTTGAATTGGATAACTTTATGTAACTCTATATTTAGATAACTCTAAAGCTTCCCTCCAAGTTCCATCTGAAAACTGCATACCCAGCTCCTCCTCCCACTGATTCCTTAACCGGGTCAAGAGTTCCAAATTATTGGAATTTAATAGGGAGTAAACTGCCCCAATAAACCCCTTGGAACAAGAATTAAGCCTCAAAAGGAGTCTAGAAGAGAGCTGCATGGTTGAGATGGGAAATGAGTGGAGTGTGCTGATATAAAGCTACAGAGTTGTAAGAACCTGAAAAAGTGAGAGCGGGGGATGTTGAACTTTAACATTAGCTGGGCAAAAGATATCAAAGTATTATCAATAAATAGATCTTCTATTGTGCTGATCCCTCCTCTAACCCATACATCAAAAGCTCAATCTGTAACTGATGGTGTAAATAGGTGATTTCTCACTATAAGAATATATAAACTTGCTTTTGAACTTGTTTTAAATTATATTTCTCTTCTCTCTCTCTCTCTCTCTCTCTCTCTCTCTCTCTCTCTCTCTTCTGTCTATAGGTTCAGAGTTGCAGTGTTAATACTGTCATCAGCACTTACACAACACTGAAAGGTTTCCAAACAGCAACACTCTGGAACACACAGCACTGGACACCAGATCTGTAACACACAAACTGTCTGTCTGTTACCATGATCACCTCAGAGCTCCCAGTGCTACAGTGAGTCAAAGCTTTATTTTTTAGTTAAAATACATGCTAAAATAATATGCCATTTGGATTACAGAATGAGTGGATGCGCTATATTCATGCAGCGCTTGTGGTGTGTGTTTGTCCACAGGGACTCGGGTCAGGACACAGTGAGTCTCAGCATGAGTATGAGTGAGCTGGATGACTCTGGAGATGTCAAGGGTCGAAAGAAGAGAGGAAGGCCTGGAAAACTACCTGTATGCCTCTCTATATTTACATTGCTGACCTAGGGCTCAACAATAAGGATATGTTCTGCAGGGCATAAGTAAAAAAAAAAAAACATTTCCCCCTGCCTCTTTTCACTCGCCACACATTTTTATTTGTCAGAAAAAATAAATGTAATACTATTTTTTGTTTATAATGTATTTTTTTTATCACGTTATTCTTGCCATAATATATATTAGCGAGCTAGACAACCATATAGATAAAAGTGCAGCTGCCCAATAGGGCAAGTGACTGTTTCATCAACTGGCTCCAAACTCTTTCACACTGGCTTTAGACCATCAGACCATTGTTACTGTTGAGTCCTGTGACTACAGGGAAAACAAATATATGTGAGGCTAACTTTCCTGTGTTATTCGTAGTTTAAATTTGCTCCTCCTTCAGGCACCCAACAAGAAGCCTCGGAAGTCACCATCGGAAAAGGGCTCTGCGGGAGCACCACGCGGGCGGAAGGCCAATGGCATGGCCCAGCAGTACAGAGAGGGGGATCCTGTCACTCTGTTTGAGGTTGTCAAACAGGGAAAGAGCGCTATGCAGGTATAGGATGCTATGCAGGTCAGGAGAAAAAACTTTAAAAAAAATTATTCTTTAAAACATCTTTAAGTGCCTAATGTATTATTAATTGTGTACAATTTTTCTTGGATTATGATTCTTTACTAAATTATGTGATGCATCATGAATTCTCAGATTTGGTCATAATTGGGTCAGATTCAATTTAATTCTGTTATTTTGGTATGAATCATCATTTTGAAAAATATGCTAAAGACAAATGTAACTGGAGGGACAGTTTACTCGCTTAAAGGGATAGTTCGCCCAAAAATGAAAATTAAGTCATTGTTTACTTACCCCTGAGTTGTTATAACCCCATATGACTTTCTTTCTTTTTCTTAACATATAGGGAGAAATTGTCAAAAAAAATTGTTCTCGGTGATGTCATACAATGGTAGTTTATGGTGACCACATCTTCAAGCTTCAAAAGGACACAAAAGTATAATTCAGAATTCTAATACATTATTCCTTGAGAATCATGATTGTTATGAAAGCATACGATTAGGTTTGGTGAGAAACAAACTGAAATCGAATGTATTATTTAGTAAAAATGTTCACTGACAATTATTCTGCTGTGCGCGTTCATGAGTCTACATGCAAGCTTTAAAGCTCTCTGCACCGGCACACATTTTTTTCTCAATTTCTCCCCATGTGTTAAAGAAAAAGAAAGAAAGTAATCTGGGGTTAGAACAATACAGGAGTGAGTAAACAATGACTGAATATTTATTTTTGAGTGAACTAATCCTTTAAATAGATAGGGGATCTTTTGCACACACACACACACACACACACACAAATATATATATATATATATATATATATATATATATATATATATATATATATATATATATATATTTACAACTGAAAATAGTCAAGAAATGTAATTTGGAAAAGAAATGGGCGCCTAATACATTGGGTGTTGTTATGGTTATTGTAATCATTTATTAAATGTATATTTATGACATCCACTGTATCAAACTCACTGGTAACACTTTATAATAAGATTCTATATGTTAAATAACTAAACTAACAATGAACATTACTTTTCAAGCATTTATTAAACTTATTTAATATTAATAAATTACTAATAGATTTTTAATTTTATTTGTTAACATTAGTTAATGCACTATGAACGAGCATGAACTAACAATGAACAATTGTATTTTTATTAACTAACATTGCCAGATATATGCTGTAAACAATATATTGTTCATGATACTTAATGCATTAACTAATGTTAACGAATGGAACCTTATTGTTAAGTGCTACCAACTCACTTAATAATACACAAAATCAGATTGTACTGTCAAAGGAGCTGGTGCAGCTGCTGAACTGAAATGCTGTCTATGAATCTTTCAGTCAGTGGTTGATGACTGGATCGAGTCGTATAAGCAGGATAGAGATATTGCACTATTGGACCTCATCAACTTCTTCATCCAGTGCTCTGGCTGTAAAGGTACCAAATAACTCACTCCATATTATGAATGAATATGAATAATGTGCTATTCATTCACAATAGTAAAGATTTTTTTTACTGATCTTCCTTAATTTCAGGCACTGTTAGGATTGAAATGTTTCGCAATATGCAGAATGCAGAAATAATTCGCAAAATGACAGAAGAGTTTGATGAGGTATCTTTTCTTTTGGACTTAGTAATGGTTATTTATCTAAATGAATTCTGAACTAGAATCTGAATAGATTGTACTTTGTGTTTTAATGTAGGACAGTGGAGATTACCCTTTGACTATATCAGGTCCATTGTGGAAGAAGTTTCGCTACAATTTCTGTGAGTTTATCAGCGTCCTGATCCGTCAGTGCCAGTACAGCATCATATACGATGAGTACATGATGGACACGGTCATCTCTCTGCTCACGGGGCTCTCAGACTCTCAGGTCCGAGCATTCAGACACACCAGCACTCTAGCAGGTAAACACCTTGCACGTCTTTATCTGACTTTAGTCACACAACTTAGCAGCCAATATTGGCTTTTAAAAAGCCATTTGAAAGTTGACTTCCCCAAAAAAGTGTAAACATGATGGCTCTGTTTGTTTGAGAGGACTGACATACCAGCGTTGATTTAACCAATGCCATGACGGACAAAATATCTGTTTCAGGAGAAATAATAATATTTTTCCGTTTGGTAATATAATAATTTCTGAACCACTACTGTCACTAAATGGAATTGCAGGAATAAAGACAGTTTTCATTCTCCCCAAACCTACTTAGCCATAATAGTGTTGAGTTGACAAGCAGGTAGAAGGTTTGCAGTTTGTGCCTATGTTAACTTCCCCTCCCCTTCCACTTGGAGAATCTCAGCCATTCAATATAATGCACAGTCATTTTGTTTTTACATCCTCAGCCATGAAGCTCATGACAGCTCTGGTGAATGTGGCGTTGAACCTTAGCATCCACCAGGACAACACACAAAGACAATATGAAGCAGAACGCAACAAAATGGTGGGAAAGAGAGCCAATGAGAAACTCGAACTTTTGCTCCAAAAGAGGAAAGAGGTATTACACACTAAGTGCTCCTAGGTATACCTCATTTGTAGGCCCTGATTTATCAGGCTATGATCATTTGCTCGAGATGATCATTTACTCACATGATTCAACTTTCTCACCAGCTCCAAGAAAACCAAGATGAAATCGAAAACATGATGAACTCAATCTTCAAGGGAATCTTTGTTCATCGTTATAGGTGATTTAAATTTTTAGACCCTCACAATGATGCACACTTCAGATATGTCTAATCATATCTTACGTGTGATTGACAGGGATGCAATTGCTGAAATCAGAGCGATATGTATAGAGGAGATTGGTGTGTGGATGAAAATGTATAGTGATGCCTTCTTGAATGACAGCTATCTGAAATACGTGGGATGGACCTTACATGACCGGGTATGCAATCTCTGAAAACACCAATAAACAGCTTTTTTGTGCTCCTGTAGCATTTCATGTTCAGTTTTATAATATCAGAATGTTCCATTTTCAGCAAGGTGAAGTGCGGTTGAAATGTTTGAAAGCCTTACAAAACCTCTATACAAACCGTGAACTTTTTCCAAAACTTGAGCTCTTCACAAACCGGTTCAAGGTAAGAGAGCATTTCAGGTGTGGTATTAAAATTCCCGGAATGTCTTTTACATTTTGATATTTTAAAATGTTCCTTATAGGATCGTATTGTGTCCATGACCTTGGATAAAGAGTATGATGTTGCAGTCGAGGCCATCAGACTGGTCACATTAATCCTACAGTAAGTTAAGTCTTTCTTGCTGTCTGGTAAACATAACTGCCGTGTCTATTGTCTTGAAGCTTTTTTGCATCAAATGTTCTTCATTCATCCAGGGGGAGTGAGGACGCTCTGTCTAACGAGGACTGTGAGAATGTCTATCATTTGGTGTATTCTGCTCACAGGCCTGTTGCCGTGGCTGCAGGGGAGTTCCTGCATCGAAAGTGAGTTAGCTTCCTTCCTTTTGTAACCTTTACATTTAATCATTTAGGATAGTTTAGTCATGACAACTCTCTGTAAGATTTAGCATGGTTATGTGGGTAGACATATTGATATGATGTTGGCCTTGGCAGACTAGCCTTTCACAAACTGGTCATGCTTGGTCAACAAACACTGACATAACTGGATACGTGGCTACGTGGTAGTTATACGTGACTACCTCGCCAGCCCAAAACAAGCACGGCTCGTCACAGTGTTTGTATACAGCTGTAACCCCTGTTTTTGAGGACATATATAAGTAAAAATGCAGAAAAGTATCTAAAATGAACAAGAATGTTTTTCTTTTTTTTTCAAGTTTATAGAAAGGCCCTTTTTATGGTACTTTTATCTATAATGATCTGATAATGTGGATATTTTATACCCAGCACACACTAACTACACTGTACACTGAATATTATGAACATGAGGGTTTTTCACGTTCATGGAAAACTTTGTGGAAAACAATTGTGATCTCCTAAAAACGTAATGGAAATTCATATAGAAACATTTTTTTCTCACTATGCTGAGCTCCAAAATATTTCAATAAATATAAATTGCTCTTTAAAGTGCAATCTCTATAAAATCATGTTAAAAATCCTTGTCGCTTCCACCACTGGAGTCACGAGTTTGAATCCAGGGTGTAATGAGTGACTCCAGCCAGGTCACCTAAGCAACCAAATTGGCCCGGTTGCTATGGAGGGTAGAGTTACATAGGGTAACCTCGATTAGTGGTTCTCGCTCTCAGTGGGGTGCATGGTAAGTTGTGTGTGGATCACGGAGAGTAGCATGAGCGTCCACATGCTGGGAGTCTCTGTGTTGTCATGCACAATGAGCCACGTGATAAGATGCACGGATTGAGGATCTCAGAAGTGGAAGCAACTGAGACTTGTCCTCCGCCACCCGGATTGAGGTGATTAACTGCGCCACCACGAGGACCTACTAAGTAGTGGGAATTGGGCATTCCAAATTGGGAGAAAAGGGGATAAAAAATAAATAACTAAAATCCTTGTCATAAACAACTGGTAAACAACTGAAAAAGTAATTGGTCAAAAGAAATAAGAAAACTGCATGAAAGACTGAAAGGTCAGATCTTTAAACAGATCTTAAAGTACACTTGGTGCACGTCTATAAACAAGACTTACCTACCTCTCTCTGTTTCTCTGCGTCATGGGTAGATTGTTCAGCAGACATGATCCTCAGGCAGAAGAGGCTCTGGCCAAGCGCAGGGGCAGGAGCAGCCCAAATGGAAACCTCATCCGCATGCTTGTGCTCTTCTTTCTGGAGAGTGAGGTAAAGCTACTGTTACAGCCAGAACTGTTTTTTTGTCACTTATGATGACACATGTTAGGTTGAAACGTTGTTGTGTATGAATATCATCAAATGATCAGTTTCTATATTGTTCATGAGATTATGTGTTTCAGTGCTTAATGTGAATGTGCTTGTTTTTCCAGTTGCACGAGCATGCTGCTTATCTAGTGGACAGTTTGTGGGAGAGCTCACATGAACTGCTGAAAGACTGGGAGTGTATGACGGAGCTGCTGCTGGAGGAACCTGTTCAGGGAGAAGAGGGTACGGACACACTCAAAGAGGTTGCACTGGTGCCAGTAATAGATAAACCATTACCTGTGAGCCATATGTTACAAGCTCAGAGATAGCTTAGAGAGATTTGTGTCAGAAATCCACATATCTGGCTTTTTAATCCCTTTTAAAGGTGCTTCTCTCTCACTCCCCTTCTCCCTCCATCTTTTTGTTTGTCTATAGTGTTGTCAGACAGGCAGGAGGGTGCTCTGATCGAATTGACTGTCTGTACTATTCGTCAGGCGGCTGAAGCCCACCCACCTGTAGGGAGAGGGACTGGAAAAAGGGTAAGACTTCCATTGACTTAGCTCCAGCCTGTTCTTGTTCTTGTAAGCAGTACATGTAAAGAGTTCTCACTGTAACACTTTACCATAAGGTACTAATAGTTAACGTATTAGGGTTTATGAACTAACAATTTAGAATTTGTTTCCCATATTTATTAATTACATTTTGTTTTATTTCGCTTTTAATTTAGTTTGCATTTTGCATACAACATTCTGGTCTGACATACTTGTGTGCAGTGCTTATCTGAAAAGATAAAGTTAAATTGATTGGGTATTGGCATTTCAAGCAATTGTGTAATCTAGTACTCTAACACATAAGAACACGATTAATTGGTTACTTGAAGTTTAGAAATTAAGTTCAACCTGTTTTTCTTATTTAAAAATTAGCACTATGCATCATCATCATCATCAACAACATCTTGATTAAAAAATGACAAAAAAACACAGCCACCACCATTGTGTCCTTGAGCAAGGCACTTCACTCCTGGTTGCTCCGTGGGGATTGTCCCTGTAATATGTGCACTTTAAGTCACTTTGGATAAAAGCATCTGCCAAATGCATAAATGTAAATGTAAAGTCACTTTAAATAATGACAGTATTTTCTTTTTTGGGTGAACTACTACTTTTACAATGTCATGCATCCAAAGCACCAACCAATGCATTGAGTTTAACGGAAAGATTTAGGTAAGGGAAGCAGTTTCATTGCTGTCCACAAAAGACAATACCACATAGAAAAATCAAATTGCAATATTCAAATATTGTTTTTACTAGTCAAATATTTAAAGCTGAACGAGTTCAGCACATTCGTAATATGGATGAGTGATGGTGGCGTATTGGGCAAAAGCACAGAAATGGTAAGCAGAAGGTTGCCTTTTCGATCCCCACAGCCAACACCATTGTGTCCTTGAATAAGGCACTTAACTCCAGGTTGCACTGTGGGGATTGTCCCTTTAATAAGTACACTGTAAGTCAATTTGGATAAAAGCATCTGCCAAATGCATAAATGTAAATGGATGAAAATGTATTAATCTTGATAACATGCCAGTGTCATTTTATTGTAGAATTTTTTGGCTCTCAGTCTTGTGTTGAAGTGTCTCTGATTTGTTGTGAAGGTTTTGACTGCAAAGGAAAGAAAGACTCAGATTGATGACAAAAACAAACTGACGGAGCACTTCATCATGGCTCTTCCCATGTTACTCTCAAAAGTAGGATGATACGACTCTGTCTTATGTTTGTTTTACTCACATCATAACTGGATAATTTGTGCACTGATAAACCTGTCTTCCACCTTCAGTACCAGACAGATTCAGAGAAAGTAGCCAACCTCCTACAGATCCCACAATTCTTTGACCTAGATGTGTATAGTGCTGGGAGAATGGAGAAGGTAAGCTTTTTGAGCTGGATCTCGATAAACGCACCATCCGTATTGAAATCCATCAACAGTTGGCTGATGACTGCATTCGACTGTTCCAGCACTTGGATGCGTTGCTGAAGCAGATCAAATTTGTGGTGGAGAAGCACACAGATACAGAGGTGCTGGAGGCCTGCAGTAAGACCTACAGTATCCTGTGTAGTGAAGAGTACACCATTATGAACCGTGTGGACATTGCTCGCAGTCAGCTCATCGATGAACTAGCTGACCGCTTCAACCACTCAGTGGAGGAGCTGCTGCAGGCGGTGAGGGATCTGTGGAGGTGATGGACAGATTTGGAGAGATATATCAGGGAATTTTAAAATTGTGTTTTCCAGGCTCAGAAAAGTCATGTAAATGACCAAATGCCTGGAGATGTCATGGAAATATCTGTGATAAATTAAAATGTTTCTGTCCCACTTTATATCTGGTATCTTTAACTACTGTGTACCTAAGCATTTGATGCAGTGTAGTTATTATGAGCAAATGTGTTGTTGCATTGTACTTTTAAAGTACCTGCATTTAATCCCTACCCCTACCTCTACTCCAAAACCTACCCATACCTCATCCTCATTAGCAGCAAATGTGAATCTTGTAAGAATTTAGCAGAACAACATGTAGGTACATGTTAAATACATTGTATTATGTGTTTTTTAATCTTAGTACATAGTAGTTAAAGACACCTAATATAAAGTGGGACCCATTTTTATATTACAATTATAGCATTTCTATTATATTTCTATTATAGCAAATTAGTCTGATGTTGATTTAGTTTTTTGTCTCCAGAAGCATAGCATTGTTCATATGTACATGTGATTGAGGTGGACCGTGTGATGGCTGTGTATGACTCATAGCTGTTCAAAGCTCTCTCTGAATATCTGTCTCGTTTGCAGGGGGAGGAGGCTGATGATGACGACATCTACAATGTTCTCTCTACTCTGAAGAGACTCACTTCTTTTCACAAGTATGCTGCTGTAATGCAGCAATTTTGCTCATAATGCAAAATCTAATTTCTTCTGACTACATGGAGTCTCTGAGTGCTAATGAACTATCAATGTCTCTATCTCCTCTTGATCAGTGCTCATGACTTGACCAGATGGGACTTTTTTGGGAACTGCTACAGGTTGCTAAGGACGGGAATTGAGCAGGGATCTATGCCAGAGCAGGTGCGTCTGTTTCTGATATGAAGAGTTATTGAGTTATTGAGGTGCAACATTAATATCAAGATAAGACATACCCTGATATTGAGTGGGTCTCATTGTCTGATTTGTAGATAGCAGTACAGGCTCTTCAGTGTTCTCATTACTCTATACTGTGGCAGTTGGTGAAGATCACAGAGGGCTCTCCTTCAAAGGTACATTTATTTAATGACTTTCCATTAAATTTAGAAGATGATTTTAATCCACAATTTTGAATACTCTGAAACCCATGGAGCTGTTTTGTAAATGAGTTAGAGTGCTGTGCAAAACATTTTTGGCAATTCCCAGCTTATACATTTATAAAAGCATTTAAATGAATTCTTCTGTTAAATAGTAATTTTTACAGTCGTTTAAAGTTTTTTGACATTATATCGTCATTATGGCAACTAAATTGTACAATTGGCTATAAATTTACACAGAAAAGGTTAGTAAGCAATTTTAAATGCCATAAATAGTTTTTATTTATCAACTAGCTTCATACAAAGTGCAGTAAACCAAAAAAAAAAAAGAAAAGCTGAATCAATTAGGGCTGGGAAATTTAACACGTTAACTTCTGCAATTAATGGTTGGCTGTTTAATGTGCTAAAATAATTAATGTAGTATTATTTTTTCCACTTCCTGAAACTTCACTAATGATATATTCCCCGTTTCCTGTGATCGTATAGAGCAGTGCACAAAAAAACCCATTCATTAAATGTATATTCCGGGTTCAACACAAGTTAAGCTCAATCAACAGCATTTGTGGCATAATATTGATTACAACAAAAATACATTTTGAATGGTTCCTCCTTTAAAAATAAAAGCAAAAATCTGGGTTACAGTGAGGCACTTACAATGAAAGTGAATGGGGCCAATCCATTAACGTTAAAATAATCACTATTTCAAAATTATAGCAACAAGACGTAAGCAATATCAGTGTTAACATGATTTAAATAATATAAAATTTCTTACTAACCTTTTCTGTGTAAAGTTATAGCCAATTGTACAATTTCATTGCCATGATGACGATATAATGTCAACAAACTTTAAACGACTGTAAATATTACTATTTAAACAAGTTTTAACAGAAGAATTCATTTAAGTGCTTTTATAAATTTATAAGCTTCACATTTCAACCTTTTAACCCTCCACAAATTGGCCCCATTAATTTCCATCATAAGCGCTTCACTATGTGAGGGGCCTGGGTAGCTCAGTGGTAAAGACGCTGGAGTTCGAATCCAGAGTGTGTTGAGTGACTCCAGCCAGGTCTCCTAAGCAACCAAACTGTCCCAGTTGCTAGGGAGGGTAGAGTCACATGGGGTAACCTCTTCGTGTTTCGTTCTCGCAGTTGGGATTCGTCACCTGGATTGAGGTGAATCACTATGTGACCACGTGGACATTTTTTTAAAGAAAAGGAGGGACAAGTCAAAATATTTTTTTGTTGAAAAACAACATTATGCCATTAATTCTGTCGATTGAGCTTAACTTGTATTGAACCCGGAATATTCCTGGAACTGATTATCAACTCCAGCATTTTCTTAAGATTCTTACATCCAAAAAGACAGATTTTCTGCTTTCCCAACTTCAGGATGATCTCCTAGCACTAAGGAGGGTTGTCAAGTCTTTTCTAGCTGTGTGCCAGCAGTGTTTATCAAATGTCAACACACCTGTCAAAGAGCAGGTAAGCTTAAGTCCCTCAACCTGTTGCAGACATTCAGTTCAAGATTCAAATAAACTGTGCCACTAACCTCTTGGCTTCCCCTCTCTTTCTCCAGGCGTTCATGCTGCTATGTGACCTGCTTATGATCTTCAGTCACCAGCTCACCACTGGGGCCAGAGAGGGTCTGCAGCCTCTGGTCTTTAACCCAGACAGCACACTACAGAACGAGCTGCTCAACTTCGTCTTGGACCACGCATTTATTGACCAGGATGATGAAAATCAGAGCATAGGTGAGCCTAGGGACATGGTCACACCTCAGATACAGCCATCATATATAAAACAGATCACAGAGTCACAGTCTCCTCATAATCAATGTCTCTACAACAGTGTTATAAAGTGTAGCTGAAGAGTATTGTTCTCATGTACTCAGAAGGTGATGAAGAGGATGAAGCTAACAAGATTGAGGCCTTACACAAGAGGAGGAATCTTCTAGCAGCCTTCAGCAAGCTCATAATTTATGACATAGTTGATATGCCAGCTGCGGCAGATATCTTCAAACACTACATGAAGGTATGGGTGCCAAACACCATCTTATATTAAACTGTAAAGTAGCAGTCATTTTTGGTGTTTATTTTTTATGAGAGTCCTTGCATAATTTCTTGTAGTACTACAATGATTATGGAGACATTATAAAGGAAACACTAAGCAAGACCAGACAGACAGACAAGATACTGTGTGCCAAGACACTCATTCTAAGCTTGCAGCAGGTGAGAAACCAGCCTTGGTATTCATATGACATTGTTGTTGTTATTATTATCGAAGAGCTTTTTAAAAAATATCCTGCCCTTTTCTTATGTTCTTTAGCTCTTTAATGAGCTGATCCAGGATCAGGGGCCTACCTTGGACAGGACATCATCTCATGTGAGCGGCATTAAAGAATTGGCACGTCGCTTTGCCCTCACCTTTGGCTTGGACCAAATCAAGACCAGAGAGGCTGTGGCCACACTGCACAAGTAAGCTCATGGTAGAACTGCCCTGTGACTCTTGAACTCATTGAACTGATCCAATCAAATCAGACTCAACACAGCTTGGTCTACTTTGATGTCGGACAATTCACTTATTTGCAGGAGTGTGTGCTTACTACTAACTTACTGTGCTATATTTTTGCTGTATTCAGAGATGGGATTGAGTTTGCCTTTAAGTATCAGAATCCTAAAGGTCCGGAGTATCCCCCTCCAAATCTGGCCTTCCTGGAAGTTCTCTGTGAATTCTCCTCGAAACTTCTTCGACAAGACAAGAAGACAGTGTATGTTGTCTGAGCACTTTGTTGTAATTACAAAAGACTGGTTTGATTTCCTCTTTAAAATGTATGCTCATGTTTTTGAGCTGTCCTGATTTTCCCATGTTCTACTGAAAGAACCAAATCATCATCTTGCATTGTGTGTACAACTGTGACTGGTATCTTATGATGTTTTCTGCTTGACTCCACAGGCACTCATATTTGGAGAAGTTTATGACAGAGCAGATGATGGAGAGACGGGAGGACATCTGGCTGCCTCTCATCTCCTACAGGAACTCTCTACTCACAGGTGGAGACGAGGATCGCATGTCCATCAACAGCGGCAGCAGCAGCAGTAAGGCTGGATCTGTACGTAGCAAGAAGGGTCGTCCGCCCATTCACAAGAGACGCATCGAGGGTGAGGTTATGATGATTAACATAACTTGATCATACACTCACTGAGTTACTTGATTAGGAACACTATACTAATCAAGATTTATCAGACCAGGCCATATTTTTCCAGTCTTCAGCTGTCCAATTCTTAGATACTATTCTGCTCACTACATTTGTACAGAGTGGTTATCTGAGTTACCATAGCCTTTCTGTCAGCTCCAACCAGTCTGGCCATTCTCCGTTTTGCCCCATTCTGATGGTTGATGTGAACATTAACAGAAGCTCCTGACCCATATCTGCGTGATTTTATGTATTGCACTGCTGCCACATGATTGGCTGATTAGATCACATCACATAAATTACATCATATAAATATGTAGGTGTACAGGTGTATCTAATAAAGTGCTCAGTGAGCATATATAGGACTGTCCATGCATGTTTAAAAGTAGGTTGAGCTACACTTAGAACAAGCGGTCATGGGCTGTTTTGTGTGGTGTTGTGGTTCTGCAGAGGAAAGTGTGGAGGGTTCGTGGATGATGAGGAATGACACCCTACAGACCCCCGGAGCCCTGCAGACACCCCAGCTCACCTCCACTGTACTCCGAGAAAACCCTCGACAAGCTGTTGAACACATGCCTGACCAGGACTCTGAACCCGGGTCTGAATCTGACTTTGTCCATAAGTAAGTGGTCCGCCAATCTAAAAATATTTTAGGTTGTATTGTGTCAAAAGGTTTCAATTTTTTAACATTCAATGGGTTGAGGATAAATTGTCTCCTACGATCTCTGTATCAGTCCTCAGATGCAGATGTCCTGGCTTGGTCAGCAGAAGATGGAGGAGCTGAACAGGAAAGAGCGCACAGCCATGAACTACATGAAGGCCCGAAGTGGAGGAGTACGACAGACTGTGTAAGTGAAGAAACCAGGGAAACCTTTGTGGGATATTTCTCTAGAATTACTTAATCCACTTCAAGTGTTCAGGTGCTCCAAGTTGGTTGAGGTTTGCTTTATATACATTTTCTATTTCTCTCATCTAGACGGGGCCTCATGGAGGACGATGCAGAGCCCATTTTTGAGGATGTCATGATGTCATCTCGTGGACAGCTAGAAGACATGAGTGAGGAATTTGAAGATACCATGGTGATTGATCTGGTAAGACCAATGCTGAGTCTTAGCTGATATTAAACTTAGCCTATCATTTGTCAATGACATGGTTGGTTTCATCAACGTACACATTTTGTACATTTGCTGAGTTAATATGAGATAACTTATAATTTCTTATTTAACAAATTAATAGTTGTTCATAATGTGATGTTGAGGATTGGGCTGCACCAGTGGCTATATTTATTGGCCAATTATTGACCAAATTAAAACCATTGGCATATCGGTTATAAGTATGAAAACGCCGATATAAAAACCTGATGGTTTATTTAAAATTCATTAGTAACACACTTTATAAAAACTCTGTGAATGAAAATGCACAATCCAGAAATAATAATAGCCACAATATGTAGAAGGGTTGGCACTCCTAAGAATGTGTAATGTTTAATTACATTTTTTTCTCATTCTCACTTTAATGTTGAAAAATATTTACTTACCTGTGTATAGGCAGACTTTGACTTTGAGACATCGGTATGATATTGATTAATAATGCATGACTGTTTGGATTAAGATTGAAACCGCAATTTGGCCTTGTGCTATATTTAAACCTTATAAGACTGCATTTAAAATTATATCCTGTTATACTTACTTTTTTTATTTAATTATCTTCTATTTATCTTTCATTGTGGCTCTCTTTTTCTTTTTTTACATTTTGGCCTGTGTTTAACAGAGCAAATGCATGTTCAATGAAAATAATTTTTGTAAATCTTTATACATTTGTAATGCATAATTCCTATGTAAAACAGTGATCCAATGACAAAAGTATGGGGCACAATATCTGCATCGGTCAGATACGTTCATATCGGTGCATCTCTAGTTTAAGGCTCAGTCTTATCCCTAAAATAAGACCACTTTATTACTGAAAAGATTGCTGTGATTATAAAATGGTAATACAATGTGGAAAAGTGTTATAAATTATATCTCCTTTGCAGCCTCCATCCAGGAATAGGCGTGAGAGGGCGGAGCTGAGACCGGACTTCTTTGACTCGGCAGCCATGATTGAGGATGAGTCGGTAAGGCTGAAATTACTGTTCTTGTGTGTGAGCATTCAATTTACACTGTCGATCATGGTTATATAAAGTAGTCATATATAGTCATTTTTATGAAAGGAGAAACAAATATGTGCTACCTGCAAAGTCAGATTTAATATTAAACTGATGAAATGGATTATGTATAATAGTATTCATTATAAATAAGGAATTTACACTGTGTAAGTAACAACCAAAACATCTTTTTTGCACTAAGTGCAAATAGTGTTGCATGCTATTTGCACCTCTAGTTAAATATTAACACAGTACAGTATAGGGGTATCACTGCAGCATGTTTATTTAGAGTCTCACGCCAACCCCTACCCCTAACCTTCCATAACAAAAATGAACCATGTTTTTACTACAGAAACTAAAGTATCACTATGTTGTTTTTGTGGTAAAATCATAGTAACCACACAATGCTATATTAACACCATATGACTATAGTAATAACCATGGTTTATTTCATTAAAAATATGGCTTCCACAAACAAAACATGTTTACTACAATATTACTATAGTTAAACTATTGTTAATTTGACTTGGATAAAAAAACTCACTCCAAATCACTCCGAGGAAGCAACATTAATAATTAATGTTATTTATTATTATTATTATAAGTAGTATTGAAGGAAATATTATGAGTGGAGACTGTAGACAGGATGGGAAAAAGTGGGAATCGAACCCCAATTGTCTGCACTAAAAAAAAATAAAAAACATCCACATCGTCATTACACCCCACGCCACAGCAGCAACACTAGGGGTGCAGTGTGAATTAAATTTGTGTTTCTACTAGACTATTGGAGTGCAAATAGCCATGCTGTGTGGCACAATCACTCCATATCAATGAATAAATAATTATGTTATTTCTTTTTTCAGGGCTTTACAATGCCCATGTTCTGAGGTGCCACAACAGATGGAAAAAGAGACAAGGTTTGAGACTTTCTCAAAGGAGCAAACAAACTCAAACAGTGGAGGCACTGGTGTCCAGTTTCAGTGGTTCTGGAGCAAACTTTCCACAAAACCTCAATCTTCCTCTTTATCAAACTCCACATCAGAGGACCTTTTATTCTGTCAGAGATTATTTTAACAGATGCAATCCAATGTCACATATGGTGAATTGTTCTGTTGAATAGTATGTTTTGGTCAGCTCATTTGATTCACACTGGATGGGATTTACATTGTGGTACGAATCTACCATGTAAGAATGTACAGTCCCATATGATTAAGATGTACATATTTGTGTTTATCTATCCTACTATGTAGATGCCCTGTACAGTTAGATTATGGAGTCGCTTTTACAAAAAGGTCAACAAGCCAACCCAAACAGTAGTAAATGTTGGTAATCCACTACCTTTATACATAAAAATAACATTCTCTTGTTTTCAATAGTTGTAAATTAGGGTAAAGGGCAAAAGTTAAACCGCAGTTGTGGGAAAAGTTTGGTCAGAATGTTGAGTTATTAATATTGTCAAATACATGCTCAAAGCCCAAGATGTCTGTGTACTGCACAATTGTCCTAAAAAGGCATTACATGTTGTGTATTTTTGCTTGCAAAACATTTAAATGGGCAGTTTTTTATCCTTTATTTTCAGTAGATTTAGTTTTCAATGAGTGTAAAGATTTATTTGTGTGAAATGTCTATACAGGACTGTTTGAGTATGTATTATCGATAAAACGAGGAGGGTTTTTGTCAGATGTTCTTGTCCGGATCAAACTGAAATTCCAGCTGTGCCATGTTTCAAGCGAGGCAGATTCAAGTATTGTTACACTGAATGCCTCAGTTTAAGTACTTTATGGTCCTGTGGTCTCTAAAAGTGAAATGTCATACTGTCAACAACATGAGTTTTCCCATGATTGTCATTACTCTCCATCCAAGCCTTGGTTAGATTTGCTAGTTTACCTGTAAATTGTAAATTTTCGATAAAGGTTTTCTTTTGTACAATCTAATGTACCACTTTCCCTTTTAATGGAAAACTGTTCTAAAACTTTTCTTCAGTAAACTTATGGAAAATTCACTTTTTCAGAAAAATATTAAATATGTAATCATTAACTGTGGGAGTGTTTTATTATTTTTTTGGGTGTTTACCTGTTTGCATAAACTGCGTGATGCAACAGTTAACAGGGATAAGGCACGAAGAACCATGTGTAAAAAAACATGAGTTTCTCTTCAGTCTGTGTCTAACAATCAATGGATAATCTTTGTAAAATGCTATTAATAAGTAGTATCGGGCAAAGATTTACAAAGGAATATTAGCATGTTTTTTCCAGGGGTTGGTCTGTTTTTTGCTGGCCAGCACCTCCAGATCTCTGCAGATCCTCTTGCGTGTGAGTGAGGGTTGAATGATGTCATCTACAAACCCTGAAAAATACATTAAAAATTACATTAAATATTTAGTTAAATTAAACATTTTGTTAAACCCAAAACAGATCACAGCTGTAATGTGCACAATTTAAAACATGTTTAGCAAGTATGCAGATTTGAGTGAAAACGGTGTGGGTCTCAATTGTGTAAAGGAAAATGTGTGTAGATGTTCTCCACGCACCTCTGACAGCAGCTGGGAAAGGATTGGCAAACTTCTCCACGTATTCAGCTTCAGCCTCAGCTTGGTTATCCTTTCCTCTGAAGATGATTTGAACAGCACCCTTAAAAATGAAATACATTGTTATATAGGACACTTACAAAATATTACAATTATTATACACAATTGCTTTAAAGGGTTAGTTATGCCATCCCAGATGTGACTTTTTTCTTCTTCTGCAGAATACATACGAAGATTTTTAGGAGAATATCTCAGCTCTGTAGGTCCATAAAATGCAAGTGAATGTGATCCAAACTTTGAAGCTCCAAAAAAAGCACATTAAGGCAGCATAAAAGTAATCCATATGACTCCAGTGGTTTAACACATGTCTTCAGAAAATATATGATAGGTGTGAGTGAGAAACAGATCAATATTTAAATCCTTTATACTAAAGATTTTACCTGCCCAGTAGGTGCCGATACGCACAAAGAAAAAAAACTATTTGGAGTGAATAGCGCTTAGGAAGGCTGTTTGAAAGTGGAGATTTATAGTAAAAAAGGAATTAAATATTGATCTGTTTCTTACCCACAACTATCATATCGCTTCTGAAGACAGGATTAAACCACTGGAGTCATATGAATTACTTGTATGCTGCCTTTAAATGATTTTATGAATGAAACACCTATCCAAAATAAGGGATTTATTTGCTCCATGATATACAGTTGAAGTCAGAAGTTTACATTCGAGTCAGAATAAAAAAAGGGGCTGAGTTGGCCTCAAGGCCGAGTCCATAACAGTCAGAGTCGAATCCGAATTAATCCGTTCATGAATTTGAATTAAAACTGTAACAGTAACCTCAACATCAATATTTTAATCTTATTTTAAACTTCACAACCATATATATAGTTTATGATTAGTATTCTGCTGAAGAACTTCAATGTGGTTTCAGATGAAAGCATATGCTTAAGGTGTATGAATACAAAACTGTCCTTCAACACACTTATTGTGTTCTGTTGACATTTCAATTATTTGTTGCTTTTTCCTCTCCACTCAAACGAACTAACGAAAGTGAAAGCTGCACTTGTTCTTACAACAAATGTTACATTTTTATTTAGTTTTTATTTCTACTTCATTTTCAAATTTATTTTATTTAAAATGATCCCTTTCAAAAAAAAAGTCTATACTGAGATTTCTTTCTGAATCTTTTTTCTATATCTGCTGACTGATTTGGGAAAATACAGTACATACAAATTAGTCAAAACAGTAGTAATTAGCGCTCACTGAGAAGTTACATCTAAAAGGCTAAAAAAAAAAAGAAGTGCTTAAGTTACCTGTTGGATTACAATAAAAATAAAATACAAATGTAAAACGTCATAACCAAATAAATTCATCTCATAACATGAAGTTTAGCTTCATACAGACTCAAAAAAAAAAAGATTTCCCTTTATTGCTTCACAAATGTCATGGACTCAGAAAAAAATCCTGATTCTCAAGGTTCGAATCAGAGTCAATTCCAAGTGCACGGAGTACGTGACAAGTCCAAGTCCATTAAAACTGGACTTGTGACTCGGACTAGAGTCTGAGCCCAAACTCGAGTACCCAAACTCTATTGAACAACCTTTCAGGATATGTCGATATGGGACTAATTTTTACTGTGGATATAGATAATTGTCTACCTGTATCCTCCAGCATCTTCCCAAGGTACTTTGCTTTTGTTTTGGGGTTGATTTGCACTTTTCACACCAAACTACATTCATCTCTAGGAGACAGAATGAGTCTCCTTCCTAAGCGGTATGTTGGCTGCATGGTCCCATGGTGTTTATACTTGTGTACTATTGTTGGTACAGATGAACATGTTACCTTAGGTGTTTGGAAATTTCTTCCAAGGATAAACCAAACTTGTGGAGGTCCACATTTTTTTTAAATTTCTTTAGATTTTTGATGTCAAGCAAAGAGGCATGGAGTTTGAAAGTAGGCCTTACAATACATCCACAGTTACACATCCAATTAGGCTATCAGAAGCTAATTGGCTAATGTCTAAAGGTTTGACATAATTTCCTGGATTAAAGGTGAAACAATCTGTCTGTAAACAATTGTTGGAAAAACTACTCATGTCATGCACAAAGTAAATGTCCTAAACAACTTGCCAAAAGTTTGAGAATATTAAATCTGTGGAGTGGTTAAAAATTTGATTTAATGACTTCAACCTTAGTCAAAGGAATACGCTGTCCTACAAAAGGTAAATTACGAGAACTACGGCAACACAGAAACGAAGCAAAACGGCATAAATTTTCATTGTACAGCCAAATGTGGGTTATCAGATTTCTCACATGGTTTTCTCTGAATTCAAGCATAGTTAAACATATTGTTTATGACTTATGACAAAATATTTAGTTACCATTTTGCCTTTGTACGTCAGTATTTATTAGTATTAATGTTGCTTAAGTGTTTGTTTCACTACAACTAAAGGACTACAAGCAGATTTTTTTTTATTGTTTGTACTGTAAACAGTTCAACATGTGACATGATCTCTGCTGCTGCTTTGCAAACTCACTGCTAGAGCCTCCAACATAGAAATATAACCAGTCAAGGAGAAATTGGCAAGAAAGGGAGCCAAGCATAGTGATCAATGCTGCAGTGTAAGTGTATATCATCACCCATACAAGGCTGATGCTAGTGTATAGGAGACCACTATATGTATTAAAAATACATGCTTTTCTGCACTTGCATAAGGACAGGTCAAATCACAATTGTTTGTGCTTATAGAATAAAGCATTTAATTCTTATTAGTGACAGCTTGGGACAAATTTTAATTTGTTTAGGACCCATTGTTGATTTTTATATATTATTTCCTCCTTTAGCCAATATAAGGAAGGACAGGTCTCTGCGGAACAATAATGGCCATTTCCCAATCTGTGGGCATTTCCAAAACAGGATGGGCATTTCTCAACTATCCAATGATGGTAGGGAATCTCAATTTAGTAGGCAAATGGTGTAAAGCAGTTAAAAACGCCAACCCAATGCCCACTGATTGGGAAACGTCCATTTTTGTTCTGCAAAGACAGAAGTTTCAATATAAATTAATGAAAGCCCACTGTAGAAAGCCCCATTATTTACACACAGCAAACAGTCGTTGTCTAATTTCATGAGCCATGGCACTCGTTTAGATTTACTGGTGTTCAGACACACTCAGGCATTTCTCAGGTTTACCTTTGCACCCATCACTGCAACTTCAGCAGATGGCCAAGCATAGTTGATGTCTCCTCTTAAATGTTTGGAACTCATCACATCATAAGCACCTCCATAAGCCTAGAGACAGGAGAGACACAGGGTTTAGCATACAAGCTAGCTAAGACCACATATACACGCGCACATCATGCTGCCTCCTACCTTTCTAGTGATTACTGTGATTTTTGGAACTGTCGCCTCTGCAAAAGCAAAAAGCAGTTTGGCTCCATGTCTGATGATGCCTCCATACTCTTGGGCTGTGCCTTTTCAATAACAAAATGTTCCGTCATTACCTTATATACACTGTACATAGTGAAAGCTGCAAGCAATTAAAGATAAATGTCATAGAGGATTCTATAGATACCTGGCAAGAATCCAGGCACATCTACAAATGTGACGATGGGAATGTTGAAAGCATCACAGAACCGCACAAAGCGAGCCCCTTTAACAGATGAGTTTATGTCCAAGCAGCCTAAAATGCACAAAGAAAATGGATAGCAATGAAATAAACAGAATCAACTACTGTGAAACATAAAAACTATGTACAAATATAGACTTGTGTGAACACCCACCAGATGCCACTTTTGGCTGGTTTCCTACTATGCCTACTGTACGGCCATTCATCCTGGCAAAACCCACAACCATATTTTTGGCATAGTTGGGCATGATCTCAAAGAATTCTCTCTCATCTACGATCTGGAAGACAGAAGTAAGAAACAGAAGAACTGCATGACCCAAGTATCCATCTTTATTGGAATATCTGAATCATTCATCTTGTAAAGATCCACATACACCATGAATGATGTCCATCATGTCATAGGCTTTAGTGGTTTCAAGAGGAACAACAGTGTCCAAACCAGGAACCAGGCGATCGCTGAGGAAAATAAATTGGCATGATAATATCAGATGTGATAGAAGACATTAGCCGAGATACTGTGCACCGATTCAGAAAAAATATGTGCAAAATCATCCTCTCACCTGGGATCATGGCACTCAACGACAGGAGAAGGATCTTTGTTGCTCAATGGGAGGAAGTTGAAAAAGTCTCGTAAATTCAGAAGGGCATCAATGTCATTCTCGAAGGCCCGATGGGCAACACCTGGAACATGGCAAAAAAAAAAAAAAAAGAGAACACATTCACTAAAACTTATATAGAGGAATGTGCAATTTGTGCCAGGAAAATAAATCTAATGGCTTGACTTACCAGATACTGCAGTGTGGGTTTTTGCTCCGCCGAGCTCCTCCTGGGTAACATCTTCATTAGTAACAGATTTAACCACATCTGGACCCGTGATAAATAGGTAGGATGTGTCCTGTAAACAAAAAGATGTCTTTTAATTGGGATTGTAGGGACATTCATTGACAGCCTGTAATATTTCATGAGTGTGTAATCAGGGACTTGCATCTAAAATTAAAATATGCAAAATCTTAAAGCTACACTACGCTATATTTTTTCAGCTTCAATTAACAAAAGTTAATTATTGAGTTAGAAAAAAAATCCATGTTCAAACCCCTGTCCTTATCTTACCCTGATTCACAATGGAAAGCCACAAATAATGATTTTTATTCTGAGCTGTCGGGTCAGATTTGGCGCCAAATCAAAGGCTTTCGTCATTCGTCCTTGCACGTTTACATCATGTCCATAAGCTCAGAAAGAAGGTCTGGCTGTGTAGCATAAGTAACAGCTGTGGGGACGCTATGGCGGTTCATTAAGTTGCCGTTCAGGACAGCAGCGGCAGGACATCATTCTCCTAATGGATGTTTAACTAACTTAACTGTTTGATGAAATTGTATATAATGCTTGGAAGTTTTCTGGTAGGGCAAGCCAAAAATGTTGTCATGATTTAATGATTTGAACTTAACTCATGTGCCCACTGATCGTGATGCATTTCTAAATGTAATTTTCTCCAGTAAAGTTATAGTAACACGTTTACTAATATTCAGAACTTCTTAGTATTTTTTAACATTGCAGCAGTTCTGAGATACCCCAAGTGTGTGTACCACTGTTTTCTTATTAATTTTAGCCCAGTCACAACAATGCACAAGTTATTATTGTCACTTTCTATTGCCCTTTTAGCAGATAGGGGGTTTAAAAAGAGTGGACAATTTAAAGTTTAAATTTACATTTAAAAAAAGTCACTATAGGTACAAGATAGTTCCCCAAGAATGTAAGCTCATCTCAAGTTGTTTATAAATGTAGTGATTTCATAGCACAGTAAAGTATACTAATTTGTTTAGCATGTAAAAGACATTAAAAGAAACTGTTAATTCTTGTAATTGCTATATTGTGTTTATACAATATACATTTTATCCCCATCATTATTGAATCCTCATTTTGTGTTTATATACAGTCTTATTTTTTGCTGTGCATAGACCTATTATTGTATTATTACGGTTCAATTGCATTGTCTTCAACTGAACTCATATCAGACAAATCATGAGTTTCACCTCTGAAATTGCTGTGTAGTATAATACAAACATTAATGTGTAGTGGATAAAACTGAATAATCTTATTTTAATATGTAAATTAGAGTGTTGTTTATCGTTTTCCTCAAAGCAAGTAATATCTCCATTATAAATGTTTAAACAAACAACACAATATCAACATTATGACAAGTGATCACAGGCAAAGAAGGTAACCTCAAACCAATAGATTAATCCGCCAGAAGAGGGGTCAAATCACAACTCGCGTAAATTGTTCCTTTGTAAGTTTCTTGCGATTTTAGGTTTCAACCACAGATGTCAAGTCAAGTGGTTTTTATTGTCGTTTCAACCATATACAGTTAGTACAGTACACAGTGAAATGAGACAACGTTCCTCCAGGACCATGGTGCTACATAGGACAAACACAGAACCACATGAGACTACACAGACTAAATAAAATACCTATATAAAATACCTATATAAAGTGCACATGCAAAAACGTGTGCAAAAGTACGGGACAGTACAATAAATTTCGAACAATGAACAGGACAATAGGCACAGTGATAGACAGTGCAGTGCCGACCAGTACACAGTAGTGCAAAAAGATGACAGTTACTAAATGCCAAATGTAAACATAACATACTATGATATAGTGTTCTATGCACATAGCAGTTATTGAGGTAGCAGACAGTTATAAAGTGGCAGTTATTAAAGTGCAACTCAGGACATATGTGTGTGTGTGTGTGTGTGTGTGTCAAACGAGTCTCTGAGTATTGAGGAGTCTGATGGCTTGGGGGAAGAAACTGTTACACAGTCTGGTCGTGAGGGCCCGAATGCTTCGGTACCTCTTGCCAGACGGCAGGACGGTAAGGAGTTTGTGTGAGGGGTGTGCGGGGTCCTCCACAATGCTGGTTGCTTTGCGGATACAGTGTTTTATGTAAATGTCTTTGATGGAGGGAAGAGAGACCCCAATGATCTTCTCAGCTGTTCTCACTCTCCTCTGCAGGGCTTTGCGGTCCAAACCGGTGCAAGTCCCAAACCAGGCAGTGATGCAGCTGCTCAGGATGCTCTCAATAGTCCCTCTATAGAACGTTGGGGGGTGGGAGATGTGCTTTCCTCAGCCTTCGAAGAAAGTAGAGACGTTGCTGGGCTTTCTTGGTAATAGAGCTGGTGTTGAGGGACCAGGTGAGGTTCTCCGCCATGTGAACACCAAGGAATTTGGTGCTCTTGACGATCACCACAGAGGAGCCGTCGATGTTCAGCGGGGAGTGTTCACCTTGTGCTCTCCTAAAGTCAACAACCATCTCTTTTGTTTTGTCGACATTCAGGGACAGGTTGTTGGCTCTACATCAGTCCGTTAGCCGCTGCACCTCCTCTCTGTATGCTGACTTGTCATTCTTGCTGATGAGACCCACCACGGTCGTGTCATCGGCAAACTTGATGATGTGATTCGAGCTGTGCATTGCTGCACAGTCGTGAGTCAGCAGAGTGAACAGCAGTGGACTGAGCACACAGCCCTGGGGGGCCCCAGTGCTCAGTGTGGTGGAGATGCTGTTCCCGATCCGGACTGACTGTGGTCTCCCAGTCAGGAAGTCCAGGATCCAGTTGCAGAGGGAGGTGTCCAGGCCCAGCAGGTTCAGCTTTCCAATCAGGTGCTGAGGAATTATTGTGTTGAATGCTGAGCTGAAGTCTGTGAATAGCATTCGAACATATGAGTCCTTTTTGTCACCCTTTTGGGTGAGAGCCAGATGGAGGGTTGTGGTGATGTCGTCGTCCGTTGAATGGTTTGGACGATACGCAAACTGCAGTTGGTCCAGTGAGGGGGGCAGCTGGGTCTTAATGTGCCTCATGATGAGCCTCTCGAAGCACTTCATGATGATTGGTGTGAGTGCAACGGGACGGTAGTCATTGAGGCAGGACACTGAAGACTTCTTCGGCATCGGGACGATGGTGGTGGCCTTGAAGCACGTTGGAACGACGGCGCTGCTCAGAGAGATGTTGAAGATGTCGGTAAGAACATCTGTCAGCTGGTCTGCACATCCTCTGAGCACTCTGCCAGGAATGTTGTCTGGTCCAGCGGCCTTCTGTGGGTTGACTCTACGTAGAGTTTTCCTCACATCTGCCGTGGTGAGAGAGCACATGGTAGTTGGGGGGAGGGGTGGTCTTCCTCGCCACCACGTCGTTCTGCACTTCAAACCGAGCGTAGAAGTCGTTCAGCACATCTGGAAGGGAGGCATCTTTGTCACAACTGATGTTGTCCTGTAGTTGGTGATGGCCTGGATGCCCTGCCACATGCGCAGCGTGTCACTGCTGTCCTGGAAGTGACTGGATTCTCTGGGCATGTGCGCGTTTTGCCTCTCTGATGGCCTGGGACATTTTGGCCCTAGCTGTTCTTAGGGCTGCCTTATCGCCTGCTCTAAAGGCGGAGTCTCGGGTCTTCAGCAGCGTGCGCACCTCCGCAGTCATCCAAGGCTTCTGGTTGGAGCGTGTTGTGATGGTCTTGGAGAAAGTGATATCATCAATGCACTTGCTGATGTAGCTGGTCACTGATGCTGTGTATTCCTCCAAGTTGGTAGAGTCGCCATATGTTGCAGCCTCCCTAAACATGTGCCAGTCAGTACACTCAAAACAGTCCTGAAGAGCAGAGATGGCTCCTGCTGGCCAGGTTCTGAAGCGGTTTTGTGCGTCTGACGAGCGGTCTGTATGCTGGAATTAGCATAACAGAGATGTGGTCCGAGTAGCCGAAGTGGGGGTGGGGCTCCGCCCGGTACACGCCTGGGATGTTCGTGTAAACAAGATCTAGCGCGTTCGCCCCTCTCGTTGCAAAGTCCACATACTGATGGAATTTAGGGAGCACTATCTTGAGATTCGCATGGTTAATCTCCACAAGAGATTTTCACTAGTCACTAGAGTGCCCAAAGTTCTATAGTCCACTATAAATTTCTGAGAAAATAATATGCATTTACAACCACACAACTTTGATTCTGATTGGGTGGGAATGTATTAAATGTTACATTTGCAACTACAATAGTTTTATGCGCTTACCTTCACCATGAAAGTAAAGTCTGTGAGGGCAGGTGAGTACACAGCACCCCCAGCACATGGGCCCATGATGAGAGATATCTGAGGAACTACACCAGATGCCATCACATTACGCTGTAAAACAATGATTGAAGAGTGTTCAGACACATATGTTAAATATATGATATAACCTTGTTCACATTCAGCTTACCAAGAAAATATCAGCATATCCTGCCAGGGACTCAACACCTTCCTGAATTCGGGCTCCACCAGAATCATTGAGACCAATAACTGGAGCTCCAACCATCATTGCCTGGTCCATGATCTGTAAAAAACAGATTGCAGCAGTTGTCATTTAAGTTTTGTGTCAAACATTGGTCTTCAATGCATTAGGTCTGTGTTAATACACAAAATGACTTTAGTCATTTTAAAACATGGACCTTGCAGATCTTTTGCGCATGGGCTCCCGATAAACTGCCTCCAAACACAGTGAAGTCCTGAGAACAAAGGAACCTTTAAAATCTAATAAAAGACCAGATTTCAATATAGTAAACAATGGTTCAAAATCTTGTTTATACCTGGCTGAAAACATAGACTAGTCTGCCATTGATCCTGCCCTGTCCAGTCACAACGCTGTCCCCTGGATACTGCACACCAACACAAAACAGATAAACATTTTTAAGTGAACGATCACAAACACATTTTGTCTTGCATGACATTAAGCATTGTTGTTACTTAAAGTTGGACATTGGACTCTATTTGAGTCAAATGATTTCTGCATGCAGTATGTAATTTGTTGGTAAACACAGCAGAGGTATCAAACCTTGTTATGATCTGCCTCCATGCCAAAGTCAGAACAGCGATGCTCCACAAACATGTCATACTCCACGAACGAGTCAGGGTCAAGCAAGAGCTCCACTCTCTCGCGTGCTGTCAGTTTACCCTGCGCAGAAGCATTTCATAGTTTACTGTCCCGCTGCCCTCAGACACTTACGTTTAGTGTATCACTTTTAATGTCATCTGAAATAAGTTTTCTAATCTTACCCTTTTATGCTGTGCATCTATTCTCTGTTGACCTCCCCCTGCAAGCGCTGCATTTCGCTTCTTATCAATTCTCTCCTGCACAGAGAGGTGGCTGACAGCATACCATCTTGCATTTTGCAACACTTTCGACTGGGTAATTGCTCCAGCGGCTGCCCCGTACGGAATCTGACCTACACTTTTAAAAGAACATTTTAGACCATTTAACAGTCCCAGACTGCTTCGCATTAATGTATAGGTCGCCATTCCTGCTGCACGGGAGGACACCGGATGCGTCGGTAAAACCTGTCCGGGTACAAATATATATAGCCAATCACTACGCCCTAACAGAAGAGGGCGTGAATGGGGGAACCAATCACGGTAGAGAAATGTGCAGTTTGACAAACTTGATAGATGTAGTCCATTTTGTCAAATATGATAAACTACACTTCCCAAGCGTTTGATGGCTGCCGTAAGAACAGCGTATGAGGTACTATGCGTTTGAAGAATAAATTTAATAAATAGGCTACTTTTTTTAAGTAACCAATCCTTCCGTCTTAAAGGTGTTGTAGATGATTTTGTTATGGACTGGAATGCAAAAAAAAAAAAATATTCCTAATCCCTGAAAGATCGAACTGCAAACACATTTGTTCAGCCAATCTCTGCCTGTCAATCATTTTGCACGTTCTCATTGTGTAGTAGTTAAAGCAGATCATTTAGGTTTTATGTCACATTTAGATTTATAACAGTTGTCAGCTGAGGGCCATACTGTTGTCTTTGCAATCAGCTCTATATGCTATCTTTGGAGGGTGGAGTTTTGGAAAGAGGGGGAGTGTCTAATTTAAGGACTCATTCTTGTGGAAGTTCCAGAACGATTAATATTGCTTGCAGCAGCCTTAATTCCAAACGTTTCTTCATTTGCCACACGTTCTCTAATAAAGATTCTACATATTACAGTGTTCCATAAGATGTTGTTAAATATCATTTTTGTCATGAAATTACTATTTACTTGAATCGTAAATCTGTACTTAGCAAGTGTTTTAAGTCTTTTAAGAGCCAAAAGCCAAACAAATACACACAACAATTAGTGTTAGGGTGAGTTCACGCTGGACGTGCTGTTTCGTGCATCCACACTTTTTTCAACTGTTTTTTAATTTTATGTTTATTTACTTGCGCTAGACAGACATGTTTGAGCATTGTGCCACATCTTGCTGTTTCCATGCAGGAGCGCCGCGAGTTTAGATGCCCTGCCAAAATAAAAAGAACTTCAGTTGTTACAAATGTGTCTGGAGACAAGACACCTGTGTTCTGTTACATTCATATTTTTTAGCATAAGGCCACCTTCAATGTTAAAGGGATAGTTCACCCAAAACTTTTATTCTCTCATCATTGATGATTAGATGTGTGAAAGTGGTCAGAATGTGAAAGTGAAAATTCATAGGAAAAAAGAGCTTAAATATAGATCTGTTTCTGACCCTCAACCATCATATATCTTCTGGAGTTATGGATTAAACCACTGGAGTCATGTGGATTACTGTTATGCTGCCTTCGTGTGCTTTTTGGAGCTTCAAAGGTCTGGTCACCATTCATTTCCATTGTAAGGACCTACAGAGCTGAAATATTCTTAAAAAAAATCTTATTTTGTGTTCTGCAGAAGAAAGTAAGTCATACACATCTGGGATGGCATGGGAGAATATACATTTTTGGGTATCCCTTTAACGGCTGTGCGTCGAACTAGTAGAACCCATTACCGTCATTACTAAATGTCAGAATATTGCAACAGGTTCTATTCATATTTTAACAACAGAAAAGTACTCCACAGGAGCTCGCAACTCACAGTAGCGGGTGATTTATACAGTCCGCCACTGGTGGCAGTAGTCACTGGAGGTCTTGTTTGAATCGAGGCGCTCTTCCTCTCTTCAGGATGCAAAAGTTAACAGAGGAATAACAATCAACGAAAATGCCTCTTAGCATAGGCTAATCCATGTGAATATTTAGCAGGGTAGATAATTCAGCTAAACGTTACGTAGACGCACAGTTAAAACGGGAGTTCTTCGGACTAATTAAAAAGAAAAGAGCCAATATTAAACAACACGAAGGAAAGTGAACACAATATTAGCGAACTAGCTTCTGTTGTTCAATCGAACCAAATCTAAGACCTGGACTATTTCAAGAATTATATATTTTTTTTGTTTGTTTTTGCGCAACGGACCTTGTGCTTTTATTTCAAACTTGTGCACTGATAACACACAGAACAACGTTATAAATCGAGGTCTGTCCATTAGCTGTATGTGTTTTATCACTAAAGTGCAGCTGTCCTCATCTTGAGGCAATTTGGATTGAAAGCAGATTTAGTAGTCTGAAAAGCTATACTAATACTCTAAACAGACCGTATACATAAGTTTGTTTTAATTGTTCAGACTAACCATCCCTGGAGCGCCAATATGGATCTAATAAATGTATAAACATCTTATATCCAGCAAAGGTTTGACGTGTTAGCAAACAAGACCCTAAAACCCGCGAGTCATGTCAGCTTGCACCCTTTGTTTGTGGCGTTGGGTCAAGCCTGGTTAATTGTATTCACAGAGATCTTCTGCATTGGGAGTCTCTCTCAGACTGATTTTAGCTGATCAACCCGCACATCTCGTCCTGTCCTTCACTGAAGTTGCTGAGATGAACCCGGTAAACGCCACCGCGCTGTATGTGTCGGCGTGCCGCTCTCTTCTTCAGTGCGATCCGCAGGATGCGGAGACATACGGAGGATTGTTTAACGTCCTGCCTTCATTTAGAGACTCTCTATCCTGTCTTGCATGTGGTAAGTAGCCTTAAAATATTGATTTAATGAGCTGTTATTGTATAAATGTTGTTAATTTGTTTTAAATTCGGCTATTTTGTTTTTTTATGCAGGGAATTTGCTTCAGGATCCAATTGCTCCCAAAAATTCTTCCTGCCAGCACTACGTTTGCAAGGGCTGCAAAGGCAAAAAGATGTTCTTGAAGCCGTCGTGCAGTTGGTGTAAAGACTATGAACATTTCGAGGAGAATAAGCAGCTTCAGATTCTAATTGACTGCTACAAAAGTTTCTGTGAGTGTGTTTCAATGTGCATCACAACAGAGCAGAGTGTCTTGGGGGTCAAAGGTTATCCTGAGGTAAAGAAGATACTGGAAGAGTTTTGGGGGGTTAAAGAAGAACAAGAACAGTTAAGCATTATTGAAGAGCTCAAGCCTGACAAGGACAGTTTGGATGTGCCTATTATTAAAACAGAGATGGAATCCTCACAAATTTCTTCAGATATAAATCTACCTGCCACTGCCAGTGATTCAGAAGAAACACTTGTGCCACCCTTTGAGCTTAAGACACCCAAGCCAAACCCAGTCCTTGTTAGTGAACCTTTTAATGGTAAAGAATTACTAAATACACACACTGTCACTGTTAGCTTGATAAACTGCAATGCTAGTCAGGTGAGTGGCACTGAGCAACTCCCACAAAGTGTTGTTGAGAACCTTGAATCTGACTTTGTAAACAAGGACCACCCCATTGCCCAACAGCACAAGCTTGCAGTGTCATGTGGACAGCATAAAGCGGCAGCAGAGCCATGTCAGCGATCATCACAATACTTGACCAGCGATGCCCTTGCTCCCGGCCACCCACTGCAACCTCAGACGGGCATGATGTGCCTGGCTGCAGCTCACAGAAAAGTGAGACTGAGCCGAAAACGTTCTCGCTCGGAAAGTGACAGCGAGATGCTGCGACCTCTGCCCATCACCAGCCTTATCCAGGGACCCTCGGTAGCTGCCACAGCACCACTGAAGGCTGCGTTTGAACCTAAAGCCCTCACCCTACCCACTGTCATGGTCCGTAACATAGGTGTGCTGAAGGTCAACAAGACTGTGCTTGATTCAACTAAGAACATACAGATAAACACAGACCTAGGTAATAAGAAAGTTCAGCCTAAGACAAAAGTGAGCATCCCCAAGGCAAAGGCCAAATCGAAGGACAGGGTGCTGTCTGCTACTATGTTGCCGGGACAGCCACCCAAAGTTGTGTACAAAAAGACACAAGAGAAGAAAGGCTGTAAGTGCGGAAGAGCAACCCAGAATCCAAGTGTTCTTACCTGCAGAGGTCAAAGATGTCCCTGCTACTCAAACCGGAAGGCCTGTTTGGACTGCATCTGTAGAGGCTGCCAGAATTCATACATGGCAAATGGCGAGAAGAAGCTGGAGGCTTTTGCTGTGCCCGAAAAAGCCCTGGAGCAAACGAGGCTCACTCTGGGCATCAACCTCACCAGTATTTCAGTTAGAAACGCTGGCTCAAGCGCAGGAGTTCTAAGCTTGTCTGCAGGCTCCTCTATGGCTTCTTTTCTCACTTCCAGTACTGATGAGGACCAGAATTTTGAAGACACTCTTGAAATGCATTTTGACTGTTGATTGATTGTCCCTCTACTGATAGATCTTTCATGAACGGGTTGCAAATTAAAGGCAGCCATGGTCATTTCGTCGTTCAGTCCAACAGAAATTGTTTGCCAAAACACTTGTCTAATAATTTTCTTGTTCAACTTTTACCATCTGCTGTAATGAAATGTTACTGTGAAGCTGAGTGTTATGGCTTTTTTGTTTTGTTTTGTTTTGATTTTGAAGGGACTGCATGCTTCTCTGTGTGGCTGTTATATTCACACAGGACTTAAGATCTAATGACATAAGTAACATTATCACCTGTCATTTTATAATGTTGGATAACTCAAATGATAAAGTTTTACAAGTATTTCTTTGGTCAATTCCACAATGCTGTCTTTGTCAGCTAACATGTGTAGCTCATCACAAACCTTCCCAAAGCCGTTAAATAATTAACATGCTTAAATTTGTTGTTTGCATTCTGATATTTTGTCATAGTAATTCAGACTTGTAAAGCTTCAAAACATTAATTGAAGGTAAAATTATTCACAGCTATACATTATCGATAATGTCTGCTTAAGACAAATAAATTCACATAATTGTGGAAAATGTAGCACTTAGTCCCACTAGAGCTGGCTGGTTTAGAGACATGTAGAACTGTACTGGTTGCAAAGTGATCACTTCCTGTGTCATCCCTATCTCTCAGTTGTACAACTGGGATCTGTGTATTTCACTAAGTATATACTTCTGCTCAATAGATGGATCATTATTTGCAGAACTCAAATAGTGAATACAGCCCCTACTATACAAATTGTGCTGTCATTTTTTTTTATTAGAAATGTTGTAGGTTTGAAACAATGACATTGCTACCCAGATGAGTGTTTAAATTCCACATCTGTCAGCAGAAGTGGTTTCGTAGGGATGTTGAAGCACAGATATGTTAAAATAGCTATGTATCTCCATCCTTAACATAATTGTATTTTTGATTTTGGAGATTGTGTTAGTGTGTCTAGCCAGCTGATTCATTGTGGTTAGTTTTGACAGAGCTGGCTTAAACTGAAATCTCAATAGAACAATACAAGTAACAAGTGAATGTAAGCGAGTTCAGTGTGTTGTCTGTGAATGCATTCATGGCAGTGGTATTTTTTAAAGCAATATGAGAATAAAAAGTATCAATGATAGATAACCAACAACCCCTTTTCCCACTAAAAAGGCATCATGACATTTGTTTAGGTGCACAAGTATTTCAAGATGGTTTTTGATGAAACATTTGCCTGAGCACCTTTTGAGCACCTATGAATGCCTCAGTATAGTTGTGTCTTGCAGTTGTGTTGTGACCAAAACTAGAAATATGTGTTGATAAAGGTCAGTGAACAAGTCTTTACAGTTACACTGTGCCGTTTCATGTTTTATATATTGAAGCAGGGTAGACAGTGCTTCATCAGTATCCTTAAATATGCTTGAAAAAAACAGTAGGGCTTTGACCAAATATTGAAAATCTTTGTTAAGTCTTAGATCTTAGTGGGATATTGTGTTGTATTTTCAAATCCTTATGTTTGGTAGAGTTGTTTCTGTTTCCACTCTTTGCTTTTCAATGGTCATTACTTGAACTCAGATTTTAGTTTGTTGATTTTGAATTACTGGAGAACCTCTTATTATTACTGATTTATTCACTGCCACATTGAAATAATGGAAATTGCAACAAAAATAAATTATAGTTTTTTATTTCTTGTTTTTCACAGATGTGTGTGTCTCATGTATTTGCTATCATGTCAGATTCTTTAAAAATGTTTGACTATGTTTATCTTATAGGACCTTTAGTAAGCCTAGCTTCAGAGTTGGGTACTGGATACTTTCCAACCAGTTCATCATATTGATGGCTAGAGGGCAGAATTGTGGCACTATTGCCAATTTTAAAATACATAATTCTTCTTTGATAGGTAAATCATTCAAATTTTGAATTTGTTCTTTGATAGGCGATACAGGATCTCAATAAATGACTAAAAGTATCACTTTTTAAGATCATGTCATGTCCTGAAGCCCAGCGTGTAGGAGTTAGGAAGACATTAGGAAGCCATCCAAAATGGTTTAGCACTTCAGTATTTATGTTCACTTCCAAAGCACTTTCTATCCTTTATTGACTCATATTTCACAGTAAGCATGAGATAACCTCTGCCTCCATGTCAGATCTTTGAAGTAAACTGGAAGTCTAACATAAATGTTATGGATTGCATGGTGAGATAAGACTTTTTTGTTGTTGTTAATAACAGTATTGGTAGTAATGATAGTTTAACCAGTCAGTAAAATGACAATGAATAAAGTATGGCTTACACATGCACATACTGTATTTGCGTAGATTAAATAGTTTATTCACAAATGAAAATTCTGTCATCGTTTACATTGTTCCAAACCCTTATGACTTTCTTCTGTGGAACACACAAAAGATGTTAGGCAGAATGATCGCCTCAGTCACCATTAAATGTAACGTTTAAGTTAATTTTACATTAAACGTTTAATTGCATCTTTTTTTCCCATACAATGAAAGTGAATGGTGACTGAGACTAAACATTCTGCCTCGCATCTCATTCTGTGTTTCCTAGAAGAATGAAAGTCATACAGGTTTGGAACAACATGTTGACAGAATTTTCCTTTTGGGGTAAACTTTTGCTGTAGCAAGACTAAAAGTTTGTTATTTGATTCTCCGTACATTGGTAATACAATTAAATGTGTAAACCTTTATCTGAAAGCAGTAATATAGTTTCTTTAAAATAATGGCAGAACACGAATTACTTAAATTCATTAGCATGAGCCTTTTAACCACTTTACTCCATCTACAATATATAAACAACAAATCCTCATTCTTGTTCAAATGACTTGACTTAATGGGCAAATGAGTGCTGGTATTAGTTAGTAACGTGTGCTTTTTTGGTGTATTTTTTGCATTGTAACATATTTGTTATTGTTATTACATGTAGGCCAAAGAATTACAAATTGTCATCAAGCCATGCTATATAATTCTTCACTGCCCGTATTCCGACAGAGAATTTTAAGGGCCAGAATGCGAAGCTCACACAGCCATGGAAGCCATCTTCATAATGGTCATTTGTAACAGAGACCCCTGCCATCTCCAACCTCCTGGCATACATGATCCCATCATCTCTCAAAACATCATGCTCACCAGTCAGAATATACGCACGTGGTGCCATATGCAAAACCTCCTCTTTTGCAAGTAATGGTGCGGCTCTGGCATCCAGTAATGCTGGTACCTCCTTAAAGATACTGGGTGACCCAGTAACAGGGAAAACAGGCTTATAATGTTTAATCATTCGTTTAGGGAGGAGAGTGGTCCAGTCAAGTTTTGAGAGGTTCAAGGACAAGTGCCTCTGGTCTTGGGCCGTGTGGTTGTTAATCAGAATGGAATGAATAAAGTCAGGGTTGGCACCTAGGTACTCCAACCAGAAACGAGCCATTAGTGTGCGATACAAGATGGGAACATTCTTGTTCTGCTGATAGGAAGCTGTGTTGAAGTCTAATGCTTGAAGCACAGGGTAGATCAAGACTTGAAGTTTTAATTTTACCGAAGTGCTGTCATCTATTCCAATCTATTGAGAGAAAAGAAAAATGCATGTTTGACCTTAAAGATCATCATAACCATATCACACATAGCTGCAAAAATAATACAAAAATCGTCGATACCAATACTTCTGTTAAATGTATTTTTTTGCAATTACTTGGGATAAAATGGGCAATTTAAAATAATATTTTTAGTCATGATTCAAGTCATTATTTTTTTTTAGCCTAAACAGAAAATGATTATTCTGTTTTGTTTACCCTTACAAAAATGAACCATTTCACCACAGTAACTATAGTTTAACCATGGTATTTAGTTAAACCATAGTTACCACACAATTAACCGTGGTTACTACTAAAATATTACTGTAGTAAAACAATGGTTAATGGTTTTAAAATTACTTATTAACAACAATTACACACAATTATAAGAAATATGAAATGTCACCTTTAGAAATGTTGTCGTTTTAGCGAGAATTTACTCAAGAACCAGTGGTGTAGTGTCTGTTACAGTTCATGTAAAATCTGTAAGAATTTAAGTTTCTTGCTGGCATGGTGTAGTGTACACTGCTAAGATCAATGGTATATAACTTATGTTAAATATGTATTTCGATTAATAGGTGTCATTATTGTTCCTTTTATTAGGCTACTATGAAAATTGTTAATACTTTATTATTATTCTAAATAATAAACAAATTCATAATACGCAATAAACTGATAAGCATTAATATGAGTGCAGTGATATTATAGTATAGTAGACATTAACAATATACAGCATAATACCATATACAGCCTACATAAAAATGTATGTTTTTTATTTTTTCATTTGTGTACTATTATGTGCTTTTCTGTGTAGAGTGAAATTGTTTTCCTACTTAGAAATATAAATGTAACTTATTTGATATCACGAGAAAAAGGCACCACGGACAGCAGTAAAGCAAAAAATAGAAGAAAAAAAGTGCAAATCAGGGGTGCAATAACATTAACAATAACAAGCAGTATTTTCACAAAGTTTAATTGCATAAGTTACATTTAAATATATATACATATATTTATGTGTAGCAGGGAAATAAATATGCAGTGCAAATGATAGTTTCTCAAGGGATGCTTGTGTGTCAGACGCTGGAAATGTCCCGCCCCTTACTGAAACGGAAATTATGATTGGTTAGCAAATATCCAATCGCGTCTGAAATGAACGTTCTGATTGGTGGTTCAGCTTAGTCCAACTCTCTGTCTTGCCAGTGCTCCCAATGCATCTCTGTGTGCATTTAGAGAGAATTTCTGTAAAAACGTTCCGGGTCAAAAGCTCATTCTTCTGGCGGCCACACGTACCATCACTTATTTCAGGTGGGCATACGCAAAATCCAAAAAAACAGATAGTAGGGCATACAATGTATGCCTGCGTATGCCCTAGACTACACACCAGAAGCTGTTTCTCTGATTTTCTATCATTACCTTTACAAGGCACTGATCCCTCTTGTTTGAACAAGTCTTGTGATGTCGCAAGCGCTTGTCTGCTTGTGTCTTTCAGCATTTATGAATGTTAAGATGAGTGGAAGAACAAACAGCTCCCATTCTGCAAGTATTTGCTAATATAGCCTAATCCATTTTATTTCACTTTGAAGCTTATGATTATTGTTTGTGGTAACCAAATAATAATATCCCTAGTTAAAAAATAAATAAATTATTTAGAATAGATATTTTTGTGTGAAGATCGATATTTTCGATACAACATCAGTATCGGAAGTATCAATAACATTAGGATTGATCCGCCCATCCCTAATACATATAATTTTTCCTTGTGCATGTGAATGTGCATAGCTGTACAGCTTTATCTGCACTTCTTTGGGGAATAAATTGTTTAATGACTGACATCTTCATTATTTTCTTTTTAGCCAGTTAAATTAGGTGGAAAGAATAATATTAGAATTAATTTAAAACATTCTGCATATTAGTTGTTAAATCTTATTCATGTGACATACCTTTTTAAGTTAATAAAGTTGAATGAACTGATATATTTGTGTGTATCTAACAAACGTTTTCTAGTTATGCTGACATAAAATGAGTTTAATTTACTTAAAAAGTGTGATGCAAAAATGCTACATATATATTTTAAGTTAATCCAACACCATTTTTTTGTGTACAGACAGACAGACAGACAGACAGACAGACAGACAGACAGACAGACAGACAGATAGATAGATAGATAGATAGATAGATAGATAGATAGATAGATAGATAGATAGATAGATAGATAAAGTGTGATGGTTTACTTGTTGAGCCACAGCAGCAGCCAGGTTCCCTCCAGCACTATCTCCACACACTGCTATTCGCTCTGCATCCACAAAGTATTGCGCCAGTACTTCTGGCCTCAGGAAGTGCTTAGTAGCCTGCACACAGTCCTCATACTGCACTGGGAAGTGTACATCAGGAGCCATGCGATAGCTGCAAAAACAGAACAGACGTGACAAATCAAAACCAAAGATGATTTTGCTCCATATTTAAATGCTCTGAGGAATATACTCACTCGACTGTTACAACCACTGCATCCAGATCAGCAGCCATTTGTCTGCAAAGACAGTCATATGATCCCAACTCTGATGGTAGATAAAACAACAGTCACATGAAAACACACCACATACCTAATCATGTGTAACATAAAGAAATGTCATTAAAGGAATGACTATGTATACAACCTGAAGGAATAGTTCGCCCAAAAATGAAAATTCTGTCATACTTTACTCACCCTCATATCATCCCAAACCATAATACTTTATTAGGAACACTATACTAATACTGGGTAAGGCCATTGTTTGCTCTCAAAAGAGCCTCAATTCTTTGTGTCATGAATTCTACAAGCTGTTGGAAATATTCCTTTGAGAGTCTGGTCCATGTTGACATGACTGCACCAGGCAATTCCTGCAGATTTGTCACTATGCCACATCCCAAAGATGTTCTATTGGATTCAGATCCTGTGACTGGAACATTGTCATGAAACTTTTAAGTAGACTTTTGCTTTGTGACATGGTGCATTATCATGCTGTAAATTGTGGCCATGAAGAGATGCGCATGGTCAGCAACAATACTCAAATAGGCTATGGCATTCAAGTGACGATTGATTGATATTAATGGGCCCATTAAGTGTGCCAAGAAAAAAATCCTCACACCATTACTACACCACCACCAGCCTGGACTGTTGACACAAGGCAGGTTGGGTCCTTGGATTAATGCTGTTGGTGCCAAATTAATCAGATTCATCAGACCAGGCTATGGTTTTCCAGTCTTCAACTATCCAGTTTTGGTGAGCCTGTACCCACTACAGCCTCAGCTTTTTGTTCTCGGCTGACAGAATTGTAACCCGATGTGGTCTTCCGCTTTTGTAGCCATCCACCTTAAGGTTCGATGTGTTGTGCATTCTGAGATGCTATTCTGCTCACTACAATTACAGAGTGGATATCTGAGTTACCGTAGCCTTTCTGTCAGCTTGAACCAGTCTGGCCATTCTCTGTTGACCTCTCTAATCAACAAGTCATTTCTCTCTGCAGAACTGTCACTCACTTGATGTTTTTGTTTTTATCACCATTCTGAGTAAACTGCAAGTGAAAGTGAAAATCCCAGGAGATCAGCAATTACAGAAATACTCAAAGCAGCCCGTCTAGCACCAACAATCATGTCACGGTCGAAATCATTGAGATTAAATTTTTCCCCATTCTGATGGTTGATGTGAACATTAATTGGAGTTCCTGACCCGTATCTGCATGATTTTATGCATTTGTATGCGTATACATATGCACCTCTGCCACGTGATTGGCTGATTAGATAATCACATGAATAACTAGATGTACAGGTGTTCCTAATAAAGTGCTCAGTGAGTGTATAATAAAAATGAAAGAGGACAGGGGCTGTTAAGCTCCAAAATAACAAAAATAAATAAATAAAAACACTAAAAAACATAACAAAAAAGTTGTCCATATGACATGTGCGCTATATTCCATGCCAATGATAGCTTTGTATGAAACTGAAGCAGTTCTTCACTGAAAATTGCCCTAGTTCTTTATGGCACATTCATGAGATAAGTAGTAATGTCCTAGTAATGTGAACAAATCATTCGTTTTGAATTGGATTCAACTTTTGTGTACAGAAGAAAGTCAAATGGGTTTGGAACAATATGAGGGTAAGTAAATAAGGACAGAATTTTAATAGGTTAAACTCTTCCTTTAAACTCACAAAAGAGAAACATATCATGTAATGGTTGTAACAGTATAACAAGAAAGAGAACACTTCGAACACACACACAGAGACAGATAATACATACTTGGTGCACCCAGGGCCCATCCACCTCCATGGATGAATACCACTGCCCTCCTCAGCTTGCTTTCTTTTCCTGGAGGGTGGTATACACGCACATGGACCCCATCAAACAGGGTATCTTCAACCTGGATTTCTTTGTTTGTCACAGGCACCAGACTCTCAAAACCAGTTATAGCAGAGTTGATAACACGGGAACTATGGCTCAGACCCAGTGACTGAGAAACATCACCCTTTAAAACAACAGGGTGAAAAATCAGTGAACTCACAGTTCCCCTACTTATGGTTTTGAAATACAGTATGTATGTTGTGATATGTTTGGTCCACTGATAAAGAGAACAAGTGTCTTCAAACCATGGCAATTAAAAAGCAGAGAAAAGTTCATAAAGACAGTGAACAGAGGGAGCATTTCATCCTGCCCTTGGGCATAATCTATCGTTGTGCCAAGTTGGTCACAGTTCAAAAGAACAGACAGATCAGACTGGACACTGGATATTCTCTGTTAAGTTGTATGCTGTTTATACATTTAAATATATTATTTGAATGACTCTGATTAGCTTTGTAAAGCAATTAATGTATAAAGAATTAGTTCCACATAAATTCAATGACAAAACAAATATGAACTTTCATTAATATTGTTTTTCTTATTTTACTGAAAAGTATTCAAATGAGACATTCTGATGTACTATTTCTATTGTCATAGAAGCTGCCCTTTCCAGACAATTAAAACGGTCCTTTCCCTAATTCATCTGGTGGACTTTTTAAAAGGTGATACTTACCATCCATACAACCCCCCGAAATGTTGCATCCAACACCATCAGTTTCCATGGTTCTGAAATTGTCCTGGGCAATGGGATGTAGATGTAATAGGCAACAACAATTGCTAATAACAATGTAAAACAGCAAAGCAGCTTCATCATGAAGTGGTGTCTCTCTTCTCATTCAAGCTGTAACTATCAGAGGGTTAGACAATGACACTGAGCAATTATACAAAGATTTTTTTTAAAGTTACTGTAACTTCCTGTTAACAATAATATAGCATTCTGGGAAATGTAGTCTTCCAAGTTTTATATTTTAATAGCATATTGTACATTTACATAGGCAACACCCTTACAAGAAAGAGAGAACAAAAGAGAACAAACCTTATTTAATGCATATTAATTCTCCTAAAAACGCCTTTTAAGTCCATTCTAATTGATGAAGTCTTTGAGGAAAGAATTTATTTGAAAGATATGGCATTGATTTTATATTTGAGACAATGAATCCTGTTATGACTATATGTATTCAGCTACTGTGTAACATGGCATTGGTCAGTGACATTAGTTTATGATTAGTCTTGCATGGATAATTCACCAAAAAATTTAAGTTAATTTACTCACCCTCATGTTTGACATTCTTTCTTGCATGGAACACAAAATGAGATTTTAGGAAGAAAGAGAGCCTCAGTCAACATTCACTTTCATTATATGGAAAAACAAATGCAATCAAAATGAATGGTGACTGAAACTAACATTTTGCCTGACATCTCCTTTTGTGATGAACAGAAGAGAGACCTTCATACAGGTTTGAAACAACATGAATGTGAGTAAATAATGACAGAATTTTCATTTTAGAGGTGAAATATACTTTAATAATGTCCTCATATTCAGTAGTCATGGCAAATGTCCACCACTGGGGGTCCTTATTTTTATAAGAAAGACCCTCATATGGCTAAATGTGATGAACAAATGCTTGATTAGATAGAAACATCTTTTAATTTGACATTTTCTAATATATTACCTATCATATATAATATTAATGTCTTTTCAAAGAATTATCCTAATTAACTTTAATTTTTTGGCAACAGCATTACACTTAAATATATATAAGGCATAATCGAAACTTCTTTTAAACATCAATAACCCTTAAACGCATTCTTCAGGTCTTTATTGACCCGGGAGCTAATTCTAGAGGTCTGAACGGGCCTTAAAATGAAACCAGACCCGTACCCGAGACCGAACGATACCGTCAGAAATCGCTTACAATCTCATTTCTTTTCCTAACAAGTACTGTTGCAATAGATTGTTTTTTTTATGTAAGCATTCAGGCAACATTCAAAACAGTAGCCTAAAACTGTATCCTGAAACTGTAAACATACACAAGGCACGGCAGCCCCTTAGTACACTAGAGCAGAAGGATACAAAGAATTGCCTTACCGTTAATATAATGAAACTTAACTTCACCGGCTCAGAACAATATGGAATAATATGAAACAATGCAACAGTCTCCTATGCAGCCTGAACCAAATGTAAAGTATTTGTGATAACTGCGCTAAAAACAATCTAGACGCAGCACACAGAATGAAACAGAGCGCAGGTGTCTCAACATGCGTTTTTGAAAATGTTTTATTTGACATTGTGTTTAAAATATGCTGGTCCTGCGCAAGATGCTGAAGTAAAAGCGAGACGTGGTACAAATGTCAAAGACATTCGTCCTGCATGTGTTTAATTAATGGGAAAACAAAACAGAACAGACGCGAGTATAACACATTCGGTGTGAACGGCCCCCGTCTCGTCCGTTCACGGGCGTCTGTGAGTGAGAGCGCATGCGCGAAGCAAGTTAGGTAATCCTGTTTATTTTTTCATTCATTACAAGACCGAACCCGAAGTCCTACTTGAAAAACTGACCCTAAACCAGCCCGAAACATGCCCGGGTCGGGTTGCAGACCTCTACCTCATTCCACCCCCTGTACCTCATCCATTGTGTTGTGCTTTAGTATTCCTAAATCTTTCTCTTGTTAATAGTGTAACACTCAGCTTTAATATATAGATATATGGCAAAATTCTTGTAAAAGTGTGGTTCTTTTAGAAAATAAAAACTGTGATATACTATTATTATAATTATCATATATAGGCCAATATGTAGTTGTTGTTGTTTTTAAAGATTCCCACTTTTACAGATAGGCCGTATGCTGCTGCGGAATACACCACTCTAAAAATGACAATGTATAATTAAAATTTACATTTTGAGAAATGTCAACATTTGTTGCCATATAGCTATTGGAGATGCTGACCAGTTCTTTTGTCAATGTAAAAGATTTAAAGTGTTTCATGATGACACGCACGTGCGCGCGCACACACACCAGAGATACAGTGCCCTCAATTCAAAACAAGACATTTATATCCAATACTAGCTCCAAAAGCACTTCAATGAGACATGGTCTATTACCCTCTTTTCAGAGTTATTTTAGTAAAGTAACGCACATCACAAAAAATTAAGCATTTGGGAGAAGATGTCTCAACTCCGCTATTGTAGGATTACCCTTTTTCTGTTATTTTTAATGTTCGCGACGAGCATGTGTATGCTTCTCAATCGGAAGGCTGCAGACTAGTTAGGCTGGATAGTATGGCTGCCACGTCATCATTCACCATCAAATGTCGTCTCAATTGTAAGGACCCTTGGAAGGCAGCCTTCGCTCGCCATATTTTGGAGGCATTATGTGCATCCTTCGAGGCCTTCGGTCAACCACAATCCTTTGGACATGTGCACTTACAACATTCTAGCGATGAATGTTGAGGAGGAGCCTAGCCTACAGCCACAGAATGATTTGTCTTGGAAGGATGCTGAGAAGCACCCTATATTTCTGTTGAGTTCGTTTTCACAAGACTTGATAGATTCGTGCTGTGACAGTGACGAGCATATGTGGGAAAGAGACTCAAGCGCGTGCATATTTAAAGTGACTGAGAGCTAGGGATGGGCGGATCGATACTAAAGTACTGATATACTTTACTGACGTGGTTCAAGAATATTGATACTCGCATAAAACTATCTATTCTTAAGTTTTTTTTTAAACTAGTGATTTTAAAATTTAGATAACATGAATTGTAATGTATTTCATAAGCTTCGAAGTGGATGAGAATAATTCTATGAGCGAATTGTTGCATGTCACCGGAACTATTTTTCTTCCGCTCATCGTGACGCGCAGAAATGCTAAAATACACCAGCAGACAGATTTTTTTAAATTTCCTGGCAGTTAATGTAATATTGTTAATATGTGATACCTCTTGTTCTTGTGGCATTGAATAAAAAAATAAAATAATAATAATAATTAAAAAAAGACAGACAGACAGCGCTCACTGTCACAGCGCTCGTTCAAAGTGGCGGGAGCAGAGTTTTCCTGACGTAGGCCTACTGACAGAAAAACATCATCTGGAGTTATTCACACTAAGTAAAGACAAACATATACATGACATGTATTATTATGGGCTTAAGTATCTATTTTGACAGGCTTATTTAAATTCAGAGGTGTTAAAACATTGATAATGATCTTTAATCCTCGTTAATAAATGACACCCTATGAAAATTACCCATGGATTTACTGTAGTTATATTGTATTAACCAGTAATTACAACCTTTTTTTTTATTTGGGCAGTAACCAATGTTCTGATACAATTAACCATGGTTTTGCTACATCATTACTGCAGTGTCCATATTGTAACTTGGTTTTAGTAATAGTATCCATTATACATGCTATTTGTTATTCAATGTGGCGCTGTTGTTTCAGTGATTGACTTGATTCACATTTGACATTGTTAATGAATCCTGTTGGGAATATATTTATTGAGATATTGTGTAAGATGGCATTGTTCAGTGACATTAGTTTATGATTAGTCTTAAATGTTCATCCAAAAATTAGAATTAATTTACTCACCCTCGTGTTGTTCAAGACCTTCTTGACATTCTTTCTTGCATGGAACACTAAATAAGATTTTAGGCAGAGCCTCAGTCACCATTCACTTTCACTGAATGGAAAAAAGATGCAATCAAAGTGAATGGTGACTGAAACTAACATTCTGCCTGACGTCTTTTGTGATGAACAGAAGAGACAACTTCATACATGTTTGAAACAACATGAGGGTGAGTAAATAATGACAGAATTTTCATTTTAGAGGTGAAATTTACTTTAATAATGTCCTCATATTCAGTAGTCATGGCAAATGTCCACCACTGGGGGTCCTTATTGTTATAAGAAAGACCCTCATATGGCTAAATGTGATGAATAAATGATTGGTTAGAAATATCTCTTCATTTGAAAAAAAAAAATCATATATTACCTCATTATATATCACATAAATAGCTAAATAACTAAATGTATGCAACTGAATCAAGCCAACTCATTCTGAATGTTTTCAAATGTCTTCAAAATAATTGTGAAATAATTTATCCTCATTAACTTCTACTTATTGCCTACTGCATTACACTGGAAGGTATATAAGGTATTATAAACATCGATCTAAACTTCTAGTAACATTATTAGTGAGTTTGGAACAACATGAGGGTGAGTAATGATAGCAGAAGATTAATTACTATCAGTAAGTCATTACTACTGCTTAATGTCAAATAAATCAAGGCTTTCTTTATTTGAATGCTTATGTGTGGTTAACTAATTCATTTAGTCCCAAATGCATTATTGTGTATTAGGAATATGCAAAACAACTGGGTTTTTATATGGAGTGTATACAAAGAAAAGAACAATAAAATAGAATCATCATGTATTTTTTTACAATATAATAAATTATACAAGAGTAGAACAGCAGCAGCAGTGTCCTGCTAAGGAAAGTTCTCATTGTTTTTCATTCCTGCTGATGAAATTGTGTCACAAAAATTACATATTTAGCATATGCCAAGTGCGTAAGGTCTCTGTTGAGTAGAAAACCAGACATGTTCTAATGGTAGGTTTGACATTTACCATAATCAAACCTCACCATAATCAATGCATGCGGTGCATGTGTGCTTAGTTGCTCCATTTAAATGAGCTTTAGTGATTTAGGATTTGTGTTACTTCTGTGCAGTGATTATATTAATTGGAAAAAGACTGTGGCTGGCCTGGAGCAGGACTGCCAAGTCAGGGGAAAAGTGCAGTAAATGTTTATGTCATATGTTTGGCTTTTTCTTGTGCCATAAGAGTTGTTTCTGCATTATATATCATGCCTTCCCTCTTATTATGCAGCAAGATGAAGCATACAGATGTTTTTTTTGGTTTTTTGCTGTATGTCTTTGGTCAATTTAGAATTAGAAAGACCTACTGATAATAAATCTTAAGGATGTCAGTTTTAAAACAGATAACATTATAAGGGGTTTTTAGTTACCAAATTATGTCAATTTGGTAAAACTAAATAACCAGAACAAGGTAAACAAAAGACATTTCGGTAACACTTTACAATAAGGTTGCATTTGTTAACATAAACTAATGATGAAAAACACTTATTTACAGCATTTATTTGTCTTCTATAATAATCGTATTTAATGTTATTATGTACATATACTAGCACATTTCTTAACATTAAAAAACATGTATAAGTTAACATTACTTAATCCACTAGCTAACGTGAACTAACAATAAACAATGCCCTTTTACAGCATTTATTAATCTTGGTTTATGTTCATATTTAGATATATATTTAATGTGAACTAACAAGGAACAGCGACTCTTTACAGTGTTTATTAATGTTAATTTATACAAAGGCCTATAATACAGCCCCAATTCTGAAAAACTTGGGACAGTATTAAAAATGCTAATAAAAACAAAAAGGAGTGATTTGTAAATTTTATTCACCCTATATTGTAAGCACTACAACTACACATAATATGATGTTTTACCTTGTGAATTTCATTTTGAATTTTGAATTTTTTAAATGTACAGTAATTTCAAATCATACAATTGCAACATGCTCCAAAAAAGTTCCCTCTCATTAACAGCCTAGCAGCCAACAATAATGGATATCATGACATGGGTTTAGGAATACTTTGATAAACCTTTGTTAGTGAACACCACATATCACTGTATCCACAGATGCAAGTTAAGACTTTTCTATGCAAAGCAGAAGCCCTACATCAACACTGTCCAGAAGCTGCAGACTTCTCTGGGCTCGGTCTCATCTTAGATGGAATGTAGAACAGTGGAACCATGTTTTTTGCTCTGACAAGTCCACATGTCAAAAATAAGGCACCTTTAATGCAGACACATATGCACATATTTTGGAGCAACATAAACTGCCATCCAGCACAGTCTTTTACAGGGATGTCCCTGCATTTTCCAGCAGGACAACTTCAAACCATATTCTTCCCAGATTACAAGTGCATGGCTGTGAAGCAGAGAGTGTGATGTTGGATGTGCCTGCCTGCAGTCCTGACCTGTCTCCAACTGAGAATGTGTGGTGCATTATGAAGCACACCATACGGAAACAGAGTGTCATTACAATTGTACAACAGTACAATTGTGAATGCGGGAAAATTCCACTACAAACTTGTGTCTTCAGTGCCTAAATGCTTAATACGTGTGATTAGAAGAAATGGTGATGTTTCACAATGGTAAACACTCGACTGTCCCAACTTTTTGGAGTGTGTTGCAATAATCTGATTTGAAATGACTGTACTTTTTCAAAAAACTATGAAATTCACAAGGTAAAACATAATGATTTTTAGCTGTAGTGCTTTCAATATAACAAAAGGTGAATATTATTTCCAAATCACTCCCTTTTGTTTTTATTAGCTTTTCTCTTTCTGTCACCAACTTTTTCAGAATTTGGGTTGTAATATACTGTATATGCCATGCCCTCATCAGCCTCTGCTCCTCAAAACTCCTCTCACGCTCCTGATTATTAATTATATCCACCTGCTCCCCATCAAACCATCAACCAGGACACTATAATGTCTCAGCACTTTCCTTTTGTCTCATTTGGACCTGCTTCTAGTGTGTTCAGTGCTTCCTTGAATCCAAGTTTTGTGAGTTATTTGCCAGTTTTGTTTATCTTTGTTACCAAGATTCCTGATGTAATCTGGGTTTTTTCTTTTCTCTTGGTTTCTTCCTGAGTTGTACAATAAACTGCATCTGGGTTCAACTCATTTCTGCTTTGTAACTAAATACTTAAGCAATATCATGAGCAAGAGTGCGATATTGCTTGTATACAACAGTTCAATAAATAAGTACATTTTTAAATATTAGGAAAAACTGAATACGGTCATAAACGCATTTATGCATAGAACATGACGCATGAAAGTAGGAATTTTAAATTAATCAACTTTAAAAATAGAAGACTTTGTGCTTACCTCTAACCTTTGCAACACAGTCAATTGGACCTATTTCTTGTCTGTTTCCCACTCATTTTCTGTCTTGAGATAAAATGTACGCTTGTTGAACACTGTGGTGTCCTGTCACACACTTATTATCAAGGGAGTAACTAAGGTGACTAAGCAAAAGTGTGAATTGTGAGCATTGAGGGACACACCTCCCTACACACATGTATGTGACTAAAACATTTGAGATGGAGTCATACTGTACAAGCGCAAAGTGATCAGACTTGTTTTTGGAAAAGGTTGGTTGTTGGGTGCTGGCTAGTCCATGGTGATTCCAGCCAGATTAGCCAAGGTGGTCAACCAGCCTAAACCAGATAGACCTTGGCTAGACTGACATGGACCAAAAATGACCTGCGTCAATGGGAACCACACTGTAAAGTGAAAATGGGCAGTTTTTATCTTAAGAAACTGCCTGACCTGACCCTAAATGTTTATATTTATAATATTTGTAATATTTTTATTATAATTGTATTTGAATTACTCTGACAAATAGATTAACCTTAAAAATGTGTTTCATGGTAGTATCTATTCAACTGGTTTTATTCTAACTTTTATAAGTCAAAAGGTTTAAAGGTACACTCAGTAATTGTTTTCTTCATTTAAAAGGTTTTATTCCTAATGAGATTAGTTTTATTTTGAAACATAGTCCTATGTATAAAATCATGAGCAATCACATGAGATTAAGACTCCAGTAATATCAGTAACCTTATAAAGATGTTTATTCTACATGGAGAGGGATCACTCATGGGAGCTGCCATGTTAGAATAACCAGTCGAATACTACTCACTTAATCTCAGTATCTGTCCTGTTATTTGACACTTTCACTCATTGATTAAATTAATCATGGCTTGTCTTGATTTCCTACATATATTGCATAATTACAATTCATGTCTTTAAGAGTTAAACTTTTTGAATGAAAAAAAATGACTGAGTGCACCTTTAAGGGCTAGATCAGGTAAATAAATAGCTCCTTAAATAGCAGGTAATTAATTTTTACAGTGTATATTTTTGGCTCCAATAAAACCATACATTTATATACATTAAGTTGCCTGGCATCATGATTTTTCTTTTTTCTTAGGCAGAATATTTTTTTCAAACCCCACTCTCATAAGGTCATTTTTCTGTTTACATATAATGTAAGTCAAACACAGACATTAGTGGAAAATAGTATGTGTCATTATCCAATTTTGCAGATATATGAAGTATGAGGTGAGACAGAAGGCAAAATAAATAGTCTAAATCTTCACAGATGTGCAGGAGCAACAGGTTATCACCACTGAGACCCAAGGCATTGATGATGTTGGAGGTTTTATACGGCATTTATATGCTGTACTCACAGAGGGTTGCAAGTTTCTTGCTGGTGAAAGGTTCACGGGACAGTGAATCTTTCATGGTCTGCTTTGGCTACAAAATATGTTCAGTGTTGACAGGTTGACTGATTTAAATCTTGTTGTTTTTAAGACACAGCAGATTTTTAGAGGTTCATGTCTTGATCACAAAGGGATATTTCACCCAAAAATGAAAATTCTGTCAGCATTTATTCCCATGTTGTGACTTTTCTTTGGAACACAAAAGGAGATGTCAGGCATAATGTTAGCTCTAGTCAACATTCGCTTCAGTTGTGCGGAAAACAGATGCAATGAAAGTGAACGGTGACTTAAAGGGTTAGTTCATCCAATGTTTTCTGAAACAATGCAGTTGGTTTTGGGTAAGAACAGGCCAAAATATTACTCCCTTTTCACTGTACATCTTGACAGCAGTCTCCTTGGTGATCATGATTTCAAGCACGATTACGATTCCTATAAAATCATCTAGTGCTCTGTGAATCAAGCACTAGGAAGTGTAATCGAGCTGAAAATAACGATCAAGCCTATAGAGACTGCAATGGCAAGATGTAAAGTGAAAAAGGAGCTATGTTTTGGTCTGTTCTCTCACAAAATTAACTGGATTGATTTAGCAGACATTGATTAAACCACTTTAGTCTTATGGATTATTTTTATGATGATTTTATTTCATTTTTGGAGCTTTTGGAGTTCTGGTCACCATTCACACATGCATTGTATGGACCAACAGAGCTGAAATATTCTTCTAAAAATCTTTGTTTGTTTTCAGCAGAAGAAAGTAAGTCATACACATCTGGGATGGCATGATGGTGAGTAAATGCTAAGAGAATTTTCATTTTAGGGTGAACTTTAAACTAACATCCCTTTTCTTACATGGGCATGGAACTGAAATGAGAAAACACAACATCTTCCAATGAAGCATGTGTATTTTATTTTTATTACTGCATTGATAAGTCAAAAAGTTGATTTTGGATGTCTCAAAATAATAATAATAATCTCTGCCTTTAATCAGTGGCAGAGCTAGGGGGTGGCCAGGGTTGGCCGTGGCCACCATGGACTGAAGCCTGGCCATCCCATTGGCCACTCCACACGCAATAGCCGTTTTTGAGCACAAGACTTAACATGCAATGCCCGAAAATTTCTGTCCCTGCCCGGCCACCCCTGTGAAAAACTCCTGGCTCCGCCCCTGATTTTAATCTTCCAACTTCTAAACACGCCTTCATTTGTGGTGAAAAGAATTTATTTAGCAGAGGCATTCGATATCCTCACTCTTGACTCATAGTTGTGCAGTAATTGAAAGAATATCCACAAGGTTCATTGAAGTATGTCTGTGTATCATGTTGTATCTTCTCATTTCAGTCCGTGCGAGTTAAAGCTTGGTAACATGTTTTTAATTAAAAATAAAATAATTTTACCAAATAATTCAGAAAGTAAATAAAGATCTATTTTATTTAATTTAAGTTTATTTAATTGGTTGCAATTATATCCAAATTTGAGTGATGCTCAATACAGTATTCACAACACTGTGATGTATAATGTTTGTTCACATACCCTTTTAGGAAAAACACCTATGCTCTAAATCACATTGTATGGTAATAGAAATCTTAGAAATAACTCTAAAATGCTCTATGTAAGCTCTGACAATGGAGATTGGCAAAGCTGTGTAAAGCAAATCCATGAAAACCCCATTTGATAAGATGTGAGACAGCTAGCTCTAAATAATTCACTTCACATGGTGTTACTTGGATCAGTAACACCAGTCCTCTGAACAGCTTGTTGAAATAACAGGAGGCTGATTTCCCCATATGAGACATCTTTTATACGCCCTGGACTGTACCAGAGACTTAGATTGTTGTACTCACAATGACATCATCTCTCATCATGTTCCTCTGGGCTGGAGTTGCACTGCTGGCCCCAATCACGACAGAAACATCTCTTCTATTCGCCAACCATGATTTACAGTCGCTACATCTGAGAGGAGAGATGAAGTCAGAGCAACTATTTAAAAGTCAAAAGACTTCTTTGTCCAGGCCTTTACTCTGCAAATTTGAAACACAGTGACTTTAATGAGTTTTTGAGATTTCTTTGATAATCTGTTACCAGTTTTTGCCTTTGAATAAGAGCCACCAAGCTCTCTCGTCCCAAGAGGAATCGAATTTAGGATCTGAGCTTCATACAAATGACTATTCCTTTAAGCCCCACCATATTTAAATGTGGATTTTGTTTTAGGAGCAGGAATTGGATCACCTGGTCACACAATGCTTTTAACTAGAGACAGCATGGTCTTGATATCCAGATGGGCAGTTGTTCAGCTAGTTTCACACGCAGACAGTTTCGGATTCTGGGAATAATGTGGGAAATGAAGGGATCTTGACTATTTAATTTAAAATTATATAATGAAATTAATTCTGAAAATTAATTGCAAATCTGAAAAACTCCATTTGGTCACGGACATCTTATTAAGAATATACAAAATGTACCTGCTCTGTTAAAAGTGGCAACCTGATATTATTGCCTTAAGGATATATTTCTACTTGATCTGAACTTTAAAAATATGCTTTTGTTGGTGTAAAATAGTCAGGTTTAATTGGTCATGTTAAATGATATTTTTTGGGTTGAATCAAAATAATTTGTAGATGTTACCACATCAATCAAAGTTTTTAGGTTACAAAACATTTTTAAAATGTGCAATCCTCTCGTAGTGGCTTCTATTAAAAACTCAACACACACACACACAAAAAATACATACATGCCACGCAACTTATATGTGCTTCACATGTTACTGTCTAAATTAATTGGTTTTATTCAAGTCTCTGTGTCATCCCAAGTCATGACTCTGTCTTGCAAAATGTAAAGACACACCTATGGAAATAACCCTCAGGCATCACAACCAAGCCACGCTAACTTGCACCTGTCTTTGAATTCTTATGACCTGACTTACTTGTACAAGCAAGCCCTTAATATTTGCGTTAAGATGCGGAATTTATGTATTCCATTTTTTTTAACAAAAAGCCTTAAACACAGTGATCAATAAAAATGCTAAAGTTTTCATTTGTTCCTTAAATACCTTTTCGTGTGTTTTATTTTTTATTGTCTAAAACTGTCATAAGAAATGTCATTATGGAGTTTGTTATTGTTTTCTACAATTTCTTTGTATTAGGTTTCATTATTCAATCTGAAAGGTTTCTTTAATTTTTACATTATGCTAACATCAGATTGTAAGGGCAACAGAAGCACTATTGTGCACATCTGCTTTTCAACTTCATGTCCTGGCTGTGATTGCCAACTGCATCTGCTGTATGCAGAGAAAACACACATGCTTTGCTGTTTTTTTTTTTTATTTTATTTTTTTTTATCTCTGGCAAATAAAGAGGTGTTGCCGTATATGGCATTCCTGTCTCCGAATTCAACACAAGAAGACTTACAGCTTGCACACATATACACACTGGGTGAATGCCTACAGTAAATATTAAGTCCATTTTCCCCCCAAAATGAGCAGAACAGACCTTTGATCCATTTATTGGTTGCGACCCATTAGTGGATAACAGGTTTTGAACATTTCTGCCAAACCCTGTTTTTGAGTGCAAAGTTTAAAGGAGGGGAGTTTAGTGATGGGAGATTGGGAGTGTGTTTATGGTACACATACTGTCTTCCCTCACTCTTGGGCCAGTGCCAGGCTGTACCACAGTTGGAGGAGCTGCACACAAAGGATTGTTTCATTGAAGTGAATGTACACTTGTACACATCCAGATCAGATTCCTGCAAATTCCACACTGACACTCCCCTCGGCAAGTTGTCCTTATTCCGCTCCAGATCTCAGCATAATCAAAGGGCTAATGAAAAAAGATACAGTGTACAACAGAGAATATCTTTTACTTCAGAGGCGTTTTTGATGTTTTCTTGTTAAACATGACACATTGATGAAATTTTTCAGAAAAATAAGAATTGAATGGTGAAGAATGAGCATGTCAGAAATTTCGCAATCTGCTGACAGTAACTAATTTGCATTAGAATTGTGCATCTGCTATTGCTTTCACAAATACAAACATCTTAAAAATCGTGTTGAATGTGAATGAATGGTTGTCACAGCTTCTGACAGGCAAGACATTGTGTTTGGAGCAGTTTTCTCTCCAAAGCGAGATCAAAGTGATAGGGGAGAGAGGACATTGATTGTGGAGGGTTGGTAATGATAGTGTGGATTGATAAAAATCAGGGGGGAATCTCAGTTGTTAGAGTTATGGGCCACCAACAGGGAGTGGGATGGATTGATTTCGACTGCTTTAAAAGGATTATGTAGTGTCACATAATTAGACTTTGACTAAACAGCAAAAGGTATATATTGCAGCTTATTCTGGTCAAGAGACTGTATGTACATGTAAACCACAGTTCATTTTGCTTTTATGTGCCATTTAGCAGCGGCTTTATAAAAAAAAAAAAAGGAAGAATTTGTTTAAATAAGTATGGGGTAGTCTCTGTGAACGGTAAAATAGAAAACACAGTAATAGAAAATGTGAACTTACACTGTGATTAGAGATTCTGCCAAAAGTAAAAAGTACAGATTATTTCTTTAACTCAAAAACTAAACAAATATACAGTTCTGCTTATGAATATAAAGTTCACTTGCCACTAGGTGCATCAAACAAAACTTTGCATATCTAAGATTTGATACCACGAATCTGGTAAACTTTTGGGAATATCTCATAATATCAGCCCACTACCTTCTAAACACAATGTTGCTTCCAGGTGGTCTATTTTACACCATTTTGTTGTGTAAGTAGTGTGTTCACACAGAAAATGCAAGGAAAAGAAAAGTCCTACAAGCACCAAGATGATGTACCTCTTCAACTGAAAAAAACAGAATGTGGAACTTTGGACACTTCATGCTTGCTCTATGTAACGGAAGACGCAGGGTTACCTGGTCACAAGGCTGCCCTGTCAAAAACAATTGTAAAAAATGTGAGTTGAAATCTGTGTGAACATGTACATTATTTGAGATATAAGTATTGGACTTAGCATGGCTAACGTGCTAAAGCTAGTTGCAACACATCAGGCGGATCTGAAACTTCCTTTTAATGTAAAAAAAAATTATGAATGCTTACGTGTAGTAAAAAAAAAAATGTTACTCAATTCTGAAAATGAATACACTAGATGGTCAAGTGCATATTGCAATAAGTGCAGAGTGTAAAGTGCATAATTTGTGAGTTTATGAATCCTTAAAGCTCCTCATTTCCAGTTTGCCCTTGAGATCTTAGCAGTACAGCTAATCTTTGCTTTGAACCTCCCGTGAGACATGCATGACAAGAATTCCATTGTAGCAGACAGCAAATAAATGCCTCTTATGGAGGGGAGTGGAGTGAACAGTGAAGGAAAGAAGATGGTGAGTGAAGAGTGTGTGTTGCATTTCCTAGGCAGATTTGTGACGCTGGTTGTGGTTGAGGGCTGAACAGGCAGACTGCACAGTATTTATGGGTGCTGGAGCAGGGAGCAGCCTGGCTCTGAGCCTTGCACACATCACTGCAGACATTCATCAGCAGCCGAGAGAACCTCGCACCCATTCTTTATCTGGCAACCTCCAGCATTTCTGGATCTCAGCGTCTCTCTCTCTCTCTCTTTCTCTCTCTCTCTCTCTCTCTCTCTCTCTCTCTCTCTCTCTTTCACTTTCTCTCTCTCAGACTGTCTCTATCTGTCTGTCTCTGTCAAACTTTCCCTTTTTATTTCTTGTATTCCCTTTTATTGCATGTTCTTTTTCAATTCATGGCCTTTTTCCAAATATCCATCATTCTCTCTTCAACTTTACATTTTGCTTCAAATTTGACAGCATATTGATATCATTTTTAAAAGAACGAACCAATCAGATGGATCTGAATACCCTGCTGAAAAGACCAGTTTAGACCAGTGTGCATTTCATGGTGTTTCAGGCTGGTTTACGCTGGTTTGGTGCTAGTCTAGCTGGTGGACCAGAATAGCCATATTGTTCAGTATACCTGTATACCAGCATCCCATGTTGGGTACCAGATCTAAAATATACAAAAATTCAGTTTTTTTTAAACAGTTAAAAGAAAAAGAAATATATATATATCTATATCTATCTATCTATCTATCTATCTATCTATCTATCTATCTATCTATCTATCTATCTATCTATATATATATATATATATATATATATATATATATATATATATATATATATGCAAGCATATTAAGTATTTACATTAGCAACGGTGTTTGGGAAGGTAATCTGACTATAAATGTGTCATCTGTTCCATTCCGTCATGTCCTGTTCAGCTGTTTTTAGCACAAGAATGCATCCTGTGTGAACAACAGCCCCTAAGTCTCCTTCCATTTTTTTAAATTCTTGCCTTTTTCTAGAGAGGAGATTCTTAGTATAAGTCTGTCCACACTGTATTAAGAGTCTCATGGGAATTTATCTAGTTATCAGCTAACTTAATGGCTCACAGAAATAAAATGATTTGTGATTCATCAGTTGTAAATGATCCCTTTGAGGTTTGTTGGCTAAAGAATTTTCCAAGTTGCCAGGCCTCCTCTGTGGAGCAGCAACAGATTTACGTGTTTGCATTCTGGTCCATAGTTTGGTTGCAATGTGCTTTATTTAAAAAAGGTATATTTCAGCCTCACAGAAAAAAGGTTCACACGCCCCTCTTTGGTCATTAGCTTGTTCTTAATGGAAATATAGCCTGAGGCCATTTTAGGTAAACCAAAAGGAGTCATTTTGGTATGTCACATAACCCATTTCCTAAAACAAGGCTCCTTTTCAGTTTATTTGTAAGAAAGAAAACACTGCAGACGCTTCCACGGAAAACACATCCATCAAACTAGTGAAGGCGTGAAACTGAAAGATAGTAGACAGCTAGTGCTGGGCTTTGTTGATATGTGCTTCAGTTGTGTTTGCTATTTTTTAACATATTATTATTGGACCCTTGCATTTTAAGAGGTAATTGTTATTTTCAGCTTCAGATGCCATATATAGTTCTCAATGGGACAGAGTAATTACGCATTACATAAATGCCATTTCGAACAGGTCAAATATTCCAAAATATATCCACAAAAAGACTGTCTGTGCTCAGCTAAGGGGCATTTTACACTGAAACTTGCACTGTATCAGCATGACAGTCCGAAATTATAGCTTTGTGCCATTTTGTGTTGAGCTGCATTGGAGCCATCAGTCTCAACGGTAACACATTCTATTTCAGCCACATGTTAACATGATGGATCATTAGCTTTTTATTCTTTGGAGTTGCAGACAGTTGTGAAGCGTGTTGCATAAGTACTGTACACCTACGTGACTGCAACCCTCCAATAAGCCCAGACGTTTCACTGCCCCTGCACCACCAGGTTGGTAGATTATTTGGAATGTATGTCAGTGTTTTATTAATGATATTCAAAGCCACTCTGTGGTAATTCAAGAGGGAGCTACTGGAATTCAAAAACTGCTTCTTCACTCAACATAAATTTTCATATGGAAAATATTCTGTGTGTGTCTGATTCTCTGGCTTGTCTACTGGGGCTCAATGTGGCTGTGGCTTTGAGGGCCACCAAGGACCTGGACCAAGAGTCTTTGATTAGGACTGTAGTTTCTGGACTCAGCAACTGGAAATACAGGCTGCTGTCATCCTGCAGACAACTAAAGTAGACACTTTAGAAGTTATTCTGTGTCCAGCAGGGTTGAGTCACTGTTATTCTTGGCCCAGACAGAATGAGGTGTACCTCAGACCTTTGAACTGCCAGCTTATTTTCTTTCTTCTTTTTTTCTTTTTATCCCCTCTTCTCCCAATTTGGAAAGCCCAATTCCCACTAGGTCCTCATGGTGGTGCGGTTACTTACCTCTGTCCCGGTGGCGCAGGACAAGTCTCAGTTGCCTCCGCTTCTGAGGCCGTCAATCCTTATCATGTGGCTCGTTGTGCATGACACTGCGGAGACTCCGCATGTGGAGGCTCATGCTACCCTCTGCGATCCATGCATAACTTTCCATGTGTCCCATTGAAAGCGAGAACCACAAATCACAACCACGAGGAGGTTACCCCATGTGACTCTACCCTCCCTAGCAACTGGGCCAATTTGGTTGCTTAGGAGATCTGGCTGGAGTCACTCAGTACGCCCTGGAATCGAACTTGCTACCCAGTCCCCTGAACTGCCAACTTTAATTTAATAGCACTGTAGTTTTTAAACTTCAGCAATCAGCAAATGTTTAAATAAACAGGTGAGTAGTTATGTGTTAGAAACTCTTGAACAATCAATGTATAAAAATGTATTGTTTTAAAAAGGAATCTATCTATCCATCCAGAAATCTATCCTTCTCTCTGTCTGTCTGTCAGTCTGTCTGTCTATCTATCTGTAACGGAGCCAGCTGGTAAATAGCTGTGCAGTGTGTAAACCTCCCTCTCCTGACCTCAAGAGGTGCACTAGCGACTGGCCTTTAGCCTCCTTGTAGCGCACCTGCCTCCCACGCCGGAGACGTCAGTTCGAGTCCCGTTCGGAGCGGGGGCGAGTAGGACCAGCTACATTTGGTGCCGTGACCCGGATGGGAGTGAGGTTTAGGGGGGTGAGTGTAACGGGAGCCAGCTGGTAAATAGCTGTGCAGTGTGTAAACCTCACTCTCCTGACCTCAAGAGGTGCACTAGCGACTGACGCTAGAGGCTGTAGCCTTTAGCCTCCTCGTGAGACATCGGCTCGAGTCCCGTTCGGAGCGGGGGCGAGTAGGACTGGCTACATATCTATCTATCTATCTATCTATCTATCTATCTATCTATCTATCTATCTCTCTGTCCGTCCATTTATCCATCTTTGTTTTTTTATTACTCTAAAATGAGTTTCAACTTGTGATAAATGAGAAGAGAGTGTGCTAATACTCTCATAATACACATAATATACATATAATGATATCAAAGTGGATTCAAACAAAACAAAAACAAAATATAAACAAACCTTATAGCACATCCCTTTATTATCAGACATGCTTTCTGTATCATCTGGTAGATACACCTACAGAGATAACTACTGATGATGTTAACTGAGTCTACAAAATTAATTATTTTTCAGTATTCTTTGCTGTGGTTTAAACATGGGGTGAATGTCACAAGTAAAACTTTCATTCTGAGTATGAAGTTTGGCTCCGGGTCGTAAACACTAATTACAACAACTATAAACATGGTATAAATAAGCTGCAGTTTTTGTTAGCTCTTTTCTGTCATGCCATTCCACTGCACCAGCTCTGCTTATCTTCCTTGGTGGTTTTGCATTCATTATTTACACTTGACAGAGTGGAACAACCATTACAACTGCCTTAATTTTGTTTCTCTGAGGCATAGAAAAAAAAAGTCCCTCGACTGCTTTCTAGTCAGCAGAGGAGCTCTGTTTTACACTATTATAGGACTATTAGGGTAAGCGTGTGTCCAGAAATCTGCTCTTATTAAAGTAAAAGGCCATGAGAAGATGGATCATGTTTATAGGCCAGTTCCAGAGTACTTCTGTATGTGGATCCTGGCACTTTTCACTTGTACAGCTCAGAGTCAAAGCAATGGGGTCATCTTTCATGGCTGAGGTCCAGCTCTCTGATGTAGAGGCCTTCATGCCTCAGCACTAACCCCTGACATGGAAGTACAATGGCGACTGTGTTTGCTTGACAGTGGGCAACAGCAGCCCAGTGGCCTGACTTTGACAATCTCCCTAAGAGAACAATGAAGAAATGCAGCAAGCCAGATTCTTGATGTTTAGTAGTCTTCCTGAGAAAGAGCTCTTTACTTCCTTTCCATCTCAGCAGCTGACTCCCTGTCTTTCTCCACTCGCTTTCCCACCAGTCCCTTTTAATTGAATCCTGATGGTGGATTTGCTCCTCTCTGTGGACAAACCAGTTCTGATGTTCTGCTCCCTTAATTGACGTTCCATCCCAGCCTATACAGTAGGGTGCAGATACAGTGTACAGACAGCTGTAAATAAGGAGGAGGGACCAGATTAATTCAGTAAGCAGTTCTGGAACAGTAGGAGGCTCCCAGAAAAAGACAGTCAATGGGAGATTGGCATACATTTCTATATGGGACAAATCACATTCCTATTATGTTTTAAGTCTGTGTGAGAACCACCACTTAAATACATCCAAAGATAATAAATTAATTCAATTGTATTATTTATGTTAAGTTAATTATTACCTTTTCTGAAGAACTTGGAACAGCAGGCTAGCGCCACACCAATGTCATGGGATCAATTCTCAGGGAATGCATTTGTGCTGATAAAATGTATAGCTATATATACTGTAAGTTGCTTTGGATCAAAGTGTCTGCCTACTGTGAAACCATGGTGATAAATTTAACCAATAGAAATCAGAACATTCCATAAATTAAAGTCTTTTCAGCCATTTGTCTTTTTTGATTTAACATTATTTACAAGAGTTCACTCATGTTGTTTCAATTACAGAGTGTCATTCCACTGAAGCTCTCAGAACCAAAAGGCCCAATAGATCTCATTTCCCCTGCTGCAAATGTTGAGTTTGGGTGAGGGGCTGACCTTGCGGCTCTACTTACTGCTTTCATACTGAGAAGAACCCTTCCCAATGACCCCGTTCTTTAAACTTTCTACTGTTATTTCATTTGCTCAGCATATGGATTCAAGGGTAATCTGTAACCTCATACTTAACATATATTTGATTTGGTTCATAGGTAAACACCAAGTATGCTTTGTCTCATGGTATATTGTCTAAATACATAATACAGTATATGAAACCTAGATAAACCTTTACCATCATGGCACAGTGTATGCAAGTACATCCAGAAATGTACATTGGAGTTGACATTCAATTCTTAAATGGTTATACACAAAACTGTGACTTGACATTGACATTATATATTGCAGGAAACCTTATGTATTTTTTGGTTGGGTACAAGAAAGTGAGTATACCTTTAAAGATTATATATATATATATATATATAATACATAATGACCACGAAGGGAGAAAGGGCTCCTAACCGACCACCTGGTGCCGTCAGGACCGCTGTCAGGGGCGGAGGAGACCCCTACCATCCACCAAAAATGCAATATATATATATATATATATATATATACACTTGACTGAAATGTTTCTCATGATCTTAAAAATATTTTGATCTGAAGGTGAATGCTTATATGTATGAAATTAGTTGTGTAGACAAAAATATAATTGTGCCACAATATTAATTTATTTCATTACAAAACTAAAATGTAATAATTTTTTTTTTTTTTTTTAAATTGATGACTTGGAACAAATAATAAATAAAAGCAGCTAATAAGTGCCCAACATACAGCAGATGGGGACTCCTTCAATACTGTTTAAAAAGCATCCCATGGTGATACATCAATAAGTTGGTTGAGAAAATGTCAAGAGTACATTCAAGGCAAAGGACAACTACTTTGAAGATGCTAAAATATAACACAGTTTTGATTATTTTGGATTTTGTTCAGTCACAATACATAATTCCCATAGTTCCATTTATGTTATTCCATAGTTTTGATGACTTTACTATTATCTAAAATGTGAAGTAAAAAATATCTAACAAATATCTAATAAAGAATAAGTGTTTCAAAACTTTTGACAGGTAGTGTGTGTGTGTGTGTGTGTGTGTGTGTATATATATATATGTATATATATATATATATATATATATATATATATATATATATATATATATATATATATATATAGCTAAGGAAATATACAGTAGATAAGAATCCAGATGATTTTGCAGAAATGTTTATAGTGAGGGAGATGGTCCAAATTGTTCTCCTCTAGAACAGACTGTTCAAAGCAGTCCATTTGGGAGACAGACAGTGCTGTTTAACAAGCTGTGAAATATCTGCCATGCAACAGTAATTTTATACAGTATGTTCTTGGCAGAAGACTGACCTAGTCCTGTATTTTAAATCCCCAACAGGTGATAAACAATAACAACTTTAGAGTACATTCAAAAAGAAAAATGTAAGTCAACCAAAGATCAGTTGTCTCACAATGTAGTATAATGTATAGTGGAGAAATACACTATTCATGTTCACATTCAAAGTTGCGAGCGCACATGACAGTAATTGTGTGTCAAAGTCCATAGAAAGCTTTGAACATGTAAACACTGATATCTTTTTTGTAACCTGCTTTTGGGGTGAATCATTGTTCATCAATGTCACTGGATTCCTATCTCAATCATTCTTTAAGACACATGAGTCTAGCCATATCTGGGGGTTGTGATATTGCCATATTTGTTTAGTTCATGATGTGCTGTGAAGCTATCTTTGCAGAAGAGCTCTATAATGCAGAAGCTCTTACGCAAAGGTAACAAAAGTTAGTGTGGCCCTGGTGTGGAATGAGAACGGGTAGATTTCAAAATCCTTGGAAAATCCTTTCTTCTGGTGACTGTGTGACAAAGTTGGAGACTGAGGGGGACAGAGGTGCTGAGAAATGAGGGCTCTCTTTCTTCATCAGGTACATAGACCATAGAATTTAAGACATGACTGGAAAAGAAATCTCTTTTCTGAAGGCTTTGTATGCTCAGTTGAACTTAACAGCCCCATTAGCTTTAAATAGACCTGTACACCTTGGCAGGTGCCTGTTTACTGCATGCAATTTGTTGTCTTTCTGGAGAGGCAAGGAAAGACAGTCACGGGCACAAAGATAACTACGAGTGGGTGGTTGCATGAGTGTGTCTTCCTCATTAGTTGTCTGGTTTTCCCCCCATACTTTATTACAGCTTTAAATGTAACAGCTAAGCTTAGATCCTTTTCAATGGATTACATTTATACAATGTGAATCAACATACATCCTTCCTATTTTAATATGAAGAGACAAAAATAAGTAAGCCCTGTGTAGGTTGATTTTCCCGAAAGGTGTAAACACTGTGACTGGCTCTGTGGCACTTACAACATTGCTCACAACCAGCTTGACATGTCAACCAATGATGCAAATTTAGGACAGGAATCAGTTTGTGTGACCAATGGAAGTTAAAAATAGTATAGTCATTATTTTGCTATTCTTTTTTGATGCTAATGGCACTAAATTACACACTTTAAAGTTTAAATTACACCTTTAAAGAAAGCGGCTAAAGAATTTGCAGAAAGCAGTCAAACGGTCTGTGATCAATTTTGCAGCCAAACCAGAGAATTTCTGCTAATTCCATGCAGAATGAGTGCTGAGTCATGGCAGTTATATCTCACTGTTGTGCACTGACATTATCTTTTCTATATCCATCTCTGTATTTATCGTTGTCTTTTCAACCAGAGCTGTACTTCATTGGAAGGACTTGAAACACTATAGCACCCAGTGGGGTGAAGGATATGGACATGGGTGTAAAAATCATATAACTTTAAAGCTTTAAAGCCACAAATCCCCTCCAGATTTGTGGCTCACAAAGAATGAGTTACTGGGCATAGCAAACATTTCTTTGAATGTATGATTCCTTTTCATTAAACTCTTCTGTGTATGTTCATCACACTACTGGCTCCTATGAAACAAAGGTTGAGCAATCAAGAGATTCCCACAGTGAGCAGCTATTTGTTTTTCTTGATTTTACTCAGGCTTTTGCATAGGGTTTACAGTACTGTAAGAAGATTTAGCTTGTTGATTTCATGCCATATTTCATTTAGGTTGGTGTCCTACAATCATGCTTTAAATTATGTTCTCTTTTTTCAGCAAAATGGAGAAATGGGTCAAAGATGCTTCAAAATTTTTCTCTGAGATTGAAGTTCACCCAAAAATGAAAATCCTCTCATCATTTACTAACTCCCATGCCGGATGTGAAGGACTTTCTTTCTTCTGCAGAACACACACACAAAAAAAAATTTTTTTTTTGAATAATATTTTAGGTCTGCAATGCAAGTGAAAGGTGACCAGAACTCTGAAGCTCCAAAAATCACATAAAGGCAGTGTAAAAGTAATCCATGAAACTCCAGTGGTTTACTTAATGTCTTCTGAAGTGATCTATTTGGGTTTGAGTGAGAATAGACCAAAATGTAACTCCTTTTTCATTTGACATCTTGCCATTGTAGTCTCTAGGCACAATAATGATTTCAAGCTCAATACAACTCTCTAGTGCTTGACATGTGCGCAGATGGCACGATAAAGTGTAATCAAGCTTAAAATCAAGATGGTGCCCAGAATCTGAAATGGCAAGATCCCCATAAAAAATGATTTATATTTTATATTTTTAACTGTTCTCACCCAAAACAGATCGGATCACTTCAGAAGACATGAGTTAAACCACTGGAGTTTTATGGATTACCTTTATGCTTTATTTTGGGGCTTCAAAGATTTGGTCACAATTCACTTGCATTGTATGGAACTACAGAGCTGAAATGTTCTTCTAAAAATCTCTGTTAGTGTTCAGAAGAAGAAAGAAAGTCATGCACATTTGGGATGGCATGAGGGTGAGTAAATGATGAGAGATTTTTCTGTTTTGGGTGAACTATCCCTTTAAGCTGACATACAAAGAATGACCCTTAAATCACCCATGAATGTGACTATGACACCTTTTCAACTGTTATTAAGAGATACCTGTAAAAGTTATCTATCTTTTAATTTCCAGAATGATAAACAGAAATTAAGGAGATCTATTCATGTAGAAATATAACTAGTGAATACTATCTATCTATCTATCTATCTATCTATCTATCTATCTATCTATCTATCTATCTATCTATCTATCTATCTATCTATCTATCTATCTATCTATCTATCTATCTTTAGTTAGGTCGAGTCTGGTAAAGGTGACGTATTTTTGCTCAGCGTTTGTCGGTAATGTCACCGTTTAGAAATTCCCGCCCCTGTCTCGCGGTCAGGAACTGCCCTGTCCTCGCGCGCCGCAGCTCTTCTCATTCTGCACTGGGTGCTGTCAGCACGCAGAGTCTGAACGCCGAGGCGTAACGCTGTTACTCCACTAAACCCCGTGTTGACACATTAGACGTGAAACTATCGTTTTGGATATCGGACTGCACTAAAAACCCAGATGACGAGCCTTAAACCCGGAGCGAGACGGTACGTGTTTGTCGAAATATCGACTGTTTACCTCTTACGATAATAGTTGGCGTTTACGGTTAAGTAGAAGTTAGGTGTGTTTGTCAAATAAAATGCCTTCGTGACCCAGAATTAAGTTCAAATTGACTTTATTGTCGAAGTTGGGCTTTCAGTTAACTCACGGACCACGATCAATTTGTATTTTTGAGGTGATATTGCAGTGTTTTGAGTTTAACACAGTGTATTAATTGTGGAGAGATTTCACTTAATCGACTGTTTATCAAACTCTTTCACGCGTGTGGTAATTCGTAAACGGAATGCTTAAAGACAGATTTTATTATATTCTGGTTGTTTGTAGGTTCACTGTTTCGCTGTTATTATGTCTGTCACTTTCACAGACATAATGTAGCCTACTAATAATTTACATCTAGAATTAATAAGTATTTTCTCTCTTCCTTGCTGTATTTCCTTGGAATTACAAGATCTTGAACTGTTATTGCATTAATTGGATCCCCCCAAACCATACAGATGGTTTACCACTTGCTTTCAGTTTTAAAGTTTGCTGTTGGCTGGTTGGGTATAACTGAGTAAAGCTTTTGTTTTGGTTTTAATGCAAGCTCTCAGACAGCTCAATTCAATGCTTAGTTTCACCGAGGTGTTTAACTCATCCTTGAGCAGTAGGAACTGGCACAGTGCTTGTGTCCTGTGCATCTTGGAAAGATCAGATCTCTGTCATGCTGTCTTTAAAAATATCCTGGTGGGGTCTCTCTGCTGTGGTTGTAATTGGGCATCCCGCCTGCACTAAATGCATGCCTGTCCTGCTCAAGTGCAACCTTGAGCTGTGCTCTGTTCTTTGTCACTAGCCTGATAACTTGACAAATACTGAGACGGCTGGGCAGTCTCAGGATTGTTTCCTTTCTAATTAGCCCAAAATAGCACCGGATCAGAGCTGGGGGCTTTCTTGCATTAATGACTTCCTAAGTGCTGGAATTAATCATTCTGTGTCAATCACAGCCTGTTGTTGCTTGCCAACACACAGTTTTAACATCAAAATGGTGTTTAAATAAATAAATTAAAAATTTTAATCAAATGAAAATATAACAATTCATTTTCAACATAATGTTGTATTATCAATTTTTTGTTTTAACAAATGAAGAGCTCTTATACAGAACCCCACAGCACAATCCAAAATACAACATTTGAGTTACATTTTGTCAAATAAAGTGCTGCATAACAGCACCACAACTGTGTGATGTTGCTTAGATATAATGAAATTTCTATCGATTTATTGTTATTATTATTAGTAGTAGTAGTAGTACAGTGAATATTACATTTTAATTTAAATTAAAATTTTATTTTGACTGAGGTTTTTTCTTGAAGTGTTTCAGGGTTTAGACGGTAGCTCTTCAGTTCGGAAAAGCCAGTCGCTATGTGACTCAAAGTGATTATTTAACTGCAAAAGCTGCAATTTAATTTAATATGAAGTTGTAAAAGGGATTTAGACGGGCAAAGAGGAGGCAAGAACTGGCTTGACAATATAAATAATAGTTTAATGTGAAAATTAAACAAAAAACACAAACACACACATGACGGTCCATAAAAGCACCATCTTCCGCAGTCAGCCTTTATCCCTCTCAGAGGCTTGATTAGCCTGATAAGGGACCGGGTGTGTAGAATCACAACCTTTGCCCCACCCTCCACCCTGCCACAGTAGTCTGTATGTTCATCTGGTACAAATAGAACGTGCAGAGCTCATGATGGTGTTTTCTGTTTATGAGTCAAGGAGTAACTTTAAAAAGTACACAAGCCACCATCGGGACAACACTGACTGTGTGTCGTTTCTAAGGCTGTGTGCTCGAGGTCACATTTTTCCACCGCATATGTAACAGAGGCAGAAGTCTCGTTTCAGAAAAGAGAGTAGGACAATCTGAATGCAGCCTTCGAATGTGACATTCTTTCACAGGAATTTGGAGGATGCAAGAAGTGTATCCATCGTTGGCACTCACAACCCACAATTCTTAGCTTCAATGGGAACGTACATAATTAATGACACCGATTTACCTGAAAATATTATGTTCAAATGCAAGTAATGCTAAGTTCAAAGCTGAAGTACCTCAGTAGATTGGTGTAAAATATAAAATATTTTAAATGATAATAATATATAAGTTAAAATAATGTATTATTAATTAAATATAAAATACAGCCCAAAAAAAAAATCACTTCTTTTTTCTCTACTTCATTATAACTCTCCTAAATTCTTCAAGATGAGACACAGCCACTGTTTCCACACATTCACTAATACCCATATTTGAAGCGTGCCGCACATGGAAACTATATATTTATTTATTTCAATCACAGCATTTGTGGTTAAATAACCTCAATAGGACATAATGTGATTTAAATTTTTGCGCTGAATGTTTATGAAATGACATTCATACTTCAGATGGTATCACAGCATTTTTACAAGTACTGGTATGAGCACATCGGCATGGTATTGTACCCGATTCCGATACCAGTATCGATATCTTGACATCCCTAGAAAATTTGCTTTGTATCATGCATCCCAAGAGTGAAATAATTTGCCACCTGGTTCAATTCCTGTCCACACATCCAGCCATTCAGAGACTCCACAAGCTTGGTTGGCTGCCAGGGAGCCGCAGTGGAGTGCTTTGGCGAGGCTTTGGTCATGTGATTTGTTACTCTTCCCATTGTAGCCCATCCTGCCTTTGCTCGTTATTGACTGAAGCTTATTATGTGGTGGCCAGCATTGAAACTCTGACCCTTACAATGGGCACCTCCTACAGTATATGTGTATGGCCCTGCAGAGAGGTCTGTCCACAGACCCACACAGCTGCTTGTAGATGGATACCATAGGACGAGACTAGGCTGTGATTGCGAATTATACAAAAATGGATAGATAATAGCTGAAAATAATGGTTTGGTGACAGTTTTTTTTTTAAACTAAATTTCAAACAGGCTGAAGTGAATACATTATATCTAATTTGCTCTGTCTCACTGTCAGCAACAGACTGTGTGTCGCAACAAACGACAGATTTATAAACATGGTTTTGATTCTGGGAAATGGACCTGATCAGTGATCTTTTACAGAGATGAGGTAATGTATGCAGGGCATGCTTGCAGAATTGCACACACTCACAAAGACCTGCACATAGCAATTTCAGAGGCATAGTTATGTTGCTTGCATAAGGTGGATTTACATCCAACTCTTTTTATGCTCATTTTGAAACTGTGCATAAGAAATCCTGAATGGATATGCGAATAAACCTTCTCAATTTTATTTTATAAAATTACTTAACTAAATTACTAAATTAATTATTGCTTTAAGGTGATGGAAATTGTTTATTCGCCAAACGATGACTTGTTTTCACAATTAATGCATGTGTTATGAGTGTGCGATAGCTTGATGTGACTAGCCCACCGAAAGGACTGACCTTGGCACACAATTCTTTGAACACAGTGCTTGTCATCTGGAAGTGTTTAACCCACAGCTGGTCGATAAAATGGGTCCTCACGACCCGCCAGATCAGTTTTGAGAGTGGGCGCTCCCAGGTATGCGGAGACTGGCGGTGTGTGGGCATCGCAGCTTTTTCAGCCCACATTATATCAGATAATAAACATATTCTGCGGTGTCTCGTGGATGCATTTAATGAAATGAGATACTTGCTCCAATCTTGCAAATAAAACAATCCCCAAAGCAGGGAGAGGTCATTCATTTGCTCCATCATGACGAGGCAACTGCCTCATGATAATGCACATTACGTAGTGGATGGAAACGTGCAACAATTCGTATTTTCTTTAGTCAAACTGTTACAAATGCGCTTAAAAAATGCAAAACACTTAGGATGAAAACCCATCAATAGTCATTCTATTTCCTCTTGTCCTTGATTTTTATCAAGCAAAGCAAACCTCATAATTTTTGGAAGCATTTGTTGGATCAGTCTATTTCAGGGTTTACTACTTGCTTGCATTTATGCTCTTTGTTCTAGAGCCCTAATTAAATAACTTTTAAGTAGAGGGAGGTCAGCACTGTTAAATGTGTGTAAACCATGCTGGATCTATGAAGGTCTCTTTGTAAAGTATGTTAACAGCAGCTCCAGTTGTAGTATGTATCGGAGGTAATCTGTCAGTGAATGAGAGCGCTGCAATACTACTGTGCTTTTGATTTGAATGGTTGTCCCACCACGTGCACTACAGTAAATGACAGCTGGACTTTCAAGTGGCTTTCATGTAGGCCACACCTGGACAATATCTTCAGAAGAAGCAGACAGCCCTGACCATCTCATGAACTCCTCAAACTTAACAGCTTTTTACAGCAGGACTGTTGCCTGTTTACTCTTACCACATAAGGAGAATATCAAAGAAATAAGAGGCAGAGACAGAAACAGTTGATTGTTGATTGTGTTTCTGGTTTCGATGGTTTGTAACTGAACTGAAAATGACCTTAGGTGATTCTCACAGAACCTGTCATGAAAATGTCCTTGTCATATTTAACCCCAATTCAATACAAAAAAATATGAATTGTATTTTAATTGGGTCCAAGTGTTTTTAACTGCCTTATCCTTCAATTACGGTTCCTTTGCAAAGCTTCAATCATATTATGACTGGTTCACAAGCAATCCACGCTGATATGAGCCGTAAAAAACACACATACATAGTCCAAAGCACGTTGAATAGACGCACGCACACACACACACACACACACACATACAGTATCACATTGCTGGAAATGTATAATAATGGCCAAAGACGTACATTTGTTGCAAGTTTACTTACACCAACAATGTAAAATAGTGCAAATGAGTGAAAGAATGTGCCCAGGATGCGTTTGTGCTCAAAAGAGCAAGAGAAGCTCAGCTGAATGAAACCGAATGGTTTCTCCTTTTCAGAGTTGTAACTTGACTCCGGGTGTTCTAAAAGCAGCCCGAGATGCATGACATCGGTCAAAGATGTCTGTCTAGTGCATGTTTATATTAAAAAAGTATTCAAAATAGTCCAAATGGGTTCCCTTTGGTGTTCAGGAATAGTTAGGCCACACTAGGCCTGTCTGTCATGCTCTCTCTCAGTTTACAAACTGAAGCACCAGTGGACCAAGGGTGCAAGGGAGCATTAATGTTTCTTCGCTGTTGAGGCAGTCATGAATTGATGAGCCCCTAGTGACATAGGCTAGACCTGGAAGTAGAGAACGAGTAGTTTTTCCAGCTTGGTTTCTATAAATGTTTTTATTGCATTGGAGATTAAGTTTTGAGTTCTGAAATTTACAGTATGTTTTTATACTTGAATGACCTATTATATGTCAAAATATCAAGGGAAATTTGATTCCTCATGACATGACCCATTTAAGAATGTTTTGCCGTGTGACATTATTTTCAGTAGGGCTGGGCGATAAAACGATATTGATATTAATCAAAAAAGAAAATACATTTTCGATGCTAAACTTTTGAGTAGTTTTCGATATTTAGCCTGTGTTGTACATCTAGATGATCAGATTTGTGCGTCTCGCTATAAACGCAAGCATTTCGGCAAAGTTATATACATAACTAGCTAACTGAATCACAGTCATGAAATCATCTTGTTAGGAAGTATTGGCACAATAGTGGCTGCATAGCCCTGCTGTCTTAGAAATGAGAAATGAGGCTCTGTAGCCGCTAGCCAGCTATCTGTCTAATATGATATAGTTGTGTACCGATCAAGACAGCACTAATGACACTTTTCCACTGCATGTTACAGTTCAGTTCGCCTCCATTCTACTTGCTTTACTTTTCTGAGCTTGCATTTCCACTGCAGTTTAGTGCCGCCTCAGCGTGGGTGGGATTATAGGCTGATTGTCATAGTTGCGCCGCCTCTACTTCCATGACATCACCTTAAACACAACACAAACTGACCAAAACAATAACACAACAGCATAAAGTTGTTGTTGCATGGTGATTAAATTGGCCTGGTTGTTTTAGAAGCAAGCTTTCAGTAGCTGGTCAACTAAATAAAGTGAAGCTTTCAAGCAGAGTATAGAGTTAACGTAACAAAATGTACCATTCTCCAGGGCACTCTCCCTCCCATTGCTCACCAGTTTAGTGTCCATTTTGTCGAACCACTTCAACTTTTCCTTGATGATTCTGTAGTCACTTAAGTTTTTTTTTTACTTTTCCCTACACTGTTGGTAGGTCCGATGGTAGCCGTGTGCGGCCAACAGCTGAGACACTTCCTGAGAGACTTTTTGCGTTTCACTCATCGCTAACGAGTGGACCGTCTGGACCTCGTTTATTGACCACTGCTGTGGTTTTGCGCACAGCCATTTCTTTTTTCACAATTCGAAAGTCGCGTGAACAGATGATACTGTTATCACAATTTCTTTACTGAATTAAACTTAATAAAAAGTTTTTTTTTTCAATTTAATTCAGTGAATGTCATTTATAGGTATTTTTAAAAGATGATTTTGTCCTCTTTATTGTTAGTAAGCATGTTTAATTCAACATTTTAAGACATCTTTTTTTTGGTCAAAAAAGCTGATTCTAATTCTGTGTTCCGAACATTGTTTAATGGTAACACTGTTAGGGAAACTATTCCATAGTTTAGGAGCAAAATAGGAAAAGGATCTACCTCCTTTTGATATTCTAAGAACTATAAAGGGGCCAGAATTTTGTGATTGTACTGAACGTCAGGAATAAAGCGTGACAGATGGTTACTTAAGTACTATGGAGCTAGACCATTCAAAGCTTTGTATGTACAAAGAATGTTAAAATTATTATGAAATTTAACAGGTAGCCAATGTAACGATAATAAAACGGGGCTAATATGATCATATTTCTTGGTTCTAGTTTTGCACTCTGGCAGCTGCAATACATCCTCCAGTTAATGCATGACAATAGTCCAGTCTTGAGATCATGAATGCATGAATTCGTTTTTCATGTCGTAACTTAGCAATATTTCTGAGGTGGAAGAATGCTGTTCTACAAACATTGGAAATTTGATTTTCAAAGGACAGATTGGTAACAAATAGGGCTGCAACTATTGATTATTTTGCTTATTGACTAATCTAACAATTATTAGATTGATTATTTGACTACTTGGTTGATTATTGGCACGATTAATCAGTAGATATTAACTGACTATTCAGATCGTATCTTGGCTTAAAAGGTTGTATTAAACATGGTTACTAATAATAAAGAGGACAAAATCATCTTTTAAAAACTCCTCTAATTGGCATTTATTGAATTAAAAGGAAAAATTACTTTTTATTATTATGTTTAATTCAGAAAAAAAAATATCTGCATGAAGTCCTGTTGTAATCAAATGTTTTGTCTTGTTTTCTATTTAAAAATATCTACAAATCCTTAAAAAAAGATACATTTACATGATAATCTAGATATAATATATTTAGATTTGTTTTCAGAGAATGTATGTTAAATATAAGTGTATTTTTTTCACTTGTTTATTCTTCTGCCAGTGCAGTAAAGTCAAAATATTATTATATTCAGGGTCTATTCTCTGAAGGCAAGCCTAAATATATTATATGTTGCTTCAGGTAAATGTATCTTGTTTTAAGGATTTTTAGATATTTTAAAATATTAAAATATTGTATTCAATATTCCAAGATAACACATTTTTCTTCTGCAGTATAGCTCCTAAAGTAAATGTACTTTATTTGAAAGGAGTTTTGATAGTTATATTGGGAAAACAAGCCAAAACAAAAACAAATAAAAAACAAATCAAAGAAGTATTTTGTTGCAGTGTATAATGGTGCAAAGTCTTTTTATTCACATCGATCTATCTTTAACTCTTAAAAAACAAAATCTCTCTTCTTAACAGAGCTGCATATCGCCAATTTTCTTCACTTTATGATACACACCGCAACACATATGTATTATGATTCACTACATGGCGAGCCATCACATTATAATCTAACTGGAGCAAGCGTGCATGAGGAACGAGCGTCCCTGCACCAGAGTATACATCAGCCGGGTGTAGTCTCAATCTCTCCCCTTCCCGCCACTCATAGGATGGCGCTGACAGCAGTTTATACTTATTTACATAACCTGCTTCCTTATTAAAGGATGCATTAAAAAATTAACGGTGAGTTACAACTCCTCAGTCAGGCGCGAGCGGCAGTGCTGCTCTCACATGTCGTCATTAGTTTCATACTTGATCTCATGTTGCGTTAAATTAGATCAAACGACTATTCGACAACAGAAATATTTGTCGACAATGTTTTTTTGTCGATGTTGTCAATAACGTTGACTAAAGGTTTTAGCCCTAGTAACAAATATAACACCTAAGTTCTTCGCTGTAGATGACGACGTACATCCACCGAAAGTCAAATTATATTTTAACGGCTTATTTTTTTAAAGGTTTTTGGTCCAATAATTAGTACCTCCATTTTGTTGGAATTGAGTTGAAGGAAATCTAATCTTTGATTTCATTGATACATCTGCTAATTTGGAGAATTGTGAAATTTTGTGGCTTTAGAAGAAATATAAATTTGGGGATCGTCGTCATAACAGTGGAAACTTATTCCACGATTCCTGATAATATCTCCCAGGGGAAGCATATATAAGGAGAAAAGCAGAGACCCTAAAACTGATCCCCATGGCACTCCATACTTAACTTTTCTGATTTGACAATTCTTTGTTTACAACGTGGTAGCTGTCTGATATATAGAATCTAAACCATGCTAATGCAAGTCCACAAATGCCAACATCATTCTCCAGCCTATTCAAGAAAATGACGTGATCTATCGTGTCGAATGCAGCACTAAGATTTAAAAGCTCTAGAAGAGAAATACAGCCGCGATCAGATGATAAGGGCAAGTTCTTTGTAACTCTGATAAGTGCGGAATCTGTTCTGTGATGGGGCCTAAATCCTGACTTAAATTGTTCATATACCATTTCTCTGTAGAAATGAACATAGTTGGGAGGACACTACATTTTCTAGTATTTTCAACATAAATGGTGATTTGAGATCTGTCTATAATTAGCTAATTCTCCAGGATCAATCTGTGGTTTCTTAAAAAGCGGTTTTATAACTGGCATTTTAAAGTTTCTTGGGACATGTCCTAAGGAAAGCGAGGAGTTAATAATATTAAGAAGAGGTTCTGAGATTACAGGGAATACCTATTTTAAGAGCTTAGTTACATACAACTATTATAGATTTTATTCAGCAAACCACAGTGTCCCTGTGGCAAAGAGGCTTCACAAGAAGGCTCCTGATTCTGAATATAGTTCAATTTAGATGCAAAAACGTTCTGGCTGCGTGAGGCCCTGCTCCTTTAGCAGTTATTTCCATACAGCACATACAAAACAATGCTGTCTACTCTGTGCCCTGAATATAACTAGCGGCTCGCTACTTGTATGTGCATGGCACAGACTCACTGCCATTGGAGATCTGAGGCTCGCAGAACAAGATGTGACACCTCTTTGGTGATGCCCAGTGGAATAGTGGGGTTATGATCAAATCTTTTGGAAACCATAACAACAGATATGTTGAGATCTGACCATTGCTTTTGTGGAATCCATGTAGAGCATGGTAGAAATTGATTTAGGAACATATTCCCTGGTGTGGAGGGAGTTGGTTTTTATCCTCCAAATTTGTTTCTGAGGTTCAAGGTTCTTTTCTCATAGTTCTTTACAGACTCGTGTCTTTTCACAGATGCATGTGGCACAATACAGAAGAGAGAAAAATGCTGGTTAAATTTATGTCCTGGTTGGTAAGAGGGCAGTGTGTTTGGATTGGAAATGTTCCATCATTTCAGCCTCCGCAAAGGGAGGGTGAAAGGCCTGCTTAAGGTGGAAAAAATACACAGTCTAAAATGATTGTCAATGAATCACATTTTACACACAGTTCATGAGAGTAGTACTACTTTAGTATTCATGGAATACACAAGAAAACAAAATCACACCAGTCCATTTTGTCCTTGTTGTTGGCCTGCACTCAATACACAGTTTGTTGGCCTCTATGCAATGGAAGTAGCCAAGATGTGTTAAGGCAGTCTCACACCGGACAAGAAGTGCCATGCTGCGTCGTGGGTAGGACACAGCACAGTTATTAAACATGGTATGTCGGTGTTGTTCAGGTGACCGAGAGTACACACAAAAGTTACCAAGGTTTTTCCCTTCAAGAATGAACAAAATGACGTTGATGAGTTTGCTGGTTAGTTTATGAAACTGGTGTAACTGCGCAAACGGAACGATTAGAAATGCAGATTCTGTTAGTTATGCAGTTTCTCTATCTGTAGCATTGAATGGGCTTCATTCAAGCTCTCAAACCACAAAAAGACATACTAGTAAATGAAAACACATTGTGTAGGCTATATGCAAGAAACATATACACAATATATCATCCTGTTGATGGCTAGATAAATATTATCCCTGTCCTTTGAAAATGATTTTGGTTGAATTTAATGGAAAACTATGCAAGTTGGTGAGGCAGAAATTTGCAGACAGACGCCGAGTGACAGCGGTGTGCGTACATTCATAAAAAAACAAATGGAATGAATTTTAGAACACGCCATGTCGTCTGCCAGATGCGCGTCTGTTTTGCGACCCCCCCACCTTACAGTGAAATGTGAACTGTTCATTATATATAGCCCTTCTGATTTAGGATGTAATCAACTAAGCTTCTCATTATACAGTTATTATCAATATAAGAATATTGTCATACAGGCATTCCTTAGCTGCTTAGACAGGATGTGGCAAGTCCCACTCATTACTCGAGTTGGGCCGTAAAACGTTTATCTGTTCAATCAGATGTGGCTTGGATAGTGCTCATATGTGTGCAGAGATTCAGGGCAAACATTCAGATTGCATGGCAGGTGAGGAAAAAATGTGCTGCTCCCGCCAACTTTTTTTTAAAACTCGGTCATTGCCATAGAAACTGCTTATCGGTTCTAACTCTGCAAACATCTATAAGTAGAGAGCAGTTTTCCTGTGAGTCAAATGATTCCTTTGAGGTAATGCAAAACACTCAAGATTCGTGAGGATCCTGAAATGTGAAAGAGCATGCCGAAGGTTTAAGCGCAGCTAATGTGGAGGTGAGTCATTTCCACATGGAGTAGGCTAGACTAGACTGTCATAGATAGACATTAATATATATATATTTTTTTTTAATGTTTGTTGTGCTGCAAAATAAAAAAAAAAAAAATATGTTTTTTTTTTTTTTGCAATCCAGTGATTGATTACTGTTTTGTACAAGGCCAAGCTCATTCCCTTGGGAACCTTTCCTAAGTGTTTAAAGTGTAATCTCAACTAGAATTTCTTAGTGCTGAATAGGTATGACATAATGGATGACATAATCAACCAATGTCTTATCTTGTCTCTTGTGGTGGCATGACTTGTCAATCATACAATCCGGATTATTGTGTTTTGTCAGTGTTGTTCCAGGGCTGAATCATCCCTAATGTCTCCTGATGAAATAGATGTTCCTTTGCACATTGTGGTGGGTGGATAATTCCACAAGGCCATGTCAATAACGTTTATGCAAATTGGAGAACTATCACATTTCCTTAGACTTTTAGATTACTTCCACAATAATCAGGCTGGGTTCAATCTAAAACTAGTACCAATACCAAACAATAGGCTGGGGAGCAGTGTTTCCCCTATGTAGTGAGAATCACCCTGGCACCAATTGACATTATCTGAGTATCGCAAAAGACACCAAAATATGTGGTTCTTTTTGATCACACTTCACTTAAGGTGTATGTGTGTGTGATTATTAATATCAGACAGCTGTTCCCTCCATCCTTGGAGCACCAGCTAAGGAGTTTCACCTTAACAATAAAATGTAATTTGGAGGGAGTTGGTCATCTGATTAACCTGAAGGATTCGTAAAATTCGGCCTAACCTTAAAGAGCTCTTCTGTATCATCAACACAAGCAACACACAGTAGTTAACACACAGTTTTATTTTCAAAAATATAAACAAGAATAACTAACAAAACTACAAAATGGTACTAATATGCTAAAAGATAAAATAAACAAAAATGTAAATAATATTCATAGGATGGAAAGATGCGGGTGGTTGAATTGGATGTAGCAAAGGCAAAGTGTGACTATTATCTTATGAAAGATAATTTACTGTTTCTCTGTTAATTAATAAGTGGAAATCCTAATTCCCATTTAAACAAATAACTCTTTTTTTTGCAAGACATTTGATGCACAGGATACACAGGTTATGCAATCTAAAGAACATTAGAAAATCATAAACTGATAGTATACACTAATAACAAGGTCTCTGGAAAGAGGTTTAGTAATTATATTTATGTTGTCCTTGAATGAATGATTGAGTTCGGTGATAGCAACTTCTTCCACTTTTAAGTGGGGAATGAGCTGGATTCAGTTTTAACAGCCTTGGACACGAAGGAGCTGAGGAATGCTGATCTCCTGGAAGCACCAAGTGGGTTCTTACAATCTGGAACAGATACACAGCCCTTATGTCGGTGCAAGATTCATCATCTGGAACAGGCAGCTGTATGAAACTTGAAGAGAAGATTTGCTCATCAGAGCTAAACCTTTTCACTGTATTTATCTCCCTGGCATAGGGATTCCAAATTTGCCATTGCAATAGTCTCTTGTAGTGAGACTCACTACTTTGTCGATCTTCTTCTTTTGTCTCTCGGATGGAGACCAAGAACATTGGATGATGTGTTATCCTCTCTCTCATGAAGTGAGACTTAGCATGTTGGATGGTTTGTAATCTGTTACATCTCCTACCACTCAGGCCATACATTTAGAATGTTAATTATTATTCTGTTATTGCCTCTCTCTCGCTGAGTGAGACCAGATCAAAGGTGTTTTAGAAGTGTATCCTGTTAATGACCTTTTGGACAGGGACTAAGGACAAATGTGTTTTTATCCAAAGAATAGTTTTATACCTTCCTGATGAGGAGGAGATTTCAGTTTGGTGCTTCTTGTTTCAGGGTTATGATTGGGTGCTGACATCAGAGGGGGCCCATCCAGTGTGGCTCACCCTCATTCTCTGTGTGGAACATTTGCATATTTTAAAGTACATAGTTAGAACAATGTCTTTTAAAGTCTCATCTATGCATTGTTCCTTTTCCAAACAACTTAAAAATACTCTGGCATTTTCTGAAGATATAAAGACCAAATATGATATTGAAAGATGAAGTATTATGCATGCATTAATTTATACCACCATAGTTCAGTTTGTGTGAACTATTGTGCTAATTGAACAACTGCAATTTACATAAACCATTCTATGAACAAACATGGAGCGGATGTGTTCCAGTTGGTGTCCATGTTAGGAATAAAAGTTTGTGTGTTAAGATTTGTCTTTGTTGCTTCTTTGTTTCAGCTTTTGCAACACTGCAAGTTAATGCTGCTCCGAGAGGTCTATTAAGATATAGATATAAAGATATTTATGTCCCTTCTCTTCTATGTCAAACTTTAGGATGGGGGGTTTAAAATGTCTCTAAGAAACCACTCATGAACCAATGAGAAGTATTTTCCAATGTGTTGGAAGGTCCGGGGTCTTACTTTCTGAAGTATCTGGTAGCTTTCCAAGAAGCTTATCTGATGGCTGTGCTTGGCATTTGTTTGTGTTGGTCCTGCCATGATCCAATAAAAATGGAGCCACTCTTCTTTGCCTTGACAGTGAACAATAATTTCCTAGTGAACATTAATGTCCCTTCCCCTGTCATCTGCATGTTTTAGATCACATTTTGCTCGCTTCAAAAGTGTAATGAAACAGCGCTACACTGGTCAATTATCAACACTGCTCAATCATGGATAAAGCAGCACAAGCGCAGAGCAGGTGCAGTAATTCACAGACTGGCCTCGACCGCACAGACTATTTGAAATGCACTTGAGAACCAGTGAGATGCGGGGACTGCGAAACCCATTTGAATGCGGTACAGGATTGTCTGTTGCAAAACTCTTATGTCTCAGTGATGAAACTTGTTTAAAACTAACAGCCCACATTCTAAATGGCACTGACAAAGAAAGCTTTTCAATTCACAGATCTCAACACTTACAAAAATGTACCATGGATTTACTGTAGTAACACTAACTGTACTGTATTAACTATAGTGGTTGTGGTAGAAAAAGTTTCTAAATCTATTTAGATTGCTGTTTTTCATTAAAAAAATTAATAGTGCTTTATATAGAAACCATAGTTACTAACCATGGAAGTGAGGAACCATGCATGGTTTTAACTATGGATACTATGGAAGAACTATTGTGCATTTTCATAATAATACCAAGCTGTCAGTTTTCCATCTGTGCAAAATCTGTGCTCTTATAATGCTTTCTGATTTTAGGAAAATGTAAGTTGTTTTGTTTTCCTTCAGAAATTCAGAAAGACATGACTGTAGTTTAATTAGTTGGAGCCTGATGAAAGGAATCTGTAAAGAAAACCCAACTTAGTCACACTGTCAGTATATTTTAATTTAGCCATATACAAATTTTCACAGATATTGCTGTTGTTAATATCATTATTTACATCTGCGTCCCAACCTCAAAATCAATGCTGTACTGTCAAATGTACATTTCATTACACATAACTTGTAATTTTATTGGTAATTGCATATTGTTCTACTAAAGGAGGTGCTGGTGCCATATAGTAGTGTCTACAGGTACTGTGATAAGTTTAAGGAATAGGTTAATTTAATGTCATATAATAGTAATTATTATTATTATTAATACAATTTTTCTGGTGATGTAGTGGAGAGAGAGAAAAAGAAAGATATAGATTTAAACTAGCTGAGTGATAGATATGGAACAATCAAAGTTATAATAATAATAATAGTTGTAGTAGTAGTAGTATAATACTAGTTATAATATTAATAATAATAACAATAATTGTAGTAGTAGCAGTAATAATAACAATAATAGAGCAGTAGTAGTAGTGATAATAATAATATAATCTCAGCTTTATGAAATTTTAGATAGCTCTCCCGACACAGTCACGTTTAAATGAGAGAAGGGGCCGCCGGCAGAGGCAGCAAAGTGAGGGGCCAGGCAAACCAAAAATCAAACAGGTAATGCCTATGCTGATAAGATGTGCCAATTGCACCCACCGGCAGCACTAGAAAAGTCGCCAGACCCAGACAGTTAATAAAGTATATGAATTATGTGTGTAAATAGAATGTTTTTGGAATTGGATTTTACAAGGGTATATAAATTTATAATAATATAAATATCAATACTACCACCACTACTACCCCATCAACAATAACAATTATAGAATTAACTATAACAATTGTGAGCAAAATATGGAAATACAAGATAAACAAACCAATACACCAAAACAAACAATAATGTTTTGCATAATATTATGTCAAGTGTAGGTGTGAGGTTGTGTTGTGCATGTGTACATCTATATTCAGTATGTACTGAAGAAAAGAAAGAAAGTTTATTTAAAAATAAATAAATAAATAATAATAAAAATAAATTTGGGACGGGGTGTAAGTCTGTAGTATAAACATTATTGTTATGAATAGGTTATAAATATAATTATGATATGATAATACAGTCATAGTAATTAGAAAATATGTATTAAATAAATTATATTATTGACACAATTATGGAGTATCGTTATACAATGACGTTGATGACAATGCTGACAATAGTGATAATAATATTGATGGTAATGAAATAGTATTGACGATAGTGGTAATGATAGAGATGGTAATTAGGTTGGCTTGAGAAAGCCAACTTACTGAAATCCTATTTAAACTTATTAGGTTGGCTTGAGAAAGCCAACTTACTGAAATCCTATTTAAACTTATTATTAGGTTGGCTTGAGAAAGCCAACTTACTGAAATCCTATTTAAACTTATTATTATTATTATTATTATTCTGAGACTAAATTTCTAAATGTAACTCCTCCTAGAGCTTTTAAGCTACATGCACCAAACTCGGCACAGACCTTCAGACTAATCCCGAATAGTGTGCTATATCTTTTCTAACTGATCGGACTTACGGTTTTCCTAAAAATGACGATCAAAACTCGGAAAAACTCCCATTGATTAACATTGCGGAATGTTCAGAAATTTAAATCCCAACTGCCGTTTTCACACACACAGACAAAAAAGGGCCTGTCAGCCCTGCGTCTCTCTCTCTCTCTCTCTCCCTCAGAGGATTTCTTTTATCAAGCAGCCAATAAGTAATGACCTAAAATCTTCATAGCCACAGTATAGTAGCTTCCAGGTTGACTCGATTCACACAGTATGGAAAGGAGGCTTGATAAGTATCACCCTGGTAACTGCATAGCAACCAGACTGGGTTACCCTAGCAACCAAATAACAAATCACATATTTCTGCACCAGAAAATCGTACAGACTTCCTGTTTCACTTATTTCACTCAGGATGGAAAGTAGCCTTGATATGTATCACTCTGGTAACTGCCTAGCAACCAGATGGGGTTACCCTAGCAACCAAGTAACAAATCACATATCTCTGCACCAGAAAATCGTAGTGACTTCCTGTTTCACTTATTTCACTCAAGATGGAAAGTAGCCTTGATATGTATCACTCTGGTAACTGCCTAGCAACCAGATGTGATTACCCTAGCAACCAAGTAACAAATCACATATCTCTGCAACAGAAAATCAGAGAGACTTCCGGGTTGACTTATTTCACTCAGGATGGAAAGTAGCCTTGATATGTATCACTCTGGTAACTGCCTAGCAACCAGATGTGATTACCCTAGCAACCAAGTAACAAATCACATATCTCTGCAACAGAAAATCAGAGAGACTTCCGGGTTGACTTATTTCACTCAGAATGGAAAGTAGCCTTGATATGTATCACTCTGGTAACTGCCTAGCAACCAGATGTGATTACCCTAGCAACCAAGTAACAAATCACATATCTCTGCAACAGAAAATCATAGAGACTTCCGGGTTGACTTTATTCACTCAGGATGGAAAGTAGCGTTGATATATATCACTCTGGTAACTGCCTAGCAACCAGACGGGGATACCCTAGCAACCAAGTAACAAATCACATATCTCTGCACCAGAAAATCGTAGAGACTACCTGTTTCACTTATTTCACTCAGGATGGAAAGTAGCCTTGATATGTATCACTCTGGTAACTGCATAGCAACCAGACAGGGTTACCTTAGCAACCAAGTAACAAATCACATATCTTTGAACCAGAACATCGTAGAGACTTAGGGGTTGACATATTTCACACAGGATTGCAAGGAGCCTTATGAGTATCACTTTGGTAACTGCCTAGCAACCAGATGTGTTTACCCTAGCAACCAAGTAACAAATCACATATCTCTGCACCAGAAAATCATAGAGACTTCCTGTTTCACTTATTTCACTTAGGATGGAAAGTAGCCTTGATATGTATCCCTCTGGTAACTGCCTAGCAACCAGATGCAGTTACCCTAGCAACCAAGTAACAAATCACATATCTTTGAACCAGAACATCGTAGAGACTTAGGGGTTGACATATTTCACACAGGATTTCAAGGAGCCTTATGAGTATCACCTTAGTAACTGCCTAGCAACCAGATGGGGTTACCCTAGCAACCAACTAACAAATCACATATCTCTGCACCAGAAAATCGTAGAGACTTCCGGGTTGACATAATTCACTCAGGATGGAAAGGAGGCTTGATAAGTATCACTCTGGTAACTGCTTAGCAACGACAAGGGCTTACCCTAGCAACCAAGTAACAAATCACATAACTCTGCACCAGAAAATCGTAGAGACTTCCTGTTTCACTTATTTTACTCAAGATGGAAAGTAGCCTTGATATATATCACTCTGGTAACTGCCTATCAACCAGATATGGTTACCCTAGCAACCAAGTAACAAATCACATATCTATGCAACAGAAAATCATAGAGACTTCCGGGTTGACTTTATTCACTCAGAATGAAAAGTAGGCTTGATAAGGATCACCCTGGAAACTGCCTAGCAACCAGATTGGGTTACCCTAGCAACCAAGTAAAAAATGATATATCTATCTGTCTATCTGTCTATCTATCTATCTATCTATCTATCTATCTATCTATCTATCTATCTTTCTGATGGTCAATATCTATCTATCTATCTATCTATCTATCTATCTGAGGGTCAATATCTATCTATCTATCTATCTAACTATCTGCGGGTCAATAACTATCTATCTATCTATCTGTGGGTCATACTCTATCTATCTATATCTCAGGGTCAATGACTATCTGTCTATCTATATATCTGACGGTCAATATCTATCTATCTATCTATCTATCTAAGAGTCAATGACTATCTATCTATCTATCTATCTATCTATCTATCTGAGGGTCAATATCTATCTATCTATCTATCTAACTATCTGCGGATCAATAACTATCTATCTATCTATCTATCTGTGGTTCATACTCTATCTATCTATATCTCAGGGTCAATGACTATCTATCTATCTATATATCTGACGGTCAATATCTATCTATCTATCTAATGGTCAATGACTATCAATCTATCTTTCTATCTTTCTATCTTTCTATCTATCTATCTATCTATCTATCTGAGGGTCAATATCTATCTATCTATCTGAGGATCAATATCTATCTATCTATCTATCTATCTATCTATCTATCTATCTATCTATCTATCTATCTATCTATCTAATGGTCAATATATCTATCTATCTATCTATCTATCTATCTATCTATCTATCTATCTATATATCTATCTGATGGTCAATAACTATCTATCTATCTATCTATCTATCTGATGGTCAATAACTATCTATCTATCTATCTATCTATCTATCTGAGGGTCACTATCTATCTATCTATCTATCTATCTATCTATCTATCTGAGGGTCAATATCTATCTATCTATCTATCTATCTATCTATCTATCTATCTATCTATCTGAGGGTCAATATCTATCTATCTATCTATCTAACTATCTGCGGGTCAATAACTATCTATCTATCTGTGGGTCATACTCTATCTATCTATATCTCAGGGTCAATGACTATCTGTCTATTTATATATCTGACGGTCAATATCTATCTATCTATCTAAGAGTCAATGACTATCTATCTATCTATCTATCTATCTATCTATCTGATGGTCAATATCTATCTATCTATCTATCTAACTATCTGCGGGTCAATAACTATCTATCTATCTATCTATCTATCTGTGGTTCATACTCTATCTATCTATATCTCAGGGTCAATGACTATCTATCTATCTATTTATCTGACGGTCAATATCTATCTATCTATCTAAGGGTCAATGACTATCAATCTATCTTTCTATCTTTCTATCTATCTATCTATCTATCTGAGGGTCAATATCTATCTATCTATCTGAGGATCAATATCTATCTATCTATCTATCTATCTATCTATCTATCTATCTATCTATCTATCTATCTAATGGTCAATATCTATCTATCTATCTATCTATCTATCTATCTATCTATCTATCTGAGGGTCAATATCTATCTATCTATCTATCTATCTATCTATCTATCTATCTATCTATCTATCTATGGGTCATTATCTATCTATCTATCTATCTATCTATCTGAGGGTCAATATCTATCTATCTATCTATCTATCTGAGGGTCAATATCTATCTATCTATCTATCTAACTATCTGCGGGTCAATAACTATCTATCTATCTATCTGTGGGTCATACTCTATCTATCTATATCTCAGGGTCAATGACTATCTGTCTATCTATAAATCTGACGGTCAATATCTATCTATCTATCTAAGAGTCAATGACTATCTTTCTATCTATCTATCTATCTGATGGTCAATATCTATCTATCTATCTATCTATCTATCTAACTATCTGCGGGTCAATAACTATCTATCTATCTATCTATCTATCTGTGGTTCATACTCTATCTATCTATATCTCAGGGTCAATGACTATCTATCTATCTATTTATCTGACGGTCAATATCTATCTATCTATCTAAGGGTCAATGACTATCAATCTATCTTTCTATCTTTCTATCTTTCTATCTATCTATCTATCTATCTGAGGGTCAATATCTATCTATCTATCTGAGGATCAATATCTATCTATCTATCTATCTATCTATCTATCTAATGGTCAATATCTATCTATCTATTTATCTATCTATCTGATGGTCAATAACTATCTATCTATCTATCTATCTATCTATCTGATGGTCAATAACTATCTATCTATCTATCTGAGGGTCAATATCTATCTATCTATCTATCATCTATCTATCTATCTATCTATCTGAGGGTCAATATATATCTATCTATCTATCTATCTGAGGGTCAATATCTATCTATCTATCTATCTATCTATCTATCTATCTATCTATCTATCTATCTATCTATCTATTTGATAGACTGAATGGTTTTATAATCTCTAAACTTTGAACTTTGAAAACTACTACTTATAATTACATCAAATTAGAAACTGTAAATCTTCAAACTTTTACAACTACTTCAAACTTTATGCTAGGCTTTCTCAAGCCAACCTAAAGTTTGTACTCAAACTTTTTAATCTAGTATTATTATTATTCTTCTGAGACTAAATTTCTAAATCTAACTCCTCCTAGAGCTTTTAAGCTACATGCACCAAACTCGGCACAGACCTTCAGACTAATCCCGAATAGTGTGCTATATCTTTTCTAACTGATTGGACTTACGGTTTTCCTAAAAATGACGATCAAAACTCGGAAAAACTCCCATTGACTTAACATTGCGGAATGTTCAGAAATTTAAATCCCAACTGACGTTTTCACACACACAGACAAAAAAGGGCCTGTCAGCCCTGCGTCTCTCCCTCTCTCTCTCCCTCAGAGGATTTATTTTATCAAGCAGCCAATAAGTAATGACCTAAAATCTTCATAGCCACAGTATAGTAGCTTCCAGGTTGACTTTGTTCACTCAGTATGGAAAGGAGGCTTGATAAGTATCACCCTGGTAACTGCATAGCAACCAGACAGGGTTACCCTAGCAACCAAATAACAAATCACATATTTCTGCACCAGAAAATCATACAGACTTCCTGTTTCACTTATTTCACTCAGGATGGAAAGTAGCCTTGATATGTATCACTCTGGTAACTGCTTAGCAACCAGATGGGGTTACCCTAGCAACCAAGTAACAAATCACATATCTCTGCACCAGAAAATCATACTGACGTCCTGTTTCACTTATTTCACTCAGGATGGAAAGTAGCCTTGATATGTATCACTCTGGTAACTGCCTAGCAACCAGATGTGATTACCCTAGCAACCAAGTAACAAATCACATATCTCTGCAACAGAAAATCATAGAGACTTCCGGGTTGACTTTATTCACTCAGGATGGAAAGTAGCCTTGATATGTATCACTCTGGTAACTGCCTAGCAACCAGATATGGTTACCCTAGCAACCAAGTAACAAATCATATATATTTGAACCAGAACATCGTAGAGACTTCCTGTTTCACATATTTCACTCAGGATTGCAAGGAGCCTTATGAGTATCACTTTGGTAACTAACTAGCAACCAGACGGGGTTACCCTAGCAACCAAGTAACAAATCACATATCTTTGAACCAGAACATCATAGAGACTTAGGGGTTGACATATTTCACACAGGATTGCAAGGAGCCTTATGAGTATCACTTTGGTAACTGCCTAGCAACCAGATGTGTTTACCCTAGCAACCAAGTAACAAATCACATATCTCTGCACCAGAAAATCGTAGAGACTTCCTGTTTCACTTATTTCACTCAGGATGGAAAGTAGCCTTGATATGTATCACTCTGGTAACTGCCTAGCAACCAGATGCGGTTACCCTAGCAACCAAGTAACAAATCACATATCTCTGCAACAGAAAATCGTAGAGACTTCCGGGTTGACATAATTCACTCAGGATGGAAAGGAGGCTTGATAAGTATCACCCTGGTAACTGCATAGCAACCAGATGGGGTTACCCTAGCAACCAAGTAACAAATAACATATCTTTGAACCAGAAAATCATAAAGACTTAGGGGTTGACATATTTCACACAGGATTGCAAGGAGCCTTATGAGTAACACGTTGGTAACTGCATAGCAACCAGATGTGGTTACCCTAGCAACCAAGTAACAAATCACATATCTTTGAACCAGAAAATCATAAAGACTTAGGGGTTGACATATTTCACACAGGATTGCAAGGAGCCTTATGAGTAACACGTTGGTAACTGCCTAGCAACCAGATGGGGTTACCCTAGCAACCAAGTAACAAATCACATATCTCTGCACCAGAAAATCGTATACACTTCCTGTTTGAATTATTTCACTCAGAATGGAAAGTAGCCTTGATATGTATCACTCTGGTAACTGCCTATCAACCAGATATGGTTACCCTAGCAACCAAGTAACAAATCACATATCTATGCAAAAGAAAATCGTAGAGACTTCCAGGTTGACTTTATTCACTCAGAATGAAAAGGAGGCTTGATAAGGATCACCCTGGAAACTGCCTAGCAACCAGATTGGGTTACCCTAGCAACCAAGTAAAAAATAATATATCTATCTATCTGTCTATCTATCTATCTTTCTGAGGGTCAATATCTATCTGTCTATCTATCTATCTATCTATCTGAGGGTCAATATCTATCTATCTATCTGTGGGTCATACTCTATCTATCTATCTATCTATCTATCTATCTGTGGGTCATACTCTATCTATTTATCTATCTATCTATCTATCTATCTAAGGGTCAATGACTATCTATCTATCTATCTATCTATCTGTCTATCTATCTATCTATCTATCTATCTATCTATCTATCTATCTATCTGTGGGTCATACTCTATCTATCTATCTATCTATCTTTCTGAGGGTCAATATCTATCTATCTATCTATCTATCTATCTATCTATCTATCTATCTATCTGAGGGTCAATAACTATCTATCTATCTATCTGTGGTTCATACTCTATCTATCTATCTATCTATCTATCTATCTATCTAAGGGTCAATGACTATCTATCTATCTATCTATCTATCTGAGGATCAATATCTATCTATCTATCTATCTATCTATCTATCTGAGGGTCAATATCTATCTATCTATCTATCTATCTATCTATCTATCTGTGGGTCATACTCTATCTATCTATCTGTCTATCTATCTATCTGAGGGTCAATATCTATCTATCTATCTATCTATCTATCTATCTGAGGGTAAATATCTATCTATGTATCTATCTATCTATCTATCTGATGGTCAATATCTATCTATCTATCTATCTATCTATCTATCTATCTATCTATCTATCTATCTATCTGTGGGTCATACTCTATCTGTCTATCTGTCTATCTATCTATCTATTTGATAGACTGAATGGTTTTATAATCTCTAAACTTTGAACTTTGAAAACTACTACTTATAATTACATCAAACTAAAAACCTTAAATCTTCAAACTTTTACAACTACTTCAAACTTTATGCTAGGCTTTCTCAAGCCAACCTAAAGTTTGTACTCAAACTTTTTAATCTAGTTATTATTATTATTATTCTGAGACTAAATTTCTAAATGTAACTCCTCCTAGAGCTTTTAAGCTACATGCACCAAACTCGGCACAGACCTTCAGACTAATCCCGAATAGTGTGCTATATCTTTTCTAACTGATCGGACTTACGGTTTTCCTAAAAATGACGATCAAAACTCGGAAAAACTCCCATTGATTAACATTGCGGAATGTTCAGAAATTTAAATCCCAACTGACGTTTTCACACACACAGACAAAAAAGGGCCTGTCAGCCCTGCGTCTCTCCCTCTCTCTCTCCCTCAGAGGATTTCTTTTATCAAGCAGCCAATAAGTAATGACCTAAAATCTTCATAGCCACAGTATAGTAGCTTCCAGGTTGACTTGATTCACTCAGTATGGAAAGGAGGCTTGATAAGTATCACCCTGGTAACTGCCTAGCAACCAGACAGGGTTACCCTAGCAACCAAATAACAAATCACATATTTCTGCACCAGAAAGTCATACAGACATCCTGTTTCACTTATTTCACTCAGGATGGAAAGTAGCCTTGATATGTATCACTCTGGTAACTGCCTAGCAACCAGATGGGGTTACCCTAGCAACCAAGTAACAAATCACATATCTCTGCACCAGAAAATCATACAGACTTCCTGTTTCACTTATTTCACTCAGGATGGAAAGTAGCCTTGATATGTATCACTCTGGTAACTGCCTAGCAACCAGATGGGGTTACCCTAGCAACCAAGTAACAAATCATATATCTCTGCAACAGAAAATCAAAGAGACTTCCGGGTTGACTTATTTCACTCAGGATGGAAAGCAGCCTTGATATGTATCACTCTGGTAACTGCCTAGCAACCAGATGTGATTACCCTAGCAACCAAGTAACAAATCACATATCTCTGCAACAGAAAATCATAGAGACTTCCGGGTTGACTTAATTCACTCAGGATGGAAAGTAGCCTTGATATGTATCACTCTGGTAACTGCCTAGCAACCAGATGGGGTTACCCTAGCAACCAAGTAACAAATCACATATCTCTGCACCAGAAAATCGTAGAGACTACCTGTTTCACTTATTTCACTCAGGATGGAAAGTAGCCTTGATATGTATCACTCTGGTAACTGCATAGCAACCAGACAGGGTTACCTTAGCAACCAAGTAACAAATCACATATCTTTGAACCAGAACATCGTAGACACTTAGGGGTTGACATATTTCACACAGGATTGCAAGGAGCCTTATGAGTATCACTTTGGTAACTGCCTAGCAACCAGATGTGTTTACCCTAGCAACCAAGTAACAAATCACATATCTCTGCACCAGAAAATCATAGAGACTTCCTGTTTCACTTATTTCACTCAGGATGGAAAGTAGCCTTGATATGTATCCCTCTGGTAACTGCCTACCAACCAGATGCGATTACCCTAGCAACCAAGTAACAAATCACATATCTTTGAACCAGAACATCGTAGAGACTTAGGGGTTAACATATTTCACACAGGATTGCAAGGAGCCTTGATATGTATCACTCTGGTAACTGCCTAGCAACCAGACGGGGTTACCCTAGCAACCAAGTAACAAATCACATATATCTGCACCAGAAAATCATAGAGACTTCCTGTTTCACTTATTTCACTCAGGATGGAAAGTAGCCTTGATATGTATCACTCTGGTAACTGCCTAGCAACCAGATGTGATTACCCTAGCAACCAAGTAACAAATCACATATCTCTGCAACAGAAAATCAGAGAGACTTCCGGGTTGACTTATTTCACTCAGGATGGAAAGTAGCCTTGATATGTATCACTCTGGTAACCGCCTAGCAACCAGATGTGATTACCCTAGCAACCAAGTAACAAATCACATATCTCTGCATCAGAAAATCATAGAGACTTCAGGGTTGACTTGATTCACTCAGGATGGAAAGTAGCCTTGATATGTATCACTCTGGTAACTGCCTAGCAACCAGACGGGGTTACCCTAGCAACCAAGTAACAAATCACATATATCTGCACCAGTATATCGTAGAGACTACCTGTTTCACTTATTTCACTCAGGATGGAAAGTAGCCTTGATATGTATCACTCTGGTAACTGCATAGCAACCAGACAGGGTTACCTTAGCAACCAAGTAACAAATCACATATCTTTGAACCAGAACATCGTAGAGACTTAGGGGTTGACATATTTCACACAGGATTGCAAGGAGCCTTATGAGTATCACTTTGGTAACTGCCTAGTAACCAGATGTGTTTACCCTAGCAACCAAGTAACAAGTCACATATCTCTGCACCAGAAAATCATAGAGACATCCTGTTTCACTTATTTCACTCAAGATGGAAAGTAGCCTTGATATATATCACTCTGGTAACTGCCTATCAACCAGATATGGTTACCCTAGCAACCAAGTAACAAATCACATATCTATGCAACAGAAAATCATAGAGACTTCCGGGTTGACTTTATTCACTCAGGATGGAAAGTAGCCTTGATATGTATCACTCTGGTAACTGCCTAGCAACCAGATGGGGTTACCCTAGCAACCAAGTAACAAATCACATATCTCTGCACCAGAAAATCGTAGTGACTTCCTGTTTCACTTATTTCACTCAGGATGGAAAGTAGCCTTGATATGTATCACTCTGGTAACTGCCTAGCAACCAGATGTGATTACCCTAGCAACCAAGTAACAAATCACATATCTCTGCAACAGAAAATCAGAGAGACTTCCGGGTTGACTTATTTCACACAGGATGGAAAGTAGCCTTGATATGTATCACTCTGGTAACTGCCTAGCAACCATATGTGATTACCCTAGCAACCAAGTAACAAATCACATATCTCTGCAATAGAAATTCATAGAGACTTCCAGGTTGACTTTATTCACTCAGGATGGAAAGTAGCCTTGATATGTATCACTCTGGTAACTGCCTAGCAACCAGACGGCGTTACCCTAGCAACCAAGTAACAAATCACATATCTTTGAACCAGAACATCGTAGAGACTTAGGGGTTGACATATTTCACACAGGATTGCAAGGAGCCTTATGAGTATCACTTTGGTAACTGCCTAGCAACCAGATGTGTTTACCCTAGCAACCAAGTAACAAATCACATATCTCTGCACCAGAAAATCATACAGACTTCCTGTTTCACTTATTTCACTCAGGATGGAAAGTAGCCTTGATATGTATCACTCTGGTAACTGCCTAGCAACCAGATGTGATTACCCTAGCAACCAAGTAACAAATCACATATCTCTGCAACAGAAAATCAGAGAGACTTCCGGGTTGACTTATTTCACTCAGGATGGAAAGTAGCCTTGATATGTATCACTCTGGTAACTGCCTAGCAACCAGATGTGATTACCCTAGCAACCAAGTAACAAATCACATATCTCTGCAACAGAAAATCATAGAGACTTCAGGGTTGACTTTATTCACTCAGGATGGAAAGGAGCCTTGATATGTATCACTCTGGTAACTGCCTAGCAACCAGACGGGGTTACCCTAGCAACCAAATAACAAATCACATATCTCTGCACCAGAAAATCATAGAGACTACCTGTTTCACTTAATTCACTCAGGATGGAAAGTAGCCTTGATATGTATCACTCTGGTAACTGCCTAGCAACCAGATGCGGTTACCCTAGCAACCAAGTAACAAATCACATATCTTTGAACCAGAACATCGTAGAGACTTAGGGGTTGACATATTTCACACAGGATTGCAAGAAGCCTTATGAGTATCACTTTGGTAACTACCTAGCAACCAGATGTGTTTACCCTAGCAACCAAGTAACAAATCACATCTCTGCACCAGAAAATCATAGAGACTTCCTGTTTCACTTATTTAACTCAGGATGGAAAGTAGCCTTGATATGTATCCCTCTGGTAACTGCCTAGCAACCAGATGTGGTTACCCTAGCAACCAAGTAACAAATCACATATCTTTGTACCAGAACATCGTAGAGACTTAGGGGTTGACATATTTCACACAAGATTGCAAGGAGCCTTATGAGTATCACCTTGGTAACTGCCTAGCAACCAGATGGGGTTACCCTAGCAACCAACTAACAAATCACATATCTCTGCACCAGAAAATCGTAGAGACTTCCGGGTTGACATAATTCACTCAGGATGGAAAGGAGGCTTGATAAGTATCACCCTGGTAACTGCATAGCAACCAGATGGGGTTACCCTAGCAACCAAGTAACAAATAATATATCTCTTCACCAGAACATCGTAGAGACTTCCTGTTTGACTTATTTCACTCAGGATAGCAAGGAGTCTTGAAAAGTATCACTCTAGTAACTGCCTAGCAACGACAAGGGCTTACCCTAGCAACCAAGTAACAAATCACATAACTCTGCACCAGAAAATCGTAAAGACTTCCTGTTTCACTTATTTTACTCAAGATGGAAAGTAGCCTTGATATATATCACTCTGGTAACTGCCTATCAACCAGATATGGTTACCCTAGCAACCAAGTAACAAATCACATATCTATGCAACAGAAAATCATAGAGACTTCCGGGTTGACTTTATTCACTCAGAATGAAAAGGAGGCTTGATAAGGATCACCCTGGAAACTGCCTAGCAACCAGATTGGGTTACCCTAGCAACCAAGTAAAAAATGATATATCTATCTATCTATCTATCTATTTATCTTTCTGAGGGTCAATATCTATCTATCTATCTATCTATCTGAGTGTCAATATCTATATCTATCTATCTAACTATCTGAGGGTCAATAACTATCTATCTATCTATCTGTGGGACATACTCTATCTATCTATATCTCAGGGTCAATGACTATCTATCTATCTATATATCTGACAGTCAATATCTATCTATCTATCTATCTAAGGGTCAATGACTATCTATCTATCTATCTATCTGAGGGTCAATATCTATCTATCTATCTATCTATCTATCTATCTGATGGTCAATATCTATCTATCTATCTATATGTGGGTCATACTCTATCTATCTATATCTCAGGGTCAATGACTATCTATCTATCTATGTATCTGACAGTCAATATCTATCTATCTATCTATCTAAGGGTCAATGACTATCTATCTATCTATCTATCTATCTGAGGGTCAATATCTATCTATCTATCTATCTATCTATCTATCTATCTATCTATCTATCTATCTATCTATCTGATGGTCAATATCTATCTATCTATCTATATGTGGGTCATACTCTATCTATCTATCTATCTATCTATGGGTCAATATCTATCTATCTATCTATCTATCTATCTATCTATCTATCTATCTATCTATCTATCTATCTGATGGTCAATATCTATCTATCTATCTATCTATCTATCTATCTATCTATCTATCTATCTTTCTGAGGGTCAATATCTATCTATCTATCGATCTATCTATCTGATGGTCAATATCTATCTATCTATCTATCTTTCTGAGGGTCAATATCTATCTATCTAATGGTCAATGACTATCTATCTATCTATCTATCTAACTATCTGCGGGTCAATAACTATCTATCTATCTATCTGTGGGTCATACTCTATCTATCTATATCTCAGGGTCAATGACTATCTGTCTATCTATATATCTGACGGTCAATATCTATCTATCTATCTAAGAGTCAATGACTATCTATCTATCTATCTATCTATCTATCTGAGGGTCAATATCTATCTATCTATCTATCTAACTATCTGCGGGTCAATAACTATCTATCTATCTATCTATCTGTGGTTCATACTCTATCTATCTATATCTCAGGGTCAATGACTATCTATCTATCTATATATCTGACGTTCAATATCTATCTATCTATCTATCTAAGGGTCAATGACTATCAATCTATCTTTCTATCTATCTATCTATCTATCTATCTGAGGGTCAATATCTATCTATCTATCTGAGGATCAATATCTATCTATCTATCTATCTATCTGATGGTCAATAACTATCTATCTATCTATCTGATGGTCAATAACTATCTATCTATCTATCTATCTATCTATCTATCTGAGGGTCAATATCTATCTATCTATCTATCTATCTATGGGTCATACTCTATCTATCTATCTATCTATCTATCTGAGGGTCAATATCTATCTATCTAATCTATTTGATAGACTGAATGGTTTTATAATCTCTAAACTTTGAACTTTGAAAACTACTACTTATAATTACATCAAACTAGAAACCGTAAATCTTCAAACTTTTACAACTACTTCAAACTTTATGCTAGGCTTTCTCAAGCCAACCTAAAGTTTGTACTCAAACTTTTTAATCTAGTTATTATTATTATTATTATTCTGAGACTAAATTTCTAAATCTAACTCCTCCTAGAGCTTTTAAGCTACATGCACCAAACTCTGCACAGACCTTCAGACTAATCCCGAATAGTGTGCTATATCTTTTCTAAGCGATCGGGGGTACGGTGTTTGCCCCAGGGGCAAAAAATTGGGCAAAAAATCCCATTGACTTAACATTGAGCCGAACTTTGACGAGTCATAGCTCAGAGCGAGGATTTCACAGAGACGTGTGATTTACGAGATTTGAAGAGGCTGACAGGCTCTGTGAGAACATACCTCACAATGGGGTAAAAGTTTTACCCCTGGGGGGCAGGAGCTGCCCAAAATTGCCCCAATGTAAGTCAATGGAATTTTTTGAAAATTTTTTTGGTCGCAGACCCACAAATGAGGCGTCAAATCGTGCGGATTATTTGGGAATGGTGTTCTGTGACTTTTACAAGCGATCGGGGGTACGGTATTTGCCCCAGGGGCAAAAAATTGGGCAAAAAATCCCATTGACTTAACATTGCGCCGAACTTTGACGAGTCATAGCTCAGAGCGAGGATTTCACAGAGACGTGTGATTTACCACATTTGAAGAGGCTGACAGGCTCTGTGAGAACATACCTCACAATGGGGTAAAAGTTGCACCCCTTGGGGGCAGGAGCTGCCCAAATTTGCCCCAATGTTAAGTCTATGGTAGATATTGTATTGAACATAACTCTGGATAACAGTGTCTTAGAGACAAGGGGGCGGGCTCATTTTACTCAGACGACCAATCAGTCTCTCAGGATCATTGTGAAGCTATCAAGCCATGCCCTAGCAACCATTTACAGCACCTTAGCAACAAGTCCCATAGAATTCCATTGAAAGAGATCAAAGGGATTTCTCCGGACTGAATTATCATAGAAACACGAGGGTGGTCTCGTTTGACTTGGGACAGTAAAACAGCCAATCATGAATCCCCTCAACACTTCCTAGCCCCTCCCTAGCAACCATTTTCGAGCACCTTAGCAACCAAAATCCAAAGAGAAATATCTTCCATTCTGAATGTCACAGAGGCATGGGAGTTGGTTTATATCATTCATACTGACAAGCAGCCTTCGGAGATTCATCATTGGCAGCTGCCAAGCCACTCCCTAGCAACAATTTAGAGCACCCTAGCAACCACATTTATTGATTTCAATTACAGTAAGATATCTTCAGATCAGAATGTCCTAGAGACATGATAGTTGCTTTGTTTTAATTGGGTGAGTAATCAGTCTTCAGCTTTCATCATGTGAACTACTTAGCCACGCCCTAGCAACCATTTAAAGCACCCTAGCAACAAAGAACCATTGACAACCATTCAAAATCACTAAGATGTGTATCTTAGGATCAGAATGACGTAGAGACTTCCGGGTTGACTTATTTCACTCAGGATGGCATGGAGCATTGTTCCCTGTCACCTTGATAACTGCCTAGCAACCAGATGGGGTTACCCTAGCAACCAAGAAACAAATCAAAAATCTCTGCACAAGAAAATCACAGAGACTTCCGGGTTGACTTATTTCACTCAGGATGGCAAGGAGCATTGTTGGCTGTCACCTTGGTAACTGCCTAGCAACCAGATGGGGTTACCCTAGCAACCAAAAACAAATCACATATCTCTGCACAAGAAAATCACAGAGACTTCCGGTTTGACTTATTTCACTCAGGATTGCAAGGAGCATTGTTGGCTGTCACCTTGGTAACTGCCTAGCGACCAGATGGGGTTACCCTAGCAACCAAGAAACAAATCACATATCTCTGTACTAGAAAATCACAGAGACTTCCGGGTTGACTTATTTCACTTAGGATGGCAAGGAGCACTGTTGGCTGTCACCTTGGTAACTGCCTAGCAACCAGATGG